>OW203897.1:5512500-6762500 GCA_934046635.1 Buathra laborator
ACAAAGATTTCTGTTTCTTCTTTTTTTTTTTCGTGTTTCGTATGACTGTTTTTGTCTCTCTACTTATCACACAGTGCACCGACAAATTTTCTACGTTTTTCAAGCAGAAGAAGAACAACAAGAAGGTGAAAGGTAGTACTTTTGGTTTTGTTTTTATGTTATTCTTACCTGCTGCTGATAGCCGTTTACGTACTCCTGACGCTCGTAGCCAACCTGTTGGCCGGGCGTTGCTGCGGGGTCCATAAATTGGCCGTTCAAGGGCCTTTGAGGTGTCGAGGCGCCACTTTGCGGTGCGACAGGGGCTAACGGCGAAGGCTGTCCCGTGATTGCGTATTGTCCCGGTGCACCGGCCCGTTGAAAAGCCGATTGATCAGTTGCTAGGAAAGCTTGCTGCTGATAAGCGACTGCAATTTCATCATAAAAATATCGTTCAATCATCGAGGTTCCATTTCATTATTGCTGCACTCATCTACTTGACGACCGATTACATTTTCACTAACCTGGTTGGGGATGGTAAGGCGTCGCGGCGCTGTACTGCGTATGATACCTCAGTTCGTCCAATTGATTTGGCGCAGGAATTTGTTGAATGAATTGCTGTGGTGGCCAAGCGGCGGGTGTCGTTTCGACGGTAACAGCACCGACTGGACCGACGCCCTGATGCCACACAGGATTGCCAAATCCGGCTGCCGGCCGGAAGCCAGCACCCGCGTCACCGTAAAACGGCATTACACCGGGCGACTGCAACAAACAATAAATATTTATCTTAGTACAACAGAAAAATCAACAAATGGAATTAACGGATCTGTAAAACGAATGGCTTCAGATCATAACAAATCTACACAGACGGGACACATAAGTTGCTGCGAAAACCCATTCAACGAGTCGAGTAATCATCCGGACGAGTGCACTCGGAAACTCCTCCCGTAGCAGTGATTAGAATTTGATTTACTGGATGAAATAAAAGATAAGAGGGTTTGAGAGCTTTTCAACGTTGACTCGCGGTATCGTTGTCGAGCGGCAAAAGCTCCGCGAGAAGGCGTTTTCGTGCGCCAGGATGACTGTAAGCCAAGGTTCTGTATTCGGAGAGCCCTTCAAAAGCTCTACTCTCATTCTCCTTCAGCGGTTCTCTTTCTTCGTTCCATTCGGCAACCGGCGCCGCATGTACATATGTAAAACCATGAGAGGTTGAGAAAAAAGGAAAACGCGTGCGAATGGTGTTGGCTTATCCCGTTAAAACTTCAGGCCCGGGGCTTTGATGCCTGCCTACCATATACTTTTGTTTTTAATCACTTTTTCTTTCTTTCGTCATACCTTTTCCTCTCTATTTCATTTTATCTCTCGGTAACGACGGTAAAAACTCGCGGTACACACGTACGTGGAGAAAAACTGTGAAAAGCGCCGTGAAAATTTATAACCGTGGATACACGCCACGAGAATGGCAATGCCACGGTGAAAAGGGTCGGCGGAGCTTTGAGGGTACGTAAAATAGCCGCGTGCTCGCAGGGAGAAATGCGGAAGCTCTTCGACTCTTTTTCTTTCCCTACAGCTTCGTTATGTGCTGACATAGACGTACATAGGCTTGCGTACTACAGACGCACGTCATGTAGAATGTATGAACACTTGGAAAGCTCGGCAAGGCTGGCAATTCACGTTTTAACCGTACAATAGCGTTACAGTGGTGCTGCTAACACAATGAAATTGTACGAGTGAAAGAGACGGATCCGAGAGGAAAAGCTAAGAGAGACTTTTGCATCGCATCAAGCACTTGGCAAAATCTTCTTCTTCGCCTTTTGTTTTATCTCATTTACATCCCCGCTAACCCAACGACATTTTATTATCACCATCATCGCCGTTTCGTCGTTCCGAATTAATCGCACTTTGCCGTAACAGAAGTTGAAACACAGGAGAAACTGCGCGATATAATCCTGGAGAAAGAGGAAGAAATGGAAAACGACGAAGGACTCACCAAAGCCTGCGGCTGTGAGAATCGTGAGATCCGAGACCAGCGGAGAGAGACTCGGCAACCTCGCAAAACAGCCTTTAAAACTAAGTACAAAAAGAGAACGATGCGATGTTTTAGTCGCGAGGGTCTCTCCATACCTCCGAGCATCCATCGCGCGGTTTCTCGTTTCGCTCACGCGGGGGAATCGCGAAAGGCGGTATCGTATACAACTCTCTGTGTCAATATAATTTTCCAATTCTTCTTCTTTCTTCCCTTCTTTCCAAATGCGGAATTCCTGTTCGCCTATTAGCCGTATGGCTTCGGGTACTTTTTTGCAATGAAAAAAATAAATAAAAAAAAACAGAACTGTCTTGATACCGATTCAATCTTCCGAAGTAAAGAATATACGCCAATTAAATGGCTTTTGGAATAATTTATCGACAGAACAGCAAAAATTCTTTGACCTTCGAGGAGCGGCCGAAGAGTCGAGAGGCCAGTAGCCGAGGGTCGCCCAACTCGGATTCTGATTGAGGGTCAACTTCCGGCCTCGACCTCGAAAAACCAACCGGTCAACGATCGCGAGCACGCTGAATCATCTGATGGCGCGGTTAGAATTCAACAGCATCGCATCGGATATAAAACTGTTTTCGGCCCAAACGTCGGTTCATGTGTACCCAAGAGACGCGTTGGCGTTTTGATATTTGCATTAAAAAAAAACCGCTAAAGCAATGCGCCCGAATATTTTAAATGGCAAACCAACTCTGTTCGCATTTTAGCGAAATCAGTAAACTGCTGCAAATTACCAGAAGAAACCGTAAAAACTGATTGTACCATTTTTATCGAAGTTTTCATTAAGATGTTTGTTCCTTCTCCTTTAATTTCCACAAACCCGATCTTGAGAACAATTGGCATGATGAACAATGGCTTAACGCGAACCGTCTGGTCTGCGACTCGAAAATTCAACAATGGATGAATCGATCTACCAGTGAAAGCTCGCTGAATTCCTCAAAACCCACCTCTTCGTAGCTGAAGAGATATCTCAGAATTGCAGGGGTGATGTCGTTCCGAGCAATTAATTCAAAGCAAGAAACCCTCGAAGCGTCTGAGACGAATCTCGTCGGTGTTGTAACGTCGCTTATTACGCTCATTAAGAGCTCAGTAAGGGAGATATTAAATTACAAAGGTAATCCCGATAGTCTTCCGTCGAGAGGTTGCGAATCAATGTCGAATTCGATAAGTTCGAAGCACGGATTCGACGCACGGATTCGAAGCGAAATTTATTTCGGTGCGTTGTTACCCGAGCCGTCTACGAGAGAGAAGTTATATCGGGATTTTCGCAAAATCTCACACGAAAAAAATATGCATATTCGGAAGCGCGAACAGGTCTGGTGGTAAATTAATTATTAATTAACGAACGAAGTTTGTTACTTTTTCGTAACTGCGAATGGCGAGAGCCCTTCATACACGGTGTACATAACAAATATATTACTGGCTGTACGCGTGGCACACACCGAGTAGTTTAATTCAGTTCCAGTGTTGAAGAGAGCTCGTCGGTCGAGCATTCTCGTTGACGCTGCTAACTGTACGCGCGTAGATTTAATTAGTAATTAGCGAGTTTGTTTGTCGACGTGGCGCTTCATTAGCGCGTCCGAGGGGCGGAACTCGCCCGGGGGTCTCGCGGTGTAGTCGAGTATTTTGTCCTCCAGTTTTTTTTCTTCTGTCACTCATGTTTTACAGAGGTACAGTGTGTACCCATCGAGAAGCGATCGAATCGTTGTTTCCGTTCGACGGGGTCATGCACCGTTAATTATATTACTGGTTGTCGAATACGCGTGTAACCTGTAATACTTTGCTGTACAATCCGCCTGAACTCACTATAATCGTTGCAGAAAACGCCGTTCGAACGCGCGCTTACAGAGAGAAAGTTTTCTCTGTCCTGTTGCGGTTGTCTCGGCGGAATCGATTTCACATTGCGCAATCCGCGTTGTTGTGGCGCAGTCGAAGTTTAATTCGCAAGAAATACGTACAGCAGTTTAGATCAAAGACGAAACCATTTTTGGATATCTCAGTGCGCGTAAAACAAATATCATCGCGATCTATAGTGTCCATTACATACGCAGATATATCATCGTTAAATCAACAGACAGATAAAGGGACGAAAGGACAAAATCAGAGGTTGATTATCTGCTCGTAAAACAAATGAATACCCAACAGTCCTCTTGTTATCGAGTCAAACGATCGTCGGGGCGGATTGCTAAGCATGTCTTGATCGTTGTCGGTCCTTCTGTCTCCTTTCTCAATGGTATCAAGGTCTTCGAGTCCCGAGAGTACGAAAGATCACGGAGTCGATTCAGGGGCTGTAGGTGGGTTACACGAGCGAATTCCCGAATGGGAAGACCAGCAGAGCCGCCGGCCGAAAGTGGCCAATCCTGAATTGGTGTTTGCGGCTGAGGTTGATAGCATCGAAGACACCGGCCGAGGGTCGACGACGGTGAAAGTCTATAGACCGAGCGGGCGTATATATACGACAGAGAGAGAGAAATAAAGACCCGTTTACTCTCAACCCTCATCGTGACATAAGCGCGAAGCTTCCAGCAACCCCTTGGCACACGCAGCGGTTGGGGCTATGCCACGAGAGAACGACAAGACTGTGAGTAACGGTATAAACGACGAGGGTGAAACGATGGGAAATCCTCGATCGCTCGCCCTCTCGCCCTTGCGCGTCGTTCTCTCAACAATTCTGGCGCGCAGCGTGACCTACGACAACACGAGGACAACGACGACAAGCGTGAGAAACGAGACCGGTGAACTTGCCGCCTCTGGGTGTGATAAAACGGGATGTACCGGGCGCCCGCTACAACGGGCCAAACATAACCCCGGGGAAACCCGAGACACGCCACGACCCTCTTCGTTCTACTTATACCAGAGTATTATCCCTGTACGGTATATCGTGCGCGGTATCGTATATATCGTGAACCAAAGCCCTCGCTTACCTCGACCTCGACCTATCCTACTTTATTTCTCTACCGCGCTTTACGGATAACTTTCGCATCCTCGAGAGATCGCTTGGCGAACACTTTCGATTGCTTGTATACACAAATGAATCTGTAAGGGTTGATTGAAATCGACACTTGTTCGGAAATATAAAAAAAACGCAATAATCGGCACTACGACATAACCAACAAGCTGAATTAAAAAGAAGGATTATTAAAAAAAAAATTATTTCGTCAACAGTATTCTCTGTTAGTACTCATTTACTCGTCATTCAAAAAATATTTTTTTATATTAATCCGAATGGAATGAGTTAGCGGGAAAGTGAGTCGCGAGATGCATCCAATCTTCTCGATATCCCATCAATTCAATCGGCATATGTCCACTCGAATCGAATTTAATCGACAAAGTGGCATCAGCCGGTGACCGCTGTATCTCAATATAAAAATTGCTCTATGCGATACAGAAAGGAAACAGAGGAAAAAAAATGGAATATCAGCAACTATTTTGCGGTTGAACGCGCACCCACCGTCCGTGCCACTTTACAAAGCGACCATTCACTCGCTTCTATGCGCGAGTGGCGAAAAAAAAAAAAAAAAAAACAGCGTAGGATTTAAAAAAAAGAAAAAAGAGAGAAACGGGTGGAACACGAAAGGGCGAGGACGCTTGGAATGCTCTACTCGCTCGAGTTTTATTTCGAGCTTTCAGGGTAATCGAGTGCCCGTGGAGCTAACACGTTGGCTGACTGGCTACAGGCGTATATGACCGCGCGATCCTGTCGATTTTACCAGCCAATTCGCGGTTTCAATTTCAACGCGTTGCCCACCAGTTTCCGAAAAGATAGACCGACATACACATCATCCCCTGTATACACATGCGAAGATTTACCGTCATTTCCCAATCGTTCGCCGATTCGAGCTCCCAATTGATTCATTCGAAAGCCTCTTGACGATTTAATAACGCCACCTCCGCTCGCAGTTACCGTTTGAGCTTTTGCACGCGAGCTATAGGGGTGACCGACAAGCGTTCACGAATTTATCGCCGTATTAACTATCATTTCATTAAATCGTGAGGGCCATTTCTAGTGCGCAACAGAGTGACAGAACAGAAATTCATTTAGCGAATATCGCAAAGGGGGTGTTGTTGGCCCCGGGATTGAGGGATCCCTCTCTCGTTGTATCGCCTCGCTGGCACCTACTTCAATCTCTCGCTTTTGCCGACAGAGCCAACTGGCCGCGAAACTGCGCGAAGGGCCATAAAACGCGATCGTCCCGGGGTAGTAAAGCCCCTGGTACCACGCTCTCTGCTTCTCCGTCTTGCTACACATTCTCCTCTGGTCTCTCTGTCTCTCGTATATACCCTCGACGATCGTGACATTTATCCACGAAACGAGAAAACGATAGGGAAACGTATAGAAAAGAAAAAGAAGGAAGGAGAACGAGAAAAGCAACGATGCTGCTGAAATCCCTCTCGTTTTATCGGATTTACTGAATAGTCACGTTCTGCGATATATACCTATATAGATTGATAATCCATTGTATATATAGCTCGTCCGTTTATTATCAAAAAATATATATTCGTAAATTGAATACCTATAGTTTGGAGTCGAATAGCAGTTGAAAACACGCGGGACAATTGGATTTCAATTTACAATGACGGGTGTAAAACAAACGCAATACTGATGTTTCAGATATGACGAGAATCATATTGTTTTCCTATGTCGTGTGCTCTGTTTCCGGAATTCATTTTCGCCACAGCGATGCATATACGTATCGAAGTTTTGTACATATATGTTTACAAACGTACCCTCCCCTCGAACATTTCGCGATATCGTGTATCCTCGCGGTACCATCGATGCGAAAACCGCACGTTCAACTGCGGTCCAGTTTGCAATTCTCTCGTTGTTACCCTATATAACGCGGTGTATCTATGTAGTACCCTAGGCAACGAGTAGAAACAGCGGATCCCCTTGCCGCGCGCTCATTGGGGAGGGGATCCCCAACGAGTACCGGAATTCCGCGGTTACGGTTTGCTGCATAATTGCGCGTTTCGATGGATGCTCGGGGAACACCGATTCCTTTATCGCTCGATATTGCCAATTATCGTTGCCGCACGTTTGCATTTCGTATGTGTCTCTACCTCTCTCTGAAACATCAATTGCAATAGCGCTCTCGCCGCGGCGAATTTCATTTCAACTGCACGTGGCAAATGTGGCAATTTCGTATCTAACTGTCCGCCGTACGACAGGAACAACGAATTCGCTCGTACAGCTATGAGTTGATCGTATTTTCTACTCATCCGAACAACTTTTATGCCGCTTTTGCAAAGATTTACTTTGTGTTCGGGAAATAAAGTTGATAAGTGGCGTTTCGATATAAGCGAATCAGAGCGCTGACCACAGAGCGGCGAACTACTTTGCGCCATAATTTGTATTCTTCCTAACGTTGCATTTTTTTTTAAGAACCGTTTTACATCGTAATTTCATCATTTAATTACTCCGATAATTTATAATTCATTTATATCGCAATACTTTTCAGTAACTGCGAAAGAAAAACAGTTAAACGAAATATTGTGTAGCAGCATCGCCCGTCGCGTTCGAACAATATCTTGACCCCGATTAGGCGAAGGAGGTGTACAGTTGCTTTCTCGAGAGGGGATGTCTCAAGAGACAGAGACACAAGTATGACCCCTCGTATCACGCATGAATCGTTTTTCGAGCGTTTGGGGGCCATTGCGGAATGTCTCGAGAGAAACAGCAGGTACATACCTATACCTGTACCTAAACCTATACACGGAACCCTATCAGGAAAGCAAGAAGGGGGTAGACTAGCAGTAGACGCCGGCTGTGGGGGGCGGTGACCGACCGCCAACGCGAATCAATACCCGCAGAAACAGGAAGCACCGAGGCACGGAACGAAGAGGGCACCGACAAAGAGAAAGAGCTCTAGTAAAAGGTACAGTGAACGACGAGAACGAACGAGACGGCCGTTCGAAAAGCGTAGGACTCGAAGAACACGAATAAATACGTATTCTCCAACGATTATCTCGAGAATTTATTACTTCCGACCAAATAATAATGAATTTAATCGAAATTTCTATCGATTTCATGGGACGTATCGTCATTCATACGTATCGCCGAGTGAAATTCGCTATATTTACGTTTGTTGCTATATTACGATAATATTCATAGGTAAAACATACGCTCCGTTGAAGTCTTCGGGGTATTGAAATAATACGAGAGTTCGGTAACCATGAGTACGTTTTGCTATATGGCGTATAACCGCCACGAGAGGTTTAGTCTCTCAAAATACAACGCCGCGGGTATATAAACGTCGAATCGTGATGTAATAATAACCCGAGTGCGAGGAAAACGAAGGCGATACTATTACTCCGGTGAAACTGGAGCAGCCGTTCGAGAGCGTATGCACACCTTTTGTCTGCGCGAATGTGTCGAGCGACGGTCTGATAAGACTCCGTTAGTGGCCCGTGTGTCTGTCAGGATAAGCTACCGCGAGTCTACGTGCACTGGATATTATATACGTCGAGGTTGAGTTACGTCTTTTTATTTTTTTATTTTTTTTAGAAGGCGGTTCAACGTACGATGTTCGTGATAATTCTCACCACGCTTACGATAAATTATTTTCACGACGAGAACAAACACGAAATTATCAACATTTTTAGCTCAATCATCGAATGTTTTTAATTGTGACGCAATTTTTTTTTAGAACACATAGAATTTTTTTTTTTTTTTCAATAAGTTGCATAAAAAATGTTGAAAGATGACTTACCATTGAGACAACGGGGGGCGGTGGATTTCCGTTTCTAAGAACGCCCGTTTGCTGACTCGCCGCCGGATTAAGATTGTCCTTTGCTTGCTGCATGGGATCTGCGTGTAATGATTGTTGGGATTGCTGTTGCTGTTGCTGCTGCTGCTGTTGTTGTTGTTGCTGCTGCTGTTGTTGCTGATGCTGAATTCCACCGATGCCCGCCTGAGGGCTGCCGAGTCCCGTTGGCGCACTGTCCGGGGTACTGACTTGTCTCGCTATTTTGCGGTAACTCTGAAAAAAAAAAAAAAAAATCATCGTAATTAATAATTGTTTTTAATATGATACGCCGATTATTGATTAGCGGCATATTTATGGAACGATATAATTTTTTCGATCGATTTATAACAATTTCAGTGATAATGCGTTTCGTATTAATTGATAAGTTCGCACGTTCGTTTACAGAATAATATTTTGTCTTAACGAAGCTAGAAGCGTTCTTTTATCTTCATTCTTCTACTCGACAATTTCAATTAGAGACACGGCGAAGACATACATAGCTCGATCTCTCTATATATCTCACGTTGTTGAAGAGAACCCGAGAGAACTAAAGCCGAGGTAGTTGTGACCCTAATGCTAAAAATATCCACGTGGCCTTAAGTAGAACGTGGTGCTGTGTATGCGCTCGTTGAAATCGTTTCCATAGTTCAATGTGCTTGACTAGCACCGATATACTGTATGTATACATACATATATATATATATATATCGTATATAGTATATGACGACTATGGCGACTGTTCGCCCGCCGTCTATTCGTTTCTTTGGTAAACTTTACCGATTTATAGACGTAACCGAGCGTCTCGTAGCTTTCGCCCGGAGTCCACAATACGAGAATTTCTCGACTAGAGATATCAACGCGACTGAGAGAAATACGGATTGAATTTTTGCGTATCTCAACCTGTATACCTTCCCTAAAGTCGGGACGGTTGTAATCCCCGACGTGACTCGTTTATTCGAAAGTCACCAATTACTCAACTATTTCGCGTTTCATTTGATTTTAGCAATTCAGTACGATCGATAAGGTGGTAAACCTGCGGAGTAAATAAATCAAAAGTCGTTGACTCTTTGCTCATCGATAGACATACACGATTAATCTGTTCTAATCACATTTGCGTGATGAAATTCAGCAAAGAATAATAACGTTAATTTCTATTGTTAATTTTTTTATTAGATAATCACTGTGGATATTTTCCCAATTTTTTGGCAATAGAAGTCGTTAGATAATTTCTCGGGAATATTTTTGTCGGAGTTTAGAAAAATAGGAATATTGAGAAAACATGTGAAAAATCTTCTTACATATATTGTAAGCCGCTCATTCCATTAGAATGAACGTTTCAATAATTCGGTTAAAATATATAGCGATTCAAGACACGCAACGTAGCGGTATGTAATTTTTGTTGGAACAAATTTTTCGACGGAGTTGCGTGCATAAACAGTACAAACGTGCGGAGATCTTCCGGTAGCCAAAGGGTTGTTTAAACGTTACTGAAAAAAAAAAGTCGCGAAGTTGACCACCATGTGGGTTTCGTACGATACACTTTCGGCGAGTAGGTAGATCGTTGCGCGACGGTAAAGTGAGATATATACGATATTTTCAGCGTAAGCGTAGTATAGGCATCGCGAAACAGCCTCTGGCCGTTTGGCTTATACACATTCACGTGTGTGCCATACACCGCGTGTCTCTCGGCTCTCGTTGTATACATATTAGATTTATAAATAGACAAGGTCTCGGGCCCACGCTAAGCTAACCGGGAGAGCCGTCGGCTACTTCTACTGTTACCGAATGGATCCATGTCGGGTCTATATACTCCCGCGGAGATATTTTATTAAACCGTCCGATTGAGCGGTTCACTCGATTTCCGTTCGCATACGAAATAAAACGAAAATAATTTTTTTTTTTTTGAACTCAGAGATCCCTCTATTGAAAGGATTAATTACAAATATCACAAGTCTAAATCTCACTCGACGTCACACATGTTGCTACTTCGTTGAGTCACGTAATTGGCGGATATTTCCTCTGATATAAATAACCGCAAGGTGTCTGTACAAAATTGCGGCCAATACTAAAGATAATTCGTTTCTCATAACAACGAGCTATTCTTGTACCGACAATACTCGATCGTTGTCGAATCGGGAAAACGTTCGTCGAGTAGACTATAGTATTATATCTACGTACGATCGTTCGGTTTTTTTTTTCTTGGCACGACGCCCAAGCCGGAAGTCAACGATCGCCCCTTCCGTCCCTCGCGATAGGAATTCGATTACCTCTGAACTCCGGGGCGCCTCGAGAGCTCGATCTTGAGGCTTTTTCAATTTTGTTTTTCCGCGAGTCTGCCAGACTTCCGTTACGCCGTGGCATCGGTGCCAGAAACAGATGAGGGAAAGGATCAGTCAGCGCGTATAAAGTATAATATGTATACGTGTAGAAGATTTTTTTTATACTTTATTCATCGATTAACAACGAAGGTTAACAGCGTGCGATGTCCGTACTTATAGTTGCGCAAAGCCAAAGGCAATCGTCGATTCGTATTGCTAGAATAGTCGTAAAACCCACGAGTCTCGCAGTCCCGAACAATACCTCTCGAATGAGTCTCAGGGACGTCTCGAGACGCGCGCGCATGACTTTAATGTCGATGACGAGTGTGCGAAGGACCCTTTGGGAGGCCAACCGGCGATTATCGACGATACTGTACGGTACAGTCGGTACTCGGAGTTGCACTCGAAAAGGGTCCGTTGTGCAGATCCAGTGCGTTAACGAATAAATCGAATAAATCGAACTTTCATTGAATATCGACTATTTGATAATAAAACTTAATTTGAAACTAATGAAAGCCAATAATCCTTGTAGCGATTGGAATCGTAATATATATATTTTCACTGCACAGTAGATAAACATTTTTGGAGTAAGTTTCACTCCGATTTTTGTACATATATCGGATCTTCGGCAAATCCGCGGAAAAGCTGAAATTTTAATAATGAAAAGGCTTGCAGAGGGTCAAAATCGTAAAACACAGCATGGGCTCTCTTTACGAGGTACCTTTTCCAGCAAGTCTCACGTCGGAAATAAATTTGCTATGGGTCGAAAGATTCTTTGTCGACGCCGTTGGCTGAACGACCACCACGGGCCGGTCGACGAGGCCGTAGAAATAAGCGACTCAGAGGTAGACTTTTCGTTCGGTTCGGGTCGTCGTCGTCGCCATGCGCTTGCGGGTATAGACGTTTTTTCTTTTTTTTCTTTTCTTTTTCTTCTTATTTTTAATAGCGCGGAAAGTAAGAGACGCGAGTACGTCCCTTAACGACCGACGACGGCAACGTGGCTAAACGACTTCCACTTCTGCAGACTTTACGCCCCGTTGGAAATTCATTAACTCGAGCACTCGTCGTCGAATAAAAAGAGACGGGAGTCCTTGAGGTATGCCAGGTCCCCCAAGCGAAGAGAGATAAAGATATAGTATACAGAGAGGAAGAGAGTACAGACACTCTAACCACCTGCCATAAAATCGCAATTTTTGTTCGTGAAAATCATGTTGCACACTTCCGTTTAATCAACTGTGTCCCGGAGTGCTTTAAAACATAACCTGTACATGCCATCGGGCGCGAATATGAATTATCAACATCACGTGTTGCATAATTAGACATCGTTATTGGAAGCAGAGAGTTTATTGAGGTAGTTGACACTGATGCTCGTTCACCGCTAATTTAGTCATCGAGAGAAATATATATATTATTAAAGCCGCCTCTCTCGTTACATTCATAAAACGTATTTCGACTCATTTAATCTGCATCCGGCACTCGTCGCTATATTCACTCCAATTTATAATCGACCTCGACAATAAATGTGACGACGCTTGTTACTATAGTTTGTTCCGCGAGCACATGGTCACGCGAAACATCGCGAATTCTATATTCGGGTCGTAAAAAACGATAAAGTTTCAGGTTAGAAATAGAAAGGTAATTTTGTTCAAAAAGAATTGACAATTTGATGCGGAAATGAATGTACTTCTTTGTTATTCATTATTTAGATTGTTGACTACAATTTTTCCAGAATAGGTCTTCGTAGATAAAATTTAGATGCATCTGCCTAATTCGTTTGATAAAATTTTCGACATTTTTCCGTACTTTCCTTTTCACGAGACTTCAACTACAATTTTTTATTGTTCGTTCTGTTCGAACGTTTTTTTCGAGAAATCGAGACGAGAGAAGCGTGTAATGGAGATATTCGAAATAACAATGAGACCAGACGGTTACGGCTATCGTTGAAAAAGAATAAATACTTCATACCCGTCATAAAGAGATGATTGAAGGGCGAGATCTTTGGACCTGTCAATCATCTTATTTTTCATTTTTTTTTTTTTTTTTTTTTTTTTTCGGGAAAAGATGCTATTACAGCCGGCGGCGGCAATCTTTCGGATGTTGGAGCGGTGTGCATGCGCCCGGAAGATGCACAGCCGCGGTAGGATTAACGATGGGAAAGAGGCCAACATTTCGCTTCGGTATTTTAGCCGAATCAACATATCGAACGATTTACAAAAGGCTCTACGTTATTATTTCCTGTGGTCTTTGAATGAACTTGCAGACGATGTAGTTAAAGTTATTTCAACTGCTTTGCTGCCACTATGATCATTCCCTTTGCGTCTTTACACCTACCCTGCTGCGGAGGCCAACGGGTCAGACTTGTAGTTATAGCCGCCACGTGGACGAGCACGTGGTTCTTGATGTATATCAAGAAGGGAACGAAAATAAATCCAATTGACCAGTTTCTTGTGACGCAAAAAGAACACTGCAAGTATAGAGTTTCGGAAACTCGCGTACGTGAAATTTTTATTTTACAAGCTCACGTTCGACTTTTATTTTGCTTCTTTACGAGAGAAAAAAAAAACAAAAGGTGGATCATCGAATGTGCTGAATTTTATGGCGTGACGGTAATAGCATAGGACAACGCGTGACCTGAATACCTCTTCGATAGAGTCGTATGATTGCGCAACGCTTACACACGATGTACGAGCGGCGCTTGGACGCAGTGTCGTTGCAACGTTGCAAGTTTTGTACACCGGTTGGATATTGTGGATCCTTGGGGGAAAAAAGGGCCTCGACTTCGTATATCGCTGATAAAGCACCATCGTGAAGGCCGCGGTACACGTTGGCGCTTATAGAATTTTTATTTATAAAACATCAACGATAATCGCGGTGAAGCACGCGATTACGAAATAATATTACGGAACGTCAAGATTTGTTTTGGACGATATCATTTTTCATTCATTGAATCGTTAATGAGTAGGAAACTCATTTACGTGAAATTTGTGTTTTTCTTGATAACCTTTCAACTGTCTCGTTTATTCGCCGGTAATGAAAGATGACATTCAATAAAATTCGAATTTCATTAAAATTAAATAAAAATGGAAACTCCTTTACGAGACATTTTTGTTTTTCTTGATAACCTTTCAAATGCCTCATTTATTCGCGGGTAATGAAAAATTTCATTTAATAAACTCCTTTTTGATTATTCGACGGAAGAAACATGAGATATTCTCGAAAAGTTTTTACTCTCGTTACTGCAGTACGTGATGTGGTAATGCTGGACGCATTCTCGTACTTCTCCCGAGGATGTGCGCGGGGGTCTCTGTGCTCTACGAAAAAAAAATTGGAGCGTGACGTCCGATAACGACAAGAGGGGCCCGCGGGCAACGGCGGCGAAGGCAAACGTCACGCGCTCAACCGATACTAGTTATGGTTCATACATCGAATAAACGTTTAAACGTGTAATAATACGCACTCCGATTTTTTTTTTTTTTTTCACGTTTGTTATCATTTTGGCAATATTTTGGTTTGTTAAGAAACACAAAGAAAATGAATAAACTTAGTGAGTCACAGCGTTGAACCGATTTTCAAGGACGAAAATGTTTACTACATTGATCTTTAATACGATATACACGCATTGTAAAAGGAGAATGAAAATAATAAATAAATTTTATCACAAAATATTAAAAACAAAAATTTTGTTTTTATTTTTTCAAACGTCCGAAAAGTATTTCGTATTTCGTAAACACGAAATATGCACCGAGAAGCGACGATTAAATAATTAATTTTCTGATAAATTTAATTCAATTTATAAATCAACATGTTATCGGGGTTAACTACTAATTCCACGATCAATTAAATTTTCATTTAAAATCTTGTTGCAGTTTCCACAAAATCAAAATTTCATTTCAATAAATGCCTCATACGCTAAGAAGAAATAAATTTGTTGCGGTTATTCGAATATCGGCTTACCGTTCCGTTAGTTCCGTCAGTTCGATATTCGAATCATTTTGTTTGATTCTAACAAATTGTTTTTCCTAGTAAATTTATGATACACTGTAGACTGCAGAATAGATCGGCTGCTACTGTATTACACAGTTTTTTAGCGTTATGTAATGAGAGCGATTACAAACACTGTTTCGTTATGTTGTACGAGCAAAAAAAAAACAAGTGAAATATCTAGATTTTGCGAACGATGTATAATGTCTCATTGTATGCGATTCTTTGCTTCGTTCATTTTTGTTGTTTGTTAATAATTGGTTACGTAATTATCAATTGACTCGAAGAGTTTTTCTAAAATGGTATACTAAAGGTATACACTCGTAACAAGTGATTACACAAGAAAAACAATTAAAATTTCCCTCCTGCGTTCTCACTGGTATACAGACGTTTCGAGTGTAAGCTGTACGTGCCACGTGCGACTGCACGTAGCACCAAAGAAAATACAAACCGAGTACAAACCGTAGGTACTGCACGGTTCGGACTTTGACTTTAATGCTTTCCGTCTGTGGTTTGTCTACTCTCTCGTTCTCACTGGCTACATCGAGATATATGCGACGATACGACGAGACCGAAGACGAAGGGGAGAGACCTCGAGACAGAGAATCGAGAGAATCCCTCGCGCGCTCGCGAGTCGCACACCGGTCTGTAAATCCCTCCTCGTCCCGCGCATGGCTCTCGAAAAATCTCGGCACACCCGTTGTGCATTGAGTACGAAGTTATACCGGGTGACCAGCAAGACAAAAAATTATCAAAGTTCGCGGCACCGAAATTTTAATTACATTTGTTATAAAATAAAATAACTTTAGTTAAAAAATTAATTTCATTAAACTCATTCAATTCTCGAAATACTCATCAACGACAAAATCCAAATGAGTTTTTTTTTTTTTTTTCAAATCCGCGATCGCGTTTTCCCGCGCCTCCACCAATTTGAATTTCGATCAAAAAAATAAATAACACATTTTATATTTACGGGTTTTTTTTTTCTAGTGAAAAAAAAATTAAATAAAAAAAAAAGGTACAATGTTTTCGGAGCACGTAAACGCATCGGCATCGGTCTTCATCTCTCTCACTCTCCCTCTCTGGTATCCCGTGGCTGCTCACCTTTTCTTATCGTCGTCGACGTCGTACTCGACACCACCGTCGCGGGAAAATCGATTTCTGCCTCACGGCGCGCGGACTCGACTCTACGGGCACTCCGAGTTTCCAGACAGCACCAGGCGGTTATATTATTCCTGCGTGTTCCGTCTATATATATCTCTCGAATTTTTATTTGTCTTTTCTTTTTTTGGCCTTTACGCGAAAGTCAATTTTTTTCACCACGTTTGCCGGTACGTTGGTAAACACGTTCGTTCGAACAAAACAATACGTATATCTACACTTTTATTCATAGTATATACATACGCGTACGTAAATATAAGAGTGATAAGAATGAATTTACTAGTACGTTGTTCTCAAACGATTTTATTAAACGTTTTCAATGTCCCTCACCGTTCCACAGCCACGACGAGTCTCTGCTCTCCACGTTCGATGGCCCCTCGTGTGCTGAGGCTCTTTCCTTCCTCACTTCGTCCCTCTCGCTGATTCCTTCTCTGCCTCGTTCTCCCTCGCTATCCCGTCTCTCCTCCTCCTCTTTTTCTTCTTCTATCTTATATCCTTCACAAACGTTCTCTATCCTCCAATATCCACCTCTTCGTCACTCTCGTGTACGTCGTTATCGCAATACTCCTATCACGAATTCCGGCATAGTCCGGTACCCATACCCTTATCACTGGTTACCGCCTTCGCGTGCATAACACGATTCTTTTCTTCGCTGTACTCTCTTTTAATCGACCCCCTCGTCTCGAGACTCCGTTGACAATAACGAACTTCTTTAATTGTCTATTTCGAATGATGAAAAATAATTCGAAGTATAATGACACACGAAGCACATGTATACTAAATCAACACGAGGTTCGTTCTCCAACAATTAATCTTTTTTTTCAATGAAAACCACACCCCGCGATAAAATTAACGATAAAAATAAAAAAATTTATTTTTATTTTTACAATTCACGTTCGACAGGATTAATACTGCGAAGCAAAACTTGTTTGCAATTGTTATCTTTTCGCGACACGCACACACAATCTCCGAGCGGCGATATTTTTCCTTGTAGCTTGTTACAATATAATAACCGGGGGCTTCGACCATGTGTGACACAAAAAAAAAAGTGGCTAAATAAACGTGGCGAACTTCTATAGTATTTATTATTATTATTTTTTAAAATTTTTATTAATCAAATCGATCAATCAATTTATTTGTTTTATCGTAACTCCAATTTTCGATTATTTTTTTCTCGCGGAATACGACAATGATTTTTTTTTGTTGTTTTTTTTTACACACGGTGTATTTAAAAGAAAACGGCGATATATTGGTAGGTACTCGCCTCGACTCTCGTGCGTCTGCTACGTGAGCGAGAGGAAGCGCGACTATCTATCGTCCGCGTGCCGTGTGAACGCCGCTGTATATAGAGTATATACGCGCTGGGGGTCTGTCCTATGCGCTGTTTCACTCAACGTATTTTCCTCCTCTCTTCGCTCCTCTCTTTCCCTCAATGCACATATATATACATATCTACATAGTGTACACCTTCATCATTGCATCTATCTCGGTCCCGCGAACTTTGCCGATAGACGGTCCTCCTCGTTTCTCTTGTCTCTTTTCCACCCTCCCGATTATCCCCTCAGACCCTCACTCGGTTGTACTAAACCGTCTCTCTCACCCACGCCCCACCGTCCTCTACCCCCTCCCCCTTCCCTCCGCCCCATATCTCTTTCGCTTCATCTATCTTTCTCTGTCTGGCGAAGCGAGTCTGTTCCATCGTGTTGGTTGGTCGGCTGGTTCTCCCGCTCCCGAAGTCGGTTTGGTTCGTATAGCGTCGGCGTCGCGGCCGCCGCGTCGGCGTCAATTGCGCGCCACAGCGAGTTCTCTCGTTCTCTTCGCGTCTTCGTCAGCTGCAGCCAGAAGCTAGAGAATCCCGAGTTACCCACCAGCAGCAAGCAGCGGCAGCAGCATCAGCGAGACCGTCGGATAGCAACGAAGTACATGTAGAATCGCAGGTTCGGCGATCACCAACGAAACTCTACTCGGTTATGTTCGTGCATTTCCGTGTCGGCCTGAGGGGATACGCGGGGACAGTTGTGGGGCATACCGTCTCTTACCCCCCCCCCCCCCCCCCCCCCGTCCCCCGCCTCCCATATCATCGCTATCTCTCTTCGTCGCCGTCGTCGATGCACAGGGGGCCCTCTGGTTTCCCCCTGTCTTTTACTTGCTTCATCTACCGCTTTTGCTGCTTGGGTTCTGCCTCTCGCTTTCCGTTTCTTTCGATACATAAACATTTTCATGCGTCTCGCTCTTGTCGCGACCTCTACGGCCTCCCGCAATAGGCGACGTTGCCTCTTTTACCTTCGCAAACTCGTCGTTACTTCGGATATATGCTCTTTTCCCAGCCCTGCGAAGATTCGATAGGCACCAACTCTCTTCACTTTGATGCTTCGGCACCGCCTCAGGCTTCTAACCAACCCTCTCACGGCATCGTGGTTACCACTCCCATCCCCGTACCCCCTCCACGATCCGACCGAGAGGCAACCCCTGTTGGACACCCTCGACAAAACGACAATGTTGTAGGTCGGTACGGTAGCCATGACGATACTTTTCACCCTCTGTATCACATGCTTACCCGATACACGATCCTGTACCCGCTTTTTCTGTTTTATTAATTCACCCTACGCGCAATTTCCTTCCCTACACGGTTTTTACCAGTTTTGGTAATTATAATCGTCGAGCACAACCCGTACGACGTTCCCCCTCGAAGAATGTGTTTCTCGTACATTCACGAGCGCCCAAAGGGGAATGCATCTGACACATGCAATTTTATTTTTCGAGAGAGGATATATACGTCAGCGAGTTTTATCCACTCGACGGTTTTCAAGGGCGGGGAGGATAAATACTGTAGCGCTAGTAGCCGCTCTTCGATAATCGAACCATAGGGACGAGGGTGGGAGGGATGAATCCTCGAGGCATTCGTTTATTAACGTGAAGCTGCAACAAGTTGCAGAGAGAGCTTTGCGGCTGTTGGCCTTGGAGTGGTGAAATAACACACCCCTTTGACTCTCTGTTTCCTCTCTCGGTATCTCGCACAGTATGGCTCTCTTTTGCTCATTCATGGAGGGTTTGCGTTACCTCGGTTCGTCTCACTCTCACTTACAAACACCTCGAGAGCTCCTCGCAGCTCGCCCTACTCAACGCCACTTCACTCCGGGGGCTCCCGTCATCCCTCTTGGAGGAAACCGAGCTACCCGACGGTGTGGTTAGCCTCCTCTACCCTTGCGGGATCACCGACGACAACGACGACGTGACAACGCTCTTACACGGAGTTCCTCCTTCTCCACCTCCTTCTTCGTCCCAACGGTTCAACTCCTTATCGCCGAGATTACCACAAGCAAAAAGCATATCCAGTCTGGTAAAACCATCACCACCACCGGATTTCTCCACTCGTCCCGAAGGAACGAAGTTTTACTTTTACATCTCGCAGTTCGATGCTCGTATACCGAATATAAAAAAAAAGTTTTCCTATTTCCTTGGGGGGATGAACCCGGAAATTCTTTCACCCCTTCGCGGATTAATACAAAAAAAAAATTCTGTCGCCGGAAACTTCGTTCCAGGCAATAAAAATGCAAAAACACGAGATTGGAACGGAAAAAAAACTTCGAGAGGAAAGGAAGTGATTGGATTCCATTAAATTTTTTTTATCACCGTTGGATACAAAACGTCCGTGAAAATCATTAAGTCATACTTTTATTTTTGTCTTTGTCTTTTGATAATGTTACGAACATTTTTAGCACGAGAAACTTTTTTTTCCGCGGTCAATAAATGACAAAGAACTATAAAATAATTTACGGAATGGCGAAGAAGGAACGAATAGTTTAAATTTAATTTCTGCTCGACTCTTTTCTTTCGTAAGTCTAATTTTACGAATTTCTCCAATATGTCCGAACAATTGAATTGCGATTAATCGAATAATTTTATTCGTGGTATACGGACGGTTTTTTTAACTTTCTTGTCTTCGATAAAATGGAAGGAAAATGAATCGCTAGGTTGTGGACATTTTACCTCCCGTTGGAGATGCCCGGGAGGATAGTGGACGCCACGTCGATACGCGGACATGGCGTCCGTCTCGGGACCTCGCCGTATATATGTATAGTTTGACCCTTCCTCGACGACGTTGCATCGATATGACGCATATACGCACAAACCCGTGCCTTCGCGATAGCTGACTCAACTCTCGCCAACGAAGTACACTTCGGATTATTTCACAAAGGCGTAGACACATGTGTCACCGAACGATCGTAAATTATATTGAAATGATACGAATTAATTTTGAAAAAATGGTAATTCTTGTAAAATCTTGCCGTCATTAGCTGCGTAATTTCCATTCGTTCGAAACACATGGGTCAGCGAGTTTTGGCTATTATTAGGTAAGAAACCTTTTCTGCCTGCGTGACTAATGGCTATCTTTATCTCACTCCGAAAGCACCGAGAAGCGCATATACCCCAAGCGTTAAGCTAGAGCGCTCGCGAATGAAAACAGTAAATCATCTTATCATGAATTTCGGGTGATTAGATTAGATTAGACACGAAGAGTTATAAATACCGTGGCGTATATTTAATAGTGTGTTACAAGGATTTGCGCACTCAGCGCGTTCGAGAATTATAGTCTCGGTGTAATAGGCAATGTATCCTGTAAGAAATAACGAATTGCTATCATCGATCATTCGTGGAGTTTCTCTGTAGCGTAAGGAGGAGGTTTAACGAGTATCCGCAATAATTGTCTCAGTATTTCGTATCGTATAAATCGATCGATCAATCGATTACGGAAGATGACACGTTATTGTACGCAATCCTTTTCAGCGAAATTAATTTTTATACAAGCGCTCAGAATTCTCGATTTTAAAGCATATCATCGGTGAATATTGATCCGAAGTAATAATCGATAGAGAACCAATTCGAAAGGATAAATTTGACGATTTGATTAAACGTTTTTTCCGTTAACCATGCGTCGACGTGAATTACATAGTGAAATGACACTCCGTCACGGAACAACCCCCCGATTGAACGGCGAGCCATGGGGTTGAGACAGGTGGCAAACACGCACGTACCGAACGCTTTTACGAAGTTCATAAATAGCCTGAGTGTACGGCGCCAACGAGGGTCGTCAGCGTCTCTTCCTGTACGAATGTCTTTTTATACGAAAATGATCGCCCTGACGAGACTATATGTCCTGACGGCGACGAGTGGGCGAAGGGACGAGAGCGCGACTGTGATTAGGAATGTTAGAGACTGCTGTATCTTATTAGACGTCGAGAGGGGAAGTGTACGCTACTATATCGCCGCTTTTTCTACTCCAACAAGAAAAATGAACAGTGCTTGCCATCCCGGTGACCGTATTTTTGATTATTTTTCACACGACCTTATGGCGTTGCGGCATCCCGAAATTTAAACATTCAGCTGCGAACAACGTCATCAATTTAAAACCACGGCGACGTGTATAATCACAGCTGAGATTTTGGGAATGTAATTAATATTTTTGCGATTGCAAACAATTTCATTATCGTAGAAACTCTTCTTTAGCTTGCAGATTGAAATATTTTTAATATTCAAGCATCTTGCATTAGTTTGCATTGATTTTTTTTTAAGTCATTCTGCATAAAAAAAAAAAAATATCTGCATTTAGAAATCCAGTAAAATATTAACGATACTTATTGAATTAGTGATGTATCCTTTAAGGTATTGGCGCATTTAACAAGGCGGCTTTCATTGCAAATCTCTATCACTTTCTATATGAGGCTTCCATTTTTTTTTGTATGATCCCAAAGCATATAATCGCAAAACTCGTTTTAAATATTCGAAAGACGACTCAAACTCGAGTGACATTAATTCGCATATTAGGAAGAAGAAGCGTATACACTTTAATGTAACGCTTTATAAATTTTCCAACCCCGTTGTCAGCGGCATATAGGCAAAGGCTCCTTTTGTCCTGAATTAACCAACGCATGCCTAGCGATCAAGCTCTGCATCACGGACCAACGAGCAGAAAGAATGAGCGCGAGGTGTGAAGGAACGTGCCTCGTTTGAAATAAAAAAAAAAAGAAAGAAATCGAAAAGCAAAAAATGAAGGTTTTCGCGAGATAAAGCGCGATATTCAGTACAAACACATAGCGCAGGGTGAAAGGGACCAGCAAACAACGGCGGGGCTGTCGATGGAGAAAATTCAACGAGCGTTGAACGAGGGGCTTCGAAAGAGGGTAGTTGAAACTACAACCACCAGGCGGACACCGGCAGTAAGGGAGAAAATTTTAAACATGGCGGTGCCCGCACATCCACCAGCAGGCGCACCACGCATCGATCAATAGCGCCTTGTTTAATATCAGTTCTCAAACTCCTGTACAGCCAACTTCAAGACCGAGACAGCCGAAGATAGGAGAAAAAACTAATCTCGTTTCGCTATTACTTTCCACGCTTACCTCGTATCCAAATTCTCTCTATCCAAACTTTAAACAAAATTTAACTAAACTTCGACATTCTTTACCCGAAATTTTATTGATAACTAAAGGAAACTGAAGATGTAATTTTTTTGTTTTAAAGTACTATAAGAATCGATGGAATCTGTGATTTTTCGGATGTGATGAATGCATTTTTGTAGAGGTGGCAGAGATATTATGATTTATGGAAGGAAATTTAAAAAGAGGAGAAAAAAAAAAACAACCGTAAGTCTCAGTCTCTTCGTGGGTGGTATCCTTCAGGAAACGAGGTACACACTTCGAGACCGGAAGCTTCGAGTGCTACAGCTTTGCCGAGAGAGCATATACGAGGAGTGGGAGCAAATAGAGAAACGGGCGAGTAGAGATCGTAAAGATCGTAGTCTCCGTCGAGTGTACCCTCTCGGCGTCCAGCACTGGTGCACACAGCTTCCGGACTTTACGATGCCGTTCGAGTGGGCATTGCTCGAGTTATATGACGACCGATGCTTACTTACGTACGGAAAAGTTATCCGGCTTTACGTTCGTCGTTGCTATTCAACAACCGTACATATAACTTTATATCTCTGTTGGAACAACGGATTCAACGGATTTCGTATTGAAATTTGAAATAAATTGTGGTTTTCATCATTATCGGAACGACGCAAACGAACCAAGGAATTGTTTTTTCTCCTTATAAAAAGATGCGAAGGTGTAAAAAAAAAACAATAAAAAATTTATCAAAGACTTACCCTGGTTCCACCCTTTCCTCGGCCTCTTCCTCGTTCCCTCAGCAAACCCTCGCCAGTCTGCAGATGGTACAGGTGCTGAAATAATCAGAAATTCGAAATCTTAATATACTACTCTTATATATTTATAATCATTTATAGTCTTCCCTCGAGTGGCAATTATACATTTGTACGGTTGTTGAACACTTTCGAGCTTTATGAAGCAAACCCAAGTCAATAATATCGTTCTATTTGTCCTCGTTAACTCCAATAAACAGTGGTTATAAATGTACCAATTATTCGATCGACGCGTTGTATTTCATTGAAAGCATCACGCGAAGTATAGATAAATCTGAAAGTCTTAATCGATCGAAGCGCTGAAAGCGTTCTTTTAAACAGGAACGATAGAAGATTCCTATTAAATCTTCAGGTTTACAGGAAATTACTGCATCAACTGCGTACCACTGGTCGGTATCCTCGTTTTCTGTATTTGCAATGAATTAAAAATAATTTTTTTCTATCTTTCTGGCGTTAAATTTACATAATAATAGCAGACGTTAACGAACAAAAAATAAAAGTATTGCCCTATTTTTGGTATAATTGTGAATTTAGAACACACCATTTTTTTTTTACAGGACCCTACGCTATCGTTGCACGTTTTTTCCCCGATGGGCCGACGGTCGATCTTACCGACCGTCGACACAGGAAATTGTGGCGGGTATAAACGCCGAAGGAAAGGCAGTCGACTAAGCCCTCTTTGACTTCTATCGACTGCAGGAGTATAACAGCGCTCATTCGGCTCCGGCAGTTTCCTACGGTCGACTCTCGCGCAAGCGTGCGCGCGACGGAAAGGAAATTGATTTTTTTTGCGCGCCTACTACTCGCGAAATTGAATTACGTCCCGAGCCAAATTTGCGTCGAACGAGCTGGGGGACTGTGACGAGTTCTTGAAGCTCTTCCCAGAAAGAACCCGCAGGCTTCCTATCAACGTCAAAATATTATCCAGCCGCGAGACTATAAAATTGAGAGTAAAATTTTTTGCAACACTTTTGCATTTCGTCTTTTGACTAATGTAATTTTTTACCAATTATAATACGTTAGAAGAAATACCAAAAAAATATGTTAAAATTTCGTGAAATCTTTCGAGTAAAATAAGCTGAAACAGCGCACCTTCGACTTTTCACTTAAGACCCACTACAGTGTACATACGTGCACTCAGACTTTTAATTAGCTGGCGAACACTCCACTATCTACCCAACAAAATTCTCGACGACTGAACACACAACGAACGAAGAGTCTTCACCTTCTATGATTAAATTCCTAATAATACGGTATAACCTATGAATATACAACATAGTGAATTACTATTTACGATGAGGTTAAAAATGACTCCAAACCGCGACTCGTCAGACCGTTATCGCTGCAATTATAGTAAAAAAAAAGTCTCGTAAATTATAAACGTACGATGTCGACGCGATAGATTATCCGATTAAAAAAACCCCTCAATAATTCCAAACAAACAAAAAAAACCCCAAAACGATAAAATGGAAGAATTAGCGTGTCAATGAAGAAAAATCCGGTTGAGCGTTGAGCTGAAATAAAACCTGAGGAACTATTGCGAACTGAATCATACCGAAGGATTTAGCTGTAAAGCTTCAAAATCCATTGTAATAATGTCATATCAGCTTACATTCTCAAGACATTGACCATTACACCAGTGACATAATTTTCCGATCGCTTTACTCATCGGGAAATGTAATTTCATCCATATATTGGAAAATCCACTCCGACCCTTACTGCTGTACGAGCTGAGTGCACATCGAGGTCCGTGCACGCATATCCCCTCCGTAATGCACGCGTGAACGATTATGGTCTAATTCCCTTGTAAACGCTCCTCTCACACCAACAATCTCGTATACCTTCTCCCCAACCTATATAACGTAACATTTCCACCTACCTACCTACCAACCTACAGTACAACGATGTACACCAACCATCCATGTACCTACCTACCCACCTACCTACCTGCGCTCTCACTTCTCTCGTCCGACGTTCTTCGGGGTTAAATCCGCCAAGGAAAAAAAAATCTCCCGTATTTGCGCGGTTGTTGTTGTAGTGGTGGGTTAAATGAGCGCACGCTCCAGAGACAGGGGTCGTGGTATTGCGTGCTAGTATATCGCCAGGGCGCTTTTCAACCCCGTTTTCCTCCGTTCTGATCCCTGCACCGACGACATGAAAACCCTCCTGGTTTGCACCAGGACGGGGTGACCCTCGACTACGGGAAAAGCTCGGCCCTCATCATACATCCTACCGGGAGACGATTCGCACGGGACCCTCATCGTAGTTCGCATCGAAGGAGAGATAGAGAGATTATTTCTCCTCCGAGATGCTGGCGAAACCAAGCGAGAGAGGAGCAGAGGTAGGTGCAAGGCAAATGTCAATATCGACGATGCATCGCTGAAAGGAAACCTGGCCGCGGCACTTGAGAGGGGGCGCGGGAGGGTGGAGAGGGGGGGGGGGGGGGCGCGAATGAGGGCGTAATTAATCGCGAGGAAGCAAAGAATTTCTGCTCTCGCTTTCTCTCGGAGCTCTCATCCGCTACTAGAGATGTGTATATACCGAGTGCGAGAACTCTCTGTACAGAAGCGCGAGGGGTTGTGTGTACGAACGCTTTTGCTTAGTTTGCCCACCGCCGGGGTTCGACCCCTCATCGCGACTCTCCTCACGCATGGAAATATAAAGAACGTACGCTCGGGTACACGTATATACGCGGAACGATTTTATGATGCTGCGGGCGGGCAACATCAGGGGACCAATCTCCCTCCCGATGTACCTTTACGAATCATACGCGAGAAACGCGCTCTCCGTCGTTTTTTATACTTCCAACGCCAAGTGTCCGCTGCTAAAGAGGCGGAAGATCACTCCCCGTGCAAGAAGACGGAGATTCGCTTGAGATAAGGTATTATTCAATGAAGCAAACATTTCGCGGAAAGGCGACAAGGAAAAAAGTATTCAGGCGAGATCGCTCCGCGATCCTTTGTGTCGGGGGGTGCGATCGAGATTTTTTTCTTCGCGACAAAGTTATCGACGAAGGAAACTTATTATTCGTCGATTTATTATTAGACATTTGCTAAGGGGTTGAATAACGCAATTGTAAGATGCAAGAAAGATCTCACAAAGGCTTTTTGCATCGGTAGATTAATGCAAGAAAATATTATCAAGGGAACAGGTTTTTTTTTAAGTGTCATACGACGTTATATTCTATTTCAATTTCGATCTAAATTTAAATTGTATTTATCTGCTGTATGTACGGGAATTCGTCCAAAATTCGGCGTCAACGGGAAACGAACAATATTTTACATAATTTATTATCACCGTTATTCAATTAATTTCTAATGAATGTACACTCCTTCCCTCTTATGTTTAATGATTAAAACAATACCATAGCCACATCATTCCCGACATTATCCTGTACGAAGTTTCTTTCGCGTGACGTGCGTATGAGACATACGCTTCGCAAGCTTACCGAAGCGATAGAGAAAGACGACCAATTAGACGCACGCGGGACACGCGGCAGCTGTCAACGATTCGTGCGCCGATAAGCTAATTAAAATATTTCGTAAATAGTCCGTCGACGTAGCTCTGCCTCTCGGAGAGAACTCATTCGCCCGAGGGTTCCGTTCGCGTCGACAGAAAGATACTTCGGAATAGATAAGCGGACTGTCGGCTATCGTCGCAAGTGACGTTTCTCGATAATAACTATTTCTTCGACACGTACCGATGCATATTTCGAGTTATTGATGCTACGAGGAGACAAGTATACACTGATAAACGGTTATTATGCCAATTGGAAAAAAAACTTTATACATTTTTGACATTGTTCAGCTTCTGTCGTCTACGCCGTGTGTCGCACAAATGTGCGGAGACTTTTGTTCTCACGATGAAATACCGAGCAATATGGCTTTTCAGGTCTATGTATACGAACTCGAAGCGCCGCGCGAACGATGGCAGTGACATAAACGCGAGACCAGGCGAGATACCAGAACCCCTCCGCTTTATCCGTCTGCCTTCTCGCCCCCTCAATGCATGGATCCAAAACACAAACGGATTTTAAGTGCAACGCGTCACAGAAGACTAGAACTTCTTTTTTTTTGTGTTTGTTTTCAGTCCGATGACGACGAACATTTGGTCTGAAGTCGTTAAATCAAATGTTATTATAATAAAACAAGTTTTTTTTTTCCCAAACAGTTCAAGATAAAAATTTAAATTGCTTCTACTTTACTTTTCTTTTTAATATATTATTTTTTTAATTTCGCTGTTATTGCTTTTTCCAATAAAGCGCAACCTCCAGATTCCTTTCGGATGCTTGGCTACGACAATTTAAATGAAAAGTGAAGGGATGGACTCCACCCGCTCCGTTGCGTCCGCAACGGAATATATACCACGAAACGAACTTTCATCATTCACCTATCGATCTCCGTCGCAAGTAAAAACGCCTACTTTTGCGCCAAGAGTTTTTATTGCGAAATGGTTTTTCTAAACTCGATCCCTCAGCCCAAAGTCAGTACAATAGCAGCCGAAAATTCGAAATTCGCCGCGCTCTCGTGTATCGCACAGCTGTCCGAATTTTACGAACCATCGAACCGCAATCGTCCATAATGCAATATTGTATATTCCACGATTTGGTTACCGACGGAGCGGCTTGTACGCGAAATCTATCGGAGAATAAAAATAATAAGAGAACGCAAGTAACGCCGACGAGGGAATGAACAGATGAGAAATCGAAACTGACGAAAGTAAAACAAGAAATCCGGATTTCCCGGGACACAGCGACGCAACGATCGGTTGTAAGCTCACGGCAGCAACATCTAGCAAAATCGATTCCCCCTTCTGCTTGTGTATTTTTTATTTATTTTTTATTCCGCTATTCATTCTCTACACTCTCGCGTTTCTCGCGTTTTCGGCACCCCATCAGTCTGCTACCGTAGACACAGAATGGGGCAAAGACAATAGGTGGTGCGAGATAAAAATGTCACAGATTGAATGGGTCGAGTGAAATGAAAAATGTTCCCCCGGTGAGTAAAAGCCGAGAAAATTCTGTGGTACGTTGTTTCGCGGATGCAGCGGGGTGTGTACGGCACGAGTCGATACAAACGATTTTTCCGTCAGAAGTTCTAAGGGCGCATTGAACGGCGCTAGCCGCCCTGTACGGCAGCTGGAATCGGTTTTGGCCGATCTGGGAGTCTCGCGAAAGTAAAGGCGCGGCCGGACACGACCATGTGCTGTATGTGTGTGTGTATGTGCCTCTCAGCTGACTTTAATTTCGTAACGAAGAGGAACCATTTCATTCTACACGACGACAGATGGCCGGCGCGTTGGCCGACCCCGAAAGAGCCGTTGCTTCCCCATTAGAAGGTCCGGGCGGTTAGGAACAGGTTGTCGCGATCACGTCCGCTCTGTACTGCTATAACATTCGTCTGTGACTGACCCGAGAAGGCCGAAAGGCAAGCGAGAATTCCAAATTCATATTATAAATCATGCGAATGAGATTCGAGATTACCAAATGTCACGATCGTAAATCGGTTTTCGCCCAAAATTTCTATCTCACTATTTATATTCAATTCATTTTATCGATTATTTGATAGTAATGTTCTCGAAATATTTATCGGTTATTTTGTTTCGCGTTTATAGACAGCTGTCATGCATCCCTATAGCGAATGTGCTATCGAATGTAAAGATAAGTTGGAAATCGTCAAGTCTTCAATTTGCCTGCTGAATTGGTCAGAATTTTGTTGAGAAAATGTTATTATCGATTTTTCGATGTGAATTTGTATAAATACGAACTTCACGACATCATTTAAACGACTAAAAAAAATGGGCTATCGGAGAATGGATTCGACAACGAATCGTCCGTAATATTTTCGAGAGAAGTAATAATCATAGTGACGTATCGAATAGATTCGATTCCGTTCATACGATTCACGAGAGGGAAGTTGGAAACTCACCCCTCTCGTGGCAATCGGGACGAGGTGAAAAAAAAATAATAATAATTTCGTATTATGCCCGCATCGTCGGGCAGAATTGATGACTTTCGGAACCATTCACCAGATTGCACATCGGTGCAAACCATATACCCCGAAATAATTTCTTTTTTTTCCCCGTCGCTGTACGTTTTTCATGCGAGCGACTGCGATTCAGTACTGCGTTCGCGAGTTTCACGGGCGTTACTGTGGCGCATTCGGATGAATTGCGCGTTCCCCGCCGTACGAAATTCAATACCTTTTTCACCGATTCGATTCGAAACACGATACGTATTTTATTTCGTTGGCGCATCGGCATCGAGACCTCGAACGATCGGTTCGTCGAAAATTATTATTCTTTTCATCAACGCGCTTCCATTAAATCCTCGAATGTTACAAATTCTTAATTAAAAACGTGACGTTAATGGAACCCCGCGGTTACTATATCTTCCAGCTGTGCTACCATAAAACAAATAAATATCGATAAACACCGTAATTACAAATACCCGTCACTGTAATACCGAACGAAATCGACCGATAAAACTGCATCGGAAAGAGAAGAACTGCATCATAAATCGTTCCACGACAGTAGTTGTAATAACTTTTTTTTTTCTCCTCAACTCGCAGAAAAATTGTGTAATATACTGCCTCGTCCGATTCTATAGTAGTTTAGCGAACTACGGTCTGAGCCAATCAACGGATAATTATTGGTATGGCTCGCAATCGATAGATATAATTACTCGACAACAAAAAGAAGAAGAAAAGAAAGAAAAAGCCGTGAAAGAGAGGAGGATAAAACGAAGGAAGAAAGACATAAAATACACCTATAATGTTAAGTGAGCATGAAGTATATATCGTGTCCGTGGAACTTCAAGAGCTAAGGACGATTTAGCCTTTTGCTGCTTTCCGTATACCCAACAAGAGAGACTCGCGAGAGAAACGAGGAGGGAACGCGCGGGCGCAAACGCGAGCAAAGCGACTGCGGTAACGGCTTTAATAATTATTTTTACAACGTTTCCGAGTATAGGATAGTGAGCTCTCGCGCGCGCACGCGGTCTTGAACGGTCTCGGTCGGGCGCCTCGCAGCTGGCCCTCCGGGTCTGCCGTCGCTACGAAACGCAACTCGCCCGAAGAGAGGCCACGGATCGCGCCGTAGACCATAGGGCTTGCACACTATGGGCTCCTGCATGCGAACGCGCGCGAGAGTTCCAGCCCCGGAGTATCGTGGGCCTCGGCTACGCCCTTAGGGCACGCAGGATGCACGCCTTTTTCCCGTCAAACTGCCACACCGAGAGAGATAGATATACAGACCGGTGTTTATGCCCGACGTTCTTTACCCGTGTTGCGCGGGTTGCCAGGAACCTTCCACCTAGTTTTCTCCGGTGGCCTTTCGTATATTTCTCTCGTATATAGTAATACGTACCAGAGGCGAACGCGGGAACAGCAGGCGCCCGGAGTGTATAACCCTTGACGCCGACACCGACACCAACCTCCTTCTTCCTCCCCAACGCTGGCGTACGTCCGTCTACGCACATTCCGTTTACGAAGACTCATTTACTGCCGTCGCGAAACTAAATTTCTGCGAATTCACTTTACTTTCGAGACTAAAGAGTTTACCGCGCTGTTCAAAGATCGTATCGATCTTCAATCGTTGGAAAGCTGCTGAAGTTTTTGAGTCGTGTGAAACGTATGAAATTGCAACCGATTATATAGTGCGCGGCCGCTTCCTATCAATTTCATTTCATCGTTAAATTATTCTAATATTAGTTATGTATAAAATTTTATTAGCAAAGTTCTCGACAACAGGAAGCCGTTATTAATTGCACGCAATTCTTTTATTGACTCCATATACATTAAAGGTTTTTTTTTTTATCTTATATGACTTGAAATCTACATATTGACGATAATTATGATACGAATAATTTCAAGTGTGAATAACGAATACGAAAATATGTTGTTGAAAATTCATTTAAACTAAAAGATAAAGATCAACTTTGATGTCACAATGTTTTCGAGTTGTAGCTGTGAAGAATTCGCGGGGTTATGTAGACACGCGGTTGGATTATCCGAGTCTCGATCGGGCTTCACGCTCCGCTCGATCGGGAGTGTGAGACTTTATTCTCGTACCAAAACAACCCTGTGACGCGCACGGACGACGACTTTGCCCTCGTGGGGTCGCCCGACCCGCCAACCCTCCCCCGAGGACTGGTCGTTTCCTTCCGAGTCGACTCAGAACCGAAAATAGATGCCACAGAAATGTGTGTCTCGACCCTCTATATATCTCCCGTCGATTTCTCGTACGCCTCCGCCCCTTTTCGTCTTATTCACACTTGAGCCGCGAGGGTAGTCGGTGACAACTGCACTGACAGAGTCATTGACAAGACGATGAACAGAACACCCCCCCCAAAAAACATATGGCTCTGCATTTCGGTTACACAATTATACTTCTCGAGACACTCTTCACCCTTTTCCAACATTTAGAAATTCGAGTCCTCCGTCTTGAGATGAAAACCAACAGAACCTCGGTGGTTGTCCCTAATTCTGCCACTGAACTTCGGGGTGATACGGATCCGGATCGGTAAAGGGATTATTAGATGTTGACAAAAAATACAATTATGCAGAGCCACCAGTGTTAAAGATTCGAGGAGAATGTTGACTCTGATCATTTTCCCGCTCTTCGATCTTTTGGAAATCAAACGCCGTGCTCACCACGCAAATTATCGGAGGCTCTTGGATGGCCTCAGTGGGGAAATCATATCTTTAAATCCGACGGTAAAAGGTAATTTGAGAGTATTCGATGGTAGGAAAAATGTTGCTTCCTCTGAATCATTATCGCAAATAAGAAGAGCAACCGGTGTCGAGATTCGACAGAACGACACGTGGAATGTCCACGTGGACGTGATGTTATTGTTTTGAGTGTAAGGGCATTCGCCCGAGAGCCAGGGTGGCACAGTGGGCGAGGAGGGATAGATATAAGGAGGGTCGGACACCCCAGAAACCGACCCTCCAGGAGGGATTTCATTCATGACCCCCCCGAACGCGCCCGCACCCCCGGGTTTTCTCTCGACTCTCCTCTATATACCGCCGAATCCTCGGGTGAGGGCAAGCGATACATTACCACCAACGGGAACAGCGGGAGAAAAGGGTATGGTCCCCGACGTTAGCTAGAGCTCTCATACCACCAGTGCCAAGAATCACCAGAAGCCCCAGTAGCTGGTGGTGGCACATGACGTCTCGAAGGGGACTCGGGGATTTGGCCATTTGATATCTTAATACGATAGGGGTGGAAGATACGCCCACGTATTTTACTTAACGCCCGGGAACAACAGAAAACTACTATAGCTCGGTCAGATAATACGGTAGGTCAGTGTTCATCACCTTTCGAAAGCCACCAACTTCCTATGCTTAACTCGTTATTTTTTTGCCTTTCTTATTATCGGTAGGACTCCATCCCCTTACGGATTGTCACTATTTTCTTAGGGAACTACTCAACTGTTACAAGTTGCGGGCAACCGTGGTTTTTGCTCTTCGTACGCAGAGCTAACAGTACAAAAAGACCGTCAAATTGCGGAAGAGTCGTACGACCGTGAATTAGCAGTCATTGCTTATTCTTGTCTTTGCTAAATCGAATGGCAATAATCAGAACGGCTATCTAATTCCATTGCGAGGAACATCATCTGAATATCTCGCAAAATCAAACAAAAGACCGAAAACATTAGATGGTTCGCGACTGTACCGTCTTATCATTGCGAAGACTGATGATTGTGCCAGCGCTCCAGTCGCCAGAAATAGTACATCTACCCTAAGATGGTTAACATTTGTATGGCTTTATCTACTACTCTATCGTATCGACATGTAAAACCCCGGAAGCGAACGATTAGGTAGGACATAACCGTGAAAGTATGGGTTCGATGTCCCGCAGTCGAGGGTCGAAGACTCGCGAAATCTGAAAGGGAAGCAAAAGGGAGAAGAGTATCGAGACATCGAGAGCAAAGGGGGACCGCGAACGAGCCGATGTATGAGAGAAAGAAGAGCGGGGGTATTCGTCGGGTGCAGCCGGAGCGGTTTCGAGAAGACGTCTAGACCACCAGGTGTCGAGTCTAGGGGTCCTTGCTTCCTTGCGAGGGTGTGGCACGCTTCCAGATAATTAGGCAGGGGTCCTCCGGTGATTCCCGGCGTACGTCCCTACGCTTATGCTTCTTTCTTCTTTTTTTTATTTCGTCCCTCCAGCTCCAGTCCGGAGGAACCCCTCAACGTCACGAAGAACCCCTCTTCTCCGACACGAACTTAGTACTGCATACTATAATACTCCCCCACGAAAGGGGGAGAAAGCGAGAAGGGAAGAGAGGGCCCCCCGATTCTTTCGTGGCACGAGCCACGACGATGTCGAGATGGAAGCCGAGTGAGCGACGAGAACAGGGCGCCTGTCGGCACGTCGTCTCTTTCCACTTCCCTCGTTTTCGTCTTTCGTTTCACCAGCTATATACCTCAAGGCCCCACATACTCTTTCCCGATCTTCACTCCTCCCCACCCCTCTCTCTGTCTTCTCGATATTTAAGTATAGTATAGACCCCTCCCGCCCGAAAAGCCCAACCCCTCTTGGCGTGCCACACGCCCAAACCCCCCGGGCTCCTTCGCGCAGCTGTGCGAAATAAAATATATAAAAATAAAAATGAAACAAAAATTTCGCTCCCGCGTCTCTCGAACTACGCTCGAATTACCGGTTAACGCACACGCGAAATATGTACCTTTGGGCACATCCCTGTTTCGCTCACGATTATTTGTTGTGTCTCTCCCTCCTTCGGAACGGCTTTGATCGCAAACAACACAGGGAGTTCGTCACCCTTTCGTAAATTTCTTTTAGTCGGGCCGAAGGGCAACCAAAAGTATTTTGTTTGGATTCAAAAGGACGAGAATCAGAACGTGAAGGTGTTTCGGAGGAGAGAGACCTTTGGGTCAAAAACGAAATGAACAGGTTGGTATCGAATAGTGCCGAAACCGTCGTCTACATTGATAACAGAGACGGGGTAGAATTACGTTATAAAGTCTATGCGCATTGACAATGTCTTAGATGTCTCCTGTTTTACAGATGCGTAGTCGACCGCAATTTCTACGCCAGCAGGCTTTAGGCAAAGGGGAGAAGAGCTTTTCATCGCTCTTTCGTCGGCCGTAAATGTCGAACTGAGGGATACAGAGGACCTAATATTTCGTCGCGTCAAATCCCGTCTTCGATGCTTTGCCGAGTTCGGTGAATGAATTCAGTAATAATAATAAATTCAAAACTTCAGCAATTTTTTTTATTCTTATTGTGTTCATACGTTCATCTTGTAAATGACAGAAATCGTATTCTTTCATTTAAATGAATTTCTTTTTTAATTATAGTAAATTGTTTTAACAAGCCTCAGGATTTCGAATCATTGTCGCGTCAAACATCAATTTTATGTAATTGCGTTAAGCTGTTTAATTATACATACATCCGTCTGGGTCTGCCGTCATTCCGAATTCTTTCGAAGTCATTTATTTCTATAAGTGGCTGACTTCGTACCGACTTCCTCTCCCGCTTCGTCTACTATGGGAGAGCGGGAAACATCGCTAATGTAACCGATCGAAAAGAATGCAGAGCAAGAGAAGCACGTATGGCTATTATACAGTAAAGAAACATTGGAGACAGATGGCTACGACGAGTCGAGGCCCTCGACCTAGAAAACAGCATCTTGCAGCCGTAGCTCAGCCGATGCACAAGGGCCCGAGCCGAATGCACCATATACATCCGCGCATCAATCTTTCACGGTTAAAGGTTCATTCCCGACGCCGGGTCCCTTCGTAATTGCTCGATAATTATAAGAATTAAATTCGTGAATGCATCGATGATATATATTTAACTGTAGAAAAACTGTACACGCCTCGTTACAAATGTTAGCAAGTATTTGTCTTCCGAAAAAAAATTCATTAAACGAACGATTGACCGATTGTTTTGTTACTTTTTTAAATTATTTTTTTATTTCTACGGAGAACCGGGAAATGTTGTTAGAAATCTATAGCTATACGAATAAGTCGAGTCCGGCGAGACTCTGCACGCGATGGTCGACGGCATGAGAACCGCGTGGTGCTTCGATGTGAGTGAAACGAACCCAAACAAACCCCGTCAACGAGCCCTCCCGGGGTCAAGGTTCTACCCTCGAGCGGCTTCGACTATGCCGTCTCATCCACCACCCACATCCAACCCCCTCTGGAGACGACCGCGCGGCTGGTGGTTCTATCGTATCACGATATACATATATACATGACACGAATAGCGGTATAAGTAGAGAAGAGCTTTAGGTCTCTATACTCGAAGCGGCGATTCTCACTTTTTCTCTCTCCCTCTATCTCTCGCGCTTTCGCCATCGTGCGATGACCACGGGCAACCGGAGAAATGGCCATGCAATATGTTTCGCGAGACCCCGTATAAATAGCAACCTTTGTACTCCTGACATACAATCGTCGACGTTTGACCTCTTGTTTCTCTGTATTTTGGCGGACAAAATTGGATACAACCATCTGTTGCTTCCTGGTGGTACACGTGCAGGTATTACACTTGTTATTCAAAGTTAAATAACCCCTTTGGGTAAAAACAGTTTCAAGATTCCGAACTTCAAATAAGTCAAATTGATAATCATCATTCGCAAACTAAACTGATGGTTTTCATTGCTTTCTTTTATTTTAGATCTAAAAAACATGATTGCCGCCTGTTTTATGAGTGCAACGAAATGTACTGTCTGTACTGTGTCGAGTTTTGAATAAATAATGGCAAATAAGAAAAGAGAAAAAAGGGCAAAAGATCGGCATATCGTGATCGCATCGTGTATCTCCAATGGAACCGTTTAACGACGCCGAACAGTTTATCTACCTCTCTCAGTTGCGTCTCTCACTCTCTACGCTTCGACGCTAACTGTCTACTTCCTAACTTAATCCGTAACTTCCGACGCCGCTCGCGGCAATCTGACATCCTTTTTTATTTTCATTGGATGATGCGCGCTCTCGGTACGCCTCTCTTGTCCGGGGTCTCGTTCCCAGGATTTTTCTATCCGCGACCGAGCATCAGCGAAGCTCGCTATATATATACACAACGTACGTCCCATTCGTCCGTTCGAGTTCACTAGTACATACCATGGGGTACGTATATACGCGTACAGCAGGAGTACACCAACTAATCAATTTATCGTCGTTGCTGGCACACGGCTTATACGGCGGTCTCCTCTCGAGTGCTTGGGCCCGAGAGAACAGGCAAATTGGCCGGGTCGCCCGGCCCAACGAACGTACCGAACGAACGAGCCATGCAATGACATGGCTTTGCCTATATTATGCCTATATGTCTATCCTCTGCAAGCTTCCACGATGCCCCGCCGACCATGTAGCTTGAGTGCGGCTTCCGTTGTCCACGTTACAGGTTCATAAAACCTGTTAACCACTGATTATATGCGCGCAGGGTGTCCCCGCGTGCTGCTATCCTCATCCTCCTTCGCCTCCTTCTCTTCATCCTCATCTCTCTACACGCACGACGCTATCTTGTCGTCGATGAAACAGCAACACCAGCTGTGACCGTTTGACCCTTAGAAACCATCGCGCTTATAAATTTAACGATAATCTCTGCTAAAAATGAACACGACGAAAGGCTCCATTTTTTTGTTTTTTTTTACTTTTCAAGACTTCGATATTTCTATTCGATTATCCTTCAAAATTGATTCGATTCCACCGTGACATTTGGAGCTAAGATTGTTTTAATTATTGGAAACCAATTTGATTTGTAAAAATTATTTTTGTTCGTTCCGTTCTCGTTTAATCGTCATCTTTCGGGTCAACAAATACTGGTGGATAATACTTTGGAGTAAACTGTGATATTTTTTGTTCGGCTTTCTACGTCGTTTTACTTCGCGATATTGGCACATCGTGCAATGGGACCCTGTTACGATCTCTATCTCGTCGTTTGTTCGCAAGAATTTCCAAAAGTTTGAACGAACTTAAAATTACTCGAGTACCATCGGAGCCTAATTACGAATAACGAGCATACTTTGGTACAGTATTGCAGCGGTTATACGAATTACAGAGGCATATACCGGGCAGTATCCCGTGAAAGCTCGTCATTCGCATTCGGTTTATGAAGAAATTCTTGAGGTGCCGAGTGCACATCATTCTCAAGAATTCCGACGATTTTAATTAAATTCGCACTACCACCCTCGTGCTTCGGTCCAGCGCCACAGTATTAGTTCAGAGTTATAAGTAAAAGCTTCTCGTCTTCACGAAAAAATCGATTCCTTTTTTTTTTTTTTTTTTTTTTTTTTCGAGTCTCGTTTCTTCGAGATGGCGTACTCGACGACGAGACTCCGAGAATGTTCAACCGAAAAGAATTTGCCGAAAAAAAAAAAAATTCTCAGCCATCCAAATGTTTCTTGTGTGCGCGATGCCTATATCGATCCTATCGCTTTCTCGTGTCCGGAGACGAAGTATCCACGACGCAGATAAACTCGACTAACGAGACGAGGATAAGACCAAAAATAATCTCGGATCTCTTTATCGCTGAATAAATCCTGCGTTTTTTTTCTGCTGTCGAATCTTCTTCGTATGTTTGAAGACAGACACTGGTAGACGCGTTACGATGGAGAGTCTCAAGACGGATATAAGGGTAGGTATTCACGTAGCCCGTAGGCAAGACTTTCAATTCATTGGGTCCCACGATCGGTGCGTTCAAACGCCCGCATGTGCGTTGATTAAATAGCTTTCCGGACCGGAAAACTCGTTTTCCGTCGTCCCTCGATGCCACATCATCTCGCACTCGCACGAGTCTTCGAGATCGCTGGTACGTTGAATGAAAAAAAAGTAAAAAACGTCCAATATTGTCGTTCCATCGAAAAATGAACGATTGAATTGGATGGGTGAGATAGGAAAAGACGAAACTGATATGACTTCGAGTGAAAACGTTGCTGCGCGAACGTATCGAATTGTAAACGCTCAACGTCCGCGAAGATTCGAATTCCACGTGATCTGCTGGAAGTATGCGCGACGCGGGAAAATAGACGTGCCGATGCATAATGCACACTGAGCTGATATGCCGAGTGTCCTGGGAGAGCGCACGGTTGTCAACTTCGAACACGATCGTGCATTCGTTACCGGGACACAGTCTCGACGCGACGGGACGACCAAGTTTCGGTTTTCTATTGGGCTGTCGAACACATGTACACATATGTTATACTCGAATGTCCTTTGCACAGACCCCATTTCTAAGTATAGGTTCGTCATGAGAAAACAACCGGAAGTCGACCGTGCAATTAAAAAAAATGACGAAGCAGCGTCAATTATTTCTTATCAATTAATTTCCCTAATGCCTAAAGCTTTGGATCTTACAATTCCTCAATAGCGTGAAGCATTCACGGAGAAAACTATTATTTATTATATTTTATTGCCGTTTATCGATCGTCGATGTTTCTATCGAGTGTTGTACGATGTCTTTATCATGTTCGAAGCTTCCGCGGTATCGAAAGAACGTATGAATGAAACGTAAGAGTGGGTTCATCGCGGTCCATTGACGAGAAGAGAGTTGACCACCGTCGGGCATCCACGTCGGTTATACGCGACGAACGGACAGACTGTCAAGCAATGGGACCAGAAGCACGTCGAGCTCATGCATAGAACCGGCGTAATGTATGTCTGTAGGTTAATGCAATTCACTCAGATCTCATTGCGAGAATTGTACGGCGGAGAATTGATTGATTAGCTCTTTCATGCGAGCGCGAGAGTGACTCTCTACTGCGCGATAGTTGAATGTATTATAACTATATATCCACGTAGGATAATATAGTAACGGGCCGACTCTGTAGTGTAGATTATTATGAGATTCGCGGTGATTGCACGAGATGACGGAGACGTAACTGCGTGTACGAGCGTTACGCGCGCATTGCGACAAAATTGTTTAATCGCGTCTCGCGGTTCCACTCAACACTCGACCCTGGCATTTACATCGTTACATCGCGGAAGCGCTCGGAAATACAATGATTCTTTACGTCAATGCATCGCTCGACGGAGTTCATTCGATTGTCGCATCTCACCGATCCTCGGGTTTCGCGTTTACGAAACTCGGAATGGGCCACGAGATACGCGAAGAAACGGCAGATGTCCGGGAACTACAATGTAAAGGTACATTCGCGGCGACGGGAAAACCGGTCGGTTGTGTTGATATAGCTGGCGTCGCTAATCGCTATAAAAATATCTGCTATTGTCGCAAGTTCGTAGCGGCGTTTGCGTTCCCAACGGTTTTGATTCTTGCAACGATTTTTACCGATCGTATCATTAAAAATCGCCATTCCCGCCCGATGAATCTAACAAATCTGATTAATAGATGATGCGACTGATTGTATGTAAACTTGAGGAATTTCATGTTTTTCCTCGACAAGATTAATGGCGATACAGCAATTTTTACTTTACAAAGCCAATAGATTCCGAACGAACGTATCCTGCCGTTTCTTCTCATCTCTATTTTTCCGAAACTCTGCAGTTTTCTTTGCTACGACGAATTCATATATTTCGCCAACCGGAAAGAACCCAAAGTGTGTCCTTGCCACTGAGAATAATCATCGCGAAGGTTTTACGCGCGACAATTCGGAGCAAAGTACCTCAATCCAAGAATGAAGAAGCAGTAAAGACGAGAGGACGCGTTTAATGCGTTTAACATTACAAAAGAGGCCTGAGGCCCATGCGCGTCATCGATTCCCGTGGTGAAGAGCAAAAATTTTACCCGTGGGACGAACAAAAAGTTCAGGTATATAGAAGTATACCACCCCATACCACGGTATACGTATGTTGCCTCGGGGAGAGAAAAGAAGATCGACTGACGTTGTACCCGCAGTCAGGTCAGAAAGATAATAATTGCGGACAGCTGCAGAAGCCCGAAGGAATACTAGGATCCTCGCTCGGAGTTCTTCCGACACCCGTACTAAATCGTACGACCTCTGACACTGGTCCCGCTCGTGAAGATCCATCGTCGCTGTCTCGTACAGCCTGAATTTGGATGATTTTTTTTTTCAATCTGGACCTTCATGCTATTCGTGCATAGATCATCCCTCTCGCAACTGTCTGTGAGCGTCGAGCCATGAAATACCGTTTCTATCTACCATTTCCCTTTTTTTTTTTCAATCTCCCTAATTCCCGTCGTCGTTTTTGTCTCAATTGTTCCCAGGTGACGTCACAAATTACGAATCAAGTTTCCAAGTCAATTCAGATTGCCGACTGAGTCGCATAGACGCATTGAATCGCGAAGAAATCGCTTCGAATTCGGTAAGCAATGAGTAAAGTATGGCAGAGGAAGTTCGATTGAAACAGTGACGAGTAGGAAGAAAATTACGAGAACTGCTCCTTCATATCATTCTCGAGGGTACAAGAGACTCCGGCGGCAGCTGTGTCACCCCGTGCGTAAGCTCGTTTGATTTCCGACACGTTCTATCGTCCTTTTTTTTTTCTTTTTTTTTTTATTACTTCTACTTCTCTCCATATTTCACGGTCACCCGTAAAAGGAAATGGATTTCCTCCACACATGGTACTCGTTTGGTGAGGTCCCGGGATTTGGAGAAAGAGCCCGAGCTGTTGCTGCTGCTCAATCGACTCACCGACCTACCAAGCCGAACATCTGTCCGCGTCGAAGATCCGGAGTCGTTTTCACTGCATCCGTGAGATGCACGGATGCTTCGAGGGATCGAACATGGATTCGAGACAAATGTATACCATTAAACCTTTCGCGTTTCATTCATTTCCTTTATTCCATCATATAACATGTGGTTAATGCTACTCAATGAAGAAAAAAAACCGAATATAATATCTTACAATGATCGATAAAAGTTATCGATCGATTTATTTGAAAAACAAAAAATGAAAAATTTCGACGAGAAGAACTGTTCACTGTTAACCGTTGCATATCGATCGAAGCAGACTAACGATTATGGTAAGCAATTACCGTGGATCCAATAAAGATTCAAGAAACGACGATGTTTTCGTGCGATAGACTCGGTTTTATACCGAGTAAAAGGATGTACCGTACAGTCCTTACGAGAAGCACGCGTGTGCACTGTACAGCACTCTCGCCAGCAATACGAATGGCAGTGAGGGTAGGGGAAGGTAATCGGATTAATCGCAATCAAAAATTGCCATCTGCCAGCGGTGCTGCGGTGGAAATACGCGATCCCTGTTAGCCTCCTCCTGCTGGCTGCTACTCGGCTTTATATTTCCAAATGGCAAAAGTAACATGGCATTGGAAGGATCGAAACGAAGAGAGGAGAACTCGGTTCACGAGCAATAAATTCCAGAAATCTAAAATCGGCATCCATGAAGAATCGGGTTCGTTGCGTTCAAAGGACAGAGAGAGCGAGAGCGGTTTCGTACAATGAGACGCATTAGCTACGGGAACCCCCCATTGGGCTCAGACTGCCGATTTATTGTATACACACGTACATTCATACATATATATGTATGGTATGCCCTTCGTCTACATATATATATATGCAGCAGTATTCTGTACAGTAGTATCTGACTGATTATACTCTCTGTACTGTATACACAGTAACTCAGTACATATATGTATATAATATATATACTGTATGATGTACATGCGAGAGTGAACATTTTAACCACCATACATCCTTACAGAAAGGATCTCCCATGGTAACCATAGCAACTGTGCAAACAAGATGGCTGACAGCTTCCGGTTTCGGGTCAGCAGCTGCGGGGATCTAGTTTCTCTAGGCACTGGTACATATACATATACTACAGCACCATTCGTATACTCAAAGTTCTAGAGGCTGTATATATGACCAAAAAGAATCACAAGGACTGAGATCTTAGATCTGAGAGTGCGTGAGAGATGCACGAAAGTGATGTCTCTCAGCATCTCCGTCTATCGCATTCGAGACGAACGAAGTCTCGAGAATTGACCGACTCTCTGGATGGATTATATATACTTTTACGCGCGCTATCCATCTTTTCTTTCTCTACTCTCGCGTTACACGCAGACAGGAAGTTTAGGAGACACGCGCGGTAAAGCTCTCATATGGGGTCGGAATTTCGTGCTACGGAATACGAGCTGAACGGACGCGGACGAGTTTTCTTGTGAAACGTTGCAACGATGGTTTCCGTCACTTCCTTTTATTCTTGACTGTTATGCTGGTTGTATAGCGATCCTTTATTTCGTAATATCATAACAACCTTTCGTAGACCTTTGTATCTCTTTCAGTTACCTTGAACGACATTTTTTTATTTTTTTTTTGCTCTCGATTTACGGAGGAACAGTTGGTCACGGATTTTTCTCTCTTAGATCTCATTTTCGCGATGAAAATAAACCGCAGCAGAAATTATTCATAATAGCGAAACTAGAGACCTGATTTTTATATAACATTTTTGGAATATCTGTCATGAAATATCGAGAAGAATTTATCGATAATTGCAAACCCGGATTTCATTGAAAAATCGAACACTCAACTGATCCGTCGATTTACTCCGTTATGATTCAATCAGAAGAAATACAAAAGTCTGTCAGATGAAGGAATGTAGTTTCTGTCATATTCGCCCGCTTGATACAGATGAATTACCATTAAAAATTTGATGATTTTAACAAGCCGCCCTTCAGTCGATTTTGATTACATTCGCGCGTGGGACCATCTGTCTTCAGCGATAACGTTAGACCCGAAAATACTGTAAGACATTCCGTTAATATAAGTGACAAGTTTGTGAAATAAGATTGAAAATAATGGAGAAGATGCCGGCTGAGAATTGCTCGAAGTACCGCTGAGGAATATATCGGCGAGCCCTCGGCGTTCTTCTATATCTCTCGTCGTTCTCTCGAGTTTAATTGGTCCGAGAGGCTTGATCTATCTTCATGTAAATGAGCGTAATTAGCGTGCAACATAAATCAAGGTAGCAGCGGTGCTGCGATCGATCAGAAAGGGGATTGAGAAGGAATGAGGGGGGGAGAGAGTGAAAGAGAAAGAGGGACTTTGGCAACAAGGGGGTGGGTGAAGGGTAGAGAGGGACAGGCGAGTACGGCTTTTGCAACGACGACAAGGGGATCGAAAGGACGCCGCAACGACCAAGTCCAAGAGCAAAAGAGAGAAAGAGAAAGCGAATAAGATCGAAACGAAACTCTGCACGACTCGTCGAGAGAGAGAGAGAAGTCCGCCCGGGGACACGGGTCGATTTTCCTTCGGAATAAAACTAATGGCCATCCGTAATTGGGATTAGCACTGGGACACGGAGGGAGGGTTTTGCCAGGGTGTCGTGGAACTGGCTTTAGCGCCCATTAGAATTAGAATTAACCATTGTACGAGAACGCGCACACATGTGCGTAGATATTATATCGAACACAGCCCTTGCCCTGCGTGTCTGATTATGTTAGCTCGCGATATTCTCATCGCCTCTGAGCCGAATATCGCATTTCTCCGATCGTATTAATTTCTCTTGACAATACCTTTTATTAACATTCATTAACATTCATCGATCAAATTGGAATTTTTTTTGCGATCGTAATTTGAGTTAACGATGTTTTTTTTTCAAATTCCATCCTACGGAGAAATCACAATCACCAAACACATACCATGCGATTTCAGTAAAAATTGAAAAAGTAATATTTTAGAAGGTGATATAGAGTGATACGAAATGGGCCTAAATTTTCTACCGGGAATTAGCGAAGGGTTGATACGGTTAGATATATTTCGGGAATGTACCGCGAAGTTGTGATATTGGATCTTAAATCCATTCGTATTATTATTGTTCTCCTTTCGTTCGCTTTATCGGTGGCTATATACACAAGAGCTCCGAGTCGGGCTGTACGAGAGTCTCAGTCCCGATTATCCTCTATCGTCAGCGTGCCGCTACGATATACACACATCTACGCAGTGGAATTGTAGGTAGATATGCGGCTTCGCATATATGTATATCACGAGCATTCTCTGCGCCAACTAGATTCGCTTTTATGACGTCATAATGAACCGGCAATCAGGAGCATTGTCGACATAATTCCCGTGCCGTTGTCTCACTCGAACCCGAGCGGTGAAGAGCCGCCCGGGTCCGCTTCTCTCTGTGCTCTCTGCGGTTATTGTGCTGGAGAACCACCACGGCACAGGCAAATACGTACGCCAATTCCTTTCAACCCGCGAGCTCTGCTACCGAGCTTATTCGGGATAACAGCTAAAGCCGCGAGAGAGAGATGAACTCGAAGCAGGGAGCCTTCATCTTTCATCGGACATAAGATATAACGATAATAATTGTAATATTCTTATCCCGAAAGCTTCAAGTTCTGCGAAGTAATATTCAGAGGAACATTTCTCTGATCTCTGAAGAATTTGATGCATCTACTAGCGTTTGATATTTCGCCGATGAAACCGTTTCGCGAATTATTCCCGCTGCTTAAAATTGGTCCAAAGTCCAGAGGGATGAAATCTCCAGCAATGATGATTAATGAAATCCGTTACCGTGACGCAGAGAGCATTCTAATCTCGTATAGAACGGGTGCTACAATCGAACAATATCAACGGTACAATGGATAGCGCTGCAGAGACCAACACTCGAAACTTTACGGTTAACCTCTCTCATTGACAAACGCGAAATGAAAACGAGAACGTTTCTCGTTCTCTTTGGTGCAGCAGTTGGACCTCCAAAAGCGTAATAAACAACAGATATAACCGCGCTGACCCCTCGACCGTGCGGAATGCAAGGGTGAAAAACCGTACGAGGAGAATGGCCGATGAAACGATGCGCCAATAATTTCGTAACGGTAGTCAGTCAGCCTGAGCTCAAGGGTTCGGTTCTGCTCTTCTGTTCTATCAAATACATTTAATACGTGTGTCACTTCGTACCCATTGTCAAAGACTGCCGTCAATGCTGAGCGTGAAAGGGCTCTCGGGGTTCGAGCGAATTCTCGAGGATACGCAATGTATAGCGTCGTAGAGTATGAACGAGTGGTTAGGGATCGCACGTGCAGACAAGATAAAATGCATTTTCCGCACGAGTGTATAGCACAGAAGAAATACATCGCACAGTTTCGTACAGTATGTATACCAACATTGCGAGAAGCATTTATAAACGCGCACACGTATGCGTTAAGTAAGTGAGTGGCGTGTACTACGAGAGCCGCTTCATCACGCATGTATGTAGGACAGAGGGGAGCAGCTGTCCGACAGCTGTAAGGGACTTTTTTACCTGCCCCGTTCACCGTGCACGATCGTCCAGTGCCGAGTGCATCCAGTATAACAGCGCTCGCACGAGAGGCGGCCCGAGTACGAGAGGGAGACAACGAATCGGTGAAATGGTAGTAGAATGAGATAAATGGAAGACCGAGATGACTGAGTGAGATAGAGAGCGTAAAGAGACACGGAAGAGGTGAGCTCTCTAACCGTTCAAGGGAGCGACGGAAACGAATGGCCAGACACAGTGCCGACGAGCGAGAACGATGGACGAAAAGAAAAAAAAAATTGTTTAAAAAGAGAGAAAAAGAAAAAATGTAAGAAGAACACGCAGACGAACGGTCGGACGGCCGACCTCGCCCGGCGCCCACTGACACTGTGCTGTCTTATTCTTGTAAGCGTATTAACGTAGTACTACGCACTGTGGAGTCGCGGCTGACAGCGTATGCATGGAAATACGAGAGAGTGGGGCAAAACGGACTACCGTGAATAATATTGAAAACATCTCGAGATTACTGTATATTCAATTTGGGGAAAAAACTTTTTTTTTACGACGTGTAAAATGCTTTTTTGAGACGAAACGAGGTATTTTTTGTTGTTTTTTTTTATTTAGTTTGGATTGACCGTTAAGAATTTTCGTTATGATGGTTCATTTTGCCCCTCACTAACCTACGTGCAAGCATCGCACAATGCACTTGTAAAACGTGCGCTACACGCATCGACCAAGTAGCACGTGTATTATTCTGTCTCAGGTTTGACTCTCCTTTACCGTATAACATACGTATTTGCAGGATATAGAAGGTAAAGCCGGTATTACCTTCTTCTCCATTTCTTTAGGCTGTACAACTGCAGCAACCGCCCCTTTGGCCTTTTTGTTTTCCCCCTCGCGTGCGCCCGATGCGCTTGTTAATGTACGACAAGTGCACAGCGACATTTAACGATCGCGACTCGATGATTCTCGGGTTACCGGTCGCGTTGATCATCAAGAAGATCGAAGTAATTAGAACTCGTCGTAAAATTGAGTCCTGTTGCGTTTAAGTAATGTGCAATAATTACAGTTCGCGTGTCGTCGGTAAACGAATAACCTGAATATTTGAGGACAAGGATGCATTTAATTTATCACCTTTCATACGGCTTTCGACACAAATTGGACGGATCGACGAGTTCGGAGGGGCTTTTGCCGAATTGTCGCTTTTACCGAAGGTTCATATTACTGAATTATTCCAATTTTCTTCGAATCCAATAAAAACCATATGTCAGTCAGCAGTCGCACGTAAGTATTTCGTTTTTTTTTCCTGAAGCAGTTTTGCGCATTTACTTTTTTTTTTCACGAGTCTCAATTTTAGAGGAGAGAAGTAAAAAGTGAGACTCAGGAACAAGGTAAGAGGGTGCGCCCGCGCGCCTCCCCTAATTTCAGTGCGAGAAGAGCGAAATTTTCTCTAATTTCGTGAGAGACCAACGAGTGCGAGAGCGACGCGACGACGAAGAGTGGAAAAGCAAGCTATTCCGAGTTGGTCCATATCCCCGTGTCTTCTCGCCCTTGACCCCCCCGCCACCGGAAAACCGCTCCTCAAAAGTCGTTCTCGTAGGCCGCCGCATCGAGAGAAGGCTTCCTCATCAGCACGAAAACTCTTCTTCTTCACCCCTCTGACTCTCAAGCTCTACGTATATATATATACGTAGTATTCTCTTTCTCGAAATTCTCGCTACTACTGCTAAACGACCTCGGGCCTTCCACGTGCCTCCTTTTCCCGGGGGTGGAAAATCTACGGGGCAAAGGATTTCGTTGCCTCGAGAGAGAGAGAGAGAGAGAGAGAGAGATCTGCGATCTGCGCATCGCTTTTACTTTCTCACTTTTCTCATCCTCCACGAGTTTCCATCGGTCCATCCCTTGCTGCTTCGACCCGCGTAAATTTTAACTCGATTAATATCGATTCGTCTGGATTCTGCTCAGTACATAATATTCATCCAGGCAACAAAATAATCATTTGCATCTATAATCACCGTGAAACAGAGGCCAACGGTTAAATTAACGCTTTGGATTAATAATTATATATTTTTTTTTGTATAAACGAGCTTTCGAGGCGTTGTTTGTACTGTACGGGGAATATAAATCGTGAGAGTGCGGTGTACCGTGGGATAATATGAACGTATACGCACAGGGCGTGTAGCAGTGCGTATACGAAAGAGCTTTCGCATAATGCGCTCCTGCGTGTGCACATATAGAGAGCCACAAGCCGTGCCGAGTGAGTCAGCCTCGTCCGAGCCGAACGATATATCTCGAACGGCACGCACATACGCACACTCACGTATATATATATATATCTACACGTATATATAGCTACGCACATAGACTAACGTGCGAGAGAGCGTTCGTGCTGCACCTCGAAAATCGATAGGGCGAATCTAGCCGGATTATATCCTTACGGGGCTTCCCCGCGATGCTAGTAATCCCCCCTGGTAAACCACGACGGCAGTTTAGAATGGTCCTTCCATGTGCCTCTCAACTGTTCCCGTCGATATTTACTATAACGCTTTCTCATCTCGATCGATTTCCCCGTTTAACCGACGATTGAGCTCTTTCCTCACTCTGTCATTACTCTTTCGAAATGAAAATGAAGAAAATAATAACAACAATAATAACGGATAGACAGCTGCAGTAAGCTCGTTCGCACCCGGTGACAATTTATAACACGTCGAGCTGACGTCGATGCGTGGAGAATTTTTAATAATGGCTCACTCTCCTCTTATGCCGAATAAATTAATCACTCGACGTGTGTTCAATGTACGATAGAGTTATGGCACGGGGTTTGTTGTACAAAGTACACGATATATGGAACACGCGGCGTATAAAGTGGATAATCTCGTAGCCAAAATATCAATAGTTGTTTTCTGTTTTTTAATCGGTAATCGCGAATGATACGAAAGATTCGAATGTGGACTTTACGTGACATTGATGCAATGAGAGATATTGATAATGGGACAGCAGTTGCGCGAAATATTTAAGTAGGTATTGCACGGTTACTGTTATGATACCCGCCAAATTGAAAATGTTTCATTGCTATACGAGAGAGTATATTTCCATCCCCTACTTCTCGTCACCTCCCCTTGCGACGCATGTCTCCGCTACGTCCACTACCTATATCGTCCTGCTATTGCCACTTTATGCAACTTTACCGCTGTGTTTCTGTCATTCGTCAGAGTTTTACTTCTCTGTCTCTCCTCCACGGTTGCATTTTGCATTTTTCACCGGTAATTGCACGTTGCAACTGGTCGCAACCGCACCTTGTCATTAAGCGCACGTGAGCAAATACGCACGTGCACCAGCGGTACATACGGTTTTTTTTTTTTTCTTCTTTTTTTTTTTTTCTTTACCCGTACACAGGGTCATGCAAGCAAACCATGTTGGAAAAGAAAAAAAATAAAAGTTTCAAGCTCTCGTTTCAGCTTATGCGTGGAGACCGCTTACTTATCCTCGATTCCGCGAAACCAACGGCGAACTGTACGATGAACCAACCCCGTGAAAAACATGTGAAAAAACTAATACTATGGTCGCATGAATATGAAATAAGCAGATTGCTATGTATTACGAAATATTGATGGGACATGGAGTTACCCAAGAAATCAGATAAATGCCTTAGTAGGCGTACAGTAACATATTTCCACTCTTTTTCCAAGAGTGTCACGATGTTGTAAAGAAATTTAATATAACGATTGCACCAAAATAATGATTTTCGGATAATCGTCACAAGAATCACGTTCTTTCGTTACTAAAACTCCAGCAGCGTTAACGATTCTTCGTCGTTCGTTTAGGCAATTATTTTTTCTTCACGGCGGTGTGGAAAGGGAGTTCTCCGCACGCGAAACGCGGACTTGTAAAGTAAAATCGTATACGATACTCGGTGGAAAAACATTTTCTCCCTCAGGTCGTAATATACTATTCCATCAAATCGCCCAAAATCAAAAGTTCATAATTTAAATAATTTATTTACCGAGTTATGTGATAAAAATAAATTGAGTCACAAACCCCAAGGCGACTGATTTCCAGGTAAGAGTAAAACAAGAATAAACACAAAAATAATCTCGTATCGTAAGTCCCTAGAGACCCGAGGTTTCGCTTCTTTAGTTTCGAAACTCTCGAGACGCAGGTAGACATATCTTCTTATCATTATCGCTGCGTCTTCGCGCGATAATCCTGTTGACACTCGCACGATCCTTCGAGAAATTCCGGAATGTGTTAAAAAGTCGCACGTTTCTTGCAAGTATCTCGAGTCGATGAATTCCCAAAATAAAGTGAAAAATCGCAGGAAAATAACCAAGTAGGTTAGATGTATCGGTGTATTCATAGAAATTCATCAAAATTTTAACCCGACATTTTTTAAAATTTTATATTGATTATATTATATTGAATTTTGAATATTGTTGATTAAACAAAAACTTAACCGGTACATTTACCCTTTAGCGTTATTTTTTCGCCACCTCGTCCGCCCAGAATCTCAAGACTCTCCCGATTCCGATTTCTCGGTCAATTTCCTGATTTAGCAATGATTTTGTGGTCTCCGTTCATTTCTCGTTAAAAGGAACTCTCGCAAAAGCGCGCGAGCCAAGCCGCAGTACGCGCTGAATAATGTAAAACCGGCGCTTTACAATTTTGTCCTGCGTCTCGACAAATATAGTCACGACGTGTATAGCCGTGCGAACAGAGAGAAAAGTATAAAAGAAGGATAGGGTAGAAAAAGTGTGGGTGTGTACGTAAGGCAGGGTGGGGAGCGTGTTGCGTTAGCGAGCGCGCGGGGCAAGAGAGAGCAGTGCGACTCGCACCTACAGGCCAAGTTGGCGGGGATGGGTCGATCGAATGCGTACACACGCATATTTCTGCGTGCGTCCCGACGGCTGCGTGAGGCTCAGTGCGTACTGGCCGAGGAGCAAGCGAGATGGCAAAAGCACGAGAGTTTGAAACTTTGGGTCGGGGGGAAGGGGAAACGAGTCGACGAGCGAGTGAGAGAAGAAACGCTCCGAACAGACTCGTGAGATCGACTGCGATGGAGATATCGGGGAGGCTGTGACTCATCCTCTGGGAGAGAGAGTCCTGTTCCCGCGGCAGGAAGCGACACGAGCGTGGGGGCGGGGATCGATATATCGACTCGAGGAAACGCGCTGCTGCGCCTGCTATTCTCTCGTTCTCTCTCTCTCTCTCTCTCTCTCTCTCTCTCTCTCTATCGCCCCTAACGCTGTGCTCTATAACGCTACCGGAGAAACTGCGTAGCAGCAAACTTCGCACGCGTAATATACGGGGTACGCGCGCTTCTCTTCGCTCTCTTTTACCTTTTTTACACGCTTCACAACGTCCCCACGAAACGTCTTCTCGCATCTCTCGGCGCAGCTTCGCCAATCTATCTAACTTATTTCCGAGTATTTTTGACCCTCGCGTAAGAAAGGCTCAGCTGCGAGAAGGCCGAGAGCGGGTGGAAGAAATTTTCGCACTTCCGTATTGAATAACTTGGCAATTTACTTTTCGATCTATCGAACATTCGAATATTTTACCCAATTTCGGGGAGTCATCTACTTTATACAGAAAAAAAGTCTTTCGTAATGGAGAATTTTTTTTTTTTTTTTGGTGTTCGAATATCGGAGGGTTTGTAATTATGAAAAGAGTCCCGTAATCAGGTTTGAAACGAATTTCCGGTTTTCTCTTAACGATTATCTTTCCAAGACAATCTCAAAATTTCCGATGTAAAGGCCACACCCGAGTATAAATTTATTACGAAAGGCGACGATAGACGGTTGCACCGTGTAAAGAAATTACGTTTGTTTATGCGTAGTCCGATACGAATCGAGTCGCGTAATACGAAGGGGGTTGTGAATGCCCGTGGAACGAAACCTGCCGACTCATGCAGACGCATTTATATAGCTGTAGAACGATGCGCGTGCCTTCGCTCGTCGCAATATCAATGAAGGTGTTTACTATCTTTCCATTACGCCGGCGGTGAGATATCAATGGACGAGAGACTACGGTGATATTAACTGACCCGATCCGAGAGTGTACTGTACTCGTGTATTGTAACAACATCTATCAATGTGTATATATGCAGACACTGTACACGTTACTCGATCTATTCGTACGGTACGCGCGACTCACCGATAACGCACTCGGGTCGGGGGCGGGGGACAGCGCTGCTAATAATTCACGCTGACGTTTGCCAATAATCGTGTTCGGAATATTACTGAGTCAGTAAATTCGTCTGGATGAAATTTTCAACACGATTTTCCATGCATAATCTACGTTAATTCTGTTCTCAATGATGAAATATTGAATAATCGAACAGTTCAACTCATCTATAAAGAGAATTAATTAATTTCTTTTCGCAGCTGTGCGCGATGCATTTCTTGCACGAGATATGTATACTATCGTCGAATTTGATACAAAAACTCATTAATACACGAACGAATAAATGTAAATGAAAAAAAGAGAATACAAACGATATATCATCGAAAAAAAAAAAAAAAATTGAATAAACCTGAAAATGAACGGCCCGCCAATAATTGTATGCAGACTGGGAGAACGAAATTTATAGTTCATTGAAATGCAAATGGGTTTTGTGTACGAAATATCCTCGCAATATATATTGGAGTACATGCGAATTTTATTGTACTGTAACTTCGTAAAAATTTTACCGTGAATAACCGCCAGTTTTAGTCAATTGAACTCCTTTCTGGTTGAGTTGACAATAAATTGACTTTCATTCGTTCGTTCGTTTCGATGTTATTAACGAAATACTGATGGAGAGGAAGTTAACAAAAAATTATGTTAAAGAGTTTATGTTTACTATCTTTGATGATACAGAAATAAATGTATCGTTAATTTTTATATTGTTGTTAAAAATTTAAAACATAAACGTCGTTCACTATTGACAAAAAATTTCGTTTAAATGGTTTATCGCATAGAGATTTGTATTTCTGTAATTTCGATTTGCAATTCGACGCCGAAATCCTATTGCGCGATTCACTACTGAATCGAATGTCTCTCGTATTCGATAGGAATGCTAATGCATATGTGCTCCAATTTCTCTAAGCGCTTCGCACCGGGATTAACAATCAGTCACACGAAATCTGTCTCCTCCGTAGCCCTCTTCGATTCTAATGCCATTACATTATACGTATGTTAATTCCCCATCTGGCGGACTATAGACGAACAAGAGAATGATTGAGAGCTTTGCATTCGACGCGTTCCACAAGTTTTCTCATACAGCACATACGGCGACAACATTGACAAAAAAGGACTTCATTTGCAGATCCGAGATATAATTCCCTATCGATCTCGTGCTTCGGTAGTTTTTAAATCCGCTCGCTTCTGGTTACACGCGAAAGGGGTGAGTTAATCCTGAAATACGGTAAGTACGATTGCGCGCTTACGATCGAGAGCTGCTGATATATACACATATTATTCGGTTGGTATACGTATACATAGTACTTCTGGCCCTCCGCTCTGTGTAAAATGCCCCCTTCGATTGTTAGGTCCATGTCGAACGACGAGTTTATGCATTATTCCTATTCTCAACGATTATCTCACAATATCTATCAACGTAAATGGCGCATGCTAACGATTTATTTTCATTATCGAGCCATTTCGTTCGTCGAGTCCACAAAACTGCAATTACATCCCCTACGACAGATCGCAAAAAAAAAAAAAAGAAGGGCGTCAGCCAATTTAGCGGAGACGATACAGAGCCGCTCAAGGCGGGAGCGAATTTCACCCCGTAGCCGTTCTCGTGATGCTTCTCTACTACAGTGCAACGGTTTCGCATGAGAAACGAAGGCAAAGGGCCTATCGCCTTTGAAAATTGTACTGTATCGACGAGCGAACGGGGCACCCGAGGAGGGGAAGCACGGTTCCGGTTTCCTCGATAAATCGAAACGGGGAAGCCTATGAAAGTATAAAACGAGAAAGTGGATACGCGAACGTCGGGGGTGCGTACTCGCACGGTGAGATGAGGGAGCACAGCGCGTATACGTAGCGCAAGCTGAGAGAGATAGAAGCACCGGGTATTCGGTTACCACGTGAGGCTCTCACTCGCGTTTGAGGACGACGTCCTCTCGACGATAGCATGCGCCTTGTACACATCTTGCTACCGTGTTCGATTGAATTTTCAACGCGGTTTATCGTCATAAAGCTATGAATCGAGCCGACGGATATAATGGATTCTTTGAAATCATTGCTACAATATTGGTCACTTTTTTTCTTATCTTCAACATAAGATTATGTCACGAAACCAAGAATATTGCATGTTAGCATTATGATATGCAATTACGTTGTTATATTTTTCGATTTTCTTAAATGTAATATATATATCCGTTAATATATCGATTTAATATTTCATTTAGATTGTTTAGTATTAGTCACACAGTTAGTAAACTTATATGTACAGATTAGTAATTGTATTAGTTGTCAATTAGTAAAATATTCGATCAAATTAGTAGAGTCAGTAAGATATTAAGAATAATTCACATAACAAAGTTGTTGATGTAATTTACGCGATATTTTACGATCGATATATTGAAAAAGAAACAATAATTGATTAACAGTAAAACAAAAAAGAATCTTCAATTTTTTAATCGAAACGTAAATTGCATCTGCTTATCATGAGAATTATTCATAAAAAATGGTAATGTTAGCCACAATAGTTAGTATTTCGTATGTCATTAGTACTATTAGTTGTGTTAGTCATTCGTATTAGAATTTTTTTAGTAAAACGCAAACAGTTAGTAATCTTAAATCTATGGATTAGTATTTGGATTAGTAATGAGTTAATCGAATGTTAGCCAATATTAGTTACAGTCAATGTTGTAATTAAAAGGCAAAAAAAAGAAAAAACAACGTCCTTTGCGTCGTCGTACTCGGTATGGACTTAGCGCCATATTTTACGCGATGGCTTATTCAGGACAACTTTTCGCTCAAAGTTAATTGAATTAGTCCTGATTTTAGTCGTTATAACTGTTAATTTATTCTGGGAAGGGGACACTGAGTGCTTATCCCACGAGTTTTAGACGAATAATCGAGAGAAAAAATGATTCATCCATAATTATGGATTTCAAGCTCTCAGTGTGCGCTTTCAGGATCAACTTATGATTATTTATTAGTCATTTTGTCGTTAGTAATTGTGTATTAGTTATGTTAATGACACGATATTAGTAAATGATGTTAGGAGGAGAGCTTAATTTCAAAGCTCTATCCAATGAGTGTTAATAAGGCTCAATCGGGACATGCTAACCGAGAGCAAAGTTCAGTCGTATCGCATTGCCGGTTAGAGGCTTAATTGAGTTACGACGACTAGTTGATTAACACTGTACAGGTGCAGCGCTCGCAGCTGCATTAATCACGCGTCACTAACGTCTCGCGTGGATCAATCTATCAACCGTATAGATACAGTTACTCGTCTCTTTCTTCGGGTGAGACCTCGAAATAGTTAACGCGATGTTGTATACGCATCGACCAGAACGACCGGCGATAACCGTGTGATAAGCTCTCACATTGCCGGAGTTCCTCAGGGTTATCGTGGCTCTCAGGCCAACAAACCCGCGACGGCAAGCAACGACGAACCAAAGACTTATAAGTATTGGAAAAAAATAAAAAGTCAAACATGTGACCCCCACTGCGCGCATATCGAGGTGGACTCTCACCGATATTGGAGTAATAATATCGTGTATTTCTATAAAAAAAATGCCAATGTATTCATTGTTAGTACGCCCCCGATAACGTTAAAGAAAAAGTATCCTCATCTGCATTTCACAGACTTTCAATTTATTCGCTTGGAAACGCTTAAAATTCATTGCCAAAAGGTAACAGAACGAAGAATCGATCGATTTTTCCTCTAATAATAGTATTATATCTTCGATGACATGAATGTCGCAACACCCTCTGCTCATCAGGCGTTGAAAATGGCCGCATCCTAACCTACCCTAAGCGTCCGAAATGGACGGTTCCCAATTTAAGCACAACACGCATTTGCTTCACGTGTGTGCGTACAGGAGACTCGATCTCTCTCACTCATCGAATCAACCCTCGTATCTCGTATACTCCGGCCATCCCAATTGGACGAGGAACATCGAGGGTCAGAGAGCAAACCGGACGTGTGAGAGAATCATGAACGCAGAGCTATGGACTTCATCGTAATGAGAGCTCGAACGCCGAAAGCTCGAAAGCTACAATGGCAAGTTGACGATATTCCGTGAGACCTTTTCACCTCTCCAGGTCTGCCACTGTTACAAAGGCTCACATCCCAGGAGTACTTGAGTGTCTCGCACAGTTTCCATGGCCCTCGGCAAATTATAAGGGAACGGTCGCTGTGGCAATTTGAGAAATTTCGCGAAATTGGGGTGAAAATTGGGAGGTCTATGCTTTAAATTTCATCCTATTTCATGACCATTTGCCGCGTTCAATGAGGACACGAACCGCACGTGGAACGTTTCGCGGGTATCTTTACTCGGCGCCCTTGAATTTGCTGCCCTAGCTGGCGGCAGAGCCAAGAACGAGTGAGAGATTGTGCGAAAGGAAGAGAAGGGTAAGAGAGTCACTGACAACAGATAAACGATTCACCTCTGTCTTCCTCCTCTTGTGACTGGTAAGTGGATTACCGATATTTCCCTTATCGCGCCACCGGTACACTCTCGTGAAAGCTCTTGAGTTGCGTATGGATACGGAAGGAGGAATATCAAATCGTCTCTCTCTCTCCCCTCTCTCACCCCCGCCCCACCCTCAACGCCGATTCGATATCGAACGCTTGCTCTCCCCGCGCGTCCGCACGATTACAATCGCGCGCTCGGAATCCGAATAATCGAGCACTCGAAGCGATATAGCCCTAGTAGGACTATACAGCGGTACGTCGAGCGTAATATCTCGAGTGTCACTGCTATACCCATATAAGCCCCTTTGTAATTATTGTGTACTCTCAAAAGTTCAAGCATCCTGCGGCTATACTTTACTAATTAATCATCTAATTCCAATTTGTCTGATTAATTACAGTTGAAAATCATCGTTAAAATTTTTTGTTATTCATAAGTTCACGAAAATAGGAATTATTGTGGCAGCAAACGTGTGACAAAAAAATTAATGCGATGTGACGAAAAATTGGAGTGACGTGAATACTTGATGATTCATTATTTGTCGTAAAAATCAGAACTGAAAGCAATATTTTTGTCAAAATTTAATAAAATGAATTTTGAAATTTTAATGAGTTCGATCTTTTTTTTTTATATTGAAATCCAATGTACACGAAAGAATATTAGAAAATCGAGAAACGTGATAGAAAATTTTCAACTAGAAAATTCCGTTTTTTTTATTTTTAATTTTTATTAGACCTCAGGTCAATGAGCTTTCCTCGTGTCGCTGTTCACGCTAAATCGGGATCAAAACAACGCGTGGGCGATAAAAATCTGTCCGACCCCGAAGTCCTCGTGGTCGTCATCGTATATATAGTGGATTTCTCGTACTCGCCAGGTGCCTATATTCGCAGGTCTGTGAGCTGAATCTCGTGACGGCACGGACCTCTCTTTCGCCTCGCGTTCAATATATATACTTCATGAGAGAGAAAAAAAGTGAAAGATAAAGCTACTGAGGGTGCCGATGGGTAAAAGTGAGAGAAACTGAGCTTCGAGCTTTTCCCTCGGGATAAAGATGGTGTTGAGGCACCCGGTGGGGTGAGTTGTTGTGACGGCGAACCTATATACATCGCTCTTCGACTCGCGTCCATCTATCATCCACACTTCGCCCTTTCCACTTCCCTTCTTCTACTTCTTCCTTAATGCTGCTGCTGCTGCTGCTGCAACAGCAAACCTTTTGTCGTGTTTTTCTCCATCGAGGCGACTAAGACACGTGGAGACTTCATCCAATTGAAGCACTTTATTCCACTTTCCAAATATTGGAGTAATGTGTGTTATCGTCGCGCACGTGTTCTCTTATATTTTTACGTTGATGCATGGATAAATTTGGATAACGGAAAAGAAAGTTTTCGACTTTTTTTTTTCGTTTTTTTTCTTCATTGCAATAGGGAATTTTTGTATATGTAGAGTATTTCTGCACATTTTTTCTGCTATGACCAACCGTCGCCTACTTTTATTTATGATAACAAAAAGAAACAATTTGCATCTCCGCCTTCGATGTAATAATGTCTCAAGCATCCTGAACGCCTTTATTTTACATTTTTTCGAACATTAAAATTTCGTTATTATGCGTAAGAATGGAATTTCTGCTTCGTTATTCTCAGAACACCTCTTATACCGATCGTTTTCTCCGTTCTTCGTTGGAAAGCGGTGAGCTACCGCTGTACTATTGATTATCGGCAATACGAGATGATGTTTCTCGGCTCTTTCACTCTTCCGCCATTCACGAGAGCTATGTCTCCGTCTTTGCTCTTTTATCCCTTTCTCGGTATCGACGAGCACAGCGTTGAAACGGAGTCACCCCCTTCGACACCGGAGAAAGACCGGAGAAAGACCAAGTTTCGCCCGGCGATACGAAACTTTCCGGCTCTGCTGTCTGTCGATTCTCGCAACAGTCGAACAGTGGAACCGCGTCGTATCTCTCAATAACATGAACTATATTTCACTCTTCGAATTTCCCGTCCCACGCCAATGAGACATTTCAAATTTATCGTTGAGAAACCAAAATAATTCCCTGTCCTATTTAAATTTTTTTTTATTGCACACTTCATTATCAATTCGAAATTCTTCTCGAAAACTCGTTTCTAGACAACGTTGCAAGTTACGGCGCCAACCACACGAAAACTCGTTGAGTTTTGAATGCGGTAAAACTTTCTTCGAAAAATTTCGCAAATCAATAAGTCGAAAAGAACATTTTAGCGCCGATCATTGTTCGATTGTCCTTCTCTTATCGTATTTTCTTCGTCGATCGTACCAGCGTGTCATTATACTCCCGAGAGAGCGTGCAACGTTCGAGAGAGTTCGTAGGCCCCGCGTATGCGCGTCGTGACTCATGGGTCAAAGCACGTCGGACTGTATACAGCACCGCGCCTCGACGTCGAGCATCATAATTGATTTGTTTGCCCGCGAAAATCTCGGGTCGATCGAAATAAACTCACACGTTGCATTCTCTCGCGCAATGCAAGCCATGTATAAGCTTCGACGCGTTGTTGTCAATTAGTTTCACGTGAAAGATAATAATACATTTTTTTTTTCTTTCTTTTTCGATGGATTATCGGGTAGATTTTTTTTTCAGCCTCATTTCATCGTTGAAAAAGCGTACAACACGACGGAAAACGAGTAAATAAACAATCGCATATTATTTTTTATCTGTCCTCGTTGCCGAGTGCGTTGCGAAAAAGAAAAAATGAAAGTCCGTACATAGTGAACAAAACGAAAGAATCAGACCGCGAGCGCATATCGAGAAAACAACACGTTTGTTTCCGAGAGCCGAGAAGAGTGAGGCGCGACGTGTGCTTGCGTCGGAGAGTTCGATACGTGCGATTATTATGACCCGGGTCGAGCCTTGAACTTGCTCTACGATAAGCCGACAAGCGGAGTCGAGAGAGAGCCGTTTGCTTACACGAGACGGGGAGACCATTCGCCTCGAATATAAAACGTCACGTTATCAAGTTTCGATAAGACACTTTTTTTTTCTCGCAATCCAACAGTCGATGTTTTCTTCGAATTGAACGAAAAAAAAAAACGAAAAAAATTGAACAAAAAAGTCATCGATCGGACAAGGTATGCGGAGAAGAAATACCCAATTTAATTAATATAATTAACCGTTTTTTACAACGAGACGAAAAATTTTGTTGAGTTACGATGCGTTAGTATGAACACTCCTCGAGTCTCTCTTCGCTACGACACAGATTTTCGAGCGAACTGTATGTATAGCCACGAAGCTATGTTCGCAGTGGAGCCTGCGAGACCGAACCACCACGACCCCCTGTTCAATGTCACTGCAATAATAAACCACCTCTCTGGTTATCTGTATTTCTGTATTTCCCTCCGGGTTTCCCTCCTCCAACGCGCACGGGTTCCATTCCCTTTCACCCTTTCTCGATCCTCTCGTATTCTCCGCTCGTTCTCCTCTACCGCCCCCTCCCCCTCCCCCCGCCCTCACTTTCTCTCGCCGCTCGGCAACATCGAGGCCAAGTTCAGGCTATATATACATCCCTGTAGCCTATGCTACCTACCTACCTACCTACCGCCCGGACCGAGCTTCGTTCCCGTTTACACACCACCCTACAACGCTCGTGTAACGCTCGTGTTACTATCTTCCACTCTCTCTCCTACGCCCTCGTGGCCCTACTCTGTCGTTTCCCGTCGACAGCAATGTGTACGCTATGCACCATCGACGACACAAACTACAAGCCTGTGTCTGGTCTCTGGCAACAAGCGAACCCGCTTACGCTGACGCAACTTCGTTCAGGGGATTCCCCGCTTTATCGTTTCTATACTCTTACATCGAATCTACGGACTCTTTTCAAGGTATTGTCATCGGCAATTGTATTTCATTAAAATTCGTCTTTGGTGAAACGATAAAAAAAAAAGATTTTGAAAATTATTACTGAATTTATGTTTGAATATCAGTCGTCTACTGTGCAATGATAAAAAAATCGGTTGAATCGGTAAAAACGGCGCGTGTGCAATTATTTTTTTTAAGCAATCGATTATTTGTTTCGCCACCCGCAAGCGCCGATTTTGTCGGTTCAACCGATTTTTCTTTCTCTTTGTGGAGTATGAATAAAAAAATTAAATGTACCCGTTTCACGCAGTGGCGGAAATAGATATCGATAATTTGATTTTAGCCGATTTAACACGTAAATTTCATTATTGAGATATTCGTATGTGATATCGAAGGATATGGATTTTTTTTTTTTTTTTTTTTTTCGATTTCGGAATTGAGTTTCGGAAACTCGAAAGAATTTCTGAATATATCGAAATTTTGGTCACGTGATATTTCGAATCTGCATGATTATTGGACAAAATAGTGAAAAAATAAATAAGAAAATATCGTTGTTCACTAACCTTCTTTTCCGTGAGTTTTTCGCACCGTCTCATCTTGCATATCTGATGACTCTTGTCGTTGCGACAAGGTGCGCAATCGCCGCAATTGTCTTTACGTTGACAACCTATGCACTCGCCGCAACGTTTGCGTTTCTTCTTAGCGGGTTTGTCACTCAGACCACCGTCACCGTCTGGATCACCCATACCGCCGCCCATGTGCCCGTGGGGTCCGCGATTGGCGGTCGAAGAAACGGCAGCAACTTGACCGGAGCTCTCAACGTTACCGCTACCATCCTCCGACTCCATCGAACCGGCGCGAATTTTTCTACGCTCCTTTTTCCTACCGTCGATACCTATTACGCGCGACGTTGGCGATGAATCGAGAACCGTCGACATTGGATTCTGGAAGTTGGTGTGATGAAGAGGCGGATACTCTTGTTTAACAACCGTCAATACCGTGTGATGAGGATGACCCGGTGGTGGTGGTGGAAATGCTTGTACGGGATTCGAGCCGAGAAGCTGTATGTGCCTCTCGTCGATTAACTGTTGCTGAAGCGCCGGTACCTCGCGCGCCTGTACCGGTGCCGGTACCAACGGATAACCGACCGGTGCCCGATGGGGATGGGGCGCCGGTAGCGGCGTTCCCAATGTATGGAAGCTCGGCAAACCCGCCGGCGGTGAATGCGGCATCGATGCCGGTGATAGCGGCGTTAACGCCGTCAATTGTGGTTCCGAATCGCTCGGCGGTGCGAATTGACTCGCGAAACTTGGCAAACCCTCGCCACCCGGACCCCCGTGTTTAGATTCCCATGGCCTCGTGTACTGACTCGCGAGAACAACTTCACCCCGTGAATCTATCAGACGACCGGTTAAACCCTCGTAATAATCCCAAGATGATGGCAATCCCAGTCCAACGTCGTGACTGTGCAATGTCGTTAAGGTCGTACCGGTGTCCATTGTGCCGTCACCGGTAAAGCTGCTGAAGGGCGGCAGATGACGACTCGGGTCGCCAGGGCCAACGGAGCCCGGCGATGTCGCAACCGCCGCCGGAGGGCTCACCCTCTCGGGGGCGACGACCTCCTTCGTGACCTCGGCGCTCATCTTCTCCGACGCATCCTATGATCCATCACCGTCGTTGTTTTTGTCTTTTTGTTTCAATTTTTTTTTTATTCTTTTTTTTTTATTTAACTTTTTCCTTTTTTATTACGATTGACCCGATAAAACAAAGTTACCAACGTGGATTCAAGCGCGAAGCGAACCAAGAATAGCTTACCGAGGATTGACCGATATTTCGCACTAACGCGTTTTCCTTCTTTTTGTTTCTTCTTATCTGCTCTATCGCGTTTACTTTACGCTGCTCGACGTACACCGGTGTAGGCCACGAATGACGACATCTGATGCCCTCGACGAATGGCTTGAAATTTTATATTTTGTTTTTTCGTTAATTAATTTTTAATCGCGATTTTTCACTCACTTTTTCCTTTCTTTAACTCTTTTGTCACGATCCCCTTTTCCTCCTTCGTTTGTACTCGACAGGTTTAGGCTACGAACTGAAGTAGATATCGGTTGCTCCGTACTTTCTCCAGAATCACACAATGAGCGATATTTTTTTGTTTTTATTTTAATTTTTAGTTTTCTTTTTTCTTTTATTATTTATTCAGTTTTCATTATATTTCCTCCACGAGTTTCGAAATTCGATAAAAATTTGTTGTCGATTTGTTATCTCGAACTCCACGTTTAAAAATGTAAAATACTTACAAGGTTATTATTTTCTTTTTTATAAATTTTCTTTTTGTTTCTTTCTATGATTTGTGTTTCGTTTGCTTTTTTGTCGTGTGATTTTGCTTTTTTTTTTTAGATTGTTTTTGTTCCTCTCTTTTAGACTCCGTCCACTTGGCTTGTCTTTTCTTTCGGTTATTAGTCACTCTTGTTAATTCACGATTGCGTATACGTTGCTCTGTGCTCGTTTTTTCTTTTTCTTTTTTTTTAGAGTATCTCGTTGAATGATTAGTAGAAAATGGTAGATTCTTTGGTTTACGGTTTAGCTCACTTTTTCTCACACTCTCTTCCCCTTAATCTTTTGTTCTCTGGATCTCGTTCTGTCGCTACCCCCTTTATAATAATTATTTATTTTTGTTTAATCCTCTCTCTCGTTATTTTTCTTTTTTTTTTTTTTTTCGATTTGGCACTGGCGGACTTTTTTTTTTTTGTTTCAGATATATCTTTGTACACTAGATAGATACTATAGCTCTTATTATTTTTTTGTCTCCTTCGAATTCGTATTCCACTGTCTTCTCCGTCTTCTTCCCCTTCTTCTTCTTCTTCTTCTTCCGAACCTAAGCTCTTGGGATATTACGACGATATAAACACACTAATTACTTCTTTCGCGCTTCGTAAGAAAATATAAATCACTTGAGGTTAATGTGGCTTGTTAGAAGGCGGTTGATTTGTACGATCTGCAACAGAGAATTTCATCGTATATTAGCAAAAAAAAAAAAGAAACTTAAAAACAAAAAAATGTAGTTATATTCAATTTTTTTTCACAACTATACATTTATCGAATTAGCAATTGATATTGATTAATATTAATAAACGATAATTCGAATTTTCGTATTTTTTAGTTTATTTTTTTATAGCAAAAAATAATCCAATCTTTCGTGATTTTTGTTTTTTCATGTAGTTGAATATTCGCGGACCGAATCGCGAAAGTAAAAAATTTCGTTGCAATGGTCGAAAGATTTTCGTGATATCGCGTTATCAATGCTGTATGTAATCCCGTAGTATTAATGTACAACGAAGCTTGTCGTATACCGCGCGCGGTAACGCGAACGAATCACGCAACTCACAACCACGTGTCATAGGTCCCGCACGTTGACCACGCGGGACACAGAACCCAAGGTTACTATTACGAGAGAGTGCTTGGAACTCAGCGGGTTCGCTCGGCCGACCGACCGCCCCCGCGGAACACCTATTCCCACGCTTTGACATTCGTAAATGATGCTGCCGGCCGAGAGCCAGCGACCGCTGGTCATTCACAATACGACCCGCAAACTCGTCCGGAGTAGCGATGGCTACGAGACTAAACATTCCTATACAGTCGCATTCATTCATCGCTCTCGTAAATATTGAATAGTCGATAGTGTTCGTAGGAAAGTTACGACTCACGTGTACTGCGTCCGGATAATATCGACAAAGCTGAGAATACGATGTAACAATGTATCGCTTCACATGCAACGAAAAAACGTTCCTTCAAACTTTTCTCGTCGAAAAATGAATCTTTTTTGTTCGTTTTGGCGGAAAAACTTTCGAACTCTAATAAACATTTTCCAGAATAATTGCCGAATGAAAATTTCTCGAAATTTTAGTCATTATCACGCGAATCTCAATACACGAAATCAGTCGATATGTTAGAGTTACAAAAATATCAATTTTTTTTCTTTTTTTATAAAGAAACATTTTTTTTATTATTTTTTTATATACAATTTTCAATTTGAATATAAAAAAAATCTAACGAGCGATCGTACGTTCGTAGTCTTCGAAATTCTCTCGTAAACTATTGATGAAATTATCCGAATGAACGATTTCACGTATCGAAAAACAACCCCTATTATTCGTGAGAGTAGCTACATATTCGACTTGTTTTTCGCGATGAGTCGGTATCTGTCGCTACGAAACTGGCATAGGTCGACGGTGGAACTTGCGATGAAATATCGACCGGTGTTTAGGCTCTCCGCTATATGCTATCTGCAAGTTCGACTACCCTGTGTACGTATAACGAGCCACGAAGCGAAAGCGAAGCAAGCAAACCCGACGGGGTGGCGGGTACCCGCGCATCTCTGTGTATAACATGCATTTCCAGCGTATACGGTGCGCGCAGACGCATGCGTGGGCGTCTGTACACAACGGCAACGAGTGGGAGCGCATAGTACATCGGCGATGTATATACACAGTTAGGTATGTATATAATACGAGAAGGGGGAGGAAAGGGCGCATTACTAGTAACTGCGAGAGCTTTACACCGCTCGGTACGCTGTACCGTGAAGCCACATAGGACTCCGTGCGTTCGTGTAAAGCTCGTAAATGGAGCCGAATCGTCGTTCTCTCTCGCAGCATCCCTCTGCACTTTCTCTCGTGTCTCCCGGTTCACTGTCGAACGACGTAGTAATAGATTTACAGCTGATGTGCCAAGCGTGTCCCTGGCGGGCTTTCGCTATCGCTGGGAAACTTGCGCTGTCGTTTCTCGAACCACTTTCGCTTTCGGAAGTTTCAACCTCATCTCAGCCCCGATGTTCGTAACTCGTAATTTTGAATACCGCAGAGAGTTTCGAAACTCCGACAAAATTTTATTGATATTACAGTCATTTAAATAAATACCGTTGATTGCAGGATCAATAAGGGATTTTTAATAAATTGATGGTGGAAATTCTAAAGATCGTTTTTTTTTTTTTTTTTTTTTTTAAGGGAGTAGAAGAATGAAAGTTCATGACGAAGATCCAACGAGACAACATCAAAGTTTTGACGGCTATTATTACACGATATCGAACGATGTTGCTGCTGCTCGTTGAGCTCAGAAAGTGCGTTATGATAGTGATTCGAGGGGAGAGTGATGTGTTCTCTGCGTTATTTACGAGAATTCCAGAGACCTCGCAAACGCGATCTCAAGGAATTTTCTTATAAAAATAACTGCGTTAACGACGAAAGCGTGGATTGCATACGATAAATTTTGTTCAAGTGGACATTATTTTATTACACCTCGTCGTATTCGAGAAATCGTTATATTGACGAATTTAAAATAATTTTTAATAATGATTTCTATCTAACGAAGGAGTAAACATTTTTTTTTAGATTTTCATCTATTGCCTCGTAATAGTAATAGGATATTTCTATTACGAGACGAGTTCGCTGTTTCACTCACGATAACTTAATCTCACGTTCGCAAGTTTCTAGCGATTAAATTTACTCAATTAATAACTCAATCGACTTCTCCTTGCGTTGGCTGTAAGCTCAACGGTACCTGACGCCTGTTCCGGTGTGTCGACATACGTTTAATGCGTTCGTTCACACGGCAGTCGCGCATAAGGCAATTGAACTTTTCTGACGTTCATAAATCGTCTGAACTGAATACCGCGAACTTTAGTCTTTAAAGGTCGCGAAACTCCGGCGGCGTCGGCGGCGATGGCGATGGTTCGCGGTTGGAGGCAGTGGTACCCGAGCGATACCGCATGACGGTCGAGGCTCTTAGATAGTCACGGGCCAAGCGATTACACTGTGTTGCTTCGCTCGCTATCATCAGCACCTCCTCGCGGCTCACCACCTCGCGCCCGCCGTCTCGTAGTATTACTACGTCGGGAAAAAAAAAAAGAGAGAAACAATCTGACCAAAGCGGTTCAGTGACGCACTTTTGATCGCCCAGGCGATCCACAAGAAGTGAATTCCTACGAGAATGGAGTGGAGAGAGGGGGTCGGGAGGGCAGAACGGGACGAGGAGGAAAAAGTCCGGCGCGAGTGTCGAGAGGATGAGAAGCCCATCGAGGCGTCGGAGGGTCGTCCTGCCGCCGGTTTTACTGCCGCCGAGGACGATACGACACAGACCCAGAAATGCTCCCGTGTGCTTCTGGAATCTCATACCTATGTTGAAAGACACGTGCGCGCGACATCCCCTACTCCTCTTTCTTACCCGCGATATTCTTATCTCTCTTCTAAAGTAAATGTCATTCAATAAATTCAACGAAATATTGTAAAACAAATTTGAGTCCTTTTATCGAATGATATTTCAGATGATATTCTCTTCTCTTTGGATGATATTTTAGAACGAAAATCGATTGATTAGTAAATCGATTTTTTTTTTTATAAAAATTATTACAATTGAATTAATTTTTTATTTAAAGCGCAGTTTTTTAATTTTTAATATTTTTCTCTTCACGGCGTTTGCTGTACTAAGATTTATCGACGCATATATCGCTTCTCAGTGAAATACTAAATTATTCAAATGTTAATTCTAAAAAATTGAATAAACTAAAAATTCTTATTGCATTTTCATTTTTTTTTTTTTTCGAACACAAAAGGAAGCTATCGATTTTTGTTAGAGAAAATGAAAAATTGGACGATTTTCGTGTTTTTAATTTTTACGCGTTATAAAAGTATCGGAGGTATAAAAAGCGGAGAGGTGCGTTAGCGGATTCGGAATGAAGCAGCTGTGGGCTCTTTCGTTCGCTCGTTCGCCGACTGTCTGTTCCCTCTACAGGGCCATAGCGTGCTTGCACTTTCGCTGAATCGACCGTAGCGAACGCACAAAAATTCAATACCGCCTCTCTGGCGCGCGCGAGAGTTTCGAGACCCGTGCGCGCCGGAGTAGAGCGCTCGGCCCATAGTGCACGCTTCGTCGCGCTATATACCCAGTGCGACGAAACGATATGCCGCAGAAAAGATATATATATATGTATATATACATAAAAATATATATATATTCTTTGTTTCGCTCTTCTTTCATCCGACGAAGAGACGAAGAGCAACAACGGGTCGGTTCATCTGTGTGCTACAGCGGCACCGAAGAATCTACTGAAACGTCGGGAATATGCGAACTTCTCGGAAGTGCGTGGACCACTTCCACAGAAAACTCGAGGTTTATACTGTCGACTCTCGGGCTTCTCTCGTACGCGGTGCACAAAGAGACCCTGAAACGATCGCGTGTCTTGTCATGACCATGAAACGAATTCTCAAACGACTCTTACAATGTTCCAATGTACACTCAGATATGAAACATCAGAAACGTCCGAAACGTAAAAGAAAAGAAAAATTTTCCTATCCGTTTGCCTTCGATGGCAAAAAAAAAAAATAACTGATTAATTTCTTCCCAAAAACTTGAAAAAAAAAAACGGATAAACGATCGTAATTATGATTTTCAAATAATTTCAATAAAATTATATTCTCAATTTTTATTAATTATCGAGTTACTTTCTTCAAACAAAAAAAATAACGGAATAAAAAATTTCATCGGTAATTGAAAATATTACATTTATTCAGAGATCCCCATTGACCGTATTTGATTAAATTGATTTTCCCAACGCGTCATTACGACAGTAAGAAAATGCGTTTTATCAGTTAAGGGTATTTGAACGATAAATGCATATTTATATAGATATGTGTTTTTTTTTTTTTTATTTTCACGTTTAGTCAGTCTCCCTTTTCTCTTTCTTTCTCCCTCTGTTATCCTTACTCACTTCTTCCGGTAGTTCGCACACAGCCGGCCAATAATTTTTGTGCATTCTACCCCCGGGGGGCGCGAGTTCTATGGCCGTTATATCCCGCGCGCGTAAATTCTCGATAACGCAACCGTGGGGGCCCCGACGGTTCCTCGTGACAGCGAATAACCCGGTCGTACATAGTAAGGAACGATCGTCACAACGTAAACGGTGAAATACACAGAGAGCGGCACGGACTCATCCACTGGCGTGGCGCTAATTCCGGCCTTGCGGTGTGGCAAAAATGGCCGGTGTAGCAACGGAGAAAGAGGATATTACAGTATAGTGGAAGAGTCGGGAGTGTAGCCGAAGAAGAAAGAAAGAAGAGAGGATAACCCACACATATATAAAAACTACACGCACACATACACACAGGCAGACAAAGTGCGCTGTCGAGGGAGAGCGCGAACTCGCGGCAGTGGTGGCGGCGGCGGCGCGAGCCCCGCGCGCTCGCTTGCTAAAAAGTAAAAAGAGCCACCGTCGGGTCTCACCGAGCAAAAAAGCTCTCGGGTACACTTTCGCCGACCTCGTGGTGTGCCGCCGTTGCCCGCGGAGCTCGCGCGGTCGAGTCTCGCGCGACAAAGGCTGCTTGATTCAAGGTCCCACGCACACGCGGACGTTCGGTAACGCCGCGTTCGTGCACTGGTCCCTACGGTCTGCGCGTAAGAGCGAGAAGTCTCTCATGTGACTGTGCCGAACGCTCTCGTGCGCTTGCGCGTTTCGCTTCGCACGCGGATCGTGTGCATGCGTATTGCTTGCATTCGTTGCAATTTCGCGATGCATCTGAAACAACGCGGTTATTGCCGATCTCCGCATCGAATATTTATGCGCTCGGATTATCTTTCATTAATATTTCGCGCAATGGGGAAATCACTTCTAATAAAGAAATCATAGCGTAACAGCTGAAAACTCCGAATGCGCGATCGGAAATGCATTGTCGAATTTTCGATGGCGATAAGTTATTTAGGCATTCAAATGGGTCGTAGGATATAAAAAAATATTTTCAATAATAAAAAAAAAATCGATTTTTTTTCGATTAATAATGATCGCTATAAATGTCCTTTAAAAATAAATTTCATAAATTTATTCAAATGTTCGATATCTCGGAAATTTCGAGAAAAATTCGTAATAACGATCTAAAGACTTTATTCAGTTTATAAGTTAAACTCGGTGACTCACGACCGCAGAATAGTAGTTTGGGATTATATATAAATTTCTTTACTACGAAATCGTATTATTCAATTTTTCGTATACCCTGACCTCTAAATGGAGCGACGCACGAATATAATAGTGGCGGTAGTCGTGCAAAGTATGCGTCCGCTTTAGTCCCGAATTCGCGACTACTACAGCTACTACGAGCGGCAACATCAGCGTAGCCACCCCGCGCCTCGTGCATTAGTCAGCCCAGTAGCAGCAACAGCACGAGCGTTGTGTCGTGTTTGGATTCTCGTGGTGAGTCGCGCAAAGCCTGTGCGACACGCACCCGAAAAAAAAAAAAAAAAAAAAAAAAAAAAACCCACACGAGAAGCTCGAACGCAAGCGCGTGTGCACCGGTGCCTGTGTGCTGTCCGAAACCGAGCGACGCTTGTAACGAAACACAAACGGTACACGGTGCTGCGCATGCGTTTACGCTTACACGCGTTTACGCTCGCGTATTGTATAAGTTTCGATACATCGCGACATCGTTCACGTACAACGTTTCTCGTCGATTACAGAGATACATCGTTCACACATGCGCGAGAATACTTCACGAAGAATGTAACGAGTTGGGCCTCTCGTTGGGCACACATGCGAAACACGCGTACTCCACATACACATGCAAACTTGTGGCCCGTTTATTACACGAGCGCACAGTCTGAGCGTCCAGCACTGTCCGTAGTCAGCCGGACAAGCGACTAACGCAGTGTGTCTATGGGAGACTTAACTCCCGCGCACTCATACACCTTTGAGATATCGGAAATGATATAAAATTGCGTCCACTGCGCCGCGCTGATATTTAAATTGGTTCGCTAAACCACAGATTAATGCCGTAGCAGACCGAGTGAGAGACCGTGGAAGCGAAACGAGAGCTTCGATACGCTTTTGCTCGGCTCGTGTTTTACTGACCCGGCAACCTTCGCACAAAACCCTTTCGCGGAAGAAATATTATAGTTGAAAAACGTAAAACAAAAAAAAAATATATATATATATATATTACGTGTTCCAAGAGACGTTTCAACAGTATTTCCGAACTTCGAAAGCTGAATATCCAATCTTGAGAAATAAAAAAAAAAAAAAAAAAATTCCTAATCGAAACACGCGAATCTATGGTCTCTATGATTCATATACAACGAACTATGAAACTTCGCAGTTAAAAACTGTTTTTCCACACGTTAACCGAAGCGCCCAAAGGCGCAAAACGTGTTCAAAGACATCGGGACTTCGCGATGAGAATATCAACGGCGCACAGCGGAGAGTGAAGATAAAAATTCGATGTGATATTCGAGAAATAATCGATGAACTATGTGTGTGGCATTGACGAAACCCATAAGCGTCGCATGTTTTACTCTGACTTTTGTCCCATACGCGCACACGAACTCATACGCACACGTTGATCGACGGTCGTTACCTCGTTACTCCGAAACACACATCCGGTCTTTCTTTCTCCGTGCGCACAGTTCGCTCGTCTGTACACGAAAAATACTTCGAGAGAAAAACTCGTTGAAACAATAAAAACAAAAAAAAAAGAATTTTGATAGAAAACGATGCCTACAAGTTGCCAAAAACTCGTAATAATTGAAAAAAAAAACCAAAAGTCGATCACCCTTCGATCGAAGGGTCGATACTTCATTCAGAATTCTTGCAGTCCGCAATAATCCGCTCTGAAGAATAAACGAAAACAAAACAAACGAAAAATCGTGTATCATCTCTCGATAACCGGTTCACGGCATTCGAAGCATCCGTACCACTTCCTCCCACCGGGAATGAAGCCCGCTATTGCACAGGGTCAAGGACAACTTCACCGGGCCAGTCGAATGCAACTGCATTCGAGGACAAGCGCGGCAACGCCTTCGGGAGGCCTGACCACCGCGATAATTATTCAGATCGTATAATCGCCCGACGACGAGACTCAGCGAACGAATACAGAAATAACGCGGTTTAACGTTCGATAAAATAAAATCACCTGAATATTGAGACGACAAACGGAGTAAACGCAGTCGGCGACCTACTGAAGACGAATAACGATCTCTCGCGAATTTAAAACGCAGGCGTTACCGATACATCGATTTTTACATCGTGTTTATGGTTTACGCTGTGACCAGGTTGCCGGGCAACTTATTAACGAGAAAAATAATGAAGGGTAAGAAATTCGAGATGCTGCTTTGCAATGAACAACGACGACGACGACGACGACGACGACACGGGTTGTTCGATCAACGCTGATCGCACACAGCACGAGAAACCGCGCGCGCAAATCCTTAACCGTCGCGACTGTGTGCAGACTCTCTCACGAGATTTCGCGAAACTGGCGGGCTCTCTCGTTCCTCACGGTTTGTGCGCTTGCCAAACGAAAGAGAGAGCTAAAGAGTAAGGAAGAGAAGAGAGATGGTGGTGGTGCTGCTAGCTGCTCGCTGCTGCTGGCTGCTGCTGCTGCTGCTGCTGCTGCTGCAGACGGGGCCACGGGGGCCCCCGCGTGCCGATTCCGGGGCGACGGGCGATAACTGCAATAAAAAATAAGAAAGGGTACCCGAGGGACCGGTGCGCGCCCGTAAATCTCTCTTTCTCTCTCCGGCGCCCGTTGTTCTCGCGGGGCCCACGAAGCCCCGTGCGTTCGCCTCCGCGGTCTCTACAACCGCCTCGTCCACCCCCTCTCGAATCTTGCTGTGTTCGCTGCTCTGCGAGCTCACTGCTAGAGAGAACCCGGTTCCGAAAGAATCGTGTGCGCGCCGCCGCTCTGCCCCCTTAGCTTCGACGATCGGTTCGAACCGAATCGTGAAATACACGCGGATATCGATGGGCTCTTTTTCAGAAAGTGATCTACGATAGATCGAACGAATAGAGCGGTGAAGCGAACATCCGAAAAAACTTTATTTTTTTTTTGTTTTTTTTATTTTGTGGCGAATTTTTCGGGGTGTCGAACGAAATGGAAAATTCGAATTTTTTTTTTTTTTTTTTTAGATAACGGTGTACCGACTCGCATAGCAACAAAAATCAAAACGCGGTGTTATTTTTTGCATCGAATTACATGCAGCGAAACAAAGTTGTCAAATCGACACATGAAATCGATGTTTATTTTGAGATTCAGAGGTAACGAATAATTTAAAGGTTTGTATAGCGATTAAGGGTTGGAATTTTGTTTTATGTTTTTACGTCTGAGTGAATCAAAATTGCATCTATATATGATTTTAACTACCCTTTTGAAAAGATAAGGAAAACTCACGGGAGATCAGAGATATTGACACTGTACGTTAAAGGATTAATAATTGTAATAAAAAAATCAAACTGGAACATCTGCTTCATTGTTCTATCGTTCAATGAAAAGTATTACAAAAATTATCAAAATTTTACAAGAATTTGAAACTAAAAACCTTGCAATCAGTTTACATTCAAGATTTTTTTTTCCCGTCTATGCAATTATTTGTTTCCCCTCCGAGTATTTAAATGCAATTTTCAATGGAATTTTATTTAGTATTAAAAGTAAATCGGATCATGTTAATGGACTATTGCGATGTTTTTCGCTTTTTTTTTTTTCAAAAACTTAACGAAAACTATTTGGCAGCGAATAAAACGAAACTGCTATAATTTCACCGAATTAATCCCGAAGCACCTGCGAATCGCTTGTTCTCTCGATTACGGTTGCCGTGAGGGTGAGTCGAGCGTGGCGAACGCTCGTTGCTTCCTCGAGAGAGCGAAACTATATATATGTATACATATACGTATATATGACGGAAACGGCGGGGGCAGCGGGAGAGGCAGCGAACTTCCGCGTAGTACGCGCGGCGTGCTTCTCGTACTTACGGTAAGGAACTTCGCGATCTCCGACACAAAAGTTTCGGCACACAGGAATACTCCGAGACGCTTTGCACGTATAAATGCTTCGAAGTTTATATCCACAGTATTGTAAATTTCTCCAATATCGTATTTATCGATTTCTTTTTTTCGGTATTTCGTTGCATACTCGAAATCTTAGGCGACTCGAAACTTTAGATTTTCGTTTTTGTTGAAAATTTGAATGATTTTTGAAAAAGTGAAACCTTCACGGGGTATCCGGATAATTCTTGAATTTCATTTTATTTATTCTTCGATCTTTTCAAACGATCTTAAAAATGAATTTTCGCTATCGATTAACTTCAAAGCATTTCTAACGTCCGGAAATCTTTGAATCATAACCACCGGATAATTTTCCATGTATGCCGTCGATTTTTCGATAGAACTTCGTAGTGTCACAGGGATTACGTCGGAATTTTACTCCGAAAGTTTTTTAAAAATGTCCAAAGGTCTCGAATTCCGCTGTTATAAACAAGTTGAGAAACGTCCTTCGGTCATTTTCAATGTCGGAAAAAACGTCTTATCTCCTTCGATTATCGAAGTACTATCGAATTTTCGTGATCGGAAAAAAGCGAAATGATTTTATTTTGATAAATTTCGTATAGCGTCAACGTTTCGTTTTACACTTCACCCGCGCGACTCTTGGTGAACGAAGGGAATGAATAAATTTGTAAAAACAAAAAACTCGCGTGAACCGTCGCACTGCCTCACCTCGATTTCTCATGGGCAAAGCGAATAAAAAAAAAACACGCGCGCGAATGTCGAGAGAAATTTTCATTATGTTTTTGTTGCCGCTGCGACGACGCGAACTAACGAGGATAGAGGGATAGTGTTAAACGCCGCTCGGAGAAAGAGAGGGCCCTCTATACGACGGGTCTTCATCGTCGTTCGTTCGCCGCGTTCGGAAACGAACGAAAGCGAGAGTGGCCGCAACACACATACGCGCACGCACACACCTCGCTCGGTTTCTCTCGTCTCTTTAGCCGGCGGGTCCACACTATATGTCGCTCGCAAGCGTATTTCGCAGCAGCGTGCCCACAATACAGGCGAAGAGGCAGAAAGCAACGACTACTCAACGGCAGTCGCCACGGAGCGTAGAGCGTAGGTGGAGGAGACCGTACGAAAAATCCAAGAGACCGTTGCACGCGGTTTGCCAGAATTGTATCAAGCGGAAACACAACTCTTATAGCTTTCAGCTACGATGCAACGACGAAGAAAAATAAACAACTTCGAAATTAAACAACACAGAAGCCAACGAATCACACGACTACAAAGTAATATCGTAGTTAAAAAAACAAAGAACTTCGACAACAACAACGAACGACAATCGCGTGAGGATAAACGACAACAACACACGCACACACACAAACACAGATCGACCGGCTTTTTCATAAACCGAATCTCCTTCGTCTATCACTGTTTTACACCGTATCATCAGTGAACTTCATACTTGTTTTTATCTTGCAGTATTATATATATGTATTTTTCATTTGTTAACTTTAGTACTCCTCTCTATCTCACCGATTCTATCTCCCTCGATCCCTCGGAATTTATGTCACGCGTATATCTCACAAAACCCGCGGCACCGCTCGGCGTCTTCTGGACCGAACATTTTATATTTTTTATTTATTTTTTTCCTCGTGTTTACGCCGTCATCTCGAAAAATTCGTTGAGCACGTTGCGTTGGTGTGTTTTTCTTTTATTTATTTTTTGTTATTTTTTTTTTTCCTCGTATTACGATTATTAAATCCTTCGATCACGTGAAATTTTCTTGTCGGAACACGTACTGTACTTTATTTCGTGGAGCGCACCGGCACCTCCGTTCGCGCGTATGTTTCGACGAATACTGAAAGTGAACGCGCGCGTTACCGACGGTTTTTACGTGTTTTTCGCGTCGATGAATTTTCGTGTTTTTTTTTCTCCGCGTACCGATACGATCCAAGAACGAAACAAAATAAAACAAAACACACGTTGAATTAAACGAAAAAAAAAAAAAAACTTTTTCTCGTTATTTGGTTAAAGTTTCGTCGTAGATATTATATATTTTTGTACTATATATCGGTCCGTACGTGTGATGTTTTTTTGACGTGCTTAAAAGCCACCGGTCACTACGGTAGTGTACCTTTGGTTGCGGGCTGCCCCGTGCTGAGTGTGCTCGCCGCGCAGTGACTGTATGCTCCAAGAGTATTCTTTGTCCGACGAGTCGCAGCTGCCCGCGTTTCGTGCGATCGTGCACGCTCGCCGATGCTCGGCTATACTCGGGTGTCATCCCGCCACCGTGGCGGGAAGCCAGGATACCCAGGATCGCAACGGGGGAAAGGGAAAGCCCCTGGAGCAACGGGTAGGGAATATACAACTTCGTGTGTGCAACGTATAACAACCCGCTGTATATAGTACAGTGGTGGGAGGACGAGAGAGAGCAAACCCGGGGTTGCGCGCGCAATAGCATCATCGCGCCATCTTGTTGCAACCCCCTCGTCGTCGTTGTCGTCATCGTCGTTCTGTGTCTCTCTCAATCCTGAGATATCGTAGCTCCTCGGGGGGATGCTGCGACGAGAATGATGCTGCGCGAAATCACGTTCAACCTTCGGGTTCGACTCACATGGAATTTCCTATACCTCATCTTTCGAATATTTTCAACTCTTGCCACAACCCTCGTAGGTTCTTCGTAACAAGAGGCGGACTCATTCTCGCGTTTCTCAAACTTTCGTAATTTTTTATTTATTTTCAAATTTACATATACATATATTTTATCATATCTGAGTTCATTCGAAATTTTTTCGTAATCGTTAAAATGATTACTCATGAATATCGTAATATTCGGTTATTATAGATAACAACAATTTCTCGTGCATACAAATGCGATTTTCGTTCATCATTATTTTTTTTTATTTTTTAAATATTTTTTGATATTCGCACATTCTATTTGGTACCGAGTTTTTATTCACATCGAGAGTATATTGTAAGATAAATAATTACCTAACCATTTGCTTTGGATCAAAGACATCGACCAAGACTTATCGCTTTACTACCATAAACATAATGATAACATTGGACAGCGGTTCGCCGCGGCTACGTGCAAGTAAACAGCGGCAAAGAAAGAGAGATATCTCGAACGCGTATAGTGTAACTACAGCAATAACAAGAGTGTGAGGAATATCAGAGAGTATCCATACTGACCATAATAATATTCCATCTCAAAAAAGTCTTTGTGATAAAATATCGATGTATATCGGAATCGTGAATACAATGCGATCGGCCTAACCTAACTTGAGAATGTCAAACCCAAACGCGCGCGTTTGTAGCGAATCGTGAATAAAAAATAACCTAAAAGTGTCCGATTTATGCTACTGCAATGCCGCGATGTATTTTTTGTAACCCAAAAATATGAAATCTTTGTGAATCTTAATAAATCCAAAATCTACAAACTTTTGATCTAACGAAAGAACGAACCCACGGAAACGTACGTTTATCAAAATTAGAACGCGATTTAAATAAACGTCAAAAAAACTTCCCGAACGCCATACAGCGTCTGAACGATCAACGTCGAGTCTCTGTTAACGACAGTAGCAGTTGCTGCAGCAGCAAAGTGGAAGCACGACGATTTTTCATCGTTTAAAGATTTGACGAGATAACGTTACCCTCCCGTTCCCGACTGCCGGACACACGAAGATTTCACACTCAACGTAACATCGACGATGCCCGGCGATACACGAAAACTCACACATTGAAAAGATATATAGAGACTCGTAGTGGAAGTATTGCGCGGTGCCGGCGGCCTGCTACAATACAGTAGATCCTTATCTAAGGTGTCGACGCACCGCGTGGACGTCGAGAAAGAAATGAAGTTTTTCCTAGAGGTAAATATGACCCCCATGGCATTAAGAATATTCTGGTGTATTATGTAACACGGTACGGGTTCATTCAATCTTTCGAGAAAAGCAACATATGCGCGTCATTCGTTTTCGATTATTGTGGAGCTTTGGTTACGTCGCATTTTCACTACCCACATCGTATTTAATCGGGAGCAGTTAGTCATATCTATTTGTTTAGTTTTGATGTCGTAGTTACTTGTGTAATGATTTAAAATCTTTCGATCGAAGTTTATCAAATTTATTTCGGAATCCACATTTTTTTTGCGATTGGCATGGACTCTCGAGAATCATTTTTTCGCGAAGTAAATTCCTGCGCATGTTTGATCGATTCGTAGCAAATTACCTAACCTATTTCTTTTTTTTCAACTCATTCGTTTTGACAAAATCTCTGTGCATATATTCCTCAAAATTTCTTAACCAATTTTCATGAGTTAGTAAGTTCTCTTATGTTTCGCTATTTAGGGTCAATCCTCGTAAAATAATAGGTTGAAGAGAAATTTTTATCACAATACTTATCGCACAGATATACAATTTTTCTTGTACACACACTACTATTATCTCATTATTCTCGTATATCCGCCTAATAGGTAGGCTGCCACTTGCGTTTTACTTTTTTTTTTTTTCACTGAACCCCAATTATCGTCAGAACATATAAAGTTGCTATATACAAAATGAATAATACAAGTGTACGAAGTAAATTAGATTCTATTCTGGTGGCGAGCGGACGATATGCGTCCGGCGTCGTGCGTGCAACGGGCACCATTCGCGACCGCGTTGCAAGCAAAAGATGTGGCGTCAAGTGTGTATGAGTTACTCGTTCTACGCGGTCTCTCGCGGTCGTTTCTTTTCTCCTTCTCGTCTCACAAGTACAGAAAGTACTATCCCGATTTTCCCAGGTAAATTTTTCCGGTCGCATATATTTAACCGAACGTCGTTGAGCGCCATCACCGCGGTCACGCATACGCGGTCACCGCGAGTACCTCCGCGCATCGTTTCGTATACAAGAATTCATTTAACGCCTACAAATACGCATTACACTGTACATATGTACAATAACAAGAAAGATTCAGATAGCAACAGTGGCGTGTCGCTGTAGCAAAGTTCAGCGAATTTGTTGTATTCAAATTCTTCCGCATTTACCATTAATTATTTGACAACGACATACAATCTTTTGAGATTTTGCCGATAGATACATCGAGAAAAAAAAATCGAAATAGAAGGAATGTGAAATTTTTTTGAGTCAACGAAAATTGATTTTTTGTTCCACTGAATACTGACATTTTCCGAAAAACATTCAAATGTTTTTCGGAAAATATGAAATTATTTTATTTTAACATTTTTTTAAAATTTTACGTGCTACACGCACGTGCAACTTTGATTGTCACGGAATACTATAAGTGGTAAATAAGAGTATTGGGGCGGAAAGTCTGCCTTCTCGTGTTCCCTTTTTTTGAGACGCTGAACTCTATTACCAGAATATCTGGTCCGCGCGATATATACCGGAATACGACACGACGACGATGACGACGACGACGACGACGTTAGAGTATGTCGGACGCCGCGATTCACGGTCATTTCCATAACAATACCCGGCGTATGCAGATATAAATTAATGCGTATTCTTCTATCCCTCGGGGGTTGACGTTCGCGCAAGAGCGCGGCTCACGGTCGCTGCTACAACTCTGTCTTTATCTTTCTACTGTCCGACTGACAAGCGAGATGCATCACTAGCGGCAGTAACGCACGCAGTTTAGCGTATCCCGTCCAATAGTACAATAGTAGTATATAGCATCGTCCTTGAGCCTCCGAACCTTTCTTTCATCCTCAGCACCATCACCCCGACTATATATATATATATATATATATACAGCGGGACAGGCAGCGATCTATAAAAAAAAAACCACCCCAATGCTCACCCGTTACTGCATACCATTTATTTTTTTCCTCGATGTTCTGGTTTGCGACACGTCTCGGGATCGAAGCCACGAACCTCGTCAACGAGAATTCATGATGATTAAACGCTGTATCATCGCTGCGGTGATGTTGAATGCGTCATTTATTAAAAAAAAAAAAAAAAAATTCGACCTCGTTAAATAGTTCGTGAGATCGAACAATATGAAAAATTTACAGGGATAACCCATCCTTTACTATCGAACAAAAAATACTAAACAGTATAAGTTAATTTTCGAAAAAATCAATTTTTCGAAAAATATGTACTAACAATTTAAAAAATACATTGTATATATTTTTTTATGCAGTTTTGAATGCGCTTTTTTTTTGAAAAAAAATTGTTGATGTCGAATCGTAAAGAACAAAATAACTTAACGGTATCTATTAATCGCCTTCGATATAATTACAATTTTTACAATGTAAGATACAAATTAGAAAGTTTTTTTTTTTAATTGATGTTACAAGACCAGCTGTTTCCTCTTCTCACCATTACTTAATGGAATAAATGCGTAAATACGTATGTAATAATTGTGAAAGAACCGACCTTCATCCTGCTAACCTTCCTTATGTTCTTCTCCCTTATACTCGGCGCGCAATAAGACACTACATAGTCACACCTAACAGACCCACATACGCTTTTATAGTGTACTACACGATACTAATTAAATCAGTGCGGTTTGCTCTACATGAGTTTAGTCTCTTCCTGCAGCAGTTCCCACGTTCCGTTGGACGAACACGTGAGCAAAACGATCACAATCTCCTTGAATTAGGATATATGTATATTTTTCTTGAAGATTAACGAAACATATATGAATTCTTGTATTTTCATTTTTTTTTTTTTTTTAATAATCGAAAGAATCGTTCAACGATATTACGATATCGAGTGCCACCTACAAATTTTTATTTTTCGTAAATAGAGCGCCAAAAACAATAATTGGCCCAATTTTTTTTTAACTGGTGATTAGTGCCGAATCCGCGGAACAAAATCGTTTAACGGAAACGGAAATTACGATATTGGGTCCAACCAAGAAATTTTCATTTTGTAGTTTTTTTTCCGAAATAAAACATCGAAAACAATAATTGGCCCGATTTTTTTTTAAATCGAAGATTTTTGTTTACGCTATCGAGTTCAGGAATGGTAATGCGTAGATAAAAATATATCGAAGGAAGCTTATCAGTTTGGCCGCAGCACAGATCGGGGTGACCTGCATTTTCTATTTTATATGAATAAACCGGCGAGTGAGCGAGATAAGGGTAGGGGTTGGCTACCGATATAACTGGAATGGTTCTCTTATAACTGTTCGGTCACTGGTATACATATATAACTGGACTGAGAATCCCTCTGCCCTCAATTTTTTCAGATATAATAAATATATTCATTCTCGGGTTTACGATTTTATCGAAGATTCGGAAATTTATACTTCGTGATCGTTTTTCACCGTTCCAAAGTTTCGTCGTTCGCGAGAGATAAAGTTTTAAGCAATACGCAAATCCACGGGTGGTGACGACTGGGAAGACCAACGATTATACTGAATTTCTCATGTACCGAGAAATCCCTGAATAACTGCGCTGGAATAAGGGTTGCGCGCTCATTCTTTCGCCGCGTGAGATACACTGAAAAAAAAAGTCACCAAATAACGAAAATTGGAAACCAGAATATTAGAACTGTTCCCACTGCTGCAGATAATAATTGACGAATACGGTATCGCGAAAATCTTATTCTTCGTTTTGTTCGAATACATTGTTTTAGCATCAGCCGCGATGTATTGAATTTGTCGTTTCCATTTCTATTATACATTAAGTTTGATAAAAAAAATGGTGGAAGCACGCAAAAAAAATAGAGACGAATTGTTTTGTTTTCATTTGATTAGATGCGAAAACGTCGAATACATCGTACGAATGCGACAAGTCTCATACAGTCGCAGCATTCGGCAATAGAAAACTGTGTTGTGTTCTCGCAGCGCGGTTTGTTCGGCTGCAGAATCCGGACAGATGCGCGACGCTAGTCACAATGATGCCGAAATAAATCAGTTTATCGAGACCAGGTAGTCGCTGAAAGAGCGAGCGAAATAGAGAGATGTACAGAGACAGAGCTCTGTTGGAGTCTCGTACCCACAGAGGAGTTGGTCCCGAGACGGCATTGTATTGCGTATGCGTGACCAGAGGTTCCCAATTCGGGGGGACGGGATTTTGCGTGAGCAAAAAAAAAGGGTCACGTTTCTTCGCCACGAGAGAGGGGGACGGTGAAAATATACGGAAAATGATGCCGAGAGAAATGAAAAAAGAAAAAAATTAAATAAATTAAAAAAAAGCTATGGACTTCAAAATTTGTATAGAGATTTTCTTTTTTAATTTCTAAAAAATGTACGAAGTCTATTTCCCGAGAACTCCTTTACCTTCTCATTTTCACTTTATCTTCACCACTTCCTATATCTCTTCCCCTTTCGTTTTGCGCTGCTGGTCTCTGTCTTCGTTCGATTCTCGTCTCTCCGTTCTCTCTCTTCGTTTCGGAGTTACGACACGGACCGATCCCAGAAAAAAATGAGCGAGAAGGGTGAGCAAACGATTGAATTATTGGCCAAGAGGCACCCGCGCGAGCTTCGGGCTCAAGAAAACTTTTCGACCCCGTCTTCGGCTCGGCGAGTATAAAAAAAAAAAAGAAAAAAAAAAAAAAACAACGATTATTTCTGCAGGCTGAATCGAAAGCTGGCTGTGGTGCCCTGCGGGTGAGGAGGACGTACGCGATCGATAAATCTTCTGCCGTAAAAGTCCGTTAACACTGCGAAATTCTACTTTGTGCTGCGTAACTGTACTACTTTACTGTAGTCTTCGGTGCTCCGAAACGATAATACCCGGCTACGTTCGTTGACGTTGTCGCTTCGATTATAAATACAGTTGGTGTAAAAATGCAAAAGTATACCAGTGTTTTTTTTTTTTATAGTTTGGTAAGAAATATGGTAACTAATGATATCGATAATTGACCCAAAGAATTGAGATGAATAACATTTTTATTTAAAAAATGATTTAATGTCACTGTTTTTTAATGTTATATTCGATCTTTCATTTTTTTAATTCGTGTATTTCAGCGATAGAATGTTAATAATCTATGCTTACCTATCGCTATACAAATGTCCACTCATTTTTCATTATAATGCTCTTCCGGTGAAAATAATTGTGAGTATTCCTTTGGTTCGCACGTTCATTCGCATCGCGGCTTTGATGTTCGCGTTAATAATTTTACCGTTTATTTCGCACGAAAATGCATTGCAAAACACGAGTCGCGAAAATATCTGAGAAACCCTGTAGAACGAATCTCGGTGGACCTTTTCGAGGCGCTCGTGCTGTGTGTCTCGCGACAAGCGTTGTCCTCTCTATATACCTGACGTTTTGGCTTCGACCGCGAGACAGAGAGAAAGAGAAAGATTCGGTCCTTCTTCGGGAAAGGAACGTTAGTTGGCACAGTGCACGAGAAAAAGAGAGAAAAGTAGTACATTCGAAAGACCGACCAAAGGCAAAGAGATTTTTATCTGTCCTTCAGATCCTTTCGAATATCGATCTCACGCTATATGTATAATACTATATAAACGCGAGAGAGAAGAGATCACAAATGCAGCTGCCGCTGTTGGCCATTCTTCCAAACAGTGGAGAAAGAATAAAAAGAACTAATTCTAATTTATCGATATGTGCTACAATCCTATGGGGATTAACGAGTCCTGCGAATATACCCGGCAGCGTTCGGCTTTTATTTCACGATTGTGGAGCATCTTTTTCAAAGGCTTTTAAAATTCAGTTGCGCAACTATACAAAACGAATATATAGTTTCAATAGTTAACGGAAAAGCGGAATACATTTTTCAATTTTCGACATTTCGATTCTTTGCTATAATTACGGTAAATTTGTTACTTCGATTTTATTTCAAATTACTCTAATTATCTATGCATTGGTGGTCACGAGGAAAGTACGCAATATTAATAAAATCGAAGTACTATTAACAGCGTAGGTAATCACTTTTCGTTTTTTTACGAACGAAGAATTTTTTCTCCTTAGTATTTTATATTTGAAGTTTTGTGTTTAAAAACGCAATAACTTATTTTTTTATCGATTTCTCAATGGTAATTCATTATATTTTTTAGAAACAATTGAAAGATATTCGCAATAGAAAATATTTTATGTCTTTTCTTTTGAAAGAATAGTTTCGAAACTCGTGGGCGCGGCAAATGTCTACTCAGTAACGAAAGGGTTAGAGCCCTACGTAGAGGGCTGTGCATTGATTTTTCACTGCTATATCTATAAATATCTTTTCCCTGTGTACGTTGAATTACATTTTCATGCGACACGTTACATGTTGCATGCAACTTTATCGAGTTTAAGTGAAATTTGGTCGTTTATATAAACTGCTCCCGTGGAACACTGTAATACGAACTGATAATGTCATTTTACAAGATATAAACATCGCTCGTTAATAATCCAATAACCAAGCAATTTTAATAGCCGCTTCGACAAAATTTGCAAAAAAACTACGAACTCTTCTTAAACGTTGAATTAAAAATAAAAAGAAGTATATACCTATCTCCCGGATACTACGCCGGCATACGTGATTGCAATTAAAGATTAGTGTCGTAATTATTCGTTGCGGAGAACCGAGATCGCTTGTTCGCGTTTATGCGGTCACCTGTTTCGATCCTTTCGACCAGTACTGCTACCTTTTGCTGAGGACTCAGGCTAATATACAAAGAGAACACGCCGCATGCGGTCGGCGCTCCGTTTCCTTCCTTCGTTTATTCTCCCTCCGCGAAAAACTTCTTGTCTTAACCGCACTGTGTGTATATATACATATATATATATATTTTAAAATATATGCGTTACGTATATACATAAGTACTAAACGCGAGTACACGTAATGTATGTAAAGTGAAGTACGTAGCTGTAAATGTAGCGAACGTGCATTATAGCAAAGCTGCAGCGAACGAGTACGGAGACAAGGAGCTTTGATCTCACGACGAGATCTCTCGTCGTTCTTCGCTCCTTCGCAGTAGTAGTATCGCAGAGCGTACCGAGTTCTCGCGCCATAGTTCGTTTCGGGCAAAGCCCGCCGTTCGGCCAGAGAGACGGGCACGTTGGCCATGTGTGCGCGACAAACAGTGGCAAGCAGCTGCTACAGCGTCGTGACACGCGTCCATTGTCGGGGGTTTTGGTGTGGCGTCGAAAAATGAAAAATCATCCGCAACTCCGGGACTACCGACTCCGAAGACTCGGGACATCGACGACGAAGAGAAACGATTCTCACCGGGCCGTTCACCTGGGCGGGTACCGTCGCGCAAACCCCGTGATCGGGATTCCGAAAAGCCAGTCTTACAGACTCCCGTTTCGGTGCATAGGGAACGAAAAAAAAATAAATAAATTCGAAGGATCACCGCGTATAGTGTGAGAAGAGGATACAGCGAAGTCCGAGGTTTGCCTTTACTCTGTTAGCCGGCTGAAAGTTCTCGCTACTCTCTCTGTTAGTATAGTTTAGTTATACCTGCAACTGTATTGAGCTTTCGGCTCTTTCATAATCGATCCTCTACGACCTCAGCAGTTTACTCTTCTTCTTCTTATTCCTCTTCGCTATAAGCTATATAACTTCGTTTTGGTCACTTTGTCAATCGCGAGAAAGTCTCGAATACTTCGTTTCGCTTGGCATTTCGGAAAAACGCTTTATAATCGTCACCGAGAAAATTGTCCGGAACCAGATACATTTCAAACCGAGAAGTTGCGAGGATCTTTTATGAATCATGAAAAGCGTGTTTCGTCAAGAAAATATGCGCAGTCATTTCTTTTCTCGAGATATTTGAAAACATCGTAAAATTTTAATCGACTTCGCGGCTTTTTTACTGGAGGATATCGCGTCTTAAGATTTTTGGGTTTCGTTAATTGAAAAAAAAAATGCATTTTCAAAATTTCTTTTAAATAATATTAATCTAAACCTTTGACGACGATGAACACGACGCTGGCGATCCGATATTGTCCGGTTAATCGATACTCCGTAATTCACATGTGACTTTACGGTTTTGATGTTATACGATGCAGGGAAATGTCTATCCATTACCTATAAGAGACCCCTACGGGGGCTTCGAACCTTTGCTCCCGTGGGTGGTCAACGCAACCCCCGGGCTATAAGGAAAAAAAGCAGAGGGAGAAATATAAAAAAAAGAGCATTTAACCCCTCGGCGATATAGAGTGTATATATATTCTATAAGCCATAGGTTCCATTCAGTGTGCGAGACGCGGGCGCGCGGTGCTCTCTTACTCTCCATTGAAGAGGGCACGCGCGCTGAAAAAGTATAGCGGGGCGCGCCGCGCGGCCCGCGATGCGACGACGGGCAAAGGCAATAGCGGTGGTGGCAGGGCGCTCACGTCTCGACCCCCGATTCGGGGCGCAACACCTAGAGCAATCCAGGCAACAGGAACAAGCACCCTCGCCCGGGGGTCCTTTGCCAGGATTCTCGTGACTTTCGGGAGAACCCGACTCTCGACACTCTCAACCCTCCTTCTTTCCACGCAACTCGCTCCGTTCCCCCGTGTGCCCAGGCAAGGTGCGTATATATACTTACGTATACTATGTACTTCCGTGTTCACCCTTTCACTCTTTTCTACCGAATAATAATCCTCCGCCTACCCGTCGCTAAATTCTTACGGAGACGAAAATTTTAAACATGATGACGCTGCTCGATGAATACTTATCTGATGGAATTTTTTTTCCAACGTTTTTTAAACTTTTTACATAAATTTTTCGCGATACCTGATAAATCCTTTGAAACTTAAATCGTGCATATTTTTTCGCTGTTTTTATTTCATTTAATTTAATTAATTTTTTCATAATTCTTTACTTCACAATATTTAAAATCGGCAATCTTTCACGTTATTTCGAATGGTTGAAGGAACAGGCATATGTTTCTTCGCGAACGATAAGCGTTGAAAACAAAAAGAAAAAAAAATGGGTTAAATTTCTCGGGTACTTGGAATAGTCATTATTTTAGGGTTGCAAATCAACTGCAAAATTTTCTTGAAATCTTATCTAATGATAAAATGTTATGAGTCTTATAAATTCGTATGTAATTCACTCATATATTTCGATTATTTATTCTTCTATGTACATACAACATTTATTATACAAAATCTTATGATTTTTTACGAAAATTCGTATATGAATCGCTATCATATTTCGATCATTTATTTTTTTATATACAGAATTTATATACGATTCTCGTCTTTCATATTCGTTTCGTCTCTGGAAACAATTCAAAAGGATCGCTCTTATCGCGATCGATACTTTGTGACGTCTCCTCGTTCTCTCTCTCTCTCTCTCTCGCTCACTCTCTGTGCCGCGGCGCTCGTTCGAAACATCTGCCGATCTCTAGGGTAGAATTGTCGGTGGCTGGCGCGTGGCCCTCTTTCTACCCATGCCGCGTATACAATCCGCGTTCATGAGTCGAAGGGAGAAAGCAATACGGACGGCGGCGGCTCTTCCGTCCATCGTCCTGCATTGTCTGCCGACCGACTGTCACTCCTTTCCTCGTCGAAACTGATCGACCGCTTGGATAAGTTCGCGCTCTCCCTTTCTCGCACTATCCAATATCTCTCGCCTACAAACGCTCTCGAACGTTGGCTCTGGTCTCTTAACTAAGTGTGAAAAACCTCCCTGTCTGCTATGCCGTACCGCACATTTACGCTCCGCAAGACGCCCCAAGAACTCGTGCGTCGTCGATCCAACGATCTACGTATTATCTTATCTCCGAATGCACGAAGTGTTCTTCATTTTTTTTTGCTCCATTTTAACGACGCGTTATAGAGGCAAAATTCTCAACGAGAGAAGCATTCGAACACTTCGCTCTCATCGGTGGCTCCACAGGTCTCAAGCGATCTCGTCTCGGCGTCATAACGCACGAGAGTGGAAACACCTGGACCGGATGCTGGGCGCAGCATGGACCGTGAACCACGGAAAATACTGAAATTATTATTTCCTCTACGAAGCCCTTATGCGACACCGTAATTCATATATGATTTATGGAAGTTTTTCGACCCGAGAAAATAAATTCGTCCATTTATAATCACGTTGAAACTAAAGTTAAGAATATTAAATACGAAAAAAAAAAACTTTTTTTCGTAAATGTTGCAGGGAAGTTTCTGTTTTTTGAGATAACATAGTGCCAATTTCGAAGAACCAAAATACGAAAAATAATGAATTCTGCAACTTTTTACTCCGATCCTAATTAACCCTTTGAAAATAGCGCACATTTGTTACATTTAAACGGCTGATATAGAAACATTTCACAATTTCCATGATATCGTCGAAAGATTAAAAATTAACGTTACAACGAGAAGAAGTCAAAAGTTGCGGAATTGGCGGCTGAATGGCCCATCGCCGCTGTATTGCTGGTTTGCGAACCGAAGTTACATTGGATAGCACGGGACGGGCCACGCTGCAGGGACTATCTACCATTCACTGGAGGGTGTTAAGGCGAGAGGGAAAGGCCGACGGTAATGGGGGATGATCGCCCTGTAACACGGACACTAGGGATGCAATGGGATTTACTGGTGCTCTCCTGGCAGCACGACCCGATTTCGGTCTCTCCGTATACTCTGTCTTCATTTACCGTTACTTTCCCTCTCGTCTCGTTTGCCCACCGAATTTCTCATTAGCCTCTATTTCCCTCGGATATTCCACTCCCGATGCATTAAAAAATATATGCATAAATTACGCTTTACAAAATGTAAATTTTTTTTCAATCATAAATTTCGCGTATTATTCGACGCACCTTAATTTAACGGATCCCGTTAAATTGCGATAAAAGAAATACGAGAATTTCAAGAATCAAGAAACGTTGTCTAAAATAGAAATGTATAGAAGAGAAGAGAGTTACCGAAGAGCCAATTTCGAGGGTTGAGAACATGAGGCACGAGCGACGTATCCTGGATAAAGAATTATCCCAAATTTGGAAAATCTCCCTCGTGCGAGTTGGTGTCTTACGTGCCTACTATGCGTATTTTTCTGTCGGCCCACCCCAGCGTAGTTTTTCACGCATTTCCTTCAATATAGTACAGAGTACCAACCACCAAGTTATATACGATATTTCGAGCGCGTAAGGCGCGCCTCGCAGCTGCCCTAAATTTCAAGGAGTGAAATAGGACGAGGGGTCTAAAAGCGAGGAAGATGCGAGAGGAGAAATGAGAAGGAAGGAAGAGCTGCGTACGGACGTGTTTTTTCTTCTTCTCCTTCTCCTCTTTCCGCTCTTCGTCTTCTGGCTTCGTATATTCATCTTTTTTCCTCTGGTGCGGTTCTCTTTCGCTCCTCCCTGATGAGCTCTTGCCGCGGGTGGCTCCGATTGGTTGAAACTGGGGGTTGGGCACGCGCCTTCCGGTAACTGACCGCGTAAGAAATCGACGTGCTCCGGGAGCGCTCCGCCTCGTCGAGGTTCGAAACAGCCGCAGAAGCTATAGCAGCCGCGCGCTTTCCTTCAAATCTGTTTTTTTTTATTCTCATTTTTCTTTCGAACTTCTATCGCACGTTCGTTCATCCTCTCTTGTCCTTTGTCCGTTGATCGTCATCGCGATTTCTTCTTATCTTCGTCTTCCCCCAGTGCCCCATCAGTCAGAGAGATCAAAGGTGCGATGCGTCGTCCTCATCGCGCGTTTCTGAATCTAACGCGTGACATCTGCAGATGAAAGACGCTATGAAGATGGTAAACTATGTTCGTCGTGATATCGTTGAATCTCATAATCGTTAATGCTTAATAATTAAGTACCACGTTTCAATTTGCGAAATCAAAATCTCGACAAATAATTAACGATTAAGTGATCAAAATTGATACGCGCTTTTTTCTTTAAATCTGCAACAATAGCGCGCGTTGCGTATTTCAGAACATCTTGCATATGATAAATACGAAAAATGTCATTTTTATTTCGATCTTAACCCGAAATTTCGCTTGAAATATTGAGCTAAGAGTAGAATAAGGAACGGATCCGTAATCCGCAAATTTGGGTTCAATCGAACAATACATTTTTCGGCAAGTAGAACGAGGTAACTGTTGGTGCAGTACATTCAGATTGTATGTACATACAAAGTAGAACCAGCAATGTTCCTATAAGAGTCTCATTCATCTCTCTTTCACTCTCAAACGCGCTGTATATATTCTCGTGAAAGCGCAAAGCTCGAAGGGCTTTTGTCGAGTTCGTCGCGTCGTTGTGTCCTGCAGCGAGCGAAAGACTATATGTGTCTGAGAGGCTGGTTTGTCGGGAGTATTGTAGTTGCGTAGAGTCCGAAGTGTTCCTCAAGACCGGATTTTCCCGTGACGTTGAAGGGACGACGCGGGTTGCGCGCGTTACGCCGAGAACCGCCACAGGCTTTGCGATTTACGATGACGCTCCTGCGTGGCATCAAAAGAATTGCCTAGCAGCGTGCAAGGCTATCCCTATGATCGATCGAACGAATGACGGCGTATCGACCCAACGCACCCGTTGCGCTAAATTCGTTGCGTGCGTATATTTTTACTTACGCACTTTACGAGATTTTTTTTACTAATATAATACATTATTCATCTTTGCCAAGCGTTACTATGTTTCGTGTTTTTTTTTGCATAAGATAATCGAACAAAATCCACGGAGAAACAATTTTTTTTATTAATCAACGCGTTTACGTTTATTTTAGCGTATATTTTTATCCATATGGGAAAATACTCTGAATAATCATTTTGAGATTTGTTTACGAGATCTCAGTTCGTTTTATTGTTTTTCAATTTCCTTATACTATATGCATTTTGGCTGCAAAAAATCTTTTCTCATTAAATCATTGAAAATTTCGATTTTTTGAAAGATCTGTTAATCTTTTTTTTTTGTAAAATCCAAGTCTTGCGACAACTTTTAATTTTAATTTTTCCTATCGAGCCCTCGAAGGTAGGAAAATAATAGCTTACATTGTGCACTTATGTTCGATCGGACGGATGACACGATAGCGCGCATCGACCCAAAGCCCTGAATATCCGGTTAGGTGCTTATTTACAACGCTTTACAACGCCGATCAGGCTTTAGCATCAAGCGAAGTTGCAAATTGCTTGTTCACCTATCCTCTGTACAAAATACACGAATACTCGCAATCGAAAAATTGCAAAATATTTCACGCGGAAATATTTCAAATTCATCGAGTCATCTTTTGATATAAAATAGCGAGAACGACGAGACATCGAAATTTTTTTATTAAAAAAATCCTTTCGCTCCGATCCAATCTTACACGGCGCTTCGGCGTTCGACCTGCGCCGCTCCAAAGTCAGCGATAATGATTTTTTTTTTACCAGCGAGCGACGCAATACGCGTATACGCACCGGTGACTACGTGATACTCGCGAACGTATCTCTCTTGGTTTCCGGGGGTGAACGGGGGTTGCTGCGTACGGAGGGTGGAAGTTATCATGAACGGGGTATGCGCGTGTATGCGATGATGAGAGCGTTTTAAGCGCAACATCTTTCGTTTCGCTTGCGCGAAATGTTACGAATGTGCGTAGAGTCGAGAGATTTCACGTCCAGTGGACCACCTTATTATCCACGGAGTTCCTAAAAGAATTTATAAATTCTTCACGAACAATTTCTCAGTGCAAACACTGAGAAAAAAAAATCGGTTGAATCAACAAAATCGGCGCGTGCGACTGGCGATATAAATATTTCATTCACTGAAAGAAATACTTCGTAAACCATACGAACTGCTAGTTAAATTGATTATTTCTTTCCTATGCCAATTTTTTTTTTAAGCAACCGATTATTCATTTCGCCACCCGTAAGCGGCGATTTAGTCGATTCAATCGATTTTATTTCTCTATGAATAATGTCGAAAAATTATATTTTTTTAATTATTCAAAACACTCCGAAACTCGGAAGTAAATACCAAAAATCATTAATCCGAAAATACGTGATGTAAAAAAAATGCCTGTCGACATAACATTCGAGTTTTTCGGTGTTCCCTTTCACGCAATTTTGTTGCAAAATCCTCTGAAATTCGTGTTTTTTGTTGTTGTTTTTTTTTCATCGATTTGGACTTTTCGGATTTTTCTCAATTTTTCATGAAACATTTCTCGTAGCATATACGATATTTAGAAAAATATGCATCATAAACAATCGTTTGCTTGATATGAAATGCCTCGTACATATGTGACGGCGTATATCGGGGGTGAAGCCTATGGGTACCGTCGAATTATGCGTGTGTGCGTACGAACGCATTTATGCGCGGACGCAATCTCGCGATGGGTATAACCTGGAGATGCGTTAGCCATGTGTGAGTGGGGATGTAGGTGAGTGCGTACGTGCGTACGGATCCCGCTTGAAGCTGAGCGGGTGCGTGAAGCTTGTACGCGTTGTGCTCTACGCGTCTCCGAGAGTGTTCTCTCTCTCTCCGGCAACGTTTCTGGCCTCAGTCGACTCAACGCACCGGGAGTCTGCGATCAATGCGTGCCACTGGCATGGTCGCTATGGCAACGGTGCGCGCAACGCACCGCCGTGCGCCCATCGGGCACACAGGGCGAGATGAGGAAAGGCGAGAGAGAGAGATGAGAATATAACAGCGGCAACGGCATCAGCATCATCAGCAGCAGCAGCAGCAGCAGCAGCAACAGCGACCGCGCCGAGATCTCCCCGGTGCGTAAGCTCGGCATCGTGCACGCGCACGGTAAAATCTCTTCTCTCGCGCGACTATTCGCATCTCCCTTCCGTACTCTTTCTTTCTCTACTACAGCGATAGAACCGAATGCCTCACGCACTCGCCGCAGCGAGACTCTCTATCTCGCCCACCACCGCCACCCCGTCCGTGGAGTAGCGAAACCCGCGACCGAGAAGTTCGTAACTTTGTACCTACTACCAACTGAATCCTGGCTACGCTGCTGAAATACGCGCGCGTGGGATGCCATCGTCGACCCCCAGGGTCGACGCGGGGTGGTAGGAAGGAAAACGATCGATGCCCCGCGAAATTTCCACGTGCCGAGCCGCCGTCGACGCAAAACTCTCCCGCGCGAGAGCTATACTATCCCAAACTCCGCACTTCGCCGTATACGAGAGAAAGAGAATGAATAGAGATAGAAGAGAGCCGTGAGAGATACTTTACGAGAGTTGGCGATGAAAAATAAAGTAATTTCGCGGAACCTTAATTTTAGAGCATTACTCGCATTAAGAAAGGTTCGGATGTGGGAAACAGGAGGAATCTCTTTTAATTAGTCATCTTTTAAAAATCTGTGCTCTCAGTCGATATATATTTTTTTTTTTTTAGAGATATGAAAATTGTAATTTTTTTTGTTTTAAACTTTGGCATCTAAAATATTTCGTTCGATTTTGAGGGTTGGAAAAAAAGAATCGACGAATTACCGTGAAATCGCCGGAGGCCTTTCAGCACTGCTTTTCAATACGTTTATAGCTGAGAATTTAAACGACTCCGGGAAGCGCGCAGGGGTGAAACTCGTGGGCGAATCGAGCGAACCCCGCGCTCAAGCGACGACGACACGATGGGTGCGTGGGTAGAGAACGAACGAACGGCGGCAACGACGAGGAAACCCAGGCAACGATCGATGCCCCGCAAATTTCCACGTACGATGAAGGGAGCACGTGGCGAACGCGGCGTAGTACGTACCGTGAGTCGTGTCCTTCGGTCACAGGACCACGCGCCTAACCTCGTATATCCTTAGTTCTTATATACTAATGGGGGGGAGGGGAGTATACGATAGACGCGTCCGGAAAGATATAAAAAAACAAACAGCCGTATTAACTCATAAAAGACAACGTCGTTAAGTTTTACGTTTTTATTTGTCCTCTGGAACATCGCTTTTTTCACGTACGAATTCAACGACGCATAGACGCCGCAAAAAATACCATTTTCGTCCGGATGGCGGCGAGATATTTCGAAATTATTGCATCAAAGCGTAGATTTATCGAAAAGAAAATATCATTTTTGAAAATCAACCGATTGATTTTATGGAGCAACTGTCGCTTGTAAATTACGCAAAAGTAAAAAGAAGAGAATTCATATTTAACAGTTACAACGTAATATATATTCATGTCTATTTATTGCCGATTAACCCTCCGTCGGCACACAGTTTTCAGATCTTACTTCTGCGCACTGAAGATATCAAGTATTAGATAGGTTTTCGAAGTATTCCGAGCTTTCTATTTTTTTTTGTTGGGGACACTTTTTAACGCGTAAATAGTTGATTAAGTGAAAGATAAAAATTTCAACTTGTTAACAAATTTTTTTTATTTCGATGTCGACTGTGTCTTCAATCGCCAGTGTGCCGATGGAGGATTAATTTTTTTTTTTTGGTCTTCCCGTTTTATGTTTTTCCTCGCATCATCGGTTATTTTTTTATGCAGTTATTATTCACAAAAAGTGAATTTTTCGATTAAAAATTGAATTTTTTCATAGAAATTAGATAGGCTTGTTATTGGAGTATTTCGGAGAAATAGAACGCACGCCGCTTCGTCGTTTTGTGGCGTTGTTTGATATGGGGAGCGGAGGTGGAGGAGTGGGAGGGGCGGGGAGAGGGTGGAGAAAGTAGAAGCTGTAGCAACTTTTGCCCGTTTAACCGACAAAGTATTTGGGTTAAGCCGGGAATGACAGTCTCAGGGAATACGTGGCACCCGGTTTGCAGTGGTTTCAGCGGGAGTGATAAGGGCGGAAGAATGGAAGGAGAATCCTTTTCCACGTTCTATTGCTCGGTACATCGAGGGTGGAAATGAAAAAGGACGGAGACACTTTTTCCCGCAGCGTTCAAACGCCTCGTCAAGACGCCGTTTTCGTTTTTTTTTTTGCTTTCCTCTTTTCGCTCACCGCTATTTCTCTTCTTCGCGCTTTTTTTTTTCAATCTCGTCGTTTTCTTGCGTCGATTCTTAGCGTTGTTCATTGGCACATTTATTCTATACGATATCGCGGCGAGTATAGACATTTTTTTTTTAATTATCGAGTAATCGAAAGTATGTTACAAAATTTTTATTTCGGCGATACGATGATAAATCGAAAAATGCAAGGGACGCGGTGTTTCTTTAAATATTTTTACACAGATCTCGTGGAAGTTCTCGTAGGCAGTCAGAAGCGAAAGGAAGTCATCGGTGCAGTAAAAAAAAACATGTGTTTCGGTGTATCCTAAACATTGCCAGATCGCAGCAGTTCTCAACGCGTCGTAGCAACAGAAGTCACGTAAATCTCGGAAACTCGGTATACATTAAGAGATCCGAGCAGTTCTGCTTTGTTGCTATTATCGCTCGGCAAATAATTAATCATTACCTCACACATGATATATCTTTGAATCAAATTGTTAACATATAACCAAAAACATTTTATTTCGATCATTTTTATTAAATGCAACTAATCATTGTATGACAATTCGCACAGCGATTATCCTAAAAAAAAGTATCTATTTTGAGTTAAAAAAATAGCATTTTTTAAAAATTCATTATAGCGAACGTGTGAAGTTTTGCTAGTCCGCCATGATTTGCATCTTCGTTTCGTTCGCTTGTTGATTTTTTGTACCGCGCCAATGTAAACCCGAAGCATTTCGCCGCGTAACAGCCCGAGACGAGGTACGAGAAGTCGACAGTCTCCCCTGAACTGTCGGTCGCTGCTTCCCGTGAAAACGCCCCGATATCCCAGTAGGTAGTAAGCTAAGCGTAGCTCTGGGTTTCGCTGCCGCTCGACAGCCGACAGAGCCCAAGGCACACGCACTATCGATTTTACAGTGTGTCGCGTGCAGCAAACCTCCGAACGCGCGACCACGTTCTACGATTTTACGTCTATAAATTTCACCCATGCTTTTGCCCCCCCCCCCCTTCCTCCCTGTTACTTCTCCCTACCGCCGTGACTTATCCGCACGAAACCAAGCAAAGAATTCCACGCTTTTTATTGAATTTTTCCTCGAAAAATTTACTGATACCCTCGACGCGCTGGCCAATAAATTTCACGAAATGACTTTCGAGCGGGTAATGAAATTTTTTTTTTACTCTTTATAGCTTAAAGGTAGTATAAAAAATGTTCGGTCCGAAAAGTCTTTTCGTTGAGTGAAATTTTGAGATTTAAAAAAAAAACTTTTATCGAAGTGTTTATTTAGTTACGAAAGAAAAGAAAAATGAGCGGTACGTACACCTGAATGTCGAGATGCAATTCGGTGGAAGGTCAGTAGCCGCTTTTCACGAGCGCGGGGTGTGAAAGCTAATGGTACACAGCGGGTGGGGTGGAAAAGCGATGGAGAGTCACTCACTCGCGCCAAGGGCGCGTCGGTGAACGAGATACAGGGAAAGGGATGCAGCGTACGATATTTGCACGGAAAAGGGAGACGGATAGTGGCCCCGGATAGCATGCAGGGATTCGGAGTCTCTGTATAACCGGGGCGAAACACAAGACCCGGAGGGATGCCCGTTAAGCCCGAAGGGGTTTACGGAAAACGGGGCGTCACGTAAACTTGACCCGCTGGACCACGTGTTCGCCATTTAGAGAATCTATATCTACCCGTGTCGTCCACCTGTGAACGCTCGAGGCATGGAAAATAATGTTCAGCTGGACATTATTTGGGTCGAATTTTCATTCACCCCTTTCCTGTATCATATCTGCGTATGAGATCTATTGTTAATCAGTGTATTGTTACGAATAGATAATACAACTACAACTACAACTATAGAAGGACTACAGACACATTAAGATATATCATCAACTCGTAGTTTTACTAATTCTAGGCAAACAAATTACAAAAAGAACAGTTTAGATATGACGTACACATTATGAACATCTTATCTACTGAGAGTTATGCGTAACGCGACCCATAGTAAAACAAGAATTACGCGACTGCTTGAACCTTTCAGTGGTTCAATCAACGTGGTTGGAACTTCTACGAAGCTCTGTACGCTTCGCAATAAAACAGTAATAGCAAGTCATGCATAAGATTTTTAGTTTCCCGTAGATTTTTGTAAAGTAATTCTATCTACAGTTGGGTCATGAAAAACCCTCAAACCAATGCTATTACGAAGGTTTTTTGACAGTGTGTAAGAATTCTATATATTTATGTAGATCGGCGAAAGACCGACCGGCGGCCGCCGTCAGTGACTAATCAGTCAGATTAGCAATTACTGAATGATCAGTTTTAATCAGTAAAAGAATTGACCAACGTGCGATATAGTATAGATGAACACCCAATTTTTTTTATATTTCTGCAGCGTTGATCGTCACGAATTTCATTATATCGTGGATTTGAATTTTTGTTTTCGTTGATAGCTTTTTCTTCGCGTAACCTATAGCGAAATGTGCGGTAAATCCGAACGAAAATCACGATCGCAGAGGCCGTAATGGAATAGCGCGTCAACGTTCCGCGTAGCCTCCAACAGAGACGCGGCAATGGAAGAGGGAAAGGGTTAGGCTTCGAGATTAAAAGGAAGTCATCTCCCTGTCCTCTCCGCCACTCTCTTCCCTCTTCCGTCTCCCCATCAATCACAATTATATATCCTCTCTCTCCCCTACTATCGTTCATAATTACTGCTCTCGTGACTTTATACCCCGGGCGCGGTAGCTTCGTATGCCTATATAGTGCGCAGACTTACTCGCACTTACAGTGTTTCGAGAAAAAAAATAAAAAAATGAATCTTCAACAATCTCAAACCCGCAAGAGACTCCACCAACCTTCCAATGTGCCAAAAACTTCCCAACATCACTTTTCACCAATGATATTTACAACCACTACAAACGAAAAAAAAAAAAAAGAGAGAACTATAGAGCAAAGAGGCATACTATAGTCACGAGTGCTCCAAGTTCCCGTATTTTGCCGTGAGCGATGAAAAAAAAAAGTACTCCTCCATCTTTCCGGCTGTGTCCTCGACTCTATACGCACTTTCGTCCGCTGCGTACAGCGGCACTTGCAGGATTATAATTGCTGGCATGGCGCAAACCGGAGGAGGGGTCAGAGTTTTACAGGTATTGCACAGACCGTCGTAGTTCGTTGCTACCGGTTCTCAACGCGGACCGACCTATTAGCCACGAGAGTAAAGTTGGAGCGCAAAATATATCCCAGGACTCGTCGTCGTCATCGTCAAGTCGAGCGCGCGGGGTGCGTGCGCGCATATAATGGAAACCCTTCAAATATCCCCAACTCCTGCCGCTTCTTTCGATGTAGATGTGCGCTCTCTACCAGCAGTGCATTTATCTTTGTATGCGCGTACGTAGAGGCGTAATACGCTGTAGTATATTTTACACAGTACACATATAGTATGTATGTGTACCTACGTACTCTTGGATTACACACAAGGGGCAAAGGGAGGGAGCCGCGCATATATCGTTGTGTGAGTTTGCGCTTTTGTGAACGTAGATGAGTGCATTCGCTCCTACGTGCCTAGACTTCCACCCCTTTTACTTTACTCCCATGAGCTCGGAAGGCAGGTGGGGGAGGTATGCCTCGAGTGAATACGACACGTACGTACAAGTGCACGTATCACCAGGAACGGGGTGCGCTGTACCTACTGCATCGTTGCTCGACTATACTGCTTCTGCTGCTGCTAACTCTCGCTGTTGCTGACTGACGAACGAGGTATACATATATATATATACGTATGTATATGTATATACGATATACTATATAGTATATACTAAATTCGGCAGTACCTGGGTATGTAATGCACGCATCCCTATAGGTAAAGAGGGTTGTGGATATATAGGTATATATACTACATATGTATACATGTGTACATATATAGTATGTACCGTTGTTATGTACATATAGGGTCCGGTGGTACGTGCCGGATTCGGTGACTCGCAACGCTTGTCATTGCAATTATTCGCTTCTGCATGCAACACTGCACGGATACAAGAGATTTCTCTTGCGTCGATGAGGAAAATGCTACTTTTTTTAACACTTATCGCAAGAGTGCTTAGATATCCAAATTTTTATTATTTTTAATCGCATCCCGATGGAAAATTGAAATACGAAATAATTTTTTTTTTTTTACAGAATTACGCGAATTTTTATACGAAAAAAATTATGTTGATAATCTTCGACGATTTTCGATTTTCGATCTTTCATCTTCGTTTTCGTCTTCGATTATGCGAAGTTTTATACGAAAAAAATGATGTGCATAATCTTCGACGATTTTCGATCTTTATCTTCGTTTTCGTCTTCGATTATGCGAAGTTTTATACGAAAAAAATTATGTTAAAAATCATTGACGATCTTCGATCTTTGTCTTCTCGATTCGATGATTTTTCATTCGATGATCAGGAGTGTCGTTGAAATATTTTCGCGAGTTGGTTATTTCTGTTCAATATCGTTATCGTTGTCGAAGGACATTTTTATCATTTCCTCGCTACACGGATCTAAAATTTTATGGGTCATCGACGCAGTTATTCCTGTCACCGTCCCTTCTATCCCCGCCGATTGGCGACGCGCGTGTTCGAATTTTCATTTTTTTTTTTCAACCCTACTGACAAAGCGAATCGCTCATGCAATGCCGCTTGCTTTTCTCTGCTACCCGACTTTCTCTCTCTCTCGCTCTTTCATATATCTCAAGGATCGTTTGGCTTTGGGGATAAAAAAAAAATACACACACGCAAGAAGAGAGATAGCGAAGCGGGTGCAATGAAGCTCTCGCTCCTTTTTTTCTCTCGATATGGGTACGCAGTGGAAACAAGGGTCGGAAGGACGCCAGTCAGTGGAAAGTTGACCGACGCGTAAAAGACGGGGTTCGTTGCGCGTTGTGTTGTCGCACGCGGAGCTCATACTGTTACTATCTATTTTACATAGAATGACTCTCGTTTTATTTTTTACGCTTTTCCGTGCGTGACCTCTCCTCTTCATCTACTGGATTCATCGCTTCACTTTAGATTCATCGCTTCGCTTTATTTTCATCGTTACCCGACGATTTTTGTGTATTCCCTCCGACGGATTTCTATCGTTTATCCCTATAGAAAAAACTTAACATGACTCATGAATCACGTGATTTTCCCCGAATCGAGAAGGAAACGTAATAGCAAAATCGAAAAAAAAAAAAAAAATTAAACAAAATCCCATAATTATGTTCTATTAGATTTTATATAAACTAATATTGAACATTGTTTAAAATGAAATAATTTAATTTTGTCACTTATCACCTGAATACAGACGCCGTTATATTTACCAAAATAAAAAAAAAAAACTTATTTTATACGTTTAAACGTAGTTAAGGAATAGAGATATATAGTAGTCGCAACGATATATTTTTAAGGGTTGAAACAGAGCGCACGGTATACCGAAATACTATGGCTCCATCTCCTGTTCCCCTTTGGAGACTCCTGCGACTTTAACTTTTTTTTTCCATGGCTTACGCACATACGCACGTGCGACAGTCGGCTCGACACTTCTGTTGGGACCTGCAGAACAGATCACCTCCACGCATCAACGCGTTTACCATCATCCAACCTTTCGGTTACCGACGGTAGTTGCTTCCCACTGAAGAACGCTTATGCCGTCGGCGAGAAATTTCAATCTCGCAAATCGATTATCAAGGAAACCGAAATTATTCGATTGTGATGCGGAAATTTAACGGAAATCCTGTTAAGGATTGAGTTGTACGCAGAGATTGGAAAAAGACTATCGATGCATAGCGTATCTTTGTCATAATTATTTAAACGAAAGAGTGACAAGTAATCAGCATCCCTGTTTTTTTCATTATCACGGAGGATGACGATTCATTCATAAACGATGTTTTTTTAGAATAAAATTGATTAAAATTCATCTCTAGTATCACGAAAAATTGATAATAAATTACGCCTCGAGCCACAAATACTTCGGATGTATGCTAACTGCGTAACTCTACATGACGATGCAGTGTCAGAATATAAACTATGATACTGAAACCTTTGCTTGTTGAAATTACATAGATTAATAATGCGGCATTTGTAGGTTTCGATTTGTTCATTAATTTCGCATGTATCTCAGTTTTGATTCCTGTTACCGCTACGATGGCGCTGCGGTCGTAAAAAAAAAACCGCGACGCAGTTAGCATACAGTTTCCAGCGCTTTCGACAGAAAGACTTTGCGGTTTATCTTAATAATTCAACGCTATTTTGCACGTGCAGCCGTGAGGAAACCAAAAAATATCCGTGTATAATCGATCGCCGCTTCCTTCCAGCGCTACCAGTCTCTTCTGCACGTACTGCTGCTCGCATCTACTCGAATAGCCGTCCGGTAGTGAACACAGTCCGTTGCACTCGGTAGTTCTGCAACAAATAATGTACACTTATATCTTACATTGTTATACTGAAGAACAATTAGATTTCCTAAGTCTCAGAAAAAACTTCGCCCTCATCGCTTCATTTTTTTTTTTATATATTACGGTTACCAGCAATAGACGAGCACTTTGCTTAAATCAGAACATTTGGATGTTGAAGCAAATACATCGATTTTCTCGTCAGACAAGGAAATAGCTGGCAATCGCGAGAGTATTCGCCAAATTTCCCGTGAAATAATATCAAATTCAACCGGAATTTATCACAGAATATATACAGTGTTTTCTCACATAAATTAACATAAAAAAAAGAAGAAATATGTTTATCATTGCGAAACAAGTCGTAGCAACAAATTCTGTGAGAAAGCGCTGTGTATAACATTTTTGCGGCTTGAAAAAGGAAACAATGAGCATAGAAAATTCGTGATTTCTGTACTTACGCGCAACTCTCACTTCGTACTAATTGCGAATATTTTTCACGAGTCTCCGGAAGATTGACGACATACATCCAGTTTCCTTGATTATTCAACGCCGCCCGCGGCATTATGTATTGCGAATTCGTTCGACAGAGGGAAATCGCTTCGGGAGTACCCTGTCTTTTGTTACGAATTGTGTTTCCATTGGCGAATTCCAGAAGAGGATTTTCGCGTCGAGAACGTGGCGGTGCGATCACTGGACCGCTGCGTCTTGAGTACCTTAATCAATCACAATATCATCATAATTATTAAAACTGTAGATAAACAAAACACATTTATAGCACCGGAAAATCGCCTCTAAACACAGATACTTCATGAAAAAAACTGAAATTTCTACAACTTTTTTTTTTTTTTGATACCTTAAAAGATTATTTATTTTACCTATTGGACCACAATCCCTGTTCCTGACTCAGTGGGTCCAGTTGACCATTTGTATAGGAAGCCGCATCCGATGTCGTGCGATAATGCCGCTGAGAATTTAGCGCTAATGATGATGCTGATGACGACGATGCTGATGCCGATCCTGATGCTGATGATGATGACGACGACGACGCCGACGCCGTTGCGTCCAGTAGAAAAGGATTACGCTGGGAACGTGCTGGCGGCGTGTAATTGTATCTGCGGCCAGAATACATCGCGGCGCTTTGAAAAAAGTACTATAATAATTCTATTTATATGTGAGAAAAGAGGCACTCGAGGAAATACAAGTTGGAGCCAACAGGGGGAAAGAAGGTCAACGAAGTGTGGTTAAACGTTGAGTAATTTTCCGGTACTAACCCCTCTTGATCGGTATCGTTGAAGGGCCGACCATAAACGACACCCGGTTGCCCTGGGAGTGGATACTGAGGGACCGGCGACGTCAGGGGAGGCAAAGCTTGCGGATAAAACTGCGGGATTTCCTGTCTCGGATATTCATATCCGTGCTGATATTCTGGTTTTGATCTTAAAGATAAAGAGAGTTTACATTGGAAATAAATGTGTAAAATCGTTGTCATTAGCGAATGAGTCTAATGAGTTTATATCATTCCGAACAAATACGATTTGTAAATATAATGTGTTAAATGCAATGAAACCATTTTTCCGTATTCTCAATATTATCTCCTTCACTGCGAAACCATAGAAAAAATTCGGCATTTTTTCATTATTTTAGTCAAATATATGGGATTTTATGGAGCAAAGAGTTTGAAGATGCAGATTAACGATATATTATGTTTGTGAGTAAATCATCGACAAACCTGTGAGAGTTGAAGTCGTATTGAGTCTCGTCTCTCAGTACAGTTGCGAAATTATAGCTGCACTTATCCACGAGGAATTTGATGAGTTGTCTATGACGTAATGTATTAAAAACAAAAAACAAAAAATTAGTCTTTGTTACTCGTTTTTTTCTCGAATCAACACCGAGCCATTGGCTGAATGTTGTCTTCGAGATTCCGCGCCGCACTTTTTTTCACTATCTCTTTCCAGAGTCAAACTGAAGTTAAACGGCCGGTCGACTTTCCAGCGCGTAATTACGTTGAGAAAGATATCTAAACATCGCGAGTGTCGATTTGCCTGATGTCAAGACTCGTTATTCTATCGTTTCTCGTTTCTTTGTATGTTGATTGAGTCGTTTGTTTCGATGTCTCGTAATGTTTTCGACGCGAAGAATATTCTGTTTGAACGAACGCTTCGATAAATAGGTGTCATGAACCCCGAGAGTAGCACAACACGCGAGCAGAGATGTGGATTGATTAACGAATCAATTGCCGATTCAATATCTGTATTCACTTTCGACCGATCAGCCATTCACGTCTCGAGACCACGTTTTTTTTTGTCGCGTATGAGTGGAAAGCAAATTATCCGCAGGAGAGTTCACATGAGGGCACAAGAAAGAGAGAAAGACGAAAACAAGAAATAACTGAGGAGACTGAAGGCAGAAACGTGATTGGAAATTTGCTCGCGAGTTCTGCGTGCGGATAAGTCTCACTGACTTGCGGTACTCAAAAGCTCCTCTCGCGTGAAAGTCCGCTGCGGTCTGTGGTGTTCGGCGATAACGTTGTATCTGATGCTAGTCGGCGTTACACGGCGTGCTGTAATATCTAATACCAATGCACACTTTACGACGGTTTATTAGTCGGTTATGAATGTTCGATAGAATTACGTTGCCTCGTTGTAGGATAATAGGATACAGTAAACACAAATCGCGTAACTATATGGTTGTGCGCCAAGTATCACTGAGTTGTACAGGTAGCTGAACATTAGACAATGGTAAAAGGTTTATCCTTTCTCAACGCAGACGTATATGGTATCCATAAAATACTTCGCGTCGAGACGCTACCGCGTTTATCGATAATTTAATATTGCATACATTTGTGTCGAAGTGTTATTCAATAATTCCAATCGTAAAAGTATAATCGTTCACTAATGTATCCCCCGTAATTTATACACCAAATCATTATTATAATTGGATAATCTAAATTCCGTTATATTGTTAATTTTCTAACGATCCGCGTAAAAAGATGATTTTTCTACAAACATTTAATTTTTCGATATTTAATTGCGGATAATTATTTTTTTAATCGGCGCAATTTTTATCGGTCAATAAAAAGTTTTAGTAATAATACATATACTGTTTTCCTGTCTATTTTGCATATTTACATGCATTTTGTTATCTTTCAAGAGAATTAGAAGAGATTTTATTATCTTCCTGTTTCGTGTTGCATTGCCATCCGAATAAATATAAATGATAAATATAATGGTAAGTAAAGTAATTAATTTCATCACAGAGAAATTTGCAGTAAATTGATGTAACGGAAATAATCCTCATTCGCGAAATAAGTGAGAAGTTACGCCGGTCACAATCTTCTGCGAAGCTATAAAACCGTAAGAGTTCAACGTGCGAACGCGCACGCGGTCATTTCAAATGTCGCGACTATATCGTAAGTGTGAGGTGTTTCGGCGAGTCCCGAGTGATCGTACCGCAATATCCGGGGTTTTTTAACTTTCTCTCAACTTCGAGACAACAGACTCGCTAGGCGAGCCTCGAAGAGGACCCCCGGTGTACCCGGCGCGCGCGATGTTTAATTCATGCGGACCTAAAATATATTTTCTAATTCGCGTGACCGTTACTCAAGCATCGAGCAGCTCCCAAGCGAAGACTCCATATCCCAGCTACTAGGACCTCATAGATTAAAATTGTACACCAGCATTACTATCGCCATTAAACAAATTCCTTATCACCAAGCAATAGAAGAAACACGCGGAAGTCCAATCGATCACTCCGACAATCATGAGAATTAATCTTCTCATCGTAGAATTATCCAAATTTTAACGGCATACACTAACAGTAATAATGTATTTTCTACCGACTATCAGTGAAACCGCCTCAAGGTTGAAGATTTTCGGCGAAGAGCGTTACCGCGAAGTCGACGATGAAAGTATCTGTACAAACGACGAAAGAGGTCGAGACGTTTGCTTTCACCTATCCCATTAATCTGGGATTACTTATCGGCATGCAGCGCTTAATTTTAAGGATGATTTGATATTGAATCATTAAAAAAAAATAAAGAGAGAATGGTTCACTAATGTGGGGTTTATGGGAGAAGGGATCGAGGCACTGGAGCGAACCTCTCGTGCCGCAGGCGTCCTCGAGGAGCGACCTACTCCACTTATATATCTTTTACCTACTGTACACTGTACACTACTCGCGACTATGAAGACTATCGCTCTTTCCCGACAATTTCGTATCCCTCCGATGCCTAGAGGGGTCCTTCGTGGCGTGATTCCTCGCCTCTTAACCGCGACGACTAGGCACTTGTACGCGAGCTATAACGGGGCTGATGATTATCGTAGTCGAGCAATTGCGCCACGTCGGACTCCAAGGCCACGGTCATGGAGCGGTGATCCTCCAACGAGCAACCACTGGCATCAATCTTATTTATGCCGTGATAGACCTTCATATTTTCAAGGTAAACTATATACCACACGCGTTCGTAAAGATGAAAATGAAAGTTATTGACGATTTATATGCACTTAATGGAATATCGATACGTATACTTTCGCTGATAAGATACACGAAAAGAAAGAGAAATTTTTCGGCTTCAATCAATTTTTTTTTTTTTTTTTTAATCATCTGCTCGGTATAATTCGTGATTATATTGTTACCATTTGTATTCCTGGAAGGTGTTTTAAAAAATAGACAACAATCGGTTTAAAAAATCTCACAACTGGTTTTCGACGGAAATTGCATAATTGGATTTAGCTTATCGCTAAACCGGGTTATCCAGTTCTACTTCCATTTAACTGGTTTTAACGCGAAGTTGGAAAAAAACAACGTGACTAGAGTGTCGGCATGCCGTCTGCGCTGATAAACAAATTAACTAATGGTAAAGGTTCTCATGCGAGTTGGTTAGCGATTATTTAAGTTATTCCATGTTTTTTCTCCGTAATCAATTTTTTTTTATTTTGCTTACCGAGGATAGTGATCCGGTGTTTCGCAGAACGTTTGTCCAGGTTTCGCGCATCGCGGCGTGTGACCCGGTGGCGCGGGGACGAAGGGTTCGTAACGAGGTCGATGTGGACATCCGTAAGATCCGCAAGGCTCACCTCTATTACCTTTCGCTGCACTCGCCAACAGGAACACCTGACGAAATAAAATCAAAGGTCTTCTCAGAACACTTCCAACTCCCCCCCGTATTATTGTCTATCGTGTAGTATAACCGAGCGATTTGTATGACTGTGGATGAGAGATGCGATCGAATATAGAAGTGAACTTCGAGAAACGGAGAAAGTGATCATTCCGGGAATTGTAGTTGCAATCTGCGTCAGCGCGTTGCATGCAATGAAAGATGCTGTACCATTCCGCCTCTCGTCTTATCGAATTTTCCTCATTAATGTTACATAATTATCAGAGAACTCTATTTTACTGAATTTAATAGTTATGCGTGATATTATATTACATTTATATAACTGATTTGTCAATTTCGTTTATCGACTAATAACTTACCGATATTAAAATCATCAGCTATGCGTCTTATAGAATAATTATCAAGTAAATGAGGAATTATTCTGAAAAAAATTCGCCGATGGTTTTTGGAGTATAAATAATTTTACAGAAGAAAAAACGATTTTATTATAAACTCGAAAAGAATTATCCACACATTTGTACCCTCTTTTGATTGCAGCGCTTGTAAACCATTCGACCCGCGCGCGCAAAGTAGTGCTGATGAGTTATTACGAAGAATGCAAAGACGAGCGTTTTTTTCATTGTGTTATAAAGACTTAATGATATATTCTCGGGTATTAATAATCATCGATGTTCGCGAGCCTCAAATCATACAAATATTCTCATTCGCTGTGGTATATCTGTGGCCTAATAAAGAAACTATAATGTCACACTACTACGTCCAGTAATGACGAAATTACACAGTGTATTTCCGCTAACAGGAGACCAATCATCCAATTAATCAATCATCAAGCCACCGACTCCGCTTTCCATCTCACTGAATACATCTTCTTGAGAATTCACTTCCAAACAAAAATACCTGCTATCGAAGAATCGAAATAACACTTCGCTCGTTTCGTGCATCAGACAATTATCCATCGAAAACCTTTCTACTTTCTTTTTTTCTACCGAACTTTTTGATGTACAAAGGAAGTGCGTCGAAAAAAGAATATAAAATACGATGCACGATTTCGACATCGGAGAAAACTCATGAAATTTCCGTGTCTCGAGTCAATGACACAGTGAGCGCCGGTTACCGCCGAATGGATCGATCGATCAAAAATCGCCCACTTTCTTTCGGTTCTCGTCATTCATCATACGTCTCATTTGAATGTTCAGAATCCCACTAACGCTTTTACAAATGTATACAACAGTGAAGTACGCAAAGATCATTAATTAACCAGTGTTTACCAAGAAAATTATTATCTTCCGCGCGCCGCTTCGGCGCGATTGATAATGACACATGTGCCTGTCGACGCAGCGCTGCATTATTGAATCGCTTGCAACGTCGTAAAGTTATAAATCATTATTTCCAATCGAGTTTCGCACGAATACATCTATTCGACTCGGAAACAAATCAATTATGCGAATTATTGCCGTTCTATTATATCTTCACGACAGACTTGTCTGTGGAACCCGACAGACCATATAACATCGTCTACTTGAATATATAACTCTTGGGATTACCTTACTTCGAATAGAATATCATTGTGTGGATTGTCCTCGGCAACAATCGATCGCGATCGACCGCATCGGGGTCGCATCGATCTATCCAACCCACACGAAAGTAATAGCAAAAAGAGTTTCTGACTCAACCCGGATTTATGCGATCGCGTAACATATCCAATGAAATGTATTCGTGTCTGAGCCGTTTTTGTCGTCGCCACTTCTGCTGACGGTGACGATTATGTGTAGACGTTGAATCGAGAATGTTGCAAGAGGTCGCCGGCACGGAAACATGAGCGAACACCCAGTTTCTCTGGACATGCCGATGGTACACAAAGATCGACCTACATTTGCTCCGATGTTATAGTCTTCTATGAGTTAAGTTGAGCTTAATGTCTCGCAGGAAATTATCGGTGCGCTCGATCGAGAAATGCAAAAAATTACGCTTTTTTTTTAGTACAAACAAAAAAGGTACTGCTCTTTGCTTAGCGGTGTAAGCATCGATTTTGCAACGAGCCTTTAGGGACACCAGACTGGCTAAAGAGGCCACACAGCTCATGCTAAGAAGGAACATTAAAAGACTCCGAAGCTCGTTTTCTCTGTACCGAGATCCTCTGAATCTTCGAACGCTCTTACTGCGCGACAAACGAAATTGTTTGCTCAACTAGCGTTTACGAAAACGTGCAAAGTGTACGGTTGACAAACGATCGGTATACTTTACATGACTCGGTATAGAAGTATCTCTTCTATCTGTATGGAGAATAGCTGAATAGCTCCACCAGACAAATGCGTTCTCGTTCAACAACCACTAGAATCGTTCGGTATACTCCGGGAATTACCATACACTTTCACGCGCGTGCGATCGTTTGAAATTCGTAACGTGTACGTGGATGTACCAGAGCGCGTCTCGCCGTAAGAGCGCTTTAAGGATATAACTATCGTCATCAGTAGTCAGTCGCTGTTACCAAATGTACGCTGTAAAATCGTGTTTTTTAAAATATCGTATTGTAATCCCCGATTTACGAGGCCGGTACTCGAATAAAACATCGTAAATATTCCATATCTTGAGTCAAGTGATATTAATTTTTTTATGAATTTCGTATAGAGTTTTTATAGCGTATAAAACTATTTTATGGAAATCACATACGTATACAAATTTTCAACATCCGGTATTATTTGTGATAGAGATTTTTATTATTTTTTTGGTACTGTAGAATCAGTTGCTAGGCAGATATTTTTGTAATGACCCACCGATTCAACTACGTTATTTTTTTGATGCCGTATTGGATTCTTGATTTCCTAAGCACGAAAATTCAGTAGAGAGACGTAAAAAATGCTGGTGGTTCGAAAAAAATGTTGGATTTCACAAATACGACCAAATCGATCGCGGAATTATGACATAAAAAATTTCACTGCGGCACACATCTCGATTCGAATATAATGTATCCTACACGAATGACTATGTCGGGTTTTCGTGACTCTTTTCGGTTACGTCGAGATGGTTTCGCATGAATTATCAGTTCCAGTGGATCTCGATCGTTACGTATGTTTACACTGATATATCTGAATCATCGTTGCAACGTGCTAATTAAATTAGTACTCAGATGCGACACTGGTAAATCAAATGACTCATGAGCAATGCAACTTAACTATTTGCGTTGTATAATCATTGTTCTCGGATTCGAAACTCGCAAAATAATGCCGAAGGATATAAATACTATTTGTCAGACTGGCAACATTTGTAATCACGGAAACAGTCTAAAAATACGATTTTAATACCGTATTTGTCAACAAAAAACGAACGGAACGAACGAACGGTTGTTTCTGGATACATCGTTCCTTTGTAATTTCGAAATGATAAATATACAATACATTTTTATATCATCGTCGATATAATGAAACAATTACTTAAATATAAAATTCCTCAATGAACTGAATAGCTTACCATAAAAAGGAGAAACTTGACGAGTATCTTTCCCATGTTTAATCGTTATGTTGAGATTTCGGTGAATTACCAAATCAACCACCGGTCCGCACAACACCGTCGAATGTTGATAAACTTCGAATCTCGACAGTGTTTTCCGTTTTTTTTTTCTTTAAATCGGAAACTTTTTATTGTCGCCTAATATTTACATTTTTTACAAATCGAACAAAAGCCATCGAGTTAAATTAGATTCACTATTTTTTTCTATCGTCACACTGGAAAATGCACGAAATTTAAAGGATTAACTTTCAACACTTTTAATTTTCGTCAATTATTCTGTGTTTTTTTTTTTTTTTTTTCGATTTTTCTTAATCTCTACTCGAATTCGTTCTTCAGACTTCTCAAGGATTTTGTGTAGAAACACTTTGTTGTATATTCTCGTACATTATAGTAACGTCGAAGCACTGCCTCTTTGCGACGCGCCTCGCCGGTTAATACGCTCCGGTAATATCGCACGTGTCGATCGCTCTGACGTTTCCCCGCGATTCGCGATGTATCACGCGAGGAATTCACACGGATCGTCTGTTTTGTACACACGTATGTGCTACCGCGTCCGGGGTCCGAAGCGATTTGCCCCGGACGATTCTACAACGGTTGTACGAACTATCGTACAGGTATAAAACTCTACACGAGAGGTGCACGAGTTCCGATCCCCGAACGTCCCCGGGTGGGGCTTATATACTTTCACTGCTGTGCGAGTCACTATATCCTCGCATACGAACATACGAATAAGCAACTTTTTTTATTTCTCTTTCGTTCGCCGGGTATACGACAATACAAATCTCTTAATTTCGTCGTCGAGAGTTCTACACTTCGTATTTCGATCATCAAGCGACACGCACGACTCGCGACTCTCGTTCGTGATATCATCCGGTCTATCGGCGCGACTACTACCTGCTGCATGGAATCCTGTCGCGTATTCGCAATCATCGCGAGATGCAACGATAAGTTGGCATTACTTCATCGATGATTTTCTCATGATGTACGCTCGCGAACGAACGACGTACGTACTGTCGGGTTTACTTCATTAGCCTCATCGATATATGTACACTTAATCGCGGGATGTTCTTTCACGATAAGGCGGACGTTCCAGTCATGCGATAGGAAAGACATTTCAATAAGATTCGTTTATTTCTCGTTGCGTTGGATGAATGTACAATTCACGGGTAATGAGTTTGAATTATTTATACTCGATAACAGAAACATTAAGTCGCTGAACGATGTTGTTAAAAAAGTTTAAGACCCTCCGATATTGAGGTAAACGATCGTAAAAATATGTAAATAATAATTTGATCGCGTATACGAAATGAGCGCTTCTTTTCGAAGAACGATTGTGCGAGTGAATGCCTTGTAATTGAAAGGCCGTAATTTCACAAACCCTTTTACATGCCGTTCTGTTTTCACGCATGTACTTTAATCGTATGTAAAGTAGATACCGCGTAGCAGGTGCTACGAGAATCGGAGATATAAGAGGAGTAGTTTGCTTCCGCATTCGGGTAGTGTACATTTTTTCTTTTGTACGCCGACGGAATCGTAAGTCCTAAAAAATGTTCGCAGACCCTTCGTAAAACATTTTTCTTTCAAGGAACACATGAAAGAGATACCATTTACTTCCATCTACTGACTGAAAACTTACTTACTGGCGCTGACAACTTATTTCTATCGCAAATAAAAAAAAAAAACATGACTACGACATGAATTTCGGAGAAACGCAAATTGACTCGATGTTGAAAATCGATAAAATCAGTTTGTTTTAAGGAAAAAAAACCATGAAAATCACGTCTATCATAAAAAAAAAGTTCGTGATATTATCTTTATTACTTGTGGATGTAAGGGACAAGTGTACGCGAGCCATGTGAGGCCCTTTTTCAAAAGAAAGCAACTAACTAACGGTACGAGAGTACTATCTTCAACGAGTTTCGCATAAGTCTCAGCGCTCGTTTCTAATTCCATCCTTCGCCAAGATTTACAACGTCCTGCTAGTCGGAGTATCCATTTTATACTCGTTTACATGAAATTACCCTCTCGGCCCGTGCACTCCGACATTATCGGGTTTCACGAATATAAAGCCCGCCAGAGGCTCGCGACAGCTGCTGCACGCCCGACGCCCGAATGCGGCAATTGTAAAAGATTATTCAGATAGCGCGAAGCGACGTGCCTTGCAACTGCCAACTTTTATTCATTGTTCGTCCGGTTTCACGCGCAATTTTTTCTTTTTCTCTTCGCACAAAAGCGCGCTGATACCAATACCGGTATCTATCAACTATAATCGAACAATAAACGTATTGTGAATACCTTTTTTTTTAAGTATTGATAAAAGTTTTGTTTGTAAGATATTTCCTAGCAAAACGGATGCTGCAGTGAATAGTAAAGATCGTCCCGAACTGTTCTTCGATAGATTAAAAAAATATAATATACGAGCGTTGCAGCGGACACGCTGCAGAAGGATACTAAAGATCGCTTAGATTAGTAGAGTCAGAATGATCGACGAACCGTAACACCGCAACGTTTCTATTCACTGCTTCGCCTGGCGATCCGTGGATTCCACGAAGAACCGGTAAATTATCGCAGCAACACAGCATCTAGAAAATACAATACCATAGAAACATCGTGTCAAGCAAATCCTCGACGTCTCGATCGCGTTTTTTGCTAGCGATGGAACTCGCCGGCGCGGTCTGCACCCGACAGCCTTTAATGGTTTGATAACATAATGCAGCGGAATATAAGTCCGCATTGATCTATTCATTTCGATCGACGGAATCGAATACATTGTGAATACATTTCCGATTGAATCGAAGTTTATCGAGAATTCGGTGAATACAATTGGATTAAATGTAACAAAAAAGCTGTGCGGTATTTTTGTTAAACTTAAATAGTTATTACGAATGAGATGTTAAAATACAATTTCCTTAATGGGATTCTATACAGGACTATCGAAAGTAAAGGAAAGTTGAGACACAATGAAATCAACGGAATGAATGAAAAAATAGATTACTATTTTGCACAATATTAAGACTGGAAAAATAAAATCTCTGCATCATTATTCTGTGTAATTTGAAATATTTTTATTTAGATTTTCACATTAAATGTGGAACCATAAGGATATTTTGTAGTCGAAGAAAACGGTAAGACATATCGTGTTAAATGTTATAAGATTTTACGGGAATTCATCACGACTCTTACCATCACTCTTCTGTTTTTCCTTCAAAATTACTTCATCACAGTAACAGGAAAGCGTTTTCATATATTCAGTCGCACTTGCGCTCACGCAATGCCGAAAAAAAAAAGTTCACTCACATTGCACCACAACAAATAAATCAACTAAAAGTTATAAATTTCATTCTCGATATATAAATTTTCGTGAATACGGAAGTATCAGATAATTAGTTTATATCGAAGTTTTTATCACACATCTAATTTAGATTTCTTATCTGCGCAAACGGGATGATCTATCAATGCAAACTTTCGGTTCGAGTCAATGATTTATGATATTACGCGTCAATCGAACGATACCAAGAAGCAAGAGGACTGTATATACTAATCTATGAGAGTCATATATCTGAATACACAACGTGATATTTGTGCGAAAAAAAAGCAAAGGATTATCACAGAAGGGTTTGTAATTTTCTACATTAGTGTCATTTTTTACGTATGAAACATTTGACCGATTATAGTAAAACTTCGTACCGCGGTGGGTACGTCAGGATTTATTGTATTCGAATGAATTTGCGCGCCGGTAGTATCGTTCGTACAATGAGTGTTTATCCTTGCAACGCCGTCGATATAATTTTTATTCTCGTGCGTATTTAACGAGTTATCTATTGCGTTATTAATATCGTGAGTAGAGGTCAGCGTTCCAATAATCGGAGATATAGCCACCGAAGATTCTCCCATAGTCACCGATTGATTTTGACAATAATTCTGCGATACCGGTACCGACAACGCTTGATAATTGCCGTGCTGAGCTTTGCATTTTTTTTCGTGAACGAATAAACTACCCGAATGGCTATAGGCGGTTCCGCAAATTTTGCAAGCGTACGGTTTTTCACCGGTGTGCGTAAACCTATGTTCCTTGAGATATTTCAATCTTCTGAAAGATTTGCCGCACGTTTTACAGTGATAATTAGCCTCTCCGGTGTGCGTAGTTATGTGCGCTTTTAGCGTACAAGATTTCGCGAACGCCGCACTACAAAAGTGACAAACGAACGGTCGATCGCCCGTGTGAGTGCGTTCGTGATTAATGCAATTAGAATTCGACGTAAAACCCCGACCGCAATATTTGCAAACGTGCGGTTTGTAACCCGTATGCGTACGCATGTGAAACATGAGACCGGTGTTCTGTCGAAAGGTTTTACTGCAGATGTGACAGAGAAAACGTTTGAAATTCGTATCCTGCTGTTCCTTCGCACGCGCGTGTATTCTCATGTGTTTCTCGAGTTTTGTTTCTTTCTCGAAAGTTTTATTGCACTCTTCGCACGTGTGAATTTTCGATTTCTCTCGCGGCTCGTCGCGACTCTCTTTGATCCTTTCGACGCATATACAATCCTTTACTTGACAAGTCGAACAGCAACTCTCCGAATGACTTCCGTGTATCTTCGCTCGATGCTTCGCCAATGATTTTTTCGTAACATAAGATTTGTTGCAACTTCTGCAAGGAAAACCTTTGCCCTCGTTGTCGGAATCCAATTCCTCTTTTATCCAACTATTTATTATTTTTATCGCCGATCTGTCGTCCGGTGGATTTTGCCCTTCCGAATTGTGGTGAAAGTGAGGATTTTGTCGGGTTTTGTCTTTTGCGGGGTCGCAACTTTCTGCGCGACTTTTCGATCCATTCTCGATTAACATTTTCGCATCGCCCGCGACGGTCGGTTCTTCGTGGTTCAAAAAATGTTTTCGCAGAGAATCTTCGTCGGAGTAACGTTTTTCGCATTGTTCGCAATCGAAAAAGCGACTGTTATCGAAAGACTCGCGATCGTCGTCGTTGTTTGACTCGACGTTGATCGCGTACGGCCCAAAGGCGATATCGCCTCGTAGTTTCGCCGTACACTTTCCAATTTCCGAAGCGAATTTTTTCTCCAAAGTATCAAAATCTCGTTTACTCTCAATCGTAGTTTCGACGCTCCCGAGTTTTTTCCTGTCTCTGATATCTTTGAGTATCGAATAAACCGCCCGAGGATTGTCTCGTTTGTGAACATTGAGATGTCTCACCATAGTCACGGATTTGCGAAAATTTTTGTTACAAATCTTGCAAATCGCGGGCTTCACCTTTTCTCTCGAGTCGTGCAATTTTCTGTGTTCCAAAAAATCGTCGCGGCTGTAGAATATCTGTTCGCAATGGTCGCACGAAAATTTCTCATTTTCGTGATTGAGTTCGCGAGTTTCCAGGGATTTTTTGCTCAAATAAGATCCACCGGATTTGCACCATTTGTTCTGCAAATCGTTATTGCTGTCCGATACTTCCCCCTGCTGGTCACGATAATTTTTTCTCGTCTGTACAACGTCTCTATCGTCGCCGTCGTGTTTCGTGTGTAATGTTTTTTTTATATACTGTCTCTGCTGCTCCTTGCGATTCTTCAGACTCTGCATGGAGGTCATACGCTTGAATACCACGAATCTTCGAGATCTGTATGTTTCTTTCTTCGCAAATGGCGTCTCGTCTTTCTCTTTCAGTGCGTCTCTGCATTTATCATTTTTTGACGCTCCGGACGAACGGCCAGAGCCTCCGATATCCTTGCAATCTTTCATCGTCTTTTCAGGACTGATTTTCCACGATTCTTGCCGCTGCTCGGCGGAGTTGATTTTCTTTCCGACAAGCGTTTTATGAGAACGATATGATTCTTTTTTTGATATCGATGCATCGTTAAGCTTCTTGCCGTCAATGGAGGATTTTAATTTTTCAAATTTTTTGGACAAATTTTGAGTGACAAGGATTTCTGTTCCTGGACTCGTTGTTGATTTATCGCTATAAATATCCTCAAGTTTTTGGAGTTCGTGTCCGCAAATTTCCTCAAGTTTCTGTAGTTCGTCGCACTCACCGATATCTCTCTTTGTACCATCGTCCTCAGGTTTCATCCAGCGTCGTGCGTTTGTGTCGTTTTTGTAAGCGGAGCGCAACATTCTATCCATCTCCTGGCATTGTACCCTGAAGCAATGCGCAACGCGCATCTTTGATATGCATTCGTTGCACATTTTTGCGGGTAATCCATCGTTCCGTGAAACCTTATAATAATACGTGAATTTATATTAATTTTTTAGAATAATTTTATCTCGATTATTTACGGATGTTACGGACGGCTCGACGCACTTAACCTCGCAACGTGTTTCGCGCTTGCGATGAGTAATTAAAATGGATCGTTGCCATCAGAATTATTTTTTAAAGGTGGATAAACACCGTGTCTCGATTCGCGTTGGGAATTAAATCGATTCGTCGTACGATAATTGGGATAATAATGAGAACACAAAATTAATAAATGTATCGAGCAATCCGTTTCTTCGTAATGATAATAATGAACTATCAACAAACCTCGATGCCCCCGTACAATTGAAGTTTTGCCGACAAATCCGTGAGACTGTAATTTTCGTGGTCAAGACCTTTGTGCAAAGTGAAAATACACTTGTTGTCCTCATTCGATGACAAACAAACTCTGCAAAGGCTATTGTTCTGCGCTGACACACTGTTACTTATTATCGCACTTTCCATGACGAAAATAATTGAGTTCGTGATAAAAAAGTATTTCGATAATAATCGAATGTTTCGAGAAAAAAAGAATGAAGATTTAACGTGATGTCATTGCAGTTCACGACATTGTTTTATTTTTTGTTTGTTTTTCTTCCCATCTCAAGAGCATTAAACGGTTGATCCGCACGCGCGCGACGCCAGATGCAAAATCGGAATACTTGCCACTTTTGGAATCTCGACGATAAGCGCAACGCGACCAATCACAAACGTGAGGAAGGGATGCACAATACGTGCAAAAGTACGTGTGACAGCACTATGTGTGCGTATTTTTATTAACTGCACGAGTAAAACGATTTGTAACTTTCTTAGATAGTTTTATTTATTACCTGTGATCTATAAACGCAGCTGAAAAGCCTTTAAATTTGTGGAGTTTTGTTTGATTCTTGTGGATCCGATATTCGAGTACGCAATTGGTTGTTTGCTAGTAAACATCGAGTTCACTTTCCAGCATTTCTACAGTTCGATCTTTGACACGGTGGAAAGTCAGTAACTTGATCTATTGGTGTTTGTTTACTTCACGGTCGTATCGTCGAGTGACAACGTTAAATATTTTATAAAGTATAATAATTTGGTATCGATTGCAACGGTAGATTAGGGTCGCGGGGTCAAGAAGTAAATACACGAGTACTTATAACATGTTTATACATTTTTCAAATACAGCAAGAAGCAACAGTGCAGTCCCGTGCTCTCGAAACGCGAACGTCGGCATAATATTCTTTGTTGTTTTCGATACAATAACGAAACATTTGACAGTTACTCGCGTCAATCAATTGCCTAGCGAATATTTCGTTACAGTGTAAAGAAAAAAAAAAGAACAACGTACATTTTGCCGATGTTCTCGATTCGAGAGCACGAAAATACGTTTATTTTTTCGAGACAATATTTATGCTAAATTTCATTGATCTGCGCTCCAAATAGAATCGTAAACAATCATGTCAACGCGGAGTTCGGCCAAAATGCCGCATCACTCGACACGTTCGTCAGTGGAGAGAAAAGTTACCAATCGAAAAAGGAAAGCTGAGACTGCGCTCGCTGTGACTTTCCCCTATGAATTGACTTACGATATACTCAGTATGGTATTCAAAAATCTCAACATTAGAGATTTAGGCAATGCGGCAAGAGTTTGCAGGTACCATAACGATTACTTGTTGAATACGTTTATTCTTTATTTGCAATTATACAATTTTATATCTCAGATTTTGGTCCGAAGTCGCAGAGATCGAGAAGAGAATAAGGACCCGTTCTGGACTCACATCGCTGTGCGACTTGAAGGAATCGTGGAATGATATGCATCCTGGAAAAGAGTTTATCGATCACTTGAGGTTCAAACCAATGCTTCATCTTGTGTTCGTTGGAAGCTACGACTATACGCATCCTCTTCAACACAACAGAAGTAGTAAGGATATACAAAAGATATTTGCATGCGCATTGTGCGCTTAAAAAAGGTTCACTTCGTCGGTTTGGCGTCGTGCATGTGAGTGTATTGTTGATGCGAATTTCGAAAAAAAAAAAAAAAATTAAACGAGGCAATGCCAATTTTCTAATTATTTAGAGTAAAAAAAACGAAAACTTAAGTTTCATAAACATCTAAAAAATATCTTGGAAAATATAATAGCCAAACAGATCTTTTTCATCCCGATGGATATAAATATTTTGCCACAAAGAGTTTGAACTTTGGAAACTTTATTGATGATATTTAATTTCAAAATTTACGATTCAATGGTCAAATAATTATTAATCATAATATATGGTTAGTGAAAATGAAAATGAATTTATTTTGAAAAAATCGTATGAGTTAATTTGGTAACAATGATTGTTGGCTCATCAGATGATCTTAGGATCGTAAAGAAAAGTTTTGAGTTCATTATTTAAGCAATTGGAATCCTTTTATTGCATCTCGGGTTCAATCCTAATTTGTTTCACAGAATGTCCTTGTCAGACGCTGCCAACGTCTTGTAACAACTTAATAATTGGAAATTATGGGATTGTCAAGGATCAGATAGAATTAGAAGATGTTGAACATAAAGCGGCATGTCTGCTTTTACCCGAAGAACAAGGAGTCACGATAAAAACAATATGTGGAGTAATACCTTCTTTTTGCGGCTTGGCGAAGCGGAGATCTGATGATCAGACATTGAAAAAAATGGCACTTGCCGAAAACAATGTTAAATGCTTCATAATTCTGACAAACAGCGATTCGCGAATTCGCGCGCCGAAACACAACATTGTGGATCTTTTACCACGGTACGTGATAGAAAGGAACATCCAAATTTCAATAATATCTTTGAAATCCGAATGTTGACGTTGAAAATTTGTATGTTTAGCGACAATCGATCGGTTGCCGGTGGCATCGTGAACTGCTTGAAGATTTGCAGAGGAGAGGGATGTGGACAGATGTGCTGCGATGATTTAGTTTGGGCCGCTATACTGATATCGGGTCCAAGCGTAGAGAGTTGGTCAGTAGTTATGAGAAAAAACTGCAATACAAAAGAAAAAGTGGAGGCCAAATTAAAGTTACTGAAAGACAAAGTAAAACTGAAGAAACATTCTGTGGCATTCATGTTTGCTTGCCAAGGACGAGGCGTGTCGATGTTCAAGGAGAAAAATGTCGAGTCGACGATCTTTAAAAAGTTGTTTCCGGACGTTCCGTTAATCGGAAGCTTCGGCGGTGGCGAATTCGGACATTGTCAAGTCGGTAAGTTTACGTCATTCTACTGTTCGTTATCGTATTATCGTTTTTTTTTTAACCGAACTTTGATCTTTAAAGTTTAAAAAAAAAAATTATTTATAGAGCCAATGGGAAAACGTATTCTCCAATACTCAACTGTATTTATGATTGTCACTTACGGGAAATTGTAAATCTTCGTGTCGCACGAAAACAAAAGATGTTATGCCGCCAGTAAAATACAGGAATTGTAGTACTATGCGACTGGTATTGCGGAAGTTCATTCACATCTTTAACGTCCTGATTGCGGCTTGTCGTCACAATTATACGTGCCGTAATAAATTCTACGGAAAAGATATAAAAACAAAAAAGATTAAATACTTTGTATTAACAAAATACGGTGATATATATGTAATAAATATTTGGCTTATTGCTTGTTTACATAATGCTGATTTTCTCTTATGTATTTACGCGGATATCGAAGTTGAAAACAAACATTTTTTTTTACCATCTTCACGCGTTTGCATAGAGCTTAAGTTACATGAAGAGTTTGAAGTCTCTATCGTTTTGCCTCAACTGTTATTGCAACCATTTTTGGAGAAAAAATATCGTTATTAACTCGAGAACGTAAAAAAAAATTCTCGCCTACACCGTCGGTAACAAAAATTGGATGAATTCCAAGCATAGATCGGGAATATCTAAGGAAAAACGAATTAACAGTATTGAAGAAGACATTAATAAACGCGTGTTACGATCATTTGCTTTATCGTGGCAGTTTCTATATTTAACCGGAATTCTTTCACAATTTTTGTTAACAATCGGCAGGTATTTTCGCAACTACAAGGTTCTTAATGAATTACCTTTGCTCTACGGGAAAAAGTACATTGACTTTCACTATGCGGCAGTGAAAATGAAAATGCTGTCTGTACAATATCGCACTGCGAAAATCTCGATCGAGATTTGTTATCATCGAAGCAACTCCGCCGGTGTGTCAGATTCGTTATACAGCGCAGCTAAGCTGCGCAGTTTATATTGAAACGAGTCTCGACATGTGCTGTATGACAATGTTTTGAACTGTTGTTATTTGGTCGCTTCACGCGGTCCTAACGCCGGGTGACAACGTTGAATTACTTACAAAGTATAATAATTTCGTATTAATCGCAACTGTACATTGGGATTACGAAGTCAAGACGTAAATACACAATTTTTTTATAGCTTTTTATATATTTTTCTAATACCGCAAGACGCGGCAATGAAGTTTCGCGCTCTCGAGACGCGAATTTCGGTATACCGTACTTTGCTTTGTTCGATACTATAACGAAATATTTGATAGTTGATCATTGCGTCAATTAATTGACCAGCGAATATTTCATTATTGTATTGGAAAAAAAACTTTTTACTGACGTTCGCGTTTCGAGAGCACGAAATCGCATTTTTTTTCTTTTTTTTCGAGAATATATTTACGCTAAACCTCATTGTTCTGCGCTCTGAATAGAATCGTAATAACAATCATGTCAACGCGTCGTTCGGCAAAAAAGCCGAATCCTTCAACGCGTTCACCGATGGAAACACGACTTTCCAAACGAAAAAAGATAGCTGAGACTACGGTCGCTGAGACTTTTGCCGATAGATTGACGTACGACATACTCAGTCTGATATTCAAAAATCTCAACGTAAGGGATTTAGGCAACGCGGCTACAGTGTGCAGGTACAGTGACGATTACTTTATAAATATGTTTATTCTCAATCTGCAAATATACTATTTTATCTCTCAGATTTTGGTCCGAAGTCGCAGAGATGGAGAAGAAAGTAAGGAGTTGTTCTGAACTCACGTCGCTGTGCAACTTGAAGGATTCGTGGAACGATATGCATCCTGGAAAAGAGTTCATCGATCACTTGAAGTTTAAACCTATTCTTCATCTTGTGTTTTTGGGAAAATACTCTGGCCAAAGGCATTCTGTACGAGGAAAATACAAAAGTAAGGATAAACAGCAGACATTTAGCGATTCGCGTAAAAAAGGCTCACATTGTTGGTTGAATGTTAAAATAAAAAAATAAAAATTAGATTCAAATGAGAGGCAATGCAAATTATATAATTATTTTTTATGATTTAAAAAACAGATACTTAAGTTTTGTCGTAATTAAAAAAATATCTTGGAAAAAATAACAGATAAAGTGGATGCTTTTCATGGTAATGGCTACAAACATTTATGCCACAGAGAGTTTGAGTTTTGCGAACATCATTGATGATAATAATTATAATAATAATTTGTTTGACGGATTTCCGCTTAACATCACATAGTAAATGACAAGTGAATATTTTTTTATATCTGATTGAAACGAGTCGTTCATTCTTCTTTTAAACTTAAATTATAATTTTTTTTGTTTTATAAAAATGTTACTTAATTTAGAAATATATGATTCAATTGTATGATTCAATTGTCACGTAGTTATTAATCATAATATATGTTTATTGCAATGGAAAATGAATATATCGTTAAAAAATCGTCAGAGTTAATGTGGTAACAATACTTTTTGGTTCCATTGGATAATATTAGGGTCTCAATGAAATAGTTGTGACTATCAATTGAGTAATTGAAATTTTTTCATTGCGTCTCGAGTTCAAACCCAAATTTTTTCATAGATTGCCCTTGCAAGACGCTGCCAACGTCTTGTAAAAACATAATAATTGGAAATTATGGGATTATCAAAGATCAGATAGAGTTGGAAAATGTTAAACACAAAGCAGCGTGTCTGCTTTTACCCGAAGCGCAAGGAGTCACGATAGAAACGATAGGTGCAAACGGACCAAGATGGTGCGGCACGTCCAGACAGTACAACCTTGTAAAATTGAGAAGACAGGCACTTGCCGAACACAATGTTAAATGCTTCATAATTCTGACAAACTGCCATACTTACAATCCGCAACACGACATTGTGAATCATCTACCACAGTACGGAAACAACAAAATCATCCAAATTTCAATAATATCTTTAAAATTCAAATGTTAAGCAAATGCGTTGACGTTGAAAATTTGTATGTTTAGCGACGATCGATCGATTTCCGGTGGCATTGTGACCTACTTGAAGATGTGCTCAGGTCAGAAATGCTACACCTTAACTTGGGGCGCCATACTGATATCGGGTCCAAGCGTAAAGAGTTGGTCAGTAGTTATGACCGAAAGCTGCAACACCAAAGAAAAAGTCGAAGCCAAATTAAAGTTACTGAAAGAAAAAGTAAAACTGAAGAAACATTCCGTGGCATTCATGTTTGCCTATAACGGACGGGGCGTGTCGATGTTCAAGGAGAAGAATGTCGAGTCGACGATCTTCAAAACGTTGTTTCCGGATGTTCCGTTAATCGGAAGCTTCGGCGGTAGACAATACGGAAGTTGTCAAGTCGGTAAGTTTACGTCATTCTATTGTTCGTATTATCATTTTTTTACCGAACTTTGATCTTTAAAGTTAAAAAAAAAAAATTATTTATAGAGCCAATGAAAAACCGTATTTTCAAACGTATGTCAACTGTATTTATGATCGTCACTTACGGGGAATTGTAAATCTTCTCGTCGCCGGAAGACAAGAGATGTTATGCTGCCAAAAAAAAAATAGAGGAAAAGTACTATGCGGCCGATATTACGGAAGTTTATTCTCATCATTAACGTCCTTGCTGCTGCTTATCGTCACAAGTATACGTTCCGTAATAAATCATACGGAAAAAAGATGGAAAAAAAGAGATATGACACTTTGTATTGACGAAATATGGTGATAATATATATGAAATAAATATTTGACTTATCGTTTGTATACGTAATGTTTATTTTCTCTTACTTATTTATGGGGATAAGGGAGTTAAAAACAAAAAAAAAATTTTTTGTAAATTTCCTTCGTCACGCGTTTGTATAGAGATGAAGTTGCATCGAGAATTTGAAAATATCTATAATTTTGCCTCAAATGTTATCGCAATCATTTTTGAAGGAAAAAAATGTTGTTATTTTAATTGTTTTAAATTTTATACGCCCCACTAATCGCTTCCAACGAAAACTAAAAAGATTACAGTAATACAATTGCAGCAGTGGTGAGTTTGGATAACAGAATAAACCAGCGAAGTACAGCGATACGATGATATCAGGTATCCGCTGACTTAATTAGACGCAAACCTGCACCTCCGTGAATGATTACGACTTAAGATATTGCTAGACCGCTGCTTGACAGTATTTCCGCATTTACGATAACAAACTCGAGATAAACCTTGAAAACTGGGCCACCAAAAGAGGTAGCCGCGCTTGTTTCTGATACCACGAGGATTTATAAGAGGTCTTCTTCACCCCGAAACATTCAGTAATCCAATCGGATGTTGTAAGCTCCGCTTGTTGCTTCGGATATTCTGTAATCAATTTCAAATTTCTCAGTCGTACACAATAGTTTACTCCTTCCATCTTTACAAGTTGAATAATAATGAAGTTCTTAAGTTCGTTAGTAGCTTTCGGGTTTTTCGTCGTTTCGATAGAATCGGAGAACGTACACTCCGTACATCAAAGCCCTTTGAGAGATCAATATGACGGATATGGCGACGATTGGATATTTATGCCCGATGGCAACGATCAACCGCAAGTTGCTATACTTAAAGGACACGGCCCCGACGGTCGCAACGTTTTGGACGACCAATCGATCAATTACTTACTATTTACAAGGTGAGAGCGATTTTTGCAATTTTTTATTTAATTAATCATAATAAAAATAATAAATACGATTTTCCGGGATATATATGCTGACGATAAACACAAATGTTGTATTCCTCGGAAGCTTCGAAATGTACGCTTAGAATTGAATACGTCGTTCAACAATTTAATTACATTTATTAAAGTTATATATAGAAAAACGTTTTATTCATCGCACATAAGTCAACGGGATATAAGCGTTCGTAATATTGTTGTAAACACAAAAAAGTCATACGCGTTGTTAATTCGTAAATTAGCGAGATGACCTGTTAAAATTCGAAAATAATCTCGATGTTTATTAACAAATCAAATTTTGTCGAATACATCCGCCAATAAGAGTAACGATTGCTATCGTATGTCATATATTATGAAATGTTATTGATGCACTTTCGTTAAAATTCATTGAGAGAAACGTAAAGTTTATCGACGGAAATGCTGCGAGTTAGTCAAGAATTTAAGCGTAACTTTTAATACATTGCAATTTTTAATTCGTCGAAAGGTCGAGTCCCGTGAATGGTACGAAACTTTTCATCAATGATACTGAGTCCCTAAAAGACTCGGATTTCAAATCTTCCCGCAAAACTAAATTTATAACTCACGGATGGAAATCAAGTTCGTCCGGTTCGGGACTTACGAATATGAAAGCAGGTAAACAAATCGAATATTCGAAATCTAATTGCGTCGGCGAAGTTATAGCAACGATTTTTTTACAGCATATTTGGAACACGGAGATTACAACGTTATTCTTGTCGATTGGGAACCCTTAGCTTCCAGTACCTTTTATCTCGGTCCCATGCAAAACACCGCAAGAGTCGGAACGGAAGCGGGACAATTTATCGATTATCTCGTGCGAGAAACTGGAATGAAAACGGAAGACGTTCATTTTATCGGTAAGACAGACCATTATCACGATAACGGATCATCGATATTGCATGGATAGTTAATTGAATAGCTATTATCAAACATCGTTTCTCCATTAGTTTATACAGACGGAGGAAAGGCTATAATTACAAAGCGCATCGCGCAAAATCTAATCAACTTTCATCTTATCTAATCATCGTAAAATCTACGTGCGAAAAATTTAATCCCCGTGCGAAAGTTATTATCCACAGCCTTCGAGTCTCGTAGAGACAAAAGCCGCTATCATTAAACCGTCAGATATCATCCGTGCAAAAAAAATCACGATAAGACACTTTTTTATTTTTACTCTTTTACACTTACACTGTTTTTATTTTTACAAAAAACTTTGACGAAACAGTTTTTTTTTTACGAATCTTTTATTTACTTTTTGCAAATGAATTTTTACGAATGAAAAACGATTGTTTTATTAAATAAATTGAGGAAAATGAGTTTTTTTTTTAACAATTCTGTTTCTTAACAATTTTACGATTGAACGATCGTATTGATAATTCGAAAATTATTGTACACTCGTAGGACACTCATTGGGTGCTCACGTAGCCGGAAATACCGGATCCTCGGTGAAATCCGGTACTCTCGGACGTGTAACCGGATTGGATCCGGCTTTGCCGGGATTTCATTTGCTAACTACAACCGGAAGTCGTCTCGATCCTACGGACGCCGAATTCGTCGACGTTATTCATTCCTGCGGTGGAATATTGGGATGGCTACAGCCTCTCGGTAACGCGGATTTTTATCCCAACGGCGGGGTCGCCGTGCAACCGGGTTGCTGTTGTCTACCGGAATTCACGGGTAATATACGCGAATAACTACACTACGCATGTAAATACTACTCCTGGAAGGGTATTTAGATTCGCTCATCGAAAATAATCGTTTACCGATTACAGAGGCCTGCAGTCACGGGCGTTCGTACGTCTATTTCACGGAGAGCATAAATTCCGAAGCACCACTTGAGGCCACTAAGTGCGAAACTTGGGATAAATATTCGAATGGCGAATGTTCCGAATCCGAAGTTGTTTCGCTGGGAGAACACGTCCCAAGATCGGCAAATGGAACGTACTATCTGAAGACTCGATCCGAAGCGCCTTACGCGTACTCAGCGGCGAAAAGTTTCATTCAATCGAACAACAGGAACGACGACGGCTGTGACGAACCCGGTGGTTGGGGAGTCGAGGATGATGGTACACCGATTTGCGGCGGAAATTCGGTTTAATCGGAAAACACTACGCGATAATGCGAATGAACAAAAAGTTTTAGAGTATTTGTCTAAATTCCAAAATTATTGATTTCGACATATTTTAAAAAAATACTAGTCAACGCAAGATCAGCGAGCAGACTGAGACACTCCGGCGGGATATACTTTAGTTTCGGTGAAATTATTTGGATTGATTTGTAGAAAACGATTCATATTTTTGGACGTCTTTAAGACTATACGTTAGTGCAGCAGACTGTACTTTCAGATTGTTACGCGACTTTGCAAAAAAAAATGCCGGAAAGTAAACAACGTGACCTAACATCGGATCTAAGATCCAAATTGATAAATTGCAAAAGAAAAATATTTTCTTAAAAATTGTCGAGAATTTAGGGGTGAAATTTTTTATTACAATTGTTAAATATTTTTTATCGAAATAGAAAAAATTGTTATTTGTCGAACGAGATGCGGGAGATGGACGCGTCTGGCTGGAACCCGAATAAAACTGATGTATCAGAAACCAATTTTGCTATTTTTGAAAGACGTTCGGCGAACGAGAATGTTTCTCATTCTGTCATCGGTTGCCGGTTGTATCCTTAATCCATATCGGCTTTAAAAAATTACTATCACCAAACAACTGTCAGGTAGATATTAAAAAACGACCCAATAGGGTGATAAAGTTGAATTAATCGCGCTTCGGAAGTTTAAACCGATGCAGGATCAATATCGATTGTACAACGCATTGGTTAACAAAATAAATCGCGAAGCACTATATTACATTATCTTAAGTTACGATCCACATGCCATCTCTTCTTTTATTCATAATTTACAATAGTTTATCTCGTCTACAAAAAGAACATTTTATCTCGATAGCCAACAATTATTTTCGCATCCTATTATTAATATATAATATAATATATGTATATATAAAACCGCTTGATTCGACAAAAAACATGAGCTGCGACGAGTTCAGCACGCGGGTTCGAAAAGAAAGGAAAGTAGCGGTTAAATGGGTTTGTAGAGAAGTGTCGTTACGTATTTTTTACGGTAACGATGCGTAGCCGAAAGCACCATAACACTGTCTTTGATACTCAGCGCGTAGAGGTGATTCAACATGACGTGGTTTGGTTCAGGGAGCAGCGTTGGCTCGCACTGCGCAAATAATACGATTTCATTAAATATTCTATAGTGGTGTTTATGAAAATCCGTACTAAATGAAATTTTACTCACAGACAAAGGCGTATCTTTGTTGAGAATAACTTGTAACAAGTGCGGCGGTAAGATCGGCGGACCGGCAACTTTTTCCCAAGGTTTTTGCGGAGGAATGTCCTGACCGTACTCCGTCTGAGCACTGCTCGTCACACCCTCGCTGTCCTTTGCCAAAGCTTGAAATACTTCGAAATCGGATTTCTTTACCGATACCATATTGTTTTTAGCTCCAAGTCCATTGTCGACTATTTTCTGCGAAAAAAAAGAACGACGTTTGCTCGAGTATTTTTTTTGCATCGTCATTTATCGAATTCGGCAACTTATCAAGTACTTGAAAAATTTAATTTCGTTTATTTCAATTCTTTCTGTTTAAGGCGATAAAATCTTTCTTTCTGTCAATTGGTTGTCGCCGATAATATTTAACATGTTTTTTAATTATCTTAATTGATCGAACGATCGCTCGAAATATCGGTATCAACGCTTAGAATGTTAGCTTTTAATGAGAAACCGACAAAACTGATAAACATACTTTGCTCAATTTTCTTTTCACTAAGCAAATAGAAATCGCATGTGTTTTTTATTTTCCTTACCAAACCGGGATCGTGTCTCCATTCGCCGTCAACATAAAATTTGTACTGATGCTCGCCCTCCGGTAAATCGATTATAGTCACAAAATCGCCGTGACTCTTGACCATCGGCAATGTTTTCCACCCGGAAAATGTTCCACTTATGTAAACTTGTTTTCCTCCTCCTTCCCACTTGAAAACTGTTGGTAAAACTTTGCTGTCCGATACTTTGGTACCCTCCGATACTGTATTGGATCGCGGACGCTGACCTCCAAAGTTATCGCCATCCTGTAAAAATATTCATTTTTTATTAAAAAAAAAAAAATTTATTTAAAAAAAGAAATTTATGGAAACAAAAAATTGAAAAGAATAATTGTTTGAAAAATGATTTTCGATTTTTTTTTGTTTAAAAACAAAAAAAAAATATTTTTTATCGGACTGAATTTATCATCGTCAAACGAGAGACGATTCGATACCTTAGCGAAGTACGGTTCTTCCTCTTCATGTGAAGACTGAAAAACCAGCTTTTGACTCGGCTTTTTGGCAAAAACAAACGCTTGTCCGTCTTTGCTGGGCGACGGCGGAGGATGTTCCCTGCTGTGACGATGACTCTCTCTGGCTACGGTACTTCCATGATGATGATTCACCGGTTGATTACTACCAGCATTGCCCATTGCTTTGCCTCAAACTTTCCCAGTACAGTATCTTTACAAATCAAAATCCATCCACAAGTGTGTCAACAAAGAAATTATGAAAAATTGGCAATCATTAAATAAATTTTTTCCACTGACAAGTAAAATCGCGAAGTATGAACGATTTTTTAGAAGATTTATGAATTCTCGTGGCAAATATAATTTTCTGAGAAAATGAAAATATCCTCTATTCACTTCACTAACAAACCGAAGAATCCATTTTTTTTGCGTAAAAAAAAAAACAAATTATAATTTGATTGAACTCAATGCACGTTTGCCAAGTGTTTGCGAAAGTCAGACTTACCGAAAATATCGAACGATGCCAAGTTCACATTAGAATCGAGTTATGTACTTAGTTTCGTTTTCCACGACGTTTGACGTGTGTCAGCACAAAATAATAATATTATTCTCGTGTTCTCGGAGAATCAGCTGATTACACGATGAAATAACGCCTTTGGATGCGTGGGCCTATTATCAATGTTTGGGGAATACACGAAAACGACGAACTCGAGAATGGTGCAGTGTGCCTGCCATTGCCAATTGTCTAGAGAATTGCGGGGACAGTTTTCGAGAAACTGGGAGAAGGGTTGGCTATAGTTACATTATATTTCAAACGTATTCATTCGCAACGCGCCGAGTTATTTGATAGAAAAGAAAAAAATTGAATTCGTGAAGAATGGGCCGATGTGCGCTCGACAGCCATTGTCTGTAAAGTTTTGAGAACATTATTGGCACGTTCTTATCTCGATTGGTTTCGAAGGAAATCTGAATGTAAATTCGACCCTGCGTTATCTATTCACATATATATACTTAAGATGATATGATTCAACCGTAGTAAAAGTACAAGTTGAGCGAAACAGAGATATTATACTGCCTTCCATCCTCTTCTACAAATTTTAACCAATGGGGCTTCGAGTTTCCGCGTCTCGTCGCCATGGCTTGTTTAGCGCGACACTACCGTATTGTATTTTTGTATTTCCTAAAAAGTACCGATGTATCTTTCTGTTGTAACCGACGTGTAATTCGAAGAACATCTTTACAATTTCAATATTCATATAAACGCATTTCCCAAATTCCATGAGCGAGAGCGCCGGTTCGAACGCTAACCTCGTGAAAACATTTTTTGAAAATTCTTTGTTCACCACGCGCAGGCGCTCTTTGCATAGCCCTAACGGAAAATATGTGACACTATATTGCCAGTCTCTACCCGTCCGCTAATGCACGATGGTGTGCGCGATCGATTTTCAATGTATGAATACGTGTGTGTGTCTGTGTGTTCAGTGTCCGCGCGGTGCGTTTTCGTGAAGCAACCTCTAAGGCCGGTTAGTACATCGTCAATGTACGTGAAGTGTTGCTGAATAGGTTGAGGATCCACGCGGGTCACCGTGAACATCACATGATTATAGGAATCCAGCGTATTCACGCAGGTAAGCAACATACGATATTAGACGTAATTATGAAAAAAATATTATTCAAAGACGAAAATATTATTCAGCACTACTAAGAAGACTCCTCGCTTGTTAAATATTTGGCTGCAATGTTTTATGATAAATGCGATGTTAAAACGATTTGGCGGGAGGGGGGTTTTTCTATGCGAAACAACGATCCATGCATCGACGTATCGATACATTTCGGCACCGCGATAACTTTTATACCCGTTCCGATGAGAATTTATTCTAATCATCAAAATCCATGAAATTCATAACAACTGTGTTACACGTATTAATAGTCGGATACAATGACACACTTTTTTTAATTGAAAACTAATCAAATCAACAATTTTCTGTATTGCTGTCCGTGGATCATAATATTTGCGAACAAAAAGCACCACGCGGTAAGTTTACCCTCAGTCAGTATATAATTCTACGACACGCGCTTATCAACAGCAGTCAAATATGAGAATATTGATGTATTTTTTTACCATCGGAATGCAACGATCGATATATAATTCTTATTGCCAGATGATAATGTTAATTCGGCGCATCGTAAAATGGGATCTTTTGCATCGGCAACGAAATACGTCGTATCGTTTTTATCAGATTTTTCTTAATCCCCAACAAATGTCTCAATTAATTTTTATACTCTCCGAATTCGTATGCTTTGACGATCATTTTTTAAATAGGAAATTGCGTAAAAATCCTATTAAAACATATTTTGTTATTCACACGGAAAAATCCATAACTCATTAATACACAAATCGAAATAACGAATACAGACACAAATTTTTCGATAGTCAGAGTTTTTCAAGCTATAATTTTCGCTCCTCGCACTGTAAAATTTCGACCACAGTACGAAAGGTGATCGATAACCGTCGATATGCAACCCGAGGGTTTAATAAGAGTGTAAACTTGCGGAGAGAGAGATTTTTGCCGCGAGAGCGCACATACAAACATCGGCATGGACAGGAGGGGAGGATAGAAAAATGCCCTGCAGTTTTACGACTCTGCGACACAGGACGTCACTTCGCCTCCTACTGCTTGCTCTTTATTACCAGCCATCTTCGCCGCCGTCGCCACACGTTTTCTCTCGGCGTGCGAATTTATTATTTATAAAGTCGAACGAGCCTTCTGCTTCTGCCTCTTTCGACCCCCTTCGCGTTTCTCCTTGGGCGATTTAACTTCCGAGTGCGAATTTTCCCCGTGTGCGCGAGGCTGCCGTAGTATCGAGCGGTTGCAGACTGAGGCAACACACTCTTTTTCATTCTCTGTTTTCACATCGTCTTCCATCCCAACCCTCTCGACGAACTCTCCACAACAAAATGAAGTCTCAAAAGAGAGACGTTTTCGTGAAAAGAATTTCGCGTTAGCTTTTTCGGACAGAAGCGGCGTTGCTATCGGCAGCGAAGGCGCCGATGAGTCAACAATCAGCACGTCGCGCTGATTACGGAGTCCACTTATCTCACACCCGTACCCGCCTATGCCCCCGCGTTTTCGTTAACATTTTATACGCAATATATATTTTCGTTGCCAAGAAATCGTATCGTTTATTAAATGTATTCGATATTTAATGATACTGATTAGATTACTGTAAAAGCTTCGGATTATATCTCGAGTGTCGACATATGTCACCGAGTTATTTTCGCCTTCGGAAGGTTTTTTTTTTTTACTTGTTTCTCGCCACGAGCACTTTACTGCATATTGATATACGCTTGTGTGCGTTGGCTCTATATTGTTTGCCAGCAAAACAGTAGGACGCGACTCTCTTCGGAGTGGCTTTTGAAAATCCTTCGATCTTTTTTTTTTTTTTTTTTTTACTCGAAACTCGTTTGCTCTCTCACGCCGATATTACTAATACTACGTATACGGGATTATTCGATACGGCACACGGTTCTATCGACGTTTCATTTGCGATTATAGTTCCCGTTATGTACATTGGTATACGTAAGAGAATAATGTTGAAAAAAAAAATAATAAAAAATTGTGGAAGCTGCTCTTGCATACGGTCGATCGATAATCGCAAAGCGGCAAGTGGTTTTCGGGGTAAAACGGGTGGCTGTACGTTGTTGGCTTGGCGAGCCGTCAGAGAGGATACATCTGCGAGGTATCATCAGCACGGTACAAAAGACCGATCCATCATTCGTCCGGACAATCCGAGTTCGAAATTGCGGCTGCGACGGCATCTCTCCGGTTTCTCAGACTTCTTCGCCACCTATATATACCTTTTGGCAAGTTATACGCGAACGGATGAGACTCGCGCGCACGTGCGATTATAATGGAGATTAGGGACGTTGCGGACAATACATTTTTTTTAGCATTAAGTAAATACGATTTAAGTATTTCGTACGATTCGATAAATGGTTTACAAAATAAACTTAAAGGATATTAAACCTTCGATAATGAAACTTTTTGACTTTTCTCACCCATCGAAAAAATTAATTTTTTGTTTTTATTTGTTTATAACAGCGGTAAAATAACAAAGAAAAAATAAATAAATAAACATTTCACAGTCCAAATCATAATATAGAGTTACAAATAAAATTAAAGTTTACACACCGCAATGTATTCATCTTTCCGATACAAAAAAAGAAGAATAATCGCTAAAAAATCTTATATCCCGAATCCGTAATATCGTGTCTAGAAAACTGCAAAAGTGTATGTATCTCATTGAAAAATCATAATAACAGTCATACCGATCAGTTATTCAATATAAACGTCGAAGAGACGAGGGACGTTGTATCCGGAGGGTTCAACGTCACGATTTTATAACCAGGAGGCTAATCGTTAAAAAAAGAGCGTCACGTGGTAACCCGTTATTCTTTTTTTTTCCTCTCGTTGTTATTGTCGAGTTCCATATACGACCCCCATCAGTACGGACGATATTGAAACTATACTGTAGATGCAAATACGAGACTAGTGAAAGGATTACGATGCGTCAAACCCGATGACTGAACGGCCGGTAATCGCGTCGTGGCACCGTTCTAATATTTCGAATAGTTCGCATTTACAATGGACTTTATTGGGCGCAAGAGCAAAGGCAAAACTATAAGGGATGAAGAAGGTGAGGGGTGGGTCCCGCGAGTGACGGGGTGTTTCGGGGAGGCGGAGGAAAGGACATCCATCACGCGGTGTCAACGTGATTGTCTTCCGTCGTCGTGGTCGTCGTTCTCTGGTCCTCCGTGCCTTCGCAACGGCGTGGCGCGCAAAAGTATTGTCGAAATGCCTGGGAATATACTTTCCGTCACGTATCGCTCTCACAAGCAATGAAAAAAAAAAAAAAAAAAGAAAATCTTGTCACACGAACCGGAAACAGCTAAAAAAATACTCGCCGATCCGAATCGATGACGAATAACTCCGTTTTTCGTTTTAGCGATTTCAAGGCGCATAAGACGCTCGCGAATCGAGATAATTTTCCGATGAGACCGACGAAAAGCCGAAACAAAACTTCGACCACCGAGGCATCAGTAAACGCGTTCGGGGTTTCGAAGCTTCGCTCGCCATCGCGTCGTATTCAAATGAGTTTTCTGATGTATTTAGTCTGAATACTGTGACGAAAACTCCCATCGTCCGACCGCCCCGCTTCCGCGTCCCTTCTCGACGCGTCGTTAAAGACACATTTTCTCGGTAACCCCAACTTTCAAACTCTCCGATGCGTGTTGAATAATACTGTAAGCAGAGTATATTTAAGAAAATGCTGTGGAAAGACCCGCGCGATTCAGAAGGGGTTAAGCGTTAAGCGCATTGAACATTACGGTAGGAGCGTTTTTTTGTTTCGACGTTTTTTATTCGTAATCCGTCATCCAAATGTGAACGAAAAAAAGGTTCTTTTTAAGCTCTCGTTGGATGGTTTTACTTATAACAATAACACGGATGTGTGTTGTATATTCTATTCGGAGCTATAAACAGAACTTCACTTACTATATACATTTATTCAGAATTTCTCGATCGTATTTTTTATCTTAACAAACAAAATTCATTGGAATTTCGATAACCCAATGTAATTCGCGGAAAGAAATCATTCGAATTCTTTAATCACTTAAAAAAAAAAAATTCAATTTAACTTTAATTTAAATCTCAATTGAGTCAAATGCGATGTAATCGATATTTGTTAGTAATAACTAAACATTTGTTTCGCCGCATCCAACTATACATCAGTTAACTCCAAAAAAACTCGTTTCTCAGTGCACTTTTGCAATAAATTAGCTGAATCAGCGATTATATATTTTTATACCAAAAAAAAAATCGATTAATTCTATTCTCGATTAAGTTGTTTCGATTTTTCTCAAATGTTAATTTTTTTTTTTTTTATTTGATATTTGTCATTTCGCAACAGTAAAGCGAGATATGTATATAAAGAGAGCGATGGGTTCGACGTGAGAGGTGGGGGTGTCTGCGCGTAATCGAGTTGCACCACCCAACCCCCAAACGGCTATCCGTTTTATTTATCCGATAACACGCCATTATGGACATAGCGAGTTCACGAGATAGAGAGAGAGAGAGAGAGAAAGCTTTCGCTCGTTCGCGAATGTGGGTGTGTCGGTAACGATTGGCTATTTATAATAACACACGCCGGTTCGTATGGGTAATTAGTTGCTCGTAAGCCACCGAGCGAACGGTCGGAAAACAACGAACTGCGCAATACGCGGTAGCTGGCGGTCCTTGGTGTCGGAGACTCACAGAAAAATGGTCACTCGACTATCTATCTCGGTGCCGCGATGTAAATTCAAACAAGCCGTTGAATACAGGTCTACAAGAGGACTATACCATAACTCGTACGGTCAATGATTATATCCAATTAAGCATTAATTTCCCGGGAGGGATATCGCGTGTAACAACCCAGTTTGAAATAGATATCGATACATCGTTGCGCAGAATAACTCTATTGGAAAATTTCGTCATATACCAAATAAAGAGACATGGAAAATAAATAAATAAATATTAGCAGGTCACGCTCCCACGGAAAATTATATATCGTGGTTAAAATTAATCCACCTGAATAGGACGACGAACACGCGGTTGGGTTTTAGAGAAGACAATTACATTTTTTTCGATAATTATATAATATCTATTATTATTACGATATTATAATAATTATTAACTTAGCTTAATATACGATACGATGTTTCGCGTCAAAGTAGACATTTTTTTTTTTTTTTTTTCGAGTAATGCTGCCAGCATTTTTATATTTTACGTGACACTGGCATCGCAGCATCCCGATGCGAATTACAAATTCATACGGTTCGGACCGAACGCGATATATCGAGATTGTTGGATTAGATCGAGTTGGCGTGGTGCGGGGGAGGAGCGAGAGGTATAGAAGGATTACTTCAGAGGGTGAGGATGAGAGTAGTCTTCTCGCGGATAAGAGCGCGAGCGGCTGGCTATAAAATCTTGTCTATTGTGCGCTCTCGGTGGGGTCGTGAGCGCACAATGCTTATCGATGCGGGGATTGCTCCGTCGGAGAATCGAACCAGTCCGCGAAGGGATGCTGCATCCACGGGGATAGGAGAGGTGAGCGGTTAGATCGAAGAGCTCAGAGTGGCGAGGGGGATGCGTACATGCAACGCTGAGGTATTATATATCCGATGGCGAAGAGAGAGAGAGAGAGAGAGAGAGAAGAAGCGTGAGTGGTCCACGGTATACGATAATACTCGCGGTCAATCTAAACGTGACTTTGCAGACTTTAACTTCAGCCAATCCGAATTCGCGCAACGCGCGTTTTCCATCACACCGCAAATCCAAGTTTAATCGTCACCACTAAAATCCTAAAGTCTGAAATTCCTAAAAATTTATTTTTTATATAACACCGAAATTCATTGAATTTATGAAATTCCAAGACGAATACATCAAATTTTTTTTACAATTTAACAATTTAATGAGTTCGCTGAAAGTTTTTTTACTGTAAATTATGAATTAATCATCGATATATTGGAAAATTTACGTAACGAAGTTTATCTCTGAAAAAATAAACCTCGCGCTATATACTGTAACTCGTTTTTTTTTTTATCACTCCACCATATCTTTTCGCAGGTAATAGTGTTGAAAAAAAAAAAAAAAAATCATCACCTATAGTTGTCAAAAAACAAAAGAAAAGAGAAAAATCGAACGATAAATGAATAATAGTCCGAACGTGGGAACGGGGGTATGAATATAAACACAGCGAATATAGAGAGAACAGGTAGAACGCAGAAGAGGACAAGGAAACACGAGCAACGCTGCGTGAGAGTTTAATCGCTGAGAGAGTTGGCGGCTCTTCAAAGTCTAGGTCGATAACAACGTCCGATATTTCCGCGAGCTCTCGCGCAAACATAGTTATAGTACGAAGACTATATATAGTATATATATAATATATATATATATTCGTTGTATGAGGTGTAGATGTGGATATATATATCGGTAGATGCTGTCCTTCCTGTATAGCTGCGTTCGCCTGACGCGTGTCCGAGCGATTGACGCTCGTTCTCTCCGGCATCGACGTGAAACGTGAAAAATGCGGTTTACCTCTACGGCATTCTCGTTCCGATCTGACCAGTGTTCGATGGTTCCTGGCTACCTGCTCGTCCACCTCGGCACTGTGATTGTCTTCTTTTTTGTATTTCTCTTTGTTTGTTTTTTTAATATTTTTTTAAAACTCTCGCGTGCATTTTACACATAGCTGTAGAGTCCCTCCCCCCCCTTTGGAACGATCTCTGGTCTCTTGTCCGGCACTCTCTTACCCTGTCTCTGCATATGCAACTCTATATTTTCATACTAACTGTCGTTACTGTATCGTACTATATACGTTGGTTCTATCCTCTCATTCTCTTGGCGTCCACCTCTCGTTTTTCTCCATTCGCCTCTCATCGAACAACGAGTATACAACAAACCACCGTACAAACAATGGTGCGACATGTCGAGGGTCTGTATTACGATATATATACGCAACAAACAGCCTCCTCTGGTTCGCGAACGAGCGCTATAGCTTCGCGATGCAAACACTCGGGTGCCGCTTTTGCTGGTCCGCTCTCTCTGCCGGGCTCTCCGCTTTGCGCGGGGAACCGCAACCGTTCAGGGCGAACAATGCGTATCACACGGAAGCTTGCATGAAAATGCCTGGCGCCCTACGTCCTCGCTTATTCGCTTACATGTACATCTATATATACGTTTACTCAGAGTATTCCCCGTCGTGCGGAAGCCTCGCTTTGATTCAAACTTCGTTCTCGTTGTCGTGCCCGCCGCTATGATGCTCTAGCCACCGACGCGCTCGCGCGCGCGCGCGCGCGAACCCCGTATGTTGGGCGCGAAGGGGCGCAAAAGAGAAACAAGATACACACGAAAATCCGGTGAAAAGAGCTCCGCCGAAGCGTGTTGCTTTTGGATGCTCTGTGTTACTTTCATCGAGAGGAACATTGGAAGGAGCCACTCGCGCCATTGGGGTGGAAAATCGCGAGGTGGGCAACACCCCGTGCAAACCATTTGTTGATTCATAGATCCGGAAACTATTGGCGTATTGACAAATATTTCGCGACACGTAAAACATCGAAAGTGTATTACATTTTATCTTAATAACGATTATCTTTGAATTGCGGTTAAGTTACGCGAGTAAACTGGGAGTAAAAGAAGGTTTGTGGAAACATTGGGAAATGGGTGTCGCGGTGAAAGAATTAACTGAACCGAAATTGTTCCATAAATAAATTTGTCGAAGCGGAGAGTTTGTAAGAGGGTCGTTAGCATCTGGTTGAACGCGTAACTAACTATAGACGATTACTCTTGCTATTACGTTGAAAACATCGACGACAGAGTAGCGTCAGCCACGTACGTCGTTCATTAGGCACAAGGAAGGTGCAGTCACAGTGACGTGTGGGCATATGTGCAACAACAGCAGCAATGGTTGTGCGAGTGCAGGGTATAGGTACTTCATACACGTATATACATTGATGGATATGTATATATAAGTACAGAGAGGCGCGCATTAACTCCCCTCCAAAGCCCCGTCGGCCCCGTATTAATTCCACTAATTGGGGGCGGTTTGGACCGACGCAAACATCGGTCCCTTCCTGTCACTCGACTTGCCTGCTCAGCTTGCAAGCCGTTTCACGACATAGAGAAATATGTATGTATGTATGTATATATCTGCCCTCAAATACTTACCAACGATACGAGTGGCAGACGAGTGAGAGAGACATCGATTTCGTGATTGATCGTCTTGATGCTCCTCAGCCGAAAGTCGATCCTTCCGACAGCTTCTCGGCTCAGCTGTGTATAGGGCTTCACTAATTTCTTTTCGCGTCTTTCCACACTTGGCATGTTACAAATAATACCTTCCGAGAATACCTGGATTGCGGTTTAAAATTATCTCGACTGGGGTCATTCCAAAAATTCCTGAACGCTATAATTGCAGATAATTGTACGAAGACTTTTTGTTCAAACGATACATTAGGTCTCAAAGGATTGATGGCGGATTCAAAAATTACCTTCGTGTGCTAAATTGAGTTTCTTTGCGTATTATCTTGAAGATCCTTTGAGAAAAATTTGAATTGCTTTTACGATGAATAGAAAAAACTGCGATGTTAATGTCGAATCAATAGAAAATAGAAAAAAGTTGTTCCCGCATGCAGTTCTCGCGTATGAGCTTAGAACGCGAAGGAAAGCAAAATACACCTTGTTAACTCTATCCTAATTTTCGGAAGAGTTCATCCTACCACTTTCGAACTTGTTTCGAGTTTGCGCGAGGTCAAGGGAGATCAGCTGTGCGACGATGTAGGGTCCGAGCGGGTTATCGTTCGTATGTGTTGCATCGGTTACGTTCCTCCTCTTGTATAGAGTGTGTATATCACACACTTTAATACCATAGGCGCGGACAGCACCGATGCCCAAGCTTCGTCGAGGAAGGGTCCCTCTTGGCTCGGTCGGATCTGGGTCACCGGGCCGATCCGAGGGCATAGACGAGGGGTTGACCGACCGAAAGAGCGAGGAGACGAGCGCGAACACACGAGGTTTGCGGGGGCTAACTCCTCTGTCCGTCCGTCCTTCTTGCCGTCCCCGACGAAACGTCTATGACAGGATAATCGCGGCGTGGTAGCGGGGCTAGTAGCTGCTGTGCACAGGTCCCTCCTCTCTCTATATATTTCCGAGCTTCCATTCCTCTTCGCTTCCATTGAGACTCGGACGCGCGTCTCGATTCTCCATGCTATATAACCCTCTCGAAAAGCCTAACTCTCTTTTTCACTGTCAGTGCTTCGCTGCTACCATGCACCGTCCTAGTGGTAGCTAATTTCTTTTTCAAGTTCTCAATCATCTCAGCTCAACTGAAGATGGGTATATACCTGCCATCAGCGCGGTACTCTGTTCCGTAGAGGCCTCCCGTCTTATGTTGAAGAGATACTGTATGACTGAAGGGGCGAGTAGCGTCTTTTCGAGTTCCATGTAACATGTCCAGCGTCGGCAGTCACTCAGAGAACCGACTGTAAGGTCAATGACGTTCATTGATTATCGTCGGGTTTATGTAAGTTTTTGAATTCTCGCGAGAATTTCCTTGATGATTAGGTACGTGGCAGATTCTCAAAAGTTTCAGAATTCACAAGATTCAGGACTCATTATGTTCGGACGGAATGTCTGAACATAAATTTCCTTAACGGAGGCGCGCAAAGATACAAAGTGAATTTACGATCTGCGACTACGATGAATTTTCCCAATTCAATGTTCGGAAATGTGTGTGAAGCATCAGAGTCCTATTGCAGTTGGAAACATAAGTAGTTTTTCTTTATGAGACTAAATCTATCGCTAGAGATGAAATCGTCTAAAGGAAGTCAACGCCATTTACATTTGCGAGAAGAGAATTCACAATATTTGTAGTACTAATGGTTATGTTTGTTTCTTCGGTTTGAGCTGATATTTCGGTAGGCTGTCTGAAATACAATTGATAGAATATTGTGCAAAATGCTTTCACATGTATTCATAAATCTTAGTCACAGTTTAAAATACGTTAAGATACGTTTTAAAACATTAAATCTGTGCTATCGGTTCAAGACATGTAGTGTTACAATGTTCTTGCAGATGATTTCTTGACAAAATCTCGTCTTTTTGCCAAAATTGCAATAGTACACATTAAATCTGTCGGAAATGTATATAAGCGCTTCAACTTTGATGTCACGAAACATCGTAAACCGTGGAAATGACGATGTTTTCCCTGACAATCATATAGACAGACACCAAAGAGAGATTCGGAGAGAGAAAAGTGTTCGGGATTGGTAGAAGCGCAGCAACTGACACAGCAATGGTAGCGACGTCGCATGCCAGGGTTGTTGAAGACTCTGCGAGGGGCTATAGTTGAGGATAAGTGACAGGAGGTGCTCAGCGATTCAGGGAGTGAGAAAGCGAGAGACATAATACGACGGGGGTTGGCGAGCTTTGCTCGAAAGGGGTATAACTCGAAGAGGAGGGGGGCACGCAGAGCGAGCTGCAACATCTAGAATGGAAGAGCGGAGTGAGGAGGTGAGTTTACCTACAGAAGAAATAAGTGCGCGCGTGTAATGCTGATGGCGAATGTTGCGGAGCCATAGAACTCCGTGGAGACGACGCGAAGAGCCTCTCTCGGTTCTCGGTTCTTCGTGAGTTCTATGCGACGAGGTGGTTGAAAGGGGGTGAAAGACGGAGCAAGAGAGAACACCAGAGCGTTCTATCGATTCGTACACCGTGAGAGGTAAAAGGGGTTGGGGGGCGGGGGGAGGGTGAGGGGGGGGGGGGGTGGCTACGGCGACATTCTTCGTCGTGGCGTGGTATATACTACTTCTGCTCTCTGGAGCTGTTCCATACTTTGGAGACAGAGAGAGAGAGAGAGAGAGAGAGAGCGGCGAGTGAGAAAACAGTGAGAGAAGAGAATCCAAGCAGCGGCGGACCAAGAGACGCGAAGAGAAGCGAAGAGAAGTCGGATAGGAAAAAGAAGAAATCCCCCACTCGGTCCTCACGACGAGACCGCGCAGAACTAAGCTCCTCGCTCACTCTCGAGGCAGCTCGCCAGTCGTACTGCCTCCGCCTTTTACGTTTGTATATAGTCGTGTTCCAAACGGCGGTGTTGGAAGGGGGGGAGTGTGGGAGTGCGTCGGTGGAAGGATTGTGGCTGTTGGAATCCAACGGGAGGGGGAACCCTCGTGAGAGAATCGTGCCTCCACCGTTACCCCCACTCCGGCGTCAAACGTGGAGGAAGTTACCGTAGGCGTGTTCGGCACAACCTGTTTAACCAATGAAAACCATTCAAACCCTCCGTTCTCAACCAATCCAACGAATAAACGCGCGCACTGGTAACGCCCCGTTATCCCCGTTTGCTTAGACTCGACTGATGTTTTTATTTATTACATCTGTGACTGGGTAGGGAAATACTCCCAACTCGACCGAGGCGAGAGCGTTTGCCACTTTGAGAACGAAGGGGATCCCGCGTTCCTGCGTTGTGTTACGTACTTTACTATCCGCGGCCGTGGCACGTCTCTTCGTCCACCAACCACCACCACCACTACCACCCATCCAACCAACCAACCAACCGACCCACCACTATCAACCGCCAACCCCTCTCTCACGTCGCGCTCACTGTAGTTTTACTCCGTTTGGTGTTGTCGCACGAGACGTTTCCCGTGTTCCGTTCGCGTACCGCGTGGTTTTTCCAACTCCCATTTGTATTCGAGGGAGTATTTGCAGTGTCGATAACGCAGTTGTTTGATAAACGCCAAATCAACGTTGATTCAGTTGTCTCGGTGATCAGTGTTATAAGCGAAACGTCAGATCCGAATCGTCGTTGTTCGTTGTGCAATCCGGGAAGTTGATCACGCGTGTCCTTACGAAATTGTTGATTTAACGAATTTGGCCATTTTGCTCAAAACCGAATCCGACAACCGCTGCCCGAGAAAAACCATCCCGCGACACACCACCGTGAACACGCCGCCGCGCAACCGCGATGGATCAAACGATCGGTTCGTTTAATTGATTAACAGTTGTCACCGGGCGCCGATTGTGGGAACAGTCAATATACGCGATATAAGAGATAAACTCGTGTGAACAAGTGAAGTTTTGTATTTTTTTTTAAATATCAGTGAAACAGTGACACTTCGGGATTTGTTTGTTTTTTTATGTCATCGTCGATTGCTGCTGCTGCGAAGCCAATGACGAACGATCGATCAGTCTGTTGATTCCTCATCGGGATTTCGTTGATCCTGATCATTCTGGCGAACGCACAATCGGCGATTGTCGTTCATCAAAAAGATAATACATAGTAAAGAGTAATCTGGGCGATCAAAGATCTATCGGAGCTATGATTCAGGAGTAATTTTGCGAAGCTCCCGTGGCCTTCAGAGACCGCGTGACAACGCTGGATCTCGATCGGAAAACGATAATACCGGTGGTAAAATAGTGGATACCACACATATCTCGTGAACAAAGTAAAGGTTAAACCAACCGCCACGGACCTGTTGGAGAGGTTCGAGGTGCTGGACCTTAGGCGTTTTGCACACTCGATGGACCACGGAGCGATGGATAGTTCGTCCGAACACAGTAGCCGCGCAAGTCCCGTAACCGGCAGTCCAAAGCATCCGCATAGTCCTTCGGTTCAGCAACAACACCAACATCAACAGCAACAGCATCACAGTTCGCAGCATCAACCACCGCCTTCCCATCATCAAAGTCATCCCCGCGATCAGATACGCGAATTGCAGGCACAACAGCAACAACAACATCGTGGTGTACCAACACCGGGATCGCCGACGCGTGGTTCGCCACCGCAGGTTTTACCACTCAGTCCGCCTCCGTTGTCGTCCGGAGGTCACGGAGGAATTCCCGGTATGGTACCACGAATGCCGGGTCTTCCGCCACCGGAATTACGACTTCTCGGTCAGTTAGGCGGTATGTTGAGTGCACATCATGGCTCGCCGCTTGAACTCATGGCAGCTCATCACGGTGTTCTACCGCCGAGATCGTACAACAGTCCACCACCTATAAGCTCCAGCGATCCAACCGCAAATGAGTGCAAACTCGTTGATTATCGAGGACAAAAAGTAGCGGCATTCATAATTAACAATGATACGATGCTGTGTCTGCCACAGGCGTTCGAACTTTTTTTGAAACATCTTGTCGGTGGTCTACACACGGTTTACACAAAATTGAAGAGGCTTGATATCGTGCCACTCGTGTGCAACGTCGAACAGGTCAGAATTCTACGTGGACTTGGTGCCATACAACCGGGTGTTAATCGATGCAAGTTGCTCAGCTGCAAGGACTTCGACGTACTGTACAGGGACTGCACAACCGCCAGGTAAGAAATCTCCAACTATTTATCCTGGCGAAAGGCAAGATTAACCGTAACAGTGCGATACTACGAAACGAACTTCGCGACATTTCGCTAAAGAATAGATTTATATCATTTTATAATGACTACATAATGACGGAACACCTTCAACAGTACAATGTCGTCATGAGAAAACCTTCTTCGAAAATAAGTTGCGAATCTATCGAACGGCTTAACCAATAGTACATCGTGTAGCATATAAAAACGTCAGAGATCGTAATGTTATCCGTGAGATCGTGACTGGTAATTGGAAAAAGGGACGCATAGTGCAAAATTAATCCCAACCCGACATTATATTGCTGGGAATCACGACCTCTGTTGACTCTTCTTCTTCTTATTCTTGAAGATCCATCCGAGTCACGACTTTGATTCTTTTTTTCATCACGTATATCTAACGCAGAATAATCGGAATTTTTCTCTGTGGTATAAAAACATCGCGACAAGTAATCGCTGTATGTATTTTTCTAAAAACTCGATTATATTACTGCGAGACATCGTGTGGGTGTGCGTTACACATACAAATAATAAAGTATAAGCGCTGACAGGGAATTTTGATGGGAGCCAACGATAAGACGTTCAACTTCCTCGGTTCGCTTCGAGCCGCTTGCAACACCGATATATTTTTCTTTAGCACTCGTTGCCACACCAGCACCTTCGATGCACCTTTTATAAACTACCAAGCGCGCACAGAAACGGAAGCTAAAATCCTCGCATGCATTAATAACGCGAGATGTCCCCTCTGGGCAGCGGTTCATCTTCGGCGCCTGGGCAGACCTCGCTTGGCTCACTCGTATACTCCGTTTAGCTACCGGCACACACACCCATAGCTACCTTAAATAACATACGTTTTAATTGCTCACTCACTTTCTGTCTTCGTCCATCTCGTTTCTCACCATCAAACGACTTACAAACACCTTCATGAAAATCTTAATTACCTTGTATCTTGATGAACGGATTTTTCGAATTTCCTAACACTTGAGCCTATCGCACAGTGTACACAATTCGAGATCCTTCTTTGATCTTTTGTATGCTCATGTGTACTTTTACGGAACCGTTTCTACATTTGGAAGGCCTATCTTCTGTTTTTGAATTGCCAGTATCATAGCCTTAGTACGCATTCCTCAGAATCAGAGATAAGAGATATCAGACTATTGGAACGCCCGTTTTTAGCATTCCCAATTGTCCTTAAAGAAACCCATTTGATTCGTTTGCTTTCGATAATTCGTGAGATCAACAACGTTGAATTGAATTGCCGAGAGTTAACTATCGTACAATACAGTTACACGGGTACTCGGGTGCTATATGTATACAACAGAGTGCTTGGTAGCTCGAGTGGCAGTAAAGGGCGCGTGCCCTGCTCGTTTCTAGGATTGTCGCGGGGTTGGAATATATAGCGGTATGGTTGTCTGGTTGTTCGAGCGCCAACAGGTGTCCCTTTCACGGCAGTTTCTCTGAATGAATCGTCGTCCCCAACGTCGACGTGGCGGATATAGTAGTGGTGTGGAGGCCACTGTGTAGTACCAGCTTACCCCACCCACGAGTGCGAGACGGCAGACGAAACGGAATGGTAAACGGAACCGAGGGGATCCGCCGGCGGGACGCGACTTTGCCTGCAAAGATTTTGTCACTCGTACAGCACAGTGGGAAATTAAATTTCACGTTTCTGCTCATTGTGTTACGCGATATTGTTAGTTCTATCGATTACTCGTACTCGATTGACGCTTCTTCCATTTCCTGTACGTGTATCACTGGCTGTTGTGGTTTTTTTGGTACTTTTATTCCGAATCGAGGAGTCTGTAAATGCTTACGGCCCGTAGCGGAGACTCGACAATATTTGATCAGTGTGAAACGGCTTCTCGCGGTGGCACTCGTAGCAACGGAAACGGATTCAACGCGATGAGGAGAGAAAGTGAGATGGAATGTTGTTATAGAGTGAGAGATCGTGTATACGAGAGACGGAGAGAGAATAAACATGACGACGAGCTACGAGGGAGAATGCCCCGTAGGGATAGGGATCCGAATAATCCGTAGTCGCAGTCACAGAACAGAGCTCCATGAGCCGTCGGCTCGTGCGGGTCCCCTCGTCGTTTGCCTTGGCGTTTTTGGGTTCTTCGCTCTTCGCGCGTACAGCAAACCAACTGTATTCTTATCTCTTTTCAATCAGTAAAAAATCTGTCTAATACACTGCGTCCAGTTGTGTCCCCGTGATTTGTCCATTGACACAGCAACAATGTGTTTTTACAATTTTAGTCTCAATGAACTTTTAGTTTTGTATCGAACGAGTATTTTGAAATTTGCTTATCAATTTGCATGGTCTGTGATATAAGTCTGAATTCTTCGTCAGTGCATTTTTTTACGTTTCTATGCGATTTCGGACATTATATGTACATAAATATGTAAAAATCTTTTTCAATCTTTAATTTACGTAGAATGGGTCAATACGCAAAAGAATTCCGTTACTAATTTCTCGAACATTTTTACTGTTAACAGTGTCGAGCAATCATAAAAATGATAAAAGAAAAAAAGTGCAGATCGTAAACATTTAACATAAATATTAACTAAAAGTATTTTACAAAAAATGTTGAACTCTTACGAGTACTTATTTCTTTTTTCTTTTTTTTACAAAATTCACATTCATAGGACTTTGACATGTTTTAATATTCACAAAGAAGCACTCGGCTGCGAGTCGTCGCTTTTTTCCTCTACTTTCGTATCTTTTTATCTCCATATCTAAACTGTGATCAAATCCTTGAATAATGCTTTTTAGTAATAATTTTGCAAAAACATAAGAATCGCAAGAGCTCTCTTTCAATTGGTGCCTAAACGATCGAGTTATTGGCGATAGAGTATTGGCACTCGAGTGGGGTATCCTATAGACACCGTGTACGGCTACATCTATGTAGAACGACCGCGAAAAATTGGATGATGAAGAGGCTGCGGCGTGGGGCAGAGTGGCCGTTGTGGGGTCCGGCGGCCGCGCGACGATCGCATGTATCCCCGGCGTTTGGCATCGTTACACTCTGATAATACATGTATTGTATTGTTTCGCTATACTAAATACACCCCGGTTCGTTGGTACCCGTTCTGTATCCTCCGCAATGGCGTTTCCCGCACCCCGCGTCCAGTTCGGTATCGTCACGAGCTTTGGCCAACGTGTTACCTCCCCCGCGTTCGTTGACTATATCGTTTGCCGTTGTTGTTGCTGTTGTTGTTGTTGTTGCGCTCACTTCTGTGCATCTCGCCACTTTCGATCCTCTCGGTGCAGTTGGCTAGAAACTCGGAAGGGATGGAGGGAGGGATATATAGCTTGAACAACGTGCACAGCCGGAACCACAGCGATAATTCAGTGAATTTTTTTCTTTGCGGTTTATGGCGCCGGCTGCGCACTGCGTCACGTACAGCTATTACAAAGCTTTCCGATCGCCTCGTGGATTCCAGACTATAGTATATCGGATAACCAATCGAGACTCAACGCGAAAGCATCGCATTGCCTGACCGTCTCTAAGTTTCCTTCTCCGATCTTCTGTTACTCGCGAGAAAATTCATTTTGTGTTTCCTCTATTTCGACGAGCCTCAACCGATTTACGAGTTACGATTCACCGCAGCCGGAAACGTTCTCCGCGAAGTGCGTAATGTTATCTATCTCTCGTTACGACTTGCAACTGTACTGGCAAACGTTTCATGCTTCGAACGCGTGTTATAACCAACGCAAAGTCTTTATACTTTTCTCTGTATGCAATGACTGCTCGGGTCTTGTGAATCGGCCGTTTATATTTTTTCCGGCTTGCGGCTACGCGATCATGCTGGTTGCAAGTGCTTCTCACTCCTTCTCTCACCATTATGGAATTGTTAAGAATTTCATCGTCATGCGGGAATACGGCGCTCTAAGTAAAACTGCGAAAGGCCGCGACCCATGAAATAACAGTTCATTTGTGTAGCATAGAAAATCGAAAACGTAAGAAAAAAAGCAATTTGGATTTTGAGGCGCTTTATGGATTTCCATCAATGAAAAACCATCCTTAGGAGTTCCACATGTGTACAAAATTTTAATCCGCAGTTTGAAAATTGCGCGGAGAAGAAGTAACTATACATTTTTTCGTATTTTGGAACGTTCTTGAGATGTTTGCATGCCAATACGAAAAAAGATTTCATGAAAAAAAAAAATCTTTCTCCATGGAGTAAATAAAATTACTATAATCCGTCGTTAAAATATCGACTATAGGTATTGTTTATCATATTTCGTGTTTGAGAGAAGTGTTTGATTAGCGGATGAGACCAAATAACAAGACAGTTAAAAGTAGTTGAAAGGATCGATAAGACAGCCCTTATTATTACTGGCGTGAAACGGTTGCTGTTGGATCGTAATATTATCAGCCGATCGTGAAATAATTGCAATTGTACAACGGTCGGATATTATCGTAGTAACCCGCACTGTACGTACGTGAGGTATGGGCGAGTTGTTAGGGATCTTGCCTACCTATAGGTTAACAGTACACCGGTAGTTACTATAGGCAGAAAGATGAGTTATACCTATACTTACACTACATAGGTGATGCACCACAAGTCCTAAAGAAAATAATAATATGCAGCTTATCCTCGCGTACGGGACTAACGAGTTGAGTTAATTATATTAATTAATTTGCCTAACCAAGTTAAACGAACAATGTACAAATTGTGCACGTAGAAGGTCTGCGAGCTATCGGACGTTAATGTACCTCGTGGTGTCTGTCTTTAATTGGTAGCGCGATATTATACCCGATCACAGGACCATCAATGAGCGAACCTATACCACGTTCGGTTAGGAATATATAAGGAAGAAAAAAAAAAGAAAAAAAAAATATGAAAATAAAAAAAACGTTAAGATGAGAAACGCTCGTACACCAGCGAGGCAACGATGCGATTTTCCGTCTTTAGCCTCCTTACATACTTCTCCTGTAAATTCTCTCGGTAATACTATTTCTCTCTTGAATCTGCTGATGACTCCGCGCCACGGTGAGCTTAGATTATAAAAGTGTGCTGTGGTATATCCGCCACCTCTATACGTGGGAGTGCTCGGCCCTGGACTGTAATTCTATGCGTTATTAGCCGTTTAATTATAAAATTGTGCATAGATTAATTGGCTCGCCCGGTAATGGCCCTCCCCAACAATGAGATTGCCCGCAGACACACAGAGAGGCTCCAGAACTCTGCTGTGCCGTTATTAATATTTATTTCCCTGCTCCTCGCGCCTCTGCTATCTTTTCATTCTTCGGCTTTTTTTCTCTCTTTTTTTCTTTCTCCTATATTCGCGTTCATTGCTATCTTGTGGCTCTTTCGCCGCGTTCATGCTGCATCAACTGTAGCTGTCTGGTGGATTGCGATACCAACCTGTGTGCGCTTTGATGCGTACGCTGCTACTGTTGTTACATGTGTAGCATCTACAATTCGCGTACACTAAATAACCTATTATGCATACTACAATATGAACTCTACGCATATGTGTGTACAAGAACTGTGCTCTCGGAGGTTCATTTACGTGCATCCCTCCCGCTCGCGAGAAATCTCAAGTTGTAAAGTCTGACAATGATGAGCGAGCAGCGTTAGGCACCGAAGAAACGCTCATCGCGCGCGGCCCTGAAACACATCGTACGATATGTTAATGCCGTGCGAAATGCTAACGTTATTCGGTCGCGGATTCGAGATATCGCAATTGGCCGTGACCGCGGTTGTTTGAATCTTCATCGCTAATTCATTCGCAAAGAGAGAATAGAGCTTCTCGCGGTAATAGGCCAAATATGTATTTTCTTCATTACGCATTAATTGCAGTATATATTTTTTTTGCAAATAATTTTGTAGTTAAAAAATTCTCATCAATCTTCTCGATTCAGCAATGTTATATCTTGCATGACAATCTTTTTTCTATTATCTTGCGTAAGTTTACATGTCGCCCTTACGGTATATATGCCGCGATGTTAAATAAAAATGCATGAAAATCTGAATTTACACGTTACCTTCATAGTTTGTTGGACCAATGTTACTCACTTCCGGTCTCTTTCGGTAGACATGCTTCAGAATCGGTTTCTTTTTTTTTTATTTTTTTTATTTCGATACAGAAGTACCGGATTTGCGGTCGATTCGAATTTGTCTATTCGCTATATGGAGCATTATTGCCGTATGCACGAGACTCTTCGGCGAATGACCCTGAGACCCAAATTCATGTAATGATGACGTTCATGTGAATCAAGGCATAGACTTTATGCGTTGGTATACAGATGTACGTCGATCACACACACCATTGCATTATACGAGAGTTCGTCTATATCTCCAATGAAATTGTATCGGTTATGGGCCTTATGGCAGCTGCCCGAGATACGTTTTTTTTTCCTTCATCCCTCTCCGACGCTGTGACCCATGGCGGGGAGCAAAAGAGCTCCTGGGCATATTACAAGGGCTCACATGCCCCCTTCATTGTTGGCACTCTACTTCTCGTCTCTCTTTTGATACAGATATATATACACGCATAGCACACTTTATGCCGTTCTTATGAACACGCGTAGTTATATCCTGTAGCATATATACACACGCGTCGATATAACTACAGCGCACTATAGATGGTACATTACATCCCATGGATCTCTGCAACGGAGTTACAATGCGTTGTGTGTTTTAATATAATGTAATAATGTAATAATACCCAATTCTTACGTTTAACAAAGGAGAATAGATGTGCCACAGAGATGTGAGAGCCAAAAGGTATACAATGGACACTCGATGATCGCGGAGACGCCTAATTCACTTCTCGTAATAATTATTATACACAGGCCACTGACTCATCGCCGTCGTCGTTGTCGAACGCGAAATCGTTAAGGACTCCGGCGCAGGGAGGATGGGGGTAAGGAGGGGGGGGGGAGGGGGGGATTTAAACGTTCTAATAGAAATTCTAAAGCCCACGCTAAACACTGGTGAGAGAGTTTGCCAAGACAAAGAGGCCAGAGAGAGAGTGTTATCGATCCTTTCGCGTATATAGAAGAGGGAAAAAGAAAGAGGAGCCGCGCAATATTCGTTGGGTTTCGCGAAGATACATACAACACACCCTTCCCGACCGTGTCCGAGCGCAATAATACTTTTTTTCCTCCCCGCCTTTGGTTCTTCGCTTCTTTACAATCGTTCTTAATTCAAGAAAATTAATTGAAACACACAAATCCGCGCGGAGCTCACCTCCTCTTTCTTTCCATTGGCCCATCGTCGTGCCTCGTTTCGCTTGCGGACCAAACGCGCCCTATCTATCTTCTCCCCTGTCGCTTCTCTCCTCCACGTCCCATAATTCCCGGTAATTAATAATCTGCAACAAGTAATAATAAAGCCAGTAATCCGACGGCCGTGGCAAGTACGCCCGAGTGTGCACCAAGCTTCGCGTTCTTAATTCTAGATAATTAATGCAAAGACAAACAAGAAGAATTAACCGCCCCGACTAGTCTGATTTTTCTCTCTTTCCATCTCCAGTCTTCCTTCCTCCCTATCGCTTTTCTTCTCGTTTCTGTTCTACCCGCTTATAGTGGAATCGTTTTCTTCTTTAGTTTTTTCAATAATCTAAGCTGACAGAGAACGAGGATTCATTTTTTCAGTTCAATTTAAGAATAATGAGACACGTCGTCTACGAAGTTTTTGACAATGAAATAATGTCTATTGTAACACACAGACAATTAGGTTTTCAGTAAAATTATTAATATAATAATTGATGACGATTCTTGAAACTGAAAGTACCAAAATCAAATTTAATCCATTTTAGTCAGCGTACCATAAGATCGATTTCGAACTGAAATTTTAATTTTTAGATAACTTTTACTTCATTTTTTCTCGAATAGTACATAAACTCGTTTACAATTAAGAACATTCGAGGTGAAGAATTTCCATCCGGGCATTTTATGTCGTAGTTAATCGTAAAGGGCGAATGCAGAGGAGAGAAAATAAGGAAGAAAAAGAAACACGATATAAAGCGCGAGGGTGAAATGATGCGAGGGGGGTGAGAAAATATGCGAGTGCTCGATAGCGTTATCGCGAATCCCAGAGGGCAACCTCCGTGACGTCGAGGTGTATCAAGAGGAGAGCTCGTAAACCGCTTGGCTTCGTACGATTTGCTCTTACTTCCAGAGATTACAGTCGGAAAAATCCTCGCGGAATAACCCCGTGACGACTAGAGTGCGCAGTATTTCTTTTTAAGGCCACGAGATTCGTAATTTTCGTATTACCGTTGAGTTTCAACGAGACTCTTAATTTGTTGGTAAAGATACAAGCGAAGCCGGATCCCTCGGAGGTTATCACCAGTTGTGTACACCTATCCAAGTGACTTTGACCCTCCCGACAATTTTGCAAGGGATTAATGCTTCTGTGATCTCACGCTATATGTATATGCAATGATGTATGTGACGATAAGCACATTTGCATAAACCGTCAAGTCATCGAGTACAACCGATCTTCCAAAGTCTCAGCTCGAGTGTTGCACATTCTGACCGCCAAAATGTATCGATTTACTAGTTGTCGGTCTATTTATATTTTAACTCGAATCGAACATGTGTCCTAAAACCATCCGCAATACCGTAGCCGATCACTATTGTCCGAACAATGACGACCCAGCGACGGAAAGAACCGGCGAATGAATCGAAAGACGTTGGTAGCGTGACTGTAATCACGAACGATGCCTTCCAATAGCTTCGCAATACAAATGCAAGTCATCGGGACCCTGTATTGTATTGCAATGGCGCCAGGCTCCCGTTTCGCCGGTCTCTCACTCAGTTTCACTCTGTTTCTTTTCGTCCCTTCATCTCGTCGTCCTTCCATCTTCCTTTTTTTTTTTTTTCGTTTCTTTGACCATAGCTCGTGCGTCAATCGATCGTTTAGTTTCTCTCTCGAAATCTCATTCGATTTCTTATATTCATCGGTTGATCGTCGTACCGGATACGCCAATCGAAGACTCGTCACGCCTCTCCGTGATTATCGTCGTTATTATAATAAATAATGAAAGCAGTAAATCCAGAATTACATTCATAACTAAATATCAAGAAATTTTTAAACGTTCGGAAAAAAATTCGATTTCTCAAATTTTTTTTTTTTTTTTATGCATATGATAGAAATACGAGACGGAATCTTGACAAAGTAGGAAAATCGATTATTTCAACGAAGAGTCTTGTCGCACGCTGACCCACATTAAAACAGCTGATTCCATCCGTAGTTCTTCCTCTCTCTCGCTGGTACGAAAAGCTCGGGTCTCTTTACTCCCCTTTTGGTTTGGCGACCCCCTTCCGATCGCACAACGGCGTAGGGCGACGTTCCCTCACCCTCGCCGCGATCCGTAACTACATACCTATCTAACTGCATGCAAGCAGAGTATGAAGTCTTCTCATTCGTACTTCTCTGCTACTTTCCCATATAAATGCCCCATAGTAAAAGGCACAATTTAACGCAAGATTAGACCTTTCCAATGCAGTTATTCGTTGAGTTATAATCCTGTGCAATTGCACAGTTTCATCCATCCATAGTTGCTTGTCATGTATTTGTTTCATCGACGATTTTTCAGTCTTTGCTCCTTCGCCGCGTTTGGCAGAAACGGTGGTTTTTCTTGAATGCTTCGCAGCTCCGAAGTGTCGGATCGATTTTCTTAAACACTTCGGCTATTCGCACTGATACTTATAGTCACGTTACTACACGGTGCGCACACCTCGCTTAATGCTCCCAGCTGCAGTAACTTCGTAATTGCCTGTGTCAAGTGGTTGTGACGAATAGGAATGGAACGATGTAACATGCATGGGTTACGAATGTCCCAAGGGAACGAGCTATTTTCGAATATTTCGTGGACGACGCGAGTGAGCATATTGCACCCTCGGATTTCTTCACTTTTTTCGTGTATACCATTGCCTACATTCTATATCGCCCCCGCTGTCCTCCTTCTCGCTATCGCGCTATATCCACGTTTGAATATACAACGCTTTTGCGAGAGGTTGGCTTTCGTGTTCGCACGCCAGCCAGCGAACCACTCCAACTCGTTACATACGGTAATTAAACGACGCACGAGACCTCCCCAAGTGGATAGATATATGTATATATGTACACAACACAACTTGGAAGAGTTGCCCTAACGTCAGCTTTTATACCGTTGTTAGAACCATTTGCTTCCGGATTGAAAAGTATGGGTAATATACTCAACTGTACGTTGTACTAATATATCTCGTTGATTTCGCGGAAAAGTGAATTTCAATTCGAATATCAGATCCAAGAGGGCGACTTGTTTAACTGCCTGACCAGCTGCTAGTCTCATGGTCAGCGATCAAACGACGATATTCCGCTCTCGATTTCTGAAAAGCTTTCGCAACTGTGCTTTTTCGTAGACTGGCGATAATAACTAGTATTTAAATATAACACGTGAATTGGAACATCTAAATTCAAATTTCATCCAAAATACGTGTGCGCTGTTGGCAATGCGGACCTTACAAAAAAAAAACCCTCGCTACACTAAAGTTCGGAATTCATCCAATTCTTTATATATATCGATATACCTTATCCCCAAATTAAAAAAAAATTCAAAATCGTCTCCAGGACTTTTCTTTTTTCAAGAAAAAAAAAGTACCATCAGATACGTATTGAAGTATAGTTTGGAAAATGCAGTGGAATTTTCGTCTATTAAACGCCACCTACTATGACAAATACTGGGGACCTATTGCAATCTTCGTTTTCCTTCAGCGTCTCACATACACCAATGTGGTGGTCGTCCTCGCATTCGTTGTTTGCCGACTGTTAATATAGCATCAAGTTCGACCCTCTGCTGGGAACGTCCAGAGCAAAAGAGGAGAAAGCGAGATAGATAGAGTCGGAGACTTAGCGCAGTGCACGACGTCGGTGGCAGCGAAGTATATACTCGAACGACGTGGCCTGTTCAGGTTTGTTTGGCTCGCGTGCCGGTTCTCGCGGACGCACCAAGCAGAGAGTTTGGCAGAACGTCGCGCGTCAATCAAAGACTAGTGAGCCCCTCTGGGGCCTCTGCGCTCACCGCTCATGCTGCCGCCTCCACCTTCGTCGACTCTCAAGTAAATGATCCCTACACTCGATGTTCGAGAGAGAGACAGAATGAGTGCACAAGTAACAGCGAGAGAGAGAGAGAGAGAGAGAGAGAGAGAGAGAAACTCGACTCGCCTCGATCTCGTATAGTACAACTTGCTAATAGTAGCTACTACTATAACGTTAACGTGCGAGTGCCTTAGCTCGTCTTACGATAGAGCCTGATATACCCTGAAGGGTAACCGGCAAATCTCTCATACCGTGTGTACATATATATATGTATATATACATATTCTTATACACCAATAACACACATAGCCCTGTTGTACGTTACATGTTATACGTATAAACGAATCTTCCTTTCTTGTACTATTGTAACCGGCGCGAAACACTTTGCTATAGATACACGTTCTTGTATATGTGATGCGAAGTCAGAAGCGCTTTGGCAAAGTCGTCAGGCGAACAGGCGAAAAGCCGATCCAGCCGGGTAGGCGCATTTCTAGCCATCTTTACACGCGTGCGGTCCGTTCGCGTGATGCACGCATGCCATACCGCCACCACCACTTCTTTTCTTCCTCATCTTCTCCCCTCTTTTCTTATTCTACTTGTTCTTGTTGTTCTTCTTCTTGTTCTTCTTCATCATCTACTTGAGCCACACCACCTTTCTTCTCCTTCTCTACTTCGTCTCGTCTCACCTTTCTTCCATTTCTTATAGTTCTTCTGGGGAAGACAAAGGGGGCGAATGTTTCCCGCCCCTCACTCGCTACTCACTCTTTCGCTAGTTCTCTCCTTTTTTTTCGTACGCGATCCTTTTTCGGCAGCTGCATCGTATCATCGAGACGTTATTGCTTGCATACGCGCCGTTGTGCGCGATATTTTCGTTCATCGCGGTTCATTTTATAAGAGCGTTGGGATATATTTGAAATCGATGTCACTCTGTCGTTGAAACATTTTCTTTTACGTCTTTCAATTACAAATTCAACTATAAATGATGATTTTTTTTTTTTTTTTCGGGAAGAATTCGATTTTTTCGACATCTGCCAGTTTATCTTTCGCATCTTTATCGTCGAATTAACTCCACGATCGTTTGAAATAATCGAAAGGCACAACGGTCGCGTAGGCTACGGCTCGTCTTGTAGTTATAAGTCTTATACATGTTCCGAAACTTTGGGAAGATTCACCTTAGTTGATACACATTCGGGAGGAATGTAAGAACGAAGAGCAAATTCCGTACATACCACGGCGAGAGGACCCTTGCGAATTCATGGATGGAAGGAACCGAGAGGGCGCACAAGTTAAAGTGAATGCCTTCGATAATTTCGATCGACCTTGGATCACCGTCCAAAATTGGTCTCCCATTAGCACGACGCTGTACGTATATACCAGAGGGGATATCGCTGTGGGATAAGAGGAAAGAGAGGATCGATGAAAAAGACCGAGAGAAGCCCGAAGGCGTCGAGAGATCGGCTATATGTGCCGCGAAAGAGTTCTTCTGGATGCGATACCCTTCCTCGGCTGGTTGATGGCGAAAAGGATTCGCGCAGATTCATTCTTTAAGGGGGGGTTGGGGGCATCGAGCCTCTCGAACGTTCGTCTCTTCCGACTTAATTTTTTTTTTTTTTTTTTCGTCGTCTTTCTCGCGTACCGAATCGCGAACGATAAAGAACGAACGAAAGAACGAAAGGAGTTACGCCGAGGAAGATCTGTTGCGCGGAGGCTTTATTTTTCTATCTCTCGTTTTCAAGCATAACGAACATGTAAATAATACAAACGGGCCCTCGAGATTCGATCGTTTCATCGCCACGCATCGCGAAACGGAGCATCGAGGTTTCTGACCGTGTCGATCAACGCCGCGGCGCAAAAGATTCTTGCTGCAGCAAAAAGCATCATCGTATCCGCGGAGGACTTTGTTTTATTGTTTGCCTTCGCAGTCTTTGAGATGACTTCTCGCGACGGTCCTCGAGACTCTCGGTTAACCGATCGATCTGACGAAAGGGGCAGAAGAAAAAAAACGTTATTCTGGTTATTTCTTTGTTCAATCTTTCCCCCGCTAGGATCTCGAGTTTTTGGCCTACAAGACTAAAATCCCAATGGAACGATTCGTTGAGAAATTTAATTCATTCGTTTGTTCGTTAATTCGTTCGTTTGTAAAAATCGTTTATCATAAATTCAATTGTTTTCTGTAACTGTAACTATAACACTTCGCTCGGCTCTTCATATTTATTTATTTTTTCCGTCTATTAGGCAATCAACACCGCAAATAATAAAATGGACACAGAATATCATCTTTATAGTTTTGTTCCTTGAAACTGAAATCGATGGTTTGAGATACTGCGTTATTCTTTCGCCCTCGAAAAGTGCATGAATATTGTATGATGTATATACTGTGCCCGCGAATCGATATATCGTTTTGCGTTGTACCGCAACTTCATAGAAATTCCGATGTACGGTCAGTGTGTGGAAAAAAAAATGTTCATGAAACTCGCAGTCGGCAATTGCCGATTGCACCAATTATTTTAAAAATGGTACTATCTTGTAAGTTTGACTAATTTTACTTTTTCATGAAAACGATTAAACAGTCCAAATGATAAAAAAATTTAAATAATCGAAAAAATATTTAGTCAGCAATATTTTTTTTTATACATCCAGTCATATATGTGAATTTTTTTAAAAAGCTTCGACATTCCCTTTGTGATCTCGCGTGATCTCGCGAATTCGTTGAGGTACCATCGCGGCTATTAATTAAGATAGGAATACTTATACCACGGAGATTGCTCCGATGCCCTCTGTATTCGTGTCTGTATGTGTGTCGAATAAATGCGTGAGAATGAGAATGCGCGCCTCGTTCGTTCCTCGACTCAAACAAGCAGAAGCCACTCGTATTCAATCTTAATCCACACATCTTCGTAAGTAAAAGCGCACACATGATACGTATGTATATACCAAGGTATAACGCAGAACGTCTGTGATTCCGAGTCTCCGTCTCTACCGCTCCCACTCGCTTTTTTTATAATTCGAGCAATCGAGATAATGGCGTACAATATGTAATTATATCATTGTTTGAAATTATCCGGCGGTCTGGCGTTACAGCGCGTCCGCTATCTTTTCTCGACTCTTTGCTCTCTCGGTTTTCGCTCCGTTACGAATCTCGCGTCGGAGGGGGGCCTACGCCTCGACGTATCCGACGTCTCCTTATACGAGAAAGAGTTGTGCCCCTCGCAGCCGTTCCCGAGGTGTTATTAGGGACTGACATTGATACATCCAGAAGAGGTAGAGATATACCAGTTGTAAGCCAGTGGCGTCGGAGGTTAGTCGATCTCGCAATCTGATCATCTTACGCGATATTACCGATTTCGAAGCACACGAAAAAATAAAAATCATTTACCGCTTTTCTTAAACTTGCGAATTTCACGCGATATCGTGATTATGCCGATATTACGAATCCGTCTCCAATTATTGATTCACTTTTTAAAAAATATGATAATATATCGTTCGCATATCGAAGGAAAACGATAAAACGACTTAGAATCGTCAGAGACTCCGCACATCAACTGTCTTTTATGTTGCTGTACAATCGCGAGAGATTCAAGACATCGGAGCAATCGTAGAGTAGTTCGTGGACATGTAATTACGAACAGGTATACAGCTGCCGGCCCTTATTCGAGAGAATAACATAGCCAAAGACTATTTATCAACGTCGCTCGTTATCACGTCTTCTCGTAAGTTATGTCTATGAGAAAGAGATTTCGAGAAGTAGAAGATACGTCGCGTGGTAACCGACCGAATACAGGGCGCAAATGCCAAGTAAAGGAATCGTATCAGGAAAACAGGGTCGTGTAGGATACTTCGCTTTATTCCGCGCAATTTGAAGTTTCTTTGATTTTGTTGCTATAATTCGAGAGATCGCCGCTTTGAACGGTGCGGTGATAAAATAGTGCCGATAGAAATCATAGGGTTATTTATTTCAACGATGACGCCTTACTACCAATCATATGTTTGCAAGAGGAAAAGGTGGGTTGTCCAGCGACTCTCGTCGTTTCTTCATTTATATACCCATCGCGATATTTCTTCGGTGGTTGGTGGTTGAGTTTGGAGGGGCTGCGCTGAACTAAGTACACATAACGACTCGAAGTACCTCAACCTCTCAACACGGGTAGCTTATCGAGGTAAGGCGGCAAACGCCGCACGAACGAACAATCAGACTTGCAAAAACGGGCCCTTAATTGGGCCGTTAACCGTAGCGAACGATGATTAATCGCGGGGGTACGCGCGAGAGTGCAAAGTGGTCGGTTGTGCGACCGACATGGCCAAAGATGGACGCTGGTTGCTACTGCTGCTGCTGTGTTCCGATGACGTGAAACGTTCACGCCACGAACATATACTGTGTATAATACCGTCGGGGTTGCTAAAGGGGTGCAGAAGCGAGACTCCTCCTCGCCGAGACGACAACGAACAGAATCATGCAGGATTTTTTTATCGCATACGGGATGATTACTAATCGTCGTCGTCGTCGTCGCCATCGTTGCGCTTTCTCGTGCGTATCCCAAAGAACGTTTTTATATCAAGGACCGTTTTTTTACAGACAAGAATACCAAAACGAGAGAGTCATTATTGCCGAAAAAGAAAAGAAAATCACGCAGATAAACTGCCGTGATTGGGCCAAACTGTAGTCACTGGCATACGGAGCATATCCGATGCGAGGAGATCCAATTATGCACCCATTTTATTTTATCGTGTCGACTATGTTAATTTTTTAAAAATATCTCCATAGCGCCTTTTTTTCACAGGTTTTAAGCCCGAAAAAAAAAGACACAGCTTATAAAATTATTAATTTTCAATACCCCATTGCATTCCGTGATTATTGAAATATAAAGGAATCGGTTGAATTTCTTTGAATATAGAAAAAGAACTGATAGTTTACCTCGGTTAACATAGCAGATATGAGAATCAACAGGATACCAAGAAGCTCTCGTGAGTCGCTCGAGATAGAAGGAAACTTTCATATAGCGAGAAGGATATATAAAAATGAGGGTATTTTACCGGGATACCAACGAGGGTTTGGATATATACAATTTCCGAGTCGAGTTACATATTTGCTTTAGGTTTTATCTGCGAGATCACCCTCGCAATTTTTCTTTGACCGCTCGGTTACGCGAGCGACTCGCACTCATTCGTCGGTTATGAGAAACGCGTTCCGGACGGTCAGTGTGGGGCGGTCCTCTGTGCCTCAAACCGAGCAATAGTATAAGCCGTCGAAAGAAAAAAAAAAGAAAAAGAAATTCTGCAAAAGAGCGCGACTGACGAAGAAGCAGAAAGCACAAACGGCACGAGGGGGACGTTTTGTTAGCACTGGTATTTCGTTCGTTAGTTTCATTCTCTTTCCCCGAGAGAGCTTCGAGTACATATGTATCTCAGTCTTATCTTCTTTTCTCTTATCCCTTTTCTTTTCCCTCTGTCCCTAATGTTTCCGTTTCATCTCTGCCCTTGCGGCTACCGGCGAGCAAACGAGAGGGAACTCTGAAGTAATCCTTTGAATTTTGTCATTTCCGCCTTTGACCGCCCGGCAATTGCGCGAGATTGTCGCCAAAGCAAGTCGGGGTTACATTCCCGTTTTCTCGAGGGTGCCAAGGCGTTTTCACGATAACCGTAGAAAAAACTCGCGTGTTCTCGCGCGGAATTTCAACAAGCGAACATTATTCATAGCGTCAATGAGGTTCAACGTTTCGAGACTTTTAGAGTAACACTGACCTACCCGAAAGAGAATAGACGATACGGTTAAAAAATCAGAGATCAGAGACGCTGCTACGAACCGGTCCCAAACTGAAACACTGCCCAGGTATAGTCTCAGCTTCGATGACCGTGGAAACGGCGTCGAATGCATTTATCATCGCCCTACCGCTATTTTTTCCATCTCCTCTGTTTCTCTTTTCGGAACCGATCGTGAATGCTTCTGATTTTATTTTATTTTTTATTTTTATGATGTTGATTCCGATTGTCCGATTCTGTCGATCTTTTATTTCACAACGTTGGCTACCGGAATCGATCTATCTCGTGCACCATCTTCGAAAACTCTTTCGCCGCTTCTCTCTTTCTCTCGTTCTTGTTTTCTCATTAATAAGCCGTCGACAGGGAGCAGTCGCTACAAACGTCGGAACACGCCGCGAGGTCTATGAAGAGAATGAAAGAGAGAGAGAGAGAGAGAAAGAGAGAAGTCGACGTCCCATCAGGGATAAAACGCCTAGCAGTCGCGGTATACTTTGCCGCGCGACCGGCATGGATCTCGATCGAACGAGGCCGTTGGTGCACGCTTCGGGCAAACAAGAAGCTTACCGCGCTGTCACGTATATGCATAAGAAAAGGCAAAGTACTGAACGAAAGACCACAAGAGTAGGAAGATAGGATAAAATGTGGAATCGCACAACTGCGTCGTCGAGTATGCATCGAATACGAAGAGAAGAGCGAAGACGAAGAAAAAAAAAATGCAAAAAAAAATAAAAAACAACTTAAGATTTAGCCTGCAGGGGTCTCGCGATCAGATATATATCGTGGAATAAGAATGAAAATCAAACATGCATCGTCGATAATTGATAGAATAAATTAAATCATTTGTCTCGAGGGGATTAAAAACAATTATTATTTATCATATCGAGGCAATCGCGTTTCTCGCTCTCGTGTCTCTGTAAAACTCGCGACTGGGAAGTGTGTGTTGGTTAATCCTTTACATGATTTTATGATATACACACACATATACATACGATGCTCATTCGGAAAGGTACAAGTCGGATTGAGAGAAACGACGGTGCGCCAAGGGGATACCTCGGGAATGAGGCTATCTTTTCTCGGCCGTTGATGTTGGTTCCTTTTGTTTTTACCTTCGCAAGTTCTTTCGATTTATTCCTCGCTGATGAATCAGGTGTGGTTTTTCTCTCACTCTTTCGGCTCATGAGACAGAGAAACGGCGAGGTCGAGATTACTTTTGTGGGCGGGTCTCGCACTGTCAGAGCCCTCAGCTTTCGCTACTCCTCTCTGGCTACTCCTGTTGCCGTAGCGCGTTGTAGATATCGCTTCTACGAGGAGACTCTCGACTTCTCCTCGCTCAGGTATAAATGCTCGTACTCGCGTCTCTCGCAACAAGGATATGCGGCTCTTTCCTCTTCGTCTCGCGAGGATGTGTTTTCTGTTGCTCGGTCTGCTTGCCGGGAAGGGCACGCAGACGTCGAGGGATCGTGCTATGCTCACTACTACACTACTTCTTATTCTTCCTTCTTCTTCGCTCGCGTCTCCTCTTCGCAGCCGCTTGATTTAAATTGGAATACGAAATGCGGAATACGAATATTTCTAATTACCACCGACGGTCTAACAGCGTCAGCGAGAGGAACGCAAAGGATTCAACGCGTCGTGATCGCTCTCAAGAATAACTCTTGCACTATTTCTTTTTTTCTTTTCTTTTTTTATCATCGTATTTATTTCATTTTTATTATTTCTGTGGGTATGCATAACAGTCGCGCGCAAATGAATTCCGTATGGTACATTTGTCCGACACGTATGAATACCTCTGACTCGTTACTCCGTTGCAATCTCCAAGACCATAAATTCCTGATACATGCGCAAGGATTCTTGTAAGTACAGATAATATAAACCACTGCGCGGAACTGAGGAAGGAGGGGGAGAGGCAATCTCGATAATCGTGCGTATAAACCTTCTTATCGAAATTCATAATTGTCCACTTTTCATATTCTACCTTTGGACACTATCCGTTTCGGTTTATCGGAAATATTCTGTGGGAAACAATTATTTTTTCGAATTAAGACTTCTATAGCAGGTTTTAGGAGATATTACAATTACTTTCCCGTCGAATAAGTTTGAAGATTTAAACAAGAATAAGCGAAAATACATTTATTCGCGGAACTGATAATATCGATAAGCTTTCGAAAGTCTACAAAAATAGATATTTTTTTGAATTTTCAAAATTAATTTTGCTAGAAAATAATAATCGGGATATCGCGTCGTACGCGCGAGCTTTCTTATTGGCGGTAATAGTTTAGCGAGCGTAGTTCATCCCTTTGGAGTAAAAGCGTAGCGCCGACAAGGCATATTTGTCGAGAGGGATGTGAGCGAGCAGTTTGAATAAATCTCCGTTAAAAGGAGGTCGTAAAGCAAGTTCCAACGAGGAGAGGTTCCGTCTCTCGAGTCACGAGAAAACAGAGATGGGAATACGAATCGTGCGAGTGAGAGAGACGAGATCGAAAAGCCTTCCTTTCGTGTTCACACATACGGGTCCGCGTGCCTCCGATATCTCTCCGTGGACCGACTTCTCACTCGATCATCTAATATCGTGCACGGCGGGCGAGAATTTCGCTTGGCTATGTGGCCTTTCTGGGTTCGCGTTCACGTGTTTGAAATTATAATAAATATCTTGGCGGCCAATTAGATGCGTTGTTTTCACAGATGACAGCACGCACACCTCGCGGCCTCAGTTGCCGCGAGGCCACACGAGTATCGTCGGAACTCGTCTATATCTACATATAAACTGGGCGGACTCGCGATGCTAAACGCGTCGGTGTTTCCGACCAGCGGCGCCACTAATGATATTGGCTCAGGCGCATCATTTTTACAATTACTAATAAATAACGATGCCGCGTCGCAATTCGGTACACGCGGTATAACTCGTACACTCCGCCGGCTTGATCCGAAACGATCTTCAATGGGGACTGGAAAATACGTCTGTGTTTTCTCAGACAACAGGAGAAAAAACAGAAATACTTACAGACACGAAATATACGTAAGGCGGTTGAAGTATAAAACAAGATTGCGGACAAATGCTTTCTATAAAGTAACAACCAATAAATCACCGACATTTTTTTTTTACATCGATGTATCTGTAGCTAATATCGATAATTATTTCAACTATAAATTTCTAGTTTGCAGGTCGTAAATATATAGCAATGAAATCGCGACACATTGCGTGTTAAACCTCTCATTAAAATCTTATGCTGATATTAATTTCGTTATATTACGTGTTTTATAGAAACCATTATTTTTTTGTTATTATTTTAATCAGTTACTCGTTAAAGTGTCGTATCCGCGTTGGCTGCTTTGAACTTTAGTGCCGCATAAACATTTACAAAATTTCGTAATTTTATTCGACTATTACGAAAATGTCAAGAATTTCCGAGATATTTAAAAGATGCATTCGATAATGACTTCTCGCCTTTTCTACAAAGTCGGCTCCTTTCGACGTTTCTATCGCTTCTCGTTTGGACGCAAGAGAAACAAAAAGAAATAAGAAAGAGGAACGTAATAGATGAAACGCACGGTTTACGAAGTGAGAGAAACAAAGGGATCCTCCCGCCACAGCGAGTGAGAACGCGAATGGAAGCGAAAGGACGATTTGTTCGCGCCGCGGGAGTCCGGGGCATAACGAAAATAAGCCAACTTCTCACATAATTCACCGAGGCGTCTTCTTGTGCCGCTCCAGAGACAGGGCCCGCGGGCCAAGTCGTCTTCTCTTCGCCCCCTCCGCCTTCGCCGTCCATCGAACCGCACTAACACCGGAATACAAATAGAAAAATCATTAATGGTTTTGTTTCAAGGGTTCCGGCTCTTCAACGCCGACCGCCGACGAGACTTTAGTAATGATTCGTTAATGATTTCGGGGTTCTTTCGTTATTACAAACGAATCCTCTGACATCGAAACGGACAGTATCTTTGTTTCCGACCGCGTGAAGATCCCCGAATCACCGAGACGCGTTCCGACACACTTAAAAATCATTCGTTTCTTCAAATGAAACTGCGAGTTTGGAACAATCGAGATTTCACGCTAATCGAACGTATATAAGAGCGGAAAGATTTTTTTTTTCTCCCACTTAAACTTCGACGCTTTTGGGTCCCTCGATGACGAAGCCACTTTCGTATTTTCCACATGTCCGCAAAGCATTTCCTTTCGCGAACTATGAGATCGTCGAATAGATTCGTTCCACAGAGTGATTTTTATTTTCACGCCAACCAGAAAATCAATATTGTCGGACTCTGATCGCTCTTCTTGGCTGCTGTGCGTTAATAAAAAAAAAGAAACAGGACGAGAATAAAATACGAAACGAGAGAGGAAAAAACTGATCGGCGCGATAACTGACACATGGCCGGCCGAACGCATCGCACGCTGTTCGCCGGGGTGACGGAGTACCTGAAAACTTTTTTTTCCCAGCGCCAGGATCAGACCAGAGAATTCGCTGGGAGAGCGAGAGATGTAGCCATTGGTTTAGCCAACCCATAGCCACCGTATCGATCAAAACGACACGAAACGTGCCGAACAATACGACGCCGTTTCTTTATTACAGTCATCAGTCATTCGGTATAAATATTAAATTCGCTAAAAAACGCTTCTCGACGTTCACGTGCTCGGGGGGGTCGAAGTTGCAACGTCAGTGTACAGGACAAAGCGGTACCCGGGACAGAATGCGCTGAACCAGCAAACGGTAGGAGACGCAGCAGCAGCTGACCGGTATCGGTCGCATAGAGAAAGCCGCGTCGTACGATCTGTAATATGGGGACAGAGGGGTTATTGGTGTCTCGAACGGTTTCAAGCGCCAAAGATTTAGCTGCGAAAGAATCACGACGAATTAATGCTCAGGCAATGATAGGCCGATCATCATCGACAGAGTCACATTCACTTCCGGCTGTGCAAACAAAGCTCTCTCTTTATATTCGTGAAAATCTCCACAAAATATAACGTAGCCGATTGCAGCGAACCCCATTCTCTTTTTGTAAATTTAGGTTTTCTATTTAGGTAAATAAATATTAAAACGATGTTGTTTTTATCTGTTTTTTTTCGCAATCATTTGTTTAATTTCTAATTAATTTTACCGAGCGTAATAATACTTTCTTTTTTATTTAGAAATTAAGGTTTGATTTTTTTTGTGAAATATCTCACGAAACTATAACATATTGTATAATCTATAAGATAACCGCATCTGCTGATTAAAATGATTTTCTGAGTTCGTAGAATTAAAAAAACGACCCTTTAAATTTTTTATTAATCGATAAACGATCGAGAGAAAAATAGAAAATCACGTATTTCATTTAGCGTCAAGATGAGTCAATAATTTTCAGCCATCATCATTGGAACAATTATACATTTTTTGCATACACAATTAAGGTGAACTTTCATTTAATATTTTCCTGCGTACCGAGAAAAAAAAAATTATTAATTATGTTTTCAATCTCTCCGGTGTACGAGACTGAAGGATCATCATATCATTTTTATTGTCAACGATAAATCGAAGAGTTTCTACGATGTATAAAGCGCAGTTTTCGCAGGTGAGCGAGCGAGCGAATCCGCGAGGCGAGTGACGCGATTAGCACGTATATACCCCCGGCGCGTCATCGCGGCACGGTCTTGACCTGCGAGTCTCGAGTTCCACGAGGCGGACCGGCGGGGTTCCCGCTTCGCAGACCCTTCCACTCACGTCTCGTGGTGTCTATACGGATTTTAACACAGCTCCACACGATAGTTGGCATTAGTAGTATCTCGCATAGCTTAAGCTCGTGTTAGAATGCTGCAAAGTGAAACCCCGCCTCTCTTCTCTATGTATATTCACTATAGAACGAGTACCGTACAACTACACTATACTATCCACAATATAATACAACGCCGAACAGGAGAACATAGCGTGGATCGCTCTTTGGCTGTTCGTAGGACAATACATGGGGAGTACCGACGTATCGGGTCGGCCGTTCATTTCGGGGTGCGATCGCAGAGAAAGGGGAGAAAGAAAAAAATATTCATTGGCCCAACCCTTTTTTTTTTCGTCCATTGCAAAGCATGGAAGTAGAAAATATCGCCAAAATCCGTCCCCCAGTCGAAAGGGTATCAAAACGCCTAAATTCCGAAGCAAGTATTCCGTACGATTTGATGGCTCAAATGACAAAGTATTGCTGCTGCTGAAATTGGGAACAGAATCCAAGGGTTAGTTGAAAGAAAATACAACTCAACAAGAATAGATCTCTATAGATGATGTATTGAGTTTGCAATTGCCCAGCGGTCGAAGTATCGTTGAGTACTTGTCGAGTAATTATCGAACGTACGCATCACAATGATCGAGGGATCTCGTGTTAAGCCTGCGGCATTCACTCATATTGTCTTACAAACGCAAGAGCCGAGGTACCGAAAAGTTTCGCCAGCTTCCTTAAAGCTTCCGTTCACCGTTTCTTCCCTTTCCACTTCTTTATCCTTCTCATTCTCCATCCTCGAAGTCCCTCGAGAGCGCGAGGCTCTCGAGTGGCACTCGAGTGCAAGAACTCTCGAGAGGGTGGTGCGTTCGGGCGCGACAAACGACTACAAGGAGGAAAGGTATGAGAAGAGAGTCCAAGCAGTTCGACTACCTCCTCGTAGCCTCAACCGCTTCGAATTTCCTTTTCTGTCGGCTCGAAGGGTTCCATCGTTCGCAAGAGTTCCTCGATCGTAGCTCTCCCGCTCTCTTAGCACTAAATCTTTCTGGCAATGCACTCTATTCTATGCAGAGATGGATAAAGCGTCGTCAAACGGGTCTCTTAATTATCGAAACTGCTCTTCAGAGACGTCTCGGCGACAATGGTTTGGTCACCGGTAGGCGATGTGTACTTCTGTACTAATCAGTTTTGTTTCCACTAACAATGATCCGCGCGCTTCTCTTCTTTCTTTCCCTCTCCGTACTGTGGTTTCTTATTGCCTGATACTCTTGATACACTTATTGTACTCGTCGGGTCGTTGTTCCTTACCACTCGCGGAATAATCACGATACCCAGTGGCCTAATCGTCGAAGGTCCCGTTTTGGGATTCGACCAATAAAGGTGGCAACGAAGACTGAAAATCTTTCGACGACCGTTAATCGCCCGACTATTTAATACGGCACACGCGCTCTTACCGGGTGCGGAGCCTTTAGTCGAGAGTGTTGGTACCGTTGTTAATGAACCAGCTGATGATTATAATTAACCGGTGCAATTGAATTTCCATTACTGCAACCGTCGCGAATGTGTGGAATCCAATTCGCGCAGGAAATACATACGCGTGTTCTCGAGGTGTAATGTAACAGGACGGTATGTCATTACGTGCGCTAAATCCAATGGACTCGAGAGAATACATCGGGATTCGTGGTTCCGAGAAAAACCTCGTCACGTCCTCGAAACAATCAGCTTTTTCTTTATTATCTGCATCGTCTTCATTCTTTCGAATTTCGCACGATTCCGAGTAGATTATTCGATTGCAATGCTTCACCGTTTTGTAAAGAAAAAAAGTAACAAGTTTTCCACGTGGAAAGCGTACGATCGAAATATAATGAAATTATGAAAATCATTGTAATTAACACTGTGAAGCTCAACACGAAGAACATATAAGCGCATTTCCGCATTGCATTCAATTAACCCACAATTGCAAAGTTTTGAAAAATTCGATTTTATTTTATTATTCCACCACAAAGCGGCGAAGAACCACAGCGTTAAACGAGGACGCAGCGAAATATCACAATTGTTTAGACAACAATGAAGTAATTATATAATAAGTAAGCAGTAATTGACTATCCAACCACTGAAATCCGTCAATTGATTCGACAGTACCGTTTCTTTTTTTTCCCTGTGAAAATAATAATAAAAAAAATATATATATATCATACCTTCGGATAGGCGTTCAAGATCGAGAGCATAGAAGTTACCGGGCGAGTAACAATGGGAGAACCCGGGAGCATTAATTAACCGACAAATTAGCATCGCCTCGGGGCGCTCGCAGTGATTACGTTTTAATGATAGGAACACGCGGTCGCGAGAGGCGCTGAGCGAACGGCGGCAACACAACCGCGCCAGCAGTTACACTCAAGCAATCGTTATACGGTATAAAACTAGCTATACAGAAGACGAAGGCCCGTTTGAACACATATATAAGCGCCGAGAAGACGATGCATCGGGCGGAGGCATTCATTTTCCCTGAGTGTTGCGTCTGTTGCGGCTGCGTGTCGAGTCGGCTTCAGGTATATATCTAAGATCTCAGTCTTTCGAGAGGGCGAAGAGGGATCTCGAGTACTTCCAACAGTACTACACACTAACACAGTAATACGAGAACGCGATAGAGCGCCATGGGATTTCTATAAACTATATGTAACATACCATACGTATAACATAATAGGCATCAACCGGATATCTACTTGAGTATCTACCTTTGCTCTCGGTACTTCTCTGCGTTGTAAATGGCCTATAGACACTCGAGAACCACTGGCTAAATGAGAGGACCGAAATCTCCTGCAACAGTGTCTCTACGGAGCCATACTGTGCTGTAATATATTGATATTAGGTGTCTGCGTGCGCTGACAAAATTCTCAGGAATCGGCACGATCTCGTGCGTCAGATTCAGGGAAAGATGAACGGATACACGAGTGCGAAGAATCGTCACAGTTCATTACTTTAAACAATAATTTTCTAATATTTTATCCCAACTGATGCTTTAAAAAAAGAATTTTTTTTACCATCGGAGGCGTGTAATTAAAATTTTTTTTTTTAAATTTGATGAATTATGATAATTATCGGTGAATTATCCTCTTTTTGTATAAAATCTATTTTTCTATGTAAAATGAATAACGCATCAATCGTAATTCGATCGCAGCTTCTACGTGCGCGTAAGATAAGATCGCACTTAGTTAACTCGGTACTCATGAAAGGGTAATCTTTGTCGCGTCACCCTTAAGTCGCTCACGAAATTTATTCTCCCGATGTGAAATTGTAGACGTGCCGGAAAAAGGGTACAAAAACTGTCTTCTAAAAAAAAAAAATAAAACAACTCAAAGATTCTTTCACGTCAGATCCATTACATGTATATATGTCGAGTTGAATAGAATGCGTTGTAAATGCTTTCAGCGCAAAGCGCGCATCTCCTCTTTGCCTTTCGACGGTCACGCTTCCGCAGCCTTGAGCTCTCTAACACGCCGGCAACATTCTACAAGCGATGCGCGTCCGTCTGGCACGTGATTCTTTTACTTGTTATAAACGTTTTAATTCAACTTCGTTTTCCTCATATTCATCAACCGTAATATAAACTAATGCGTTCGTACACGCGAGGGAAATTTATTTATCTGTTTTGCGAACTGAAAAAGCAACGTATAACAGAGATTCAACTTGTATATCACCCGAAGACGATGGACCTCGGGCGGTATATATAAGAACTTTTCAATGTGCTCGCGATACCAAACGCGACTTACCACGCGGACACCCCGTTTTGCGGTCGCGTGTTTCGCGTGACACGCATATCGACACGAGACCACCGCCAAGAAACGAGAGATCTTGCGTGGCGCGGTGCGTGCGCGAGAGCAGAAATCGAAATGCAATGCGCAACGTGTTGATGATTGTCGGCGAGAGTGTAAGAGAAAAAAGAGATTGAAAAAATGAAAAGAAAAGAAAAAAAAACCGCGTTAAAAGGGAGTGAAAGCCGAGCAATCCGGTTCTTCGCTGCCTTCGAAGGGAGAAGTGACATCTCCGCGACGATTCATGGTATTATAGCTGTTGGCTATCGCATAGATAATATTTTCTCTTACGGCTCAATTAGTCCCTTCGAGTTAAATGGCTACGATCATTGAGTCGTTCGAAGCTTTTTGACGCTGAAAAAAATATTTTCCATCAACTTAATAACAACGTGTTAATCGCATATGTAATAATTATCAACATCATTCTTGTTTCACCGCGAGTGAAGCGTAACTCTACACTACCGCTAGCAGCACGAAAGATAATTATCAGATAATAATGTACAAAAATCGTCGATGTCGAATCCGTATTTCATAAAAATTCGATTTCGATAAAAATTAGAAATTTCACGAAATTTACTTTCATTTCCGCGATATATCGTCATGAAAATTTTTTTTTAATCCAAATATAGACATTAAATCGAGCCGTGTCACTGGGAAATTTAAAGGGAATAAATAAGAGATGCATTATTAACTATATAACAGAAAAATAAATTTAAAAAATGGAGGATAAAGTGGATTTTTGAAAAAATCCCTATGCAGGCGCGAGAACAGCTATAAAATTATCTGCGCGTTGAATGTATCCTGAATGCCGGGAGTCTACCTCAGCTACGGGTCTTTCCGTTCTTCTTCGGATATCTCGAGTTGTATTTTAGTATACAGTACAGTACGCTATATGTCTACGCGTTCGCGCTAAGTACCGGGTATGGAGTACGCTAAGTATAAAGTGCGCTACAAATACGTACTCTTACTCAAGTAAGAGTAAAGTATCGTATATAGCACTTGAGAGCGTTTCTAGAGAGAGAGATATAGCCGGACGCGAGCCGTCCTCCGACGCCTCGACGTTTACCACGCATTCGTATTTACGCGTATTCCGCGTGTTGCCTGTGATCTCGTACTATATTTTTTTCATTCTTTTTTATTTTTTTTATTCGTGCACCGAAGCACTGAGGGTTGTTACTCGGTAATTAGCGATTACATTAAGCGCTCGTATACAACTAGTGTTCCCCCTCCTCGCTCTCGTTCATTTCCTTCCTCTCGCGAATCGCATCGCTCTCTCCGGTAAATGACGACTGTGAGACCGTTTATGAGGAAAAACCAATGTTTTTCTAGCATTCCCCGTTTTATTATTCGTTCATTTTGCATTCAGAGCATTTAATATTAATAGTTCCCGTTTATATTTTCCGCCATGTCTGTACGTAAATCGCGAGTTAATAAACTGCAATGCGTTATGCTGCTTCGAATTCATTTCAATAGCGTTATTAAAAACATCGATTTTTTTTTTCGTCTTAATCCCGAGATCATTATATTTTGAATTTCAATTATACGTCGACACAGATCGTTAAAATTGATAACGATAAATCTAACATTGAGAATGAATTTTTTGTTGTTTTACTATTCTCTCAAGAGCTATCATTAGACTCCCACTCACTTTCTATCGGGACCGAGTGTGAGAGGTGGAAAACGCGTAGAGTACTAGCGTACAGAATGAGGAGGAGGCGGCACGTCGGCGTGTTCGTAACGAGACATGCATGCGGAAAACCTGTTTGTCACCGGCGTAAGGGAGGCTCTTGGCCTCGCGCCCGGCGGACACCGGAATCGCATGTCAACGGCAACGATATTGCATCTATCCCTTTAACGCGCGTGGCTAATTCGTATTCGCGAGGTTCTGTCTTCCTCTTTCACTCGGTACAATATGCATTATGTATGGATATGAATTACCGTACGGCATTCGGGGGGTAAGCTATACATTAAAGGGGCCTTCTTGGCGAGGGACGTTCACTTACAAGCGTGCGAACTGCGTGCCCCGCGCGCGTACAATCAGCTATCGATAACCGATTGAACCCCAGTAGCAAACAGGGAAACCGTCTTTCCGCGATTTTCATTCAATTTTCCATTTTGGCAAAAATTTGAATCATTCGCCTATTGTTGCCCGTTAAAAGATGATCGGCCAAGCGAGATGATCCCGCGAACGATCGAGAATCGTTATACGAAAAAGCTTGATGTTGTCTTGCTGTGAGAATGAGTTTCGTTGGCGCGTCGCAGAGCGCAGATTCACACGATGGTCCATCGCTACGTCCGAAGGCACGTCCTCCATCTCGTACAAGCTTCGTCCTCAGAATCTTCAGTACTCCATACTGTTGTGCTCCATAGCTAGACACAGTGGAGTTAAGAATCATGCAGAGACGAAGGCCTTGTACGGAGTCGTTCGTACGAATAAATCGTTCGTCGTTACACGTGTTTTGCCTCGGTATCTTCTTCTGTGGGCAACGGCGTTACTGACCAGAGAGAGAGAGAGAGAGAGAGAGAGAGTGAGAGAGAGAAAGATCAGCCAGTAAGAGGGCCGAGGTGCATTGCCGTGTGGCTCTTAAGGCCTTAAGTGCAATAGTACCTTGGAAGTTATGGTAACCGTAAATAATCCTACGGGGGGAACGCGCCGCGCGCGGTAATGGCTGATACCTGCGGCCGCAACCATCACAGCATCGCACAGAGAGAAAGAGAGACCAAAGAGGAAGAGCACTCTCTTCCCATCGAGACAGCTCGATTGTGCACCCCGCCACAACTATTCTCAATGCAACCTATTGCACTTTCTTGTCCGCGATACACGTTCATATCGACGCGTCTATGATGGGACCTTCTCGGTAACCCACTCGTGATTCCAGAGTATTAGGATCTTAGGCCATGTGCAATGATCGAGTGGTTAACTATAGTAATACTCTACTCGTAGACTTTTATTGGGCATCGATAACTCCGAGTTTATTATAACGGGGCAAACGATCTTTGGTCCATAAGTTCTGTGGGTTCAGTTACTCGATGATGGCGGGTTGTTTTTTTTTGTTTGACAAAAAAATACGGAATTTAGTAGCTTGGATGTGAGTAGTTGGATTATATCGGGAATTCATTGTTTACGCAGAGCAATAAAGGGCATTGATCGTAGTATTGAGATCAAACGTTAAACGTCGTCATTACATTCTTCTTGAACTCATGATTACCGGGTTTAAAGGTCTCCCTGAACAAGATCTCTGATACGATCAGCGACCAGTTCGACAGTTGGAATTTTCTTTTTTGGAGTAATGGTCACGAGAACGAGCAGTTACAACGTTGTCGACAACGTGATTCACATCTTCATATGACTGACTACGATGCGCTTGTCTATACTTGTGTCTTATTAGGTCCGTAATCATGTCATCAATCGAGGGATGATTTATAGTGTTGTTTAGTCATCGATGTGTATCAGTAACTCCGACTTCACTGCAACAGTCTACGAATGTTTTATTGTAAACGCGACACGCAGCCATCGTTATTCAATGATTCATCGCAGATAATTTGTTTTTTTCTTCCTTTTCATAAATCTCTAAGATCTGCGCAATTTACGCGGAATGAATTTAGCATTCTGATCGTTAAAAAAATTGCATGAACGGACACGCGGGAGTACGATTCGCTTATAACGGTTCCAGGGACGACAGGCATACAGTTCTTAAATAGGCCACTGGTTCTTACGTATCAGGGTAGCATCCGCGGCATCGCGCCTCAAAGCAAAGTCTCCCTTCTGCGCACTGTTACCGAGAGCTCTTCATGATGTGTTTCGCTGTCTCCGTTCTCTCCCCAGTAGCATTCTTCGGAGACATAATCGCTCGGCGGGTGTCATTTCGCATTTAGAAAAGGTGCCCAATTTCTCACCCCCGTTTTGACGCTACGGGAGGCCTACTGTGTATACGCGCCGTTTGTCGAATCTCTCGCGTAACAGTCGAAAGGTCTCGATGCAATGGGCGACTCGCTAAGGGCGGATAAACACTCGCTAAACCGACAACCACCATTGCGTTGCCATGTATACTTATATATACGTATGTATATGTACAGCTACTCATTTTCTCGTTCCATCCTTCGAATCTCTCACGCCCCGGTAATCGTGCTAAATGGGTCGTCGGATTTTACGCATCCCCGAATTATTTGTGTCACGAAGATAGAGGGGACTCGAGCGAAACGGAGAGGGAAAAACGAAGAAAGTTCTGTTACGATGTACAACAGGGGATGAAAGTGTTTCCGAATTTTTTTTACAGTAAAGTAAAGCTGTAAAATACCGCAAAGCGCTCATGTGGTTTGTTTATTATTGTTACTTGTAAATTAAATTATTAAATATAGCGGAAACAGATCATAAAATATGAAATTTCGAATATCCGCTTTTTCGATGGAAACGGTAATTATTCAATTTTTTGTTGCATTAAACAGTGCAGAACAATAATAAAATGATTTTCGCGCTCGTATATCTAGTTTTGCTGATTTTTCCATAAACAAAGCGCACATCACGCATTTATATTTTTTGATTTCATAATCGCTACCATTGCGTTATGATAGGAATAGATGAATGTTAGATGAGGTAAAAAAAAATAATAGAATAGATTGAGAGAAATTCATAATAAATCCAACAATGTAACTACCAGAATGGAATCAACATAAATTTGTGATTCATACAACTGCGCGAAGGAACGGATGAAATTCACGATGAATGGAAATGATAATAAACCGAGAAAACATAGTAAGTGAGAAGAGCATCGTTAAGAGTTGAGGGTATTCGAGAGACGCGGAAAAGCGACAAGGTACCTTGGCATTCAGTTCTCTGACTCGCTATTATTTATTGCCTTAATCTCCTCGACGCAAATGCATATGCACTCATGCCTTGGCGAGCATTTACGTACATATATAACAGGGATGTGTAAAAAGGGGTGGGAGACAGGAGAGTGCGAGAAAGAGGGACGCGCGGCGTACCACCGGAAGTGACTCTGAGATAACGCGAGCAGCGCAATTTGTTTGTAGCAGGAAAGATATAATGCTCGGCGACGCCCAAGGCAGATGCAACGAGAGAGAAAGACCACAGGGGCACACATCGTGTGTCTGGCTGAGCGTTGTACGAGAGCAGCTAAGCTACACCCGAAATTACGTTTAAGTCCGACTCTCGCCATCGAGACGGTATTTTTATTTCAAAGAAAAACAACAACGAAAATACAACCTTTCGCAAAGCTCGAATTATCCATTATGATATATCGAACGTCACGGATGTCGTAATAAAAAATATAGCTCGCGTTTAGCTCGAAGGTTCTTTTCAGTAGCGTCGTGTGGGTTCGTACAGACGTAGTCACAAGACTGTGTGCGGAAATACTTTATTGGCAAATGCTGAACGCATTATTACGCTTTCGTGGAACTCCCGTATAGCCGTAGATGGCCGTTCGACCAGTGTGAAATCTCGTGTCGTTCCTCGTCCCCTCTACTCGTATTGCGCTACAGATAATGCAGCCACTATGTGCACACGTAGTAAAGGGATAGACAGAGAGGATAGACGTTATGGGGAGTGTTTCGCTTCGAGATGGTTCTCGTTCGTTATTTTCTTGTCTCCGTCAGGAAGTGGCTAATTTATTATTCACGAGTCGTAAAGTCTTTGAATGATCTTTACGGCATCTAGCGCGAGCTCGAGCTCTCCGACAGGTGCATAAATGTATCGCGCGTTATTATATACATACATATACATCCATATGGATTGTGGGAGTCTCGGTATAGTTCTCGCTACCTTCGCTAAACTATCCAACAACAATTATTTCATGCTGTCTTGTTATATAGACTACTAACTTTATTTTTTTTTTGCGAGTAAATTTATAGAAGTACGCGCGTGGCGTACCGGTCGCCCGAGCGCGAACCTCAGCACTCGCGAACTACGGTGAAGAAAAATGCATGAACGTTTAAATTGAAATTTAACAGAGTCGCGACTTTGCGCCCGCGAGCAACATGCCTTAAGCCGGGCGACGACGAAGCGGCGAATCTTTTTTTTTTCTCCCAACGCGAAGAAAGTCCCATCTCGTTCTTTCTCTTTCGTAATCGCGTTTAAAACGCATTCGTTTCAATTTCATCCCTATCCTCGGGGATATCCCGCTTCGCGTAACTGTAACGAGAGAGAAATCTTCGTTTCTTTTATACCCGAGAAATGGAATGGAAATGTAATAAAAAGTTGTAATCGAGCGCGTCGAGAGCTCTCGCCTCTCGTCGAGTGTCTTTAGCTTTGTCGCGATACTATATGATTTTTTATTCCGTTCTTTTTCCCACCTTAACATCTTTCGAGCGTTGAAAATATACTTCAATGGCTGTTGAATTAAATGAAAGAACTCGAGACTCTTTCTCATATTGTTTTGCATATAGCTATCTCGATGTATTCGAAAATTAGATTGTTCTTGGTTTTTTTTTCTTTTCGTTTACTGTTAGATACGCTGAAAGTTAAACGCCTTCAATTCATACATTTATACGCATTTCAATAATTTAATAACGATATAGTAGTCAACTTGTGCGATTAATCTTCGAAATCACGCCGAATTCGGTGCCGTTGTTCTAACAATTTAATTATAATTGTCTTGTTGATATTCCTGGCGAAAATATTCGCGGCCGCTGTTTCAAAAAAATTGAAGACTCCGAAAGAGATATGGGGATAAATATATCACAAATAGAAAGGGAAACATGTCGCAGGCGGGTGATTCGGAAGCGATTATGGCGAAAAATTGAAGTATCGATCGTTGACGAGCCTATCTAACGCCAGCATCAACGTGCAGCCCTCGTCGCGTTCTCGGGACCTTTGCTCGCTAGAAAGCTATTCGATTCAATTTGTCCGTCTGACCGAGGGGTTGACCACTACGCGAGTACACGTACGTCCAGATATCCACCCCTAAAAGTCAGTGTGGATTGAAATATCCGACGTTTCGCGGAGACGATATTGAAAATAAAATGCTTCGCATATTTCGCATACGAATAAATTCCCGTTGGCTATCCGATGTTTATACTATGTATACACCCCAAACCAATGAATTCAGATTCTATCGCAGATCCGTACGTCGTATCGTAAAACTTTTCGAACGCAGAAACGATGAGCTTTCGACTTTTTATTATTTTCTCGTAAATTTAATGCCAATTTTTTAAATTGAGTAATGTAACTGAGGGATGTAAATTATAATTATTTTACAACTTAAAATTACTATTATTGCCTCACAAGTCTATCAGTTATTGCAGAAAAATCTATTATCGTCTAATAACTAAATAAGCCGAAAGTGAAGAAGTAAAATATTCGATTATTAAGGAATATGAGAAGTATATGCTATATGTTCAAAAATATTTTTTTTTTTTCCGATTTTTAAAAATCTTTATGTTTATTGCTTTAGTTGACACAATTAATATCGCAACTGAACTATCGAAATTCCTTTCAAAGAGTTAAGGTTTTTTTTACGAATGGACTGAGAGTCGATTTCGCGGTGTACTGGAGACGCAAAGCTCCGTGTAATGTGGGTGTTATGAGTTGTTTGCTGCATTAAGACCGCGCTATAGCGGTGGAAACCAAAAAAGGGGTTGAAATTCCGACGTTCGTAAGAGTTGCCTTAGCAGACCGCGGTATTGCACACTCAACGCAAATACATTCAATGGATATTCTTGTGTCCTCGTGAAGATACTGAGAAGAACAATACACAGACGCGCAGAGATAGAGTAAAAAGCGAGTTTGCTTGAGAGTTAAAGCACCCGCAAGGATCCACTGTCCCGGAAAAAGCATCCAAAGCGCCCCCATTGAAATCCTCGCTTTCGGCCTGTCGCTCACGCAAACTGAGAAACATTACTCACGGACTCTCGCTCACCCGCCCTGATTCGTAAAAGCGTAGCGAGTTTCCCGCACTGTGCTCTCGACTCTCTTGAACAACATCGAAGGGTAAATGGGATATCCACGATAATTTATCCCTTTCTCGATCAGTTTCGATCATTTGCGAACGGATGCGTATCGAACGATCAACTGCGAATAACGACGCCGTCGTTGCTCTCCGCGGTTGGGTTTATTGTGTCACAGCAACGATTTCGCACAGTCGGAGGCCGTGATACAACTCGTTGCTCGGTGGAATCGGAGCAACAGGTGTCCGCGGGGACATTCGCAGAAACGCGGCGTTAGAGAATGGATTTGGGGGAAAACGGGGGTGGCATGCCGTGGAAACGGACTGACTGCGTGCGGCGGTGTATAGATATATACCATAGTTACCGCGTTTCAGCAGAGGGTGAGAAGGATGAAGTGGCGAGAGCTTCCGCAGGAAAAAGCTCCCGGAGAGCTCGACAGTGGTACAGCACACAGCAGTAAGGGAAAGACCCGGATTTTTTTTCTTCTTCCTCCTCTTTATTTATGAGCTTTTTATTCGACTTGTTGAACTCTCTGTTTCGCCCTTTCGCGCTTCTACGCCTACACGCTTTTTATCCCTTTTTTTTTCTTCACCCCCGTCACAAAATTCCGTTTTGCTTCAGGAAACGGGGAACAAATTTGGCACTGGCGGGCCGTTGCGAATGAAAGAAAGTGGATTTCAGGGCGAAAGTGCATAATAATAGAATCGTCCTATCGAAGATTTATATAGATGACGTTCAGCAGTTGATTTTCTGTTGTTGGATGCTGAATGTTACAGATTTATAAATAGGTATGTCGATCTCTTTGGGACGTGCCATTCGAGATCGTGCTATCGATAGCTCAGTAGGCAACGCCGGGGAAAAAAGGAAAAAGAGATTCTCTCGTAAGATTTGTAAAGGATGAAACTCAGCGTGATCTTGAGAATGGTAATGTACCGGGCGAGAATGGCCTGTGCGGATGCTACCGCGTAAATCCTGAAGCTACATAGACGCATAGAAGCCTCGTGGGTATTATAACACTTAGCTTCGGGGGGTTACGCGTAATCTTTTCTATGCGTAAAGGTGGCGGCGGCGGTGATCTAGTCTATACGCTTTCTCAGGTAGAACGTGTATCTAACATCACAGCGGGCTCGCGGGTACTACGAGAGTAAGAGATAGATACGATTTAGGCGTAATCCGTCAAAGAGGTCTTTCACCGCTTTCGCTGGAACGTTGTATCTATGATCTCCATTAAAGTTTCGTTAACGCCCTCTTGGCTCCGACTGGCGTTTGTATCGGTCTCCCGGGTTTTTTTTTCTTTTTTCATTCTTTCTTTCTCGACCCACGTCGCTTTCGTCTCTCTTACACTCTCTCGCGTTAATAATACCATCGTCGATCTTTATACATCAATCCTTTCCGACCGCGTACGGCTTCATCGGGCAGATGGTGGCTTTTACCTCGCATCAGCGATTATTAAAGATTCAAGAAAATTCAGTCGATAAAATTGCAACAACATTATTTTTTGTCTCCATTTTGGAAAATTAAAAATATTGATCATAAAATAATCTTCGATTGTAATTGAGAGAAAATATCGTTAAATCGCTAAAAAATGTATCCTGCAATGACAACATCTTAGCGATAATAATAAGGGCGATAACACGTGATCTCTCGGATAAATTGAAGTACCCGTAACTTTGATTAAAACCTTACGAATGACGCAAACTGAATCATACCCACGCGTATAAGTTTACGTTCGCGTATGTACGGTCGCTGCTCCCGATGCTCGTGAAATTCCGTGAACGCAAGGGTGGGGCAGACGGATTCCTCTCGCTTGTATATGATAGTATTGCGCAGAGAGAGTCCGTTCGTACGTACAGTGCCGACCGGCGAGTGTGAGGGTTTCGCGTTCCGGCAACCCTTTCTTCTTAGATGTAACTTACCCCTTTCTCCACTCGAAGCTCTACACTCCCTTCGAGTACAAGCGACCCATGCCATCTCGTTTCTATCGCAGAACCTATCGAGTTACCCCGGCATAATTTTGTTAATTATGATTTCAGCGTATGATTCTCTTCGAGTTCCTATATACGGTGGGGTACACGCGACGTACGACTACCTATTCCTATGTAACCATATAGCAACCGGAGTAAATGTACTGAGACACGCGTATAACCTTCTACCATATTATTTCACCCCTGTAGGAAGTTACAGAACAGAGCCCTTCGTGCTTTTCCCGATAATAATTAACGTGTCTTCTGTCGATGACAGACTTTCTCTCGCTCTCTCGCCATATATACGGGAGCCTTTGTGTCAATTTCCGTACAAGAGTAATATTGAATTATTGAGACGTTAAGGAATTTCGCAGAAAATGAGAACTATATGAAGTATATGTTTACACGCTGTACCTACATTTTGCATCGTCGCCATTTTACGTCAGTCAATCAATCGAAATTTAGACTTAATCATCGACTTTATTAACGAAAAAAGCATTAATTGTGTTAATAAAAATGGACAGTAGATGGAAATAGAATCCTTAACGAAATCGTCCGCGACGAAGAGATTTCACGATGTTTTTCCCACTCAATTCTCCATATCGATTTCCGTAAAAGAGGAATTATTGAAGTATATACACGAAATGGGGGTCTGCCTATATGCATTCCATGTAGATTTTCTATAATCTCGTACAGTCTTATAGGGAGTTAATTAACAGTTATTCGAACTTTATTAATATCGCGATATCGCAATAATCACTTTAATAACGGTAGACAGTGGAAGAGACCCGAGTTTGCCGCAGCATCTTCCGCGACGAAGAGATTTCACGATTTTCTCACTCTTTCTCTCTCTTTCTCTCTCTTTCTCTCTCTTTCTCTCTGTTGGATAGTCTCGGTGTATAGAATACTCCGAAAGGAACGCGGTGAGCGCGCGAGTGAGCCGAAGCAATTTACATTGATATTTATGCCGCGTCATAACCGAGGATTTCTTCGCGTATCCCACAGCAATACAGTGAACACCCGAGGGGAGTGAGACGAGGAATATGGATTCGTACTGCTAATCCCTGGCATGCCGGGGGGTTGTTTTAATTGAAATCTTACTCGGTTACTCGTACGTACAACGAGCGAGTTGAGACCGCTGTTGGGTTCCAGGCTATGCACTCGAGAACAACCTTCCAGATCCTTCTCTCTCTCTCTCTCTCTCTCTCTCTCGTCCCCTTAACGAGAACACGTTACCGAGTTACCAAGTTTCTCGGGAGAACAACTCTCGATCCTCTTGCTCTTGATGCCCCTCGTTCCTCATCTTGTATCTCCCTACCGCGGCACGTGCTCGTCGCGGTACTCTTTAAGTAATAATATCAGGCCAAATACAGTACATTCTGTTTCATACGCTTCGCCGTATATACTTGTTATTAGTATTCACCACTGTTACCTAAGATGTAACTTTGTAGGGCCTCATCGTTACCGGAAGAAAATGATAATAATTGCACGATTTCCCATTATAAAATTCTTTTCATTTGATTATCTTAATAAATAAAACTGATAACCTCAAAAAATTGGAATGAAACTCCGGTTCGTTATTTCGCATAGTCATGGTATCATTCGAATTACGAACAATTCAGAAACGAGATGTCTGGTTCTCGTGTCATAAAAAAAAAAAAAGAAATTAAAAAAAAATATGTTTTCCAAAGTTTCTCCGCGTCTACTGTACGTACGCCGGCGCGAGAAGGGGGAAACGACTAGGATAGCCCCGCGAGAGAGTCAGCTAAACGACGAAAGTTCGGCTATTCGGTGAGATCGTAGAGCGAGTTGAAATGTCAACCGCGAGACCACTAAAGTTCGTCGGTGTGTACTTGCAGTAACCAACGGCAAAACGAGAGAAACTTTTAATTCGTTCATTTCAAGCGGCTCAAAGGGTTGCCTCGAATGAGGCTTATTAAAATTTATACACTGCTCACGCTCTGCTCTCGGTCTCGCGGCTTCGCGATCGCTTCCCCCGCGCAGCAACCCCCACTGCGGCGTACACGCGTTCTTTTGCCACTAGAAGATTTTTTTTTCCATTCGTTTCATCGTTGATTGTTCTTCCGAAAGAATTAAAAGCCATAAGAACGGAGAAGATAGAAGAGTCGTGTTGAAAGGGGGGTAGTAAAGGAAGTAAGAGAATTTAAAGAGTTATTCGGGGTCGTGCGAGGGTCGAGCTAACCAGGCTTTACTTTCTCGATAAAATATAAAAAATTAAAAAATCCGAGAAAGAGAGATACAGAGAGAGAGAGAGAGAGAGTGGCAGGAGTGAAAATCTCTTGTCGGTCTCTCGAACCCCGAGAAATAACACTTTGGTGCCTTTAATCCCGAGCAACAATACGAGGAGTGAGAGCCTTTCTGAAGGGACTGAGTAAAGGGTTGGTACATGAAGGAAGAACACTCTCCATCCTCCACGGCAATCTCATCGCTACTGCGTTCTACGTCTCGCGGCGCGGCGTGCTAATATTTTCCGAAGGGTTGAAATCTAATTTTTTTAAGCCTCCCCTCGCCTGCAACTTCTCGTTTCGTTTCTGTGCGACAGTAGCCGCGCGCAACACGAGACCGAGGTACGAGCGGCAACTGTATCGCTCGGTATATATATATCTGTCTGTATAATACACGAGAAATGGAGTTGGGGTGAAAAAAAAAGAGTTAGAAAAAGCGAGGCAACCGCGGTGGAGCTCCCAATAGACATAATAAAAAAGCCATCTGAAATATGCATCCCTTAATAAAACTGTCCAATTACGAGCGAATGGAATTAAGTATTTAAGGGGGTGTCAGGAAGATTCTCGCTTCTTTCATTGCGATGGTTCAGGTGGCAAGCGACGGAATTTCTCGCCCTCGTATTCTTTCCCTCTGCGTCTGTTTTTCTCGTTCTTCGTCTCTGCGAAAACCCCTTTTTGGTGAAAAGATTAGATTCTTAAACCCGCACCTCCACCCCCATCCACCAACGAACCGCATAGCCCCCGTTACCGCGCACGTAACGGTATTATTCCTTTCCGCTACACGCGCTGCGATAGAAGGGAACCGACTTGTCTCTGTCTATCTCGCTTTCTCGCTTCTTGGACGGGAGTTGAATTATTTATAGCGACAAGATTCCTCCGTCAGGTTTTTCTCGGTTGCTGCTGTAGTGGCCCCCCTCACCGTTCCGATGACCCACAACGATTTATCGCTTTCTCGTGTCACCGCTTACTGCAGAAACGACACCAAGTCGGGCGGATGACAAAACGCGATCGGCATACAGTGGTTGATTTAAGTTTTTTTTTTTACGGGGTTCATTCATCATTTTCATTTTCATTTAATCATTCGGTTAACTTAATTTATACCACTGGGTATGGGATTAGAAATTTTCATAATAATTCGTTATTTATTTCTCAACGCTGTAAAGTCCAACATTCTCAAGATTCACTAATATTCGATTTTCAATAATTCACTAATATACGAATTTGAAAATATTAAAAAAATATTCCATCGCAATATCCGTTAGACTTTTTAAAAAACTTCGAAACTTTAAAATTGAAAACAAAAGTTTAATTTCAGTGAAATCGATTATATGGATATCGTTTCATTGATTTTTTTTCTTTTTTTATTGTACACGCGCGACTTTGTGCTTTTTTCGGATAAATTAATCAAACACCGATAATCGATTGAGAATGCGTGGAGGGGTGGCAAATGTGCGCTCGGGACGTAATCGCGCCACGCCAAAGAACGTCGAATTCGATATCGCTCTGCGAATGCGATATAGAGCTACCAACATTGGAGGAGATGCGAGGCCCTCATTTTATAAAACTCATATCCTGGTCCGAGATATTTTCATTTCGAGGTACTCATACAAATCGACGTCCCAGTTGCGGGCTAAACGAGAGAGAAAAAGAGAAAAGAGAGCAGAGGGCAGTCGTAAAAATTCCACGAAAGCCGACGCCGGGATTCATTGGAAATCTGCGTAATTAACCGAAGGAATGTCGAGGTGGATCGAGTGAGGGTTACGGGGGGGAGGGAGAGATTCAGTTTTCAGGTGGGGAAGCGTGAAACGCGAAAGGACCTCGAGGGGGTTCAGTTAGTGATGGTCGGCAACGGGGATGCTGCGAGGGTGGTTGATTAAAATCGGGAAAGAGGCAACACCGCTTAGAATAGAACACGCACCGTTCGCAGCTTGCCGTTTTTTGCTGTTTTTTTTTTTTTCATTCGCCCGGGACACGCCGCACACGCGCTTTTGTAATATTTGTTGCTCCCGTTGGCCGCATCGCCACTAAATTGTTTTTTCTCTCCTAGCCTCGGGCCGGACGATTAAAAATACTTGGTAGGGTCAGTTATCCGAAACTTTTCAAACTCCAATTAATAACGAACGTTTAGCAAATTTTTCATACCACCGTTTTACGCGCAACGATGTTTTTGTACAAAATGAAACACAGTATCGCGTAAAAAAATTACCAGAGAAGATTGTTCTTTTTTTTTTTTTACATAATTTTGCTCAATGTATCAATGACTCGGACATCTGCTTAACTTTGATTTACGATTTACGCTGCGCGAAACGCCAAAATTGTTTCATTAAAAAAAAAAATTATGCAAATGACGCAACGTCACGCGTTCATTAAAAATACATTTATATATTAGGTATATGAAAATGTATAGCTATACCATTGTACGTGTGTTTCCCGTCGTTCTTGAAGCGAATTTATATGACTAATACACCCGCTGTAGGGGTCTTAATATCCAACGAGTAAAGCTGGGCGCGAAAGAGAGCGCGAGAGACAGAGGCGAGAGTTTTAAAAAGTGCAATATCACTGGAATACATAAATGCGAGATGAGGCCGAGTCTCTCCCCCATTTGAATGAAAATCAGATAAATTTGCGGACCCCGGCGGCAACTCGTTTTTAGTCACGTATCTCACGAGCCTTCCAGCTTACTCTGCTCGTGTAGTCGTAGTCGTTTCATTATTTCTTTTTCTTCCTCTTTTGCTAAAATTCACGAGAATGTCGTGAGACGTTTAGAGTTCGTCGTCAATAAAAAAAAAAAAAAATCCCCAATTGATCGCAATGTGCATTTATTTTTATTTCTCTTGTTACAGGTAAGCAAATTCATTCGACAAAACGATGGTTAACCCATCCCTATCGAGTGACCATGGAGAGGAGTTTCTTGTTTCTTTTCCCTACAAAGTAAGTGCATCCAAAAAATAAGATTGAGCTTCGCGAATCCTTAGAAAATCGAGATATCCCCATCGAACCGGATGTTACGATATTTTACGGTTCCTCGCGTAATCCTATGAGAGCCGATCGCGATGAATTCCGCGAATTTCATGAATTCGACACGTTAAACCTTCGCGTAATGTAGGCAGACACATCGTATGCGTGAACAACACATCAAACATATATATACAATGATACCACATGGTTAATTCTTGACGTGTATATACTCGGTACGACGAGAACGACGACAACGACGATGGGCAGGAAGTAGTCGATCGCTCTCGGTAATCTAATATCGGGCACCGCAGAATTTCAAATACGTTGGCTCTCCGAGGGGCACCAAGAGCCGTGGGTATGGGTAACACAGAGGAGAGAAAGTGATAGAAGCGAATCGTCTCTCGCTCTCTTGGCACGTATAGAGGTGCGTGGCAATGCCGAACGTATACATTCTACTTTATCCACTACTATATCATCGTTCGCGGATCCTCGTCATCATTGTTTCTCACGTGGCTGATGCCTGCGAAGAGTCGTATTGTGATGGAAACTTTTTTTCTCTATCTATCACTCGACTCGTACGTTCTTCCTTTTCTTTCCTTCCTTCCTAACATTTTTTTTTTCTTTCTCTTTCTTCGTCTTCTTTTTTTATTCCCTATATCATCCCGCGGCGCACGCTACTTTCGATGGATGCTCACTCGATACGATACGATACACGAGGTCTGGGGATCGAGATAAAAGGAAGCGAGTGGGTAGGACGTGACGAGACAATGGATAGCCGGTCCACTAGCCATAATACAATCGCATCAGCATCTCTCTCCGTGTATTGTTTGACGGGGGCGCCAGTCCGCGCTTTGATATCAGCCTTCAGACCAGCACACCATCCGCCACCCGGTACCTAACAGCCCGAGTCTCTCTCGTTCGTTCTCTCGCTTTCACGTGCGAGTTTCGCGATTCACCCCTACGAAATTGTGCGAACTTCGATCTTTCGAAGATTCGCGGTACGCGCGCATTCCGAGACATCGTTAAGATTTAACATCGAAGAACTGACGAAGATTGATAATATTGTATCTCTGATTGTCTCATCAGACGTACCGATGATAATTATGGCAATTGGACTGATTACCATGTAGAAAAGCGTATTTCGAAGAGATTAAGACGAGATAATTGGTCAAAAGTTCAATATTGTCATAAAAAACATTCTATTAGCGTTACTACAATTCACACGATACCTCACGGTGCCGAGAATACGGATCAGCAGATAGTTTATATTAGAGAACAATTTCTCAGCTATTCGGTACCCGCGACGTGGAATAGTTATCGCGGTACAGTGGGCTTATAGCGAAACGTAATATGAAGCCGCAGTATATCACTCGGGGAATAGGCTCCGAGAACAAGAACAAGCGAGGCGTCGAAAGACGTAGGGGAACGAAAAACCGTGACACAACACGAAGAGAACAGAAAAGAGGGAGATAAGCAAAAGCGGGAGAGTTAGCGTTAGATACACCGCGGTGTACAAAGTCCGTTGTTATTAAAGTGGGATAAATTAGACACACTGGTTACCACATAAATATCCGCGATGTGGGCGGACCACCCCGAGTTATACGAAATATATAGCCTGGACATGGGCTCGTTGCATGCACTGTGTGTGACACAGAAACGCAGTGAGCTCAGCAATTAAAAACGTATTATTGCGCTCAGTCGGAAATCTCTCGTGTATATCGTTGCTACAAGTATATATACAAAACTCGCTTTCTTTCTCTCTTCTCTCGTATTTATTTTCTACTGTTGCCTTGGCTCTCGTGTCCACCTTTGCCCTGCGAAGCTGTTAAACCGTACGCCTTACCAATTCTATCGAAGCGTGAACCGAGAATGAAACGACAAGCGAACCGACGACGACAATATGCTGGTCAAGGATAACGCAAGATCCTGTGGGGAAGGCAACGACAGACACCCGATCCCTTGATTGTTCGCGTTACGTCGTACAGCGAAAAAAAAAAAAAAAAAAAAAAACGCGGTTAAAAAATTCCATACATTTTCCAACAAATAAATATCTCCGTGGGTGGGTTTCGATGCGCGAGTGTATTTGTAGGAATTAATCGGGAGTCTACCGAGTGATTAATGAATTCTAAATCTTCAATCACGCTATCACGGTACGTTGAATATCATCGGATTCGAACCGAAGAATCAGAGAGAGAGAGAGAGAGAGAGCCGAAAGCGAGGTAGCCGCTAGGATAATATCGAAGATCCCGTTGCGAAGAACTCGCGGATCACTTTCGCGCAGAGAGAAAGAACGATATGCTGCGAGAAGAGGGATTATATATATATATACGTTTATACAGCGTAACACACAAACCCGAGGGTGAGACGCAACGAAGATTAAACGATAGAATTCCAGTTTCCCCCCTATCGAGAGATCCGAGATTCGTGAGTAACATCGGGCTGCGATGGATACCAAAAGCCCATCCTTTCTCTCCAAGACAAACAAATTAGTACAATTAGAATCCCTTCAAAGAAAATTGATAAATTCCTTCGGAACAATTTCTCGACTCATTTCATTTGCCCCCGTGTTTCTCTTCTACTTCTCTCGTACAATGGTTGCACCTAATACTTCCATCGCTTTCGTCTCTGACGACGAATCGTATTCGCGGTCCCTTTCTGAATTTTCATCGGCCCCTGTGCACTAGTATCGCGACGTTCAACTTGTACAAATGGGAAGAAAATTAGCGGAAAATTGAGAGATCGTTTTTTTTTTTTACGGTCCGAGGAATTTGAAGAATTTTTCTTTACGTTTTTTTAACGAACGAAGATATAAGGAAATTATGAGACAACGAATAAAGACGATAAGCTTGATGAGAGTTTATTTGTTTCCCGGAGGCCATGTTATATTACTTACGCGACACTCGCGATTATGTGGTATATATACCCAACGAGTGGGACTTCCGGTGGGCGTTGTGTGTACACAGAAGTGCAAAGTGTAACGAGCCTTGTCGTTGGCGTTACCAGCATCGTGTTAAAGTGTGGTTAAGCCTCGTAGATCTTTATCCTACCGACGTTATGATTACGTTACTGTGTGTGTAAAAACATTATATACATATACGTATCTACACATATATATATGCGGTCGTAAAGAAAAAAGAAAATATATATAAATAAATGCATTTCGTAGAAAATGCACAAACGAAGAAGACGAAGAAGGTACTGTGAAATCGCCGTATGGTTCGTAATAGCATTATTATTTGCAGACGGTATATTCGAGTCTTTGCGAAGAGAGGGCATTTCCAGGACGTCGTTACCGCGCGACGAACCGTCAGCGTCGACGCTCTCACTATAATACCTCTTCTTCCACCCTTCTCGCAATCTCGAGTACTGTTTGTGTGCAATATAACGCAACATAAGCATTTCACTACGTATCGCAAACATATATACGTATGTCTATCTCCGGTCTCCCGAGCGTTGATTCTAATTGTCACGCAATGAGAGACTCTCGAGTGAACGTGAGTCGGCATATGGACTTCCGACGCATGTAGAGTGGCGCCAACGTGCCGGTGCCACGGCGACGAAAAGGGGAAGAAAAATAAATAAATATATTATTTTTTTCCGCGAGTTGAAAAAATAATACGTATGATCCGATAATTCATTTTTGTGAAAACGTTTCATGTCCCTAAAGTCTCCTTTTTTTCTTTTATTCACGTTTCACTGAGACGTTTGATGACTCTTATTCCAGAGTCCGACTGCTGTCGGTGGACACTTCTGTGAAGCCGTAAAAGACCGAATTCAATGGGGAGTAAAGTTTGCACAGCATTGAATTGCAGCGTGAATGGAAAAATGAAATGGTAGAAAAAGTAGAAACCCACTGAGGGCATCACTATAATATGTGAAAGGGGTAAATGGAATGGTATGAAGGAAGCAAGATGAGGAGACCAAAGAACGAGCAGTCAAATGCTACCCGAGTAGATTCCCGGCACGCGTGTCTGTAGTCTCGAACCCTCTTACCCCGTTTGCACGGTTTCCATCCCTCAACCGAGAAAGCAGCACCCTTCGCCATGTACACTACGCAACAGCAATTCACCCTGTCTTGACTCTCTCTCTATCTCATCTCTCGCCCATTTCTCGCTTCTCGGTTTCTGCTCTTCTCTTCGCGAACTTCATTCCCCCTCTCCGTTCAATGGCACTGGCAGAAGCTGAGAGTATAGTCCTCGGTTTTCACTCCCGAGACGCCTTTCTCCTATATATATCTTACCTACCCACCTACCTACCCAACGTCGGCGAACATTAAGAGCTCCTAGATTTATTTATAACTACATTTACGCGCATGCCATACTCGACTGGGGGTCCCTCACCCCCTCCCATACCAGCATCAGCAACCCCTTTTCTCCCTCGCGAAATTATTGCGTTTATGCTCGCGGAAACTTGAAGGGAAGGGGGCACCATGTCTAAAGACTTAGCTGGAGCGCACAGGCGAAAGGAAGATAGAAGATCCATTACTCTTGAAAATGTTGATAAAATGCGGAAAAAAACATCTGCAGAGCGAAAATATTTGAACATTTTTTTTACACGTTTATATTAGAAGTTCGACCTTTTTAAACCACAACATCTTCCCAGCGTGTAAAACTTTCTTTTTAACGCAAAAAAAAAAAGAAAAAAATTCACATCAATGGGGGTGGCAACTTCTCGACCGTTCATATGACTCCAATGACTGTTGTCATTGATGTCGGATGCAGAACTCTTTTTCATTTTTTTGTTCCACCCGCATTGATTACAATCGGTATGAATTTCCGTTTACGCAATGATCGTGTATAATGAACAGTATAAACATTATTAGAATCGAACGATTAACGTGTCAGTAACCGCGAGATACTTTGAAAACCCGTGTTTCGCGGTTGGTGAAAAAAACGACATGAGACTCGGTCGAAGGATGCTGGCAGTCGGCCGCCTCGTAGCAGTCACAGCCCGCTGGGATGTTGATATACGTCGTCGGTTATATGAACGTATATAGTAGTTTCTCCATCCCTCGTATCTTCTCTTATATCCATGCCCGCTTCTTGAGTCTCGTCGAGCATCAGTGGCACGAATGCCCCCAAGGCGTTGTACCGCGTACCTTCTACGACATACCGCACGTTGTATCCTTGAGAATTATTCGGGCTTTACATCAACTTCTCTCCCCCATCTCCCTCTTTTCCTCTAGACACGACTCTCTTAACCCGCGCGCGCGCACACCGTGAGGAATCTAATTTGAATAACACACGTAGGAACGAGACCGAGCATATTATACCGCTCGTTTGAATCGTGAAACTGTTTTCGCGCACACAAACACACACGCGCATCATCAACTATACTTGAAGAATGTATCAAGAGAAAACGTTTTCTGCCTCGTTACACGCCAACACGAAAATTCACCGGATAGCTTTCTCTGTATACTCGTTCATACAAACACAGATCGTATCTCGAGAAGCTGTTCTAATGTCTCTCAACGTCTCGATCAGCCCGAAGGATTCGATAATCCAAGACAAACTTCAAATCAAAGATTATCTGCATTCAGAGATTTTAAGCTGAATAATTTTAACGCTAAAGAGAAGAAACTCTCGTTAGGGTGTAAAACAGGACGAAGAACAGAGAATGGGGAGGGGGTTGTAATTAAAATCAATAAACGAACGAATCCTAATCAGACTCGCTCAGGGATTTCTTGATGGCAGAGAGAAGCAGACTCTGTTGGAAAGGGAACGACGATGGTATGGGGTAAGCGAGGTGCGCGGGGGTGGCGCAACCCCCCGGCTCCGGCGTTTCGCTCGGAAGGGTCCGTCGCCCGTGTAATATTCGGTGTTACGGCAGTAGTCGAGAAAATAGCCTCGTTGGCTCGACGTTGAGGCCACGGAACCTCTCTGGGTTTTCAGTTTATATACACATGTATAGAAATGGCCTGTTACACAGACACGTACACGGTTATTGACTGTATAGTCGAAAACGCGCCCGCGAGTTCTAAGACAACGAGAGAGAGATACGCTCGCGAGGCTCTTCGTAGTAATCCTCGATCTCCGTATAGCGTATCGGCATTAATTCCCCTGCCCCGGTCGTTTCTACCACCGGTACAGCACTCGGTAGCCGTAGTAGGGACTATACCACGAACCTCCCCTCTTTGCCCTTTAACCCGCCCCCTTCTTGGGAGAAAAGCCCCCTCCCCATTCGGCTTTTAACCGGAACAGACGCACCCTGTAATAGGCAAGTTGGAATCCAATCTGCAAGTTTGCAAATTCAATTCGGCCTCGCGGAGTCTTACTACATGAAGACTCTGTGAGCGAGGAGAATGAACGGCCGCGATGTTCCTCTTGCTATATACTGCCTTCTGTAGTGTTCACTGATGTAGCAACACCGTTGCTGTAAGCAGCAAACGGATGCCTTCAATGATTATCGTACTAACTTTTAGATACAAACGCCCCAATTTTTGGAGAACTGTCGAAGGGCATCGTAGATAGCATCGTACATTGTGCACTGTACATTTTTTTACCCCGAAGAAACGAAAACAGCTCTTACGTTGTTTTCCGGGCAGACAACTCAGCCCTTTCAGCCGGCAAATTCGTAATGCATTTTATTTATTCACAAAGACAAATACTCATTTTGCTCCGGAGAGGTAAAGTACAGTCGACGCAAAAGGTAAATGTTCGCGAGACCATTTTTCCTCCCATTTTACGTTTCTTCGCGTTCTTCAACCGACTCCCTCTCCTCTTCTATCTTCATCTCACCCTTGACGATATTGCTGCGCTCACGAACTCCACGGCATTGGACACTCAGGGCTATTCTCTCGTTTAAGCAGTAAAAGATACAAGAGCGACAAAGGTAGAGTGGGCTACACCTACACAACACCGTGCCATCGGTATAACATTTCTCGCTTACCCTTCCACGAGTGCCCGCGCGAGAACCACCGGTCGTCGGCTCTGCCGGCTTCCGCAGCCTCCTAAACTCTAAAGTGTAATGCCACAATCCCTTTGATGGGGTTTCTGTAAATGGAGACCGTCGACGAGAGAAAGAAAGACGGAGAGAGAGAGAGAACTGGCACGATGTTGCCACTATTGTCGACTCTTCCTCATTCCCTGCTCTCTCGGTTCGTAACCGACGAGAACGAACCCTCCCTCCCTTCAGGCCACCGAGAAGCTTACAGCTATAGCAGACCCAGCCATCGAGTCGCGAGCCCCGAGTCCACGGAGCTCTTTGAAACGCCACTATAAACGCGGGCATTTTTAATTTCCGCGGATTATGTACTCGAAACCTCGAACGGAATTGTGAGTGTTCCAACTGGTTGTCAGTGGATGCTGCAGACGGTGATTCCCCTCTACAGGGGTTATTGGCTGTTCTTTGCTTCGTTTCTTCAAAGACCACTTTCCCACTTCTTTCCTAGTCTACCGCAAAGCTAATCCCAGACTCAACGCCGCAATGATACCCTGAGCTCCGACGGTTCTTCTTTTTAATAAAAAAAAAAAAAAAATCGAATTACCGCCGTCATTGGTCTGAGTCGACATGAAGACGACATTGATTTCATAGATTGTTTCAACGTTGTTTCGTATATCTGAGAACCCCTGCTATCTCGCAACAGTCCCAGCGGCAGCCTTTCATCAAGACTTCATTAGCTCGTGGTAAATGTATTATGACTTCTGATTGAGTGGAGCCACAATATAGTGGACCGTGTTCATTCCCTCGCTCTCTCGATCTCTCGCTTTGTAGTGAACCCGTAGACCGCACTCACTTTCTCACCCCTTCCGAGTCTACCCTGACGCGCTTTGCTGGCCTGACATCCCAAGCACGTCCCTCTTCCATTCGCTCACATTTATCACCAAAGTGAACACACGACTTCGCGGCTACATATGTATCGGACGTACCTACGTATAACCGTATAGATATCTATCCATTCGATCGTTTTTTTTTTTTTCGCACTCGAGCCACGATTTTTTTCCTACTCGACATAACTACTCCACGGAAATGCGAAACAGGCACCAGACTTTGGTGTCATATCAATACTATTCTCGCTGTCTGGATAGGATGCACGATCGCGACGCGTCTACTGTGCAATAGATTGCAGCAGTGTTTCGCCACATGAACGTAACGTATGTACACCCACGCATGCGATAGCCATAGAAGAGACGCCGATAGCGCATGAACCGGCGCAAAGATGCGTAATTGGATTACCCATCGAATTCAGTTACGGTATGGCGAGTCTGATGCATAAAATGACGCCGGTAACTCGGTTATAGTTTCGCTTCACAAAGCGCCGTCGTTAATATCGCGCGGAGGACTGACGTCGGGGCCCCACGATTTTCGCGATATACTCCTATACCCCGATGTATTCAACCTCTCTTGTCTCGATTGATTCGGCAGCTGAACAGGTGCGCTGCTCCTGTATTCTGTAACGATACATGATTTACCCGGGAGACTGTAGTATTTTCCTTGTTTTTATATCGAAACTCGAGTCGCTTTTCATTAAACAGTCAATGCTTTTGGTGACGATGGAGATTAAAGAAATGTTAATTTTTTACGATTTTTTTTTATTTTACGAAATTTTAATAATAAGAAAAAAAAAAATCAATATAGATTTCGTAAAAACGGCGAACAGTTATTTTGTAGTAAACGATTTTTTTTTCAATATTCTAAGTAGTTGTTGAGGAAATATTAATAACGAAAGCTCTTCATCCGTGCGCTTCTCAAGAGTACCTCCGCGATGAATCCTTTAATCGCCTTCGACGATAACGACATAGTGGTCGCCGAAGAAAAAAGAAAAAGGGAACGTACAGTGTCGCGATACGACGCGCCTGTTTTGTAATATCCCTGAAAAACGCTTCTACGGGGTACGAGAAGTTTGTGCTCTAGTCCACTCGTTGGTAGACGAGGGACGCTTATTATTTTAACAAAGAAAAGGTACGACGCAACCGAGGACGAGTGAGGCACACGAAGCAAAAGCGATATTAATATAAGCGTTAAACGCGCCATGGGAAACGGTCAGGTGCAGCAGCGACGAGCCACCGGTACTACGCTTGACGCGTTTTTTTTTTTCTACACCGTGCTGCGGGTTAAATGTTTCACGGCACTCGCCACTGTCAATGGGGTTTTGTTGGCTCTTGAATTATAAGACCTCTAGTCCTTTATTTGACTCGGTTGACGTCTCCGTACTTCTGACAAATAGCCACTCATCGATCCCGGTAATGGTTTCAAATTCGATCGCATCCACGCTATTTTTCCGCCCCTCTGCGCGAATCTTCGAGACAAAAGAATTTTTTCTCGAGAGACACGAGTCTCGAAACAAGAATGCGAATCAATCGACGAAAGGCAATTCTCGAAGGGCCCTGACGAACGATCGACTATATAGTCGGAGGAAATAATCGAGTGGGTTACTCTCTTCAACCGCGAACTCGTCGTATAACTCGAATAATTCCTCTTCTAGGTCCGTCCCCGTGCGACCTCGAGACGAAAGCTTAATTAAATTCACCGTCGCTCGAGTGCGTCGCTCTTGCAACGTTGTACCTATTAATCAACGCTTTCTCAATGTTTCGAAGACCGCCGTGGGTCGAAAGACCGCGCAGCGTTCTTCGCGTAACCGCGATTAATAATTTAACGCTCCCGTCGATCGTTTTCTGTGTTACTGCACAAGGTCGACAAAGTTCGATGCGACGGGGGCGGTTTTCGTTGCGAAGGTGGAATTAATTTATATTTCCCAAGTAACAAAAACAAATCTCCACTACAATAAAATCAACAAAATACTACAAAAAAAGGCACATACACGCATGAATCTCTGATCGTAGTCGTGACATCGATTCTTGTACATTTTTTTATTATCAATTAATTAAATTACTAAATTACTACAGTCTTAAAGTAGAAAAATTAGCGAAAAAAAAAAAAATTAACCGTGAATCAACGAGATACTTTGTCGTGACAAATATTGATCTGCAAACTGGCCGACGAGTATAATTTTCGCGATGCCTTTATATTAGGTACACACCGACATTCTCCCTGTCGAAGAGGGCATTTGATCTGAGCGCGAATATGCGCAAGGGATCGCCGGGGGTCGGCGAGAAGGGTCGAGCGGTGGAAAAGTATTCCTGGTAAATATTTCCGTTTTTACCGTATAGCTTGCACGTCGAGACGCAAGGAGACGGGGCAGGCAAAGAGATGGAGGGCGGGCGGGGGTAGGGTCGAGGAATGGTGCAGGAAAAACGCGAGGAAAGTACACGGTGAACGAGAGAAATAAAGATAGAGAGCAGGAACTGAGATACGCGGGCGAGAGAGCAGGATTGGAGTTCTGATTTCATTAGGCCCCGTGTTATGCGATTAATTAAGTCGCGAACTCGAGGAAAAAAAAAAAAAAACGACGAAGCAAGCGCGCACTTTTGCGAGGAAGAGAATGAAAGAAAGAGAGAAGCTCTCAACATTAAAGGAGAAAGAGAAAGATGAGAAAAAAAAATTAACTCGAGACATTCCGCGAAGGCGTCCGACGGCTCGAAGATTGGTGGGGGTGGGTGCAGCTCTGTTCTATGTAGCCGAGTGGTGATGTGGGATTTTTCTCGTTGTTGCGAACAAACCGGGTATAGAAAAGCGTCGGAAGGTTCAAGCGTTAAACTTAAGAACGATGAAAAAGTCTTCCGAGCGCATTCTTGTGTCAACCTTTGAATTAAATTCTCAATGTGACTCATTAAGTCAACTGCTTTTTTTTATTTCACGTAGTGTAATAATCAGCAATGATAAGAGAACCGTTGTGGGTTCATCGATATAATACCGGTTCGTAGTCACGTATAATCCGTAGAGTTATCGCACCTGGATGGTTCACATTGGCTTCTTTATCCTACTGATCGTATTCTCATTGCTCCGAGCGTGAATATTGTGTTTGCTTACACTCGAGGCGCTCTGACATCTATTGATATTACTCTCTCATAACGATAAAGTCGTGTATCATACGTATTTTTCCTATGTAAAGAAAAAACTACATTAATGGAAACATAACGGGAAGCTATCGAAATTGTGTCAAAGCCTTTGCGTAATTAACAATTTATAATATCGTCAATTCAATAAATCGATCGTATTGATTGTAAAATGAAAGCCATCAATTTGGAAATAACGTAAGAGCTTCGATGTTTGATGCCGATATTAAAAAATCCTTTAGTCGTCTGATAGTTACTGGTCGTTAACCTTACGGGTTGCTATTGCTTTTTAATCCTTCCGGTGTTTTTTATCTTGTGAGACACCAGATGCAAATGACTTATCCAAATTCAAATTCACCTTTATCTCTGCTTCTTTCTCCCATCTTTCTCTCTGTGTTGCTTTAATGCTTCGGCGAAGCTTCCGCGCTGTAATATACGTTTACGGTCCTCGTGAGCGGTCCCTCGTCGTTGTAGTAACTTAAGATACGTACCCGCCCGGGACTCGTTACGGACACATACCACCGGCGTTTCTCGTGCAACGACACGAGAGAAGACGAAATAGATGCACAGCGATCAGTAGCTCGCAGCTGCGCGTCTCTCGGATACCCCGCGCTGACACGGGAACGAGGAAACCAACAGAAGCGCAGTGACAGCGCGCTGCTGGCAGAGTATTATAGCCACTTCTGTGTGTACTGTGTGTATACAACGACACAGATCAGCAGGTACATACGATATGCAAGAAAGAGCGCGGGAGATCCTCGGCAGGACATAATTTTTATCGGGTGTATAGCCACCCAGAGGGGACCCCAGATGCCTCGAGCAACGAGTAAATGGAAGACGCCAATTGACACACGTGGCCAACCACTCAACGTTTCAACGCCTCAACCACCGTACCCACTATTCTTGTACTAAAGCTCGGCGAGAAAGAAATAATGTACGCGCCAACCTTTACGGATTCTATACGAAAAATAAACTCGTTTCCTCGGCGTTTTCGCTGCTTTTTCCCTGCGTTCGTTTTCCCTTGAAACTTTTTCGAGTGGAAAAATCATTAACTACATATCGAAGCGAATTTTTTAACTATAATGATCCACGGTGATTTTTAATTCATTTTTTTGTTAACCCCCCTCCCCTTTTTTTAAAACTCAATGGGAATATAGCGTTCTACTAAATCGAAATACTAAGGGAGTTTAAGGAAAAAATACTTTTATGTGTAATTTTTTCCATGGATATCTCCCCTTCTCTCTATCTCTCTCTTCAGAGATTTGATGTTTTTATTATAGCAATTTATTTCTCCAGAAACTGCAGAAAGCTGAAGACTAATTAAGAGTTTATCGAGTTATTTACCCTTAAGGCATTTTTTTTTATTCCGTTGTTCGATGCAATTGTAGCAGTTTTACGGCGAGCAATTTCGAGGTCTCGGTACGTTTTGTTGGACAAACACCATGCTTACCCCAATATTTATCGGAAGTACGAATTTGCCAGGAGTTAAGCATGTCGCGCGTGGCTGACTGAGTCATCCTTCCACGAGAATCGCACGTGGCAGTGGCCAGCAGGGTAGCGGGCGTGAGTTTGCACGTGACCTTGTGTGGGTGCGCACTCTGGAACTGACATACGAGGGAGAGAGAGAGAGGGAGAGAGAGAGACAGAGAGAGAGAGAGAGAGAGCGAGAGACAGTAAATTCAAACGAGTATGTAACTTGTATGGTTCTGTATGTATTGTACGCTATACCGACAAAAGCTTTCGTCACGCAATGTCGGCGCGAGTGTATATCGGGTGTCTCGCTAATTCTCGAATTGCCTCGAATTATCCCCATTTTGCAAATCGTCAAATTGAAAGAAAAATTATGGTACATATATTTAATATTTCACATAGCAATGAAAAAAATTAACTTTTAACATGATACAATAACTATTTTTCAAACAATAACTTCACGCTACAAGTAAATATAAAAAAATCGAACTATCGATTGCGAAATGTTGATAATAAAAATAAAATCATCTTAAAGTATTATCAAAGTGATCGCTATCGATCTTACGTGTTACGTAGCTATTTGTTTGACGTATTCCTAAAAGGGGAAGAAAAATAAAACAGAAGCACGGTGCATATTTAACGCTACGTGTGTACAGATACGAACGAGTTGTGCTCTATGAATATTGCAACGAGACAGGGAATTAGTAGGTGCGTGTCCTCTGCGCGGAAAATCGTTGAGAACTCGACACGTACGGTTTGCTTACGAGTCCTATCCAACCGGCCTTATTCACCGACTCTGACACCATCTACCCCCGGTTTGCACGTAGTGTAGTCGAGGGAATGACATTTCAACGGGTTGCATGCGCGCACGCTTTCGCATAATCGCACCTGCTATTACATTCGCACTCGGGTAACCGAATGAGAATGAGTGACGGAGAGGAAAAAAAGAGTTGGATACCAACGAGTCAGATGAAAAAAGAAAGATAGAGAAGAATAGGAGGGACGGGGGGAAGTATCCGAGACTCGAGCCACACGAGGAGGGATAGAGAAGGATCGATAACCCCGACTACTCGAATGCTCGCCGAGCCTTGAGGCAGGACGGTGTAAAAGATCCATTCATTTTCTTCTCTCCAATTTAATTGCAACCGTTGTGCAGAGCGTTGATGCATCCCGTCTTCGGACGCACTATGCTCCAGCGACCGAGAAGTCTCAACGCGAATTCGCAGTACGATTCGAGATTTTTCCGATCGACAAACGCGAATTTCGACATTTCTCATCGTAACGTTTCTTTCCGAGAAAAAAGACATTCTTGATAATGCGACAACCCCTGAACAGTATTTTACGCATTTATCGCCATATTTCGCACACAAATTTTTATTTCATCAACTAAAGCACTTTTTTTTTGCATGTTTCATGCTATCTATCAATTTAATGACTTTAACCGGTTGTTCTTTATCATAAATATAAAAAACAAAGTTTAAAAAATGTCATCAGTATTTATCAGTATTTATGCGAGTTTTGCGAATTTCTTGGCAAGTTTCGTCGCAACAATCTTGGCGACGCGTTCAATAATGCTTCCCAGTAGTTTGGTTCTTGCCATCTCGGAAATTCATTATATTCGTGTTATGCACTATGCAATATCGTGGGCAATGTTGGTTGTGCGCTCAATTAAATACATTTGTGCCGCAGTTTGTCGTGAGAAAATCTTTCGATGGCTTCAACGGGTCTGCTATACAGTACGCGTGCTATCGAGCAGCGACGAAATTTGTCGCAATTTGAAAATTTCATTGGGACAGAGACGAGGGAATTACCCGTTAAGCCGAACGGGGAGTTTCGAAGCTCTCTGACTCCGTTCGTTCGTTCGTTTTCACCCCGTCGCCGCTCACCGACGTGTTACGCTTTTCTCATTCGACAGAATTTATTATTGTTCGCATTGAATCGGTCGCCGCGCGCGACGCTAACTAGACGCGAGCGAATATGAGAACGAGAGAAAGAGAAACGAGAATAATAACGTTGTGGTAGCGCGAAGCTCCCGCACCGCAAATAAGCTGTCAGAGGGGATGATTGTGAAAATTTCATCACTAAAAAATAAAAAATAAATATTATCGTTATTGTATATGTATTGAAAGGGTTTAAATATAGTCACGGATTTTCTATTCTCGACGAGCATTTTATCGGGTCAACAATTCTACCCTCACGCACGCATGGCGCATATGCAGCATTGCGTGTCGAAATACTAATCGATATCGTGTTGTTACACCGTGTCGAGGGTCAGCACTATAAAGTACACACCCCTTCCCTGTATCTCCGCCCCCTCCCCTCCCGGCTTCGTCGTTCGATATTTTTTTTTATACACGTCCGCTTGACCACTAGATATCCGATGAAGTATTTAATTTCGCAATTGTTCAACCTTCTTGCACAGCTTTTCATCGGAGTGGACGCTGTGTATCTTTCCACGTGACTACTACACACGTTAAACAAATTAAATTCACTTATAGAAATTCACAATATTCAATACGTTATTCAATCCCGTAGATAAATTAAAAAACAAAATGCAGAAACAACGAAAAAGACATTCTAAACTGTTTTCATTGTAAAAAAAATACGTTAGTTAAATTTCAACGCGGATTTAATGTAATTTAATGTAAAAAGAAACCTAACGAGTGTTTTTATCAATGAAATCTCTTTTAATTAAGACAGCCGATGTTTTTGCTGAAATAAACGTTAATATTTATTTTCGCAATTAAAAAAAATTAAAGTATCAAAAACATTGGATTAAATTTTCTTTTTTTTTTTTGCATTTGTCGTGTGTTATATTTCGTACATCACCTGTCGCTATGGAGATCGCTTGTAAACCGATAGTATATCGTGTCTCTCGTTTTCAAATGAGTTTTAGGACCAATGAGCTTTTGTTGAAACAAACGCGTGCGGGAAGAGAGGGTCGTGTAAATTTTCCAATGCGATACAGTCGACTACGGATACTTTGTTGACAAGGGGTTAAAACACTGGTGTCCTCCGGGACACGGTGGTATCGTCTTTCTCAATAAAATCGTGTGCTCGTGTGTGTGGGTTGATGTCCGGGCGTCGAAAGAAACGTAAGCGAACCGTCGATTAACGGAGTAGTAGCCGTGGGGCAAACGACGCCGCCGACGCCCTGAACTATGTTCAGTATGTCGTTGGACGTTACACGGGCTATACGAGAACTTTAATCACCGCACTTGAGTAAAGTAATTATAATCAGACACCCTTGTACGGTTAGTCTGGCGTCGCGCTTACAGTCGCGACGAGGACTAGGAGTCGGGTGCCATAAGGGGACGTGGACCGACGGTCTATGATTAGCCGGTGACCAGTACCCATCCCGTGGATCTATTCGTATCGTACGTAGAGTTACGTAGAAGCTACCTATCTATCCACCTACCTACGAGTCTCGAGGTCGGACTACCTACTGATGTTGCCTCAGCTACTACGACTCACCCTTTCAATTAATTAACCCTGGTTGCGGCATGGTCCGGCGGGTCCGTTAGTTAACTCGAGATTCATCGCCTCTCTCGATTCACTCCGTGTCTCCTCTTGTGATAAGAACCGGTTGTTACGAAACGAAAATTTGCTACGACAACTACCCGGTTGCAGAGGGAGTCTACCTATTATTTCGTCATGAGAAAAAAATCGATATTATACTTGAATTTATTTAAATTGTTACGATCTTAGCTCGATACCATTGTGTGAAAAATAAAAAATTGTGTTTGCCATTTGTTTTGATAAATCGGTATTTATTAAGGTACAACAAAATTTGGATTCGCAGAAATCTTCACCATTTTTAAAAAATTTAATTTCTAAATTCGTGGATAGCTGAGTCATCGTCGAATTGTCGGAACGCGAGTAAATAAGTATATCTATCGTTATCGAAATGATCACGTAACACCTAAGAAGCAAAGTGCACAGCGCTTTCTCGAACCATAATAATAGAAATTTCATTGACGCTTTCGTGCGCCCGATTTGAGCATCGCAATGGTTTGCCGATCTATAGGTTTAACCCCAGTAGTCACAGCCTCGTATGTAGTACATACCTTTGTCCACTCCACGCCCCATTCGTGGGCTACATGCGGCATGAAACATAATCGTAAAATCGCGAAATAACGAACACATTCTACAGTACAACGAGATGGTGATAGTAGTCCCGAGCGCAATGATTACTCTAATAATACTAATAATAATCGTCGCCTGCTGGACATTGCAACATTCCATACATGAACCCATATGATTCTAGTATTTCGCTTATGGGAGCTCCATGAAGTCATAAACTTTCGAAATTCTCATAGATCACTTTCGACGTTTTATCACCCATTTTCGCCACGCCTTCCGGTTTTTCTTCGACGTCAAAACTAAAGAGAAACCGGCGCACCTCCCCCGAGTCCTTTTTCGAATAAGATACATCTTCGTGATTCCATACGTTTAACGAAAATTCGTAAAAAAAAAAATACCATCGACGCAGATAAAATTACGTGAATGCAGACAAGCGCTGCATGTTCGACAATACTCTTTGCAACCCGGTACTTTCATACGCAACGCACGTTCCTAGAGGGTTGAAACAGGTTACGCATGCGAAAAGGATCCGCGAGTGCCAACCGCACTAATCCGGATTTACGAGCGCGGGTACGGTAGCCTCGTGGGTGTTTTCCATAAAAAATGATTTTTACGACAGCGAAAAGGAAATAGCGGTGAGGCGAGTAGGAAGCTACGATGTAGTACTGAAAAAAAAAAACAAAGCGTAGTATATGTATGTATAGATACGTACGTCGTTGTCGTGTCTCTTGCGTCGCTATCATTTGCCCCTCTCGTCGGAAGAAGCAGAAGCAACAGAAGCCTAAAGGCACAAACGTCGCGTGTCACCGGGTGCGAGGGAGGTGCAGCACGAGACCAATCATTCTAATTAACGTGTACCGAGACACTTCCGGTGACAGGACGATGAAGAGTTTGCGCTAAAGTACGGATTCGTTACGGACAGACAGAACTAAATAGTACGAGAGATAATGATAATAATGAATGAGTGTAATGATTAAATGAGTTTTTGCCGTTAGGCACAAGTAGCGGTTTTTCTGTTTACTCTTATTTATTGTTTATTTAATTCGTGATGTAATCGATATTAATTATTTTATTAATACGATCGGCGATACCTATAAATTAATGTGTTCACCCTTTGGTCTCCGACACGTAACGAGTGAATAAAATCGCGAGATAAGTACGATTGTTAATTTCGTAAATTTTAACAATTTATGAATTTTTCATCAAATTTGACACAAAAGTATTTTTCGATGTAATTCGATGCGTCGTCAATAAAATAGTGAATATTGAATAAATTAATACGAAAAATGAGGAATATCGATCTTGATTAACGGAATAACTGAATGTGTGCCTATCGCTCATTAGTCAAAGAAAATATACGAGATCTCTCTTCAGTCGTTCTCGCGAAACGATAAAGTCGTCGGGGTGCCTCGTCTCACACTTCGTTGTATTTTATTATTACAAGCGTTAAACGTGCCGTGAAGTAATTTAAATCCCATCGCGAGAAACCGAGCCACGAGGGTTTATAATATTGTATGCGATCGAAAAAAAAAAAAAAAAAAAATTCATTCGAGACGAAGAGAGACGGGTATACATAGCGCGAGAAGAAGAAAAAGATACTTGAACGGTCTTGTAAGTGAGGTCTCGCGCGCCAAGGCGTATTACTTATATTTGCATAAGTCAGCTTGTCAGTCAGAATGCGTGGCAACGCGTGAACCCCCGATTGCACTCTGGCTGGGATGGCCTCGTGACCGGGCCAAGGATTACGAATCAACCCTCCTGTCCCGAGATCGAATGAGCCACAACTTCAACACGCCCTATCGTTCCGCGTTTTTGCACTTAACATACGCGAGCGCGCGCGGGGCCACCTACTCTGCACTCTGGTACTCTGCTCTCGCGATCTTTCTCTTACTCGTTCGTTCTCTCTATGCCGCTCTTATATGATTTCACTGGACGTGTATGCGCAATGGCCTTGCCCTCGGCGTCAGCGCGCGAGAAACTAATGCGCAATCCCGGCAAATAAAAGATACCAGAGACGTGAGCTCGGTATGTTTCACCAACGAATCGACTGCGATGAATGCCAAAGAAAGGAATCTCCCACGAAGATTCCGAACGATTCCCCAAGGGATTCTTGTAACCCAAGACTTTCGAGACTCGCAATACTTATCCACTTAATCGTACTTACGGTATTACTCTCCTATAATAAATTAATGTCTCTCAATATTCCGTGGATCATGTAATCGTGTATAGACTAAAAGTGAAGAGTCGACGAAAGTATGCGATCGGTATAGAAGAATATGTAACCCCGCAGTCTTACACAATCCCACATAAGCTCGAAGCTCGCTATCGTTCGGTTCCGTTGTACATAAGAGTTTTACTCTACTGCCGGCGCTGTTGTCTCGGGGCACGCAACGGCGATTACCGGACACGTGAATTACGTAAGGCGGAACAGCGACGTCTGGAGATTACGATATTTTCTGATTGGAGTGGCCTGTCACGTGAAAGGGTGGCCCGGCGTGGGCCCTCGAAGCAACGAGATGAAGGGCAGGGGGCGAGAGAGCAGGACGATCGTGCGCGGTGCGCTTGACGGTACATTGCTGTTGTACATTATGTACCTTTCGTATATCGTAACCGTAAGCACGAGTCGCAACGTGAAACTGATTGTTTTCGCTATACTCAACATTAGCGAATTCCTCGGTAGAAACTTTAGCGAAACGATCAGTTTCATTGTGTTCGTAAGGTTTTTGCACAAGGTGTATATCCCCGGGGGACACGTAAGGAAAGAGTTCGAGACCGAGCGACATGCGAGTGCCAACACGCCACTCATAAAAATGCACTCAGCCTGATATCTCGCTCGCTTTTCTTCGTCGGTGCTGCTCGCTCGCGATCATCGTCGAGCGAACTAATATACAGGCCACGGTATAATATTCGCCGCGAGAATCTAGAAACTATATATACATATCGTCCCATCAACCGTACACAATTCTTTCTTCATTTCTTCCCCGCTTATACGATCTCTCGTAACAAACGCGCATTGTCGCGTCTACGTTATGTCTCTTTCAAGTGCAACGGGTTCCCACGAAAGTATACGAAAAATCTCGAGAGCGTCTTTCGTGAACGAAGCCCAACATCGCCGAGTCCCGCCACACGCACACCTACATGTGCCCATGTATAGGCACACACAAGGAAAGACTTTGCCGTTTATTTTTTACGGTCGCGAGATTAAACTCCTTGCTAAAAACGAATGAGTCGGAGAGGTTGAACCCGGTGTATACAGTATATATAATTTTATTAAGTAATATCACGGAATTGAGTAATTTGCGATTGACCAAATTTTTTTTAGGTCGCACGAGAAACAAAAATAATAAAAGTTTTAGTGCAACGAGTTTCTTTGAAATTGCCGTAATTAAATTAACATCGAATTAAAAAAAAAAAAAAATCAATTTTTAGATTACTGCCCCGATTCGATTTTTAATTTTTGGAGATAAGAGGAATTAGTCAGAATTTTGACTTCCTTCGGCGTTAATAGCTTTCGAGTTTACCGGATTGTCGAGTGAAACGTTTTCCCGGTGAGGGGATCAATGGCCACATATCCCACAGCTCTTCGTCTCTCCCTCTCTGGTTGACTCAATGGTATACGAGGAATTCCGAGAGGATGAACGCACGAACGCCTCCTCAATATCCCTCTCGTGGTTTCTGCGGTGTTTGAACACGGAATGGACAACATATGTAATGGCTGTCCGCGGCTGACTGATTGCCGGATCGCGCGGCTCCCAGCTATACGAGGGTTGCTTCTGCCTTTGCCAGAGAGAACTTATGCGTATATACTGTGTGTATTGGCCACCGAGAGAAATACGACTACAACGATGACAATGAAGCCTACGACTGCTGTCGGTATATATATAAATGCCGCGGAGAAACCGAGAAGGCAGACAACTGGGAGTGCGCGAGATATATTTGCCAAGCCATCGACACGATTGCCCGAACGACAAGACTCAATCATGTCTTTTCCCCTCTTCTCGTCGTCTCTCGATCCGACTCCTCAGCTACTCGTATTTTTTTTTTTTTTTCTACTGAGATGTTTTGCCCCATAGAATAAGAGACTTCGAGAAAATCAATGGTCATTGGTGAATGAAGACTGCATTTAAAGGTCTTCATTCATATTTAGTCCTCTGTTTCATCGTACACTCACTGATGACAAAGTCTTGTCAGACGAATCTTTCAGATACTAATCTAAAAAACAAAAATATCTTATCGCCTCAATCATTCGGCATGTTAGGCTTTGCGAGTTTCGCATAGTCTTCGCAGAATCATGTGGATAGTCGGATTTATACTTTAGTGCTTATAAACGCGACGGAAATGAACATCCCACAGGCGTATGTATTTCTCTAATACCGTAACGCATCTCGCGCGTTTTATCGCAGGACTGTAATGCCGAGTCGAGTCAATTTCATCCCCCTAAACGCCCCTCTCATCCAGGCGTTTACCCGCGTAAAACGTCCACGAAGCCCCAGAACCAGAGATATCCGAACACGTCGGGGGTCCTTGAATGTGGCGCTTGACTCGAAGTTCGTCGTGAATCCACCCAGCGGTGGCGAGAGCGAGTAGAAACGACTGGCCAGTGCGCAAAGAGCAAAGAGCATCCGGCTGAGAAGAGATATGAGGCCAATAACAAAAATCATAAACACTCGGATCGTTGATTAAGCCGTAGTAGTCGCCAACGAGCTTCTTCACACCCGCGAGGATCAGGAAAAGGTACATACGTATATAGACGAGAAATATATATAGAAGCTGTGTGAGAATCCTCTTTTGCGCGAAGTCCCATTTCCTCGGTAATACTCTCGGGGATTCGCTTAAAGTGCTGCCACGTTCCGTATATACACACTCGGGGAAGTTTTGCCGAGAGGCCAATTGGGAGTTTACACACGTTCGATTGCTCACTCGAAACGAAATGATCCTTGTAATTTTCACGAAGTTACAGTGTCGTTACCATTGCCCTGTACTAAAATTTTCTCTCCCCAATATCAGCTGATATCCTGTACGCACACGCAGAACTCCAAGAATTCTCCGCGTATTTTATTTTTTTTTCTCACAAAGTTCGAGAAACTTATTTAATCAGTCGACGCCAAGACTTCTAACGAAATATTTCTCAGGCTTTGGAGGTGCATTAGTTACAATATGCAGATCCGATGTAGTATAACATGTTTCTATATTAATGACTTGCCTAACGAATTCTCTCATCAGCTAACCCCCTGTGTTTATCTGCATCGAATACAAAAAAAAAATTCTGTGAATTTTCTAGACGATTCAGACTCTCTCCCGAAAGTCTCGATCTACCGTTTGCAAATTACTCGTTGGTAACAATAATAGGCGGAAAAAGGATATAGTTGAAAGTCCATACAGTAGAGACCGGGGCTACTTGACACACTCGAACTCACAACTTTTTAAGCTCAGAGTGCAATCGAACAGAATTAGCCAGAGGTTTCGTAATTTATTTGTAGTTAGACGAAGACTAACGCTCAATGTACGAACAGAGAGAAAATGAATTGGCCGTATAAAATTCGAAATAAAAATTATAATGTACATTGATGAAAAATTCGTCAAGGAAATTTGCATTTTTCTATTGCATGTTTGGTCTCTTTGCTGTCTAAGCTTTGTCGGAATTCAAAGTTTGAAACATGAGAAACATATACACACTTGAGCTGACGGATAGTTCGACGGTCAAGTTTTTCTGTCCCCCTTTGAGAGATTTTACAACATCGCGCGGGGAATTTCTCGGTAAAATATTCTCGATCCCATGGGTGGCAACGGCAAGAGAGCGTCAGCGATATGTCGTCTCTCCGGATCCTCGTAAGAGGGTCTCTTGGCGTGGGGAGAGTTCTGAACAACGCGGAAACAACGAGTAGCATTGTCGCCGGTACTTGTACCGGCTTATTATCTATCCGTGTACAGAAGCGGTGTGCCGTTTATATATACTCGTTCACTGTGTGCTACGAAAAAGCGAGACTACGAGCGGTAGAGAGCAGCAGCTCCCGATACCAGAGAGATCTTTCACGTCGTTTGGTTCCCGCGCAAGCAATTTGTCGAGAAAAAAAAAAATGTGTTAGCTAAAAGAAAGACCAGAGGGGAAGCCGATAGTTGTCGAACAAACTTTGAATATTTGCCTCATCGTTCGACGGATCGTTAATATACGTTCATACATGCATACAGTTTACACGCACCGGCGTATACGCTAAGTGCATCGCAGCGCGACACCGATAAGCCCTCTATGACTTTCTTGACTTCCTCGTGAGAATAGCCCCTCCTCCCTCCGCCCTTCTCGCCGGAGAACCAGCGAGAGAATGTATGCATAATATCCACACAAAAATCTGTAGACAGTTTAAACTCAGAGAGTTGACTACTGACCCGCGCGCGATCTCGCGTATTGAGTTGCGTGCGTGCAATGCGTGATGCGTGCTACCCGTGTACGCGTTCGGCTCTTCCATTTCGCAGTTTAATATCGATGCTAACGTGACCGATGAGAGGAAAGAGACGAACGAGACAGATAAAGGCTTTGAAGAATATTTATGAGAGAATTTATTTGTTGTCGTGTAATTTTTTCCATTTTTTTTGCCGCGGTATGGCGGATGATTATACACGTTTATACAGGGGGAAGAAAACCGGGAAGATCGGAATCTTTCGGATCAAGAAGAATCGTGAATGTTACGAGAGACAGAATTGTTCGGTGGATTCTTTTCATAAAATAATTGTATGTAGTTTTACCACCCTATTTGAGGAACGAAAGGAGTTACGCCCGATATCACACGGGATACAACGTTCCCCTTTATGTTACGATTGTTGAAGTATATAGTGTTTTATATTTTCAGTACATTATACCGATCCCTCCTGCCTTCTTGATGTACACCAATTATATTCTGGTCGTAGTATCATTATCTGTTTTACTCGCTATATTTCTGATCGAGAGTTTGTTCAACGACGATCTTCGCTACGAGCGCACAAACTGTGTTCGTAAACTACTGCAAGATTTTTAATAGGATAATGCCGAGTGTCCGAAAAGTACACGGATACTAATATCGGATGAAGCACCGCTTGCGTCTTTTAGTAGATTTTCCCTTAGCCTACTGCATAGGTTAATAATCTTTGAGGGTTTCGTCTGAAGGGCTTCGTTATCTATGGACCGCCGAGGCATGTGTCTGACTTTTCTTGGCCCTCGGCGTCTCGCAGTGACAGAGAAAATCCCTGAATCTCGTTGGCATGTCTGGATCTGGCGCCGGGTGTCTTCGCAACACGAGACGAAGATCACCGCGTGGCTACCCTCTCGAGTTCTCAGTCTCGTGGATCGTTGAGCCCTTAAAAAAGATTTTAAATGGAAGAATGTGACACAAACCAGAGAACCTTACGAATACTTGAAACTGACAAAAATTATGAGATTTTGCAAACACCGACCACACGCAAGCAGAAAACTATGGGCCAATTACTTTACTCCCATCGCTTGGAAAAATCCTGGAAAAAATTATAAAAAACAGACTAGAGAAAACAATCGGTGATAACATCCCGTCGTATCAATTTGGCTTCCGCAACAATAAATCAACTATTCATCCATTGACCATCTTTACCTCGAATATCCAGACGACAAAATTGGCAAACAGACATACAGCAACACTTCTACTGGACATCAATAAAGCGTTTGATAGTGTGTGGCATAGGGGACTAATATATAAACTCTGGAAACTCGAATGCCCAACATACCTACTCTTAATTATCAACCAATTTCTCACCGATCGGTCACTCAACATAAGAAGTAGCAGAGCAATATCAAGCAGCTTCAACCCACAACAAGGTGTGCCACAAGGCTCCCCGCTCTCCCCTCTCCTATACAACGTTTACTGCCACGATATTTACAACTTCGATAGTCATAACAAAGAAGATGTGTCCTAAATCGATACTTTCTAAAATATGCAGATGATACAGCACTCGTAGCTCACGATAACAGCATTGAAAAAACAATAGATTCACTCCAAATTCTCAGCAATAAATGTATCACATGGTTCAACAGATAGCGGCTAAAACCAAACCCCAAGAAATGTAAATTAATTATCTTCAATCACAAAATCACAATCAATTCGCCATCCGTAACTTTGTACAACACGCAAATCAAACGATGCCAGTCCGTGAAATACCTTGGTATCCACATAGACAATAAGGTGAACTTTAATCAACACACCAAAATAACAAAAGCTAAAACAATAGCCGAGCTTCGCATTTTCGATTGATTACTTTTCAAAATAAACCAATAGCCTTAAAACATACGACAGAAATTTACAAAAGTTTATGCAGGCCATTACTGGAATACCGGCACCCCCTCTTCTTAAACTGCAACACACCAGCGCAGAAGAACGTTAAAACTGCTGAAACTATTGGGTTATGCCGCCACACTAAAATTAGGCACCCAAACAACCCACTCCACAATCCCTCTAATACATATCTGTAAAACATCACACACATAGAACCGATTTTAAATAGAACCAAAAAATTCAGTACAGAATTCGCAAAAGCTCAATTAGATACCGTATCCACACTTTGCATACAACGTCAGCCAAGAACCACCTCAAGACACAAACTCCCGACGCACACACTATGCCAAATCCTCAACAGTTTATAACCCACTATTAAACAGATATATGTCTTTGGTACAAAAAATAACAGATTCCCAATAGAACCATTTTAAATAGCATTATGAGAATACAATATAAGTAGATACACCGAGATGAAGGACTACGGTCAATGGCCCATTATTCGCCATAGATGTAAAAAAAAACCAGATGTAAGCACACAGCAATTGAGTTAATGTTTTTGGTGAACAATAAAGCACATGTACTACTACTAATATGAGATTTTGTTAATATGAGATATTCTCAAATAATTGAAAAACTATGGATATAATGTGGATATGGATATGGACAATGGGGTACTTAGGGCGCGGGACAGTAACCCTTAACCTTTAAAGGGTTAAAGCGTTTTATTCTATATTGGTAATTTTCATAATTTAACGCTCTAATCATAATTGAAACGTAATTCAATCAGTGGTAACCAATCAACTTGACGAATTATCACAGAATTCAGTTAATAAATAATAATCAATAAATTCGGTAAATAATAAATTAATCCAATTAATAACGAATTAATTCAGCGCGTGTTGTTGGACAGAGTCCACTATGTTGACTTTAGCGATAGAAGAAGAAAAAAAAAAGTGGCCCATGAGGGGATCGAACCCGCGACCTTCGCGTTATTAGCACGACGCTCTAACCAACTGAGCTAATGGGCCTGAGCTATTGGTTTCTCATTCGCTTTACCTGAAAAAGTTATCGATGACCCCTGTATGAACAATTTTCACTAAAGTAAAAAAAAATGAATTCACTAAAAATCGATATTTATTAAAAAAAACAAATAGACTTTTTTTATTTGAAAAAAAAAAAAAAAAAATTAACATTTTATATGAAATTTATATAGCGTGCCTAATAGAATTTTTGTGAAATACTTCGATGCAATTAATTTCATGCAATTGTAACAAAATCGAGGAAAAAAAAAGATTAAAAAAAAAATGTTCTATACCTTTCGGAGCGTTAAATCGACAATATTTATATGATGCCAGCGACATTTCGCAACTTCAGTGCGTATCCAAGTGCATCGAGAAGTTCGAGATCGCGGGCAATGCCACATGACAAGGTAGCAGCACACACAGTCGTTTGGTAGACTACAAAGCGAACCCACAATGCTGGGAAGCGGAGTCCCCGCGATATCCCGACCGTTTCCGTTCAAATAAAGCCTTATTCTTGCCATACAGTATATAGCACGGGTACTTCAACGCGTTGAATTGGAGTGTGTAAGCTTGAGCCGAGTTTTCTTAACAATATACTCACTACTCGGCCCACAGGTGTCAACTCTCAAGCGACTTCCGGAACGTAGATTTGTTTTATTGCTCGTTTCTTTTAAAAGTAACTGTTCGGTCTATCTCTCGGCCTACGGAACTCTCGCGACCCATACAAGTGTCTATCACTGCACATTCGTATACGTTAACGTTGTGTTGGTAAGAAGTGTCAGCAACAGAAACTACGAAACTTCACGATGCTTTGCGGTTTGTCCGACGAATCGCACCGTGCCGACTTATTTTTTTTTTTCTTCATGATGCTCGTGTAGAAAAGAGGACTAAATTGCTCGAGGACGTTAGGCCGCATTTGCGGCGAATACAAGAGACTTTCTGTGTTCTGCGTTCTCTCAGTGTATAGGATGCACCGGATCGCACTAACGAGGGTCGCGTACCCACGCGTATTCCACCGCGTACACAAACGCACATCGCGCGTATGTTACTTCCTAACATTACACCTGTTACTTAAAAATAATGAATGGCTCTTCATGCTTTAATGGCCTTATCGTAATTCCCGCCTTGGTAAATATACAGCTGTACTGTTATTACCACGGTGACTATCTCTCTGTCTGTTACACGAGTACGAGTATTAATCTACAACTTCGCGGAGTGTAAGATACCGTACATTGTGTTACGCATTATCGTACAACAAAATTAATCATCTTTTTCTTTACCTATTTTATAATCTTGCGAGAAATATTCACCAATATTAAAATTTTTTCAAATTAACTTCATTAACGGTAAAATTTGCGTAATGTTATCAGACGATTCGTATCTCAGTTCGAAAATGTTTACAAATATTTTTCACACAATTTTACCATTTTTTTTTCTGTGCCGTTTTTCAGCGTCGCATCTTTAATAAGTTGAACCGTGAATTTTTAAATGTATACAAGATCGAGTGATTGTGGTGTTTGAGACTCAAAATTAAGTCTCTTCGTTTCGAGGGTCACGCGACTCTATAAATTCGCACATTACCGGACTCGATTAACAGGCACGAAGTTGTAATTTCTTTTTATGATCTCATTGATCGAGTTCTCGGATTTTCTTACGGCTTATCTTCATAGTTTTTTTTTTGTTTTTTTTTCGCAAACGATCGAACGACGTTAACGTAATAGTCCCCGTTCTCTCGGCGTTTCTCATATACTCACGTATTATCACAGTGGTAAGGCAGTCGTGTAGGCAATAACGCGTTGTGTGAATGGTACCTCGTTGTCGTCAGAAGTTAACGCGCCGGGTCCGCAGCATCGTTGACACAACGATGGACAGTGTGAGATCACGGGGGTGTATGTGTGTTTGCGTGTAGAAAGCGCGATTGCTGATCTATCTTTTACGATTCATAACTCATACGTACTATATACGTATAAACGTGCGAAACGAGAGTGCGAGCAAAGCGTGTCTGGAGCGGTGAGATAAAGACAAACCCAACAGGAAAGTTTGGAGTGAGAGAAAGGGTCGTCGTCGACGTTCGCGCGTCCCGCGGGCATAAAACGTTTATTTATATGTCCGACACAATGTTCTCTCGCGCGCTCTATCTCATTCCGTGCTCACCCTATGGAATTTATTTATTACAACACCCGGCCCAACTCGAGGTTTACGTCCAGAACGACATTGATGCCGGAGAGTACGACGTATAGTTGCCGTAGAGATAACTCATACGTGATACACGTTTCTGCGTATCTACATGAGGTCGACATTTTACTCAGCTTCATTCGTCAGCGAAAGTCATCGAGACTTAAGAATCTGCCCAATCCTTCGAAGCAATTAAAATCAAATCATTTTTTCGTTAATCCTTCGAAATACAGGGTTTCACATATATATCGCAGATTTTCCAAAAACAATATTAATGAATAATTAAAAATTTCTGGAAGTAAAGTATCGAAACTCCGAAGATGTCATAACATTTTTTTTTGCTCATTGAAACATTTGAATAATAAAATTCCTTTAATTACGGGTACCGATGCAATATATTAAAAAATACACTTAAGCGAACTGATATTTTTATTGTTGTATTCTTGAACTTCAACGAAATGAAGAAAAAAAAAAAAAAATGTTTGATGAAACAAATTATGAAACATTTGATTGCATTATCAAACATTCCAATTTTTTTCGTAATAATATTTCATCACTAGTATTGCATGAAATGGACGAATATTGGCCCAACTCTCTTGTTCGAACTCGCGATTCGCTCGATTACTTTCATATGTGTACGTATGTCGTATTACGGACTGTCCGGTTCGTTCCCGATGCACAACGAGACAGCGTGCGGTATACGGTCGACGCAGTCCACTCGCTATATGCCATTACGCAATGAAATCTAGTTATCTAGCCAATGGATCCGCATCCTCTCTGATGCGCGCGTACGAAACTAACACGTACCAGGAGTACGCAGATTCGCTGTTACCGATGGGCACGTACAGTACGTCGGTGGTGTGTGCGCTGCTGGTGGCATGGCATAGCGCGAGTGCAATAGCTACACTGATTCGACGTAACCACTCGTCCGTCTGTCACGGGTTTACTCTCGCTCTCCTCTCTCTCCTCTTGGCTCTGCTAACTACGTCCACTTAACGCTAATAATTATTTTCATTGGGGTGCTCCATCCCGTGCTCTCAGTACACCCGAGAGCCCGAGTGGTACGTACGCTCTTTCGCTATTGCTACGGTTACTGTTGGTGGCAGCCGATGCTGATGCTACTGCTACTGTTCGCTCCCCCATCACCCACAACCAATCCGACTTCCTGCACGAACGGATATAAAAATAGAGCGAGAATCACCGGGAGTCATATAGGCTCGGACATCAGCGAGCTCTTTAAATCTTTCGTTCGGTCACTGTGGTGCATCACTGTAATCGACTGAACCCAACCGAGCCATCGAGTCAACAGATCTATTTCCATCTTCAGTTGGAAGAACTTTGCGCGCAAACGACAAATTTAAACCCCCTGTTACCTCGGATTCATAGAGGTATCAAAAGGAACATTTTTTGGGTCACATAGAGATGAATTTAAGATCGAAAGGCAATCATTTGATCGATGAAACCGATAAAAAGTGAGGTTTTCAATTATTATCTCATTGAGGCGATATTTCGATGTTCCCCATCAGTTGTATGGTATATCCATATCCTGAGTCGCACGAATCCACCGCAATGGATTTCTCGTCTCCTCCTCGGCGGGGACTCCCGTAATAATTCTCGGAGGTTCGGCGTGGTTGCCCTCAAACTCCCCCCCGCCCTTTCCTCGTGGTTGGTTGTGTATCTCGACCACCAAGAAAGCCGGAAGAGGGTGCCAACAATACTGAGCTCATGCCGTTGGCCCGTAGCGAGTTTTCCGCAAATCCACCGTGAGGCGCCCTTCTCTCTCCGTACCCGAGCAAAGGCCGTAAATTATTTAGGGCCGTAGTTGTGCTTCGCGGTAGGTGCGTATGGTTGAGAAGTTGGACCAGTAGATGCTGCACGTACTTTCAGCCTCTTCTATACCAACGTAATTCCCATTCCCTCGCGTGTTTCCGAAAGCGTTGTGTTGGTCATCGGTCAGACGCGAGGATGAAACCCCCGGACAGCAGGGGTGAAATTAAATAACAACAAAACAATAAAAGACAATTGTTTCTAAGTTTTATGGCGTTTGTGGTCTCGCGAACGTTGGCACCCCATCGCGGGTTATATATATATATATCTACGAGAGAGACTGACGGGACTTGTGAAGAAGAGAGGTGGTGGTTTATTGCTCCGCTCACGCTAGGCGAAGCTTCCCAGCTTCGCTCTGTCGAGACCACCCTTACGATCTTCCCGACGCTTCCTCGCTCGCTATATCTATGGTCACTTTATTTACGGGGTGTGATTTTCCACGCGTATATTGGGTATGAGGATGTGGCTCTACCATGTCGGTAACACCACTCGTTTATTGTAGTATACGTAACTTACACGATACTTTTGCTCGTCTCGGTCTCGACTGGTCTTGTAGACTTTTAATTGTCAGCTGCCTCCCTTTTGTATACTCGCAGTTAATCGCGTTTCATTTATCGCCTATGTGCTATAGTGTAGTATACTATAAAAGTAAATGCCGAATATATACTCGCGTTTTTGGAATTCCCCACTGGCGAAAAGACGATAATTCGAGAGGAGAGGAACGTACTCACTCCCTGTCTCGACATTTTCTTCATCATCGCAACCGTTTTTTTGCGACATGACGAAAAATCGATCGAGCCAGCGGTCGATATATATATATACTGTACGTATGTACCGGGACTTTGGTATATACACGAGACTATGGCAATAAGAGAGAAGCTCGACGGTCTCGTGGTCATAGTCATATATTGCCGGCCACATTTTTATTTTGACACTAATAGCCCCGACCGAGAGAGCGGTATCGGGCCGCACAGGACTTAAGTCCGTCCGATCGCGCTAATCCTGTGCCGATATTGCCCCGTATAAATCCTGAGAACGCCGCGAGATCGTATATGAAGTGCTCGCTGAGCCGAGCGTTTGCCGCAGTGCTGCGGGTCTCCGCGAGGCTCTTTCTCTCGTTCTCTCGCGCGTTCCTAATGCCTCACTGATTTATCGATCTTTCGCGATATAATGCTATACAACATTGCAAAAGTACGGGCTTAGGCAGTAGCGTCAGTGGAACTATAAAGGATAACCGAAGGGTATGAACGACTCGAGAGAACTCGATACGTTTGGAAACGAGATTCTTATCTTATCGAACTCGATCGTTCGTATACTTGAGTAAAATTACGATATTCTTCTTCGATGTGATCGATATATAATAATAATAATAATTTATTTGATTTTTTTTTTCTTTTACAGGTAGGTATCGGCTCGTACGAGGAATTTAGATCAGTGTGACGAATTACATACACGAACGAAGGACATACGCGAGAACGTTTTGAGAACGAGACTTCGTTTTCTACTGCGAGGATTAAAGTCGTAAGCTAACAAATTTAATTTATTAAGAAAATCGTATCATTGATATCAACCAAAATTTTAACCAATACGTGAGATTTAATTTGTTATTCTCATTATCCCATTGCGATAGCGAAAGGTAATTCTCCAAATTATTATTATTATTATTTTTTTCAATTAATTTCATGGAAATATTTCCGAAAATTGGCCGTTGACTCTTATATTCATTTTATTACGATAATCGGGGTTTCGGCGATATTAAACGGTGCAATATGTGGACGATTTTCGTTGTTTCTTATACACGTACGTACGCTATAGATAACTGATAGTGTACAACGTTCGGAACAATGGAATAGCACGGGGTGAAACAGCGTCCCCTCGTTCACGTCGTCCAATCATCTAAATTATTCCATAAGACGGGATCGAGGTCCCGGATAGCGTTGCGCGTCCGGGATATAGAGAAACATCAGGCCTCTGCTTCTGCAACGATCGCTACTCCGGAATCCTCTAAGCAGAACGGCCAGAGAGAAAGGGGGAAGGAAGGGGGGAAGCGGGACAGTGGAGAGCGAGTGAGAGAGAGAAACAGCTTTACTGCTTCATAACTCGAGAGCTGTGCACGGACAATCGCGCCCGTTATGATTTCGGATGCTATTTTGACTGCGCACCGTGGGTGGGCTTTTGGTAGTACAGAACCAGAAATATGTTACCTCGTAAACTCGACCCTATAGCCTCAGATCCCGAGTTATACCGACGCGTTATTCACTGTGTACATATAACCAATGCGATACCGAATGTTCTATGAGTTCTATCAAATGTTTAGGCTGCTGAACATTCAAAAAGGTCTTTGCGAAAGAGAAACTCTTCGAATCACGTCTCGCGAAAGCTCTCGTCGCGGTACTTGGATCAGTGAAACACTGTTTCATTCAATTTTTGATCGAAGATCGAAAAAAATCGATCGGTATAGTGTTTTTATTCTCTCATACACATCGCTTGACCTTAAAAAAAAAGTCTCACATCTCTATATTCAACTCTATTTTTAACCTTAAATAGTATTGCGTTAAAACAATATTTTTTATCATCATCGCTGGGAAATCGATAAAGCGAGAAACTACGACGCTACATGGATGTAGCGAATAATATGAAAAAAACAAGTTCGAAAAAATGAAAAATTATATACCTCTTTACTTACGAAAAATAGCAAAAAATTAAATATATTTCGCAAAAAAGTTGTTATAAAAAATTCATCAATAATCATATTTCTGATGGAAGAAATCGCGGTGCAATAATTTCTCTTTATCTGCACTGTTGTTAAATGAAGTAATTTTTTTTTTGCAAACTCGACTTTCTAAATCCTCGTAAACGCGTTGTAGCGATGAATCATATAGAGTGGAGGGGGTGTGATTGTGTGTTCAAAAAGGTATAATGCTCGGTAGTGGCGACGTTGACACGCCTCGGTCGTAAAAGACGAAACTGGAGTGTGGCGATCGAGCCGCGTGGACAGTGGCGATTTCGCAATTCTAGTTGTTCCCTATAAGTATCTAATGCACCTACGAGACTTTTTCAAGTGCCGAACGATATCGCGTGACCCGCATATTTTCATCCACAAAAGTCCGTGATCTCACGCGCCCGTAACAAGATTTCTCGCGCACGCGCGCGCACACACTATTTCCGGAATTGTTATTATCTCTGCCTCGTTTACGTTGGTTTCTATTTGTTTCTGGCATCAAAAACCGTCCCCTCCCGCCTTTGACGGCTCTCAAAGCTATACATAGAATACTATACACGAATGACGATGCCTCGCGTGCATTATTGCTACCGCTCGATTTCGTGACGTACATACGTATGTATATATATATATACGTATCACGAGAGCAAGAGAATTGGATCCATAAATTCAATCAGTCCAGGGAAACAATTATTACATCGACAAGACGTCTAATGGTATATGCTCTTGCGATGCATAAACAGTCGCAGAAAGGAAAACTTATATATAACATAAGATTAGATATATAATATTAAAAAAAAAAAAACAGTAAAAACCATAAAAAGGAACTGTTTTATTTTAAAGATATTAAGCGAGTCAGTCAACCGCAACGCAATTTGGAACACGAAGTAAACATTTTTTTTTTTTTTTCGGTGCGTCAATAAATAAATCGAAACACCCATAAACATCATTTTTAAAATAAAATATCCTCGAATAGTGCCCTTGACGATTTTTCAAGAAAGCAACGATCTCTCGTATCGTCGAAACAGCGTTGCAAAGAAAGAAGTAAAGATAACGGAGCCGAGTTATCCCGGTGGATTTGAGATTGTCGTGAGCTTTATTGCCCGCGGGACTCGTGCGGTATGGAAGCCGAAGAAATTATATTAACATAAGCTTTATCTAAATGTTAATACAAGCCATTATATCGACTTCTACGAGAGTATCACAAAGAAACCATTCCGTACGATTCAGCGAGGTGAAGTTTTTTTTTTTTTTTTTTTTTCGAGACTTTGACTATATCTTTATCCAACAATATATACACGCTTTCGGGTGATCTCGGCGTTCTTTTCCTATGGTTTTGTCTCGCTCGTTGAATTCGCGGCTGGGGTAAGCGAACCTCCCCCTCATCCCTCCTCGACGGGGTCGAAAACGAACGCTTAAAAATGTAATAGCGGCGCGAGTGAGCTGAAACGTTGATGCGAACCTGTGCCTCGGTTAATGCTGCTGGGTCTGTAAAACATATAGCGAACGTATATATATCCTCGTCCCGTTGCAGCATCTCTCCTCTGTCCTTTTAAACTCCCAACGTCGGCACTCCCACGGCCTCTTTATTTTCCCATTATTCAAATATAAATGTAAATGTTGATACAAACGGATAGGTAAATGGAAAGAGAGAATTCAATTGTTAGACGAGATCGCGCGAGGGAAGGGTGTTTTGCAATGGTCGCAGGAGTGATCGAGACAGAAATACCGGGAAAAAAACTTGAGGGAGATAGGGTAGCCGAGAAGAGGAGCCCGTTGTGCACTCGGGGGCGGTAGGAAATTAGTTTATAAGGAAGCGACGCGGGAAAAAAAGGAGACGAGCCAACGGCAGAGTCGGGGTCCTCTCGAGAGGACCCTCGGGGTTGTACAGTCCGATTCAGGAATAATCCTTTCTCTTCTTCTTTCTTTCTTCTTTCTCCTCCCGCTTTTGCCTCGCGATCTTCCGCTCGATTGCACGTGAATCAAGAATCGAGTCAGCGAACCGAAAAATATAAATTCGTAATCGTGAACCGAGTCGTCTGCTAAGCCAGAGATCGTTGTCTTTTCCGGCTCGGGTACGATAGTCTCGAGGCTGAAAAACGATCGAGTCGAGTCTACCGATATAAAAAAATACAAATAAGAACCATAGTTATCGAATCTATCATTTTTTTTATTACCCGTTTCATGCATAATGTTGGCATTTAAAAGTTCTCTTTAATAAAAAAATTTTAATCAATTATTACGATTAAAAAAAAACAGTAAATAAAATTGATTCATAAATGACCCATTGAATTCATCATATTCGCATTTATTATCTTCGTATCAATCACAGTCGAGTCCTATACAAGGTAATTAAAGAAAACAATATACACAAACAGTGAAAGATTCATCCATCTATCCGTCTATCAATAACATCGAATATTTTAATGAAAATAAAAAAATCACTGAAATAATGAAAAATAAATCGAATTCACAAAAATTTCTTCGTATTTTACAAATAAATGTACGCGATTGTTTGAATTATCGTATCCATTGGTCCATCAATCATATCTGTCAATTCGATGAAACAATGAAATATGTAATCGAAAGTCAGTGCTAACCGTAGAGAAACGGATGAATCATACAATATATCAGAGCGCTATAACGGTGGCAGTACATTGGAAACGCAAATTCCCCAACGTACAACTGCCGTGGGGGGTAAAGCAAGGGTACGCATTATATAGTACATATACGCGAATTCGGCTGTCATCGAGTACTGTTTTCGCGTATAACACGCTCGCGAAGATATGTATATACATTCCAGAGCGTGCGTACGAATAACACTGCGGCATATAGTAATACGAATACGACGTTGAAGTGCGAGGCAAGAGAGGCGCGCGGCAGCACATATAGGCACAACCCGCCAATTGTACAGGAAAGAGGGTCCCGGTAATATCATCCGATATGCGCGTTCTCGTGTTTCCCCATCGTTGCATTGTTCTCGCCCCCTTCTCCGACTGTATTGTGGACGAGAAGAGAGCCCTGCCACCGCGCTTGCTCTTGCTGTTGCTCCTGTTTCTGATGGTGCAGGACTCACGAGAGAACGGAGTATGATTTGAACGTGGGTGCTGATGCACCAATGCGCATAGGGTGCATATGCGTCGATAGCCTCCCCCCCTTCTCTCGTAATGCCATCTCTAATTCCATGGGAGCTGATTTGATTTCGGCATTAAGATAAAGCGTCTCTGGATCTCTCGCCCTATCCCGTCGCGGCGGTATAAGCGTATACATAGGCAGCATTCATGTACTATTCCGCATATCGTAATAATCGAGAATGTTTCTCCGACACACGCCACGGACATCTCCTCTGTTTCTATGCAACGTACCATAGAATTATAGGTACTAATTTGCCAATTGATTGAAGAGGATTATGGATTTACTCATTGTAGAAGAAAAACTGAACAACGATTAGACATGCCTGTTAAAAAGATTATAAGTATCGAAGGACTGAAGGCAGTGAATGGAGTGAGCGTTATTAATTACGTATAACCATACGTGTCGGCGTGAAAAAATCTTTGAGATTCTCTTGGTATTAACCTTCGAGCATTGGAGACCAACGCGCGTGGTGCAAGTCGCCTTGGGATTCACTGGACTCGAGAAGACACGATAGTTCTTTCAGCATATCCGTGAGAGATAAAGTCTAATGAGGGAGAGACAAGCGCTCGAGGTGCGAAGGAATCTTTCCACGTTGTCACGACTTCATGCTGCTGTCGAAGCCCGAGAGCGTAAAGATCATTCGAAAAGATATACGATCGAGAAAGGGACAAGAGACTGTTGTGTGCCCCTGTCGTCGTTAAATGACGAATCGAGGCACTGATCCGTTCCGAATGTTCATCGCGTAGGGGGTGTGAAACAGTGACGATGAGCTCAAGCAAAGCCACACGGCAATCGGATGAATAAGGTACAGATGAAGCACTCCAATCGATCGCATTCCAGTGGAACAAACTCGTGCGCTTGAAGACTCGTCAATTGTGTATCTAACGATGCAAACATCCGAAACGTGTGTGAAATTCCAAAGCGAGCCATCAAGATACATTGGCATCGAATACGATATGAATTCACTGATCAATGCACATCGCAAACTCACAACAAACAGGTGACGATTCCTTCGCAAGATCTCCAATTCGTTGCATGAATTTCAATTGTAATGTAAAAAATGTAAAAAGACATGAAAACGGCATACAAACGATATTACAAAAAGCGTGTAGTTTACACACAGTAACGGAGTGTCTGGACTCAGCAGTAAAAAGAAACAAAAGAATAAGCCTTTGAAATGCAGTTCAATAAACACAGTTTATCGTCGATCTGACTGTAATCATAATACATCATGCATTCGGTTTCAAAACCCCCCGACATGCAAAGTAAAGCGACATGCATTGCGTGATTGCAAAACATAAACGAATATGAATTTATAAAGAATGATAATTTCGTGAGTACGCAAGTAGCGCGAGCCCTCCGTGCGATATTTGCGCTCACGTCATATGCATTAAGCAATAATGCGTATAGGAGTTGGTTGTCGGCGGCCTGCCGGCTTCTTAGATCCAGGGAACTAAGTGCGTGCTGGACATTGTTTGTCGGTGCAGGATTTGTGGTGTAGACCCGCCCGCTCCCGCTCACGTTTGTGGCCCGAGTGCGTCGGCATGGTCTTGCGACCACAGAGGTATCGAAGTGCGGACCCGGTGACCACGGGTCAACCGCAAACCGACAACGTCCACGCGTACCGTTCACTCGTTCTATCTCCCTCCCTCCGTTCTCTGGTATTGCAATGTATATAGTAACCTCGGATAGTAGATATAGGAGTAAAAGCTATGGTTCCGCACAACCCAACACGTGCGTGCATCGTTTCTGTGTGTTGTTCATACCGCATGCGCTACAGCACGCACGTGGACGAACGTGCGTTCCGCTTTTGCTTACGCCCCGACAGTGTTGTTGGCTTGTTGGACGCGCGCGAACGGAAACGTCGTAAATCATCAAGTTCCTCGGGCAACAGCAGCAGCAGCAACAGCAACTCCAGTTCGTTCGTTCTACGGGGGGCTCAGGTCAACTGGAAGCTCAACAAGTTGAAGGTCCGTGGCTCTGTAGCGAATGATCGGAACGGACGTGTCTTCATCATCATCGTCGTCGTCGTGGTCGTTGTTGTACGAAGCGACGAGTTTTTTTTATTATTTTTTATACGGCGTCTGATTGATACGTCGTGGGGTTGAGCAACCGCAATCAGCACCGTGGCTGAAAAATTTTAATAATGAATTTGCAGCTCGACGTGCTATACAGACGCAGAAGAAACTGCTGCGAGACAGGTATGCATGGATATGGGGTTTTTTTACATGGACAGGAAATCATATTTAAGAGTACGTAAGAAGAGCGAGCAATTAGCTGTTCGCCTTCGAAAGCAGTTCGTTCGTTCGCGTATCTGCACTGATTCATATGCGCTGCGCCTATACAATGTATATGTGAAATACTTCGTATTTATATTCCATGCGATGCAAATGAAGATCACGCAATTGTGGTTCTGAGGCACGAAATGCTGCATGAATCAAAGCCTTCAGTCGTGTTTCTTGGTCGTTAGTTTGAGATTATTTTTAACAGTAACAAGTCCATCTCAAGGACTCAACGAAGACGATTCTATTCAAGCACTTCAGATGTTGCTGTTGGTTAACAAGGAAACCCCTATATTATTCAGACGCATCTTCTCTTTTTTTGATTAATCGCCGTGGAGTTGCTTCAACTTCACCATCATCTTGATCATCGTTACTCTTCCGCGCGTACCTACCAATTCGAATGTCGCATCGTCGATGAGTGACCGATTTGCGAAATGCTTATAAATACGGTCTGCTAACGTACGAACGTAACAGCCCTCCCAACGACATCGGCGAACAAGTAAAGCGGAAGGCACCACAGGCGCGAGGGCCGGTTGTTTTGCCAACCAAGAAAGAGAGCAGGTGCACCAACGTAATTGCGAACGTTTGATATTTAATTACAATTTAGCTCAGGGCTCGTTCCCGGTTTTCTTCCCCATCGGTGTCGTTTCGTAGTCATCGTCGTTGTCTACGTAGTCGGAAGCCCTCAGCGAGCTTGACGCGTCCGATGGGATCTGCCGTCTTCTCTGCTTACTATGTTGTACTACACTGGACTCTTTCGTTCGCTTTGAAACAAAATAATTCTCTAATTATTTCTCCCCCGTCGAGACCACTCCTTTGAGTTATAGCCTCCGACTTAATTACGTTATTAATTATTTCGTTTAGCGCGGTAGACAGGGCGGCCGGAAACTCTGGAGGAATATATATATTTTACAATGTTATACTCCATATTTTTATGCTTATTGTGTAATATGCAGTTATACATTTGTAATAATAAGGACGAAAGAGAAACCGTTGTTAATCCGGAAGCTCTCTCCGTTTTGTTATTTGATTCGCTAATGAACGTTGATGTGTCTACTGGTTGTTGTTGCACAGGTACATCCTTCGCAGCATTAAATTAAATAAACGAGCATACGAAATGTTTCCAACAGAAATTTGCATCGTTAAGAAGATATTTTAATGATGATTTAATTTAGCATTTAGCCTGTCGAGAGAATATCCTTGCTGGTGCCGCAGTCGTGTGTTGATCATTTTCATTCGCGGAGAAAGACTAAAAAAAAATCCGTACATTTCTCATCGTACAGAGAAGAATTTCACGTTTAACGACTTAATAAAGCGACCGAAATAACATCGCGCGCTGCTCGGTGAAGCACAGGCTCTCTTTGCAATGGTTGCACGCATGGCGAGCCCACGAGCACACGGGTCAGTCCCATAAGTCGTCCTCAGTTTATGCATCGGTTTGCCACGACCCTTTCCTTTCTCTATCTTTCTCTCTCCACCGTCCATCGCGAGAGAGCCCTTTTATTATTTCGATCCGACACTCGGACATCGCGTTCCTCGTGGCTCGTAAAAGCGTGTCACAGAGTTGGGAGAGAGACAAAAGTATAGTATATATAGAGGAGAAGGACACACGAATTCTTCCTGCAGGTAGTCGCGTGTACGCTTTATTATTTATTTCAACAGTCGTAAAACGGCGGGCATGGATTTATCGCGAAAATATTGAAATGAGAGACACTGCGTTCCCCATACCCGTCGACTCTTTTTTATTCTCTTTTTTTTAAATCTTTCGAGTCAATTGACCACCGCGAAACTCTGTCGAATATCGATTCGGAATAAGAAACGCCGGCGTTTCGAGACGACTCAATGAATCATTTGTTATCTACAGGAACCCTTTTTTTTGCTAATAAATCTTCTCAATTGAGACCCTAAACTGGTTGATTTATATGGAGACATCAGAAGAGAAAATAAACAAAGAAACATCGAGTGTAAAATGGAAAGAAATTACGATTTTTTTTTACATTTTTGCGAATGTAATAAGCTGTTTTTTTAATCGGAATGCTTTTAAATATCCGTCATTGCTACTTGAAGACAATGCAATATTCCTCAATGCCGATAAGTTTAGCATAGCCGATGTGATGCCAAAGCCAAAATAAGTGACGAACGAGCACAGCAAGCGATTAGCTCTGACCTAAGAATTAACTTTAGCCACAGCAAGCGATTAGCACTAATGGGGGGGTGTCAATTATGATCCCAATGCAGATTTTTTATGATTTAAGGTTGAATTTCTATTTCTATTACTGTTTCTGACGAGACATCAAATAATTAATTCGTCTATCATATTTCGAGTCCTTGTCTATGCCGCACTTCGCTATATAGTGTATCTTTATGTACGTTCATCGTTTCTCGTTCGTCTCTTCACCGCCTCCTTAAAACCAGTTTTCGTTCCTGGTTGTCGGTATTTGTCGGCACTTCGTCGCATCTTCGTCGTTCAGCATCCAGCCAGCTTTTGTCTCTCATCTCTGTGCGTCGCATACTTCTTCTTTCTGTCCCGGGAGGTTGTCTTCGCTCTGCGCGGGCTTTTGTGAATTTGATTAATGGTCCCGCAGGAGCATCTTGCATGTTTCGGCATTGTTACCGGGCGCCTCTCGTAATTGCTTGGTTATTTTTGCACGAGAACGAACGATGAAATCAATGTGTGCGTCAGGTCTACGAATTTTTCATACCGGGCGTTCGCGACCATCAAAAATTCTCTCAGTCACGCTTTTTGGTCTGTCTACTCATCAGTTTTCTCTCGTCGCTTGTGTTCATCGTGTTTCAATTTTCAGTATAGACAATTGGGTGACAAAATGTCGTGTCACTGCCTGTCAATGGAATGAGCGTTACAATACCTGCGACTTATAGGAATCATAATTGGTAGCAGAAGAAAAACCCTTTTGCTAGAGTTGGTTAACTCCAAAATATTGCTATTACGAAATAATTAATGACTTTGTTTATATCCCTAATTTTCATTTAATTAATTATTTCTCGATGAAATTTTTTTAGTTTCAACAATTATACGAAATTTATACTCCATAAAATCAGTATCGTAAAATCTTGGAATAAAACCGTAAATAAGGAAGTTGCGAATGAGTATTAAGTATAGTTGAACGACCTTTCGTCAGGATGGAAATTAAGTTCCGCAATCGAGGGCATTCATCGGTGAAAGCTTTAGCAAAGGAATTCCGGCAGTAGTAGCGAAAGCATTAGCGCAATGACAGAACGAGATTTTCGCCTCCTTGGAGGGAGGGATAATCTTGCTCTCGAATCCTCGCGTCATAAATTGGCAGGATTACGCGAGTTCCGTGAGTAGGCCACGTTTCCGAGATTGCGAGGATTACGCGGTGGTAACTCGCGCATCTCTTCTCATTCCGTTCTGTTATATCTCACGTACAGTATAAGTATTTTTCTACGGCATGCCGTGTAAATATAGCCGTTACCGCGCGGAAATGCGACGAATACGAAACTGCGGCGAATACGGAAACAATCGCCAAATCTTTATCCCGTGAATATACTTGCGGCACGGACTGTCTTGTCTCGAGAATCGTCATCAGAACTGAGCAAATATTTTCCAATTTTTTTTTTCACTTCCCTCACCGTTTCGCGATGTTCGTTAAATCCACTAGAAGCGTTTCTGATTGATACTCATGTTGTCGTCAAGAGATAAAAAGATCGATATTATCGAAGGCGCGTTCCAAATCCCTTTTTATCTTTGAATGTTAATCTATATATACAACAAATTAAATTAGCGAATGATAGTATGTGGGATATGAGATGGAAGAATAAACGTTCGAAATTTTTTTTTTTATTGAAATCGATGTAAAATTATACATTTTTAACAATCTGCGTACCACTTTCGTCATCTTATCGTGCGAGTCATCAGCACGATTGATGAAAATTCGAATTTTTCAATTAATGTATCGATGCTCGCTGTAATTCATGGCAATGTATATTTCATTTCATCCAACCACCGGAAACGTTTGCATCATTAACTGTTATTGAAGTTATACATTTCGTTTTTTTTTCGTGACCACCCGCAGTCACGGGGCAATGATGCATATAGGTAGGGGACAGGGGATGTCTATAGCAGTTATCTCCCTCATCGGTCCACACTTTTCAATTAATTTTTACTCCGTAAACTCACGCATCTCAGTGAGAAAAAAGGTCTTATGGTCGTTTACTGCGTTTTTTTTCATACGTACGTATCGCGTGTGGTCAGCGACGATGCAGCGAACGGGGGAGGCTGCACACGAGCGCGCAGCGGTGGGCCTATATATGCGCCCCACGTGTGTGCCCGCGGTAATAGAGATGTTTTGCCCCTTGCCGGAGGGTCCACGAAATTGAAACGGGAGAAACTGGTCCGCGAGTCCTCCTCGCTAAAAGATGAGGGTGGAGGCGAACAATATTGCCGCCTACGCAATACACGCAGCTTACAATCTGCTGCGAGGTCTTCATCGCGTACTGGAATCGCGTTACTCAATCGTGGGAAGTCAAAACGTTCCGTGAGAAAAACGACAGCGGACGAAGGCATGTTTATTATTTCGTTATAACAGAAAAAAAAAAAAATTCAGCGTAATCCAAAACTGGAGCTCACGGAATTTTCCGGCGACGAGTGAAACGCGTGTATAACCCGCAGGATAAATAAATAAGCTAAGAGAGTACAGTACGATACGGGGTTTTACACGATGAAATCGTAATCCTCCGTCCCCGCGAATCGAGCTAAAAGGGAGAGCAGCTATAGTAGAAGCGGCATAAAAATTAAAATTAGCCCTGTTAGACATTGCAACGACTCATCCCCCACCCTTACGGTAATGCCGCGAGGTCTCCACACCCCAATGGGGAATATTATGCAAAGCCACAAGCAATAAAAATAACATATTGCGACCGAGAGAGGCATAAGTTTTAATCCAATATTACTAAGATAAGTCCACGGGTACGATGGTACGCGCTCGTGTACGACGGTGAAAGAAGCTGAAAAAAACCTTTCGCCCCCTCCCCCATCCCCCATTTTTCCATCCGTAGCGATGCCTTCTTTTCTTCCTTAGCTCAGCATCCGAGGAGGAAAAGTGAGAGAGCACATGGAAAGATTTCTTTTGTGTAACACCCCCCATCCTCCCTCTCGCCCGGCTTTACATTGTGGTTATTAGAAAATATTCTTTTCCGGGGTGTACAGGGAGTACCGTCGAGGGGGAGCAAACGCGGCGCGTTTAATAGTTCTCTGGTGGTGGTCCGACAACGCTGAACTTGTATCAGTTGGGAAATCTTTACTCTTCTTTTCGACTCTTCTTATTACTTTTATTATTTTTTGGCTTTCATCAATTTTTATTTCGTCCTTTTTATCACTGCGCTTTTTCCACCGGAGTGCACCGACAGTGATAGAAATCGACTATTCGATGAGATTTCTCCGCGAAAAATGTCAGCCGAGTCGAATCATTGTTATGTTTGGGATCAAATTTTATTTCTTTTTGTCCGATAGAATTTGATCGATTCGCGTTTTGTGGCCGTAAAAAAAAAACTTTAGTCGGACGGTCAATCGCTCGCATCGAAACATTTCGAGTTTTCACACACGCGAGCAGAGACGGAAGAACGAAGCCGAAGGATATCGTGATATTCGCACAACTCCCCCTTGTGCTTGGGATGGGGTTTGCGTTCACGCTCGGTGCGCGTGTGAAATCGGAACAAATCCAATCGGCAAACGGCGTCAGCCCGAAGTCGATAGCGATGCGGCGATCGCCAAGGGGTGGAAAGGTGTCGGTCGGAGTACGTACCGTCGGGTTGTCGTAAAAATTTATAATTTGGAAAATATCGCGACAAGGCAAAGCTCCAGAGAAAAAGAGAAGCGAGAGAGAGGGAGGAAAAGCGGTGGAGCTAAAAGCGACCTAGGATTTCCGTCTGGCAATCGAGTTTATAAAGCGAGAAATCGAAGGGGCCGGAAACTGCTGGAAGGGCAGTCGGGTGTATTATATATATATAGATATTCTCGAGCATCGGAAAACGACGACTCGAAACTACTGCTACTGCATGTAGCTACCGACGCCGAAAGACTTTTGACGAAAATTGAAGTCGTTGTTATGACGGGAATTGCATGCGACGAAGCTTTACGATGAGGCCTGCGAGGGGGGCATGGAGGGTGCATAGACAGCAGACTCGAAACGCTCTCTCGAATCTCTCGTCGACACTCGACGGGACAGAACGATAGAAGGATGATAATTCGACTGCAGAACAACCCCTCTACACGCTACTCGAAACACTTGTCCGATGCAGTGACTCTCAGTCAAAAAAACGTTATTGTATTGTTAATAATTATTCTCATCCGAGACTTCCTTCAAATTGATTAACTCACTTGAAAAATACAGTATTTTTTAAAACATTTTATAGGGGGATAGAAAATAGCTAAAAAAATCATTGGCAATATCTACTTTGAAAGAAACTATAATAAAAAATAGTGATGAAAAAAGAGTTTCTCTTTCGAACGATCACTATTTTCACGATGACATGTACAATCTCGCGAAACCTGACGCTGCAAATAAACGAGTGAAACCCCTGAAAATATGACATAAGAAACGATCGACGCAAGGGTGTGGTATTAGCTCGATTTTCTCAAAAATCATAGGGATGGGATTCTATGACCCGTGACTGGGGCGACGAACTTTTTTTTTGTTCGTCTCTGTTGCGATTGCGCGCTTCGTCGATTTCTTCGCGATCTCGATTCGCTCGTACACTCGCGGACAACTTGGTTTTCAAAGTCAAACGAGCCGTAGAAGCGGATTCTGTAGTACGAAAAAAAAAAAAAAAAAAAAAAATCCACGGCAATGTCATTCGTCGACAAAGAGCATCGCAAGCAAGAAAGAAATATTCAAACTTTGATATCTCGATTCTAGAGCGTTTCCTTTTCCCATGTTATTTCACGTTTATTTTATAGTTTGCTATAAACTCGAATATGAGATAAAACTTTGTCCCTCAGTCTCTCGCTTTCTCTCCCTTAGCGTAGTGCTTCGACTCTTGTATGCTTGGGCGTGGCGTCTCTCTCGCGCCGCTTCACCTGCTCTCGTCGCTTATGTTTCTCACACCCTTTTTACCCGGAATATTTCAATGGAGTGTATTTGCACGGCGCAAGTCGGTAGCCAGGATGTCATGAGATAAGAGCCCCAAGAGCCCCTCGTAATTCATTAGATAACGCGCACGTCTATCTTGGACACAGCGAGGGGGCTCGTTGTACACGCGGCGACTCGAACAGACATCTCTTGTGTCTGTCCTGGCAGCTTTTAAATATATGAAGAGGTGGACGAAGAAGCAGCCTGAGCAGAAGCCGCTGGCTGCTTCCCCCTGCATACATCCAGAGGCATTCCTGCAGGCGCTATCAGGGACGCTCTCAGTTGACGCTACTTAACACGATCCATGTGAAATGTCTACATTCTTAAATTAGCCCATTAGTGACTATTCTTTGCATCGGGTCGGAAAACGGTTAATCGAAGTAAAAGTGGCATCTTTCGAATAAAATTTTAATGAAATGGACACTCGCGAGTGCTTTCATAATCGAAGTAACCGGTGTTGGTTATTATGAACTTTAATATCGAGCTATAGGTACTGTACACTGATACACAGCAATACATACGTACGTATTCCATGTTCGTTCGCTTGCCCCGAGCGATAGATTTGGGCAATGCGCACGAAAACGGGGTTGCAACCCTCCGTTGTGAGCGGCGCTCACTGCGCTGCACCCCTATCCCTCGTCAGGCCATTAATAATATACCCATATTGGACACAATTCACCTTGAAATTAACCGGCAGCCGATTGGTAAGCCCGGCAAATTGACTTCGAAATTGACAATTTATGATCGCTCTTGGACTGCTTCATCGTCTCGTCCACTTCTAATTCTGTCGCATCGCAGACTCATTTCTGATGCATTGGACTACTTCCCACGTAAAATCGCGTAATTAAACTTGTAAAAATAATATTTATGTCATCACAAAAAAATATGAATAATTATTGAATATTAGTGTTTTTTTTTAAATAATTCAGATTAACCTTAAAAAAAAATAATATTAATAAAATTAAAATAAAAACTCAACCTGCTGTAATTCCAGTTCAAGTCCAGTTTTTCGTTATTTTTATAAATAAATCGTTATTAATGTGTTTCTGAAGGAGCGTGTTATGAAATCTAATTCCATCCTCCAGTGTTCATTAAAAGGTACTATAAAAGTGTATAAATTGCAGCTGCACTCTTTTATTGGATATCAATGTCAAAGAGATAACCGAGGATTCTCATCTAAACTGAATTTCATCGTAGTGAGATTGAGTTGCGGATATATGTAGATCATGAAAGAACTAGAAGAAGTAAAAAAAATAATAGTAAGATTAAACATAAATCAAGGCTGGCATCGAGCGCGCGGTCGTTCGCCGGAACGCGTGTAGATCCTCGATCCCGATATCCTCTAAGTAGATGAACACGGTGTGATTTATAGCGAGTACCTTAATTGTCTTAATTACGCGCTCGCTTCCGTGGAAAGCGCGGGGGCTCTGTTTTGCCACCAGCGTTGGCCGAGTAGTGTGCACACACAGCAGCATCAAAAGTGGTTACGAGTAAAATCGTGTGTTCTGCAACGATGCACCTGTGCTTTCTCGTGTTAAGAAAAATAGCAATAATTTTTGTCGTACGAATCGCATTGTCCAATCGATCGTTCAAAATCAAAATAATGATCAGTTCGTCACGGAAAAAAAAAAAACATCCGTGAAACAGGTTAAACAATGTTTTTTTCTCTCGTTCATTCATGTATATTATATGCATCGACGTTGTGTAGCAGCCGCTTAACGATCCAGAGAGAATTTTTCACAATATGAATTATTCACAGGAACGAGGCGGTAGGTCATTATCTCTGCTGCAAAACTACTCTCATGCTCGACGAAACCTTTTTTCTGGATTTATCTCTTTTTTACTTTGGCTCTCTTCGCCTCTTCTCTCGATCCTTATAATTCTGTTCGCATATTAATTTGAAATGTATATCGCATCTACGATATTTTAATCTTATACTCGATTTTTTTTTCGTACGAACCGCGTAAACGACGCCTTACCGATTGAGAATCCAGTGCAATTTTGAAACCCGATTCGTAGAATAATATTTCAATGCTTTATGCGAACTACCGCTGCATATTTTTTCTCTCGAGACAGTCGGCACTTGTTCATACGATAATTAAGGTGGTAAAAAGGAGGATCGGATCGGATCAAGCCAGCAGTTGAATGGGGCACCTGGCTTGTGAATCGTCCAACACACGCAACTCGTCTCGATCGAGAATCCGAAACTGCAACAGCAGTAACAAGCACGCGGCGTTTTCCACTTCGTATCTTAACTTACCCTATCGATGATATCTCCCGAACGGTTTTTCTCAGCGCGTGTCTTACATTCGTATTATTGCCGATGATAAATCCTCGAGGCATACGATCGACTTCGATAAATCGAATTCGCGGTGCTGCGGCTGGCGCGTGTCCGTCCTGTTTCTCTCTCGTGTCGTTCCGTGCAACGAGGCACGGAGCTACCAATCGGTCGGAGGAAACTCCGATAAAGAATGCAAATCGAGCCGTGTAATTGCCCTCTCTCGTTGCGCAATGTAAAACGACGTGCTCGAGCGAAACGTGTTCCGGGGGGCCCCCCGAAGCACGTGAAGAAAGTCGATCGGTGCTCGAAAGGAACGATCGTTCTCACTCGTTCGGCATTAATACGAACCCGCGCTCGATTCCTTCATTCACGAATCGTACTCGATCTTACGACCATTATTTTGCCGCAAACGTGCGATTACCCCGGTCTAACTCTCGACGTCGACGAGATCTTTCTCTACGTATTCCGCGATATTTTCAAACACTCTGATTTCCGAACTGTATATTATGCGCATGTTTCTCGTGGGGCCTGCATACTGACGGCGGCTGGTTAATACAACCTTTCCTTCGAGTGTAGGTATTCGAACTCTTCGGACTTTTGTCTCGAGTCGTATTCAACAAAGGACTCGGCGTTTCTTGTATTATCGTCTCGACACGCCTCAACGAACTGGGAAAACAGCAACCCGTACAAAAGTCCTTGACTAATAAAAATAAAAAAAAATATAAAATAATTTACGACGCTTAGTTACGCAAGTAAAAACCCTAATGCTTCCGGCTCCGCGAAATACGTCTGGCGCAATCGTTTGCGTATCCAAATTCTTGTAAGGTGTGCAAAACATTTTTTTACCTCGTTTTATAGATATTTAATCAGTAACCGGTGGTTCGTGAGCTGAGAATAAATTTTGTCGACAATTGGCGAGTTTTGATGTCGAAATTTGCACAAACGCCGGTATTTTTTTTTTCCTTTAGTAACACGTTGATGGGAGATACTTACTCTTGCGCGAGTGTAACATTTTTCAGAGATCTGCGGCATACAGTTTTCTTCCGCAATATAAAAGTCGACTTTCATAGATGATAAATCTTAATGAAATTCTTACCACACATGTTTCTTATCGAGAATCGTTATACGGATATTAAAAAAAATATTGTTATCTATACTTATTTATTATTTAATTTGGTATAATAATTATCAAACGCGATGAAAAAATGTAATAATCGACGTATTCCTGTTACTCGACTTGTTGCAATGTCGATGGCTACGCGATAAAGTATTTTTTTTATATTTTTTTTTTTCATCAGCTGTTATGCCTTTTGATCAGTGAACCAAAAGTACAACTATATGATTATGATGTCCGATTCGCTTTAAGCACTATAAATGGGAATAATTTTTCCATATTTTTCAAACGCTCGAAGAAAACGAAACAACCGAAGTATCTCGAGCATATAAGCACGTGAAGCGAAGAATATTCTTGTTGATTTTCGTCTTCGATGCCCGAGCACGTGTTCTCGGAAGCGAGACACGCTTCTGATTTTTCTTTCCCGTGGATGCGCCACGTTGGATGATCGTTTAATTCATTCGCCACGTATCTCGGCGATGAGCCCCGGGAGAGCGAGAGGATTTTGTAGATTGACGTTTCCAAGCGAGATTATCACCGCTTGGTTGGCCAATTTCGCGGAAGGTTAGTTAACCCGTTGGGTTACGTTCATACCGGCGGAGCTCGACGAGTTTCAGCGATGCCTCGGAGCGAAGAAACGGCATGGGAGGCCCGGCGCCTCGGTGAGAAATAAATAAAAAAGCCACGCTGACCGAATAATAAAAAAAAAAGAAAATAATATAATAACGCCGATGCTGTTGGTCGTGTGAGCACCGACGTCGAATAAAAAAAATTAAAATAAAAAAAAGCGTACAAAGGAAACAAATGGAATGAATGAGATTAGAGTGAAATTTTTTTCTCGGCGTTACGAAAAATCAAAAGCGAAACAAGTGCGTGTATTTATTGGTGTATACTGTGCGTGCGGCTAAGAGTCTCCGAGAGTGCGCTCTTGTTTTCGGTGTAACCCGAAGCTAAGCGGTTTAAGAGATCAACGGAGAGAACTCGTGCGCGGCCTGCACACGGGAACGCAAGCATAACCACGAGGCCGTCTGAGAATCGTCTGGTCTCGAGAGATCTCTTGTGCGTGAGACTAACGCACGAATTCGTTGTTATGCGCGAGCGGGAACTTGACTCGAAAGGTGAGCGGAGAATAACGCGATCTGTGTATTAACTATACAGGAGATACAACAAGAAACGAAAAAAAAATTAGTAGCCCTCTCGGTCCATAATTTATCTGCTAATTCGTTGATTTGCACTTTCAAAATAAAAAAATTAAATTATTTGATTGATCAACACGAATCTTGTGATGTTACCGAAAGGAAAATAAACTTCGTAATCCTTTTCATAAACATTTAAAAAAGATAAAGAGATTCCTTAAGTCAAATGTATTGATTTTGGATATTCACCATTACCGGCCAAATTCTATCGAAATCATAGTACGCTACTTAATAGATACTGAAAAAAAAATGTTAAATAAAAAACTGCTCGACGAGTTCTCCAGAGCTTCCGCGAGCGAACGAAAAGACGGATTACGAAAGAAACCAAGCGAACGTCATAAAGAGGGGAAAGAAAGCCAAGCGGCAGCGGCAACGGCAGAACCGGGATGAAAAATTAGATTTACAAATCTGTCCTGACTACTATGAGATTGTTCGCTTACCGGGCTTATGGGTTCTCAAATCGAATCTCGTGATGTGCTGAAAAGTAACTGAGAGTAACTTGGAATCGGGTTCTATGGATATGGCGCTACAGAGCATTGGGTTTAAGATTTGCGATATCCAGACTGAGAACCTTCGAAGATCCTCGGTGGTGCTATATCCAGAGCGAAGGGCTTGCCGCTGCAGAGAGGGAGCGAGAGAACGAAGGACCAGAAAGAAGACGATGTGGTGTGTAGGGTCGTCGAGTGTACGTACACTTTCTCGTACACTCGAACGCGATCGTTTCTTCTTCCTATCGTTCTTCTTCGGGTTCGCGGGTTGTGCTCGGCACTGCATCACGTACGAGAAAGGATTCGGCTGTTGAGAGGCCCACGAGGGCGTGTTTTGAATCTTCGGTGGTATGCGTGCGAGGAGGTGCGTGTTATAGTGCGAGCGCCTCACTGGCGCCTACCCGTTATGAAAAATGAACATCCCTGCTGCCAGCAGCCGCTACACTCATCACTAACACTATTACTCCAAGAATGGGATTGTTTCCATGGGAACACATACACCATCGCGTCTCGCTTGGTGTCGATCAAAAGATTTTGGAACTTGAAGATATTTTTATTTTTGCATTTCGTGGAATTTAGCATCCAATTTTTCGGGGGGACAATTTTTTTTTTACATGTGAGTCTATTAAGATAATACCGCGTGAAAAGTGCGAATAATCTACAAAAAAATGATTTTTAGTAATTGGAAAATTAACGTTATTCGTACGACACTTTTTCAGTACTCGGCACGTTTTTCCCAGTCACATCGTCGTCTCGTTCTCGAAACAATGCGTCGCACAATTATAATTTGGGAATGTGTCGGTAGTTAATATTTATTTTTTTAATTAGTCATAACCACGGTGTGCGCTTCTTCAGCTTCTCTCGCGCGAAGAGAGATCTAATGATCCCGACATCTCTCTTTTTGCCTCACGATCATCTGGCGCGGTGAAAAATCGTTTGGTAGATCGAACCGTTAATGCGCCAGGTAGAGAGAAAGGGAGAGATAGGTTTATAGAATGAAGGAAGCGGCAAAGTTGCCAGGCGAAGAGGCGCACCTTGTCGGCGATAGATCAGATCTCTGAGAACGAAATCGAGATTTTTTTTTTTTTTTTTTTTTTTTTTCGGAATAATATCACTTTTTGCATATATGATCTCTCGAATTGGCTCTCAAGGTACAGATCTATCCTATGCATTGTACAAAGGGATAATGTAATAGCGTATAAGCGGTCAAACCGCGTAACTCGGGGTAAGACGTTACCTCGATGACGGGTGTCTCTAACCACAGTAACTCTCTACCACTGCACAGCTCCAGGCCTGGAAGACCCCCGAAGAGAGCTTCCGTCGGTTTGAGCCTCGCAGCGAGTCATCTAGCAGCTGCAGCGGGACATCATCCACAGCATTCACTCAAAAAACATCGTATGGACAATGGTGACTACTACGAGAATGGTCATCTCGGTGAGTGTAAGATATCTTTCTGAAATTCTTAATAGCATTATTTACTTATAATCATTTTTTATTTAACACCTTCACTGCCGAGCATTTTTTATTTCAATGACCGAATTATCACGATTGCTACAATTTCAAATTTTACCAACAAATCGAAGATCTCTTTTGTTTTTCTCGCAACATTTTTGTTTTGACCAATTAATGGAAAATTTTCCATTGTGTCTGATTGAGTTTATTTTATTAATTTTTTTTTTTTCAAAACGATAAAAAAAAAATCGTAATTACTAAATGCGTCATGGATTGAAAATGTGGCGGTAAACGTTTTAAAGGAAAAAACAATAGTATAAAATATAGTTAATAATGTAGAATATATCGAGTTCGTGTCACATATACCGAAAATCGCGGAGATCGAAGGATATCGTGGTTATAGAACGTCGAGTGGTTTACATAAATCGTAACAGGGTTTGTCGAGTAGGTTGAGAAACGTATACGCATCGGGATACAGTGGTATGTGTACTGTACGTATGACTCTGGTACATTGGATAGGGTATGCGTAAACGCACGTTATGCGGCACACTTGATTACTGCCATCCGTACGCGCGCGGGGGCTGTTTGGTCCTCGTGGTACGCTGCTGCTAGTGCATCGACGCACTGTGACCCTAGCAATCAATTAATTAGGGGAATCAAACACACTTGGAGTGAGCAAATTAACTGCGACTGCACTCCCGTGTTGCGGCCTCTGCGGTGGCGGTCTCGTGCCTTCGCATAGGTAGAGTCACCAGCGAGAGAGCCGACCCGACCGGACTATAGGATAGGATCGTGTGTGTTGGAATACCGGCTGTATCCTATCACTTACCACGAGGAGAAACAGGACACGCTCGATCCTCTATATTGCTCGACTCTCCATTTCGCAGCTTGTTTTCCCAACTACCCTTCCTATCTCTCTCCACCTTTTCCCCCACTCAACTCCAACGGCAATGCCGCATAATCGTGAATGAGCACTTTGTATTTTTTTCCGTTTATTGCACTTTGTATGCGGGGGATTATATTTTTACATATATCACATATATATTAATTTCAAAATAAATTCGTTACTTTTGCATCAATGTTAACGTAATATACAGATATCGAAAATTATTGATTTATGGCAATTGATCGATCGATTTTTTTAATGCGAATCTTAAAATCGTTGAATAATTACTCAATTACAATTACTGGTGGATTAATAAATGACAAACTTAGAGTTCTTGTTCGGCGTGTTAAAGTTCGAGAAAACGATCAGAGGCTTAATTAATGGGTGGACAACAGCGTCGTATAAAATCGATAAGATTGGGTTCAACGGTTAATCGTAATATCGATCTTTTTTTTTATAATGAATTGTAGAATTTCTTGGAACTAAATATTAAATTAAATAAATAGACTTGAAATATTGCCTATTGACTTGAGTCGATGATAGTCTCCAATCGAATTACGACGAAGAACATCCTGCGGTAAACTGCCCGAATGATCGGACAACTGCATACAGTATAACCGCAGGCATGCCGCGTGTCCAATATCAACATTAGTCACCGTGACCAGTGCCCCGAACGCGGAAATTATTTGAGCAAATAATCGTCGTCCCGTTATAGGAGAGAGGTAGAGCGATGCGGTCACCAATTTTACGGGCAAATACATTTCCGCTTTGAATGTTAACGAATTAATGCCACGGTACTGGTTACGTATATTTCCCGGTTACGTATCGCGTGAGGTAAACGTTGAAACTGTTGGCAGTGGGAAATTAATTACGAAATTTCACGGGCGCAATCTATCTCTCTCGCTCTCCTGCACTCCCTATGCAACGCAACGCTAACGTATAATTCTGTGATTGTTTTACGATTGGTAACCCGCCAATTCTGGCAACAGACCAGTGACATTCGATTACACATCGAGTATTTCAATCGCCGGGTCATCAGTGATTTGGCGTTATTATCAAATTGAATGGCCGATTCGACTCGATTGTCATCGTTCACAAAACGCTAAATTATCATCGAGAGAAAAATTTCCGCGATTATCAACGCGTTTAACCCGTTTTTTAATTAACATTAGAAATAAATTGATGAGCGCTTCTAACATTTGAATGATACGAGAATGTTGAATCGTTTTGTCGAAGTAAAAAAAAAAAATTCAGCCTCAGAATTAAACTGGTCAATCACTTCATCGATATTTGTGCGTCATGTACCTTTTGCTAAATCCCGGAATAGCTGTTCCATGACGCGTGGGAATAGATATACACATGTATATGTACACCGGTAGAGTTGCAATTTTTTTCAATATCGCGGCGCCGCGCGATATAGGCGAACGGCACTTCCCATATAACCCAATTAATAAACTCAACAAGCGAGATCCGATCCCGATATCGTGTGTACATCCATTCGCGGGGGGGTTGTTCTCTCTCGTTGGCTATGAACTATATACAGTTTATACGCCCGCTGTAATGGACAATGGGCCGAACAATAGACGTACGTTAGTTGCGATCAACGAGATACGCATCTATGTTGTTTCTACGAAATTAAAAGTGATGAGAAAAATAAATAGTGTTGGTGTACGGGAGTTATTGGAAGGGTGGACAAGGGTTGCAGGGTTTAGGTATTGCATCGAAGAGCGTTCGGATATAGGGTTTCCATGTTATGCTGCTGGTGATTGTTAAGCCTTCGTCGCGTGTCTGACGTTACGTGGTGCTGCTGCTACCGGGAAATACTTTTTTCAATAGCTATTGCAACGATCGACTCGCCTTTTAGTTTATCGTTTCCATTCTTTTTCATAGTTTCATATAATTCACGAAGTTTCAAGCAAATTACAGAAAATCTTTCATTTATAAGTTGTTCATCATACGAATTTGTAGATAATTATGAACTATAATTGCTTTAAACTAATACAGTTTTATCTATTCAAAACTTAGGATCGCAAGAATTTTATTAAATATTAAAAATTAGTCCATCGGAATAGTAATAAAAAATTTTCGCTCAAAAGTAAAAGTATTGTCGAAAAAATGGTTTTACGCTTATCGCTAATCGTCATGTAAGGGTTGAAATACAATGCCGTTGCAAAAAGTATTACACAATAGAAGTAAAAGATACAGATGGAAAGGATGACTATGGAAAAAGAAAACAAAACCGGTTGAAAAAAGACTTACGGGTTCTCACGCTGAACAAACACGACTTAGCCGTCGACTGCCTGACGTGCCACTGTGTTGCGCACACGCACACGTGTGCCGCGTCGCAACTACTATTCTTCCAGCGATATTACTTCCACGTAATATCGAAATTATCGACGTGTGCTTTCCGTTGACCGCGTCAAGTTCACGATAAATGTGAATAAATATTTTTTTTATTCTCTTAACTCGTGTCGTCCATTTCGTGACTCGTGCAACTGACACCGATTACATAGAGATATTCGTATCGAAACGAGTGTCGTCGAGTGGTCACATATCATATGAGAAAAGTCAATAGAACCGGGAAAACTTAATTTCGATGAAAATTACAGTGCATTCACTGCTATAAGCACCTAATATAATGTGTTCCGATATTTCCACATGTTACATACTAATATGCATTATTATGTAATTCCAATATAATGATGTAATTATGTAATACTGATATAATTATTAAGTATTAGATCGATAAAGACGTTGGATTAGTAACTCAGAAATATTAGTATCGACACTTCATAAACGGTTCGATTTGTTACTCTGTTTTTTTTTACTTCATTTTGTCTCAATTAAATGAAAAATCTATACGATCGGCTGTTATTGTGAAGCCGGTGATTAAATTCGTGACGAGTAAACGACATCAGCGTAACTATTAGTCGCGTCAACTCGCTGTATAATCAGCTGTTTAACGTATAGTTCGCTTCGTCGGAGGGAGAAACGGGCGCGGGGCTTGCGGAGACGAGAGAGGGGTGACGAGTAATGGGTCCGATATAGCAAACCGAGTTTTCGATAAAGTGAGTGTGTGCCAATTTGACTTTCGTACGTATTAGTGTCCATTCTATTCTCGTAACCTATACAATCGATGTACACTCGATATATCATAGAATACACGCGCACTTGTGTGTTCTGTAGTATGCATGTACTCTTCGCGTGCACTCAGTTTGAATTGCTAGTGTGTCCAATGGGCTTTCGTTTGGGGAGGTAGCCGCTCGGTCTGCAGAGGAGTTGGGTGGACGTGGGCGCGGGTGTACCGATCTCCTCTGCACTCGCTCCACCACCAAACGAAGGCTCATAAAAGCATTGATTAACTGTTGTCGGCCGTAGGACGAAGCCTCTGCATACTATAGAGTGTACAACACCGCCGATAGTATAGATACGCCGCGTTGTACAGAGCCCCGCGGACCAATAAAACCTTAGCTAATAGAGTCTATACGTCGCTTCAATATCATTTGTTCTCTCGAGCCTCGAATTCAGCAAAACCTGCTTACACGTCGCGTGTTTCGTTTACGTTAGCAATGCCCTCCTGTATTTCTGTGTTCATTTGTAGATAAAAGCCGGCAATTGCTCGTGTCCGCGATGCATACAACATGCATTGTCTTCTATGATTCTACGATGATTTTCTCAATAAAAAAAAAGTACGAACCGAAATTCTGTGATCATCAAAAATGGTAATTTTCTATAGCGTATCCTTCATTTTTAATAGTAAATAAAACATCTTTGAGACGAGGGAATCGTGTTAAAATTTTTTTTTCTAATGTCGACTTAACTTTCGAAATGAAAATAAAATAGTATGGTGCGAAAAGAAAAAGTCATCCAGCCGGTTCTCTCGCCTTCGTGATCGCGGGGATAAAGAAACGATCGTTCGCGACACGATACGTGGCAAGATCCCTCGGTGCGTATACACGCGACTTGTTGCGGTCACGCAGTAGTAACGTTAGTAATTCGGCAGACCGCGATGCGCTCTGTGCTGCTACGTCGTGAGGCCGAGAGCCTCGCCGCGAAATTGCGGTTAAGCCGGCGTGGAAGGGCCCTCGACGGAATATCCGAGCGAAGTAATTAACAAATTGGGGAAACTGTAGGTAGGTATGTCTGCGCGCAAGATGATTCCGTGTGCGGTAGCCCTTCCGCGGTTGGTCCTCATCACTTCTTCATCCTACCGGAGATACGTGGCTCCGTTAGATGTGTTTTCGGTGAAACACTCGAAACGCACACCGTCTCTCATATAGAATCCATATTTCTAATAATTTATGTATTCGTAATTTGATGAACTGTAGAATACACGCTATCCATTCCAATCGAAATTCAGCTATCCATTTACTAACGAATCTGAGTGCAGATCCGAATCGAAACGCATCTTCCAATCTCTCAAAAAAAAAAAAAAAAAAAAAGAAGCTCCTGTCGTCATCTGTTTTATTAGACGCGATTCCTCGAAACACCGGAGGCTCTCATCCTAAATCGTACGAAATCACATTTTTTTCACAGTGATATTACAGTATAATAGAGTCCATAATAATTTCACGTTGTCAAAAAATGTACGTCGTTCCCGTGAGCGTTTCGGGACTCGAAAACGAGTGGTGCGCGCGGATCGCCGAGATTCCAAGCAGCAAAGTTACACTCACTTGCAGTTTCATCCTCATCAGTTACAATCAAAGTTTAGTGTGTCGGGCCGGCGCGCCGCTTGATTGTTTTTACGAGAGAGCCGGTAAAATAAAACCCCGGTACCGGGGCGGCCTGGTCGGTCGTCCACACAAGCACCCGGAGCCGGACCAGTCAGTCAACCAACTATAGATGACCAACCAAATACACTGCGATGGCCAAACCGCCACCCGCCGTTGACGCCGCGCCGCTGCCTCTCTCGTCGCGGCAGTCCCAACGCGCACGCATTAAACCTCTTCATTTTGGTAACACTGTTATGGCTTTACTGCTCACCCATACCCATACCTCGTTTCTCTTCTGGATATCCCCTCAGCTCTCTCTCTCTTTCCTCTCCCCAAACCGTAAATCAGACGAGCCGAAATTTTGCGCGTTTCGCGCTTTTTGCCTCCCGTTGCAACGGGCATACCAACAGCCGTGGCTACTCCGACCGAACATCCCTCCCTCGTGCAATTCTCGTCTCGTCTCGTCGCTAGGGTCCGAACGTGGTACAATGAAGACATCAACTTCCAGCGCGGAAGAGTGCCGTTCGCACGCTCCAACAATTCGAGGAACTTTTTCGGGATGATAGGTCATTTCTGCAATTACAAATTGTCATGATTTTCACGCTGTAACATAAAAGTCTCGATTACAGTGATGATAAATGGATCGCGAAGTACTTCCTTGTTGAAGATTATCGGATAATTCATATGTGAAAAAATGGCCCAAAATTATTCAAAGTTTTGATTTTTTCGCACATTTTTATTCAAATCATTGTGTTGTTTATATAAAATTAAGTTCACTACAGAGTAGACGGCAATACGATCTCGTGATATCGCTATCATTGTTCGAAAGTCGTAAATAAAAATGTATAAAAAAATAAAAACTACAGTGTGGATAATTTCGAAGTGTCAAATCGATGGTTGATAACGATAGCGATAACAACAGTGAGGATTTCACGATCCATCGATTATCCGGAGGCAGAAATAGCGGTCATCATTCAAATCGAACGATCGAAATCGCCCTGACGATCTCGAACTCAACGGCTCCGACTATCGAAGACAAGATGAAGAACCGTAGTAGACTGCGTCTCGCGAGATGCGAATATAGTCCTCTCGCGCACACGCGCTGGTCTCCAAGGGACATAAAAGCCGACACGCGCAGTTGCACGACTCAGCAATAAATTCTTCGCGTTCTGAGTTCGCATTGGATGGAGCTTCTCGTATGCTCACGAGAGCGCCGAAGAGGCGACACGCCGGCCAACTTTTAGTATGACTTAATTATGAGATTCGACGGCCCTCAGTCGCGCATATAGGTATATAAATCCGTAGAATTGGTCACTGCGAAAGATCCCAAACCGTTACTGTTACACTCTACCCATCTCTATATCTTATTCTCTATTAATTTACTCTGTATATCAGAGTTCTCGCGTTAGATTCAGCGCAGTCGAAAATCGTTACGATTCAATCTTAATTGCCGCAAAAAAAAAGTAAATCATTGGGTCACGACGATAATTGTTAACGACCCGTAATCAGCAGTTTCCAGAAACGCGATAGCCCGCGCGGTCGACAGCAATAAAAACAATCCGCTTTATCTAATCCCGGTCACGAAGTCAACGAGTGAGAACTCCGAGGGGTTCGGAGTCTGATGTGTGTAAAAAAAAAATAAAGTTTCGGAGATTCGGGGATAGAGCGAGAGGTTCGTGCACGGCGCTGAAACTCGAGAGTTCCAAAGGGGAGAACCAGGGGTGGTCTCGCGAGCGCGTTGTGGAAAAACTCTCGGCAGGCAAACCCGCTACCGAGTGTCGGCCAATTTCCTGCGATTAAAACGACGCTTGAATCAGCCACTCTTTGGTGTACAGTATAATACTCGTACGACTAAAAGAACTTACGTGTTCAGTGGGAATTGTATGTAGAGCTTCGTTCAACATAATTATTCCCTTCTCGAGTTTATGAATCATAATTAAAACATTTAAACTTTAAATTAACGGACGTGATACTCGCATTGTGAATTCTGCATTCGGAGCTCTAAAATTCGTGGACGATTTTCTGTGCAAATTGGCGAAAGAACAATAATCATTTTCACAAAGTGATTGCCGGTGTCCAGTAGCTCGATTAACTGGGAAGAAGGAATGAAGGGGCGAAAAAATAAAAAAACAATTCTTTCGAATTTCATCCCTCTTCGTAAAAAGCCCTCGTACTATCGTCTCTTTCTCTCGTCCACTCGGATTCTTCATAGTCGTCGACGATTTACTCGTTAGCAGTGCGCCCCGTAGCACACCGCTCAATTAACTCGCGAGCGAATCGTCGAGAGATACCCGAGCAACAGCCGTATAAAGCGGTAGCGAAGAGGATACATATATCGAATGAGAAAGGATGGAGATGCGAAAAGAGAGAAAACGAGAACGTTTCTCGTTGGATCAGCCATTTTTGTGATTCACGCCGGTGGTACACTCGACTTTACTGCGATATTCGCGCGCACTCTGACCACACCGGTATAAACGTTGCCCACGAATTGGTTGTTGTGCGTGTGCCAACCGGATAGGGGATATAGCGAGAGTATAACGTCGAACAAGCCAATGGAATTACAAAAATCGTATACCGTAAAAGTCTCTCAGTACAGCTCTCGCAACCGTTCAACGGACCAACAATTCCTCAACCCTCTGGTTTTGTTTTTTCTTCTTTTTTTTTTCATTCGCACGCGCGAGAGGATCGACAGAGAACAGCTCGCGCGAGGCTCGAATGGACAGGTGTAATTTCATCTGATGTGAAGTGGATTCAATTTCCTATTTCTCACTCTCTTTTCCATGCAGCCGCGCTTCATTCTCATGTGCAGTGGTTACATGCAACATCGAACAATTAGCCGGAATTTTTTTTTTTTTTTTTTTTTTCACCATTTACGCCATGCATACGAAACTTTTTCATTTAGCGGTTATCGCTGCACAGTAAAATCCCTCGTAAATTGATTGAAGTCTCCATTTTCGGGTTTCGCATTTTTTTTCACAATGATGAATAAGGATAAAGATCTAATAGCTGATGAGGTTCTGATTAGGGAAATCTACGCTTTCATCGTAGGATGGCGGCGCCCACTATCCGGGCGTTTTTCTTCACTATTTTCGGTTACGTCCAAATAGTTCGCAGAGTTTACTGAAGTCTTTTCCAGTTAATTTAGCAGCATTGCCCGCAAGAATAATTTATCGGTACACGATGGTTCGGTACGTTTAAAAGAGGGTATTACGAGGTCGTGTTAAATCATGCACTCTCGGAAGATCATGGAGAACGATTCTGTCGAAGAACTTTTTTGCCCGGAAGTCGAGAACGTTCGGACAAATAGTTCTCGAGAGGGCAAGATAAACTCTCAGGCGGTATAGATGCAGTCAGTTACGAAAGCGCATGTGTGTGTGTGTATGTGTGTGTGAGAGTTCCCGCACGGATACGTGCTCTTTATTTTAATTACCGCATAAAACTATAAACAATGGCCGCAGATGCTCGGACCGCTGGATTATGCAGCGAGTCAGAGCAGAGGCAGCAGCCCTGTGTATGCGCAAACGCGTACAAGTTTACCAAGCATATTCTATCTCTCGCGGTGTTATTAGTTATACAGATATCCGAGTCGCGACTGTACGAGCGGCAGGCTTCGAGACCCGTGCGCTCTTGCTGTGCTTTAAATCGCTCAACAGTTGGACTCATATGGCGCATCAAAAGACATAAACCTGCCAACCGTAAAAACTTCATAAACGGTTCGAAAGGGTCGCTTATAACTGGGGATGTACGCAAGCACACGCTTAGGTAATTCCGTAATGTCGTTCGACCGTAATGCGAATCGTGCGCAGAGCTCAATCGATTTTTTGTTGTTCTTTTTCGTGATTCCGTAATTGCTATATTTTTGTTTATGGCGGCAGATGTAATACGATTTAAAAGCAACGAGTATAGGAAATGTAAATTCTATTAGGAACGTACATCCGTACATTTCCGAACTTTCTTACTACTCTTACTTTTCTTACTGCTTGATAAACGTCTTACGATTTCCAAAGAGAAATTGGGAAAGTAAGTCACAAAGGGTCCATAGACATAATATTAGTGGAGTTCGATGAAAAAAAAAGTCATAGATTCAATCGCATAGAGATAATAAAAGTTTTGTGAGCTCTCGTGCGATAAACATATATATAGTGTGTATATATACAGAGAGATGGATACTTATTAAAAGAGAAAGCGCGATGAGATAGGTAGTGGGAGTGAGAGAGAAAATAAATAACCGGTAAGGGCCGTCTGTCAGCACGTCGTCCCGGTATATACGTCTGTCCTGTCGAATGGACAAAAGTGCCCTACCTGCTCCCGGCAGGCAGCCGAGGGGCCCAGTCAGTCAGAAGATATTAATAACGAAATATGATATAATGGAAGCATCCCCTGCGAAATACAATACAATGTTTATGCACCGGATTAACCGATGTTGCGGCCGACGTTAAAAGTATCGACCTATGGCAACGACGAGTTATATCGGGTCGAGTAGCTCGACGCTTGTACCACGGCTTTTGGACTACAGATTTGCCGGTGTGCGATGGGCAGATGGTACGGAAAAACGATGTCGAAGCCGGCCGAAGCCTTCGATCTTCGCTCTTGATACCGCGAGGCACCGAAAGATTTACCTTCGAGATTACGCGAACGACCAGTTCGATTCTTTCTTTCTTTATTTCATTCCTTTTTTTTTTCTTTCGTTCTTTCATTTTGTATTTTTCTTCCGTTTCTCTAGTTCGTTGATCTATAAACATATCTCTTTATTTCTCCTCCCTAAAAACTCCAGTCGAAATGCCTCGCACTCCGTCGATTGTCTGACTGCCTGTATGTTTGTACAGACGTTGGCCCTTCATATTTCATTTAATCGATTCATTGTCATAGAAATGTAACCACGCATAATGATAATGGGACCAGAGGTGATACTGGATTATCCAGTAGGGCGTTTTCCATAGCCATTTATTGGTACCGCATATGTAGAATAAGCATCTGGAGCTATACGAATTTCGATGTATTTATAAAATATGAAAATCATTCACTGCGCAAAAAATATATATCCATAATCGCTGTTTTCGCTAACCGATATTTTGGCCCCTCAATCCCATATTAGGCGGTTTCTTTTGTGATAAGCGCGAAAGATCTGAAGGCGAAGAAGGTGGAGGGAGGGGTAGCGGCCTGATGCGAACCCTCGAATCAAAGAGGCCCATCGTTTGGTATAAAATAGCAATCTCGGAAATAGTTAATTCGGCGGAACGAGCGCGATAAGCCATAATTTTGCCGAAATCGTATGCGCGATTCAAAACACCCTTTTGCGTTTGGCCATCGAATAAAAATATGCCAGAGGAAAAAAGACATTGAAGTATTAGTAGCTTCGGCTCCAGTCGAGCGAATACAGTTGCAATTACATTGAAATGCACATAAAAAACAAAGTCTTCTTCTAATAGTTTATCCTTTTCGGATAAAAGCTTCCACAGTCGAACATAAATCATCGGGTCACTATTTTTTTAAACGAATTTTCGCAAACACCGGAGAAATTGCAATTAAGATAAAGTTTGTCGGAATCAGAGACAAGAAATTGAAAGAATCTTGGAAAGAAATGATAATAGTTTAGAGTATAGAGTAAGGATTGACGAGAAATAGTACGAGAACCGCGGGCGCACGAGGAGTGTAAATAATACTAAGGTTGATTGTGGGCGTGGCTGACAGAACTCTAAAAAGCTTCGACTATATATCAAACGGTTTACTGCCCTCGGATGATGCTCGACCGGCTAGTAGGGAAGAGTGGAACACGCTCGCGCGCGCGCGCGCGCGCTGAAGCCTTCGAAGAAGAACAAATACCGTAGTACCAACACTGATATAATACAGGGTAGACAGTGCGAGTGAGCCGCATGCCGCTGCTGTTGCTGGTGGTAGCTAAGAGAGTGCGCCGAGGAAAGGTGACGAGAAAGCGGAAGACGAAGGGAGACAGAGCTGTGTACAGCGGTGAACGAGGTGAAACGATCGAACCGGGAGGAAATGACGAGATGAGCGAACAGTATGGAGTCGCGCTAAGAAACTCTCCGGCTCACCTCCTCTGCTTCCACTTCTCGTACATACTTTATATTGTCGTTATAGAAGCTGCCCGAGAGGAAGATTGGTTGCTTCTTCGGCCCTTGGGGTCTCTCCTCGCTCATTCGCGGGCGAAGCTCTATTTATCGGCCGTAAGATACCTATGTCTCAATACTTCAATGCTTCATCGTCCTTTTTTGGTTCGTTGTCTCGGGGTTTTGTGGCCGAAGAGTGGGAGAGTCTGTGTTATGAGACGCAAACCGAAGAACGATGGCTGAAAGCCATCGCAAGAAGAACGCGGGGGGAAAGAGGCGAAGCTACTACTACTATTACCGAACGAAGAAGAAGTAGAAGAACATATCGAAGGCGAAGAGTGAAGAGAAAAGGATAGAGCCCAAGGCACCGCGTCTCTCTTTTCGCCATTCTCTTTCTTCGCCTTCTTCACTCGCGGGAATAACCGATCCAGCAATGGTGAGGTGTTCGCTCGACCGTTCGATACGTCTCGGCTTGTGGAGAGGCCACTATGCCGACTCTCTCACTCTGGATCGTGGAAGCCCTGCAGACGTTGATGCTGCTTCTGCTGTTCTTTCGTCCTCGGCCTCCTCCTTCTCTTTCGGGCCCTCCTCGATTACTTGAAAAACCGGATTCCTCGTGCACGAAACTGTGTTTCCCGTCCCGCAGCAGTGTTTATGTGCCAATACCGGTGTGCAGCTTCGAGACTGTGTTTTTTCTATCCATGTATTCGCATCATGTGTATCCAACTCTTTGGTCGATGCGGTAGACAAACTCACGGGTCTCCCCGGGTCTTCGTCGTTGTCTTCAATCCAAAAGTTCGTTACATCTTCATGCGGGTGGAAGTCTTGGTCGGAGAATTCATCTTCCGTTTCAATGAGTTTCATCGATGGTGTATGTACCACGGAATACCCAAAGAGAGCCGTACTTGAGGGTCTGCTTGGGACCTGAAGGGTTCAATTTACCGGGCGTTCATCGCATCGAGGATAACCCAGGCGTACCTCCGCGTCGCAACTAAACACATACGTGTCCTGTCGCTTCCTCCCCCAACAGGCGCAAATATTAATGTCCGCCTATGTACACCGGAGCATTTGGATGGTAGCGCTGGGCCGACAGAGGTTTAGGGAAGCTGCTGTTTTACGCATACCAACGGTGTAATTCGGTGTAGTCTTCGATCGCTAAGAACAATGCCACCGAAGACCCAAGGCAACCGTCGAACAAAGGATCAGATTTTCCAAATAATTTCACACATCCTCCCCGGCCTCATGCCTCACCAAAGCCGTCCACTCTACCGTTCTCTTTCGTTGCCTTTCTCCCCAACCAGCTTTTGTTTACCGGAAGCCAATCACGCGAAAAAGTGTAATCCTTCGGCATTATTTTGGTGTATCCTACTTACTCACCCTGTCCAGGCATTCGACAAGAGAATTTTACGGGACAACATCGCTGCTGGTATAGCGAGTATTAACTCCGAGCAAAGTGCCTTGCGAAACAAGTGTGCAAAGAATGATGAATTTTCTGTTTTTTCTTTAGTCAGTCCTATGTCTCTTACTCCATCACTCTCATTTTTTTCGAGACTTCTCAGTGTTGTCGGGCAGTTTTAATCCCTTTAGGTCGTTCGGCTTGGATAGCCTAACCAGTCATACGTTAACAACCCGCGGCGAAACGCAAATTTCTCCAAAACAATCTGTGTACCTCACGTCCAACAGGATAAAAACAAAGTCAGATTTGGGAGTATTATAACCGCGAAATATTTCCATGCAATTTAGACTGCTGCATGATAATCCGAATAAGGGCAATATAATGAACGGTCTAGCAACAAAGTAACGTATGCCAGGACTGATTCTTTCACATTTAGAACGGCAATTTATATTCCTGCATTTTGTAATTAACACCGACGGAAATGGGACGACAGGCGATGAGGTAGCGGGAGAGTCTCGTTGGTTTATACGTTACTATACTCGAGACAACAGGAGTATGAAGACGGTCGGTGAACGGATGAGAGAAGTACGAGTGCATAAGAATGAAATGAAGGTGGAGAGATAGAGAGGAGTTGATGGAGAATGAGGAGTCGCGAGAAGGAGTGAAGGGAGAGCGCACTTGGAGATCCCGCTTTCTGTGAGTGAGCTGGACGTTGTTGGAGGGTCTTGGTCTTCACCAGCTATCCGAGGACTCCGCATGCCACTGCAGAGTCAGGCCAGACAGAAAGCGGTCTGTATAATTATGGGTTGTCACCTCATCAGCTCGCGAGGGGCACCGGAGGGCGGCCGGGTGCCGGTTCAACCATAGGACCGGGTGATTCTCTCTATACGCTCTCTTACTCATTCTTCGTCTTTGTTACTCCTTCGCTCGGGGGAGGTTACGGGAGTGCAGTCTTTAGCTCAAATTGTGTTTTATCGTCGCTCGCTTGCAAGCATTTGGTGTGTGTTCACCCCTTCCCCTGCCGGTTCTGTTGGGTGATTGGAGGGACCCGCGCCCGGACAGAGCACACTGGATATTCAGAGCGTCCTTGGTGAAGTACTTTTCTCGGAAGAAATTTTTTTTTTTTTTTTTTTCCACCCCGAGAGATAAAAATGCAAAAAAGAACGAATGGAGGATGGAACAACAAAACGTGAGACGATACGAACAAATTTTTTTTCGAGCTCATAGACACAGCCGTTCATGCTATTCATTAGGGATCAAAGCGCGACATTAGACACCAGTACTTTTCGCGATATGCATCAAAGGCGGCGATATCTTGCACAGTGTGTGGATTTAAGTTGATCTCAGTGTCGAAACGATGACGATGGTGTATATGTAGCATCTATATTCAGTGTTCTGCTATAGTAACAGCAACAGAGAGATCGAGGGTACGCGCGCGAGAAGGACCGAGGCTAAGTGGAGAGTTTAGAGGGATTTCATTAAATCATATGGATTGGGGATAATGTATGTTATTGAGCGGAGCGTTCAAATCGCGCTCTATAAGTTGTAATAAGTCCAATTTTAGGGCCGGTCATGGGCCGGGTCTCTCAGTGATTCTCAGCGGAATATCGTTCACGTGTCTTTTACGTTTGTCAGTATTCACGCTCGGAGTTGCCAGATGAATGACGATCGCTGCCGACGACCGAGGCTCCTCGAACCCACCACTTACTCGTCAAACGGCCAGCCGGTCCTCCGAAATCACTGCCATTTAGATAATTTGTAATGAATAGCCACTCTCTCCCTCTCTCGATTTCTTTTTCGCTCTCGCACTCGCCATCACTGAATCCGATGTGTCCTTCCCCTCCCCCGTTTTCCCCCCGACCGACGACGCCGACGATTCTTATCCCCCCTCCCCCCTCAATACTTCCATTCGCGAGTTCGCTATTCTGCGTCATCGTTTCTGTAACCTCTGAAACATCAATCGACGTGTCATTTCTCTCTGACAGACATACGTATTTCATTCGGCCACAAAATTCTGTTGTTTCGGGGTCATGACTTTGCAGAATCTGACAAGCTTGTCGGACGTTGATGAAAATAAAATAATTTTCTATATTTCGGCTATCGTTCGGGTTTGATTCATTTTTTTCGCTGCACTCGGTAATGCAACATTATTTTTTTTCGGAAAAAATTAAGTTTTTTTTTCCATCTTCCTCCATCAAATTTATTCTTATCGTCAATCGAAATTTTCAAATAGATGACAATACTTTTTTTAATGAGAAATGAACGATGAATGAAACGTTAATTCACGATAAAATGGATGCATCTCATTTGTGTATCGGCCTGTACACGAGTTGCAAGCTGTTAAAGGATAAAAAAGAGAAACCGGATGAGTGACGCGCACACTTGTTGCAAGGATGAAAAAGGAAAAGGTTTGATTGCCAGCAGTTGGAATGATCGAAAAGAGATGGGATTCCGTCAACAGTAGCGAGTGAAGAGGAGGAAAGACAGACGAGCAGTAGTAACATGCCGAGAATACGGGGCGCGAGGCGAATAAAAAGTGAAGAGATCCTTCTTGCAGCGCCTTCTCGTGATGCCGAGGCATTGGTCCCAGTGGCGGTCGTCAGAGCGGTCGGCATCGCGTGAACACACGCGCCTCTCTTTCTCGGGCCCGGCGAGACCGACGATGAGGAAGGTGAAAGGGAGGGAAGGTGTTCGACTGTTTCACTGTTCGACGCGCCGGATTCGATGTCTGGATGGAAGCCGAAGCCCAGTCCACTTGTCGAGAGCCAAACGAACTCGTCGACTATATAGATATACATACATACATATATATTCAACGCACATATATACTTCTACACATCAGTGGATCATAGTACCCGTATATACGTGTGCTTAGCCAGGAGGTGCGTTATTAAAAGTCGACCTGCCAATTTCACTGTTCCCGACCGGGGGGAAGAGAGATAGAAAGAACAAGAGTTTACCGAACCGCCGTATTTGCAAACTCATTCGTATTCACGTAGTACCTTAGCGGAAATAAACAGAATTCATATTTTATCGTTCAATACTTTGAGCGAAAGCTCGAGAATGGTGAAAGAAAAGAAAATTTTAAGAACGAACGAAGCGGGTAGAGATGAGAAACGGATTTGGATAGATCGAGAACAGAGGGCGATGGGGGGGATGAATCGATGCGGTAAGGGAACAAAATGGGAAATTCAACCCCGTCGATGACACGCACGTAACACCGACGGTGAAGAGGACTTATCAGTCGCACACGAGGCGTTCGCATAACAAACGACAGCGAGGTTCCGGATATCGGTCGTGGGTGTCGTAACACCGGGGTTGCGAGACCCGTCGACGTGACTTGGCATGCATTATCGCCAAAATATATATACATATATAGTTGTTTTTTTTTCCACTGCCATCCGTCGAGTATCGAGTTCTCATCGCGGCAGCTTTCGCTTTCATTATTTTATCTATCTCGATTTCTTCTCCGTGTCGTTTGGCAATTCGTCAGTGTATACGAGTGATCGATCATACCAAGCTGACGTAGATCTGTACGACGAGACGACGTAACGTACACGAACTAAGCCCGATGCGGTCAGCGAGAACGCTTAGCCGATGGGCAAACATCAAGTGAGAGTCCGGTTGAATCAGAGCCAACGGATTATCATATGCAGAGACTGCGACGCCGGTACAAACCGCGGATCTCGGGGGATTGATATTTGGTCAAGTGATCGTAGGCAACGTTGGCGATCCATCAAGCCTACGAAAGCGGTCTTTATCCTCATTTGCCACGGGAGCCACACGTTTCCACAAAGGCTTCGCATGCAAATGTGATGCAATTTTTCCTCCTCATTGTCGCCGACGCACCATTTCACCTAATACGTGGTGGAAGCCTCATTTTCAGCGCAGTCCTTTTCGTCTTCGTCATTTTAAATGCTGGTTAATAACGTCTCTTCCTTTTTTGTATTTTTACAGACGTCGCACGGATGGAGAAGTCGCCGCTTCTGGCGAACGGTTACAATCAGCCACCCACACACCTGAGTCACATGCAGTACATGCAACTGGGTGGCCATCCGGGTGCCGGACACACGGCGATTCTTTCGCCAGCGAGTCTTCCACATCATCTACAGGCACAAGTGCAGGCGCGCGTCGAACAGGGGCTCAAGGTTAATCCAAATATGACCAACATGGAGGCTCTCGCGAGGTCAGTACTCAAAGAAAATCTTTTTAAAATAGATACGTTCACGTGAAATTATCGATCGTGTATTGAGGGGTGGCTGCTGATGGGGTAGAAAAGTTTCCTCGAGTCTTCAGCCGGTTTCTTGGTCCATAAAATGTAAACGCGCGTAGCTTCGGTAATAGGGACGGGTGGGTAGGGCGGGGAGCTAATGATATCTCGGAAATGAGTAAATGTCGGGACCTCTGCCGCAGCGGGAAACATTTTCATTAACTTCAGCTCCTTAGCTCTTTCGTAAGGAATTGGCGAGGGTGAACGCCGGCCCCGACTTTGGAGCCTAACCGCCGCCCGCAAAGCTTTGCAAAGTTTTCTGCGTCGTACTTGCGTCTCAAAGTGGCAAGTGCAGTACCGAAGCCCTTCTGGCCTCGTCGGTTGTCGCTGCTCATTTTCGCATTAACTATTCAACGAAAGTGGAATATAATTAACCGGCTTGAACCATCGGGTTTTCCGAATTTTCTGTCGAAAAAACCTCTACAGATCTTTTGAATAACTTTGTGCATAAGAAATAGTCGACGAAATATGATTTCAATATGGTTTTTTGTGGATTGGAGTTGAGTCAGTCGGTTGGTGCAGTTAGGTACTTCAGAACGCGATTTCGCAACCTGCTTAGCAGCGACACACTTGACCAACAGAAATGCAGAAGCATTCCCGTTAGTCTCTCGACACAATCGGAAATTGGATTTATTTATTCCAAGTCACAGTAGCGTGTGAGTGGAATGTTCGAGGGTTGGCTAGAGAAAAAGTCGCGGTGGAGGAGGAAAGAGGGCTGTGTAACGCCGTCTTGTAAGCGTAGGGTGAGCGTCGTCGGCGTCGTAGTTGGGAGCCGGGAGGGAGCGAGGTGAGGCCAAAAGAATACAACTTTAAGAGGATTTGAAAAGACGAGTGAAGCCGTGGAAATCCGAGGGGTCTCGACACTGCTTGATCTTTCTCTCTGCTTCGTCTTCGTCTTATTATCCTTCTGCGTCTTCGTTCCCGCTCTCCCCATTCTTTCGCTATCGCCACTCATCCTCCGACGACTTCGCCGGTTTAAGTTTGTTTCCTTAACGCGAGTTTCTCGCTCCTGGTTCGTTACTCGTATTGGATTACAACATTGACGGGACCCTCGACCTGCCCTCTTCAAGGGTGGTGCACCGGCGAGAAGGGCGACGCGCGCCCTCCCGAAGGGGGTGTAACGAGAGAGCATCGACTGCATTGCCGCACTTTTTGCCCTTTGCAACTCTGGAAGGCTCTCCGATGTACACTGATAGAATTCACGCTGTGAGATGCAAATGTCGATCTTTCCGTCTTAAGCGCGCTACCGTAGTTGGGGAATTCTTCGCAATCCATAATCGACCGCAGCCTCGTCGATATGCATGCTACCGCGAAAACCTTTATAATTACACGTCGCAGGGATGTAAATGAGAAAACTAACCCATTCCCGACTGATCTCCTTGTGCATGAGAACTGGGTCACCGCTTTCGATTGCGAATAGAGTTTTGGTATCGATTGATACAGTGACGAAGATGATAAAAGTGGAAAGAGAGATGATTTTGTTACACACGGCAAGGGTACCCATCGGGATCCCACGCATCTATTTGATGTTTATATATAGTATATCCATGTGCCTAACGTTAATAACGATGAGAAGGCGGCACCGCACGTTCCGCATTATGATTTCAGCGCTTTGCTTTTAATTAAAATGCAAATCTATCTACGCGAGCGCCGCAGAGAAGCGAGAAATCGGGAGGTAAGACGGATTACGTCTGGGGGCGCCACGACAAACACCGGAATATGATTAATTCAACGCAACCCCATCCTGCTTGCCTGCCTGCTTTGCTGGCCCCGACTACCCCTCCGTCTCTGCCTATATCCGTCGCATTTACCACCCCTGACCTCACTCTTCTCGCCTCGTTCGGCCTCTGTCTTTCTCTATCACCAAAACAACTACCGTACACGACGTTCAACTTCCCTTATTTTCGAAGCTCAAGCGCGACAATACCACACAATCCATTTTTCGTCCGTTCAACAACCCTCGACCTTCCGTAGAAGTGAGCGGCTCTCTCTGCCCATCCATTTTCCGCTAAATAAATACTCGAGTGAGAGCCCTTTTACCCCTTGAAAAATTTCCCCCATAGAAATTCATCCCTGCCTGGGACTCTTTACCGAGATGTACGAACGCGCGAGTACATTGTACACTATATGTAACGAAGGAGTGTATTAGAGATCCCGGATAGCTTCGCCCCTCCTGCGATTCCTTGCGTGGATTAATTTGCGACGTTTTTTTCTTTCTGGAGAACCGAAAGCGTATACCGTTTTCTTTTTTTTTTCTTTTTTAATCAACGACTTCAAAGCTCTCTGGGCACAGTTTGCTTGAGTCAATTGATTGAAAGGACAACCGTAAGATGAGACGAAAGAACATAGGGGTGGGGATAAGACATCGAGAAGCAGTCTTAATCAACCTTCGTCTTCTCTTTGCCCAAATTAATAAGCTCCTCAAGATCATCCACAGCCCAACTGATTTAGTGAATTTTTTTTTTTTTTTGGTATTCACAGATCGGGAACTGTATGGGAAAATTGCCGAGCAGCCTACGAGGACATCGTCAAACACCTCGAAAGGTAAGAAAATTATTAACGACTATTCTTAATAAATTTATAAACCATCATTTAGGGCCTTCAAAACGTCTTTTCAAAATCACAAAATTCAATATTTTTTTGGCCAAAAATAATTTTTTTTTTCCGCCCCTTAGACTATCCCGATTGTATTTTTATTCGGATAGAATGTCTATCGATACATTTACGATACAGAAAGAAATTGTCATAATGCAGACTATAGTCGCGGCTTCATATGAAAATGTTTGGTATGTCGACCAACGAATAATTTTGTCGAACTCACGTATTCTCATATTTAACATTTTGGGAGGCCACGAAGCCCCTCAGCTGATTCCGATAATTCCTCGTCGATTGACACGTGAATAGCCTATATGTATACATATATAGGCTATAGCCGAATAGGATCGTTTCAAATTTTTGAGTGCAACGCTGTCGTTGATCGTAGCCTCGCGACTGGCAGCATCAGCACAGTTCGATCATAATTCCCAATTAGCCGAAAAATTGGTTATATCCTGAATGTTTCGAGTGGCGTAGAGCCCGCGTTTCATGGGGGGCTGCAAGGTAAACGAGGAAAATAAAATTGGCAAACGCAAAGAGCGAGCGAGCGAGCGATCGGGATTCCTCTCGATTGTACCGCGCGTTTTCGATGCAACGTGGAACGCATCGGGCTATACACACGCGTTGTGTTGTGTCCGACGGGTTGCACTTCCGATAAATCAGTATTACCGTCAGCATCGAGTTTCCGGTGGGCCGGTCGACGGGTTGAGTCGCGCGGCTTGACGCGGTAATGCCAACATGATTTGTACGGTTCGTCCTCGTCCCGCGCTACAGCTTCGGCTGGTGTTTCGAAGCCTCTCGCGTTTGCAACCCCCCCGCGAGCCCTCACGGTTCACGATCGGCTTCGCTCGCGGGGTTCCACCAATTCTATCTCGTTCACTCCCTCTCTCGGTCTGTCCCTCTCACACTCTTGATCATCCGCTAACCACCGGTGGCAACCACCACCATCAAGTCTCGCGTCCCTACCGAAGGGTATCGCGGGGGTATGCGCGGTCGGGTCTGTGATCCCCGCGTACCGGATCGAGCACGAGGTTTCCCGCGTGATCCTAACCACTTGTCACTTCACGGGACGCAGATCATCGTCGCGACGTGCCCGTCCATCATTCGGGGATTAAATCATTCGACTCTGTGCGACACCGAAGCTGCGATCTCGACTGTGTGTACCGATCCTCCGCGCCTAACCCGCCCAAGCGAAACACTGCGAAATGCGTAGACGTGAGCTCTTCGTCTCTGTCTTCTGTATTCCCGTCGTAGTCCGGAAAAAAGGGTTGATTTCGTTAGAATACTACCTCGGAGGCTTATCCTGTCTCTGGTTTCGCGAGAAGGGATGAAAAAGACAGATTCACGAATTTTCACAGAATTCACTTCGAATCGATTTTTTTTTTCATCCTCTCGATTTTCAATCTTTGAAAAGGCGATTTCAATGTGAATTTTTTTCTGTAAGCAATTTTGATTTTTATAATAATCCTGCGCCGAACATTCGCACTGTTCTTTCGATCTGTGGGTATGTGGCGCGTATCGATTCGTCGAATAAACAGAATCAATTGGGACGGTGAAGAAGGGTCGAGAGAAATCGGGAGTTTGCAGATGAAAGAAAGGGAACGATGAAAGGGTCGGGATGATATACGCAGAAGGGATGCAATTCCGATAAGGTGGTGGCCGCGACTGCCGGAGAGCGAAACGAAGGCGTTAATGCGAGGTAGAAAATGCGCGTCAATGCCTGTGAACGAAGAGGGAGATGAAGGTTTGAGGGAAACAGAAAGGGAATCGACACTTGGCCGGTTGAAAACGTAATTTCCAATTCAAAGGCAATGACCACTCGGCCACTGGCACTGTTGCAGCCCCCTCGCGGTATACAGTAACTTTGTCTCTCGCACTCACGGTAACTCCGACGTATTTCGATCGCCCCCATCGGTTTGCCTTTTCTGTCTCTATCTCTATTTGCTTTTAGCGACCCACGGGCGCCGCGGCTTCGTCAACCGGACAAACGCGTATTGTGATTTCAGCCTTTGACTCGGGGCGCGACTGCTGGTCGACGTTCGATGAACGTTCGTTGGGGGGTGGAAGGGTGAACGGGGAAGGTGGACACGAATCTGCAGGAGTGAGAGTACTGTGTGAGGGAGGGACGAGGTTACGCTGGACGTTACGATACGAAAAGGGGTGCGAAGGGACGGGCCGTACGCGAACCGCCGTGAATATTCATGGGTGACGTGCCGTAGACGAAATCGGACTTGTTGCGACTGACACTGATGTAAACCTTTGTTTATCCCGGACGCGCTCGCTCGCGAGACTTTTGCTCGTTCTCTCTCTCGTACACCCCCTCGTCTCTTACACGGCAAACGGTCCGTGAGTGTAACTCTCTCCGCGCGCGCAGGGCGCGAGAGCCCGCACCTCGAGTATTTAACTGCGAGTTAAATTCTGATTAATCGTCAGCCCTGTGCCCGCTCACCGACCCACCAGAGGCCCGCGAGGTTATTAATTGTTTGTCCTTTTGATTTTACAAGCTGACTATCCCAGTCTCTCACTTTTGCCGATGGAGAAACAGTCTCGAGGCTCGACTGTGCCGCGGCATTCTAATCCCGATGATTTGTTTATGCTAATCCGTTTGGACTCGCCGCTCTCACAATACTCCTCTCTGTTTTGCCCTCTTCACGCCGAAGCAGCTTTGTATATATATAGAACATTGTGAAGGATCATGCTGAATCCACAGGGCGACTTCGAGGATATCCGTGCGGCTAAACTCTCTTCCAGCAAGTTATTTATTGTACCAGCAATCTCAGTCTCGTTTCGGGCAATGGGCGGGTGGGAAAGAGCTAAAGGAAGAGAATAGTGTGTGTCGGTTAATTAAATCCTTTCGGAAGGAAGGATTCTCCGCGGCATGGACCGGGTTCATTAAGCACGGCCCGCGCCCTCGAGTCTCCTGACACTGCGATGAATCTGTGCTGTGCTCCGATTCAATTCAACACTGGCAAACGCTATATCCGTTCTCACCCTTCGCTCTTTCATTCTGTTTCCCTTGTCGTTCTTTACTTCTTTCGTTCTCTCGTGTTCATTGTGGGATTAATAATCGCTTCGATTTAATTGATTGTCTTTCATAATCCCAGCAAACATTTGACAATTCACCCCTTCACATTGGTTACGCGCGAAGATTCAGCCGAAAAACTTTTATCGACTCTGTCGAAGATTCTAACGAGTGGTTAATAAAGAATTGTTGTAGCTAGTGCAAAGTTGATGCTTGCTGTTGAAAAACATAACGAATGAGCGGAACCCATAACCACAATAAAAAAAAAAAAATTGGTTGGAATTAAAAAATTCCGTATTTCTCATGTTAAATTTTTCAATAAAAAACGAAAAGATTATCCTAAATGATTGCAACAATTGATCCATTTTTAATTACCGTCTAATACAGAAAATATCAAATTGATCCGATAGAATTCCGTAGCCGTAATCTGCATCCATACATTATTATTTTCTTCGCTAATCAATACTTTTCTAACATTACATAAGTACAAAGATATTGTATGAAAAGTCTTACGCGTAAACCTCGCGCTATCGTTAAGTCAGCTCCATAAGTAAGTAATATTAATGATCCCCCAACGTTAGGCACAACGTACAACGACGATGCTGTGTTTGCGTTGCTGCTGCCGCTGTATCAATGCTCAGACTTTGGCTAATGTCGGCTTCCTGGCTTTAAAAGTACCCAGTCATTCCAGCATAATTCACGCGCATTGTCGTTACCTCAACTCCCGGGGTGGGGTGGCCGACACCGCTACTTCCGTATCACCCCTCGCAGTATTTCTCTCCTTATAGCGTGGAACTTCGACCCCCGTCGTCGGGTGCCCACAGGGCTTCTTCTTATCGGAGGGCCTACGGCGATCCCTTCGAGCAAAATATTTTTCCTCTTACTCTGTCTCGTCTGGTTGCGTGTAGTCTCTGTCTTCTCGCGCTTTACCTCATAGTCTGGTCCTTCGTATCAGTCTTTTCCTTCTCACTTCGTCGACGAGCCGTGCCGAGACGTCATTAATTACGCCGGCGGCGACGCGAGACTTATCGGGAAAGACATCTGCTGGAAAATAATATTCATAAAGTTGAGCCGAAGCCGCGGAGCGTCGACGAAGAAGAAGGAGAATATAAGAGGACGAAGACGAAGAAGGAAAAACCCCACCCACTTTTCGATCGGTCATCTCTCTCGTCGTCATCGCGTCTCATGCGCTTGTCTCTCGTTCTATCGCAAAGTCGCTACCGTCATTACACACCGCAAGACCGAACGGTGATCGTGCTGCTTCAACAACATCGACCGTTCGGCAACAGCATCCCGACTACTCGGTCCTGAGCCCCTTTACGGCGCACTTCGATGCTCGTACAAAATACAGCGGAGGCCTTTTTCAGCGTTCGGGTGATTGGCGGAGAAATATGACGGCGGTGTGACATAAAGTAATATTAGACGACCGGTCGGGTGCGAGAGCCGTTTGGCCGTTCGTTCTTCCGTTGGTCAACCCTTTGTCGACGCTCGTCACGCGCAGATGACGAGAGAGACGTATATCTTTGCTTTTTCATCTTCGTGTTTATCCACATTTCCCATATCTCAAATATATCCGTGACTTTCCGATACTCCGCGGATTAATTGAGAGTCGTTCGATATGTCGTCGATACGCTCTCTTCGCGATCGAATATCGTAGGATATCTGTTTGGATTAATCGGTATGGAAAGCAGAATGGAATTCATTCGTGGTCTTGCAGTGCCACACACCATATAACATATGCGAGAATAAACGATGCCGCGGTCGAGCCGGTTAATTCACATTCGGCGATCGTCGAGTCGGATAGCGCGGCTGGCCGCATCCGCGGCCACTATCAGTACCGAACGCTAATTGCTCTCAAGCGAACTGTCGGCAGGGATCCTCGCACACGCACGTGAACCCAAGCTAACGCGCGCGCTTGAACACCTCCCTATACACTATTTAATTCCGACTCCGCGAATTATAATACCTGCGCAGATCATAACCCGTATCATAGGCGTGGATGTGTGAAACGATCTACACGAGAAACCATCAACAGTTCGCACGACCGGATACGCGGAAAGCCACGTAGCAAATATCATCGCTCTCGGCAATACCCTCGAGTTATGATTAATGCAGAGTTATAGTGGCCTCAGCGTGTTCCCGAGCGATCTTAGTTGTCAGCGTACACTCCTGCATTCCATATATTTGCGATAATTAACCAACGACCAAGGAATACCTTGCATGCTGTACTAAGAACGTACCGAGATACTGGAATGTGGCTAACAGTTGCTGTTTTAAATGGTGTCTGATTAAGAAGAATATACCGGTGCAGATTAATCAAATCAGCAACTGAAATCGGTAAATTGTTTTACATTCATTTTAACAACACGCAAAATCTTCTTAATCCGATTTGATTGATTTTAATTCGTCTTTCAAAACTTCTGCGACGAAATTTCGACTTTTCGATCGCATTTCATAGATTACTTTGCATCCGTGAGGCTTCGAAAACGTTGACGAAAGCGATCGGTCGAAAATAAATATTTGACTGGTCATTATTGCGAATAACTGTATTTGGAAAAATGGTAGATGGTCCAAAACAGATCGACACTCCTTAGGAGAACTAACTTCAGTGATTTGACAGGGGGGAACCCGTCGTCAAAACAGTTCTCGACCGAGAGCTCAAGTTACAGCCCGGGGTTGGATAATTGTGGATAACGATGGACCCGAAAACAGAGATCTGTCTCTCTTAAGGTCTTTCCATATATGAATTCGAACCAATAATGAGGTCGGTTCGTGTGGCAAGTCTGCCCACAAAATAATACCTTCGTAATCGAATAACGTTAAAGACATGATAGAAAAGGATGAGAAAAAAAACGTTGTGAATAATCCCCTCAGGACGATTCAGTTCATAAAAATCTACCTGCTCCGAAGAGCGGGACTCGTTCAAACTATGATTGGGAGTCAGGATTGCCCGATCGATTATGCAAAACTTGTTACTTCCTAATCGTTTTTCTCGTCTACTCCATTTGCACACGTAGCGTTATTTCGCCAAGGATTCGGGATAATTAGCGACGGAATTTTTTTTTTCTGTATCTAGCGTCCCCCCGGCGATTCACCTGGATATCCTCCGAAAGGATCTGAATGATCGCGTGCGGTGAACCGTGCGATCCTTAAAAACTTTTGCGGAAAAGGTCGAACTAACGAAGAAATAAATGGTGAAGGTGGTTGTTGTCGGGGATAGAAAGCGAGACGGATGAATCGATTGACCGAGATATGTATAAATATTTTATAGACGAAGGCCCCCTTAGCGCGCGATTAAAGTTACTCGGACGGTCGAAACCTTTTCCTAGAACCGATTATCGGCTCTAAGATTGGCTCTATCTCGACGGAATTTTCGATGATCCTTGGAATAATATTTATCTTGAACGCGATAATCCTTTTCATGGAATAAAACGTTCGCACACTGGCTACGATTTTACCCCGTTGCGTCATGAGAAAGTTTCGTAATATATTCTTACGTGAAATTCGCTGATGATTTGAAAAAAAAAAAAAAAAAAACCCGCGGCTGCATTAAAAGAGACCAGAATTCATCTAAACACGCAGATTGATCATAAAGTGGGTTAAATGTGTAGTAAACGATAGCGACGATTCTCTTTTCCCGACGACGATTTAGGGTAAACAGTAGAAAGATTAACCAACGATACGCCACATTTATAAATATATTACGGTGATGATTATTAACATGGCATTGTTCGAAGAGTAATTTTGTTGTCACTGATCTGCTGGTTGCGAGTTAAAAAAAAAATATAAAGGTTTTTCTAGAAAATCTTCAATTTTTATTCCTTAAAGGAAGAAAAGATTTACTGCGATGGCGAAATGGAATAAATGATTGTAACAACTTCCTTCTACATAAATCCTTTATTCGACGTTCGCACCTACAGAGAAGATAGGATAGTCCTTCTGCATCATATCCAAAGATTATTCATCGAGTCTCGTAACTTCCTCTCGTTTCTCTTGCTTCCTCTTGCACTGCCAAAGTCCTTACGCGTTTACGATCCAACCGATTATTACTCCACTGACAAATCTCGCCGAACGTGGAATGATATTGCGCCAGTCTGTTGGATAAGTCGCTTAGAGTATCGAGCGGTACAAGAAACCCTCTTGCGAAAGGAGGGAATAAGAGGACCGAGGGAAGTCTTCGGCTCGCTGCCGAAGCTGCTCCGAGGCTCTGGGAGACAGATTAATGTTCATAGCTAATGAAAAGTGATATAAAACCGGGGACCGGTAGCAACCGAGAGGCTGCCGGAGGTGCGTTAACGCACTTGTTACATGAACGGTAAATCTCTCGACTCGTAAACTTCTCTCGGGCTGTGTGTTGCCTTAGCTGGTGGGGGTTGCAAGTCGCGGTCTCTTCCCCTCGCGGCTTCTCGTCACTTCAAGAACGCATCGCGGCATTCAACGTTTTGGCGAGATATGCGACACTTCGGGTTTTTGCGTGGATTGCCCTCTTTTTCAGCGATCGTCTTATGCGCCAAAATGTTTATAACTTCGTAAAAAAAAAAAAAAAAACGGTGGGACAAGTAATGTAATTTCGATAGATCTGCCAATCCTTTTGATGTCGCAGGAACGATTACCTTGTCATTTCTTTTGCCATTTACGGAAAAAGGTGTGCGTATTATTAAAAACAAAAAAAAATGGTTTCTTCATCCCTGTGACTCGCAAGTTCGGGATACTTTATTGGTTTCCGAGATTATGGTATAATATCATTTTCAACTCACTCAGGAAAAATATCCACTTTTGAGAAAAAAAAAAAGTTTCCAGATACGACAAATCAACATCGACAGTTTTGTATCGTCATCGTAGAATTATGACAATTAAAATAATAACCAGGTTGGCAATGCGTATTTACAGATGATTGTTTGTAAAAAAAAAATTGTTTCCTTCTCTTCGCCAAGAAAGTTCAAGGATTGTGGTTATGTCGTAATAATCATACGCTACGTCATAATAATTCAAATGTTTTAATTCTTGTTGCAGAATTAAATGTAAAAATATTAGATCATATTTTCCTACTGTTAGCTTTAAATCACTGAAAGCACAAATAATTTCTTCGCTCGAAATACCACCGAACGGCTGAATGAATTACCTATTACTTTCAAAATTCATAGAGACGAGAAGTGAAAATCTTTCATTTTCATGACTCAGCGTCGACGTTGTTTTCAAATATTCTGCGAAACATTAATTTTAGGATCGTTAAGAAGGAAGATTGTCGAGTTATCCAAGTAAAGGGTTGAAGGATGAGAGGGAAAAGAGGGGGGATAGGCGAGAGGGCTATTTGTTCTCGCGGCTATTACACGAGAATAACAGACTAGTTGTTAGCTACACAGTAGCGAAGAAGAGGGCGTGTGTTGTGTCAGGGTGCATTTTTATTATAACAAGCCAAGTCGGTAACGAGGTATTCTCGCATCATACGGCAAACTCGGGTATGCGACAATAAGCTTGTCCCGTAGTGGATGTGTAGTTACCGCGATGAGGCGTATACGTACAGTAACGCGAGTGAGACAGGAGGTGACAAATTGATGATTAATTAAAAACATAATTAGTCTCGTGACTCGCGGATGGCACGCGCGAGTTAGAGCCTACAACGTGTCTATAAGCATCGACGAGAGAACTCGTATAGCAAGCGAAACGCGAACGCTTTCATCGTTCAAACATGAAGCGCGCGCGCGCGTGTGCCCCACCCACCGGTCACTAATGTACCGTGAAATTGTCATCGCTGTGCCGCTGTCTCTTCTCTGCCTCCTTTTTTTTCCTCTTCTTATTTCCACACAGCAGCAGAGGCAAAGAAGCAGAAGCCTCGTTAGCGCGCGCGAACTCGTCGGTTCTCTCATTCTCGCCTACCGTACACTAATAACGCCGTATCTCGTGTTATTTTCGGTGTCGGAAAGTTGATTGACGGGAAGTGACCAAAGATCCTCACGCGTACACTTCGAAACTGTACCCATGGAATATAATTGAACGAAGGAACGACCCGTTTGCGTTAACGAGACTTGTTGCAACGCCTACTCGCCGCGGTTCCTTTCGTTTTCTACGAAACTTAATCCAATTTTTCGAGTGCTATTCGATGCCTTCGTAGTCTTTGAATCTTCGAACTATCGCTACTGCCAGACGCTATAGGAATCTGAGGGGAGGGAAAAAAAAACTCACCCCTCGCCACTATATTCGAGGCTTCGTCTGTCTCGTTCGGGAGAATTTAATTACGAGCCATCGCTCTCGCGATTCACTCTGTAAATCAGCCGAAACAAATGTACAACTAACGCAAACACAATGGGGGCAACTTGTGTTCTCGAGGTTTTCTCACTGGCAAGAGCGTTATTTCGGCTCCGTATGGTTGTGGCGCTTATACCACAGGCCAACGGTGAAACGTTTCTCGTTGCCGTGTGGCTGTAGCATTGTGGTGGAGTCAAGATATATTGTTATTAAATGGTCCCCCTTCGACGCTACACACAGCCAGTATATTACGTACAGGTCTGGCGTAGCCCCGCGCCGTTCTTCGTCCTCTTGCACGTCCACCGCGTCGTTGTCTCACCCCGGCTTGTCTCTTCTCCGTGTACACACGTTGAGCCCTCCGGGGGTTTTACTCACTCGCGCGCTCCCAGAGACTCTTATTTATGCCCTCGCGACATGCGATTCCTCGCTAGTTTCGCGTTCGTTCGCGATCACGGCGAGCTGTGCGAACGACGAGGTTCAACACATCGTCGCAATCTCGTTGCCCAGAATAATACGACGCCGGGGCTATATGACACGCTTTTGACATTCTAATTTCTCATAATGTTAAGCGATACCGAATAGATCCGAAAATTCGTAAAAAAATCAATAAATTCTTTATCTGCGTGTAAAAAAAAAATTGTTCTTTTTAACACTTCGAATGAATCTCCAAACGAAACTTCGATTTTTGCTAGCGATCTCTTTAGAATCTCCGTATAAATAGAGGATTTGTGTTAACGTTGTCGGTCCTCATCGTCTCAGAACTTTCTTTTCTTTTCCGCACTACCTTACGCTTGGATTCTCCAATCATCCATTCAATCCACGCGAATACATCTTTTATCACGTCCATCGATTCTCAAGCAATTAATTACACGATTAATCGTTTCTCGCGCCCACATCGATACGTCATATCAGCACAATGCTGTAATTTCTATCGTCCGCCTACGCTTTGCCGTGTGTCATTGAAAATTGAACGAAGTTCGGTGATTCGATATGATAATTAAAATACGAGGGAGCGCGTGGCCGAGGGAAAAAAAAAAGGATAACCGGAAACGTATTCATTAAATAAACGCGGTTGAACGTGCTGTTGCTGCGGTTCAATGCAAAAGGGCAAACCGTACGGTAAACACATACGTATAATATAGCATACAAGTGAACCGGCGAAACACTCGTACCGAGGAGGAGGGGGAGCGGTTTCACTGGCACTTTTGATAATGAACTAATATTTGCCCTGTCCGAGAGAGAGTAGTACCGACTCGTGGCACACGCACACATACGAGAACCTGCGGAATAGCGAGATACGGCCATTGGGGTTAAACGAGTACGAGCGAGAAAACGTCGAGACAAAGTGTGTACTCGCCTAACCTATACCTATATGTAGCTACGAGTAGACCACCATTGGTGGGCTCACTGATGGCTCGTAGTACAACGTTACGGAGGTGCGTACCCACTCGGTCGCGTGTTATCAGCGACCCTTCTGCAAATACGCGCTGCCCTCGGGGCCATGGATCCCACGACCCCGGTTCAGCTCTTCTCGCTGCTTCGCACATACGCGCACGTAACTTTCAACTATAATACATCTATAGTTGTATCATAGTGGGCCGTTCCGGACTTCACTGAAGTATAACTATAGATACGTTACATGGCATATCGATAGTCATTAGAATTCCAATAACCTCGGAGTCCAATGCATTCCCGCGAGCGAATACCCCTCTACTTCCGCTACAACCCATATTTGCTTTGCGTTAAGAATGTTTACCATAACCTGTTAATTCGCAACGGTATGGTGGTCATCAGATCGCCACGTTAATATTAAAAAAAAATTAAAAAAAATAACCTGTTAATTCGTAATGCGATAGTCGGATTTTCTCGTCGTTAAGGGAAATTATAATTTGATTTTATTGAGTCGCGAAAAAATGTTGGAAATAGTAACGTGTCGGAAGTAATTATGTCATTTTCATTACAAAAAAAGGTAATGAGGCGGTGCTTGGTACGCGATAACGATACAAGCGATAATTTCTTCGGAAGAGAACTCGTTAAGTTGCCGCCACGGGTTACACTATCAGAAAGGGATGGGTGTTGATAATAAAAAAGTTTGGGTCGAGTTTTGCGACTAGCTAACACGAAGTGTAACAATCTCTTTCCCTCTTGCGATCGGTGCCGCTGACAGGAGCGTTCGTAGCGATTCTTCCCTCCGATCGAAAGGAATGGAATAACTCTTGGTGACAAACGAGCGAGAAGGTGTTGGCGTCGGCTGTTCGGATCTGGTCACTCGACGAGAATAATCGTTTTCCAATTGAAATCCAATAGCAACGTCGCTTCTAACCCCTCGACGAACGAGTGAGACAGATGGAAATATAGAGAAAGTGACGGTTCGCGCCCAACCTCCGCGCGATTCGAACTCAAACGCAGACAGTTCACGACTCGAATCGCTCGCAATCCGCCGCTCCCTCGTGAAACTATCTATCACGATTCTAAAAATGTTTCTGACACCGACAACACGTCGAAAATGTTCGATATCTGAATCAGGAACGATGGAAAAAAAAAAAAACAGCAACTCTGTACTATAATACACGACGGCTCGCCGGCTTAGGGAACACACATTTTTCTTATTCCAGAGTGGGCATTTCGTAGAAAATTTGGTCGTTGGTGCTAAAATTTAAAAGAATTTAAATAATATTCCTCTCGAAGACGGTCCGAGGTATCTCATGGTCTCTCGAGGTTTTTTTTTTTTTTTTTTTTTTTTTTCTCGGAATATCCGTAGCAACACTGAGACTGTCGTGGAGGCATAAATCGCGAGTTACTGGTGTTCGGGAGCCCGCGAGCACCTCGATTCCCCCACCGCGATCCGCAAGAGAATCTACAATTCTAAAGCTTTCCATAAAACACTCGACAAAACGCTTGGCCTGCACTTCTCGAGTGCTGCCAGCTCGCCACCACACCCGCTGCAAGCGCGTTTTCACTCTCATGCCCTTGTGGACCACTGTTCTTCTGTCTCTCGTTCGCCCTATCGCGCCCTTTCCTTCTCTCACTGACGTTCTCGTATTCCGCACTCGGGTTATCGTCATATGGGAACAGCGGGCGTCGACGATTCTGTTGAAATATGTAAAACTGCTCGGTAACCTCTTCAATTTACATAGATCGAGCGTTTCGCGAGCGTATATCAGCATTGATATGCCACTTGGCTAATGAAAAGTGGCGAGTCAACGATAGAATAATTATTAATAATCGCTTATTGGTGAAATTTTTCACGACCCTTATTTCGCGTAATTCGGCTCTAAATTTCGAATATCCAAGAGCAAAAAATTAAATCGACACGAAGTGTTTCATAAACCGAAAAAAAAAACTATCAAAAATAATTCGTTTTTATAATAATAATAATTTTTTGTCATTAGTCTTGAACCGATTTCTATGATAAATCTCGTGACGCAGATTTCACTTGTTCACTCGGTAAACTACGTGTACAAGGCGTTGATGTTAGTTTATTTTCAATCGTGTCATCATATTTATAATTGTTTTATCAAACGACCGAGTGTCGGAGAAGCACGCAAAAGTCCCGAGGCTGCTAAAGCACATATGTTGCAAAGGCGTACGTGCTTTCTTTCCCGTCTCGGTCTCGAGATCCTCGTCGATCATCAGTCTCGACTAAAGAGCTGAGGCTGTATTATAAACGAGGTGACACGAGTGTATACACGTGTCCGCCATAGTGCATTTCGGCCGGAGCTCAAGAGAACCGCAGTGTGAGAATGGAGCCCTACGAAATTTGGAGACTCCAACTCCTCCGCGCCACTCTTCTTCTTACCACATAACGTATAACATACAGTATATATTATTATTCCGCGGTAGTCGGGGTTCTCACTTCGTCCTTCTCATCTTCGTTTCATATTTTTTTGAATCTCTCATCTCCGGCGTGTCGGCGCTAAGACTACATACTCCGCGCTTATGCACTACCGGGGTATATTTCCGTGCCGGGAACGAGATTTAGCTTTGGCCTCGTAAGTTCGTTCGCTGAACAAACAAGCGACGATAAAAGTACACGCTGCGGTTTGGATATGGACACAGAGAGTACATCTGGAAGTGTGGATCATCAGTCATGGCGCATCTGCGATGCTCACCGAGAGAACACCGCTTCCAGAGTTTCTCTACTCTCTTTCCTATCCTCATATCGCTTCCCCCTTTTTTTCCTTCTCGGCGCTTCTCTCCGTCTCTCAGTCCGTTTTTCTCACTTTCTTTCCCTCGCGATCTCTTTTAGTTTCCATCACGATACTCTCTCCTCACCGCGACGAGGGAAAGAGTGCCGCTGCCGGTGATACCTAAAAACCATTTGTCATCGCCGCGACTCGAATATATATTTTCTCACTCCTACCGCGGAGTAAACGGCGCAAGGCAAGCGTTAAACACGACTCGAGGGTATCAACGTTAGTCGCTAACACGGCGTCTATAGTGCTTTTATTTTTGGCGATTTATTAGAGACATATCTCGAAGAAAAATAAATAACTGATGACTTTTATTCGAAAAATCGTTACGAAATATACAAAAAAAAAATTATACTAAAAAAACGAAATTTTATAATAATTGCATAAATAAACAATTCATTTTTTAATAAATTTACCAAATCCAACAAGAACGTTAAAAAACTCTTTTTTTCATTTTTTTTCGTGGCTGAACATTTTTTTCACTCAATGGATTGTTTGTAAACGCCGCATCGGTCCTCAAATTTGTACGTCATGCCGCGACGCGATTTCGTCACACGCGTCAGCGAATCGACGCGTAATTTCCCCCGTAGCTTCCGAAAGCAGGTGCATTATTCGTGGGGGAATATAGTTTACGAGAATTTTATTGCCGGCCCCCGGTGTTCAGCGGTCGTATTTAACGTTTTATCCTGCCGCCGCCTCCGCCGCATCCCGTCTCGTTTTGCCATTGCCAACACACGATCGCGATTCTCTTGAGCGAAATCCTTGTTGCTCCGACCGAAAGGGTAAGAATTTTTATTTTAACTACGCGAACGGAATAGGGTTGACCGTTTCGCACTGACGGCTCTCTCTCGCCTCCGATCGTTTCATAAAAGTCGTCTGGCACATTTGTTTAACTATATTATTGCTATACGTGCTAAAGGATAGGGACGCGCTGGACAACGCGTTTTCGAATATTATTTTATTAACGTCTATACGAGGGTCGGCTATACTGGCGACGAGGATTATGAGTTCTTCTCGGGAGTCCTTTATCCTTCAAGGTAATCGCGCGGGAGATACGAGGCCTACTGGTTTCTCGAGATATTCGCCGGTTGACGATAGATGCGCTCGCGTTCCAATTTACTTTCTCGTTGTAATAAGATAGAAACGAATATTAACGATCGGACTTAATGCAAATTGTCTCGGAGTAGTAAAAGCACTCGGAACTTTTTCCAGCTTCTCGCTGACATTGAAATAAAGCAATTAATTTGAATTTTTATCGCTGCGTTCCAAAAGGAATTCTATAAAAAAATTATAGTTTCGCGTTACTTTTTATCTAAATAAACGGGGTATTTATTCAAATAATTTATTCAAATATTTTATTACGAACGAAACTTATACAATTTTTTTGATATTTTCGACAGAATTTATTTATTAATGATAATGTACCAACTCGCGTCTACGCTCGGCGATCACCTACTTGTTATTTAGCAAAGCACATTTGTTACGGGACGTCACTGACAAATGTAAAAGTATATCGTAACAGTTTGAGTGCGCGAGGCGGCACAACGAGGGTAGAAATAATAAGTATCATCCCTGAGACAAAATCGTCTTTCCGTTGTTCTCGAGTCGGTTGAACCTTAAAGTAGAAGTCGCAGCTGGCACATCGCGAAATTACGAGGTGTGGCGCGTCGTGTAAGTCTCTCATCGTACAGCTTACGGCATCAGAAGACAACCGACAGCATCAAGGAAGACGCGTTGACAAATGACGAAGTCAACTTTTATTATTTTAGATGTCCCATCAGTAGCCGCGTGCACACAAAACCTCCCCTCTTTCAGTATCTCGGTTATGTTTTACATATTTCGTAACGCCGCGAAGCAAGAACTGTCGAAGAACATTTTTTTTCCCTCCACCACAAGTCTACAAAAGGGCGAGCGGCTGGGAGAACGAGAGAAACGAAGTTCCGTCGATGCGACTGATGCCGATGGGGTGGTACGCGCGGGGGTGGTTTTACCGTTTGACAAATGGCTTGAGGTTTTATTAGACAAAGTTTTTTTTTTTTCTCGAAATACTCCCATCCGGAGAGTAAGCGCGTATGTTAGCTGCGGTGTTGAACTAAATAAAGATAAGCCACCGTACATATGCGTTCGAGGGGGGAACTCACTCGTTTCGTTTAGATTTTTTTTTTGCTCGCAAGGGGAAAGGTGGAAAATGTTCTCATTCCGATCACCCTTCCGCCGTGAAAGGCACTTGGAAGCGTAACGAGTTTTACAAGCGTCACGATAAAAAGAAAAAGGAACGGGCGCGTTACCGACCGAGTGCGTTCTGATAAAGAAAAATATTGCGTGGCCAATAGGCCCGCAAAGTCCCCCAATCGAGTAGTCACTCTTTAATTTTCTCTCTATTTTCGAATAGCTGGCGCGAACCTAGCTATATAACGATCTTTCTTCTACTCTCTATGCAAACGAAGGATCGTTACGGTTATGCGAGTTACGAGCCCCGAGGCATTATATACATATATATATATATATATTGTATATGTTATAGAAGGTATGTATAATAAAGTACTGCCGGTCTCTCGTATCGCAGGGTAACACACACGTTGATTCGGCGTGAGAGACGATTGATCGAGTGCTTCTCAATTTCGTAACTCCTCCCCCCTGCACACCGCCCTTTTCTCGGCGTTCAACCCCCGAACGTGTCTCAGCGCTCGAGTTCTCAAACCCCCTCTGCTCAGAAATTGGATTCGCTTTTCTAAGTACGCGCAACCAGACCAAAGGTCTACCGAGAACTCTCGATCTTTCTCGGCTCTTCTCGCAGTGGTTTGAGCTTTCGTCTCAAGCTAATGCATAACACTTCTTTCGCCGTTCTCGACCTCTATTCAATGAACTCGCACACCTACTCGACGTTTTAATCCGATCCATTCAACGGATCACTCTCTTATCCCTTTTGCCGGCGAGGCCACGCGCGAAACACTGGATCGATCAATCTAAAAACCCCTCAATTCACAATTTTCCAACCCGACGTACCGTGACTGGACGAATCCTTTCAGTTTTTTTCATTCTACATTGCATCAAACGCGACTCGGAATATAGAAAACGGTTTATTTCTTTCGCGTCGTTATTTTAGCTGATTCCTTAGGGGAGGATAGTCATTGATTAGCCGTAAAAATAAAAGGACTTATTCAAGGGTTGCTAAATGGCAAAAAAAATTGTTGGGTTCGGTAAGAAAACAAAAAAAAAGTGCTTTCAAACCCTCAAAGAAATTCGATTCGGCTTTTTTATAAGTTCTATGAGAATAAGACAACAACGATATGAAGCAGTTGGTGAAATGAAAACCTATCCGACGCCGATCATTATGTTGTTGACGTCGTGGTGCAATGTGAATGCGTAACAATGTCATTGGGGAGGGTGGTTTAGTTCGTTGTGCGTTTACACTGCAATTGTTTCCATGTGGTACTCCAGGTGTCCCCAAATGAGGTGTCGAGGTGTCCCCAAACGAAACATTGATACACATGATCAGTCGTGTAACACTTCGAAACGACGTAGAAAGCCATAGCAAAGGTGGGGATTGTCAACCCCTTTTAAACATTCCGGATCATCAAACATTAATCGAAAGTTGGGGAAAAAAATGAAACAAAAATAAGAATAAAAGGGATCGAATGCAGGCGTTTCTGCGTTTGACACTGTAATGCAGCTGAAAGCACGGGGAAGCCGGTGGGATTGTTGCTGTCGCATTACTTCGTGTGCGCCATGCAGTGCTGCAATTGATTGTAACAATCGACTGTTCGACAGCAGAAAATACAGAACTCACAACGATTGAACATGAAAACCAATGTGGAATTTCGCATCTTTGTTATTTAACAGTCGATATTTCGAAACAGGGGAGGTCAGGACGCATGCCAAAAGTGAACAAAGGGGTTGTCAACCCCTTCTTCGTCGCTAACACGCCTGGCCTTCCCGTTCCACCCGGATTGCTAAATATTTAATTTTGTGTCCCTCCGAAACGTTTAATTTTAGCTCAGGTGTGCCCTTTCGTCAACTCGCTATAGCGTCAACAGCCGCTCACACACGCGAGGGCTCGGATCAAGCATATTCATGGGGTTGCAAAAGCGTGTAACTGCGAAGGGTGCGCGGAATCGCGAAAGCCCGAGTATTTCGTATTGAGGGATCGTCAAAAGTACCGATTAAACATTCCATTTCGATCATTCCATAAGCTCTAAATACATAATAGTAGAGACAGTTGTTTGATCTTAAGATAAAAAAATATCTATTCGTTTCTTTGAAAAATCTTCAAAGAATTATATTAAATTTTCAATTTTCCCCAAAGTAGTGCAGTACATAAATGCGATTCTTCGCAAGCGGAAGGGTGGAAAAGAGAAGAATATCGACGGAGAGAGTCCGCGCGGTATTGGTTGAGTTCACATTGTTCAGGAGCTTCAATTTCCTTTCCTTCCATCTTCTTGATCTTCGTTCGTTATATACATTTGTGATTTAATACGCGGAAACCGCACTATTGTTGAAGCCACCCTTTTATTCTGGTTCGTGGATCTTTAGCCTCGAGCTTCGTTGCGGTAACACAAAGCTACATCTTTCGATTCACTATCGTCGTTATCTATCGTCGATTTCAATAGGATGTAACGTTCCTATCGTACCAAAGTATCCCATCGCATTTTGAATTTAATCCGACGAAAATTCGCATACTTCGCGGTAATTATTCCCTTCCCTGAAAGCTCGAAAATTCTTCGCCACATCCCCGTTCCTCATTCGGCCAGCCGTGGTGAAAAAAAAAAATGCTAAGTAAATCTATAAATCACTCGATACATAAGTCCCCGCGAAATTCTTAATTATCGCAAAGTTACCAGCGGGCACTTTTGTCGGGGAAGTGGGGTGGAGAATTCGCGAATGAGGATTCGGTATAGGCGTCAGGGCGCGGAGCGTTCACATCGGTACAAAGATAACGCGGGTGGGTACGGTTCGTTCACGTGAGTGGAATATTAAATTCAGCGGAGAATTCGGGTAACTTTTCAGCGCGTAAGTATTACGGTCGGCCATGAGCGAGCGCAACGCCGCTGGTATCGCGCGACTTGATGTAGTACCGAAAGTTTGAAGCAAGGCGATGCCTCTTGCGCCTCTTACGAGTCCGTTCCTCCCCACCCCTTGGCCTGTCGGCTCGCGGCCTTTTCTCGTTTCCTCTTATAGTATTATATAGCGTAACGTCTCTCGTTCGTTCGTTTTACTCTCTCACCCGCGCGCGCACGTTTCAGTGGCGTTCGGCATAGCTTAGAGAGCCAGCAATCTTTTATTATTAGCGCAGGCTTTACGCAGACAATGAAACGAAAGGAACGGAATATGATATTGTAGAACAGGCGGAGGCCCCGCTTCGACTCTCTCTCTCTCTCTCTTTCGTCTGCTGCCCTCGAGCACACGGTGAAAAGGGAAGCTATTGTCGGTCTCTTTGAATTTTAAAGTCAACGATCGATACAGCTCGGGGGATGCGCCTTTAGTCGTATATATATATTCCATCTCTGTTCGCGCCGTCCCTTTCGCCGGTTCGCGAGTAGCAGTAGCGGGTAACAGCATCCCTCTGGTACCCACCCGCACCCCTCAGCGCTCTATATATCATTTCTTATAAACCCCCTCCTCCTCTCCCCCGCCCCACGCTCCTTCTGTGTTTATTTGGGACCTCGAGTACGTGATACCGAACGGATCCGAAACGCGGTTTACCACGTTACTATCCGTGGACAGTCTATCAGTTTTTTCAATCGATATTTTACATTGTGCGAGGAATATGGTGAACGCTATCAAATAAACGGAAAATTATGAATGATGACGGATAAAACAAATGAAGAAGTGGACAACGAACGTAGAAAATTGAAAGGCGTCCTTCGAGAAAATTGCTCGACTCGAAAAATCGAAAAAAAGATTGAATGAAATCCCTTGTAGATGCACTTGTTAACGGCTCATTGATTTGTCAATCGTGTGTCCGGCTGTCCACTCCGATGGTCCGATTTGCCGATTGAGACACCCGAACGCGTGAAATCATTTTACCGAAACTTCGGCCCCCGGAGGCTTTTCGCGTACGTAACGTTTACGCTTTCATATTAGTGAGTTGAAACCATTTCTCGCTACGACACTCCCCCCGCTTCGTGGCTTTCGCGAGAGCGCGAGTGAGAAAGAGGTTCGGAACGGCAGAGTTGATACGGCACGAAGCGGAAACCGTCACCAAATTGTCGGCACCCCTAATGATAAATTGCGCCCTCGGCTTGACAGTGCCGCGGAGTGTGAGTCGCGGCATCAGCCACAGTACGAGGAACGCGTTGAAGACCGACGAAGAGAAAGGCTCACGGCAACGCCAGTAGCCCGGGAATCAAATTGCAATTTGTTATTTGTAATTCCGAGTGTCGCTTAATATACTCACTCTCGCTTTTCCCCCGTGAGATACTCTATACATACCTAACCCCCCTTATCCCCTCTTGTCATACCCTCGACAACACTCGCGCTATCTCGCTTGGGATAGAAATTAACCGGAGGTTGATGAGAACGACTCGCTTTCCACCCGCGGGAAGGTGAGACGCAGAACGACACGGGAAGGGATGGGAGACAACGGAAACGAATGGACTGTCGGTTTGTCGCTCACCCCTCTCATACCGCCGCCTCGCGCAAACGACGCGACTCAAATGCTGCCGGGAACGAAGGGGACGTAGAACGTTAAAAGCCTCGGCGAATGCGTCGCGGACATTTTATTTCATTAATTCACGTTACCAGTTAGGACGTAAAGGCTGACTGTATTTTTAAGTGGATGCCTATTGGTACTTTCCGCACATGGCTCACCAGGGTAAAACCTGCGAATCATGCATAAGGATGGGTAAAAGCGTGAAGAAGAGAAATTCGTGTATATCTCGAAAAATCGCTCCGAACCGGAGGATCGAGAGAAAGGAGAAAAACGCGAAAGTTTGCGTGTGGGAAAAACTTGTTCCATCTTTGTATATTCGATTTGGACTATTGAATTTTCCAGAAAAATAACCGTCTCGTCGTTCGTAGATGTTTCCTACGGGGGTGGGAAACATCACGAGTAAAGAAAGCCAACCTCCGTTAGGAAGGTGAAACTTCCTTCAATCTCTTTTCCCGCCTCTCTCCCTACTCGCGCGTCACCAAATATTATCGAAGAACTCGGTAGCTTTTGCGATCGGTGAGAGCGCGCATTCAGAACTCAGCAAGCGTTTGGCAAGGGGTGAAGAAGATCGCGCGGATGGTGGAGAAAAAAAAGAGAATAAGTTCGATCAGTCAGAGGGTGGCAGTTACCGGTACGGTTATGGCTTTCGGAAGCGTCTTTGGATCCTATTCTTGCGCAAACCCGATAAGAGGCTCGTGCTTGCCACTGGTATTGCTGCCGACCTCTCTGAGAGGGGTGATTTTTTTTTTTACATGTATTGGTCTGTGTTTATTCACACGCACGTTTTCTACGGGTTTACTTAACGATAGAAAAAATATATATCGGTGCAGAGAAAGAAACTCAGAGATGCGGGACGGTGGATTTATCGAATACTACGATCGATCAGAAATTCAATAAATTAGTTGGTTAAAAGTCTTTAATTATCATCTACATTTTTCTTGGTCCTTTTTCTGATCGTTCATTGCACATTTCTTTAAAATAAAAATCCACAAAATTCCTTGAGACTATAGCAAACCCTTATAATTGACCCTCTCAAGGTGCCGTACACAATTGGCAATGTTTCGTTTGGCACAATGTTAACGCGTCATCCACCCGTTCACAGTTAATTCGATAAGACTGAAATAATATTCAGAAAAAATACTTGCCATTCTGACGTATATTATTTTTTTTTTTTTGTAAAAAATAAAGGGTGATGCAATAACCCGACACGAAAGCCAGTAGCCATATTTTTCTTCAATCTTCACTTGCGACTGTGCGTAGATGGAAGCTGTATCCATCGAAGGGTAACAAGGGGTTGTGCTATAGAAGGCGAGAGTGGGTACGGAAGAATAGTCGAGGTCGAGGGGGAGGATAGCCTCGAGAGTTTATTTGCGTTTTGCCTGGCGGCTGAGCATTCGGGCGTTAGACTCGGTGTCGGCGGGGCGAGAGGGAATTAGAAAAACCGTAGATAGAACGAGCCGCGTCGAGATCGAACTGTGAAGAGACTTATCGCTGACTGCACGAGAAGCAACGCAGAAACAACGACTCTCAAGCTCGACGGTTCCCCTTGTAGAAATTCAACCCGCCAGTACCCAACAGTCCCCTTACGGCCCTGGGGCCACGTTACCAAAAGGGCCAAATCGGAATGGAATTATTCATACTACGAGACGCGCGTACCAACAAAATGAATCTGCTGTTCCGACATTGCCGCAGAACTTTATAACAAAACACTGATCGTTAAAAGAAGGAACATTCAAAAACAAAAAAAAAATTGGCAAAATATGTAAAATTTTCGAAAAATTTGAATCCCAAAAAAAAAAAAAAATATACATTCTTGACACTACGGCATCGTCTGCCTACGATAGCCGAAGTATACTCGAGAAGATACACCGGAGTGTCGAGTTGAAAAGTCCTCGACTCTTTTTCAAGAAGCCGCCCTTTCGAACGTAAGTATATCGCGAGTCAGGGGGGACGCGAAGCTTTCGAGTGCTCAAAAAAAAAAAAAAAGATACAGTGAATGCACAGGATATAACCCAGTGCTCTGTCAGAGTTTCGTTGCTAACTCCGAATGGAAGGAGAGGAAGAGCCACAGAAGGATCCACTGGGGAACGTGGAATTGGGGCTAAAAAAGGCAAACTACCGGTGGCATATAATACTTGGAAATCCCCCAACAGATCGAGTCCATAGTTGGGACCGCGATAAGCCGCAGTATATCCCCCCCTCGCGCTCACACACTCACTCGATTGACAAACGTCGTCCCGTAACGACCATCGATAGTCCCTTAATCGAATCATCGACGGTATGCCATATCCCGCGATGCTCTTCACCGCAATGCTGGAAAGTGATTTTTATTTTCTCTTCATTCTGATTTATATTTTTCACGTGCGTATATGTATTTATATATATGAAAAAAAAAAGAAAAGAATGCGGGTGTGAAGCGAGGGAGGGTTCTCCGGTTGCCTTTTTTTACGTTCCACAACTGACGTACTATTTGCGCGAGTGTGCGGGGAACCGATGGAAAGACCGACTTTCCCGAGTCTTCTTCTTTCTCGCACTCTCTACTCGCGCATACATTGTTGGCACGCAGACATACACCGAGTCACATGGAGCGAGGGGTTGATTTTACTCGCTCGCGTTTCACGGGACCGTCCATGTGTGCACGAACGGGGGTCGCGTGGATTTTGCCGCTGCTATTGCTACAGCCACCGCGTTATCTCTGCGTTACGCGTTTCCAGGCATATGCCGCGTCAGGGTGGTGGCATAGGGCTGCACTTGCGAACGGGGTGGTTGGTCAGGGTGAGGAAGGAGTCGGGATGTAGGGGGGAGAGTCACCGAGAATACGCTACAGTCAGACAGAGAATAACGTAGTTTCACAGAAACGATAAAGCGCCAAGAGAGAAAGAATCCGTGGGGTCGGGAAGCTCATAATTTTCAGATTTATGTACAAATGTTTCGCTCTCGAGCGAACCGTATAACACCGTGACGGGGGTGGGGTAGATTTCTATCGTAAACTTTCGCGGAATTGAAAAATGCTTTTTGCGGAGTCTCGGATACTGTGATATCGTTGGGTTGAGCTCTTCGTCTTAACGTTGATGGGGTGTGGTGTTCAAACAGGACTCTCGGACTAGATGGGGGTGGTAGTTTGCTGAGGGACGAGAGACGAAGTCGTAAGGGGTATAGTTGTTATTCGTGGATACACGAAGATGCGCGATGGTGGACGAGCATGTGCGGTTTATACGAGCGTGTATATCCCTCCCGATCTATTATCTACCGCGATCGCAACCGGGGCTCCGGATTATACCTCTTATCCCGGGATCTCGGGCGAGTGGTAGCTATTCACGAGTATCCAGCACTCGGCGCGTTTCATAATTCAAACCCTTTCTAGCCGTCTGCGGACCTCATGGCGTAGACCATTTCCTCTTACTACTGTTGCCGTTGCTGTATTCCTCGTCTAGCTATACTTATATCCATAGCATTATAGTGATATCTCAAGCTATAAACTTGCAGAGTGTAAGTTTGTCGTATGTATGAGATACACAATGTTATGACGTTAGTCCCATTAGCCTCCGACCTTATTTTCAAGAGTAGCTAATCCTTCGACCGTCCAGTTGCTCATCATCGTCTTCCATTTCCCAGTTTCCAAATTTTCGCTAGAATTGTTCCTTTCAGTGATGCAAATACGACTTGTTTATGGATCTTTTAATATACAATAATCCACTAAAATAAATCCACTTTGTTGCACTTGTCCAGTAAATTGTCAAGAAAGTTACAACATCTTATAACAAGATCTACGTGGCTTCTCCACTTTTTTCTGCGTGGGTTAGAACAGTCGTGGAGGTCGTACTTGATGACTTACGTTCTATGTCGCATAGGGGACTCTCCTCTTACTCATAAGAAGCCTTACGCTCCCAACTGCGAATACGGCGAATTAGACGAAGCGTTGAATTAAGTATGCAGCCAATTCGCCGAACGTGAGTCTGACTCATCGTGAAAGTGACGGGATGCGAAAGGTGCGCTCATTCACTCGTTTACACGGATCAGTCTGATTTCAGTAGAGAGCATAGTGGATGAACGTGGCCTGGAAGTCCCGAGCTTAATGGCATCCCGAAGTCGTTTGCCTAAGCGGAACCCGTCGCGTTATCTCGTGAACCGAATCAGCATTGTCTCCTCCGCCTCTGCTGTACCGCTTTGTACCTTATAGCCGCGTGGCCCTTATACACCTAATACCGTAGGAGTGAAAACCTTATTCCGATGCTTTAGCTCTCTCAGGCCAGAGGTCGACCGGTTTCTACTTCCCTGTCTTCTTCTTATTCTCTCTGACTCGTTCCACAACCCTCAACCAAGGATCACGGAAAACAATTTAGCTCAATCAACATTTCGCCGGAGCCGTTGAATCACCGTCATCTAATTAAACTGCGGGTCTCTCCGGCAGTGTGTCCTTTTCACTGGTACTCTCCTACGACACCGAGGCGTATAAACTGTCGGCGGGTTATCGCCTTCAGAGTATCAACGCACCGGCTTAATCCGACTGTACGCCGTTACGTTGTCGACGCAGTCGTTTTAGAATTGCGCTCTCAAACTGTTCGTCGAGATTTATCGAGGTTATGGTGCTCGTTGATGCTATACTAACTAACAAAATACTAACTATTGACGTCCCCGTAGATCTTTAAATGAATTCTTTCAGTACTCCAGTTGAAATTTGAGGAAATAGAAGGCACTTAGTAAAAGCAGGAATTCTTGTTTCAAAGTTCATTTTACGCAGACTTTGGAGGACCTAAATATCGAATTTGATCTCTGCAAGTCGACAATCAATGATGGGTTTCCAAAAACTTTATCGTACTATATATGTTGTCGGATGAAACTTGAACAGAGACTCATTTCCTGCCCGCGGGAAATCCCACACGGGAATTCACATAATTAGTTGCGTTTCATAGATCCTTTATGTTTTAGGGAGTTTGTAACACTGGAGTTCAATGTTTAATGCTGGACTCACTTTTTTTTCTACGCAACTTTAGATTATACCATTGAATCTATACGTGCGTTTCGTATCGATTCTTGAATATCATCCCGAAGAATACAGGGTGAAGAAGCACAAGCTGCGGTGGTTCAGAAAGGGGTTCTAACGCGTGATAGATAGAAGGGTGAAAACAGTAAAGGGTTTCCTACTTTATCTTTCGTATTTTTTTTTCTTTTTTCGTAAATCGTGACTCGTCAAAATTGTTAACCCCCTTATTGCGTTCCTCACACAGGATATACGCACTGTGTAGTTTATATTATTCAGCATAATTGAAAGCTCTCGTTTCAATCGAAAACGTACGGCGATGGCGAATCATTTTTTTTTTATTCCTTCTTCCTGTTACGAATTCGATCATTCACTGCGTGACTTTTCATCTCTCGAGAAAAGGCTGTCGGTTGATGTACATATTCAGAAGTATATATATTTCGATAGAATGCGATTGGTGAAAACATGGGCGCGTACAAGGCTCGGGGAGAGCGCGAAATTAATCTCAATCGTCTCTGGGAGCTTTCGTCGTCTCACTCTTCTCGCGCGTTTTCGGATCATTTATCAAATCTCGTTATACGAGATGGAAAGGGACTACCCGCGGATTGATATGAAGTTAGCAACGGTAGCCTGCGAATGATTGTGTCGTGACTGCTGCTGAGATCTATTAGTCATTGAGAGAACCTATGTGTGCGTGTATACGCAGTCTGTGAGGGAGTGGAGAGTACAGAAGCTAACGGACTGCGAATGGGGACAAGACGAGAGAGGGAGAAAGATTTTCACGATACTTTGGCGTGAGTGCGAGAGCCCCCGAGGAGCGGTGCCATAGCGACTTAGTCTCCCGGACTGCAGGTGGTCTTTGTTGAACGATATGATTATACAAATGCTACACAACACTTTCAGAAGTAACAACAACGCGATGTTCTCATGCAAGATGAATGCGTCTCATTGATTCTCGATATTCACTAAAATCTCTCGATGTTCATGATAATTTCGCTTTTCTGAGATTAAAGTGGTATTTCTGTTATTGATCTCTAAAGCAAATTGTTGTTTTTAAAATTTTTTTATTACTTTTTTTTTCAAGAAATTTCGATCAAATTTCTAGTGTGAATTTAATAAGAACAATTTCAATCTGTTTGAAGATAACGAATCTCTACACTTCACGTGAGAGAAGGATAAAATCAATTTTAAAACAAATACCCGACTATCGTATTAATCTTAATTCAGTCGACGCTCGATAGACTTTCTTAACCGCTAACCTCCCCATATTTGGATATACCGAAGCCTGATATTTAGTTTAATCGCAGCTTAACAATTTCAACAATCAAATATTTATGGCGTTCTGTTACTCAACCGATCGGTAATTGAACTTCGATCGTCGAAGGCTGATATCCCGCCAGTATTTGCTGCTCGTTCAGTCGAGAACTCGATAAACAGGAGTCTCCTCTGTGGCAACAAAAGCATATCCGCTCTAACATCTAAACTGTATCCCTCTCAGCAACTTTGTACAGCAAAAGCAAAGCTCTGTACTGTACAGTAATATCCGCGATCGGCTAACGGAGTGGGCGAAATGGGGGGTTTAATTCGTAGCGAAGCCAAACGTCTTATTCCTTCCGCCTTATCGATGTTCGAAGGAATGCGAGGCATCCACTGATTGAATCTTCTGACCCTTCGAGACTCGCTGGACGCGCCAGTCTCGTAGGCTGAACGCGACTAATACACGAGTTCAGAACCCGAGTACTCCGGACCTTCCGGTTTGATAAATGTTTCTCGGCTTTTGCACGCGATATGTTTGATAATATTTGTAAGGATCGGTCGAAGGATGAGTTGTGACACGACGATGAAGGGGGCCGAGAGATGGCGTCTGGTTTGTCCAGAAGTCAATCCCCCAACCGCTGGACTTCGGTTTCCCTTTTACCTACTCGAACGATCTTCGAATCCGGGATACGGTGTTCGTAATTCGATTTTATTCGAGTCTCGAGTCGATTTCTCTTGTCGCTCGCACGGTAGAGATAGGGTGCAGATCGTGGAAGCAGAAGTTCGTGTATACATAGCCACGGGATGAGAAAATGAGGAAAGCCCTCTCTGTACCCCTCTGTCTTCAGTTCTTCCCTTTCATTCGCCCGACTCTTATTCTCTTCATCCGGATAATTTATCACTTTGGCATTCTTGGCGCTCACCATCGGGCGCGTTGGCGAATTTCACCGAGTCATTCTCCACGATACCCCTCCACTCTCGCCGGCCGAAAGATTCGCAAGCTCCGCGTAGTTCTTCGCTTCTTTCGCTTCTGTCGTATCCGTTCTTGTGTATCTACAGAGACTGCGCCTTGTTTATTCCATCGATGCTGTGTATAACGTCGCACAAAGTTCTCTCAGTAACAGTGGCTACTGCTTCGGATATCGGTAATCCGATAGCCATTCCTTCTCTGGGATCTGTCGCCGTAATTATTGGCATAACGCCGAGTGTCCTCGTGAACGAGGAAAAGGGGGGAGAAGAGTTGTATAGCAAGGACAACCGGTGACACCCTTGAGGGTCTTGGAAGGATCCGGGTGCTCTCTAGTCGATGGCGCGACAACGAGGATATACCCCTTTTCGCTTCGGATGTCATTGTACCACGACAAGGGTGAAATTTTCAACGTTTCGCTCTTCGTATATAACTATATCTGTTCTTATCTTCGCGCTACTGATCTTACTTTGGATCCAGTTACAGATCCTTTTGCCAGTCTCGCCAGTTTATTATTCCTTCTCATCGTCACTATCGTTGTTATTATTATCATTATCTGTCTGAAGCTTTGTGTTAACTTTGGATGTTCGGAAAAAATAATGACATTGACGGGAAGAGCTTACAATTTTTGTCATTATAACGAAGAATGAGCATATGACGCGTTTCTCGTCTCCCATGAATTTTGTTTGTTTCCGTTTGGAGAATTTCGTGTTTTTTTTTTGTCAGAGCAGCGTCGCGACGAGACTTATTTTGCATTACCAGGCGCAAGGGTTTTTTTTTTCGGGCTTTTGAAATACTCGCATCACACGCGCTATAGGTATTTGCATCCTACCAGCAGTGAGCGGACCACGGTACGACGATGCACGAATATTCGTGTACGAATATGCAAGCATGTAAATTCAGGGGGTGCGCGAAACAGACGGGGAGGGTACAGAGGGAGAAGAGCGGATTTATTGGAAAAGCTTTCGGTGTGGTACCGCTTGGCCTTCTGCCGGTGCTACTGGACTAGGGACGCGGATCGGAGGCATAACTCCGCGGCAATACTCATACCGTTACCCATACCTTAACCCTTTGTTCTCATCGAAATTACAATTGTTGTCGTCATTATCGTGACTCGCTATGCGGACGATGCGCGTTTGATTCGGAAAATCCCGCGTCCTTTGCTTCGTGCGAACGTTTAACGGGATGATGCTATCACAGGATATTTGTTGCACGATAACGATTATTACTGTCTACCCGTTACATCAGAGACATACTGAGTCTCTAGGGATGCGGCAAAGGAAATTGTAATTTTGTAGATTGGATATTAATGGCACAATAAGCGAATTTTCACCGAATAGAGTGGATTTTTCTTACAGTTAATTTTCACGCTAAAAATCGTTTTTCAATTAAAAAAAAAAAAATTCTATTTGACTTTTAAAAAAATTAATCCAGTAATTGATTAATCCAAAACAATTTCGATATCTCGGGGCTGAATCTTTTTTTTGTACGATGAAATACGATAATATTAATTGAGAACGATACAAATCACTCATAACATAGCATGAATCTTGCGGAGTCTGCGTACCGGACACGATATTGAATGCGTTTCCTTTTCACCGAGGTATTGCTATACATACACAGGCGCAGTAGGTATACATCCCGATTCCGCCTAACGAACTCCCGCTGGTCGAGCAGTCGTTTTTCGACAGGCCGGGGGGACTCCCCGTGGGGTCCGTCATTACCGAATCAAAATTAAAAGGGCCAGCAGACTCTTTGCTTGGGTTGGTACGGACGGTCTCGCGCGCGCCCGAGAGTCTCGTTTGTTAGTTTCGTATATGCTAAGCGTGGGATACCCTCTCGTTGCTCCCCTGGAACTCCTCCTTGCGTCTCGAGAGTTCGAGACCCCGAACTCCCGACCGATCGATTACATTCGGAAACGCGTTTTATTACTAACGAATAACAAATGTCATAATCTTCGAACTATATATTCGTCAAAATGATTCAACGCTCGTTTGCTGAAGGGTGTAATTATATTCGGCATTCGGTACTAAAGTAAGAGTAATAACGAGCAAAAATTTAACCGTGCGGAAGATCATAATGCGCTCCATATTTTAATAAAAAAACTGTTGATTCTCGTTCGGCAGATTTATGAAAAGCAATACAAATGTCAGCGTCGATAAATACGTTTCACAATGCCATTGCGATACCGGTTAAAAGGCCAATCATTGTACACTCGATAGAAATGGATCCGTACACCTTGCGTTTTATCTATATATGAGATTCGCATGTAGTGTATGAAAGTTCATTTAACCACGCGAGGCTGAGGATGTATATAGTACTCGGCGTACATTGGCAGTCCCTCGGGCTCGGGGTGCCACGATTCTCGGTGTAATATTCGACTAATTACGAATTTAATAACCCCCCTCCCCCCTCCCTCACCCCCGCTAACCCTCTATCTCTACCATGCTGATGATTCTCGTTGCCGCGCGGTTATTGCACCGTTCCACGACGTCTAAGCAAACCGACTCGCGGAACAGCACTTCGACTACGAGACGCCGCTAAAACACCATCGGGACTCGGTGAGCTCTCGCGCGCACGCTACTTCGTGTATCCATGCGAGTCTACGGGAGCAGAAGGGTAAGAGCATCGAATATGAGAGAACACACCGATGTCGGAGCATATATAGCAAAGGGGCAGATAGACGGACGGAGATATTCATCTTGCGTCTTAATCGACTCGTATTACCAATTAAAATTTAATTATCGCCGAAATTAAGTCTTCAGAAGGACGAGTTCGATGTCGAGATTTCGACGTTGGCTCGTCTTCTGATACCGATCGACCGAGGGACTCGCGGAATGCTCATGTTTTTGAAACAACTATAAGCTTATGATAGTTATTACGATAGCGCATTGATATCATCGATGATACTCGGGCGATAATAATGTATGGGTTGGAAATTGACCGCGTAATCGCAAATGACAGGGAAGATTTGGATTTTTAAATTTATAGCTTAAATTTTCACAAATGAAATAAACAAAATTTCTCAAAAAAAAAACTTTGGTTAAAAAAAAAATTCTTAATTGATCGAAATTTTTTAAATTTATTCTCAACCCAATCAGCAGGTTAACCGTATTATTTATTTATTTCTAATATGTGAATTTTTATTTCGACGGTTCTTTTAATTCAGAAAATTAAAGATACCTTTTGTTTTTATTGTAAATCACAATTTCGTCGAGTTAAAATTTCGTTTTCAACGTATCAATGACTGAGGCGCCTCTTATAATGCCCTTTACTAACCCCGATCCGTTTTCTTATTTGCATTGTCTCTATTTTTTTTTTTTTTTTTTGTACACCACCGATCCCATTACTATAGCTGTATAGTAGAGCTTTCTTTTCACCCATCCATTCCGCGTTCCCTTATTCAGACCTGCCGTAACTTATCGCTCTTAGACACTGTATCTCTTCTCGCAGCCTCTTTGAAAGCATTTTCTCATTAAAAAATTAAGGCTCTCTCACTCTCACTCTCTCTTGGGTCGGAGTGGGGGTGCGACGAACGTACGTAGAGACTACGGGGCACGTTGGTGCTGGTAACCGAGAGGGAATGAACGGAGAGCGAATTCGCGAGAATATCCGCGATGTAGAATGAGTCTGAGGGGGTCGTGCATTTCTATGTGTATGTATGAGTGTATATGTGCGCTGGAAAGCTTAGGGTGTTCGCGCTCGGCTTGGTAAGTGCTCTGCGGCTCCCAGATGCGCCCAATATTATGTTTAATGATATTAACTTCTTACTTAATGGTCCGCGGTTCGATTCCGAGGTGCGAAGAGAACTCGGGCGAAAAAGCTCGAGGGAGAGGCAAGAAAGACGATGAAGAAGAAGCAAGAAAAAAGAAAAAACGAAAAGAGAAAGTATTTATAGCGTATACCCGGGAGAATAATTTGCGAATAATAAGGGAAAAGAGCGTCGAATGAAATTCTAATAATTGGGGGTTGGAGAAAACCGAGAATCGGCAACCATTTTCCTAACCCAAACTATGTCATACCGAGTTTCTTATGACAACGACCTTTTTCTCCCTCTCGAGCATTAACCGTACTCAACGAAAAATTATACACAATTTAATGGAGTAATTTCATGCAAAAGTTTATTACACTTTCATTAGTTTACTCTCGTTTCGAAGTAATTTCTTTTTTTTTTTATTATTAATATCTTCCCGAGCAATGATTTCGAATCCGAATATAGCGAACTATAAAAGTCCAAGAGTTCATTTTCTCAGCAGTCCTTTTAGTGTTTGGTTTTGTGAGTTGTAGACGCGAGTTTTTTTTTTTTTTTCCCGAGCTACAATCTCGTCGAAACGAAGGATTCTCTTAATGCGGACAGCGACGCAAGCCGGCGGCTGCGGCAAGGAAAGCGTCGTCCGCAACGTACTGTGGAAATCTTAACGATTCGCGGCTATTACGCGGGTGGATTGCCCCGCGGGCGTCAGAGTCAAACAATATAAAGCAGGGAAGATTAAAAGTTTCGCCGTGGAGCTCACTGGAGTACTTCGAACAGCGTCGAGTATACGGCAAAGTAAAGCTTCGAAAGAGGATGGCAAGCACACGGCAACTGGCTAACGAGCACCCCTCGACTCTCGTAAAACTCGCGCGGGATAGAGCGAGCGAGAGTGCGGGGCAAAAACTTCGACTTTGTGTCGGGATAAGAAAAAAAGCATCTTTGCGAATTGCCTGAACTTAAAGATATTTCCATTTACAAGATTTACCTTCGGGATATGTTGCAAAACAACATTTTTTTTTTTCATCGTCGTTGCATACGAGTCGAGGTAAATTTTTCAACATCGTTGAATTTTGCATTTCTGACTGATTAAATATATATTTTTTTAATTGGATTAATGTTGTAATCCGTCGAAATTGCACGTATCGCATGTTTTTTTTTTTTTTTTTTTCGATCGATTTATTGGTCAGACTTTTATCCGCCGAGTTGATTGATTTTCTATTTCCTTCTTTTTCAATCATGCAGATGGTTTTTATTAACCTAATCAAAGTTTTCGCGCGGTGCATTAGCAACTACCATATTCAATAGACGATTTCTCACGCCGTCCTAAGCGAACCTATATGTCAATGACTCGTTGAACGTATATCCTAAATTATGGTTATGTTATTCAACTACGATGTATGCAATAGTATAATTCCTTTCAACTCTGATATTAGAGTCGGTTTACCTTCGAGTGTACGAAAGACGCGAGACTTTGATACTTTACAGTGTGCAGTATCTACTGTAACCGTCACTTATCGTCCCACGCGTTCTCGCGGAACCGGGACTAGAATAATTATTTAATTAATACCCACAGGATATCTATCGCGAAGTTCGAACGAGTAGTCCACCTCCACAATCGCTTGATTCACAATCAACGATTTAATGTCAGACATGCGCAACACGATATATCGTATATATATATATATATATATATGTATCCATTTTTTTTAATAAGCTTACAGAAATGAATTCGTTCGTGTAAATGTATGGGATACTCTTTTTGTGTTACAGGCTGAGAGAAGAGAGGGGAGACGCGGAAAGGGCAATGGCGCTCGATCACAAACCGCGGGACCTCAGCTCGCACAATGGTAACGTATATATATAATAACGTCATTAATTCGATTATTATAACAACGAGCATAATACTCATCTTCGTCATAGCCTATTACCGTGAATAAAAAAAGTAGCGGGGGAGGAGTGGGTGGGGGGAAGTAACATGCCTCCGGCTCCAGATATTCCGTATTGTATTCTCTCTCGTCTTTCTTTCTTTCGCGTTGTCTTAATTTCCTTTTTTTTTCGTTTCTTTTGCTCCAAATTTCGGAGTCTTCCAACGCACCGACATGTCACGCGGATTAAGATAATGCGTGATCGACAATCGTTCGGGTCCTACAGGGCGAGTTCGATCGATCGGTTCCGATCGAAACTAAGCCACGCATAAAGATCTCTCGAATCTCATGCGTGCTCTCGGAAAGAAGGCGCCCCGTGCCTTTTTTTCGTATTCTTTACTATACCTTTTCATTCTTTTTTATTCGTTTGCCTTTTCGCTCTTGCATTATAGTATCTCTTTGTCTCAAAGTTCCGTTCGTTCTTCACCGATCGAGAAACTTCGTCTCTTCGTCTTTGTTTTCTCCGATTTTTTTTTTTTTTTTTTTTTTTCTTCAATTCGACGTTTCGTACAGATGGGCCGGGGAGGGGGTTCCCGAGCGTTTAGAGGCCCTCAGGGGGAAACCAAAGTCCGATATCGGGTTTCGGAACTCCGTGAGCGCCTCTCGGGGCGCGTTCGCTCCCCCTCCACCCCCCCCCCCCCCCTTCCCTCTGCCTTTCTTTCTGATTTCTCAGTAATATTTTAATCTGTCTGGTCGAACCCTTTATATCTCGCGCGAACGCACTCTCGTTCGTTCACCGGTGTCTTTAGCTTTTTTTTTTTTTTTTTTTAACATTAAACGAATATAAGAATTCGGCTGTATGCGTTGTAAAAGCTTTCCGCATTTACTTTCGTTGAGGGAAGATATGCTGAATTAATTGACGAAGGGAAATTGAAGCCGTGAATACCCTTCGGCGTTCTCGTTTAGGGTAAAAGGACCGATTGCATGTGTGTACTGCGTGTGGTCATGCGTCACTCTCTTCATCGGCGAGCGGATCCCCACCGCGGCGGCTCACCACTGCCCAAACAGAATCCATCCACGTCAGGATTAAAATACTAGGATATCAAATACGCAGGGAAAGTCCAGTGGTTGTCGGGATCCACGGGACCCGCCGAACGCGAACAAACGGTTGATAGAGTTCTGGAAAGTGGAATAGTTCTCGTATACAGTGTGTATAACAAACACACGCCGCGTGTCTAAATAGGGATTGTTGCGGTTAGACAAATAAAATCCATCATGCTGTCGAAAAACGAGAGTGAGATCGATGAAGAGAATTTTCATCTTAGGTAACAACCCGTATGATATACAGACACGAGAACGATAGGAATGAAATTCGATCATTTTTCGACGCGATTTCTGTGTAAAAAAAAAGACTTTTCTTGTATTCAGACGGCTTAAAAAAACTTCGATGAATCTTCCATAAAATATTACTAATTTGGTATTGTCAAAGATTTAGAAATAAAAAAAATATATAAACCACGCATTTGTATAAATTCTGCGAAAAAAAAAAAAAATCAAATTTTTCGCACATCATTAACACCTGCGTATTTTTTTTTTGTTTTCTCGATTTTCAAAAGGCTCATCAAATGGCCACAGTCCAGTTCTGAACCTATCGAAAACAGCAGGAAGCGGTAGCGTCGGCGAGCACTCGGGAAGCGAGGGTGGCGCGTCGCATCGTTCGCAGGACGACGAGGAGGAGGACGACAATCTTTCCGACGACCTCGACGACGACAACGAGAAGGACGAAGGTGCGTAATCCAATTTCTCATATCACAAAATTTCTCATTAAGCACAAACCTTATCTCGAAGCGAACGATTCTCCCTTCTCGCGCGTATTACTTGCACTGAGGCAAATGAATATTTCCCTTTCGACCGATGCCTTTCTTTCTCTCGCGAAGCGAACGAAAATAAAAAATAAAAAAAAGAAGAAAGAAAAACGTAATGAAGAGTCGTTCATTAATTACCAGCGCGCACTTGGACAGTGATAAACGACTTTGGTATTTTAATGTTGACGATTAAAAAAAAAAAAAAAAAAAACCGTTGAGCGAAGAGAGATGAAAGTGAAGAAGCAAGCGAAGCAGAGGAGAAAAGAAATAACGCGAAAAAGATAAAACAAACGGAGATTGGTATAGCTGTGCAACAGTGGAGAGACTCAGAGAGTTGCAATGGTTTATCGTACGCTAGACTGCGGCGTACAGTCATTGGCCGTCACATATCGAACGAAAATAAATAAAAGTACAGTAAAACCTCTCTATAGTGTTGAATTTCTAATAGCATTACCACTTTCATGTTAGTAGTGAATGTTCTATATAGCAATTGGCTATTTAAGCCTCTTAAGCGCCGTACCAATCGATTTCTATTCGATCGGAAAACTATTTTGAGGTCTAACGGTGCGCGAGTATCGTGTGATAAAGTGCCAATCGCTGTAACAACTTATCCAATCTGCGCGTCATTGGAAAAGTTGCGAGGCGAATCGTCGATCTCTCGAGTCTCGAAGCGCCAGTGAACGAGTCTCGTATATGTGCCCAATGTGTGCGGCGATGCGGCTTGTGCAGGCGAAAAAAATAATTATATCGGTTTCGCGGCGAACGCCGTTGCACGGTCAAGGATGAGAGTTCTTCGTCGGCTATGTGGCTTCGGCTGTTGGGTCAGAGCAGCTCTCATCGATCATCTCTCTACCGAGTGCAGAACGACGTTCTGGGATTCGTCTGCTCGCGAGTTAACTTCTCGAGAAACAGGCTTCGCAGGGGCTATCATGATCTCCGGAATCGTTGTCTTCAATCAATCGATAACAGCGATCAAGTTCGCCCATTCGCGAGATCAAATTACTTCGAGATTCAATCGTTACATCAAAATTTATTCGGCTATTCTTAATCTCGAAAAATCATTGAAATTTATTGAGGATCGTTAATGAATAAATTCGGGCGAAGAACCACTGTCGACGAGCGCCGATCATTAGACTCGCATCTCCGGTATTTAGTTTCATTTTAATAATGCAAGATGGCCTAAGATAGAATCGCGAGAATGAACCTTAAGAGAGTGAATTATATATATATATAGACATATATATAGAGAGATAAAGAAAGAGAACGACACCAAGAGACAGGGTGATCGTGAGTCGCGGGCACGTCTCACGCCCGGGCCTCACACTTCGATCCATCGAAGCGACGCATCGTCACATTGATTTCTAATCGATTCGTCCATTGTCGTTCGAGCACATTAATTGGCCCCGTCCCGCCAATTAACGCGCCGCCGACACAACGCGATCGAATCAAGAGGATCGCGAACAAGACGAGAATATGTCGGGGCGCGAAAGAGGACGGGTCTAGTGAATTTGATGAAAGGGCAGATGATAGGGAGTTTTACCGATTCCCGAGTTCCATCAAGAGACCGCTGTCGTTATAATCAGAATCTCTCGATGCTGCAGCCACGAACATTACTCAGCTAAAAGCTTCGTCTTCAGGAAAAATCGTATAAGAACTTTGATTCGCAGCTTCAAAAATCTGACCTTCCGAATCTCGTTTAATAATCGCCTCGCAACGTCGGTCTTCGCAATTAGTTCAATAATACATCGAAGGCACTCCGTTTATTAATAACCAATAGATGCGAACTGGAGAACGCCGTGATCCCGCCGAATTCGTTGTATTATATGAAGATCCACTAAATTTCGCGATAAAGACGAGCGCCGATCAGTTAGACACATAAATCTGTGATGAATCTCGGTGGGGATTTGGATATATCTTGTGTGCGGGAGGGATATCCCGGTAAAATCGTGTCTCCCAGCGTGTTGTATGCTCCGGTACATCCTACCTATGGTGATCGAAGTAGAACCCCATCGAATGTCCGTGGGAGTGTACACGCCCGTGGAATGCCGTTCTGATTTAATGAGACGCACTCTCGCATGCGCCAACCCTCTTCTCTAACTATACTTCTCTCGATCTCTATATACCACTTCTCTCGCGCAATTCTCGGAATCGGATTGTTAGTTTCGTACCGATTTGCCCGATTCCTCTTTTCTCATACGACTTCCCCCGGCATCGGCGCGCAAAAACGAAACGCTTCGAATCAATGGGCTAAAACGGAAAAATAAAACACCGCCTCGTTCGTCGAATCGACCAATGATATTTACGAGACTCAACCACATCGAAGATGCATCATAAGGTTCGCCTATTGGAAATACCATTTCGAGATTTCGACAAATGCATTAGCGTAAATCCGAGTGTTCTTTCGTAGTATAGAAAAAAAAAAAAAAAAAAAAAAAAACGACAAAGACGGAAAACTGTTGAAGGATGTTAAGTGAGTGCGATGAAAAAACGAAACTAGCGACGTACGGTGATCGTGGTCCTTGGCGGCTGTTGGTCAGACACACGCATATGTATACACGTAGGATTCATCGAAGTCCCACTTCTTTTTCAGATAATTGTAATGGTTTCTCTCGTGAAAGATAAAGGAAGCATCTACGGGACGAGCGTGAGGTCCAGGGATATTATAGGTATAGCGGTGCGAAAGGGAACGTACGCGTTCGCGGTATCAAAAAGGGTACCGGCGCTGGATGGAACGGTGGCGGCGGTACAGACTCCGCGAAGAGGCGAGCATTAAATCCGCGCGTTCGTCGCCGTAGCTTGAGCAATAAGTAACCGAATGCCGTTGCCGTTGTAGGTGAGCGCGCTGATAATTAAAAGACGATACAATAAATACGCATATCATTGGCCATAAAGCAGATCTCTGCTCTGGCTGCAGAGGAATAAGTGAGAAGAGAGATCGGCGACGAGTAAAAGGAAGAATAGGGGAGGAGGAGGGCGACGACGCGGTGTGGGCCGACCACGAGCGGTCACTTAGCGCGAACCCACGCAGACACATCTTGTCCTGTGGCACTCGCAAACGCAATAACCATAAGGCATTCTTCTTCACTCGATTTCTCTATATATACCCTCCACCTTGAGACACCGCCGTGTCACCTCCCCTTTACTTTCTGCGTCGCTTCAGCTTGACAAAGCCCCTTCATCTCGTGCACTTTGTACTCACGTGTTTCTCTCGAGAGCTCGAAAGGTCTAATGCCAAAGGGTGATGACGACATATTGTTTCAATTCGATCAAAAAGTATCGAAAATAAAAAAATTACACAAACATCGCGACAAATTGTACAACAAGTAAAACTTTACAAGAATGCATTTTTTACGTGCCTTAAGGGCACATGTGTGGTTGAGATAATCGTTGAGAAAAGTGAAAAAAAAAAAAAAGATCGAATCAAAACGTTTAATGCAGAAAAGTTATTTATTTTTCCGAAGCAATAGTGAAGAAACTAAATTACCAAAAAAAATCAATATTGTTATATGAATATTTTTTGCGATCGTTTAATAGTAATAAAATTTCTAAAATATCGTCGTACACATCGCAGATTGGGAGATAACATCGGTCGATGCTTTCGGAGCTTCGAATGTTTTAAATAATCTCCGAGGGACGTTTGCCTTTAGGATAAATCGCAAATTTGATTGTCAGAACATCGTCGGTCTTTTTGAAATCAAGTACCCCATATTATTCTGATTGTTATTGCCGTGAATTGCGAGGTTGGTGAAACGCCCAAACCGTACCGCGTGTACATGTCCACTCGACTCCGAATATTTCGTGAGTGTAGACCACAGTGTTTTGTTTTCTTGTTGTTTTTTTGTTGTTATTTTGATTATTTTTTGTTCACAAGAACGATCGAGGTTTGCATTCGATTGCTATGACGTTAAATCAGAGTCTGGCGAAGGGAAACAAGTCCAGGCGTCGCGGGGTTACGACTTCGAGACACGCACCTTGCATACGTCTCTCGCAAGCCGCTGCGACGGTCTCCGTCGTTTTTGCTCGCGATGCAGAACCTCTTTTAGACGTTAGCGTACAAAATGCATACGGCGAATTTATTGTCAGCCGTATAGCTTTCGTTAAGTTGATTCCCGTACACATTACGTTTCTTTTCGTTCTTATTTTTCATTTTTCTTTGCTTTTTTTTTTTTTTTTTGAAATTTTAATCTTTCAATAACGCGTCTTCTTAACCCACGTTTCAGTAATACGCGAACGATAAACATGATAAATGAATTATTCAATATTTGTAATATATAATTTCGTGTTACAGATCTCTCCGATGTACCGGAGAATCTTCCACTACCGGCGCCAGGATCCGAGAGTCCCCAGGCGCTGAATTACTCGCAGATAGCGTCGGCAGCGGTCGCGGTGTCCCAGGGTGGCCAGGACCCTTCGGTCTCGAGTACTGAGACCCTCCTGAGGAATATTCAGGGTCTGTTGAAGGTAGCGGCTGACAACGCGCGGCAACAGGAGCGGCAAATCAACTACGAGAAAGGTCAGTGGCAGGGCTTTCTTAAGACACTTGAGGGCGCTCTCCACAATTTCATAATCTACCAACTCTCGCAGAATCATATTAAGAGGCATTAATTTAACCCCGAGGCGAAGCCGCAGCAATGAAAACCTGTCGTGTTCTCTTTTCCCCCTTTTATCTCATTTCTTTCTTCTTTTTTTTTTTTTCTTTTTTTTTTTTTCACAAAATTCTTTTATCTCTCTTCCATCTCTCAACGCTATAACCACTTCCATTATAATATCCTCGAGAAGCTCTATTATACTTCCTTTCTTCCAACGCTGTCCCCGCAGTATGCCGAGACTCGAATGACAAAAAAAAATATATATATATATTCTAATTGTTATTCACGATAAAAATTGTCTATCCCGTTGGATTTCTCGTTTCGGTATGCACGACCGCGAATAATTATCGTGACTTTTTTTTTTTTCTTCGTCTTTTCATTCTCTCTCTCTCGAGACGTGACTCTCGTGTGTCCAACGATGTCTATGTGTATTCCTCGAACGTTCGAACAATGACAAATTATCTTGTCGATAGAAAAAAAAAAAACAAAAAACGCGTAATCGTTTTAGGTACGACGAGATATAGCGCGATTGAGAGTCGTGCATCACTGGAACGAAAGGTCGATCGATTGTATCATATATAATAGGTAAAACATAGATTGTTAGAACGAGGGCTCGAACGTGAGTGAGAAAGAAAGGGAACGAGAGAAAGAGAGAACGATTATTATGTATCGAATACGACCTCTGACCCCAGCCGACCGCATATGCCTCTGGCACGCGACCGGGCCAATCTCTACACTTTTGTATTATAAAATAACTTTTATCACTTAAATATCAAACCCTATTATCGTATTGTACGAGAAAATCTTATTAGCTGTTTGTTTTTTTTCTTTTTTTTTTTTTTCGATTTGTTCTCTCGAAGTGTGTGTTTCCCATAAGTGTGCGCGACTTGACCAACGAATCGAAAAAAAAAAAAAAAAAAAAAAACGCAGCGGTTCATTTAACAAGAGACTCACGAGAGTCACGATTTATTAATTTAATCGCGTAGATAATACTATTTCATACTATAATAGAGAGTGCGCGGGAGAGTGATTTTCTTTTTATAACATAGACGAACGCAGTTTATTCGTTCGAATTTTTTTTTTTCTTTTTTTTTTTTTTTCATTTAAATTATTATTGTACTGATCTCGACGAGGCTAAATTATAAAGAGAGCGAGAGACAAATGGAACGTGAGAGCGTGAGAATCGTGAAATCTCAGTTTTGTTAGTGATTTAAAAATAGGAATTATTGAAAACAAAAAAAATTAATTATCGATTTAAGTTATTTTAATTGCGCTCGATATAGATCGTGCTGTGCGCATTCCTTTTCGACGATTAGTTAAGATAGTTGAATTAAAAAAAAATTATTTGCATTCTCCAATGATCTTGTCGCAGTGAAAATTCGAAAAATAAAAACTATATTGTCAAGAAATGGGAGAGAAAAAAAAAATGCGCAGCACGATCGCATCTCGAGTCAATTATGATCCCTACTATAAATATTATAAATATTAATGTTGCCATTTTAGTCACTAATATTATTACCGGATACGCATTGTGTCCGAATTACGGATTGAACGGATAGAATTATTATTATTATTATTATTAATATTATTATTATCATTATTATTATTATTATTATTATTATAAAAATCTATGCACACGTGTATCATTATCACTGTAAAACTTAAGTCAGCAAAGTACCATTATGCGTGATACTTCGATGTGGTTTAAATGAAAACAATAAAACAACAAAAAAAAAAAAAACAAAAATTACTATGACGATATGTAAAAGAGAGAGGCGTTATAGTACGAAAGTTAATAATAACATTGATTTGAAAATAAAACAAAAAAAAAAAGATTGTAAACAGCAAGCAATACGACGAAAGGATTTTTTATAGCCGAGCAATCGCAGGTTAGAAAGAGTGTTTAAAATACGCGATTTAAAAAACAAATCGATATCACTGTAATTGACTTGGAGGGGCCTACCGCCCGAAACAAAAGGGTATAATTATCTATAATCAAGTGTCACTCACGTTCAAACTCTACAATTGCTCGACTATACGATTTCTCTTCTAACTTTGTGATTTCGTCCAACACTATCATTAACTCGGGGCTCGGAGTGCTTTCGCACCGGGGGCCACGGGGCACAACGGAGTAACAGAGCCGCCCCCCCTCTGCGCCTCGTAAAACACGCTCCTTCAAACATTTCGCCGCTTTTTTCTTTTACTCGAGAGAACGAGTAAAAAACGAAAGCAGAAAGGAGAAAGCAAAAAGATCGCGAATACAATTGAAAGAAAAAAGAATATCGGTTCGCGATCGGGTTTTGTTGATTCGGTGGAATTTTGAAGATTTTTTTAAGTGCCCGATGGCCATAAAATTGTCGCGATAGCGAGTGTCCGAAACGGAGTCGCTGAACCCCTTCTGCATCGTTGCCTATATATCCGACTAAAGTTTCGCTCGTCGTTCAGCAAACTCGCCACCCGATTTCGTTTAATAAATTCTCTCGAAACGTAACCACCGGGACTTTAATTACCCATTAGCCGATACAAAGTGTCATTTTCAGGGACGTTAACTAATGCGTTCGCTGGCTTAACTGTAGGAATGCCAAGGATCGCGGACTCGAATCGTACCGAACGAATGTTCGTAGTATCGGAGTCCGAAATCGCGTTGGTGTCCGCGTATACGTGTGTCTCTTACCTTCCAGTCTGCTCGATAAAAACGAAAAACACGTGGAGAACGGAGACAACAATCAAACTTATTCGAGTTTTTGATTAATTTGCGATAAAAATTCGTTATCAATCGGCAGTGTATTCAATTCCTTCAATTTACTTAACTTGCGTATTCCGAAAAAACATCATTAAAATAGTAATTTTCGATGCGATTGTGAATTTGACTCAACAACACACACCGGAATTATTAAGTGCAATTGACTTCGTAACGTCGCCGTGTGGCAGTGAATTAAAATCAAACCGAAATATCGGAATTTTTTCAATATCTACATAAAAACAAAAAATTACGAAAAATCGAAAGCCACAGAAAAAATCGTGTCAATGAATCGAAATTCACGAAAAATTTCCTTATTTTTTTAATATCCACATAACAACAAAAATTTACAAAAAATCGCAAATCCCATTTAAAAAAATCGTTAATCCAATTTATTCGCGAGTACTGAAACAACAATTCACATCGATAACGAAAAAAAAAAAAAAAAAATCGTGGAAGCGGCATTGCGATGAGAAATACGGCATTATTTGTTACAAAGAGAGGGCAGAATAAGAGAGCGGATAGGGGGAGAGAGAAACGTGGCAAAGATGAGTCCAGGACCCGATTTAATACTCGAGCGAACCAGCAGCTCGTTTTACACCAGATGGTTTTACATACGGCCTCCTATCGTGTTACCAACGCATAGTCTCTTCTCTCTTTTCGCTACGCACGCACGCCGCCGCTCCTGCAGCCAATCCGTGATCCATAGATGCCTTCGCGATGTGGAATATTATCGATATAATATTATTCGTCTTTGTCGCTGAAGCCTCTCCCTCCCACATTCCCCTCCTCTCGCGTCGATCATTTTATTCTCGTCGTTCCATCTTTATCTCTCGGTCGTCTCTGTGGCGGCGTCGAGCACGAGCGCTTCGCCAAACCATGGAAGCAACACGGTAGAATGAAACGGAAAGAGTGCGGAATCGGGTTTGGGGCCGAAGAGATCGGATGTTATGCAAGGAGAGCGGAAAGGATAGACGATGCGCCGATCAGATGAGAGTGGAGAATTCAACGTGGTCCTTGGCACGATCAGCAAACGTTTCAGCGTCATTGGACCAAGGAAAGTAAAGTGGGGTGTCGTATTTATTATCATCGTCGTACTGCTGCTGCTGCTGCTGCTGCTGCTGCTACTGGCTCGGGTTACATAATAATATACGCTAATGTTCCACGCGAGAAGCTCGTGCGGACAAAATAAAGAATCCATTCGATATTTTTTTTCAATCAACCTGTTACCATTCGCCTTACTTCGTTTGGCACCGTGAAACGATTTCACGATAAGATTGATTAATCCTAAAATTAATTTCGTCTATTCGAATAAAATCAAAAATACGGGGAAAACATTGATTTTGCCATTTTTTTTGTAAAAAAAATTAATTTATTAATCAGCATATGAAATTATTCGATTTCTTGGCGATCGAAAACTCAGCACAGGTTCGACACCTCGAGCGCACAGGGAGAGCGGTAACGGCGCCAAAGGGTCCTGGCAAGCGGGGAATAGCAGCTTCACCACTTCCACACTTTCGTCGGCGTACCTCTTTTCTACATCTTCTTTCCGCTTTATCGTCTGCCTGCTGCAACGGCTTTTTCTTCTTCTTCTTGTCTTATACCCGGACTAAGTTAGCGCACGAAGCTCGCGGGAGACAATATGATCGCAGCCGACGATTCAGCGGTTCGGAGTCGCGCATCGGGTAGTAGTAGAGAAGAGCGACGCTATCTCCCGATCCTACAAAAGATAATGCGGGTGCAACGGGCTCGCGCGAGTGGGGTTCGCCCTCCGAGGATTGTGCATCGTTCCCTGTAGTCCTGACTAAGATACTATAAGCGTAAGAACGTCCAAAAGGGGTGAGGGGAAGGAGGAAAAGGGGGGAGGAAGGGCGGGAGGGAAGGGAATATAGCAACAGGATCGGAGGAAGCCGCACGTTTAAGGAGGGACCACGAAGAATAAAGAGAGGATAGAGGATTGAGTTGTAGCCGCGAGTGGAGGATCTTATGTAGATTCCTTGTAGATCGTGCACCCGATTCGATCGCGATCGCGGCTACCCGGTACCGGGTTAATTAAAATTGTAGGCTCGAGAGGTAGAGTGAGAGAGAATAAGAAAGAAAGATCCACACACACACATACATACAAAAAACGGTCGGAAAGCCTCGGGCTCTTCGGTTCGTAGTTACTCCTTCGATTCCAAGCTTCGATCGAGAAGCATGCAAGCCGCCGGGTTCTCGGCGACGACGAGGACGACTACGACGACGACGACGACGAGGACGATGCTTCGTTTGCCACGCTGGTTGTGCTGCTTCTCTACTGATTCTCTTCGTTGGCCGTAAACTCCTCCGATTTTTGGGCTCCCCGCCTCGGAGGCTGCTTACGTGAAATCCTATTACCGCAGGCGCACGAGACACGACGACGACGACGACGAAGAGACGACGAAAGCGAGTGCCTTCGTGCAGATAATACCTATACCTATATGCATCTCCCCGCTCGATGTTTCCTCGCTCACTGGTGGCGTCTTCGTTCCAGCGTCGACCAACGACGACGTCGAAGGACTCCTAAATACGATCGGCCCGTGTCTCGACCAGGATACGCGGATTATCGTGTATCAACGTAGCGCGAAACGAGTACCATCGGCAGATATATATGTATAGACATATAGAGAAGGGCTCGGGGTGGGAAGAGGGTATATATCGCTACCATAATCCTCAGTGGATTCACTCCGTCTCTCAGTTCGACAATGGAACGAGAGAGACAACAGTCTGGAGCGCAAGTTTGGATGAAAAAAAAAAAAAAAAAAACGAAAAAAAAAAATGAAACACGAGTGACCGAGTAAGCTGTGCGTCTTTTGCTTGCATTATTTTATTTTCTTTCTCCGCTTACAATGTCGTTATAACGACACCGATTGGAAACTCTAGCCGTACGTCGTGTGCTCTCGAACTCGTGTATCTGTACACCTCTATGTACCCACTTGTTTACGTTGCCGCGATTGCTGACCGTGGTGAATTTTTCGCGGAGATCAGGTACAAGCAACGAGATCCTTCTTCCTCTGGTTAATACTTCGAATACATTTTGCTTCGGACGCTTTTGTTTTTTTTTTTTTTTTTTTTTCGGAGTTTTTTTTTTTCTACGCTCACTCCCCTATTTATTGGTTTTAACTCGTGTTTAATCGAGAATAAAAAATCGCGAATGGTTCGTTGAATCAAAGATTGCAACAAATTATAGAGTTTTTTTTTTGTAAATAAAAACAAACGAAAATCTTCTCCATTTTTCATAATTACTGCATGCCACATCTTCGCTGACCGTTCGAATCACAAAACATCGATAAATAATCCTCGTCGCCTTACCAACCCGTGAGAAACATCACTTTCACCATTGAACATCAAACGAGAGATGAGGGCGCATAACAATGTTGAAACTGTCGACTGAGAACGTGATAATGGCGAATTAACGTCGCAAGAAAGCTACAACGAGAAATCTCTCTCGTAGTTCACTGGGCTTCGAGAGTATGAGAAAGACGAGAAGACGGACGAGCAACTTTGAAGTTAAATTTACAACTATAACCGCGAGTACGGTGGGTGGTTCCAGTGACCCTTTCGACTCGTCTCTTTATCCTTTCTATTCCCTTCTTTCTCGCGTCTCGAACATACCGAGAGGGTTGCTTAGTTTCTTCACCACGCGAAGCATAAACGTTCCCTCGAACAAACAGAAATATTGATATAAACATCCGCTCGTCCACCTACCGCGGGACGCCTTCTGACTCGCCGCTCATAGTAATACTACGACAGAGTACTCCGTGTTTTTATTTGTGTGCGTACGCGTGTATGTTTGTGTGTGTGTGTGTTATATTACGCGTACTATACGTACAGAACGCACGAGAGCTCAACAATCGCTCGGCTGCCTTCTCAGTCCGCTCGAATGCACTTTGATTGATTTATGGTTAACCCTGCCACACCACGACCCTCCCATCCACCCACCCACCCTCGCATATGCTTCGCTTGCTCCATCCACAGACAGCATGCCGCTCGTTCAATCCTCGACGCAGAGAACTATCTCTATATCTGCTTCGAAGTCGCGAGAGATGATTCGCCATTAACGCATAACCACGTAGGTACGTACTAAGTACCCCGGCGCGTCGTTATTTTCTCCATGCATCCCGAGAGAGATAACTCTTTTTTTTTTAAATTTAAAAACCTTACTGCCACCTGGAATTGCGAGATTTCTTCGTACTTTCAGAATAATATATCTTTAATTTTTTAAATTAACAAAATTTCGCTTATTAATAATTTTATATGACGTTACGAATGCTTGAATCAATTAATTCGGTATGCAATTAATTATATTAATATTAAAACAAAATTTGAAAAACACGTAAAAAAAATTATTAATGTTTTCGATATTTTAAAATACGAAAATAAATCGTCAGTTGAGTTGCAAGGGTTTCGATTCTCGATGTTATTTTTTATTGTCCTTACAATCAGATGATTAGCAACAGTTTTTTTTTACCTTTAAAAATTTGAAAGATCGTACGTAATAATGATCACAGCAAGTGAGCTGATGAACTACGAAAAGGCTTTTTTTTTTATAAGTCGCCCACATTTAAGTAGAAAATCGTTTTCGTTGGGATTCTTCTTCGTTGCCGAATAACTTTTGCCGCAGTTTCGTTGGCGAAACGCGTTCTCCAAGCTTTTATTTCTCTTCGTCACGTTTAATTATCGAACCATCTCACTCTCTCGCAGTGTCTTAGATTTAATTAAGAACCGAATTAGTTTATAGTCGTGGTCTCTCGGCCAATACAAACACACGACGACGCACGGTGTTTTTTATTGTCGAATTCAGCTGTAAATACTTCTTCGCTCGTACATTTATTACTTCTTCGCGAGATAAACTAAAAAAGCAATTCGCGCGGAATATAAAGAATTCGGAAAGCTCCGGACGAATCGAAATTGCTCGTTTCTCATGTACCCGATGCGTTAAAAGTTTCGAGCGTTGATGAGCGGATATCTGAAAATTGTTTTTAGCACAAGAAAATCGCATTCAGACGATTGCGAGTAAAAAAACGGAAGGTGTCCGATCGAATATTTACGAAAAATATCGATAGTGATACCGATCGATAGTGTACGTGGTTAGTGAACTCGAAGTCGGAAATCCGTGTACGCGAAAGAGATGCCACGCATAGCACAAGACTTCCTTTGCATACATCAATTACGCTCCTCGAAGTTCCCATTATTAGCCCCGTCTATAATTTATTACTTACCACCTTAATAAGCATAATAGTTCCCATGCTATTCGACGATGAAACCGATGCGAGTAACGCGAGTGGGGGCTTTGTGTTATATATTTTCACGTCGTGTGCGTGTGCGACCTATGACCCAGAGACAATCGTTAAGGTAGCGCATCGGGGGCGGCGCGTATACCGGTCGCTCCTTCACGACCGATGCCCCGAGACGCCGACTAATGCCAACTTCTTTCTTCGTGAGCGCGCGAGACTACGGATATTTAATTATCCTCCAGTGGAAACGCAAATGAAAGGTATTATGGGATACAGGCGTTACAGGTGTTGGGGCTCACCGACCCCGCGAATCGACATTCTACGGTGATTAGGCGCGTGAAACTCATCAGATCGAACACGAGAGGCCGCGCGATGCCAATAACCTCTTCTCGTAATAATCAAATATCGTACATATTTTTGTATAGCGCCGATTCGAATAAAATTAAGATTTTTGAGATTCGGTATTGACGCGGTAAATCATCGGAAAACATATATTTCACGTGATCCAAATCTATATGTCTAATGGTGAAATATCAAATTGTTAATATAGATTTTTAGGAGTTTCAACAGTTATCGCAAAAAACATATCCTCACCGTGACGATTATTAATCGATATTTCTTTGGTACGGTATCTCTTTTTTTTTTAATCTGCAAAATGAGGTACAAGAAGTGAGTGTTACAAGAATGACCGCGCCGTACCGTTTAATTTAGTTTATTAGCGGAGTGCGAGACGCGAAGAAGAAATAAATAAAAAACTACGACTGGACAGACGAGAATCGTGCGAAGCCAATGGCCCAAGCGAGGCGTCTACGAAAATCGTAACTCGTTCGTTTCTTTATCACCGCCTACGTCTGTCTCAGGCTGTTTGGAGGAGTGAGAAAGAGAAACTGAGAATGATGCAAAAAGGAAGCAATCGAGAATGGAGAAGTCGCGAGTTCTTCTCCGGCAGGCGGTCGAGGGTATTAAGAAGAGAACTCGTATGTATGATTTTTTGTTTTGTTGTTGATTTTTTTTTTTTTTTTTTTTTTTTACTGTGCCACCAGCCGAGATATGTTCTACTAGGACCCTAGCGACCCCCGCGCGCCTATAACACGACCGTTACACATGCGTTTATAACTCAGAAGCATAGCAATCTGCATCTCTGCAACAAATTGTGGTCTGTATGCTGTATGCATGTAAGAATTCTACTGGCTTGTGCCCCCTTCGGAGCTTCGGTTCTATCTTCTCTCTTTCGAGTTTCACGGAGCGATTGCTGGCCACACCGCCGATTTCTGCTACCATCCCTCTCGACGAACGAAAGATACATTATTACACCAATACTCTTACAGCGAATGTACACGTTGTACATAATTATGCAGAGTGCTTCTTCTCGACGCCACATATGAATACCGCGCGCTCTCTCTTTCTCTTACTCGCGCTTATGTCCGAACATTGGTCCAAGAAGCATTTGGCTGTTATTGCTTCTGGCGGACCTTTGTCTGACAATGCAGTTTCGTGTGCTGCATGCCTTACAGGCATACAGCCATTGACTACTGACGTACGCGCTTCACCTCGCGCACAACTATACGCTGCCCTCATTCATGCACATCAAAGATTTAAACCACGGACTTTAAATTTGTGGAATTTTTTTTATGAAAAAAAAAAAAAAAAAAAAAACATCGCGATTTGTTTGCTTTCAATTATAGGTATCACAAAAATAAAAATATACTCGTTAAAGTATAAACTCTCGAATATCGCGCGTCTGTCGACTGGAATCACGTTGTTTCAAGAAAATTGTGATTTTTTTTTAATAAACACAAAAATATTAATTTTTGAAAAAATTTCGCAAGAATAAAGATATCGAGGGTTCTAAGGTAATTGCAATTAAAAGTATTTAAAAAGTGTATGTTGATAGCTTAAAATTCCCATTAGAGATAATGTACATTTCGAATATCACTATATATTGTTTATTTGATAAAATGGTAATGAAATTCTTGAAAATATCACGAATCGCCCTCAACAATATGACGAATCGGCGAAAAAAAAAAAAAAATCTCTTATCAACGATTAACGTTAAATTGTAAACGACACAAAAATTCTTCAAAGTGTTGATTGCGTTACGATAATTGAAGTGGTTTGTTCGACGTGACATTCTTTAATCAGGAGGATCGCGAATGACCGTTAAGGTAGTGTCAAAGTTCGCGGAGTTTTAATGGGCCGACGAGGAGAGAGGGTTGCGCCCGGAAGCGTTGGTGGTCGCGTCGTTAGTCGATTAAAGTTTCTGCTCGGTGTGCACCGATATCCGCGGTAACAATACTTTGTCGAGCACCGTATGCGGTTGGTACAGAAAATAGTATCTGTAGCGTACTTCTTCGTGTTCCAGAGATGCGCGAAGTATATACAAAGTCTTCGGTAGTGAGATCGCGAGGCAAAACAGAGAAAAAGAACTCGATGACCAAACTCGCGAGTGCGTCATGCTGTGGTCGGTTCCCTCGCGAGCGCCACGAGGAACAGAGAGAGAGAAAGAGAGCACAAGAAAGTCTCGAATAAAAAATCAGCGAGACAATACGATGTTGGCGCGCCTTTGGACCGCGAGGGCCATTTGCGTTGTCGGTTCCCACCTCGTCGACTCTACGCATTCAGAATCGAGTCGATGGTAAAACTCCCTAATAGTATACCTATATATCTATTTACCGGTGGTATACCGCCGGCATGGGGATTGTCAATTAAAGAAACTTCGGGCCGCTTTCTCTCTCTCAGTTTGTTAGCATAGTGCACCGGTATAGTGGGTGGGGTTCGTTCGCTGCTGGCTTTGCAGACTCTGATGCTGTGTTGCTATTACCGTTGGTGGTGCTGCCGCTGCTGCTGCTGCTGTTGCTGCTGGGAAAGGGATAAGGAGGCGAGGAACGGCCGAGCGAAGGGCAGCAATGGAACGAGAGAAGAGAAAAAGTAAACGTGTGGACCTCATCGGTGGATAGCTGCTCGCCGGCCGCGCGGTGCGCGCGCGCAATCGATGCGCCGAACGAAGAGGACGGAACCGGCGGTGAGCGTCAGAGAAAGACGGAAAGTAACCGGAGCGAGAGGAAAAGGGTGAGAGTGAGAAAATTTAAGAGTGTGCTGAATGTGAGAGGGGGCCTCGTTTGGCCGATGGAGGATAATAAATTATACCTAACATGGGAATACAACTGTGTGGTTGATTATTTATTTAACAATAAAAGAAGCCCGGGGCACGCACTATACTTCGTATATATGTATATATAGGTATTATACAAGTATACAGAGACTGAATTTCGATTCCCGACCTCGCGCTCCTCTGTCCATTTTTTCTTTCTTTTTTTCATGTGAAATTTTGGTTACACAGAAATTTATATAGGTTTTTTTTTTTTTTTTTTTTTCTCGTATCCTTGCGCACGCAATTTTCGTGTTGAACACGCGTGACCCGTACACTGGGAAACTTTGAACTTCGGAATTTGATGAGTGAAAAATTTTGTTGAAAAAATAAATGGATAAATAAAAAAAAAATTGCAAACTAAGCAGCAGCAGGTGGGTTAGACGACGCGGGGACAGAGTAATTGCCCGAAGCTACGATAATTTCCTTGGGGACCTACCCACACGGTCGACGAACCTCTTCACCGGCGGCTTTACCGCGGAGACACAACGCGTAGGTATATATTGTGGATATATACTTATACCGTTGACAGTATGTAGCGTTTCTGTAGCGAGCGGAACGACCGCGACGACAGAGAACCGACGCAACGCGCGCTATATGGGGTAATCATTCTCGCGCGCTATGCGATTGTTGGCGAACCCCCCTCGCCGTGAGTCGCTTTAAGTGCTCGCTAATTCGTGAAACTTTATTGCCGCCGATTCGCCAACGGTCATCGGTGTAACCGACGCGAGAGGGAAGAAGAATAAACTTAATCGTTAACGAGGCGTTACCTCCCACGGATATCGTTACAAAACATCGCGAGACGCAGAGCCGTTCGCGCGCGGTAGGCTTCGCAGGGGATGCAAACGGGCAATGGGGTTGCTAGTTTGGGACAGCGGCAAAAAAGAAAATAATGAAAAAAAAAAATAGAAAAAATTGACCTACCGCAGTCTTTAATCACCGTTCAATTATATAGTTTTCTTTCGAGATTTCGCGGTCGCACGGGCGCGAGACTTGGAACGAATAAAACGCGTTATTTACCGGCAATAAAAGAGCCGGGGCGAGCGGCGAGCAGCGCTCCCGACTCTGTCTCTCATTCTCTTTCTCGCTTGCGTCGTTAACGACGCCGTTTATTGCTCTACAAGAAAAACGAATATTTTGTTACACTACTGCGAGTGAGAGAGCTGTACGGATATACAATTCTTTGGCCTTCTCTATGTCCTCGATTCTCGACAGTCTGTACGAGTCGTTCTTTTGTTTTTTTTCTCATTTCATGTGACACTATAATGCTGGTAATCGATCCGAGTCGCCCGTTAAAGAAGCCATTTCGATATATGTCGAAATCGTAAAAACGTCTTTCTCAGCTAATATCGATCGTTTCACTTGTTATTAAAATTGCATACCTGAGTTATAAAACAACGACGGTACACGTACGCGTAGATGTCACCGTGTATCGGAGAAATTTACTTCAACAGTCCGATGTGTCGAAGTTTCTTGTAGATACACTTTTGTTTCACACTCCACAGAAGAGTCAACGAATTTAGAATAAGAATGCATTTTCGGCGCGATGTTTATATCGGAAAAACTCGATGCAATAACTACGGTTACAATGATAATATAACACGACGTGACACTCACTGCGTCGAAGTAATCAGCTGATCGGAACCTACGAGCCCAAGCGACGAACGTTGTACGCGTAATTACCCGAGCGCTCGTCAGGTGGCCAGTAGACGCGACGACGCCACGAATGCCCCGACGTTCATGGGTTTCCGCGAGACTTCGCTTAGTTTTCTTTGAGAAAAAAAATACGCAATACAATGATATGTTTGCCAACGGTTGTGGTGTTGACAAAGAGATTATGATGCGTTCGCGTGTTATGAAAATAGTCGATTCTTTGATATAATTGTTAAAAACAAACTCCGCGAGAATAATAATTTTGACGGTTATGACACGTTACGATTTTGTTTAATTCAATTGTTTAATAGAGCATTTAAAAAAAGGATTTGTTCGGTGACGTGATTATTTTATTAAAAACAAAATACCACGACGACAATAATTTTTACGGTTCGGCGCGATGAAAATAATTTAAATTCTTTCGGCGACGCGATGATTACAACATAAATTCACAGAATATTTTTAAACAGTGGAAATGTTCGATACGGTAACAAATCAGACAACTTCTTCGAGAACATCGAGATTGTGAGTTGAGTAATAAGTTCGAACATAACCCCTGAAAAAGCACATGCACAGCGAGTGCGTTGCCAGTAATCAATAAATCACGATAGTAAAATTTCGTATCGAAGTGCATTAATTTTACTTATAAATGTCCAACTATTATTTTCTTTTGGCATACGGCAGTAAGTTCTAAGAAATCTTTGATGTCGATATTTATCGATGATTTAATAAGAAAATCTTCAGTATTTACATTAAGGCATTTCACTCGATTTTAATTATACATGCTATTGGCATTTGTGAGACGAAATATCATTGGTTATAAATTACTTGTACGAAAAAAAAAAATGCATAACCCACGAGAGTTTATTGACGATGGGAGTGACGCCCGGGGCCCCAAGTCTTCGGGATACGAGAAACCTATACAGACTTCATTAATAATTAATTAATTATCGATGTCACCGCCCCGCGAGACCGAGTAGGTATTCCCGTCTTCTTTATAATCGTCTCCATCCGTCCTTTGCTATCTTTCTCCCACTACATAACGCAGAACTATCTGTTACCCGTCGTTTTTTTTTATTGTGTCGAACGTTCGTATCCACGATATCGCGAGTTATGGCGGCCATCGGTATATTAGCATCGCTCGTTAGACTCGATTAATTCGTGTTCTCGTCGTTCGATACGCCAAGCAGATCGGCTCGTTCATCGTCAAAAAAAAATTTGCGGGGTGGTGCTTGCCGATCCGACCGGACGATCGTCGTTGTTGTCGTCGGCAATCGCGATGCTTACCCAACGAGTGAGAATTCGCTGCTGCGCGCGAGATAAGACGAGATTTCCCGCACTAAACTATAACTACATAATACAGATACTAACACTCGGCACTTATACTTATAGCACTGCTAATATAATCCCTGAGAGTAATCGTAATCGCGACCGGAAAACAGAACATAGAATCTAAACGGTGCGAACGGCAAATGCTTCAAAGTCGTATCGATAAAATTCTATGGCAAAAAGATCGACACAAAATATCGTCATCCGGAAGTTCTGATGATTTCTAACGATATATTAAATAACAAGACGTATATAATCAATATACCGCAATCGAGAAAGCATTGACCTCACAAGCACACGAGAACAAACATTCGATTAATAAAACAAAAATAAAAATCCAAACGATCATTTTTACGATGCGCAAGAGAACGAGCGTAAAAATTAATAAGAACGGGTTTTTTGTAATGATACACAGGCACACCGTTTTCGCGCGGGCGCGCAATTAAATTGCTGCGGCGTCGAACTACGAGAAAAAAAAAAATAGAAAAAAAAAAAACACACGAAAGAAACGAATGAATAAAATAAAGTAGAGGAGAAAAAAATAAAATAAAAATATACAACTTCCGACTGTCATGTCCATAAAGATCGTATCGGGGCGTAGGTGCGCGGAGCCATTCGTTGATGTCTTATTATACCAGGTGGTTATTTACGATCGGCACGCAGCGAGAGCTGTATCACGAGAGACCCACTCTCCGAAGCCCTCTCCTCTGTACCGGCGAAGAATATAAAAGATCTTTTGAAAAAGGATGTGAGAGATGTGCGGCGCAAAAAAAAAAAAACAATAACAATGTTAATAATTTAATATTAATAAACAAAGATAAAAAGGGGGAAAGGAAAGAAATAAAAAAAACCACAAGTTAACCAACGTCAATCGCGTTATGCTATTACAGTTAAAGTTTATTTCACATATATATATATATATATCGCGGATAAAATTGCTGATTTCACGATTAAGTTTCGCTATACCAACCTGTATATTTGTCTCTAGAAAAATTCGCGTGTCTACTTAGATCGCTCCGTTTGTTCTCTCGTTGATAAAAATATCTGTGGAACGGGCGAGGCGTAGGAAGGGGGAGGGAGGGTTATAATACGCGAGTTCGCGGTTGTAAGCCGAGACCCGCGGCACGGTTTCTCTTTCTCTATCTCTCGCCGCTACCGAGTGTAAAGATGAAGATAACAGAGTCTCCACAGGCGCGCATAGTGCAGCAGCGAATTCATTAAAACGATTGTTGATTGCGGCTCAGTCCCCGAGTGACATGTGGGAGGGCGGTCAAGGGGATTTTTCGCGGGAGACATGGAGAAACTTCGAGTGTAGACAAGGGGAGGAAAGGGGGAGGGGGACAGCTGCCGGGAAGCGAATAGACTCGGAAGAACGAAAGCATAAAGCGAGTGAGAAGGAAAAGAGTTGAGATACGCGGCTACGATGAGGTCCGATTTTACAACGCGTGCCGTTTCCGGTGCACGCGATACACTCTTCTACGTTCCTCTTCCACGATTGTGTACGTACGGTCGTGTAACAAATACATGTCGAGTCGAATAGCGTAAAATCCGAAGTTTTTCGTCAGATACCAGTCATTGGCCACGACGAACTTACGAAAAACATTAGACGAAAAGAGATACGAATAATAATGATCACTGTTTTTCGCACATCTGCTTAAGTGGACAATAACTGTAACTCGTTCGTTAAGACTCGTGGGGAAGGCAACAGTAGTACATATATATTCAAACAATTCCGCACAGCTAAAGCTGCCAGACAGACAGACGGACGTACACTCGTAATAATGATAAAGATCTCTGACTCTCCGTGGCATGCCAGCCTCGTTACGTGCTACACAGGTACTTCACAAGCGCGTCTCGCGGGGACGAAGGGGTGCGAAATAGCGAACAGGAACGACGAGCAAAAAATAAGAGGAGAGAAAAGAAATTGCACGCCTACGATCAGATTCTTGCGGCTAGCGGTAGAAAAAGAGAAAAAAAATGAGGAAAGGGTTGAGTCTTATCCAGTAGAGATGACTTTTTCAACGAGTGACAATCACCGGCGAACGGTGGCTCGGTGCGTACAGTATTCTTACTTATTTGTCTCAGTTGTAATATACGCTCGGGTCACGCTTCCGCGCACTTTAATTCGCGAATTAAAATTGCCGGGGAAGGGCGGTGCGGGGGAATTTAATTCTTATGAAACGAAGCAGATATACGGAGTGAGACGCATAAAAATCTTCCACGTCGTTACATTGTTGTTGATAAGCATCGTAACGCCGGTAGGATCTAACGAGGCGACTACTTTTTGTGAGAATAAGAATTATCTTTGTACGCAATGAAAAAAACTTCATTCCACTCGTATGAAAGGCAAGAAATAATATATAAATATTATAAATATGATACACCATGAAATTTATGTTCTTCATATCATTTCTGCAAAATAAAATACATTTTTTTACGAGAATTCACAATTTATTGAAAATACTTCATAATTTGTTTATTTAATTTTGTTGTTTATTTGAAATTTACTACATCGTAAAATCGATCAAGTAATTCCGATCTCACGGAAAATTAATTATCGCGAATAAGTGAAAGATATTACTTTGTAATTGCTATAGCATTACGGTTCGCGAGTTTCCGAGAAAACTTCGCAGAATCGTCGTGATCACGGGAGGTTCGGTCAAGACTCGCGAGCAATAACTCCCGTAGATACCCTGTAAGATCCTCTCTTCACGGTCACACACACCGCGTGTGCACGCGGTTGAAGCTCCTATCGCGAAACGCGAAAAGGCTCTTCGGCGTATCTCTTTGCTTGGGGTTCAAAGGCCCCCCGGGACTTTCTTGGCTGAGTCCTTCGAGACACCGAAGTAGCTGTATAAGCCGCAACGCGCGACCTTACAACAGCGATATCGAAACTATTCTATTCTACGCGAACGAAGCAAGAGAAAGAATTATCGGGACTCGAAAAAAATCGGAGTAACCGATGTTTGGCGAGGAAAATTCACCTCGCCGCTCGCAATACTGTACGGAACTCACCTATTATACATATGCGCAACGTACCTTCGACGATCTACAATGATCGCAGGATATCTGCACGAAGGTTGATCGCGTCAGTTAAAAGAGGAAGAGAAAAGTAGATCCCGATGCGGGGGGTCGGCGCGAACAGCGATTTATCATTTCACTATCATTCGCTTCTCACGCATTTGTTTAGATAACGGATAAGAACGATGTCCCTGTAAACGACACACTATGAGGTCAATTTTACAAAGCTGTAACGTGCCGTTTATCTCTTCCCCTCTTAACGGTACATATACGTAATTGATTTTCCCGCGTTCTACGTATTTCAACCAAATTTTATTGTCAAAAAAATTCACTAACATTTTCTCTTTTTGATAAAATATTATCGAAATTTTCAAGTTTTTTAGGAAAAACAAATCACATTCGTGAATCCTGTAATTTAAAAAAAAATGCATTTACCAATAAATACAAAAAAAAAAAAAATCGTGAATAGAGATTTTTGCCTATTAAACATCGAGTCATTAAATTTAGTAGGCATTGTCGTAATAAATTTTTTATTTTACTAAAAGTAAACCAAATTTCGTCAAATTCCGGTTATCATTCCACTATCAGTTTGCTTCTCACGCACTGTCTCGGAGAGAAGCACACAGATAAGAATATAACTAAATGGACAAAACACGATTTCCACCGGACCATTTGTATTACCTGCACCCAGCGTGATGCTTACACGCCGCTGGTGTGGTCTGTTCGCAATACTCTTATCGAGAGGGCATACCTAGCGTCGCCGCCACTCGACCGAAGAGATATGTACAGGTGCCAGTTCGCTCGTTCGCTCGCGACACGACGTATCCGCGTCGTATGTATATTGTAGATTCGCTGACACGTGTACAAACGCGTGTACCTATGTACCTACAGCAGGAAGAGAGAGAGAGAGAGAGAGAGAGCGAGTACTCGCGAACAAACGAGATATACGTCACGTACGTATGGGATCGCTGAAGCCGATCGTATGTATATATAGGCACGAGGCTTTCAAATGGATGCCAGATGGTGTATGTCCCATGCATAGGTTACATATATATGCGAACATCCATTTTACCGCACTCTTAATTACGTTATCGGTTAAAAGCGATTCTGGCTGCTCACGTCACAGTATCAGTACATCGAGAATACATCGCGATTTATCATCGAATTTCCGAGATTTCAGTCGAATGCAAAAAGCTCTCGCAGTTACATAGATTTCGTGATGGGAGAACTGGTCAAATTTCTATCGGAGACACGAAAGAACATTTAGTATCTCTCGTTTCTGTTGCGTCTTACGGCAGAGCGCGAACGAGATATCTAATCCTATTCGCGTTAGATCCGTTAATGGTTAATGGGAGGCAAAGTGGTCAGCGACCGGAACACAGCCTAAGTCCGTCTTAAATCTCGACAGCGCTTTCGCTCCGTCTTTCTCTCGTGAAGGGAGTAAGCAGTCTGTTTTTGGCTCGAAGCAGTCGAAGCCCTTTACCGAACGGACTGCACCCACTCTCTTCCCCGAGGGAAGGACCTAATCCTGCATGAACAACTATTGACCCCCCCGGAACGCAGTGATGGCAATCCGAGTGGGGAAACATAGTTGCACGCTGCGGAGTCCACAAGTCGCCAGGCAGTGGTCCGGATTCACGACCAAGGAGTTGAAGTCAAATCGCCCCGAGGCAACGAACGAAGGAACTGCGAAACCTGTACCGTTTGCTCGTGTATACACGAGGGAGACTCACGCGCGCCCGCGCTGCGCGCGTACACCGCGAACCGGCAACACACCGGAGATGACGGGAATTATTGCCGGCGTTGCTCGTTAATTATCGAGAGGTAATCAATGTCAGCTGCTATATCGCTCTCCCGATCACGTGTGCGTGAGATTCGCCTGGTCGTGAAGATTCTCGCTTGGTGTATCAAAATTACCGAATTTCGCAGGCTCCGTGCCAAGAATTTGAGAAACTTGGCTCGAGGAATATCGGTGATGCCATCTTCCCTCTTATTTTTGAGTTTTTGAACCATTGTTTCTACTGCAGTCTCGAAGTATTTCGGCATTACTTACGAACTGCTTGTTGATACGATACCGCATTTGAATGGCATAGTTGTTGGGTTAATATATTCTTGTAATAATTCTTTTTTCAGCTTTGAATGCACCAAAGATATGTTTTTCTTGCATATTCAATGAAATTTGGTTTTTTATCGGTATTTTTTTTTGCTGAAAATCGCAACAAAATAAAAAAAAAAATTGCAAGAAACGCTAAATCGTAGAATCATTGAATCGCAAGTTTGCGAAGAACACGATATAGAATAGAACGACAAGAATAGAAGGAGTTATGCTTACCGGAGCCAAATGTTTCGTATCGCAAACGTGACAATTAAATTTCCGCGATGTATTGTGTAGAAACCCCCGCAGGCAAAGACAAACTTCCCGGTACACTTAATCGTTATTCGACTATAATATGCGCGGGTAGAAACAATAATAGTCAGAATGGTTAGGCAGAGAAAGATCTACAGTTGATCCCGTAGGACTACGTTCCTGAGTGGACGGCCCTAATCGACCCCTGCGCGCCTAGGCAAATAGCGCGACATTAGGATTATAAGAGATTACTAGTTTCAGATTTATGCAATTCAAGGGCTACAGATTTTCCTCGTTGCTTACCAAACTTACCCATCAAGCCGGGAAAATCATATAAGCCTATTTTGAATCTAACGAAATTAAAATAGAAAATTCGTCTATACACATTAAAGAATTTCGAATCGCGAAATCGTAAAAAAAAAAAAAAAAAAATCCATGACATTGTTAACGTTGCCGATTTCCGAATTGCCGCTCGATGAAAACGTTTTCTTTTCTCGAACGAACGAAAAAAAGCTCTCCGCCCGATAAAAGCTCAGTTGATATTTATCGTTTGACTACACGGAAACTACATTATACTATTCAAATGATCGGACCCAAGGGCTCTCCAGCTACGCGCCACGGGAAGTTGACACTGTTGTTTCGGAGGGTCGCCTCGGGCAATGCGAATATCTTAGCTCTCGAATACACGGAAGGCATGCTGCAATGTTGTGTATATATACCTTACACGCCGCTACGATGAAACCGAACACACCCTGCTGGGGCTTGCATAACGTAGACGACGAAAGAGACCGGCCAGTCGTCTCCTATCGTCACAATACACGTCGATCGATAACTATGAATTTATAGGAATCTGTGTGAGCGGAGGTTCACGAAAAATGTATTATTTTTATGCTCCAAAGAATAAAAAAAAAAAACACATATTAATCATTTCAAGTCATTATTACTGTCGACCAACTTAGAATGACGCGATGACTAAAAAAAACAAAATTTCGCTAGTTGTTTCGTATGTTTTACTGTTATGCGAGTCTCAATGAATAAATGAGGAAGATACAGCTATAAATCACGCGTTCGTTAGGTTTACTCTAATTTCCTAACCCCGCATTATTCTATTTTAATGTCAGACTTCGAGTGAAAATATAATTAAAATTCGTCCGACATTACGTATTAATTGTACCCTCGAAATTGCGTTTCTCATTAAAGTTGCTGTTGTTTTCCACCACATATTAAGTGGCGAAAACTTTTACTCGTCTTATTCGTCGAAACACAATATTGCGTCGGTAACTTTCGAACGTGAAGGTGAAAGAAGCACCACGAAGAAATCACCCCCACCGCCCCCCGCCCCGTCCTCCTTGGTAATTCGTGGTTTATGACTCGCGACACGATTACTGCGCTCGCGGGTGTCTCGTTATAATTGAAATAAGAATGATGTCCGGAAGTTTTTGCATTGCATAGCCCGCAGCAAAAGCCCACCGACGGTGTCACGGGGGTGTCGTAACGCTTGGATTCGCCATAGAATTTTACAAGAGTCTTGTTGCGGGTCTTCGAGGTCGTTGAAGAAGTGTATACCTACCCCGACGCGCATTAAGCGTTACGAGTGCGACACTACCCACCCCATTGACTCGGGCTTCGCACTCGGCGCTTCTCGGAGACGACGACGATATTAATCCCTGCAAGTTTAATGCTCACTCGCGACCCTAATTTCAATACTACGACTTTTATCCCAACGTGGTTTTTGTCCTCGAGCTACTAGAATAATTTATTCTCTTTCTTACTTCATCGTAAAACGAACCATTTTTGTGAAAAAAAAAAAAAAAAAAAAATCTTTGTATAATTATCCACGGAGATTGAAAAATTACCTCGATTATCCATACGCAATTAACGAATCCGTAGTACATAACAGGGAATCGTTCCGATGCATGAATTCTTTTTTTTTTCGTACCCCGAGACCATTAAAACCGGACGTAACGGTTTGTAAAAAATTCTATCGACAGAAATTCTATAATCCTCGGAGCATATTTCAACCCCGCTGAGTGTATTACAAAGAGAATGATCGTCACGAAGGACGAGAAATTGCGGTGAGGGAAAATCGCGTAAGGGTGAAGACGAGCAAAGAGGCTACGATGAGCGGAGAGGAGAGTTCGCGATACGACGAAAGAGAGAGAGATGATAATCTAAACGATCGCAAAGTGGGCTGCAGAAACGCGCCCGAAATTGGCAATAACAGGATATGCCCGAGCGGCTCCGGCGCGAACTTCCTATTCTGGTTAGCATTCAAATTGAATCTTCGTGGCGGCCGGTCGTGAAGAGTTACCGCCGTTAATGGACCTCGCGAACGTTCTCAAATTGCTGGCATATAGCCCGGCTGCTTGCTGCTTGATGCTTTTGCTTCTGCTGCTGGTGAGGTCGACGAAAAGCAGTCTCTCTTACTCTCGTTCACGACTTTCCTCGTTCTCTCATCGCTGTCCGGATCATTGACTGTCTCACTTGCCCGATGGACTCACTCCGACCCTCGTGTACTCGCGAATTCATTCAACGAATTCTTTTTTTTTTTTTAATGCGTATAATAATCGATGGTACATTATTATATATAGCGCTCTAAACGACACGATGAACTTAACGATTGTCCGTACGCTGCGAAACTGTACATTTAATTATTATATCATTAATTCGACGCCTCGAGCATTATTTCGACTCCCGAATAAAAACGTATCCAGCAATTAGATACACAAAGAGTATAATAAATATTTTTTGCACGTCGCGCAGGTGTTTCGAGAGGAATATTTAAGTTTCTCGATCGTGTTCGATTTTTTTTAACGTTCGGAATATACGCACATTTTTTTTGCCGCAATGAGCGTCGATTTACGTAAAAATTTGACCTTATCGACTGCGAAAAAAAATATGATATATAACCAAAGTAGCGTGTGTTGCGAGCTTCTCGGCTCATTACTCGCGAATCCAATTCGAATATCGCGGTACTAGGAGGAGGAAAGTCAAGTTCTGGGAGTACCGGAGAGGGTAGCTTCGGTAGTTTCTCCCTCATCGTTCGTTTTTTTTTTCCCGAGATTCAGGACGCGGAAACGTACTATCGGGTTACACGGTTGAAAAGTGATTTCCAGCATAGCGAAGGGTTCCCGTTGCAGCTGAATGAAAAATTAAACTCGCTTCTCGGAATAATCGCACTCAACGGGATAGAATGTGCTACGAACGATAGGATGGGTTAAAAAAAACTAATCAGGGAGCGCTTTTAATGCTTCTCTGGAACAATCGTATTTAAATCGGCTTACCATCGCAATAAAAAGCAGACGTTCATGTTAGATTTTTTTTAAATCGTGTATTGTCGCCGCTTACGTAAATTTTTAGTTCCCGAGTAGATAATTCAATGAAACAATTTTATCAATTCATTCTGACGATCAAAAGGATATCACGCGCCTAATCTGTTATCCGAACCGTTTCTAAATCGGGAGTAATCGTCACTACAGCGTCGTATTTGTCTTCCAAAACATCTTAGCGTCGATCTGCAGAACTTCGCGTAGTTGCTTCGTCTCGAGTGTCCCTCGTCGTCGTCGAGTTCCAGCTCTGGTTCTGGACTCGTTCTAACGACCCTCTCGTCGTCGAGATTCGAAATGGCTAATTTAGCGTGGTGGCTCCCTTGGGGGATGAGAGGGGGGGCGCGCGCAGTATCTGTACAATTCTGTACTACTACCCCTTAGCCGAGCGAAGCGTGAGACGGAAAGAGCAAGGCGTGCAATGAAGTAAGTCCAGAGGAGACGGAGAATTGGAGCGCAGACGGGAAACGGGCCGAGTTAGTAACCGTACAGTAAGGGACGGCAACCGGGGAGGATCTCCATGTCTTAATATAATTCTATTAGAGGTAACTATGCGAGCTCTGGTCTGCAGCCCATCGCCATCGTTGGATTTAATCACGAGGCCAGCGAACCGTGCGATATTCTCTTCTACTGCGAACCCTCCTCGACTTCAATCCACCCATCGTTCACTCTCAGAAAACCCAGGTGGAAATTTCATGTATTCTACATGCCGAATTAATACAGAATTGTTATTAAGCACAATTCCGTTCCATCCCCCGAAATTCCCATCGGAATCACCAGTATTTTTGTAATTAACGCGCGCAAACATGAAATCGGTGTTCCAAAGCGCCGTTTCCAACCGAAGCCTTCATCGATATTTAAAATCATAAAAATCCATTTTTTTTGCTTACAGCTGAACTAAAAATGGACGTTCTTCGAGAACGAGAGGTGAAGGATAGTCTCGAGAGGCAACTACAGGACGAACAGAAAGCTCGAGGTAAGTTCTAAAACTAAAAGATCATTAGATTTCGTCGTATCCTAAGCCCGCACTCTTAGTAGTCGATACACCAGAGCGTCTGCAGCCGAATTCTACATCGAGAAGCACATTTCTCAAAGTATCGATCCCTCCCGCCTGATTCTTGACGAGTTTCTCTAGGTAGTCTGAACTATACAAAGATCCAACTTCCATCAACGTATGCCGCGTATATAGGTATACATGTATATCTATGAAACATAATCGACGCCGCGTCCTGCTGTGAGCACGTGTGCGTTTTGCTGCCGGGAGGTCGATTCGCGATGTAATAATCGTTCGATGCGATGCGCGGCGTATGGGAGTTGTAATAGTAGGGAGGAGGGGGGGATATCGAATGTCTCGAACGGGTTTCGTACCAAGGGTTAACTTGGTAATAAATCAAGAAGCCGTAGAGACACTATGAGCTATAAAGTCTTGGGCCATCCGCGCACTGGCAAGGAAGAGGATGATGTCGGTGCTCCGGAGGTTCCCGCGTATCCTATTATTCTATGTTGAGCATCTCCCCCTTCACTCTCTGTTTCTCTGCTCACTGGCAAGCTTCGTCTTCAATCCACCCACATTCGCCCATCACCATTCTGCAAGCTTCTGACTCTATATACCTACCGATCTTCCTTCCTGTGTGTACTTCATGCCTGGTTCATCGTGTACGCCTTACGAGCCGGCAGCCCGACGGACCCCGGCCTGACTCTCCTCTCGTACAACACCATCGCACAAGGCAGTAATGGAAGGAAGGAGCGCGGACCGTGCCAAAGGCCGTGATCGCTCAACCAAGTTTGTATCGGATGTCAGTCCGTAATAGAATAGTTGTCTCGTGTTTATGGGTTGGTTCCTTTGACCGCGGCTTATCCGAACTTCTCGTCTCCGTCTCTCTGGACGTCCTATTCTGTACCTCTCTCGTTGCGATCTCTCTCTCTCATGTGTTCTTGCGAAACTACCGAGCGCATCAGCTACTGCCCGGTTACTCCTTTGGTTATATGCCGTGCTCTGTGGTATACTACTCTAATCTCTGCCACTGCTGCACGTGGCATCATATCCTCGATCACTGTCTTCGCTAAGGGTTGAAGGGAGCTGAAGCCAACTGAATTATCCAATGTCCCTTTGCCGAAGTTCTGTCCAATGGGAAGTTTGATAAGTATTGCATTGTTCTTGAACACTTCGCAATGGTTGGTTCGGCGGATTTCGGTGCTCATTTGCGAACGAATTTTCTTCTATGTTACTTAGATGAATTTTTTAATTTTTTGTTTTGATTTTTATTAAATGGCAATTGTATGGAACGAACATCTGCCATTATGGATTGAACTTCGGGCCAATTTTGTCGTAAATGAAATATGACCCTCGACAATACATGTCGGGATATACGCGAACGATCGTCACTTCTCGAAGCTCGCGTTCTCGTATTCTATACGAAATTTGTAGTCCTGTGTTGTGTCGCCTTGATACGGTGGACAAACGCGGCTCTCCTTCTGCCTTTCGACTCTTCCCGACCTTAAGATCGATGACTCGTAGATTTTTCCGCCGACTATCGTTCATTTTTCACTCCGAAAAAAAAACCCTTTTGTATGCGAGAGATTACCGCACGAAAAACTCGATTTTCCGTAAACGCGATGGGAGCCGAATACGATTGCGGCAAGCAAATTCAAACTTTAAATGTCCTTCTTGAATAAAAAAATTGTTCGTTTCATTGAAGTTTCACATAAATCGTTATCATCATTCTGAAAAAACTCGATGTTAGTGCGTCAATAATTGATAAAAATTTCGTACAATACATCGAGGAAAAATTGTTGGAAGTTAATCTTAGCCGGCGATCGATTGAGAGCTTTTCCCGAATTTATTCATAGAGATTCCGCGATGGATATCTGTCGCTCTCGCCAACGAGAAATGGCATACCGCCGAGAGTTCCAGACTCGGAGAGTTTTATCTATCCTCATCCACGGTTTCGTGCACTACGCACACGTGGAACGAACAGTAAACTCTTCGTCGGTCACAGGAGGTTCTCGATTCGCAGGAAAAACGACTTGGCAGTGCCGAGCCCTCGTGGTAACACGAGCTTCGGACAACAGCAGTCCATTAGTCAACCGGCTCGATATGTCAATACATGAATATGACAGCCAGTCGTGAAACGGGCAGCCGTGCCTCATCCGGAACCCGGACGACGATCCGCATCAGACTCTTCTATACTTTATGTTTGTATGTGATGTTAGTGTGTGAACTTTCAGCGTGCGATATCGCTCTGCTATATATATGTTCTATATACACATATATACAGGAAATACAGTACAGAAAGCCATCATCGGGAGTAACTATGGTCGCAGTTTTATCTTTCTCGACTGTACGACGATAGGGGCACACGTACCAACGTGATAATGTACACCATTCGTAGATATTGATATATTTGCTCGGAATCCATCAATCTCCTATATCCTATAGAATATATTTATGTATACATATATTATCGGTAAAATAGTATATCCGAATGATAAAAAAAGTAACTTACACTTTTAAAAAAATAATTTAGAAATTCAATAAATATAGATTTTCTTGATGACGGAATTCTTGAAACTGCAGAACTTATATTTAATAGTTTTTTTCCGAAAAGAGATTCATTCTGGATGATCGAAGCATTTTCTAAGCCCGACAACCATCGTGTGTTGTAATCGTTGACACAGAAAACCATTTGGCAAATTCCGGAAGTTGTGAAAAGTCGGAAAAATTGTAACTTTTAATTTCGATACTTAAAGTTTCTCGAATACCGCGATGAAGAAAACTCTAAAGTAGACAAAAGATTATTTTCCATAGAAACCGAAATAGCGAGTTGAAAAATCACTCGACGAAAATGGGCGTTGAAAGTATATACTCTTGTAAATGTTTATTTTCACCGTGGCGCTGATACGGAAGTTTTTCAACGCCTCGTAAACATGGGAACGCACTTTTTTAACGAGTGTCGCGAGTTCCGCTAAGGAAATAAATAAGCATTGAAAAACGTACGTACGGGCAAAACGACATATAATTTGTGACTTCTCCCATCTTTTCTTGCCTTTCGCCAGTATTGCCGTATAATGTTACTCGTTCGCGGCGTTACGTCCGCGAGATCCGCGGATGATTGATTGAAGTAGAGTCCCACGGATATTTACTCACGTACTTTCGAAATATATCTTCTCATTCGACTAATGACTGTCTTGTAAGAGATACCGTGTCAACCGTCGCGCCCTGTTCCTCCGCGCTTTCTTCGTCACCCTCGGCGCTTCTTCATCTCTCAGAGTCACTCGCACGTCCGCAAATCGTCGACTCGGTAACAAGGGCGTTTCCACGCTGCCTTTTTCTTATCTTCCCGTCCAAAGAACTCTAAATCATTTTCCGAGTAAAGTACTGTAAATCCCTTATCCAGATAACATTAAATCGACGAATCCACGGCGAAAAAAAATAACAATAAATAACGAAAATTTGCATTTACATTTTTTAAAATATTTTTTATTGCATTTAAAATAATTTTTAATTTAATTAACATCGATTAAATTTGCAATTGTTCGATTGAGAAACATCTGTTACTGATGTACAAAAAAAAAAAAAAAAGTTGATCTAAGGGTGCAATATGTGAACGTACGATATTAGCCGACTCAGAGCTCGAATTGCCTGACATTTCGTTTAAAGGTTGCGCTATAACGTTTGTCGCCAACTCCCGAGACTCCGTAGACGAGGTTGTAAAGGGAATTGTATTATCCTTAAGGAAGCAGAGGGGGTAGAGGACAACCCAAGAGAACTGGTTTTCTCCTTTCAGCACTTCTATCGAATACACACATACGGGGGCGGGGGTTCGTATCTCAAGAACGGAGTACGACAAACGATGGAGAACACACAAGGACAGTGTACGCGTCGCGTCTTGTGCGAAACAATAAGATGACCTTTATCGCGGTAATAAATACGTCACGATTGGCGTGGCTGCTTCCTCCGCGACACTGTCTCCGTTTCTCTCACTTCTCTCGTTAACCGGAAATTACTTTCAGCGAATAGTGTTGGTCATTCGCTTTCGTCGTTCAAGTCGTTGTAGTTGATCGTAAAATCAGAATTCATTCGAGAAGATCGATTCCGATACTCATCGTCCTCGTACACGGGACACCGGTCAAATATTTCGCCGCGAGAGAGAACCCATAGTCCACATTGGCGATAAACCGTTCATGAAATTTACGAGTTATCCGGTCAAAGCCACGTGGTCTCGATGTTTTGCCACAAAAGTAAACAAACCTTTTTCACGCACTTTGGCCGCTGACTAAGCGACACCGTCTCAAAGTAATTACGAGCGATATGTACTCTTGTTAATGTAACACACATGGATTTCGAAACGATACGAGATCATGGATCTGGCATTTTTCGTTTCGCGCTTAGCGTACTTGTATTATTATTTAAAAAAAAAAAAACGTCGTGATAACCCTATAATAACTCTGGACTGCGGTACCGTATATATTAATACGAAGAATAATAAATAATGAAAGTAAGAGACGCGAAGGAAGTGCCGTGTATGGAGGCACAACGCAAGATATTGTATCGAAGCTTCTGGAAACATTCGATGACGGGTTATGCCTCGTGTCATCCGTCGACGTCAGGATAGACCGCCTGTAAAAAAAAGATCGACACTTCGCTTGCCTTCGACTCCGACCTCGATGTTGCCATGAGCCAAACGCGTGTTTACGACGATACGCGCAAACGAAAACCGCGAAAGCTCGCTGGAAACCGACAGTTTCTTCGTACGTTTCGCACAGCTATGCCGTAACGCGCTGCCTCACCAATCCTTAACGGTGCAGTTCACTGTGCTGCACCGTACGAGAGCAGCCGAGAGCTTCGTTTTACAAGGAACTATTATTATGCGGCGTTGGTGTAATTAGCCGAAGGTACAGAGAGGAGAGACGAGCTCTCAAACTGTTTGTTGCAAAGAGAAGCCTCGAACCCAAAGCCAACGCGGAAAGCAACCCTTGTGTGTGCGCTTATGCACTCTTGTTCAACGTGCCTTCTATCGAACTACCCTGTATTTCCCAGAAACGGGTTCTTGCTAGTTAGCTACCGAGTTACCATCGGGTTCTGTCGGATCTCTCGTATCTTTCAAAGCATTTTTGCACAAATTATAACTACGCACCCCAACAAAATTAGAATTGTGTCAAGTTGAAAAAAAAAAAAAAGAAAAATGACAAAATTGTTGATCAATCGTGAATTACTCTATGGTTTCGGTCGTAAAAGTGTAAAACGACACTTTTACTCGACACCTTTCGTTGCCGGGATGAGACATTAAATCGGCGCGAATTCTCTCTATCATATCTGTACGGATAGTTGGGGATACCCCAGCTTGGGAGCAGCCGGGTACGCGACAAACGGCATCCGAAAACCGCACAATCAAAATCGCTCTGAGATTTATACACGCGTAGATATATATACCGACGCTAGTACTCGAACCCCTCGAATTAGTCGAGCGGTAATGCCGGGGATCGGGTGTCGGTGTAATTGGGACCCGAGGGACTTTCACCCGCCCGGTACGCTTCAACCCTGCGCGCGTGTCCGCGCGTCACACACAAACCGTGCACACCCCGCGACACTCTCTTGTCGTCGATGCGCATAAAGTAACGCTATGAGTTTCTCATCCGCGTCTCGAACGTCTATCAGAAAATAGAAGAATATCCGCTATTGAATTAGACCAACGAATGATGAAAGAAAAAGAAAAAAAAAACCGATTTTTCAATGTGCAAATTCACCCTTTCACGATGGTTAATTATCGAATTATGCTTTATAAGAAATTAAAAAAAGAATTCGCAATTAAGTGTCGCGAACGGCCAACAGTCAATTAACAATCTCGTCCACGAGAATGTACGGAATAGCAATAAGGGTTGAAAACGAGAAGAGAAAGATCGGAGGAAAAGTGTGCGGGAGAGTGAAAGAAACATAGATGGATAAGAGAGGGAAAGCCATCAAAGAACCTCGAACAGGTACCCCGTCGAACGGTGGACGGCAAACGCCGTCACCCTCTCGGTTTTCTCGCACCCTCCGATGCTTCCTCGTGCTGCCGCTGGCCGCGCCGTTTACGGCAAGCCTGGTATCTACGAACCCCGTTGCCTGGACCGGTCCGCACCCCCGTTGCCGAAGCGATAGAGACGAAGCGAGGTTTCAACGAACAGAGGGGTAACCGAGAGTTCGGGAGTTCGCGCGCGCCCGGCGAAACGGTCAGAGTGGCGAGTACCTTTGACGTACACACCTGCTTCCGCACACCGTGAAACACCCTCGAATTCTACTCCCTCCACCGTCAAACCCTTCCCGTTCGTAGAGTGTCAGGGGCTTTATTTTCGCGGTCCCGACACCTATCCTACACACACACATACACAAACTCTTCTATGCTCGTTCTTTTTATCTCAAAGCCGTTTCCCTTTACGGCTTTCTCTGTATATTCCTTAATTTCCAATGAGTCGGAATACGACACATGAAACGGTAACTCTGCCACAAAGGGGATTGTTGAGTAAGCGCGCACGTGGACCCGTTCTATCCCTCCTGTTCAATCTGCCGTTGAATCTTTCTCTCTTCCCAGAACTCTGTCTCTATTTTTCCTCATCCTCCCCCCTGTGCCTGTTTTTCCCCTCCACCACGATCAGGTAACCCTCTCCATAGACCGAGTATGTATTCGGCTCTTAGCATCAGAACAAGTCTCGTAATCTGTCCTTCGGTGTCTCTCGCCAATGTTTGTCCACACACCCCCTTGTGACTTTGTTTCACGGTACACTTCTGTGGCTGCTAATACCCGTTTACGTAATACATTAGGTACTGATATGTGTGTTACCCTGCCTACTTGTGTTGTTCATCGAGTACAAGGGGCATACTTAGCTGGCGATCATTCGGAACAAGTATAAGCGCAACTCTGTCAACGTTTGAAATGCATAAGAATCCTCTATTCATTGAGTCGCAGAAAAATGTTCACATTCCTACAGGGAGAGGACGCAGGCTGCTCGTATAGCCATAAACATCCAAGGAACTTTGCCCCTTCGCAGTCGATAATGTTTTGTCAATGTTTGTCCACTGTCCGGTGACTTTCTCCTATGAGTGTAAACTCCAGTAGCCGTTATACAACTAAGAGAGTTTCAAAGATTCAGTGAATCAGAACGCGCGCCAGTGGCGTAAACGAGCAACGAGCCAAGCAGCGAGAGGCAGGCCTTTCAATAGTCGTCGTCGTCGTCGTCGTCGTCGCCGTGACACAAAGGGGTTGTTTCTTGTCCGTTCGGTCGCAGTCTCCATACAACGTTCAATACGCAAAGCTTCGCTCCGTTCAGGGCTTACCGATCGTCTTTTCCTCTGTTGCGCTTCGTCTCTGCCGATCAGAGTGCATCCGGGTATCTATGCGTATGTTGGCACAGCGTAGACGCAGTCAAGTGTCGAGTGGGTGGCATGGAAAAAGACGGAAAGCGTGAAAGCGAGAGAAAGGAAGAGAGGAAACTCCATCACATTCGCTTCAAAGCGATTCTCTGTCATGCGTTCTGCGTGTGCAGAGTAAGCGGGTACAGCTGTTGGCTATGCGCCAGTTATCAGCGTATGGAAACGACTTTGGATAGAAAAAGATGCGGCTATGGCAATACACCAGTGCCAACCGATGTACTCGGTAACCGTTAACCCTGTCTCTCTACGCACGATGTGGGGTCCCTTTCCCAACCCGTCATATCCCGGCCATTCCCGACATCGTCGACTCTTTTGTCAATTAGCCTTCGACCAGACGGTAGCAACCAGGCACCGGTCGCGCGAGATCGCTCGAGAGACATGCAATACGAAGCACCATCATATACCCTTCCGCAAAACTGGAGATCCGGACAAATGGTCAACTTCCCGATGCGAATAACCGCGAAAAATTTGCAGACAAAGAAAGTTAAATGAGGCAGACGTGAAAACGAAGTTGTAATTAATTAAAATGAGTCGTCAGGTTGTAATTGAGAAGGCAGTCTCTCGTGCTAATGCATCACATGCAAGAGTTTCCTAGAGTCCCACAATTGTTGGAAAACGAAGAAACGAACCTCGAACCTGAACTCATCGTTGTTATCCCGCGTTACTTATTCGCATAGGTATCGAGTGTAGGGTATTAGGAAGGTTGTCCGGTTACGTTCTTCTAGTTGTGGGTCCATCGGAGTTTGAGAACGGAAGCCGACGGTCAAAATCAATTTGCCACCGCGGACTACCAGGGCGAGAAGGGGAAGCGGGTTCTGCTTTCTCGCCCGGCTGATCGGCTAACCCCCGGCGGTGGTGTTCGGTTCTTGCAGAAGGCCCGGTATTATGTCCCGTTCACAGGCAACATCCGCAACCTCTATACTGTATATCTACCGGCCCTCTCCTATACATGGTATATCCTCGCGTAGTCCTGCTGCACCGTGAGGATGTGTACCATCGCCTACACCCAGTTCCTATCCAACAGCAACAGCCAACGGCTAGCAGTAGTAGCACCAGCAGCAGTACCAAGAGAGCTACAGGGGTAGTAGTGGCAGGGCAAGGGGTAGGCGCCGCGGTCACTTTGTGAACTAAGCTGGCTTTGCCCGCTGTTTAATTAAGTCCCGCCTAGACTACTCACTCCGCACTCTCGCTCACTCCGTTACGAACCGGACAACCACCCACCGCCAAGCGTCCCGGACCATCAAACCCAACGTGAATTTACTCCTCCTGTTCGCTCTGGAAGCTACTCGGTTCTACCGGCAAAGAGAGAGCGGAGAGTGATTCGTAAGCCGCGTCGGCACGATTACGCTTGCTTTGCCAGGGCAGTTCACGACCTCGTAAACGTGACACTGTTGCTCCTGCGTTAGCAGCGGAGAACATTGGAGAAATAAAAACCAACGATAAAGATCAGCGAGGATATAGGAAACGAAAAGAGAAACGATGAAATTAATTTACCGTTTTTCTCTTTTTTCGCACGATCGCGAAGCTGATATACGAAAAATCGGAGACTTCAAATGTTTTTAAGGAAATTCATGAATAATAGCAATCGCAAGGGCATTGGGTATTTCTGGGGCATTGAAGTCACCGGACGTATTTTGCATTTAATGGGGTGTTTTGTTAGCTCTACCGGTTTATTCGCAGTATCACCGCGATTTTCGTTCTTTTTTAAATCTCGAGATGAATCTGCACCCCCTGCTTTGCAACCATACAAGGGAACTCGCTTGGGCATTGGGTTCGTCGCAGCCGCGGCGATACGAGCAAAATAAGCATCGAACGTATGAACGTTGAACAAGCGTTATATAGCCTTCGCACGCGCGTATGAATTCGCTCGCGCATAACATTGAGCTTCCGTAATATAATTGTTAATGCGCTGATGGGCCCTCGGGCTGCCCGTCAAGCCAGCCACCGTGTTTATGCATTGTACACGCCGGTATAATGTACGGTTGGTAACGCGTCCGTGGTTCCGTCCACAGCAGTAGCAATATCAGCGTCAGCCACCCAGGCCAACCCCTTACGTAAAAATAGACGCACATCGCGCGAGTGGCGCGACTCGCACTAACATCAGCATCGTTCAGCAAATAACAGTACGATGAACACGCCTCGCGCCGTTATCTCACTTCCTCTCACGCGCCTCCGACATAGTCATAATATAATAATCTCGTACACGTCGCAGTATGAGAAAAAAGAGTAAAGAAAATAACACAGCGAGTGAGAGAGGGAGAGGGAGAGACACGTGAGATGAGATGCTGCGTCTCATCGCCCGGTTTCTATGGAACAAAGTATAAACATTTTTTCTATAACACGATTAGCGTCTTCTTCTTCTTATTTTTATATATTTCAAGCGAAACACATACACAGAGCGGGGTAAAACCGTTTTCTACTCGCTCATCTGTACACCACCTCCGTTCTCCCTCTTACTCCTTTGTCTTCGTCTTTTCATAGTCCTGATTTTTTTTTTTTTTTTTTTCCTTATGCGGATCAGCAATGTCCCTCGGATCGTCTTTTTATTTCCACTGTTATAGCCTCGCTTCCTCGGTGCGCTTTTCTCGGTATCGTTGATATACAATAAGCAAACGGGGTAACGACGATGCGTCTCTTTCGCTTTGTATTATATCACGGTCGAGGGACGTCTTTGGGAAGAACGAGTTACCTTCCCATATACACAGTAGCATGCTAATAGATTCGCGAAACGCAAAGATCCGCGGGAAACAACCCGTGCGGTACCGATCTCCTCCCTCTCTCTAGTCTTTGCCGCGGGGTCAATTTTCCCGGTTTGATGGATAAGATAATTATATATGTACCACGAGACTTTTGCATAATGTGAGCTCGCGGGCGCAAACCGGCAAATTATATTCTTGTTTGCGTCTGCGTGTGCGTCTATGTATGTATGCATGTAGAAGAAAAATAAACAGATTACATCCCCATGTTAAGAAAAGCCTCGAAGTTCTCGAAGGGGTTGTCGATTCCTTAGTATACCGATTCGCAGATGAATGGAAATTAAATTTCAAACCGACGCTATCGCGAACGAAGTTTTTATCTATTTTTAACTTATCAACTGATAGTAATTAGGGAAAAAAAAATCTTATCGATAGAGTGAACTTTTATTGAATCAACGACTGGATGAATAACGATATGAAGTGAATATTGATTAACAGGGTATGTCTCGTAAATTTATGTCCAAAAGCTTTTGTCTATAGACAGAATAGAACAAGAGGACCCCAATGTCTCGCGATAAACTGTCTCGTAGGTAGGAAGCGATCTGGGCGGGCGGCGTTTACGCCTCTCAAAGACTCAAATATTTAGAATGCCTAACGTAGTCGCGAGAAGGGCGTTTGCCAGTGTACCGATAGTGCAACAAGACGGGGGCGGGGAAGGGAGACGAGAGAAACACAGAAGAACGATAGCAGCAGGTCTCAGTATGTGTAGCGCGAGAGAGGGAGAGAAGTAACGCTTGTATACCAGCGCCTAATCGTATTTCATAATAATGCTTCGCGGCAACGGGTATAATAAACAAAGAGCACGTAAGAAATACCGCTCTCGGCTGGTGCCTACATACACGCGATAGAACATAGCTACTGTATGTACTCACGCGCCAACCAGCAACAGCAACCAGAAGCAAGCGAATCGAGAGAGTGAGAAATCGCTCTCGTTCTATCGTCGAGCTTACCTCCCACGCACACCGCACCCTCTCTCCTCTTCAACCCCCTTCGCGCGGTCTACACTAACCAACGATGAAAGCTTATTTACACTCGTATATGCCAAGCGTTACGAAGTACGTAGGAGAGAGTTAGAGGACTCGAAATTTCGTCGGTACATGGAATTTAGATGAAATTGCGGAAATTACTTCGACCCCCTCAGGAAGGATAACGAGGTCGGGGGTGGGAGAAGGGGTATGACGGCAACAACGTTGCATCTACACAGTTACAGCAGACGGAGTAGAAGTAGGATAATGTTAGATACCGCGAGTAACCAGGAGCCTGATGACACGTGAAACTGGAATTTGGCGAACACCGCTGACGCCGATACTGAGAAAGTTATGCGCGCCGGTGTACCTCAGAGCACATGCGATATCTATGAGAGATCTGATACAAGTATTGGCAATAAAAGTCTTTCATATGCATTACATATATTTCTCGTGTACCATTTCGGTCTGAAATGTATGATGAAATAATGGATGACGAGAAATAAAGAATTCTTTTGGATGATGTAGACGAGTCCAACAGCTATGTTCTTGCGAAATTCTTAAAGTGTTGATATAATGTCGATCCGAAAAAAAAATAAAAAAAATTGTTTGAACGATAGCATTCTAAGCCATTCTGACAACATCGCAAGAAAATATGACAATTTGCCATATTACCGGTAATTACCTTGTAGATCGTACATTTTTAATGGCCAATATTCTTCAATTTTTTTCCGAATTTTGCACAGTATATCTAAAGCCATACGGATCCTCCAGGTGGAATCGTCGCGGTCCGACTCATCTTTTATTGTTCATCATGAGATAACTGTATTCAGAAGATTTCTCAAATTCTCTAAATGTAGGATTTTTACGTATAACGAAGGTGCGTGTGCGTAAATAATTTGTAGCTGGACGCTCCGATGGGTTAGGAATGTATATATATATATGGCAATATTTATGCGTATCGCATAACGGTCGGTGTATTTCAGAGGAGTGAATTCTTTGAAAAAGTAAAGCATTAAAATGGATAATCACACGTCCGGAGTGGCGTCGTAATTTCGCGTCCTCGAAACAAAACGAGGGAAAGACAGAGAGTCGCTCGTGAATTCTCGAGTTCGTTCCTACGGCTCTCTCGGGTCGTTCGAGTTTTGCCTTCTCGTCTGACGCCCCTCACTCCCCCTCCTTCCCCTTCCCATCATTTAAAAGTGCGGCTTTAGCGCGTGCCAAGCGGAACCTCGAATTACGTGAAATTACTCGTGGCGCGTAGGGCGTAAATAAATAAAGTTCATGTGTAACGGGTAACCGGTGATTATCAGCCCGCGGTTGTCACCCCACATCCAAGTGTGCCACACAGTTCTCGTATGGATAGCAATCCTTCACCGCAACTCTTTCTCTTTCTTCCCATTCTACCTTTCGTGTAATTTCTCTCGTTTTCACACCATTTCCAACGAAAACTGAACGTTTATCCCTAACATATTCATTACTTGTGCCATAAACGCGACCATTAACTTCCGCGGGTATCGTTATCGCTTCATGATTATCGTCGAGTGCCATAGTTTTCACAAAAGAAATCAATAATTTCTTATCGCAAACTTCGAAACGATATTGCATATCCCTTTGTAGATTTTTACCGTACATTTCAAGCGTTTTTTTCGGTAATGCCTTACATTTTATTCATTTTTTCATCCAACAAAGCAATGATACGAGATCTCCTTCTCTTATGGCAAATTTGCAGATATTATTTAGGGTTTGGAGTAGAAATATCAGAGAGCCAGAAATTCAAGACCCCCGTTAATGCTTTGGGATGCGAGGAGAATCCTCGTAAAGTAGAATCCACCCCCCTTAAAGTCCTACTGTCGGTCTGTCGGTCTTCTCGTTGCCGGCTACTATATTCCTCGCACTGCTTTCTATTATGCATGCCTCCCTTATTGGCAGTAAACGGGCTTACCCTTCCTTCGAACCCCCGTGCAACCCCCGAACGACTCGCTCCGGCATCACGACGTCTCTTCTGCTGTGCGCGGATCTGCGTTTCGAATTACGACCGTAGGCATATTTATAATTATTAGCAGTAATGCCGAGAGTAACGTCGGGCTTTCTCCGTGCCTTCGCATTTGGCAACGAGAAAACGAACGATGTCGCGAGTAGATTCGGTGAGTTTTTAGCCAGACAAGCCGCCTAATAAATTCGCGGAGACGATCATGAATTTCGACAACAAAAATATCGATGTTACCGTTGTTTTTACAGCGAAATTTATTTTATGTCCCAAAAAAAAATAATCTTTCAAATTAAACGCGAGTCATGCGAATAATAGCGATTGGTTTGTTTCTCCGCCGACCTGTATTTTTCGTTTATCAGAAAATACGATGTGACACGCGTGTGCGTAAGCAAAAATTATTCAGCATATTGGTACACGTATCATCGGAGAGAGACGCACAACCCACGCGGTACGATGGAACGTTTAGGTACGTGTTCACGTCGCCACGAATGATCTCGTTCGCCACAACCAATTTGGCGTGGGCGAATGGTTCATAGTCATTGATGGGTCGTACGCGTTAACGATTATGTTTTCGGCTGTAATCATCGGAATGATTGTCTCGATCGTCGCTCTAATAAAGCCCGATGGGCGAGAGAGTACGAACGCCGTACTGCGTTGCCGTACATACGTTGTGTATATGTGTACAGACTATACGAAGTCCGTACGACCACCATACCATCCAACTGGATGACGATGATGGCGCGCACGTAATTGCGCTTGATCCCCATTCCAGCGTGCGATGTCGCGATCACCGACAACGAGCGAAATCATTGTGAAATGTGGCTTGCGGCCCTACAAACCGCCTCATTCGCCCCCACACCACCCTCCCTTTACTTGTCGCATTGAACAATTTGTCGAATTAGCGGAAAAATAGACAGCTCACCGCGTTATTAATGTTTCGTTGTCAATTATAATTTCACTGGGATGTAACTACATTATCGACAGTTATCACTATATACGGTTTTTTAAATTCATATACTTTTTTTCAGTCAGCTTTAGGATTGAAGTTTTTTTTTTTTACTCATTGAAATGATAAAATTGGTGCTCATTGACTCGATATAATGACCGAACTACTAATAAATTTCTTTTAAAGTTAAAGTAGTCGATTTTACTATATTTTTTTTTAATCGTCAATTAATATAAATATATCTTCGGGATTAAATAGAACTTACATAGTTTTTGATTTCGACTGTTTCTCTGGGCGGTTTAATGAAATTCTCTTGACGATGATATTAGAGACTGAACAGGAAGATCCCGTTTGGATGGGATGAACCTCTTGATCCGGCAATTACCGGTATTCGGACAATTCCTACTTTGAGGGATGGAGAAATCGTCCAAGTAAGATCCGAACATAGACGGGTTTGAGGGAAGAGGAAGGTGGATCGGGGAGGCATTGAACAATCTTAAGACAGCGAGCTAAGACGTTCGCGGTTTCGCGCGCGCCCGCGCGAGGAGGCGAAGGGTCCTTCCGTAATTACGCCGACCGCAACCGCCGAACACCACTACCGTTACGCGAAGGGTTCACGAGAAAGTGCCTCCTACTCACTCTCCTCACTCTCTCCCCGCAAAATCCTTACCCACCCCCGTATTTGCCACTGCTGTACTGCTCCCGCCACTGCGCGTTAACTCCTCTCTTCCAACCCTTTGACCCTGTGAATAACAACGCGGAGACTTTGGAATTGGCAAAGCCTTCTCTCGATGTCTAGTTCACTTGAGAAGTTTCAGCTAAAGGATTACGGGTATGCGAAGTAAAGTTTCTTAAGCTTTAAGACGAAAATAAATAATGTCATTTACTTTTCTGCGAATGAATTTGTTCAAACTTATTTTTTCTTAAATAATAAAAATAATAATAATAATATATAATATATATAATATAATAATAATATATAATTCTGGCAGCAGTAATTAAAACGATTCTAAAAGAATAAAAGTAACTCAATATCAGGGAAGCAATAAATAATAGTCGTTGTCCCTCACGTTTATTAAGCCGAATTAAATCCACAAAATTCTTAACGAAGTTTCTCTATCTGTAGTTTCTATACCAATTTTTGTACCTCATCTATTTAAATTAAATGATATAACTTCATTAGTAATTTTATAAAATTTAATACAACTAATTGTATTAAAAAAAAAAAGTCGCGACAGAAAAAGAGGAACAAAATCGTCGAACATGATAAATCACATTTTCATTTATTCAATATACTGAACGACGAGGTTGGTAAATTTTGGCTCGCGTTATGTATATTATCGAAATACGTAACGAAAGCCATATATCGATATGCCACTGCCGTTGTTTGGGGTATTCGTTGAATTAGTAACGTCGAAAGCCTCGAGCATATAGTCGCGGTATGGGTGGAAGGGACTTGTAAACTGTAATTGCATTAATTGCGGTGATATTTTGGGCCCAGGTGCCTCGGCACCCGCCGTGGCTCGTTAATAGCGGCCATTATCGTTCCTATACTATATAATACTACCCGGGTTCTCTCGTTCTCGAAACGGAGTCGGAACCGAACGAACTGGCTTTACCGTCCCCCGTCCCGCGAGGTCGACGGATCTGAAAGGATCGCCGACCTCGTAGTTCACGGTGTCTGAAAGTCTCAAATTCGACGCTGCGCAGTGTCTTCCTTTCGTACTGTTAGCACGCCGATGCAAACTTTTGAGCTTCAATTTCGCCTTAAAAAAATTCCAAAAAAATGTAAAAAGTGCGGTGCGTACAATAACATCAGCATACATCAGAAGAGACATTCTCGCCGATGTTGTAGTCAAAGAGCTCGTAGAGACGAGCGAAGCTTCGGCATCCTTCCATCTCGAGGAATCCGCCAATCGATTATCACGCTTTTGCATATCGATAGCACGGTACGATCGTCGATGCCGCCACAGCGTAGCTGTCCTGTTGTCGTGGCTATACTATGGAAACCCATATTGCTACGTTTCGACGCGTACATAATATACGCGCGGACGTGTGCATGTGTGTACGGTACGCCTTTAACCGGGTGCACACGCACTCGCCCGTGTCCGCGCAATTCTCTTCTCTCGCTATGTTCACTCTCTCGTGCACGAACGCCTCGCAGCCTCTCTCTGCTCGCTACACGCGTACGCATACATAGTAAATTATACCATGGGCTATACACAGTGTCGTAGAATATCTATAGGTGTTTGCTGCTAGATACTCGTATCCTATCGTATACGGACGTTGCTTCCGATGCTGACGGTGAACATCGCGGCTGGCGATCATCAGCGACGCGCGCGTTCACGCACACAAAGTGCGAATAGGCGATGCCCCCTTCCCCGCTAACTTCACCCCCTCCCCCCCCTGCCCCCCGCGCGATGTGTGTGCAGACTCGCTTCTCTCGAGGCCACGAACTAATGACACCGGAGCATCGGCAACAGCACAACGTAGCAGCTCCATAGCTGCCGTTTGGTGCTATAATACTCGTGCCTCGAATATCATCGGCGCGATATTGCCACCGCGAGAGATTAATGTTTCACCGACGGTGTGTGTGATACACCCCGATGGTCCTTCCAAGCCTTCCATCACACCCCTTTCTACTCGTGAATTATAACACCGAACTCTTCGGGGGCCTTGCGTTCGATATACGATTCATTGGGCATTCGAAACACGAAATATTTCGTGCCGTTCGGCAAGATATTGGCGTAGACATTTGGCAATTGATGGCACACTGTCATGCAGTCATAAATTCTTACTATTAACAACTATCGAACTTTGACAGAGGCGTGAAAGTCTGTTTCTTGATGAAACCGTAAACGCTTAGTTATTACCGGACGACAGAAAAAAAGACCATAAAATCATCAACATGCCGGGAATTTCGCAACGAAAGAATATTTGCGAAGAAATTTCGTTCGTTTAATAATTTTGCAAGAGACATGCATTTTCAATGCTGCGCTTTCAGATATTCATAATATAGAGATAAATTTCGGTAAACTCGCGTATAACACAATTTAAATACAATTTTCGGATAACAGGCAAAACAGATAAAAACAGACGGAAATTTAATAACTAATGAATATTAATATTTAGTTTTTTTAGATATTGTTAATATAGAGATAAATTTCGATAGTCTCGTTTATATCGAAATTTGATTATAATTTTCGGATACGCGAATATTTGTCAAATAAACATCGAGAAGTGTCTACGATCGTAACATTGTGACAGGCAGTTTGCATGGAAACGTTCATTGGGCCGTACGTACATGTTGCGTATGGGTTCTCTCTTCGTCTCTCTGCTTGGGCTTTTGCGGGACAGGAGAACGAGAGAACGGAGGGTGAAGAGAGCGTTAGAGGGATTGAGAGAGGGCTCGTTCCTGTTCGACAATGCTGTTTATAGGGAGAGAGCGTCGACACGAATGCATCGACGCTGCATATAGTTGCTCCCTCACTCCCCGCAACGATCCTCGACGTACTCCTGGCTTCGTATACCGGACAGGATGCCGAAGCGCAGGGAGTTCGCCGCTCCCCGACGATCTCGATTCTAGCCGCGCACTTCATATACCCCCCTCCCCCCCATCGTCCCCGCGACAACCCAACCCCCTTCGCACCCTTCGCGCAGTCCCGTATATGCGCTTGCAACCGCCGAACCGCGCGCTTCAACCACCTCTCTCTGGCTCTCTCACGGCTTGGTTATTGTTCACGTTAATTGATGCGTTATGTTTGATGCCGTTGTGATAGCCATTGTACGCGGGGGTGTCCACTGATAACTGAGTTACTGACTGCGGCGACCAGAGTGCACTCAAACCTAATTATCTCGACCCGATGCAACTGCCGCATTGCGTTCCCGCTGTTGCAATACGTATATGTATAACTATACGTATCGAATGTAGCATTAGATCCATTCTCGGTTGCGAGTATCGAGATCGAAACTTTGTGCTTCGCTTAGATTCGTCGCTATCGCGAAACTAATTCAAATTGTGAAAAATAATCTCATAGGCAATATGTTTTCTTTGGACGAGACACGGTCTGGCTATAGCGGATCTTTTCTACTGCAACGTTGAAGTGACATTTTCTACTGTCGACCCGTCGGTAATAGGAGACTAATCAGTTTGTAGGTCGAAACTACTATCCCGGAACTCGAATTAGTGTCATCAAATAAACAACGAAAAGTTTCTTTTTCTTTTCCTGTAAAGTACAAAAATATCTTCAAGGTATTTTTCTTGTCGTCAATTTCTCTGAACGGTTTATGCAAACTTATAGAAACGGTTGACTAGCATTGAAACGATGAGCTGTTGTCTCTTCATTCTTGTCCATTCACTCGCTACCGACGATTAGGCTGTTCGCTCATTCAATTAATTTTTACTTCGTAAAACGATTTCGCGCGGACGAGGTGAAGTGTGCGCAACCGCGGTGTCGTAAAGACGGCTACTTTACGCACAAAACGCCGTTCGAGAGAAGATAGAAGTTGAGTGAAGTGAGAGAGAGTGAGCGACAGTGGGTGGAGGTAGAAGAGTGAGGTTGGCAGAGGAGGTTAGCGCCTGCGAAACGGAAGCTCTCCGCCACGATAAATCCTGAAATTCAATTCGCTCGCGCTCAGTCCTCTGAGCATGTCTGCCCACGCCCGGGGAGTAACCACTCGGCGGCAGCTCGCAGGCGCGTCTGAGAAGGTCGTGCGCCATCTACTATAATACCCCTCTCACTCGACTATACGGTTCGACTCATTCTCCTTTATTTCCCGACCACTTTTAAATCCTTTCGGCAGATTCTTTGACGATGACACTTCGCTCGTAAAGTATCCTCAAATATTCAACTCCTCCGTGCGCGGTTCGACTCTCTCTCCTTTATGTATATCTCACCTCGCCGATGATATTGCAATCTTCGAAGACCCGCACCTCGACCCCGCGCGCAATTTACGTTGGTAATAAACCACGAAGACAAAAAAAAATCGGGAAGAAAATGAAAAACATGCATGCAAAAGCCACCGAAACAAATATTGTTTGGTCAAAAAATATCTGAGATAAATAAAGTAACAAAATTGTATGCCGATCGGTTTCTTTGTAGTTTCGGCAGCACTGGTGGCCACATTTCACAGGAATATCTAATAATTTATTGAAGCCGAAGCAATACGCGTATACGACCCTTCCACTCGTTTCCTTTCTCTCGTTTTCTTTTCCATTCTTCCCCCTTCCCTCTCGTTCCTCATCGCACATATCGCGGAAAATTACATTTTGTTGGCTGTAAAGGGGAGAGAGCTTGCTAGCTAGGATGTGCGTCGTAAAAATCGTAACGCGAACAACGCGACCGACCGAATGCGGCGGTGCAAAGAGTGCGGCAAGCGTACGAAATTGCACTGGCCCTCCGCCTATCTGTTGGCCATCAACATTGCTCTGCGCTTGATAGACCCTTTGTAAAACGTCATTCCGCGGGAGCTTTTATGCTCTTGCTTCTCGGGAAAGTCGAAAGCACACTAGCGCGCGTATATCCCATCATCGGGGTCATTTTTTTTCTCTCTTCTATTTTTCCACTGTCACGATGCAATAGCGACATACCATTGGCATGCGTTGAATTTCCCAAAAAAAAAAAATCACGATACTCGTTCTACATGTATTTTCAACGAACTGTACCTCAAACTTTGTGCAGTTGGCAAAACCCAACATCGCGAAATGGCCGCTGCTTCGTATAATCGAGATTCGTTTATTGCCAATAAAACTCAGCGTCGATAATTTTTTTTTTATAATTCATTCGTCAAAACTGCAAATATAACTTTATCGTTGTTCGCGTTCTAGTTTCATTGATCCAATATCGTTAACCGAGCGGCAAATTCTTCGTCACGTTCACGAGGGTGAAACCGGATTATAGTCTTAGACTCACCAAGGATCGTGAGAGGTCTCGCTAGTTAGGTTGGTTGGAACATAGGCAAGGTCGTCTTTGAGATGTTCTCAACTCCGATGTAGACCATCCCTCGGTCGTCTTTCGATACGATATTCGAGTAGACTCTTCGTATACCGAAGCAATCCTAACGCAAGTCCATGAAGCGTCTCTGAGCTGTTCTCTTCCGGAGAAGGAATCTCTGTCTGGTGTTGGAGTCTTCGGATCGTTGGGTTTTCAAGGAACGTAGTTGGTCCAGGGAACCCTACTATGGCCAGGTTCAGCTCGGGGCATTTCTGTCCACCTCGCAGATCTTGTGTCCGTTTACTCCATTATCGAGCGCGGGATCCCCTGCAGGGCAGACCAAGGCAACGCTGAAGTCTGACCATTAGTTCTCTCGTCGATCTGGTTCGCTAACGCATACAACACACACACATACACACACACACACACACACATACACACACACACACACACATATACACAAAAGCAAATGTACCATCAGTGCATGAAGCATCGAGTTCTGCTTACCCTCACGTACTTCTAACGCTCCAACGTGGGTCTCCCATAGTCCGTTCGCCACGTACTCGTCGCAGGTATGATGGTGGGCAACGCGCAAAGCCTTGTAATTAAACTCTAGAAGCGTCTTAGATGCAAAACGTACTTGGTAAGCGGAGCTTACCCAGTAGGATGGGAAATCGGAAAGGACAAGGAAGTGCAGTACGTGAGGGAGAATCAGCGAGCGAGCGAGCGAGCGAGAGATTGAGGGAGCTTTCCCAGGCGTACGATGTTGCTCTGGCAAGAGATACCGCCTCTGGTTCAAGACTTGGACCGGCCAGTTGGGATCCGAAGGAGCACCGAAGCGCCAGTAACCCATCTCGTTCTGCCTCCGTTCTCCTCACACTCTCCCTCTTCACGAAACAGATCCCCCGTCTCGCTTACTCACTAGACTTTCCCCCTCTCGTTCCATTGCAAACCGTTGATGGGTTCTCTCCGAGTCCCGGAAGTGGTACCTGGCCTTGCCGGCGGCCAACGGTCCCTCACACTCTCCTTCGGGGCACCCAGTACTATCTCAAACCGCACGCGCGTATATCGAATTTCCGCCAAGCGTAACGCCTGGACCCAAAAGATTTACCAAGATTCATACACGCACACCCATCGGCCGAGATCGATAGACAGACGGACCACGGATCAAAACTCGAGTTACTCGAGATTTCACGAGCGTTGAACTCGACGGGGATTCGGCGTCCATAAACGTTTAGTCATTCGGAAATATCGTTGAAAGGTGTGTGTGGGCAGACAGTGGGTGGTGAAGATCGATGGAGATTGAAACGATTTCTTCCAGGAAATATCGTTATCATTCCTCGTTTTGGTGCGAAAGAAGCACAACGAAAAGATAATTCAATGGCAGGTGGCCGTTGTCGAATTGGTGCTCCGATGCCGACAACTATCCATCGGCAAGCTGCGAACTAATGGAGACGTATCTGCCGGGGATACGCCCCCCGCGTTCGCCGGTACAGTATACGGTGGCTTTACTAGCGATCAAGCGAAGGTGTTACCGGGATTGAGTCGTTGCACCGGTCTATCCATTCGACTCTCCCGGTTCACCGCTATCTACAGTCTATAATCCGAACTTTCGTTCTGTAGATCATTCTTTTACTTGGGCCATCAGTGGCAGGGAGTGTCAGCGGATTCCTAAGTTCATTTCTCGTCTCGAGACGAGAAAGCAATAAAGTAATGGACTTGCGCACGCTATTTTTTTCTCTTTCTCTTGTATAGCCTGTCTACGTTTTTTTTTTTCTTTCTTTACGATGTATATTTATCATAAGTGGAAAGGACGTACACGATCCTCATTCACCGTCCGAGACGATTAACTAATGTATTTTTCTGTGCCAACCCGAGCCGTCAATCATAAACATTCGTAAGTACTGTACATTATACCGCCGAAACATACTGATCTTGAATCGTGATGATTGATGAGTTCGCGAGATGCAGATTATAATTATAAACTCCCGAGGATTGTTCGACGAGTGACGAAATTGGGAAGACGAGCATTATTTGTTCGATCTTTCGGAATGCAACCCTGCGTGAAATTTCACGATGGAAGGATATTTGATTTTCTTTTGAAGGACTGGCAGCGGTCTTGCTGTGTGTGTGCGTATTCGAGAACATTGCTGCGCTTGACTCGCTAGCTACCATAACCCATGCACAGAGAGATTGTAATTACTGGTTTCGTAACGAGACGTCACTCGTGAGACATGACCACGATGAGATGATTGATCACCGGATGAGCGCACACACATACACGCAGTTCGTATCCCCAAAGTTTCCTTCGTTCACGAATGAACTTCTGTTTCACGCTGGTAAAGCTTCCTCTTCGGGGCTTCTTGTCGCATCGTTATCTATATTCCTTGCTTCGCGTTCATTATCGATACAGGTGAAATTACGATTTCGAACTACTCTCCTTGCCGGTACCAGTTCGATCGATTTCGCCGAACGTGTCTTGCCCTTCGAGACGCGGAATTAAAGGGGTGGAGAGAACGGAGAGGGAGGGCATCGACCGAACGTACCGCATTCTCGGCCGTCGTTAATTGTCGGCAAATATTAAATAACTGCTGACGGATTGGACGAAGGGAGACGAAAGAGTGAGAAGAGAAGAGAAAACGTGCTGCGAGTGCGAAAGAGAAGCGATTCAAAGACCGCGGAGGAAAAGGTCGGTCGAGGGTGAAAACATCCACGAAACGGGTTGTTGCTACCTTGAAGAGCAAATACATAATGCCTCGATGGTTTTGCAACGGGACTACGACGAGACAAGAGGGGGTGTCGGAGAGGGAGGAAAGGGGGAGGGAGGGTTACAAGAGATAGAGAGAACTGACGCCAGAGCAGAACGCCCCGACGGTCGGTGATTGAAATTTGGAAACTCGCTTTGACACAATTACCCGGGCGTTCTGCTACGAAGATATCAAGAGCCTCACGCTCGTTCCTGCCTTCGTTCGTTCCCTATCCCTCCATGTCGAAGGGGATACGGCCCACCGAATTTCCCTTTCTCGCTTCACAATTATTGGCAAAATCGAACCGTTGCAGTGGAAAGCTCGCTCACCACTCTGAGCCGAAGCTTTTCGTTCGTTCCCGAATAACCGCGGGTATGAGATATCGTTCCCATCCGCCTTTTCTCTACCCGGATTCTCTGTGACCGTTGGCGCACAGTGTAACACCTGCCGAAACTCTTCTGTACACAAAGTTCATATTTCCGCCAAAAACGCCACTTTTCTCGACTGCGGCTAGTGAAATATAAACAAAGTAAAGTTAAACGAATATTTCGGTTAACGGTCGGCTAAACTATAACGTCTCTCGACGTAACCGTAAAATTTTAGCTTACCACATACTTTTTCCGCGAGGATGAGTTGATGGACTCAAGATATAGACAAGCGGAGCACGTCTGCGTTATTAATAGCAACAGGAAGTCTTACTAATAGATGTAGCTTTCGTGAAACTATCTTAGAGAAAATTGGGTTTAATATGGTTAACTCCGTGTTTGTCGAGCCGACAAGCTTCCTAATGAGGACTGGAGACTCATCATAAAAAATTGAAGTACGGCTGACATCATTCTTAAATCCGTCATAGATATGGTGATACCAAACAAAAAAAAAAAATTGTCGAAAAAACGAATTTTTGTCGAAGAAACGAGTCGAAGAAACGAATAGCGAGTTGGGATAACCATTTTGAAACATAAAATAAGTTGCATCAATTTACTATTAGAATTCTCTTAACTATTTATTAGTTCTCCCAACTCGTCGTTTTTTTTAGTGATGCATGAGAAACGAGATTTTCAAGCGAACGTACTTGCTATTCACCGATCTACTACCGATCTTGAATAGTTAGACCGTCAAGCTGACATCGATATTTGAAGTTCGATTGGATAGGGGACATGATAGGAGTCGGGGACATGATGAACGTTTTCGAAACGAATCTTACAACGAGAAGGTGAAGCCAATAATGTGCTTCGCCGTACAAGAACGGCAAGGAAGCCTCGCGTGTTCCTGTAGCTGATTTCTCGGTCCTCGGAACGTTCATCGATGACTCCTACCATATCGGATTGGAAACACCCACATCCTTATTATAGCCAATTTAGTTGTTCATAGCTATCCATAGTGCTATCTTTCTTTCTCTGGTTTCACATCGAAATCATTAGCATGGGATACCTACCATCACCCAAGACAAATACGCAGGACGAGTATACATTGAAATCTCTCTTCTCGTATGCTACCGCTAATTGAAATCCTTTCACATATGAAACACAAACCCGAATCCAGTGTCATCCAGAACGACTGCTGTTCTTGCATTGAGCTCCACTATAACGGGTTCGAAAGCCTGGGGTAGCGGATAGGGTCGAGTCTGCTCGTCGTTAGTTGGGGAAGGGAAGGGGGCTTTGCTGTCGGCTAAATTCTCTTTGCTGGATCTTTAATGCGGCAATCTTGGGGCGTGATAAACGGGACCTGGACAAACGGCGTAGCCACAGCGAAAGGGAATTCGAAAAGTGAACCACGCGAATATCGTTCTCTCTATTCGTAATATGGAATACACCTCGTATGCATATCCCAACTGCACAATGCCCGCAACGGCACCCATTACATCGTACAAACAAACGCGACGCAGTGGACATTGCGAACGGTCCATCATCTCTTGACGCGACTGCACTGAAAGACAACTGAATACTGTTCTGTATTTCGTTTCCTTTGAAGTATGCCGAGCGACGCATAACCCTCTCAGTCGGAACGAAATGTCTCCGAGAATTCCTTTTTGCATTTTCTTTCGAAATCGCCACGCGATGATTGCCGAGATGGGATGATTATTTATGAGAATTGTTGGGTATCGAACGAAAGACTCTCTGTCGCGAGAGCTAAAACGTTTGGAATTCATTTACGAGCCATTGAATAACTCGGAAAATGGATAATGTAATGTAAAGAACAAACGTTCCTTGCATAAACACGGGGATTAAAAAGGCAACGATATCGCTTCTCGTTGAGTCGCACAGTGTGCACAGTAAGTCCGTGTTTCTCGAGCCTTCTTGGAGTCGGTGACGCTCGGGGAACGTAGAACGGGAGTCGCGAAGCTAAGGTATCCATGCACTGTACTCGTTGAAAGGAAATTTATGGGAATTAATATTGGCTCCCCAAGGAGAGTGCCGGGCAGGAGGGGGAGGGGAGGGGAGAAAAGGAGCGGCGAAACGACGGGAGGTCCCGGGGACCCGCGGAATGCGAGCTTCCGGCATACATGGAGGGAACTTTAAGAATTTAATTCCTACAGTGCTTGGCTTGTATGCTTACACACTCTTTCCACATTGCCCCCCCCCCCCCACCCTCTTCAACGAATCGCTTTTTATTCCTGCTTTACTACATCGTTTTCATTTTTTTCTTCTTTTCTCTCGTTCTCTTTCACTCCATGCCATTTTCTCCCGTGAGTTATTCTCCTCGTCGCAGAGTTTTTGCTACGACGATATTCAAAATACAAGCCTCTCTCGCAAAGGCCAATTTCATTCGCGTCTCGAGAGCACAATTTCAATTTTCCCCACTCCGCTTTCCAAACGCCCAGAGCCGCGCGCCCACCCTCCCGATACCGGCGTCAGGGTTTCACGGCGCTCGCGAATTCTTTCGCTTCCTGCTGCAAACACGCGTATTCGATAAAGATTAAGATGAAATCTCCATATCCGCCGCGGCGCGATGTGCGATAGGCCGGGTAGTCGGATCGACAGAAAATACATCGGTAAAAAAATTAAAAAAAAAAAAAGAAAATGAACTGGCAGCGCCCAGATGCGAGTGTCGCCTGTGCGAAACGAGAAAATATAAACAGCAGGATGCATGAAACGATCAAAGATTCTTCTAGATATGTAATAGGACTGTTATGAAGATTAAAATCTTTGTCCCTGCAGAGAGTCTGATGATAATAATTATAGGATATCAGTCGAGAACTGGTCGCATTTGCGGTCGTACGCGGATACCTCGATCGCGGGACAGAAGTGAGGAGGAAGTCTACGTCGACTTCGAATGACTCTCGATAATTATTCGTTTTTTTTTTTTCATTTTTTTTTCTCTCCCCTCCATGAAACACGTGAACGAAACTATTAATGTCATTGCAATCATAAACAAGTTTCAGTTGTTCCACCTTTTTTTTTATCGCTGAACACACGTTCGCAATGTGGAGACAGGAGTGTCCATTTGGCAATCCACGCACGCTGGCAATACTGTTCGCTGAGTGATTCTGTGGATTTTTGTTTTTTTGTTTCTATCTCGCTATACACGAGGCGAGAGAACACGAACGACAGGGGGAGAAAAGAGAAACATTCGATGCTAGACGCGTGAAAATCCAGTGGTCAACGCGTGTTTCCCTATAGCGATATCGAAACGACACGAGGAGGAGAATAGAAGGTTCGTCGTGTAGCGAGACAACAAAAAATTGCCATTAAGCGTCCTCGTCTCCCTGACATTCGTACTGATATAGGGGGCGAAGGGGGGAGGGGTGAAGATCCCAGATCGAGAGAACCCCAGCAGCTCGAGATATTAAACGCCCAAACGTGATAAACTAAAAAACACACCCCTGGGGTACCCGTGGAATTTTTTTCCCCGATGTCCATCGCCATCGCAGCGAGTGGTTCTTGTTGTTTTTTTATTTACCGAAACGATATGCCGAGAAAATGAAATATCATCGGCGCATAAGTTATCAGTAGGTGGGAATCTCGCCAACTCTCGGAATACAGGGAGATCAGAAAGAAAACACAGTGGCGGTACTCAACGTATCCGGATAACCGCAACACGAGGGTGTTCTTCTTTATGTTTGCCGGATAAGAAGGGCGATAGGAGAAAGACGGGGAAAAAATATACCGGCTTTTAGTTGAATAAACAACTGTGACGATATCGAAGGCGTGACAAAGTCGACGCATATGATTATGTAATTTTTTTTTTTGGTTATGTTTGTTCATCGTATTACCGCGGTGGATTGCTTATCACGAGTAGATTTTTTGTTTGGGAATTATTAGTCTGTTGCCGCATGAAATGATACTCTACGGTTAGAAAACGGATTAAGTAATCTTTGCTGTTTTTAGTTTCAATTTCAATCAGCGCTTTCATTGATCTCAAACAATTGGCGAATGGTTCACATTTCTGTAGTTTCTATTGCTATTCTTGATGTTTTGCTCCCCAAGGAAGTGAGGCTCGTTGTCGTTGGAAGAGTAGAACGTAAAACGCCAATTTTGTCGCGTTTGTGCGACCGTAACGTTTATTGGCAGTAAGGGAAATTGTATTCTCTGGATTGTCGACTTGCAGTAGTAATATTAAAGGGAATGAGGGAGGGGAGAAGCCAAGGGTGGGTCGGATTTCAGTTAGTATTAGTGAGAGCTGAGTACTGAAAGAGCGAAGCGACGAAGAGACTGAAAGAAAGGTTTGGGCGAAGAAAGGAGAAACAACGCTGACCGAATAAAATGAATCGCCCTGTGCATTTTGGGCTATGGCCGCGTCGATGGTGATAATGGTGGTGTTGCTGTCGGTGAAAGAGAAAAAGACCAACGAAGAGAGTGAGAAAGAAATAGTGAAAAAGTGAACGATGATGCTGAGTCCGAAAAAAAAAAAGAAAAAAAAACGCCCGTTCGACTATAGATGGTTATCGTAGTAATCGTGGTCTCGCCGGACCACGATAAAATAAAACGTTTGCCCCGCCGTACCGCCGACCCCGGCCAATCTAATGCCGGGTTATTTTTTTAATGGCCCGCACGGACCCTCGAGAACGAGGAGAAAACAGCGAAAGAAGAAGACTTGGAACAAGTGGTATATAAAGAAATCCCGAGGGGGGTTGCTGAACGATCGATATTATTGATCAACAGTGTGCGCTACAACGAATCCTTTTATTTTCAACCACTCATCGATACCTTAGCATCTCGCAAAAAAAAAAAAAAAGATAGACAAAAAAATGCTGAACGCGATTCGAACGTAAGTTGGAAAAAAAATCCTGAAATCGAGAAATCATCCCGAAATATTTTTTGATCGAAGGGATAACACGAGCGATAGGGTGAACCTTCGCAGCGAGTGAAAGTAGGTAAACGATTTTCAGAAAGGGCGAATATAGCCAGTGAGAGAGCGTTATTTTCCCAGTACTATACTCAGTATTATGTACGTTTCTCTCCCTTCTTTCTCTCGTTTCACCCTCAGTCGAGCGGCGCAACCCCTGCACGACGGTGAAGCGCACGCCGCACTTTGAGATCCCCAACGCGGTCCAATGCTACTTTGCTCGTCTCAGTGACGGAGCACATAATCCTGATATCTGTCGGTTTTCGGCCAATAAAACACGAGTTCTATACAACCGTAGCCCAGGCGTCGCGGGCAAAACTGCCGGTTGACTCTTCTGACTCTCGCTGATAAAGGAATGACTAGGAACGCGTAAAGATACCAATACCCTCGCGCGATAGTTTTCTCTGTTAACCTTCCTCACTTCCGGAGCAGACTGCGCAATACTTTTTTTATTGTTTTTTTTTACGATAAGAATGAAACCGAAATAAATAAAATGAATTATGACGTTAAAAAACAATATAATTTATTCAATAATATGATCTCTTGTTTGGTGTACCAATTTCGGAAGAATACGTGCACTAGTATTACTAAGATGCCGCGTCGAAATATATATACATTTTTTTGCGCTGCCTGTGCGGAAAGTTTGACTTTTCGTGTCTACGTTCAGTGCGTGAAAAATCACTTTTTTTGCCGTCGTGCGTAGAAATGTTGACGCATGCGCAGAGCGCAATATTCGACACTTTTTACGCACTAGTGCGATTATGCCCTCGTGCAGAATTGCTTAGTTTTTGGGCCCTTACCATGCAAATAACTATTTATTAAAATTATCAAACTCCTTTAACCCCAGCATTCGATTATTGCTCTAATTACCCGTTTGGAAATGTATAAATATCGACGTCGATATCGCAGTCGATGAGTGTTCTCCTTCGAAAATTTACAAGTCATTGCAATTTGTGTAGATAATAAGGATAGACGTGCGAAAAAAATAACCACATTAACACGCAAGTTTTACCTTGTGCCTTACTTTTTATGTTTTTTTAATCTCGACCGTATTATTCCATCGATTATTTTTCACCCAGAATACATTTTTTTTTTTTTTTTCGTAAAACATAAAATCCATAGAAATTTTCTGATATTTTCACTCGTCGATTATAAAAAATCTTCGTTACACGAGTACAATAGGACAAGTAGATGCAAGGAAATGGGACACGTATTTCGCACGATCTCTCGAGTTTCTTGAAACGACGAGATTTCGGTATTCCGCACGAGAATCGAGAAGTAACATCGACTAGAGACCATCGACTGCCTCCGGGTGTGTTCTCTCACTCACGCGCAGGAAACCGAATCCCGATTTACTCGATGCGGCTATTACGTTTCGGGCGAAGGAGCGAAGTATAAGGCTCTTGGGAGGTGCAAAGGATCGTCAGCGTAGAATATAACCGGTGCAAAAGCATCGGCATCGTGGAGCATCGGTAGAACCAGGTAACCAGAGACCCGTGTCTCGAATGACCCGAGCTCTCGAAGCCGCCGGTCACCCGCACCGTTCGACGCTCCGGTAAATATTTTCATATTACTTTACTCAGGTCGGTAATTCAACCGACGCAAATCTGCAACCCCGAAAGTCCGGCCCTTTGAGCTTCTTGCTCTCTCCTGAGCTCTCACTCTCGAAAAGTAAACCTCTCGTATCTTGGACCACACGCGAGGATACACTTCGATGAATTTCACGCAACGCGAACAATGAAAAACCTCGATGTGTCTCGAGATATCTGATATCTCGAACACTTGAACTTCCTCGTGAAGTAATTGAGGTGATCCTGTAATTTGTAAATTTATGCAATGCCGCGACGTTGAACGCTGAAAAGTGAGTGGATAAAAAAAACCGTGGAACTTCGCGACTGAAATTAGACGGAAACACGCACGCACGTTGAGCCCAAGTTTATCATTGGCCTTCACAGTTGGCCTTATCTCGTACGTATCTGATGCAAAAACACTACACGTCTTATTCCTTTTGACGAGTCCATCGTTGCACGAGGAAAACGACGTCTGAGGATGCGTCTCGAGATTCCGATAAAATTCCGAAAGGCCAATTGTACCTCGATTGTTAACCTATATCGCTGCATCTCGTGCGTAACGTCTCGTCGATTTTCTCTCGACGTTCTTGAGTAAATTCAAGGATTATTCTATTTTTTCTGGCTAACATATATCTCGTTTTCCGCGCAGTTCTTGAAGAACAAGGGAGTTTCGTATTTTCTTTTTTTACGGTTATCCAAAGACCGAAAATATTCCTTTGAATCCACTCGACCCTCCAGGGTCCCATCTATAAACGCGTAGCCTAATGCGTAAAATCGAGAAGAAGCTTTTCGACTTTATGCCACACAGCAGTGGAAAAGTGTTATCATATGAGAGTTCGAATGGGTGTGTCTATGTGTGCGCGCGTGTGTGTGTGTGTGACGAAAGGAGAAACGTATGATGATCCAGCGGCGGTCTGACCCTCTCGAGATGTTTCCACTAGCGAAAACTGGATTCCGACGTGAAACGAGAGTATGACGAAAGAGCGATCTCGATTTCCATATGGGGGTTACAGGAGGTATAGTAGAAGCCGCGGGGACAAGGGGGAACCTCAGAGTCGTTTCTATCTGTGCCTGGAGAGCAGAAGGGCGAAAAGTTGTCGCTACGAAATTGATATTCGAAGCTGCGGAACGTGCCCCCAGGGTTCTCGGACATCACGCACCCCTCAGTCATGAGTTTTTCCTCTCGTTCGAACCCTCTACTCCATTCCACCGGACTGACAAATCGTAGGCGTATGATTTTCCCATCTTTCTGACTCTTCTTCGTCCGTTCGTTGGCCGCTATCTTGGATAACCCAACTTGGGCGCAACGATGATGATGGACCAGACTTTTGGTACCAACATTTTTCTTATTTTCGATATTACACGCCGTGGTATATAAACGCAAACCATTATTCAGGATTATTCAGGTACTTTTGGATGACTGTAGACTGTCTAACAGAAGAGCCATGCATGCTGTAATATGTCGAGCCACGACGGTATGAATCCGCTTCGGATTCTTTCTTTCGCAAACAATAAGAAAGTCATATTCATACGCGCGGCGGTACATATAGGAAAATCGAGACGGCATAGTGTGTACGCGATGAAATATTAGCATTCACACAGGATGCACGCTCTAACTACTATCGACGTTGGGCTCCAACTATAATCATCCGAGTGGTACGGGTTAAGTGTAATATTATTCAGCAGACAGCTTTGTATGGATATCGGGCCCGTAGAGCACAGATGCTGCTTGCCGCTTGCTGCTGTCCGTCGGAGGTACACGCTCGCGCAATCACGCCTTCTCTAGTGGGTGCCTAAGAACCCACCCTGTGCCCTGGATGACGATCTTTCTCTATCCCCGGCGTTCTCTCCACACTCCGTTTGCTTCGTCTCGCTCTTCGGCTTCTCGACTCTCCTTGTCTGCTCACTGTTGCTGGGGTTGAACAACCGATTGCCGAGGAAATTTCGTTGAGACGGTTTGTACGCCGTCATGAATCGTAATGTCGTGCTTAGGACATCCTAATATCTCTTCAACAATACCATGCAACTACGAAGAAACCAACAATTTCGTAGCATGTAAACGTAAAAAAAAAAAAAAAAAAACATACCCTCAGAAAGAAGGCATTACGTACTTGAAGACATTTGTTTTTTGATTAATTTATGTACGCTAACAAGTCTGTGTAAAACGGGGAGTTTTCTCAAGCAAGACGCGTTATTAATTTAACTCGATGAAGACGGTCATTCTTCGTGCATAATGCATATATATGTATAGAGATGTATACGTATATATAGGGTAAACGAATACACAGAGTACAGGGCAAGAAGACAGGGCATATCGTAGCGGTTGCTGCAGGTGCCGGAAATGGTCAATATAGCCCGCAAAATGTAAATCATATTGCTGTTTCGTAGAGCGAGAGAGGGGTACATTCAGTAACAATGTAGGTTGGGGAGGTCTACATTGGCGGGGGCATCTTGTATTAAATACATGCCGTGTTGGCCCTAACTCTCTCGGTCTACTTGTAAGACGACCAACTCGCTTCTCCATCCCTATTCTCGCTATATTAGTTTCCACAGCCTGATTGGATTTGTAGTACTACGTTGGATCGTTCGGTTGGATGGACTTTGATTGTTTGCATTTGGGTTAGAATGCTCGAGGGGTTGTTTACGCATATTGCTCGGGTCAGACGGTAACTTCGAGCGCAAAGACGACCGATCGAATATGCTGAATCCCAAAGAACAATGACAATAAAGAATGTTCAGCGGGCAGAGACATTATTGTACAATGATCGTTGATGTTTGACGACGGCACGAAGAAAGGAGAACGAGGATATGGACGCGAATCGAGAAGACTTCGGCGACAACGTACGCTCGTTCCATTCTCTCGACGTGGGGAGTCCGAGCAGCAGCCTCGCGCGCATAATATAGTTGAACGGCAGAGGGCTTTCTGAACGAACGCACAGCGGTAGCTGATGTATTTTGACGTGCCCGATGAGAGACCGTTCTATCTTTCGCTGTCTTACCTTCAACCATCCCAACTGTTTTCATCGGTCCTTCCCTTTTTTCTCTCTGCGTTGACTGCATTATCTAATGGACCACCCCCGCTGGCCTGCTGGCGTCTTACCTCTCGCCTCTGATTCTGTCCTTTCTCGCTGATATTGCCCGCACCGGTATTCGCGGGCTCTTTTCCTCTTCTTCCCGCTGTCTCCCTCCGTCGGTCGTTCGCGATCTTTTGCTAAGGCTGTCTCACTCTCTTGGCCTATCTACGATCTCTGTGCCACGTTCTGGCGACCCCTTCGGTCCGGGATCTCTGATTTCATAACCGACCACGAATTCTTTTAACGGCTTTGGTTCCCTCGCCTTTTTATCCCTCCCGTCCCACTTGTTTAATTCTCGGTTGTCTACCTTGTGTCATCGACTCTCACCATGTGTTTTCGTCGGCAGGTTTACCGTATACCGGATCTTGAATGGTAAAACTGACCTGATTACTAATATGATATGTAGGGGATCACTCAATGTAGAAAAGAACGGTGCATTTTTTCCATTGATCTTTTTACTAACGACCAAATAAATATCGAAATAGTTGCTACGCAAACGAGCCTTCATCTAGCTTTTCACTGACTTTATCACGAAGCTGTTTCCTCCTTTTTGCCTTTTTTTGGATTTCTCTTTAGGCGGATGCCACACTCTGTTCTTCGTTGAATATTTCCCTGAGCCGATTTGATCCCTGCCAATCACCCCAATAATAATCACGAGGGAGTGACTCTTCGTCTTTGTAAAAACTAAGCAAGAAGACAGTTCGTGAGAGTCAGATATACTTTGTTCCATTCCTCGAGAAAGAAATTGCGCGTCAGTTAAATTCACGGTAATTCATGACATTCGGAGGTAATACTGGAGGCAGGATAGTGAATACGTCTTTCTGTGTATTTCAACGTCTCCGGAGTCGTGCGTGTAAAGCGTCTATCAGTACAAACGTGTTGTTGCTCTCGGTGTCCGTATGAGTAGAAGCATAGCGTCGGGCAATAGCCAGAAAGCGAGAAAGCGAGAGACCAACGAAGATTGACCGAGAGATTTCTTGCGGTTGAAAAGATATTGACCAGTACAGTGGCCGCAGCTCGCGCTTGCGAAAAAAAAAAAAAAAAAAAAAGCGGTCGCCCGATATTCCGAGATTATCGGTGGACGACGAGGCAACGATCTTTCAACCGATTCTGCAGTGCAGGAATCATTCCTCCTTAGACTCAACACTATAGCTACACTCGTACGTTACGGGTTTCCTTGTTCGATGGACTCATTCCGATTAAATCCATTATCTCCACAGCTATATAATTCCGTCACGATCTGTATTCTATACCGATATATATTTTTTTTTATTCAAATTCATATCATCACCCCCACCATACGAATATGTATCGTCGTGTTGTTATGGTGGGAGGGGGGAGAGGGGGAGAGCTGCATGTTTTTCATGTGTTAGAGTTTCGTAAAAGAGTTAATACACACAGGTCAATCCTCAGTAGAGTCGACTCTCCACGAGGTATCCGGGCCGTCCGCGTGCGCGAGGGCGGCCAATTCTTTGTCGGCTCGCGTGCTTATCCTTAGTATGCATCGTATGCAGTCGGTTGTTATAGCGAAGGAGTGGTTTGGCCGAGCGGCCAATGGCGAGTGCTCCGGCTAATTCTAGGGTGCCGCCACCGCGCCATCTTTGCATCATAATGCTCCGAAGGCTCGAAGCGGGGCCCCCCTTTCGTACCCCCGGTTTGCTGCTGGTGCTCCTGCCGTTGCTGTTGATGTTGCTGCTGCTCGGTGCTGCTGCTGGTGCTGCTGGTGCTGGCTACTTCTGCGCTCGTCCGCGACCTCCCCTTGCCCTACCGTTCGCCTTCTACACGCTGGCCATCGTCGAACATCGATATTTCTCTCTCTCATTCTTTTCCCTACCTTTTACCTCAGTATATCGTTTTTTTCATTCCATCTTCTTCTCGGGTTTTGTGCCCTCCCCACAGAGGGGGATGCCCCCTCGTCCGTCATTCTCTCTTTCTCGCGGAACGTCCGTGTGCGCGTCGCTCCTCGCAAGAAGAATACTATAAGCGGCAACCGATGACCGGTAGAGTGTGCGAGACACGGTAGGGACGTTTCGCGATGAAACGAAGGGAGACAGAAAAGCCGCGGAGAGCCACGAGAAGGAGCTACGAAGATCTTCTCGGAGCATTACTCGAGAGGGCAAGAAGCCAAGAGAGAAAAGATCACGGCATATATAGGAAGAGAGCTCTCGCTAGTCGGTGTGTGCGCGCGAGATGGAGAGAGACAAATCGATGCTGCGAGTCGGGCGCGCAGCCATGGCGAAGGGGCAGGGAGGGCGAAGGGGTTGTCTGCGCCTTGTCTGCCGGGAATCAATCACGTAACAGTGGTGCACAACTGCCTTCGCGACTCACACACCTGGGTCAGTTAACTCTACTGTAGCTCATCGTCATTGAGGCTCTACGATATTTGGCTTCTGCATTCCTGAGATTGTAGTCTGCGACAATAGTTTTTCGATTTCGAATAAAACGTCCGAATTTCTTCTCTGTTATTTTTATACATTTTTTTTAATATCACACGGTGGAGGGGGAAGACTCTCCTAATTGACAGTATTCTGTGAGAAACCAAAGATGACAGAATAGTTTTTGAACATTTCGGTTGAACCGAAACGAAACGATTCTTCATCACCTCTTTCCACTCGTCTCTTCTTTTGGCCCGAACGATCATTCCCGATGACTCGGTTCGCCCGGTAGGCATACCGCAACCGTATCGTACTACGACGCACTACGATACCGTAGTACGTGCCGGTATACGTATATGTAACGCACACACTCACGCGTGCGGGTGTACGTTACACTCGCGTATATGTGAGCAACGAGCGAGCTGTAACGTCGGAGAGTTGGAGCTTCGTAAGCCTCGAAGACGCCCACGGCGACGTGGCACCTACGCCTCGCTACCGTCTCCTGTCAGACCGGGTAATCTCGTGCCGTACGTGAATGCCGCTACCGCGTGCTTCTCGTCCACGTTGCTCACAGGATTCACCGGCTATAGTATACATCCAAACGAAGCCTCCGAGTTCTCGTCTCTCGCGGAGTTAACAATCGAACATTTATTCAAATTCACAATCCACAGTTTTTATATACGAATGGCTATTAATACGAAAAAATTTATCAATGGCTTTGTTCTCTTTATCGTGTATAGAAATTTCAAAAAAAAATAAATAAAAAAATCCCATGAGAGTTACTAAATTGTCGAAAGCATTTTAAAGAAAATAAATTTACAAAAATGAGTTGAAAATTTTTTTAAATTGCAAAACGATAAAAGCAAAAACAATGAATTTCGTTGAGTATATATATTGTTTATATACTAAGGGAATATTTGATTATATATATCGATACTAAAATTGGTGAACGTTTACCAATGCGGTAAATTTGCGTGTGACGTACACAATGGCCGAACGTGCAAGGCATTTTTTTTCTTCTTCACAATGACGGAAAATAATTAAAGAGCCGTAAAAAAAGGAAAGAGCGAAGACCTCGCGCAGAACTCAAAGGTGCCGCCCCGAAGGCATAGCTGACCACCAGCCAATCAAACAGCGATTGACGCCAAGGATCACGAGAGGCTTCTCCGGACGATCGGATCCAGCATTATAATAATATTCGTGATGGAATTCGAGATCGGGATCGGGGAATTATTTTACCTGACGCGCCGCATGCGCAAACACCCGCATGCAAATTTCACCATTCACTCGTGCATTCTCCGTGTAACGTCACGCAGAAAAATCCTCAAGACACGCCCAACACTATAGCGGTGTCCTTTTCTCTTCAATCGTTACTTGTCTTACAGTCGCATTTAACACTCACAACTTTCACGTATATTTGCCGGAAGTGTACATTTCACATTACTCTGCAATTTCTTGTCGATTTATGACATAAATAATTTGATATTCATTTATATTACGTTTTTCATAATCGCCACCTACGATATCTATAACCGGAAGCGTCAATTATCATTCATTTAAAATCATATCAATATTTCATGTAGAGAATCAAATCCGAAAAAAAGTACAATTCCTTCCGTAATCGTTAAATTGGTATGTATATAGAACATTGCACTGCATTTACTGCAACAAAAATAGTATGTCACTTAACGCATGCAGAAACGCAGAAATATCGTAGAAAATAAACAAATGATAAGTGGCTTCATGCCTGTTGGTTATACACGTGCATATACTCGATTTGCGGGAATCTATAGGTAAATTAGTCAGAAAATTGCTGAAATATTATTCCTTATTATTATTATTATTGCTAAAGTATTATTTCTTCCGTAATCGTTAAATTGGTATGTCTGTAGAAAATTGCACTGAATTTACTGCAAAAAAAAATAGGATGTCACTTAACGCATGCAGAAACGCAGAAATATCGTAGGATAATTATTGAAAAAAATAATCGATAACAAATAAATTATGCGATAAATAAACAAAAGATAAGTGGCTTCATGCCTGTTGTTTACACACGTGCATATACTCGATTTGCAGGAATCTATAGGTAGATTAGTCAGAAAATTGCTGAAATTACATGTTATTTCCTGAGTTTTTACCACGAAAAAAATAAATGCCGATGAGAATTATCTCGGCGTAGACATGCATACAAGACTGGTTCGTACATGAATATCACGTGACCAATCCATCCGTGCATGTTGTACCGTGCACCGAAATCGTTGATGGAACAAGGCAAGCGAAGGAGATATTGTGATAGGTATGAATCAGAGAGACCGTAGCCGAAACGACGGACAATGCTCGCGGGCTCTCCGATGCAAGCGGTTCGCTCATCTCAGCCGTATCTGGTGCATTGTTGCTCGTCTCCGTGTCCTATGCAACAATCTGTGGCTGCTGTTTGTCCTCGAGCTCCTTGTTGTTGTACCGAGACCGAGATAGAGTTGTATCGCTCCGAGAAGGAGCTCTCTGCATGTACTCTAACTATACGTATGTATACACGAACCTAAGGTATATACACCGGAGTTGCGGAGGAAGGACGACGTTCTCAAGCTGATTTAGCTGCTACTGTGTATATACAGAGCATCCACGGTTCGATTCTCGCCTCCTCTATCCAGAAGATCGGTGAACGAGCGGGAATTACAGTGGTAGAAAGCCGAGAGGAAACAACGCTCACTCCGATCCGTTATGCATCGAAGATTTCCGTATAATGCTTTCGCATGTACTATATCTGACGATACGAATAAAAAAAACTCTGCGATGTGGTGTTTTGTATCTTCTCTGTATACTTGAGAAACGGAATGAACATAAGAGAGTTATGATGTCCAGTAGCGAGCCGGTGTGGGATAGACGATTTACATTGAACTGGAGAAATTGCGAGGTGAGTTTCGAGTGATCAATTTCGTTCCTCGATACCTGCTACACGGATATGCAGAATTGTGGAATAAATTTGCCAAAGGGAAATTGACTGAGTACAACGGTATATTCGGTGGAAATTCTTAGATGATTCGGTAATTGAAATGAAGGCGCACATGAAGACCACTGTGGTTGGAATACGGTGAGTGCGGTCAGGCAGTGGTCACACGACAGCCAAAGCGAAGGCTGCACGGTAGCTGGACTTTGCGGGACGCTTGGACCCCCGCCACGCAAGAGATCTCAGGATACTCTTTTGGTTAGCTTTGGACGAGCAAAGGAGTTCACCATCAACGAGCAGAGATGATCCTTCGATCGTTACTCCGTATACATATATATACACACATATATTCACAAGTCGTTGAGACTTTGCACGCCTGGCGCGCGAAACCCCCCGCTGCAGAATGATACGCGAGGATAATTCCGTCGGACAACGACCGCACCGGGGTTCCAACCACCCGGGGTAAACATGTCAGGCTTCGCTCTCTTATCTCAGCTGTGCGATAGATCGCGCGAGTAATAGAAATGTACCGATCGTTAACGATCGATTGTTCTCTTCGTGTTTTATTATGACCTGAAGATGCAGTGATTTCCTTGACTTTTATATAGTGCGATAGGCAAATTTATTATTGATGAGGTCAAATTTTTGGAGACGCATGGATAACGTTCCTTGATTTTCGATTTATCTGTACGGAAAAAAAAACGATAATATGGCGCAATCTTTAAGGTTACTATTTTTCAACGGTACTCTCAGTGAAGTACACGTTGTATAATCATTTTTGTCAAGCAAAGTAATCGTTTTTATCCATAATACAAACGAAACGTTAAATTTTTCGTGATTTAATTTGGAGTTTTTTTTTTTATTTCAAGTACTTAGCTCCGCTACGTTGATACTCGTCATACATATCGCAAGACAATTAATAGTGTTTTAGGAAATCCCTTTAATCGTTTCCGTTACGATGTAAATGATGAATTAATTTTAAAAAACGGTGTTTCTCCGATTTTTTTCAGTGTTATACCAGAAACGCTTGAAGAAAGAGCGACGGGCGCGGAAACGTCTTCAGGAGCAACTGGATCTCGAGACGAAGAAGCGGTCACAGTTGGAAGAAGCTCTCAAGGCCACAGGTGCCTCGTCCGAGCAAGTCAGAGCGATCGCCGGTAAGCAATTAGCCTCAAAATCTTATTATTATAGCTTAAATTTTACGGACGTAACGGTGGCCCTGTCGTTTTCTAAACTTTGGCGATACCGTGAAAGTCCGGTTGGGAGAGACCCAAGCGAGTTCCGGGGGTCCCGTGAAAGCTCGCGTTCGAGATTGCCTGGTATAAACACAGTGAGGAACTAGAGAGGAGGACCTCTCGGGTACAAACCCGTAGCTCCGAACTTCGAAACGCGAAGACGGCCCGAGGCTACTCGGCGTGATCTCGGAATAAATTAATTAATTCGCCGAGGCAGAGCAAACACCCTGACACCCGGCAGAATATGATTCCTTACTTATCCAGCTCCCCGCCCTGCGCTCGCCGCTGGTGTAGTTCTCCCTTTAGCCCTTCGCCACCCCTCCCCCCGCCATCACTCCCCCATTCGAGAAACCTTACCACCTTTTCCCCTACTCCTCCACCCCTTCGTTACTCGACTGCTACTACTCCGTCATCACCACCTTCGAGCTTTCTGCCGCCTTGAAGGAATCTCGGAAGGCTCATGCTCTCGGTACTTGCGCGCCCTCCGAACCGTTTCGACGACTTGCGGGGGTGGCAAGTCGCCCTGTTTCCCCTCCCTGTCACTACCAAAACTCAAACACGAAACCCTTTAAGTGAAATCTCTTATTCCGATATAACGTTAAGTGTCTCTCTCTCTCTCTCTCTGTGTCTCTCTGTTTGACTCTCGGTAGCCTTCCATACTCCTCGCCCATTTTCGCTGCTGATTAACCCTGTCAGGCCCAGAGGAGTCGTGATATTAATTTCAAATCAAACGAAACGAGCCTCTCACGATTTCCAGGGTGGTTCACCGGGGGCAGAGTGGAAAAGGCTCTCCGTGAAATCTCTGGCTGTAACGTTCCGCTGGAGTGTTTCGATGAGCCCTGAGGGGGTGGGAAAAGCTTTGCCTTAATCGAGAAGGAAATATTGTAGGAAACGCGTGTCGCGTTTATGAGGAAAATCATTCCGCGATTGGATTTCTATCTTCAATAGATTGGATACATATATTTTTTTATTCGGGAATATCGAAATTTATAGTCAATCTTATGGCGGAAAATTAACGTTTAGGCCTAAATTTCACTTGTTGTCATGCGTCGTGTGCTTTTTTTTCTCCTGCAGAAAACGTTACGGCGGAAGCTCGCACGAGCACGGAAGCGACGGACGAAAGTCCCGTCCACTCGCAATCGCAACAGCAACAACAGCAGCAGCAATCGTCGCAGCAACAATCGTCCCAACAATCTTCGCACCAACAACAACAGGCACAACAGTATCGAGAATCGCAGGTGCCGCGTACACCGCAACAACCGTCGACACCCGACGCTATAAAACCCGGCTGGGGATACGGACTCGATCTCATCGGTGGTCAGGCATCAGCTTTCTGGCAGAATTACCAAGGTGAGCAAAATTTCATCGAAAAAAAAAAAAAAAAAATTAAATTTCTCAATGGCGCTAAATAAATTGACAAACCGCTGAGATTTTCTCAAAAAATGATATTTGCATTACGCGAAATCTCTAAAAAGTATTTTTCTCGCGTCACCAAATCATAGAACACCTTTTTCGAATAATCAGCATCAATTAGTATCCATGACGCGATGTATAAATACAAAAAAATAACATTGATTTAGAAATCATAAGGAATACGCGAATGTAGGAAAACGATACTGAAGTCATTTCGTACCGTTGGAAAGAGTTAAAAACCCTGAACCCTCGGAAGCCCCCTGTGGGCTATCGCGTTACACACGATAATCGCATTTGCGTATCAGGCTCCACTCAATTTTTCTGACCTCCCGAGCGAATCGACTGATCCCAACGGATAATCAAGAAAATCTGTGTTACGTCCGGGCGGTGCGTTATCTCTCGCGAGTCAGTGTATACGAGAATTTCCTCTATACGTATGTGAATTCGACGAGAATTCGTTGTACACGTATAAAGAGTTTTCAACGGATCGTATCCATAGCTTTTCGCTTCAACTTCCTCCCGGTTCCGTATAAACCGATGCGCGAAGAGGTGGGGGGTGGGTTATCGCAAAAATAAATTATTCGAAAGATTTCGAGCGAATGCAATCACGCCGCGCGGCAATAACAACCCCGATGATGCCGAGGTCGCGGATATAGAGTACGTGGGAGTTAGCGAGTATATATATAAGTGGGGGGTGTTGAAGGGATTGGGCGAACGTTAAAGTAGAAGAAGGGTGGGGGGTACATCCACGCCGGAGGGATGGGAAAACCGAGAAGGACGAGAATGCTCCGGGACTGCTTGCTGATGCTGACGATGAAACACGTATTTGAATAGGGAGAATGGGAGGGGGAGGGGGAGGGGGTCCCTCACTCCGCGAGTGAGGCGAAGCCACCCGGGCATCATGATGCGGAATCCATTTGCAATAAACAACGGAGATTTAGACGAGGGTGGGGAAAGCGCGGGCAGAGAAGAGGGCATGTAGGAGATACAGATAGAGGTATACTACCTTCGTCGCTACATCGAGCCATCACCAACACCGACAGTCCTGTCGACGTACAAGGGGAGGGGGGGTACCAAGAGGGAGGTTGGGAGGCAAAGTCGTCTGAGGTAGGTACTTACGCCACCGAGGGGACCTCGGGGCCTTCTGCTTCTGCTGTTGCCGCCGTCGTTGCTGTTGCTGCTGTTACTGCTGCCTGTGTCTTCGAGTCATGCATTCTATACGAGCAGTGGCTCTCGAAGATCCGTAGCGGATGCAGAGATCCTCTCGGAACGATACTCTCGAGTCTCTTGGAAATAGAATCTCAGTAGTCTCTCTCTCTCTCTCTCTCTCTCTTCATGCGATGTTGTTACGATATAGTTTTCCCCCCACGTGTCCTTCGAAGAGCCTACGCGGGAATAACGGCAAAAGGGATTGCCGTGTCTATGACGGTATTGTGTGTCCTCAAGGCGTGAGATAATATTCTTTGCATTCTTTGGTATCATCCCTCGTCGTGATTGAAACGATTTTTTTGTTTTCTTCTTAATTTTTTTTTCTTTGTTTATCTCGCGAAAAAAATGCCCTCACAACGAAGGTATATGTGCCGAGAGCACGTATCCAAGAGCGAAGATCAGATGAGAACCACCGCTTGTAATGCAGAGTTTATGCACATCTCTGGCAAGTAAGGAAGGAGCCGTAATTTCCCCGGCGGCCAACGGCGCGCGCGGGGCTCACTTGGTGGCGTTACCTACCTGTCTTCTCTCTTCGCCTTGTCTCGCTTCTACTGTTCCCTTCATCTCCTTCATACCGGCCGTTCACCGCTGGCTCTGTTCTCTTCGTCGTTGTCTTCGTCTCGTCTTCTCCATATCGTTGTATCCCGAGCTGATTCCCTTCGCGCTCGCGCTCACTCGGTATCCACCAACGACGTAGGAGCACTCCGGCACACTTTAATATTCAGACTATATGCAATAATTTCTCAGCAAGCATATAACCTCTGCCTCGAATCTCCCTTTCCCGCTTCTCATCCCTCCCCTCGCGCCACCCTTTCCATCTTTCCTCCTCCTCACCCCCCTTACCGCCCGCCCGCCCGCCCGCCTTGTAACGTTCTCTGTGTGATGTTCCTCTTGGTTGTTCTCGCCAGATCTTCTGGTCCTTCAACACACGCGAACCTCCTCAAATCTTAACACAAACGTTGAAGAAAAACATCGGAGTATAATGCACGAAGGTTGGTAGATATAGCATACGCGGGTACCTACGCGCGTATCGTGTATCTTACCACCGTGCAAAAGCTTCTGCATGCCAGCCCCCGCGAGTGCACCTCACACACAGCTAGGGACCGAAAAACTCTTCTCTCCCTTTTTTTTTCCTCCCTCTCTCTCTCCCTCTCTCTCTTGTTCTCTCTCGTTGCGACCGCAATCACTCTAAATCGCTGGGCGGCCCGGTTAATATTTGATGGGCGGGGTCTTTGGAAATTCTTTGGGAATTGAAATGATTGCGGTAGCCTGCCCGCTTGTTCGCCAAAAGGTGTTGGAAGAGGGATGACTTTCTTGCTTCCCCTTTACCATCGTTTCGTTCTTTTACACGCTCACGATTCAGATTTTGGTTTTTTTTTTTTTTTTTTTTCACCTTAGAAACTTCGTAATTTTATTTAGCTACCGCGCGTTCACTCAATGTATCAATGTATATCTAGGATAATAATGTCTTCGGCTTATGTGTGTAACGAGCTTCGCATCTTTACGCATTATCGGCTCGATAGACAGATAGGTAGGCCTCGATTATAACTATACGTAGGTGTTTAGAGAGACTAACGGCGGGGAGGGTGGGGGCGTCGCGTGGTACACAGGTCCGAGAATAGGCTTGCGTAAGGTTGATACACGGATGAACACACGTGCGTATAGTACACGAAGCATTTATGAACGTTTTATTAACAGGCTAAAGACAATAACCTCGCAAGAGTGATAAAGCGTGAAACGCAAGCTGCGTACATCAATCGACGATATATAAAAGACCGTGAGACTTTGACGAAGTACGCGTATTTATTATGCGACGATGGGTATCGAAGATTTTTTTTAATTTGTTGACGATCACGACGAGACTTAGAAACACAGTTTTGCAGGTTAAATATTAGTTTATCATTTACGTGGTAAAAAAAATAGAAAAATTGTTCATTTTTAGGTGTTATGATATTCGATAATAACGAAAAAAAACTTCAGGTGTAAGAGAACGCAAAAAAAAAGTAGAGTTACCAATTGGCCTTTCGGTTGTGGTTGGATTTTGTTACTTTTTGCGGCATTACACATTTTAATAATTATGGTTACGATACGGGGTTACGTTAGTTTCTACGGTACATCTGTTTTTATAAACCTATGAAAATATTGTTAAGGAGATATAATTAAAAGCATTAAAAGTCAATCGGTACTGTAAAAATTGTAAATAAACTAACGAAGAGTTCTCTCTGAACAGAAAAACAAATAACGAATTAAACAGTTTTATTTCTATTGGTCGAACGTTAATCACGCAGCACGGAGCACGCAGCGAACACAGCACAACTCGGCGTCTATATTAACCGCGGAAAAAAAAAAGATAAAAAAAAGTAAACCTTTCGTGTTCGCCGATTTCGTTTGCACGCGGAGCTGTCGTTGAGCGTCTCGCCGGTTATCCGTTGAAATAATGAAAAGCTACAAAACCGAGAAGAAGAGTGAAAGAAATCTAAGGGGTTCTCGGTAACAGTAACAGGGGCTTGTGGCCGGAAATATTGGGGTTGTGTAGGGCGCGCGGGTTTTCTTTTTTACCGCATAGCAGCACGATGATTACGAGGTGCGATTTCGTCGGCCAATTTTTTCGCCTATCCGACCCTCCCGCGTACCTCAGCTCTCTCAATGCGTTGCTCTTTTTTTTTTAGCTTTTTCGCTTCTTTATTTATTCTTCGCGGTATAACCAAAGCGCTCGCGTAAGACACGCACAATAACCATCCGTGCCTCGCAACCCCCTAACAAGTAAAACCGCGCAGCACACCCCGTGCTGAGTGAGAGAAGGGGATTTACTGCTAGTAGAGAAAAAAAAAAAAAGACAGGGAAAAAACATAAGACGAGAGGGAGAACGAGACGGCGAATGAAGAAAACGTAATAATATTGCGGAGGCGCTACAGGATTATCATATAAAAACAAATGTTCCACCGGGGCGAAGCAAGCGGATCGAGACAAGATTTGCTATTGGAATTGCGCCGGTGCCGAGGGCCCGCGCGCGGCGAGCCACGTGAGCGCGAGAGCTGATCTTATCTCATTTCTGAGACGAGCGAGAAAACGCGACTGGAGAGAGACGGATGAAGCGAGATTTTAAATAAAACATTTTTTAGGAAAGCTTATTTCCGTTTTTTTTTCTTTATTATTCCGTCAGCAGAGTACAAGTAAGAACGAGAATAAAATGCAGGAAGCCTTGGAGAGTCCCGGTGTAACGATCATCGTGGTGATCCCGTTTTTATTTACCCGAGTGTCGTGGACTTAAAATTAAAAACGAAAAGCCGGAGACGCCTTTCCGTGTCGAAGGCTCGTCTTTTCTCTCAGCTGAATATTCTTCATCTCGTTCTTCTTCCGCAGTTTCCTAGCCAAGTGTTTGCCATCGGAATGACGTATTATTAAGGGGATCGCTCGGCATCTGTCGTCTTATTTTTATTTAAAAAAAAAAAAATTCTTCCCGATGAAATGACATCCAGCGAGCGAAGAAAAAAACGAAACCGTTATAGCGAGAGAATTTATGAAAAATGTTTCCGTATTTTCTTCTTCGCTTTCCAAACGCCGCATATTCGATCTCCTTTGACCTTTAATGTTGCTTTGCCTCTCCAATTTGTAAGAACACTCGACTCTCTTCCGTTGTGTGCACTCGATTAATTCGCGACTTAATTCGATGTAAAATACGAACGACTCAGGACCTTTTCTTTCAATTTTATCGAAATTACGTGTTGCATGTCTGTTTTTTTTTTTTTTTTTTTCTTTACTTGTGCGTACCGTCTACGTATTTTCGACACCAACCCCCCCCCCCCCCCCCCCCCCCCTCCCCTTCCCATAGATTCATGCGACATCCGTGAGAACAGTGAGAGATCGAGAGGGGATGAGACGAGAAGATATTGCCGAAGAAAACGCGCAGGCTGCAGCGATTCGTGTTCGTTGAGGATTTTATAAGCGGCAAAGCAGATCGAAAGATGAGGACGACGCAACGACGAGAGAAAGCGAATTGCTCGCCTGCGGAAATTTAAAATTATAAGGGGATAGACGGAGAGCATCGGTCGTGAAGCGATTCGAAAAAGCAAGAGGTCCCCAACGACGCGGTTGCCAAGAACGTGATGCAAAAGAGGAAGAAAGACACATTCATTCTTCTTTCGCTTTTTGTATCTCCGCACACTCTCGGACCACTTCGCTGCGCTCTCGTCGTCGTCGTTGTCCTCTCTTTCCTCGACGATTCATACAATTTCACGGTTCGCTTGACGCACTCTCGAGAATCATATCCGCACAAAGCGTTAGCACAGTAAACGCGTGCTCTCCGCGTTCTCGCACGCGCCAACCGTTGCCACTCTGTTTTACATAAAGATCAGAGCATTAAAAACGCAACGCTAAACGAAATCAACCCTCTGAATTCAACGGTGTGTCTTCGGCATGATCCGCCTCTCTGTCTCCTCCGAATATTCGAGAACTTCGGGATCTTAACTCTCTCGGTACTCTGCATACTCTTGTAGAAGATACTTCTTCTCTTTGGCATCGAATACAAATTAACGATCAGTGAATTAATCGATGAGTCATCAGAAATTACCGTTCGGATTAAAAATATTTTTTGGATCCTATCCTCATGAGAATATTTTTAAAAAATCCCATTTCCGTCTCAAAATATAAATAATAATCGACAATTAGGGGGAATGGATATTAATCAATTTTCAGCGATTGTTAAGATGATAAAACTTTGTCCCGACGATCGAATACCGTGAACTATGAACTCACAAAATGAGTCGTAAATTATCGTTCAATTTTGACAATATTTTCTACATCCTATTTCGACGAGAATATTTTTGAAAATTCCAATTTCTTAACCCAAAAAGTAAATAAGATTCGATAATTAGCAAAAAAAAAAAAAAGTATTTTTCCAGCGATCGTTAAAACGATAAAACTTCATACGAGGGATTGAATACCGAGGGTCGATCGCAGAATGAGTCGTACGCATTTGTCAATATTACAAAAAAAAATCCTTGTTTTTATCCATACAGTCTCTCGTTGTATACGACAATTCCGTGGAATAATAATGAAGCAACTGGAGAATTCTCGTTGCGCGCCTCGTGTCGTGAAAATCTAACGAGAACACGATTTACGATAATGATTTTAAAGATTCGTACGACAAGATAGCCTGAAGGTTGTACCGTGGGGAGAGGGAGAGCTTGTGGTATCGTACAGAGATCTTACGATTATCGAGCGTTCTCTTGCGAGCAATGAAGCTGCGCGGCGCGTACGAGGGGGGTAGCGATTGAAGAAACGAACGACACGCTGCTGGTTCGTTGAGGATATATTCCACTTCGGCCCGGTATACGGGTGCGTCGAGGGAAGGCCACATGAGTATATTGTATCGAAACGGAAATCGACGGAAGCACAGAGGCGCCGGGCAAAACACAATGCGTGCATTTTTATCTGCGTGGCTGAGGTATCGACGGCGTTAGCAGAGCCGAGAGAGTCGAGAAGAAACGAGAGTCTCGCGGGTAGTCAGCATCGAAGCTGTAGAAGCAGCCAGGTCCGGTTCTTTTCCTTTCGCTCTCTCTCTCTCTCTCTCTCTCTGGCTCTCTGCTCTATCTCTCTTTATTATTATGTTTTTTTCAATTCCTTCGCTTCTTCATCGTCTCTTTCGTATCCTTCTTCGTCTCATTCTCCGAGGCAAGCCGGGGCTCCCCTTTCCCTACTCTTCCTACTCTCGCTGTTGCCCCGGTCTGGCATTGTGTCGGAGTTAATTACGTGCGGATAAACGCAGAGTCATAGTGCGCGAAGGTGGGACCCCCTGATCGGCTTTCAGCTGCAGGAGCTCCTACTCTCTCTCTCTCTCTCTCTCTCTCTCTCTCTCTCTCGATCATTCCGCCTGTAAATCTCTTGACTCCGAGTGCGAGGAAAGCAGAAATACTCAAATAAAAGAAACAATAAAAATACAAAAAATTTAACACGTTGAAATAAAAAAAAAAAAAAACGAAAAACCCGGTTAATAAAAGGAAAACGTGCCGGACGCTTCGAACTTCTCCAGATAAGGATACAATGCCTCACCGTTTAGGTCCCGACAGTTTCGCTCGAACCGGTCTGAAATTGTTTTCATTGTTCGCACGATTTGTCAGGGTGTAAGCCGGTAGCGAAACTGTTAGCATCGCGGCTCGATCCTCATTCGATGTCCTTGAAGATTCACTATCTTTCTTGCCCTCTAAAGCGCTACAATTTTCTATCGAATTCTTATGCACTCCGAATCGCCGCCCCTCGCGATTCACGGATAAACTGAGAACGAAAACGTTCTTCTGATCCAATCGTGTCGTTTGTTACGCCAATAGCTTTTGATGACTCATTGTTATATTGTACGAAAGAGCTGTTCGAATTTCGCGGAACCTCAAACTTTTAACGACGATGAAACGGGAACATCTGCTTTTCGGAACGCCACGAGGAAAAGAAAACGGCGAATCATTCGATCGATTGTTCCACGAAAGAATCGATCGGGACACACAATTTCACAATCCGTTTCTTCGATCTTTGGATTCTGTGATCGATATATATCTTTTTTTTTAAACACGTATTTCATGAATTTTATCTAAAAGTCGACGAACAGATTTTATCCGAATCGGCTGTTTGGAATTAATGAGAAACAGTAGTTAGGGACTTCGGTGTCAGAAATATGAGTGTCAGAATATATAACTACAGATGAATTAACGATGTTTTTTTTATTGTTGTTAAATGAGTAAACGAACTCAACGATTAATCGTATGCATTCGGTCAGATTTGTGACTGAAATCGCTCGAGCGAGTTGAACACGAAGACATTGTCGTTTAACTGAGACTCTCTTTCTCTCTTCGATCCTCTTTGTTCTCTGAGATTATCTCTCTCTCTCTTCATTTTTTTTTTTTTGCAACATTCACTTCGTTTCTCTCTTCCGTTCCCCCCTCAGGCTAACAACAAAAACGACGTCGACACGCTGTCCCGAATCCTCCTCGCATATATCTTGAGCAGTTAAATTGTCATTTGGATATCAAAGGGACGAAACACCGTGAACGGGAGGGATAAGGGCGCGCTAAGGTAATTTGGCTCAGTGAAACGCAAACATCGAGACCTAAGCGCCTTCGCTCCCTTTCACGATAATATATACACATATATATATCTATATATATCTACAATACATGTATGTATACGTGTACGAAGGAGGATTCAGTTCTCCGTGGCATTTAACAGTTTAGTTGGTATTGTATATAGTAATACGCACATAACGACGAAGTGACGAAACGCCCGTCGCAATTCACACCCCCGTTTACCGCCCGAGAAACAGCCCTCAGCTATTGTTGCTCAAAGCATAATGGAATCTCGGCCCCGGCGTCTAGTCCTAGCCGAAGTAACAGCGGTACGTCACTAACGTATACAGACTATAGATTGCCCGGGAAACAACCGTTTTCTCCACTCTGCCCAGTTTAACCAGCCCAGTGGCTTTAATGGCTTCGCAATTGGATTTTACCATTGCACACGCGCACACGCGCGCGCGCGCGAGACCGCGCAAACGTTTTCTCTTTATAGACTCTGGAGAAAGGAGATATTGCGTTTGTCGCCGTTTCACGCTTGCCGATCCTCATTCTTGCATTATCACGTGCCTGATGAGTGCCTCATTGATGATAGGCTAATTCGTGCGAAAAAGTCCGATAGAAGTTAATTTTTTTTAATTCCTCGTGGATATGATTATAGACGTATTTACGTGATCGGACACAGGTCGAAAGTCAACTTTTACAAGTAATTGTATACGTACTGATATCACTTAAGTGTTGGGTGCAAAAAAAAACCATTTTCTTCGTCAAAGCATTTTTTATCCGCAATCATTTGCAAATCAATATATACACTTATACTTGATATGTCGTAACTAAACCTGGAATTATTTTTTTACACATTTTTTTTTTTTCAATTTCGATTGTTGTATGAAGGAGTGAACTTCTCTGACTTCGATAAACACCGAGACATGGGTTTTAATATGACGAGAAAAAAAAAAGAAAATCTCTGTACGTCTCGAAAAAAGAATGAACGATTTTTTCAATGAAAACAAGTAATGAAATGTGTAATTCTTCAGGGATATCATTATGGGATAAAATTTAATGTTTAATTCGCGGTTTGAACGGCGCTAAAAACCCATCCGCACGTTACCGACAATTCCTTTTACATGTTCATACCTCCGGCGGGTGTTTTAAACCTCAGGAGATAATTTGAATAAGAGTCGCCCACGCAGGTATAATAATAACACGCGTAGGAATTTATGTGGATGGCACGCGGTGTCCGAGAGCGTGAGCCGAGATTGAAGCGCGAGGGTCAGCCAAGTATAATAATACAGCGCGAGCGTTCGATGGGGGGAGTGGGTCGGCGGTGGATGAAGGCGCGGGTGGTTGTGGCGTCGGCTGCGCACCGGTTAATTCGACGTATTATCATTAAAGGGACATTTTCCAGTTTTCACCCTAATCCTTGAGGAATTCAGTGAGCAAACCCGCGGCTGCTTGTGCCGTTTCTGGTGTTGCTTCTCCACCCCGTACCGTATACCGTTCACGCCTGCCTTCGCCCGTTATCCCGTTTGCCCGTTCGTTCACTCGTCGTTCGTCCCTTTCAACCCCCGCAAGTTTACCGCGAGCGCTCCAAGCCCCTGGGAGCGTTGGGCTCCTTGCTTTTCCACTAATTACTCCTACGTTTCATCCTTCCTCGTGCTTTCACGCGTCGCCGAGTCAAGTACGCGTGTCCGTGAAACCCGCGTCAGAGTATTTAAACACACTGTACTTATCGGACGTTGTGTCACCTTGTGCCGTTTATTGTTTAGGTGAAAATTCGATGTGTTTAGTCCCGTAAATATGAAGAAAAAATCTACAACAGGGTTACCTCTATCGAATTATTAATAATAATTAAATCATCAAATCTTCGAAGAATAGAGTGTTGCGGGTATGCAATTTATTTAATAAAAATACTAACAATTTCGAGGTGAGGCGAGGATTTCGCTGAGGTAAAAATAGTTTATGAAAAAATCTATAAGTAGATATTTGCAATAGAAAAATCGAATATATTTCACGCGATAATGCGAAACGAGGAGAGAACGATCAAAGTATCGATCTATTTTCATTGGGATCAGTCGAAATTTATTGGCAATAAATGTATTCGTACGGAATTTTTTAGTATTTCCCGATGTAGCGTGAAAAAAAAATTGAGGAGACGATACAAACGTCCATTCTTTCTCTCTTCTGTCGCAGAATCGCTGGTCCAGGAGCTGGAGCAGGAAAGAAAGTCGCGGCAGCACCAGGCAGCCGAGAGGGAACAGGTCAAGTCTCCTCTTCAAGGTTCGTTACTCGATACTACTTCTACTACTACTACTGCCACTATATCCGCTACAATTGCAACCGCTGGACGACAGAGTTTCGATGCGATGCACCAATAGGAAAATGAATAGCGTGGGTACGATAATTTATATTCGTGGATAAAAAAACAAAAAAAAAAAAAAACAGCAGTTAACTCGTTCGCGTCGCACCGGTTGCGAGCCGAAAATTTTGCGCGAACAAACTTCGAAGAATTTTCTTGCGCTTCGAATTTTAATTAGAAACTGTTGCGAATCGAGTTCAACGTCGAAGGGTCCCGTAGTTGCGAGAGGCTTCGTCGTACGACTTGACTTTCTTGCAGCTGTCTCTGTGCTTGAGCGATGCCGAGGATGTTGACATACCGCGCGCTGGCTGCCGGAATGGAAACTTCGAAGACCGGAAACTTCGGTGCCTCGGTATTACAAAGTTTTGCACAGCTACAAAGAGCCCCAAGTAGATCGGAGAACAAAAACTATCGCGATCACCAGAAGGCGGCACAACGACGCCTGTGCCATTGGCATGACGATGCAACTCCTCGCGGGGCAATAATTGTTTTCTCATTTCAGCGTGTCGCGCCGCGATGTGCTATTGCCACGAATTCTTATACCGGCAAAGAAATTCAATTCAATTTCATTGTCAATCAGCGAGTAAATAATTTTTTTTTTTTTTTTACAATTGTCTCCCGATATTATTTTCGACGGCTGGTAATACATATTTTTTTTATCAAGATTAACCGTGCAGGATAAATAATACGAGGGATGCGCCCGATGATCGATAGACTCTTCGATTTATAGACGAGCCAATGAACGAACTAACGAACGTAGCGAGAGTGATTCTTCGGTAACTAAATTGAGTCGTCACTTTTTGCGTTCGCCATGGAAAAAATCGGTGATTAAAAAACTGAAATTCAATTATCCCCGAGGCTGAGAAGAGGAGGCGCCGCGGTGAATACGGCGCGGTCGGTGTCGACCGAGATATAAGGACGAACGAGAAAAAAAAACCGAGCGGGGGAGATACAAGGGCGAGCGAGTGAAACAGACACAGAGTAAGGATACTCGCCTCTTGGGCATCTCGGGGAGCAAACGAAAACCTAGTAGGCTGCGCGATCACTATTAATGCATTCTTTTTCAATCATAAGCGACAGTTCGATAAAAAGTCAAGTGGCGGCTCGATCTCAAAGAGCCTTAGGGTTTAGTTGTAAGGGCCGATGACTCGACTGCTCGCCCTGATTCAAGCACTCGCTTCTCTCTATACTCATCGAAGAAACTATATACACACACATACATACACGACCTTTTATTCTCCACGGACTCCAAACCCCGTTCCCATACTATATCCGATCGACTCTTTTACTCTGCATCTCTTCTTTGCCCTCCCGGTCTTTATGAATCTTTATCGTTCCTTCTCCTCTCCCTTTATCCTCAAGATTACTCTTGTGGCTTTATGCATAAAAATCTTTATAAATTGATTCCTTGAATTTTGATGAACAAAATGGACATTCATTGCCTGCAATTGATCGGTGTATGAATATTGAAAAAACTAAAAAAAAAATCATGTCGAAGAAAACGCCGAAAGCGATTAAATCACCGCACTATTTACTTTTAAACACATTACGGAAATTCGTAGATAATATTTTATTCTAATGGAAAACCGGATATGATAGTCATTAATTCATCGAAATTGATATCTTGTTGCGTATAGATAAGAAAATATAACGATCGGAAAGTGTGCGATTATTTCCGATATTTTTCAGACGTACGATCGACTCTTTTACTCTGCATCTCTTCTTTGCCCTCCCGGTCTTTATGAATCTTTATCGTTCCTTCTTCTCTCCCTTTATCCTCAAGATTACTTTTGTGGCTTTATGCATAAAACTCTTTATAATTTGATTCGTCGAATTTTAATTAACAAAATGAACATTCATTGCCAGCAATTGATCGGTGTATGAATATTGAAAAAACTAAAAAAAAAAATCGTGTCGAAGAAAACGCCGAAAGCGATTAAATCACTGCACTATTTATTTTTAAACACATTACGGAAATGCGTAGATAATATTTTATTTTAATGAAACACCGGATGTGATAGTCATTAATTCAACGAAAAATGAGAAAATATAACTATCGGAAAGTGTGCAATTATTTCTGATAATTTTCACTAGGTGGCGCCACTTACATTGTATAGATTATGAGAGTAGCTGAGAATTTCCGGTGCATCGCATCGTGCAACTTTTTTTTTCTGTAGCTGTTGTATCATAGCGTAGAATTAAATAATTAATAAACAATAATTTATTGACGAATTTTCCAAAATTTACCTAATTGCTTAAAGTATCTATTCTATTGTCGCTATATATCGGATCGTGAAATTCCGGTATCACTCGACAATAATCTCGAATATTATGAAACGCAATCTGCAATGTTCGTGTGTTGATTTTTCTGTTACAGAATCGCGGACGGGTTACTACAAGAACTCGGTATTGTTCACGAGCGCGACTTAGGAGAGAAATGGCGAGAATTCGCGGTTGCAATGCCAGGCGGCAAAAATTTTCGGCTCGAAGCCAATGCTGCCATTGCCGGAGTACGAAGTCCAGCCAAGGAGAATTCACGAGAATCGCGCGTGAATATCTCCGCGATACTGGAAGGAGACCCGACAAAAAAAAACGCGCGTCAGCGACGACTGCACCCTCGTACCGCAAACGCTCTCTTTCGGCGACAAGTGCGCGATGACTTTGACCCCATCCCGTCTAAAAACGTGCTTCACGTAACCAGACATTTATCCACGTAACCGCGTGTAAATTATTACTATAAAAAAAACTCGCGGCTACTCAGATAAATATCTAAAAAAAAAAAAACTAAAAAAAATATATATATATAAATATATAGTATATATTTAATTGTGAGAGACGAAGGCGTATGTACAGCTAGAAAGGACAGAGGACAGTCTAAAGAGGAATGGGATCTCGACAGGATCTCACATAGTTACGCGAATTATATAGTAAAAGAAAGAAAAAGATTAAAACATAAAAAAGAAATAACGAAGGAAAGGATAAACGCGCGATCGCCATCAAAGCTTTCCATAGCGAAAAAATGGAACAAAACTTCGGGAGGAACGAAGAACGAAATGGTAAGACGACGAGAGGATATATTGTCATTGTATAAATTAAGATTATTCGCAACGGTCGAGCGAAGACATATCAACCGACGACGCGACAAAAAATGCGAGAGAGAGAGGGAGAGAGATCGATCAGTCGATCGATCTCTACCCTCTCCGGCCGATTATCGTTCGACAAGTTTACCGAAGGAAAAGCCGAGAGCGTGTGCGTCCATCGCGGCCAATTCGCGCGCGCGCCCCGCGGGCCTCTTCGAGAATCGCGTCGTTCGTTCGGTGAGAACGACGATAAGAAATAAAACAAATTAACAAAACAAAAGATGGAATGTTCGCGTTCACCAATCCACGCGGCTAGTCGATCTCGTATAACGCGACACAACGCGATCCACCTGATTTATAAAACAGACACGCGAAACGATATGAATAATAATGAAATTAAAAAAATAATAATTATGGGAGGATTATAAAAAAAAATAACAAAAAACATAGAGAAATGGAGAGAAAGAAAGAGTGATAGAAAAAAAAAGCGAGAGAGAGAAAGAGAGAGAGAGAGAGAAAAATTTAGCGAAACGTGAGAGAAAAGAGAGATATAATTTATAAAGACTGCTTGAGAGTGCGTGCGCGAGTGCATGCGTTCCTATAGAATTTAATAATCGAGCGAGTAAGTAGTTAATTGATAAGAACGCGTCACGAAAGGACTCAAGAGACGACGTGTGCCATTCGCGGAGGTTCGATCGACAAGATCTACGCAAGAAATTTTTTATTATTATTATTTTTATTTTTTTTGTAAAAGAAAGTAACACCGTGATATCGGACCATTTTTATTATGCGTTTCAGCGAGTGGTCGCGTCGCATCTTCCGATCAAAGAAAATAATATTTGAGCCGCGGGAGCGAAACGAGACAGAGAGAGAGGCGGAGAGTCCCTTACGAATTTTTGGACACCAGCCATAGACGCCGTTATAATGCATAGTCGACGGAGTGAGAAGTCATTGGGGGCATTGAGAATTCGTAATTTCGAAAAAAAAAAAAAAATTGCCGAAAACGTATTCGAAGAAAATTTCTTTTCTTATTTCTGATCGAAGAAAGCAATTATCGGAAGCGTGAGACGCGGTCGACACACGTGCCTCTGCGAAAATTTACAAAATTTATTAAAAAATTCCCTCAATCGTACTGAAATGTGATTTTTTTTGCACCGGTGACCTCGAACTCAACGAGATTTTTAATTAAAAAAACAAAAAAGTTGTCTGCGAGAGATCGCGTCGTTTGTCACAGAATTGTCGATAGAAGATTTCGAAATAATGAAACACGAAATCGAGGGTCTGCTTCGTTAATTCAGTTTCATTTGTTTCACCAAATGTCCGACTCTCGTTCGTATCTCGACAATTCTGAAGTTTCGAACGTCAATGTCGCGCGTCTCCTTTATACATATACTTATAATTACGACAAATAAGAAACGGAAATACGAACGATCTCTCGACGTCGACAACTTCGAGTGAAATTCGAGAAACCGCGGCTCGGCCACTGTATCATACGTAGAACGGATGAGATTAAAAAGAAAACAAAAAGAAGAAGAAGAAGAAAAAACCCAGTAGCCTCTTGAATCTAACACCTCTATTTATATAAATAAACTTAGCTATATTACCGACAACTAAATTTAATCCATATGCGTGTGTCCCGCGTTATCGTGTACGATCGTCGTGATGTTGAAATATCTTTCCGGAGTTTTCATCGTTAAAATAATCTTTCACCGGGCGAGGAACGGCGGCCCGGTGGTCATCCTCTTTCGTGAACTCGTGAGAAATATTAATTTTTTTTTTGTTTTTTTTTTTTTCCTATATATACAACGTATTATAGCTCCGTATTACCGGGTTTGCGGAGAGAGAGAAAAAAAACTTTACCGTTGAGAACTCTCGCGAGGAAACATATTTCATCGGTCACGCGAGAGAAAACGTATTTAAGATCCATGTACAAAGATTTTTGAAGATGAAAAAGAAAAAAAAAGAATGAAAAACCGACCGTAAAGAGGTTCTTGTGTTGTAAAGTTCACATAATCGTAGTGTTTAGGTAGAAGGCTAAGTCTATTACAAAACAAAATAAAAATAAAAACAAAAAAAATAAATAAAACAAAAAAAACGTGAAACAGATAACAGAAGTTCAATGTAGAAGCCGAGAATCTAACCACCGATGTAGAGACGAATTTGTATTTGACATCGCCGATCAACGCAGCGGAGGAATTTTATCGCTCGACACTCACGCGAACGTATATTTTATGTATTTATTATGCGTAAATACGTATACGTCGTGTGCGTTCACTCGTGCCCACGTGAGGGACATAAGTCAACTCTCCTATCTCGAGAAAAAACTATTATCAGTAAAGAAACAAAAAAATAAATAAAAAAAAAATGTGTCTAGTTGTCTGAAGAGCATCAGTTAAAAATACGACACAGACCCGCACGCCACACCGGACTCATACAATCTAATATCGAGGCAAGAAGTGTATTCATGTAATTCAGCATTACTACGTATGAATAAATAGTTGTTATTGTAAGAAGCGTAAATTTGTGTTTTTTCCACATTAATCCTTTCCCAATATTTTCCGATTATTTCCCAACTCTATTATAATGGCTTTGTAACGAGTCGAAAAAACGGTTCTGCAATATTTCTCGTGAATTTTTTTTTTAAATACAATCAATACATCAGCTTTTACCGGCAGCTGATCTCGAGAAAACGTGAAAATAATTTGAAGGGAGCAGTAACGCGATTTTACGACTTTGCAATTGATGTTTTGTATTCACGCCGATGATTGCGGAATTTGTAGAATGTTAAGATTAACAGAAAATTTTAATATTTCGAAGAATTTTAGGCAAAGTGCAGTAATCAAAACGAGAAAAAGACAATGATTAGGAAAAAAAACGTTCTCCACATCATAATTTTCTATCGTAGTGATATAAATAAAAAAATAATGCAAAAAGTCAATAGTAAGTAAAAGATTATGGATTTGTTATCATAGGGAAAGACATAAGAAAACAATGACGAAGAATATAATCGTCAGGCATCATTCTTTTTTATCATAGCGAACGATTCAAATTCACTTCCTTATAAGCGTCTATATAAGAACTGCGAGTCTTATAAAAATAATCATTATTCTTTTTCAAGAGCGTCAAAAGCCTTACTGTTTAAATCACGTGAAACGGGAAAAAAAATCATCGAAAGAATATGAATTTTCACTACGTACTTGTTGTCTCGTTGGTGATTTTCAGTATCTGTGGCGATGTTAATTACGTCAACGCTGTCGATGACGCTGCCGTCGAAGCTGATACTGGATCGACGATCAACCGGAGAAATGCTGAACCTGAACCATCCGTCCGCCATGATTGTTCCTGGGGATCACCAAATTGCGTAGATGTTATTTGGCCAAAGGGGTGGCTTGACCCCCGCAAACCCGAAAAGAATTGAGAAATTTCGGATTACGCAGTCACGCGTAATGAATGATGAATACGCGTAAAAATGAATGTAAAAAATGCTCTGTCATTTTATCGACGGCAGCTTGTCAACATAAGAATTATCAATTAATAAATTATGTTCAATATACGTGTTCATTACTATCCCCATGTTTGACGTGATTCGGTTACGTTGAGTGTAGAAGAGATTACCTCGTAGAATTCATTCCTTTCCAAAGAGGCCATTCGTTTTCGTAAAACACAATAGACACTTCGATTTCTCATATTTTATCGGAGAACAAAGTTACTGCTGCTTAAAAATACGAAAAAAAAAAACGTTACTAAAAAAATCGGTAAAAAATATGTAATATGATTTTGTCGAAAAATTGTATATTACGGATATATTTCTGCAAATACATTTCGCCAAATATTCACCGAATTAATAAATAATAATGAATATATTAATTACATTCCTGTAATTACATATACTTTTTTCGATGTGGGAAAGTCGATTTTTTTTTATTTTTTGCGTTTATCAGTATGTAGAAAAGCAGACGTATGCAGAAGTTATGTAAAACAAAAATGAACGGCAGTCCAACGATTAGTTCGCAGTCGACGAACGACAACTGCGGTTATTTACTTCTTCGTCGATTTCCCGAGTAGGAAAATTGTATGTTGTCAAAAATTCTTGATTATCCATTCGTTTAATATTCATTGTGCATAACGCCATTTTCGAGACACTCTTTTGGCGGTTCGGCAATGTTGCGAGAAATTAGCGACATCGAGGATAATCGGATAGTACAGCAAAAGAAAGTTGTTTTGTCGGCTTGTGAGTCGTGTGAGACGGTGCATTCTTATCAATTTGGCGAAACCGTGCGGAGTATAACGACGTGCGGCACGCGACGTTGCGCTATTGGTCGTCGGGATTGGGCTCCACCCTTTACTCAGGAATATATTTTAATAAATAACGATAATCCACACGTATAGTGAAGCGGGAGGGCGTAGACCGACGAGTCGGTGAGCCGACCAAGTGGCCGGTGCTGCAGGTTAGCAATATATACGATTTACATAGATATATATATACAATATATACGTATATATACACACGTTAATTTCTGCACAGTCTCTCCTAGTAGCTTAATTAAATCAGTCGCACACGGGAGGTCGATGGGTGTCGAGCGAACGTCTTAATTACCCGTAACCAACCGTTAATTGGATCTAACCTACGACCACCAAACTTATAGACTATCGATCCTCCACGTGTGACGTTCGAACGTCAGCCTATTCGGTGCCATGCATACAGGTGAGAATTTCATCTCTGCTATCAATTATAGTTGCTCTCCACGTAAGTTGTACAAGTAAAATCTCTAAACTTTCCCCGCGGAGAGAACCCGATATACCAACAGTGCACGATGCAGTCGTTTTAACTGCTACTTTTATTATAATTTTTATTAAAAAAAAAAAAAATTCCTAAAACATCCTTAACACTGAAGAACAACAAAAATTCACGTTCAAGTCTCATGCATAAAAAAATATCAGAATAGATGTCTGAATTTATCGAATTCTTTTTTTCATCGTATTGAGTCACTTACGCCGCGGGGTGCAGTGTAAAAAAAATTGTTCCGTAAAAATCGCGTCGCCAAATCTAATCGACGGTAACAAAATTCGTTAAAAAAATCGTCGGAAGCTCTCGAAATGCTTCGCGCGTGTTCTCCGGTGGTATCCCGATGGACCTCGAGTCTCTACCGAGGGAGGGATGTGTATTTAAATCTCGAACTTTGACGGTTGAAAATATATTTCGATATTTTTTTTTTTTTTTTTTCAAGCCCGCGCGAGGGATGTGTCGGAGAGCTTGGTAGCCTCTAACGGCGCCCGGGCCGAGGGTGGAGTCAACGGGGGTGGTTTGGTTGCGGGCTCTGTAAAAATGCAAAACGCGTTTCGGCGTCGCCCTGTCAGCGTATCTGTGCGTAAGGGCCCGACTGAGAAGAAGAAAAAGTGTGGAGGTAGGATGGGGGGGGGGGGGGGGGAGGGGGGTAGAATAGAGAACGAACAGAACGAAAGCGAGAAAAAAAAAATGAACGTTTTGATGCAAATGAAGGGCTTGACTTCACGGCCTCGTGCCCGTTCGCGTTATACAGTGACTCTCCCTTTTCTCTTGCTCTCGTCGAATTCACCCCCGCAGCTACGTGAAGCCGGCATCCACCCCCCGCTTTCTACATCTTCCTTTTTTTTTCTCTGCGCTCACTCGCTCGTCGTACCATCTTTATTCTACAGTTTCTTCTGCCCTACCGAGGGCGTCGCACACTTCGGAATCATAAAGATAACCGAATTGCTCGACTCCACTTTTATTTCGTAGGACATATTGCCCCGACAATCATTCCGGCATTTACATAATTATCGAATAAAATGGTTATACCGCGGTATATACGGGGGTAGGGGCCGAAGATCAAGAGAGAAAAAGCCTTCGGGGTATTTCACGTCCGCGATTCCCTCCCCCAGACCGACTACGACTAATTTCATGCTCTTACTTTCTCCTAATATACACTCTTCGTCGCTATCTCTTTTTTTCTTCCTCGTTGCTTTCTTCGCTTTCTTTATTTTTACGCGTGCGAGGGTTGTTTCCATTCGTTCTCACACCGGGCGGCCTGCTTCCTCGTACCCTTATAGTCGTTTGTTTCTTCTTTTTTTTCTTTCCTCTTCTTTCTCGTTCTCCGTTCTTTTTTCTCCTCGGATCGGCTATGGCCCTCGTTCGGTGAATCTCGGTGATTAGCCGAGGCTGTATAATTTGGAGCAGGGATGCGATAGAACGATATTACTTTTAATTAGAATCGTAACGTCGTGGTTTATGAGGCATACCCCCGGATCCCGTAGACGTACCGGACTCTCTTCTCCAGTTGCTGGAGGGAAGCATATCGTACGTAGAATCACAGGTGCGCTTGTTTCGCAGACTGGCCGAAACCAAGTTATGTTCTTACATCTCTAGTAATGCTTGACTTTGAAAATAAGTAATGTCAAAAAAAAAACGAATTTTTGATGCAAGTGACTCCAACATCAATTTTTTTTTTTATTATTTTTTAACTAATCGCCTGAAGGGTGGGTTTTTCATATCAAGCGCGCAGTCCAGAATATATCCGAAATATTAAATATTTTTTGTCATGCAGTCAACTTATCTTGGATTTGCAGCTTATTGAATAAATACAGGCGAACGTCTTGAAAGTGAAATTTAGTGGAATGATTTTCACATGCGGACTATCGGGAGACTGTACTGTATTTCGATACAAGGCACGTGGGTACATAATACGTTATCCCAAGGTCTCAGCCACAGGGTATTATTATATATAGGTACAGAATTATTAGTTATATCTTCTCACCGGTGAAACCAGCAGACAGTCGTCCTTCTTTCGCACCGAGCTGCCGTTTTTTTTAATTAGATGAACCATTAGCGCCGTGCGAGAGGCTCTTGGGAACACCTTGAATTATTTTTATATTTACTGCGAGAGAGTTACGCTCAGGCGATCTTCGTGTCGATGAGAAATGAGAATAACAAGAATAAGATATGAATATATAAAAAAAAAAAAAAGAAAAAAATATTCCACGCTTCGTTGATAATAAAATCAAATAGAAGATAGTATGTAACATGCAAAATCGCATGGAATTATTTACTAACGATTCGTAGTATAATGCCTCGTTTGTGCGGTTATTATTTGCAATTTTATTTATTAAAATAATATTCTCTCGTCAATAACGATTGACGACAACGAACATCCACCGTCACGCTCGGCCGGTTCGATACATTCTGTTTCCACTATCGGGGGAGAGCATCGATCAGTTAGCTTACGGGTCTGTTATATCGTGTTATATCGTTATATCGCTTGTTTACAGGGTGCATGCCGCCATCGCATCTAAACATCTAAAATGTTATAATAACACGAGATACGGTACATGCATATTATTCGTCGAGTGATAAACCCACCGTATCAACCCCCACATACTGGCGACATATGTAGGCGTCGGACGTTTTTTTATCACCCAATGTCCGTGGCGTACCAATTATCCGTTTGATTATAAAATCTATTAAAAAAATTGCAAATAAAATAGTGAGAGTAACGCGGAAGTATCTATGACCATTCAAACAAAAAAGCATTGCGCGGGACCGACGCTTTCGATGAAAAATCTCCCATACGTGAGGGGTTAAGTCTCGTCCTATTGCATATTTACTATAGCGCCGTATCCATGAAGGTACAAAATTGGTAATTTCTATCCGTCGAGATTAATTTGTATAAAGGCCACACGAGACTCTCGATGCGAAAGACTTCGTGGAAATCTCTTCGATGTACCATCGTCGCATAAGTTCTTAACGTTACTCGTTCGTCATCTCTTGAATTTCATGCAACATCTTTGGCCTCGTGAATCTTCTTGTCCTTCTAATATTTACGCGCCAGTAGCGTGGCCGTTCCGTGCGACGCACCGAGAGAGAAGGAGAGAAAAGAGAGATTCTCAGGATCGGCGAATGCAATTACACGACGTCATTGAAAAGTTAATTGATGCAAATGAGTTTCCAATACTCGAGGGCAAAAGCCGCCGTTGCTGGCTGCCACGGCTCTAACGTCTACTCGACCGAAGTAACTGCGAGAGAGAGAGAGAACTTGTCGACGTTGGAATTCTTCCCACAGAAGCTCCCGACATCTCTATGTTTTCTCAATCTCTCCCTCGCTCTCTCCCTCTTTATTATCATCGCGAGAGTTATTTTTAACAATTTTTTTTTTTTTTTCTCGTATTTTTTCACTTCTTCGTATATCCCACGGGATAAAAGTTTCTCTTGTTATTCGATCGCAGACTTTATTTTGTTGGCCTCACGGTTCGTCAAGATGTCACCGTAGCGGTAATGAGTGTCGCGGTCGAAGCTGGGAGGTCGATGTGCACAACCTCTCCTCTTCCATCCTCTTCGCCAGCACACTCCGCCACAACGGCAGCAAGCAAAACAACCGACAGTTTTACCGCTCCGCACCCTTGCCGCAAATTATGCTAAAGGCTTTTCCGAACTCGAAGAGCTTCGGCTCGTGAGTCCTCCTATTTCGCGGCTTTCAACCCTTCAAATGTTAAACTGTACAGTGGCGCGCGGTTCAATGAACTCGCATAAAGATTTTCCGTCACGAGAGTCTCGTGAATTACATCGCAGCATATAGCGTCTCTATTTGTTTCGACTAAAATTTTGTGGAATGATAAGATGCCGAATCGGTTCACCGATTAATGAAGGGTGAAGCATATGTCAAATCCAATGAATGAATCTTCGCTGAAATCGGATAACGGAGACGAAACCTCCCCTTAAGGTGAGTGTTCATTCGTAGGTAAAGCGGTTGATTTACTCGTAGAGACATCGATACCGTACAGTATCCCAAGATCACCGCCTCTTTGGCATAATAATCTTGTACCCTCGAGAAAAAAAAAAAAAAAATGCAGCTTCGTCGCTCGATCGGCTCTCGAGTTAATTTGTCAAGATCAATTATCCGCCTTAATTCAATAACCCGGTCGAGCAAAGTAAAACAGCTTTCTTAATCGACAAGCTTTGGCGTGAAGTGTCCGACAAGTGTATGTCGTCTTTCGCGACACGAGGTATCTCCGCGTTGTCAGACTATACGTCATCGTGCAACGACGCGACCGATGATGCGCGCTCCGAGGAAGTGATGCAACAACGATGATGACACATGCCGCATGCTTCGCGGCCTTCGGATACGTGTTACCGAAAATCGTCGATGATTAATTAACGCTCTGTTGCGAAGAACATCGAGCGCAGCTTCGTACTTATGTGGCAAAGAATATTCAAGCAAATCTGCATTTCCTCTTGTGTCTCGCTGTTCGACAGCTTGACTCGGCGTTTGTATTGCATTACTGTCGTGGAAACACCGATATGTAGGATTGTTTTACGGAAGAGCTTCGCCGTCGTCACGACCATCAAATTCGACGATTCATTAGATTCATTAGAACCAACAAAGTGTAATTGTAATCGATTAATCATTCACCGTGTTATAGTTTCGATAATTTTTCATCGATCTGTTGTCCAACAGAAAAAATATGGCGCAATGTAAATCGATGTGGAAGACATTTATTCCATTACCCCAAAAAAAAATCGTCAACAAACCGATGTTTTTGTCAACCGTAATGCATACTCCATAGGTAGGTACATAGCTTTATAAGTAAAACAAATAAAATGAAAAAAAAGAATGAATTGGTAATAAAAAAAAAAAGTGTCGAAAGTCCTCCGGCGTGTCGGTCAACCGCGGGCGCGCACGATCGCGAACTGATGCCGGTTGATCGGGGCAGTCGTCGAGCAGAGACAGGCGCGGTTATGCCGTCGAGATAGGCTCTTCGGGAATGAGTCCTCTTCTTCGACGATTCTCTGCGTGCTTAAACCCATGGAAACCGGTAATCAAAGTGTCAGGCCGAACGAGATGAATCGCCAGTATATGCAAGACGCGTCTCGTCACAACACACTCTGGATACCAACCCCTTTCCTCCGCAGCCCCTTCGTCCCTCGATCTTCGCTTTGGTTTAAATCGTTATATTCCCTCGCTACTTGTCTCTCTCTCTCGTTGATATCCTCCATATAGACTGACCAAGCCGGAGAATCATACGAGAGAATCGCGTATGCACGACCGCGGTGTGCCCCACGATCGGTTCTCGTATATTAGGTGTACCAGGAGCTATAGAGGTCTAGAAGCGAGGCATACAAGGATCATCGCGTTCTCGCGTCCTTTGATGAAAATCGTCGTTCCCTCGAGGGTATATGTAACGTCTCGGAGAAACCAAAGATATATATATGTATATATAGAGATATATACCTATATCTATAGTATGCGAACGCTAGTGAGTCCCTCGATCCAACGTGCCTCCGGCAATGCTCGCGCATTTAAATCGGATTCCGGTATCATCCCGAATAAACTTCACGGGACACGGGGACTCTTAACTCGAGAGAGAGACCGTTGGAATATAGTATCGTAGAAATTACGCTTTTACCCTTCTCGTCTTTGCAACAGACGCAAGGGTATTATCGTTTCTCGCGTGTTCCCTTGATTGACGTTGGATTCAAACGACGACGGGCAGTGCGTATATAACATCGAGGAGATATGTCGAGGATCCCGACGACGAAGACGACGACGACGACGATTACGCGCCGTGAAACAGAAACCTCGGCTACCTTTATCCTTGCGGTTAGGTATATGAATTTAAAAGCCGCGTATAATTCTACGTGCCAGACACGGCGATTGACACACGCGTACTTATTTCTTTTTTAGTTTCGATACGCCAATTGAGTTTAATCGACACCGCGAAACTGAGAATACAAAACGACTATTGTATCGATCTTCTTGTCAGAAATTCAATGCACTTGTGGATAATTGTTTTCATTGGCAATTCAAGATTTCTTCGACACTACTCGATGTCAATGAGTTTTTGAAGACTCGATAAAATTGAAAAAAAAAATAAAAAATCATAAATTTACTGCCGTAATTAATATCGATCGTGAAATCTACAATGATCCGAGAATAACATTCGCCCTCGTGCGATACTCTCCTATTGATCAGCTCCCATCAGTTCCGTTCCTCCTCGCAAGGTTATCCGCGATTATTTTCGAAGTTTAAATGGAAACTAACTAAAAAAATTCAACGAGAGAGCATAAAAAATCCTTTCGTTTTTCCTTATGCCTGCGTGGTACGGTCACAGAGTGAAAGGATACGGATGGAATAATCCTTTCGAGACTGACCCGCGCGATGTATATAGAGTGCCCCGCGGCCGGGTCTCCTCGTTTCGGTCCAATAATTACACACCTTGGATATCTCTAGCAAGGAATGAGAGGGCCAAAGGGGGAAGCATCATGTAGGTACGCGGGTTTCGGGGTCTCAACACTTCGGGACCCGATTGGTATACGCACTTTGCAATGGGGGAGGGGGGGAGGGGGCGCTATGGTTCATCTCTAGACCGTCGGCAGACGAGCACAAATTTCGGAGTTTGATTTACAGCTGTCTCATCTCTCTTTCTCTCTCTCTCTCTATCTCTCGTGGCATCGCATACCGTATCTATGGTTATACTACTGAAACCAACGCCGATCGTTTCGACGCCGCCGACGCCAAGTTCTGCCAACGAGGGCCATCGAGCCGTTTTGATTGTGCTTCCCCGTCTAATGGAGGGTAAACGCCAGTGAGAGCATTCATGAATTTGTATTAGAGAATCAGCTCTCGGAAACGATTCGCTTGCGCGCCTCTCTTCTTCTGTTTTGGCGGGACGCTCTCACTCTCGTCGTTCGGTAACTTTAATATCGCTGTTACCTCGGCTGTTTGCCGTGTATGTGTGTATATGTATATATATGTGTTTTTTTAATACCTGTAAAAAAAGGATACTCGCAGGTGAAGTTCGGTTTCTACGAAAGTTCTTGAAAAATGTTCCCGAACCCGGGTCACGGAATCTTCAAGATGGGAATGGGAAACAAGAATATGAAAACAAAACAAGAGAAAAAAAAAGATTTTGCCACAAATGGGCGATCTTTTGGGATTTTCTGACAGGTGCATAAATATTTAACAAATATTACAGTAATCGAGGGAAGAGCGGGAGGAGCCATGGATTATTAGCCGAACACAATATAGTCTTCAGTTATTTTCGCAAGCTCTTTGCTATTATTATATTCGCTCCATCGCCTCGAGGGATTCGTTCCTCTCCTTCTTCATCTTCGTCTACGCCTCTGCCACATCGTCGCGAGTCGTCGCCGTCGACGAATTTCAAGGACAATTCATCCCTTGGCAGCTCGACGATGCGCGGCGCTTTCGCCGCTTCCGCTTATAGTTTCAGCCCCGAGGACTGCCGGGAACACGTGTCTTCCCCTTTCCTACCGTAATCTCTATCTCGTTCTATCATTCGATGCTCCGGCAATGCGCGAGCCGCGAACTCCGTAGCGGGATTAATTTTCGTGAGGGTGATGAGAAGGCGCACGGGGCAAACACGCATCGGAAACACATAAGACGAGACTCCCTTCAAGGCGGGGAGGACGGATCGCTAATCTGTTTAAATAACGAAACATCCCTCGGGTCGGGAGTAGCTCGCGGGGTGACCCGCGGAACGGTGGCGGTACTACAGGAAGGGAATGGATAAACGAAAATCAATGCATTCTACAATCTGTCGACTACTGCTGCCTGAGATACATAATGCTACTGTGCTGCCTCCACGTTATGCGAATACGATGTCGATTTTTGCGTTATCATAAATACTAAAGGGCAACATTTTCGCTACTGGGGGAAAAACGGAAAAGGTGTACCCTTCAATAGAAAGTTCGTACTATCGGAGATTGTATGCGATTAACGCGGATGAGAAAAAACATTCCACATAGAAATGAGTATATGTTAGATTATACAAAAGATATATTTTTATGTAAGACGGCACGTTGATGATCGCGAAATTTGTATAATATCTGATTTAAAAAAAATTAGAATGTTTCAAAGGATTTCTGCAGGAATACATACAACAATCAAAGCGAAGATAAGACAACGATAGGGAAAAAATTGTTCGTACGATCGTAATTTGTTACATTGTAGAGGAAGAAATAAATTAACGATACACAGTAAGATAACAAAAAAAAAACGTTAGAAGTGTCGAGGATTCTGATTTTAAAAACTTAAAGTGTTATCTCAAAAATGGGCAAATGTAATGAGACTTCCGTTTCCGCTTGCATTTTTTTTGTTCCACAACTCGCGTTTATACAGTGGAAAAAATTATTAGTAAATCCATCAATCGATGTTTGATTAAACATATTTTTCAGGGGCATAGACTTAAATAAATAAATTGCGAAATCGATGCAAATGAAAGACACAACTGCAAGGAAAAGATCTGCAATACCTGATAATTTGTTAGCATAGAGGAAAAGATAAGAAAAAATTCAGGAAAAACGCTCGATACATCATAAATTGTTTTATAGTAGAAGACGTAGTGTTGTGGTTAAAATCGGACGGAAATTATTGACTTAAATCTAAGTTCGCTCCCTCGAAAGTAACAACATTAGAAAAGCAAGCCTTCGTAGAAAATCGCAGTTGGGATCATCAAAAAAACTGAAGTACGCGAACCGAGTAGAGTAATCTGAAAAGCATGAACCTTCACGTCCTTCACATTTCTGGCAATGCTAATCCCATTGATACTATCGATCATTTCGCCGTCGAAACTGACACTGAATCGACGAGCAACCGAAGAGATGTTGAAACCCTACCGGACCCTAACCTCTGTACCATTGAAAAATGTTTCATTAGTCTGCTTGATGATTGGCTGAGACATCGGCATTTCCTTCCGCACAAATGAGGTAATGAGCAATGAATTAATACGTAAAAACTGGAAAGCTATTAGAGAACAACTACTAAAGGAGGAGTCTGTAGAATAAGTGATAATAATACTCATAGATCAGAAATTCCCCGGTTGGTTCACTCGTAACGCAACATATCATATAAAAACTCATATCGGACTTAAAAAAAAAAAAAAATCGTGTTTAGCATATATATGCTACTAACCTAAAAAAATCAATGTGACCATAAATTTGTTTAGCGTACGAAAAACTTTATTTGCTTAAAAAAAAGATCGTTGAATCGAACAAATTGTTTTTACCGCAATGTTTTTGTGGCCAATGACTGCATTCCTTTTTGCATCTCATCCTTTCGCATGTTATTGTACCTTGTAACTTGCAATAAATTCACCGAAGCCACGAGAGACACATAGTCCGTCACTGCGCGTCTCAACAATGCAAGGATGTAAATTTATTCAAAGATGGCGTGTTCCCAGACGCAAAAAGAGAAAAAAAAGAAAAATTGTAAAAAAAAAAAGCAAAATAAAAAAAAAGTAACGTTATACCGTGACTTTCGCGACGATGGCGGTACAATTCTGTCCGAAGATTTTACATGTCGAGTTCGCCACGGCCGTGCCTTTTAGCACGAGCAGCGTGACGCGCGTTATATACACTGACTTACGTCACACAGGTGAGTCTGGCGGCGAGTAAGATTTATGCGAGCAAAAGTTGGGTTGTACCTATACGTGCGACTATGTAAGCATACGCTATGCCGTATATATACATATATATGAAGTACCGGTACGTTTATTCGCAAAGCGCATCAGACGGCGCGACGTCGTATCCAACGTCGCTTCGTGAGTCCCGTAGTCGAGATATATATGTATATATATATGTGTATAGAGGAGGCGGAAGAAGGCGAACGCGTGCGCCAGAAAATTTGCTTCACGCGCCGTTCATCTACCTGTAAAACGTCGACGAACTCGTGATACTCGCTGCTTGATATGCCGTGTTCGGTGTTGTCGGGCGGTGTTTCGAGTCTACGGGCAAAAGGTGTTGCGCCGTTCTCTACGTGATGTACGCGAGAGAGAGAGAGTGCGTTTTAGTCGGAGCCGCCAATCTTCAAATCCTCAAGCTACTATTCGTGTATACACACGGTGTATATGCATGTGGACGATATGCGCGGGTGTACCCCCGGAGTACGACGATAATTGAATACCCATACAGGTATACAGCGTTATATTCTTCAATGTATGAACGGGAGAGGGGTGGCGCGAGAGCCGCGCAACTTATCGCATCGGAATATCAAAAATCTTCGAAGGGCGCATACGGCAGAGAGGGGGCGGGGGGAGGAAAGAGACTAACGGAAGGGAGAAGGAAAGGCCCTCCGGGCGCGCCTACTGCAATTTTTGCGGTATGCGAAATGCAAAGTGCGCGCTGCCGTCGACGAGTTGAGCTGTGTACCTATGTATTTCTGTATGCAGTAGATACGTACATAACCCTCTCCAGAAAGGTATGGGGCAAAATGGTAGACCAAGTTTCGAACTCCCAAAAGTTGACAGAGGAAAATGCAAGTTTTTTTTTTTTTTGTAACACTTTATTGCCTTTGGACTCATTTATTATATTTTTAGATCAGCCAATGATCACATGTGATCTATAGATTGCTTCCGTATTTTTTTTTGCATTTTTTTTACGAGCAAATAACTTATTCCTTAAGGAACCAAAATTAATTGATACAGACGTAAAAATCAAAATCGTAGTCTTGTCGAATTAATTCGTGATATTCAACGCCGCCAGACGACACGAAATATTGTATAAATTAAGGGTATCAAAAGTGTAAAATGTCTGTGAGTCGATAACAAATATTTTCCATTTTGCCTCGTCGTTTCGTCTTACCCCGCCAGTTGGCCCTATAGGTATACAGAAATATCCCACACTACCGTACGTCGTGCGAGCGATTGAGGGAAGTGGAATTGGGAGGGTCTGTGGGCAGAACTCTCCGCTGCAGAACGGAAAGAGAAAGAGGAAGAACGAGAGAAGCAAAAGAATATGGCGATGATATTCCCGACCATGGAAGAAAAATCGCTGTTCACGAACCCAACGAATGAAAATTTCACGCCGTTCTCCATTGATCATTGTATCATCTTCGCGATGAAATAATTTTGATTTTTTTTTAACCCCTTTAACAAAAGCTTTGTAGCGTAAATTAATTCGATGAAAAAAAAAAAAAAAAAAAAAAACGCCATTGGCGAATGTGAGTCGATGGTCACTGCGGGTCATCATCTCTTCCGAATCCTTCGAAGATCCCTCGTGCATCATCGAGCAGTTGGTCCTTCACGATAGGTTTTATTAGCCCGAACGAGCGAAGGACATTGTGCTTCTCGAAACTAAACCATATGGCGAACGAATTTCTAACGCTTCTTCGTCCTCTTTTTTTTTATAAAAAAAAAACTTAATATTATCGTATCGTAATCCTGTATAATAATTATAATATATTTGTGCCGATGACGGCATGAGGTCAACGCTATCGAGAGTGTTCTCGATCCAAAGATCATCCCGATCATTCGTGCACTGGATGCGTCTTAAGGGCTGGGAAAGTACGGTAGCTAATTCAATCTTCGTAAGTTAATTATACCAAAGTAGAGTAATAAAAAAAAAAGTCTGGCGTTGTACACGGCTTACAGAGACGGAGCCGAACGTATATAACCCGGATACTGTATTATATTACACTAGGTATATAAAGTGTATAATCCCACTCTAGCATGGAGAATACGAAGGTTCTCACGGAAGACATTTTTCCGTAAACTTTCCGATTAAACGCTGACCACATCCGTCGATCGTTATAAACCCGAGTACGGAGAGAGGTGTAACGCGCTTGCTGCCTTCGCTGCGCGACTACCGATGTTGCTGCATTCTTGCGTGTAACTAACTCTTTCTCTCTTTCTCACAACCCATCTCTGTCTTTCGCTTAAACCCTTTCTTTCTCTTTACACGATCTCCACACGATGCACTGGCATGAATACGACGAGAAAAAGAAGAAGGAAGGAAGGAAGGAAAAGAAAGAGGAGACGATACGCGGAGGCGCCCACCTCCATGGCAACCATGGCTTTGGCATCCACGTTCGATCGTCTTGTCAAGGTCTCTTGAACGGGCGCCATAGGCATCAACTGCATTTCTCGATCGATTGCTGCTGAAAAAGAACGAGAGCTCGTCTTGCCGATCGATCTTTTTTTTTTCCTTCGCACGCATTACTTTTACTTTTTTCATTAATTTTTTTTATTCCAAACGATACGTGCGAATATCTGTTAATTATTTAATATTGTTAAGTACCCTTATTTAAAAAAAAAAAAAAATTGCGTACCGAAGTCACTCGCTTTCCACGTACACTTAAATTTACCAACATACTGAGTACATGCAGACCGTATGTTAACACCGGGTAACACACGTTTTGACATGCATGCAGAATCGATGTAAAACGCTACCGGTTCTCGGTTTATCAGTGCTTTTTCGAAAAAAACAAAAATAATAATGATAAAATAAAAAAGAAAACAAGGGACAGAGGGTTATGCAACTTGGGTACGAGGCAACGCTCGTCGCTGCACCCGACACCGAAACAACGTGATACAACTACAGTATGAAGAGGTTTAAAGCTCCCGCTTGTACAGTTTACGCAACCGTGTAACCGTTGCAGTGTGCAATATGGAAACGATAGTGCATTTTCGGAAAAATAACGGTAGAAGCGAGCACAGTAGCCCGTCGCGAGTTAATTTTATTGGTTTTCCGTGTTGTTTTTTTTCTCCCGTTCGTTGAAGGGTTTTTAAAAGCTCCGGCGTCGAGGTCGCGCGGCATCGACGTTACGCCGTATAGGCTTACATGATTCGATTACATTCTCACTCTCCCTCTGACGAGTTATCTCTCTTTCCCCGAATATCAGTCACGCGCGCGTACGGTTTCTTTCCCGAAAAAGCTCGATGCCCGCTCACAGTTTGGCACGATACACGACGCATCCATGCATATGCAACCGGCTCGGTACTTCACAGGGGAGCGGGTAAATTCCGCGAAATGGTTTCACCGCTGTGTATACCGAATCGCTAGTTTCATAGCGCGTGTAATACGCATCGAAGGGATTCCATTCGACATTCCTGTGGCTTTTCCGTATTCACACTACTTTACCGCACTCGGAACGCGAAATGCTCGTAATCTGTACGTTGCATCGGAGAGCGAATTGAACACTAAGCATCAATCAGTTAATAATGTTATGCGGTTTATTCTGATATTATTCAAACGTGCGGAAGAATTCAGGATGACTATAACATCGAATGCTAAGAAGAAGAGCGTATGTAGCATTAGTTGATCATTAACAATTAATAGCAAATATTTAACGTAAATAATAGGACAGCAACTCTTTTCAGCATCCAATGCTACCAAAACCGTAGTCGGAATACCGAAACAGTGTGTTCTACTGTCGCTTTTCATTTCACTGGGAAATTGCAAGAATGCTTTCCGCGTGTTATTTGCGATGTATATCCGGATAAACCGGATTTCCGGCTCGCAGTGACCGATTATCATGCAGCGTATTGTTGTGAAGCAAACTTCGGAGCGTTTCATCAACGTTACCCTTTATTGGGGACCTTCTTGTGTACCAAGGGATCGATACTTAAACGATCTATGACTGCAGGACTCGTGCAGGACATCGATGAACAACTTCGGGATCATAATGCTTTGAGGGTAGAAAAAAATTAAAATCAACTCGTTCCAGGGGCACGAGTTCCTTGTGTCTTTAGTTCTGCGGTCAAAGGCAACTTCTTTTCGCTGTATAGATAGGACACAGGAGGAATAGGATATAAAGAAGAAAAAAATTTAAAAAAACAAGAAGATAAAGGAATCAGGCTGATCTACGAGAAGGGAAAGAGATGAAGGCTATATACACGGTAATGGAATAACCACAGGGACGACCAGTAATTGTAAGAATTAACTAATAACACGTCAGGGAAGTAGGGTCGTGCGAACCCGGTATCTAACCCGAGATACAACCTGTCATTCCTCAATCCCTCTCCTTTGCGTCTTTCTCTCACAACTATATTTTCACGTGTGTGCGAGGGTGTTCGACCGCGTATGCTAGCAGAGAGAGGAAGGTATAGAGGATCTATCAATTACTCTCCGCCTATAAGTGGATCCTAGAGATCGGCGGGACAATAGAATTGCCTGTGTGCCCGAGACCCGGTAACGCCACTGCTGCTACGGATTCTCCCGTGTTGATATATAGGTACTACATCGTGTACACGCACAAATGAGAATAAACTCAACGAATTTGCATGTGTAATTAATTCAATTAGACAAATTGAATGGTACATCCATGAACGAGACCGTCTCTCAAATGTGTATTGTTTCGCTTGGACTCGGGAACTTTTTCCTCGATCGCGTATAAACTGTGCGAGAATCTCTAGCAGCTTCGATTCTATCGATGAAATTCTGATATTTTGTGAAAAAGAAAAAAAAACCGATAAGGCAAAGGAATACGGTACGGTAAAGGAATAAATCAAATTTCTGCAAATTAACTGACGACCCCTGCAATCGATAGTTGTATCGATTAATTTTACGAAACCCGTTTAGTGATATCGACTGTTAATACTTAAAATGATTATTGTTCGACAAAACACGTAATAATTCGAAGTCATCTAACGTTACGACCCAAAATTGAATTTCATTCGATAACGAGCCATATAATCCTTACACAACGAATACTATCATTTTCAGAAGATAATTTTTCTGGTGTGTCTGTACCGAGACAATATATTCAAAAGGTTGGAAGCGTCAGGGGATAACATCGAGCTTTTGATTTCAGCATTTTAAACTCGAACAATTTTCCTGTACCTCGGTAACGCGGCTGCGATGTGTCATTTAATTTCCGCAATAACGCTTTTGTTTCCGATTAAAAACCGAGGAAAAATTCCTGTGTGTGTTTTGCGTGTGCGGTGCGGCGTGAGAGTTGAGATGAGTCCCTACGCGTGTACTGTATATGTCGCGGTGAACACAGGGATGTGCTACTATGCGGAAAGTTGAGTGAACGAGAGAGACATAGGGATGAACAATGCGAGTGCGAACAACCACCGCGGACATTGGAGGGCAGACGGGAGTGAGAGATAGAGAGACGGACGGGCAGAGGAAAGCCGAAAGGGTGAGGGTGAGACAGAGAACGTGAACGGTCAGAGCTCTGGTTGGCGGACGGCATTGTTCCGCTCGTTCGGGTGGACCGGGTCCTGTCGCGGCTAAATGCCGTGAAATTGTCATCCTACAGTCACAAAGAGAATTCACTCTCGCAGCCGGTGAAATATAAACGTGTTTTTCCACAGCCATTTTCCAGCCCGATTGTTATTTGGGCCGAATATAGTTTCGGCGGCGCATCCACCCACCCTCCCCCCACCCTCTCGACCGAACCCCTTGTATTAACGAGCCGTGCATAGTAGTACTGTGTGACTGCACAGCAATCTGCAACATTGAGGCATCGGCGACAGGCAAAAATGATTTTTTCATTTTTTTTTCGTTCCAGAAGCACCCAAAACAATTTCATATTGTCTACTTTTTTTCTTATGACAACATTTTTTTTTTTTTTAATTTCGTACGTCGTTTCAATCGTTGAGGGAATGAAATTGCGATATCTGAATGAAATTGTGAAAAGGAAATGGTTTCGCTGATGCCGAGCATTGCGAAATTACCCTTGAGATTCCCCGGTATCATGTGGACTCGCATGGTTCGTTCGTTCGAATTTCTTCATCTTTTTCTTTCGCCGTTCGGAAGTATACTATGTATCTGATACATCGATTAGGGAATTCGACAGGACGCAACGCGACGTCCCTAAGGTCCGTTTAGGCACTCAACTCCCCGACCGATTTTCCCTCGACTCTAGGAAATTCAAGCGTGCGACCCATCTCCCGCGGTTCTCGCGATCCCACAACCAGCAAAGTCAGTTTTAGTTTCCATCCCCTCTACACGATCGCGGCCTATATACCTTCCCTCGTTGTATCCCGAAGTTACAGTGAAACACTTACATGTTACGACCTCACTATCGTTGTCTTCGTCATCGTCGATATCGTGCCCGTCACGAGTATTTGAAAATAATGCACTTATGTGAATATCCGCCGGGCAGACGTTATCCCCATGAGACCTCGAGTCGAGTGCTTGCGAAACGAAGGACTTACTAGCGTTGCGAATACAACTACCTTTCAATACAGCATATCGAGATCTCTTTCGAGAAAATATATAAAAAGTTAGGGTTTTGGAGTTCAACAAGGGTAGTTGACAAATACAATTGTCAAATACAATAAAAAAATTAAATAAATTACTTTGCGATGATAAATTCTAAGGGAAATATAGTTATACTATTCGCTATATATTACACTATAAAAACTATGCAATCTTTTATTTTTGACAAAAAAAATTTAAGAAAATGTTAAGAAATTCCGTTAATTGGTATACTATACAATTTTATTATATTGATTTCATGATATAATAAAAGGCTCAACTAGTTAAGGTAATAACTGAAGAAGTTATTATACATTTTTTTAATTTTTCGTAGTGTCTTTTTCTTTTTTTTTTTTATCTAAATTAGTATTTCCAACCGACACTGAGAAGTTAAAAGTTTAATTTTCATAATAACACAATTTCAACGACTCATTCATTCCATTAGTGTTGAGTTCATAAGGACGTTCGTAAAATTAAAAACAGTCAGACGAGGCGTCGACGATATCGCGCTTGTATCCAAGTCAGCCGATGAAAAGTCGACGGGCAATTAAACGAGGAGTTAACAAGCCACAGGAGTGTGCACTATCGTTTCCTCTCCATCTACCCGCAAAAGAGGAATCGCGAGGCGTAATAAGGTAGAACATCAGGGATATACCTAGTTGCTCTACAAAGGCGTGTACAGCACATACGGATACGAATTATAACGAACGTACATACGAACAATTCGCAACGCGTAAGTGCTCACGCTGATAATGTGGTTGGCAAACGAAATGAGAATTATACGGGTTATACGCTCACTTATGCATTGCACCGGCAATTAGATTTCGCTTTCGATTCGCATTAATTAATTGAGAAGTCTCAAGGCCACCGGAAGGGGAAGGACTTGACCTGCTCGGGACTTTTGGCTCGTCGCGGCTCTGCAGTCGACAAAAAAATGAAAAGACCACGCAAAAAAAGCCGCCGAAACTATATTCTTTCTCACGAACTTGAAGAAGAAGAAGAAGAAGAAGAAAGGGACACAGATAGACGAAGTAGGGAATCGATACAAAAGTTGGACACAACTGATCGCGAGCCTATATACCGATCGATGGTTGCAGCCTGGTCTGAGGTGAACCGCGCGAGAAACCGAAGGTATTGAAGAAAAACGAGAGGCGCTGGGCAGCTGTCGAAAGATTAAGATAACCCTGAAGTTAAGTGAACGACGGGGTGTGCCCGGCCTGTGGATTTAAGATGATTAAAGGCACCTGATATCGAGGAATTATTATACCATATATTTCGTATAGTGGCGAAGCCATATATATTGACGGCTGGAATAAATTTTCGGCATTCATAAATACACGAATTGATATTCTAACTATAAGTAAAGACGATATATTATTTTGTATACGAAAGCCCTGCGGTCGCAGAGAAATGTGTATATCTTCGGAGCAAAGAGTTATTGAGGCGAATCCGTCGCGACGAATCGGCAGATAATTTATCCGAGGCAATGGCCTCATTTCATTCCGCTTTTCATCCGCGTGTCATATCGACAGCCTTATCACTCTTCATGTTAACGCGTATATGCACCACAAAAACATAACGAAAGTGAACGAATGAGAGGGGAAAAGAAACCACAATTTAACAGAGAACCCCCCCGACTCGCAAGATCCGCAAAAGGAACAACGACGACGTTGTCACGAGTCGATACACTCTCTTGCAGCAGAATCCTTGCACGGGGTCTGCTAGTCTGTGAACCATTCGATCTATGGTGAAGGATAGGCTTGGAGATCCTATGAGCGAGAGGTCAGTCTCCCTCGCGCGCTGTTTACCCCCGCGGTCACCTAGGCGCGCTATAGATAGTGGATTCTACGTTTTACCTGCATGCGCATACGGCTATGAACAACCGTGTATCGGTCAGGTATACAAGGAGGCGATCGCAAACACTAAGGTCGACGAGCGCGCGCGCGCGGGTGAGGAGAAGCAGGAATTGGTGAACCCCGACCGCGCGCCCGATCAGATGATCCCTGCTGGAACGTCTTCGTGACTTTAGTATTTGCTCAGCGAGAGCTCAACAACGCTTTCCGCAACCTCTCTCTCGACTATAAACATTTTTTTTTTTGTTTTTTTTTTTTTTTTTTTCACTGTCGGTCTATCCAACCACCTCATCGATATCCCTTCTTTCCAGGATACATAATTATATTATAATAAACTGTAACGATACGAGCGTGCAGAACCTCTCAGCGTTACTCACCGATGTTCCGATGTGTATACATATATAGATGAAAAGGGGTATTGCATGGCGAAGTTGTTGTTACAGAGGTGGTCCCAACAGTATATGGCTGTTGTTGTATCCCGTTTACTCCTTGAAGTCCTAATTCAGGGTTCAAAAGAGATATCCTAACTGCGCAGTTGGCAGTTTGAAGGGTTGAAAGCTGAAACGCTTGATCGCGTTGTTATTAACCGGAGATTAGATTAATAGCCATATTATTTCATGGTGCATCACTGTCATCGGCCGATATTTCCACGTATCGATGCATCTCTATGTGAGTTGTTTTACTGTTATCCTACGGGCATACCGACTGGATAACCGCGATAAACAAATATTTATACGTGTGTCTGCCTATCTATCCGTAACTACTGTGCACTCTGATGAGGCGAATGCAGCAGTCGATCATAAATAATCACTTGTACATCTCCATTTCGGTTTCCAAGTATTTTCGGTTAATTCTGATCATATACACGGGAGCCTAATAACTTTATTTCCAGGTCTTCTTCGTTGACCCTTAAAAGGGTTAAACGCTAAGTATAGACATTAGTATCTCGTTAATTCTTATAATACATTTTTTTTGCTTTTTTTTATAAAATTGTATAATAAGCAATTCCAACTGCTCCTAATTTTATGTCCTCTTTGTTAATATTTATTTAAAAAAATAAATTAGTTCGCGAAGTATTACACTTTTATAGAATTTAATCCGAACCGCTCCTGAACTTGTGGTTTTTAATTTTTCACATTGTATGCACTGTCATGCATTCCATTATCATCTGTATGAAAGTTCAGAACAACTCGTTGGAATGCAGGGTGTTTCAGGTGTACATCGAGAAGATGCGAGAACGAAGCGAATCGCTCTCGTCAGATCGCACGTGCAAACAGCATAGCTACAGCTCATCCATATATATATATAACTAAATATATATATAATAAAAAAAAAGTGAGAAAGAGATAGACGTGCGAAAGCATCAGAGGGCTTTCCCTCCTTCGCGCATCATCGAGTAATCGTGAGTTCCCCCCTTTTCGCGAGATTCAAACCCGCGCGTTTTATACACGTACAAGAGAGCTGTGGCTGCTGGGGCTCATACAACCGGCGCGCAACGAGAAGAGCGACGCGACTACGGGCCTAATAAGCGGTTTGCCAGTGCTGAGAGAGGTGCCGCGGCGTTATCTCGTAATGTTTACTCGAAGAGAAGAATACTAAGAGAGACCCAAGAACCAAGAAGAAGCTAAAGCTTCGGCCGTATCGTGAGTACGAAGAGTTGCGCTCTCTTCTCGCTTTGCTTGATGTTCGACATGACTCTCTCTCGACACCAAGCGCGCAGCCCGACATAACACACAGTGCAAATATCGCTGGGCAACAACGTACGCGAACATAGCTCGACGGATTGGCACAGTCTCTCTCGCGGTATTATATCGATAGTATATAACCGTCTCGGTGCGCGATGGGTTTCTCGCTGTTCGCGTAAATGGGGAATACGCGAAGTATTCCGCCTCCGGGATCCCGTGTTGCACAGAGAGACGATAGTCTCTCATCGAGGCAGAAGAGTTATGCGCACATAGCATGGCCAGGGATTTTACCTATATCTTTACCCTTTGCGCACGAGTCTCGCACTCTTATAAATCTCGCTTTGCTTGACTCGGACGTTTTCATCCGATCCTCGTCGACCGACGTTGCGTTCACGTCTTTTCGCGAGGCCATCAAAGTTCTATCATCTGGTTGGGCAAATGTTTTTGCGAAAAACAATAATGAGACGTGACGAGAGTCGTTTGAATTTCTAAAGCTTTATCTCGACTGAAATAAAAATTCATTTCATTTCATTTTATGATCTACGATTTTATTAAATTTAATTTAATGATCGGGTCAACGAAAAGTTTGTCTATAAATACGATCGATGATTCAATTCATTGCTCTACTTCGAATTTATGTATATATAATATACATGCAGAACTTTAAAAATAATTCAATAAATTGTAAAGGGGTATTAGGAATTTTAGTCCCAAAAAGGGTCAATGTTAGTTGATCTTTTTTGACTCGAATAACAAAAGCCAAAGGATCTACATTTTCGGAAGGGGAATCAAGAAAAGTTAATGAGTCGCGAGAGACTGAGAGTCGTTGACAAAACGGATTAGTTTGAAATCCGACAGAGCCCGCGGATGAAGTGAGAAAGGGAACGACGGTGAGCAACGACGACTAAGAATTAAACGCGAAGAAAGACAATGACGCTGCTGGACAAGGAAGTTGTACGCGGCTTTGCCAGAGGCCGTGGAAAAGACGACGATGAAAAAGGGACTGATCGAGGAGAGTTACAAACAGCTCAAGATCCGGGGTACGCTGTCCAAACAACCCCTTTCGCTTCTTAATCATTTAAGTAATTCTCTAAGCCGTCGTTCCCTGCAAGAGCCGAATTCCGAATAACTTTGGACGCGAACTTGAATGCGTCACCAATGACTGTTCGTAAGTTTGTCACTACCCTATGTTTAAAAACATATAAATTAACGCAGTCTGTGATAATCTCTTTGCAACGATCGAACTAATCTAATTGCCTCGTGAAAAGCAAAATGACTTAGTCGCAACTTTTTCGGCGGTAGATTGAAGAGGCGAAAGTTTTATGAACTATCGGCATGGGAAAACCGAGCGATTTTCTTTCCATGCGGTGTGGCGATATCTTCGATTTTCTCATCCCTCGACCTCACCATAGACACTGATGTGCGGCAAGACGAGGGTAAGAGATCGAGAGAGAAGAGTGGTTCGACTGAGCGATCTCAGCAGTCCGATCGGCTTTTAGATTTTTCGTCGGTCGAGAGTTGACGAGTTCGGCGAACGCGACTCGACGGCCCGATGTCGAGTTCGATTAATTTTCCGGTCATTATTTTTTACGACTTCTTATCGGTGCCTTGTCCTCCTCCTACCGTTCACCGACGGGTTGGGCTCTCAAAACCTCCCGTTCCGAACTCTCGCAAACCCGTGGTGGTACCTTTTTGCCCTCTTCTTTCGAATTTGACTTAAGGCCTCGCGAAGCGAGAGGGAATCTCGCGCAGCTATTGCAAACCCACCCTCCGACGAACAGCTTCGAAGCGCGCAACCCCGCGAAACCGATTTTGCTCGCTCGCTTGCACTACACTGCGCGCGGCTCGACCGATTATCGCAGCCGTCTCGTCTCGAAGCGGCAACGGCGAACGCTTTACATAAATGTCGCTACGGATCGCGGAAGCTCCTAAAGATGTCCTGGAGATAAGCCAACGAAAATCCGAGCGGCCAAGTTATCGAGGAACAAGAACGTTTCTACGTCGGTGAGATCGAGAGCGAGGAAAGTGCGCGAGAGAAATAAAAATGTATGCGGATAACGTACAAATAGATTTGATAACGAAAAATATTGTGTACGTTTGTTGGTTCCTATTAGCAATTGATCGCAGTGAAAACAATTTTTTTGGCAATGTACCTTGAAAAAGATAGCAAATTATACATACAATCAAATGGAGCTTAAAATATCTGCAACCGATTTCGGCGGAGAATTGATGAAATATTTGAATATTTCGTCTTTTTTGCCGACGAATTTTTTTTTTTATTATTTATAAATTTGAAGGAAATATTAATGTTGATATATGAGCTTAAGGGACACTTTTTTGTATGTTTCTTCGAAGTATTTCCCCGTTCTGAATGACTGAAGGCATCGAATTTGATAACCGAAAAAACTTTGTCGCGCGAAAATTCTATACTGTCAGACGGCTCGATTGCGGTGCAAGTAATTACCAAAAATCGTAGCGGGGTTACACACTGTACCACGGGCAGACAGTTTTTTTTTCTCTCGTCATCGACTTTTTACGCTTTATTTATTAATTTTTATTTCACATTTTGTAAATGTTTTCAGGAATGTAAACGAGGCGGAATATCTCGTTGCGCGTGGAGTTTGCGGTGAGCTGCACGCGACAACGATCGAAGAAACTCGTTGCAGCGGTAAGTCTTAGGCCGTGCGGTGCTTCTGGGTTGAGCTCGTGCCCGGCAGGCATGAAGAGTCCCGAGTAGTGGCCAGTCGTCATGACCACGTCGTGGTCAAGCCGTGCATCGCGGGACTCCTCGCGGTTTTTCTCTCACTCTCCTTCACTCTTTCTTTCTCCGTTTCTCTTTCGCAAAGGGCGCAAAGGGAGGAGCTCCGGGTTCTCGCTGGGCGGAGCTTCGGGAACCACAAAACACTCGCACGGACTAACATCGCGAGGGGCCTCTCTGCGCTTCGCCGACCAGGAGCAGCAGCAGCGGCAGCAGAACGGGCTGCTATTAATTATTTATGCTGCGAACGTTGCACGCGGCGGTTGCATCGGCTTGCGAAGCGGCACACAGTAGGCGCCCGGTTGAGCTCTGAGCTCTCTCTCCGACCATTGCCCGGTATATATAAATCGCAAAGACGACGAAGCGAGCCCTCTGTGAGTTAAGCACCCGCTACCCTGGTCCACGGGACGTATCAAAGCGCCAAAGTCCGCGGACTCATGGGGTAGCAAGGCTATCCCTCTGGTGATGCCGGTTCCGTTCGACCGGACCAATCCCATCGAGAGCCGCAATCGATTCGACCGGATTATTATGATTGGATTCCTTCGGCAATCGAGGCACGCCTTCCGGGCTCTTTTTCGCTCACTCTTGCCGAAGAAACTAAGAAGAAGGAAAAGAAGGAAGAAAAACAAAAATACGAAGAAGCCGATGATGAGGAATATACGAAAAGGAATATAAAAGGGGGAAAAAGGGGAGACGACGCGACGCGCAAGTCGAAAAAGTTAAAAAAAAAAGGGGGACTGCAAGGACCCAAGAAAAAGAGAGTAAGACACGACGAATACGAAAGTAAACGTTTCGTTCGGACATAAACTTTACATAAACTCATGTATGTCCAAGTGCGATCGAGGAATACCGCTTTTCGTCGTGATACTACGCGAAGCGAGAAAAATAAGAGACAGGGCTAAAGTGGTATATAATAATAAAACAAATAAAAGTAAAGAGCTGAAAAAAGTAAGAAAACACAGACACATCGCTTCAGTGGAAGGATATTGAGAATAAGAAGCGCGCGCTTCCCGAAGATTCAAGCGAGCAGAGAACTGCAACACATTTTTCTTTGGACCATGGCGCAGCCACCGTGTGATTACCCAGGACGAGGGGCATATATGAGTAATTTGTATTCAGCCCGATCATCCGTATCGAAATTCGAATCTACTTAGTTCTGAGAAGCAGCATCAGCAGCCAGCTTGTGATGGGTATAGTGTGCTCTCTGAGTATATATACCTCTCGATGTCTGGACTCTTTCGGGTTGTGCTGATGCTCTCATCCCTCCCTTCCCTCACCTCCCACCCCCTCCCCTCACTCCTGGTACTCATTCTGGGCTCTTTCTCATCCCCGAAACGCGCCTCGTTCGCGATCGAACGAGTGCGGCTGAACTTGTATCTCCTTCTACCTTCTTTTCTCTTAGCATCATACTGTTTCACCGTTTTTTGGACCCTCTTTCTACCTTCTTCTGACCGTAGCTGGATCACCCTCTCATCCGTTCTTCGTCTCTTTCCCATCCCTCTTCGTCCCTTTACCTCCCTACGTCTGCTCTCTCGATAAGCTCTCGATATAATATTATTCCCGGTTTAGTTTAATGGTTCTGGGCGATTATTACGATCGTCCCGAACGTCCAGCAGTCCCCGGCTGCCCCAAGACTCTCCAGACGGACTCTGCTCCGGGCCCGACTAGCTATATACTATAATACTCGTCTTCGGCTACCTACCTGCATCGCATTTATATCATGCATACATATAGATCGAAACACGCGCGATCAAAGAAATTTTTATTCGCGCTGGAAACATAGCATATAGCGAAGAATATATACGAGGCATTCCGTATCAAGTAGACCATTCATCGTATGTTGGGACAATTTTTCCATAGATTTTACGTGTGCCGCAAAAAAATTGAGAAAAATTAGAAGTGTTCAGATGAATAAAGAAAAATTAATAATTTGTATATTCAATCTGAAATCGGCTATTATAACTTTCGGAAAATGTTGAAATTTAAAAAAAAGAGAATTTTTTCTAATAATTTTCGGATCATTAGTTTTAAAAAACGAATATATTTCGTGAATATTCTTTGCGATCGAAAAAACGTTACGAAACATCGTATATGATATGTTTTATCATTACCAAAAAATAGGATTAGCCCACTTGACATGGAATGTCTCATATAATATTTCGTCTCGGCGAAGAAATAGAGAGACGAGGCACTGGGTGCACCCCTGACGCTTGTTTCTCTTCTTCGATTACTACTTTTGGCCCGTAAACAAAAAGCCCTCAAAGCAAGACGCCACCATTATGATTAGTCCGATGAATGGGTGGTCCAAATTGCCACGCTTGCAGTCTCCTTGCTCAATGATGGTCGCGGACAAACGATCACAGCGTCTCCCCCACCTGCCTGCGTTGATATAGAGTGAGAAATAATGCACGCAGTATACGACGCACAGGTAAAAGATTCGGTGTACGCCATTATAATATACACTTCGCGCGGTACTTTGCGTTCGAGCGAATCAACGATTTGGCGAAATTGGCCGATACTCTTGCGTGAATAATACGCTCGATTGTGCTATAATACAAAGTCCCGAGTTCGATATTCATTTGCGGACGTGATCAGTGATCAATTATTAAATAATGTGGCATGTGCAATCCGGTACGGAATTACTCGCGTCGTTCGGTGCGCAACACTCACCATATCCTGTTGTTGGCATCGATGGTCATCGAGAGTTGAGTTGAAGGGATATTAATGAAGATATTGAAATGAGAGAAAAATGAGGTGAAGATACGCGGTCTTCTATGCCGCCAGAACCTTTGTCGGGTTTAATCGTTCTTTCGAATTAACTCTTCCGCCAATAGCGATAAAGTATACATTTATATTACCCCCACCTGCTTTCGCAGGGCGATCCGAATCCTTAATTTTTCTCGAATTTTGATTCGTCTTCATTCGGCTTCATTTCAATTCATGTTCATTCGCACTCATTTTTTCTTCTATTTGCATCCACTCTCCCGACCGCAATAAATTGTACCATAAAATACTGTTCAAGGAGACTCCGTCCCCATCGCTCTCTTGGTCAGTGTACATGACCGCGAGCACCCTATACGTCGCGAATAACGGGCAAAGTGGTATGAGAAGAATTGGCGATCGAAGAAGAGACAGGAAATCGTACGCGAAGAATCGGTGGAGACGGGGTGCGAAATGTTTCGATGAAGTTTATCGCTATAGTACGATTTTTCTGAAAATATCATGTCAATAGTAGCCGCATCGAGAAAACTGGATATTACGAAAAGACATCCGGATATTACACATAGGAAAAGGACTCATTGATGCTACGCGTAAGTATCTGATTCCAAAAAGGGCAATCAAAACAGTAAAACGTTAGAAGAGATACTAAATGTGATATCTCAGTACGAATTCGTCTTATGTTGGATTGTCTCTGCGGCAATTGCATACGTATCAGTCATATCCGTTTTCTCAGGACACACTCTACAGGTCCCCAGTCTTTTACTGAATAGAGTGAAAAAGCAGCAATCCAAAGGATTAATTTTTATATTAAACTAAAAGATGCCGAAAAGGAATTGGAAGCAGAGGCAAAAGAGTTCATCGAAGCATTTTGGAAAATGAACGAATTTAAAGAAGTTTATTATTATTATAATTATTATTATTACTTAGCAACATGAAGAGAAGGTACATAGAGAGAGAGAGAGTAAGTGAGAGCCCAGCGAGGCGAGAGGTTTCGCGCGAGAACCCGATCTGTCATTAGCGTCGTTGGGTGCGAGAGAACCATAGAGCTCGCGCGGTGCTTAATTCACTTGTTTCTTCAGTTTTCACTCGGATGAAATTAGAGTAGCACAGCGACGTTGGCTGACGATGGAATGGGTTGATGTTGGGAGAAAAAGGGAGGGTGGGAGGGGGTTGGATGGCACAGTGGATGTCATTAAGAGCCTTTTAAATCGCCCTTAAGACCTGCCGAGCCATTAGAGAAGCTCTCGCGAGGAAAGGGCAACCCTTGTACATATCTTTTTTCCCTTCCTGTTGCCACCGCGGGCGCCGTCGCCACCGCGGGCGCCACCGCTGGCCTCTCTTCCTTTTCCACCGACGCCGCATCATTCTCGTTGCTTTTCTACTGAGCCCAACAGCTTCCTTGCCGGTGAAAGCAACACAGTGATTGGCTCTGCCGCGGACGGTCGACCATCAGCCATTGGCCTATTCGTATCTCTATCTATTCAACGAGCTTCTTGGGTCATCCACTTTGCAATGGCCAATGATTGACGACGGAACAAACTCTGTACCCCTCGCTACGCTTACTCCGCAGGCTCTTCGCTCTGATCTTTCTGTCGCTCGGCTAACAGCATTCCCAACGGATGGACTACAATACTCGGCTTACGGACTCCTGGCTTCTTCCATTCCCTTAGTCCTTCTTTCTTCTTACTTTTCATTTTCACTCGGTCTTTCTCTTTTAAGGGCAGGTAGTCTACTTTAGCCGCTTTATCCAGTTAGTTGCGCTAATGACGTTATACTCTCGTCTTCAGGCATCACGCTTTTCTCACTCGTCCGACCACCGGAATGAACCGGTGTTACTTCTAACTCGCGCCGCTGCGCTCACGCCTTTTAACGCGTATCGCGCATCTTTCCTGATAGTTTATATCTTAATAATCCCGCAACCGCAAGATCGATGGTCCTTTATTTTTTCCTCTGATATACGCAGTGCGAAATTTTCAAGTCATGGACCGCGAATGTGTGCTCAATGGAAATTTGATATTCTTTAAAGAACAGCCCCTTGATGTCATATGCGTGAAGAATTTCATGTTTCTTGACCAAACGCAAGGGTCCCGAATTTTTTATTTACACGAATTGAATTGCGGTGTACAAAGTACCATTAAAAACAAAAACAGAACGAAGATAACATGAATCAAAGAGTTTTGAAAGGGAAAGGCGCCACAGACCGAACGGTAGCTCATCCGTGCCTTTTGTAAATCACGTTTCGATCCGAATCTATACGAAATTTTAATTGATATTTCGTTCTCCGTGAGCATCCCAATCTATCTTTGTTTATCTCGTCGATGTTTCTACGTCGCTAAGACAGGCAAAGGCTAAGCGGCAAAATACCTTTGTTCCGCGGTTAAGATTCGATCGATTCGTTACTTCGGGGGATGTGCTCGAGAGTCCCGCCGAACGTGGCGAGTCCTTTTTGCCGAGTCATTTCAACGGGAGATATATATGTATATACCTCCCGCACGACCGCACGTTTCAGCTCTTAAAATCATTGTATTGTCTCAAAATCATTAAACAATCAAAACATTTCGGTTAAAAACAAAAAATATTGTTTTAAGGATATTGATTTATCGAGGAAAATATTGTTCAAAAAAAAATTTCTCCGCAAAATATATCCGATTCTTAAAATCATCGTATTCTCTCGCACCGTTTAAACGATCAAAATATTTCGCTGAGAAACAACAAAAAAAATTTATTTATAGGAGATTAGTTGAGTGTTGTCGACGTTCTTAAAAAAAAAATCTTAAAATGTAACTTTAACGTTACGTCTCCCTTAAAAAATTACGCGTTATCTATTCGGAACAAGTCTTAAGGTTACTAAATTTAAGTGTTTGTGTGATTAATACCGTTGACACTTGACCACAAAGTTACGAGAAACATACGTGGGACCTTCCATCAGTCATCTATGCGATTCTTTGCCGCGGATACGTAAAGGCTTACGAAAGGGGGAGAGGGTTACTCACGCGTTAACGTTTCCTCGCGGGCTGTGCGCGGTCGCGCTACGGGCTGCACACTGCAGGCGCGCATGGAGTCGAGATACGCAAACGGGTAATTATCACGTGAGTAAATACGTGCGATTCGCGATAGGTTGCGAAGAGAGAATGTTACCGGTCGAGTACATAGGGCAAAGCGAGAGCCAGAGATTTAGTCTGATAACCCCTATCCGAACGTCGTGTGGTAAATCATATTTCATGGGTCTCCTGGATCCCTCGCGGTTGCGTCAGGTACGTTATTGTTACGGTGGTAGTTTGCGAGAGACTCGAACGAAACTCGTCGAGGGTTTATTAACTACCCAATTCCTATGGGAAGATATATCCTAACTGCCGCTTGATTATCGTTCTCCTCGGTGATTAAAATAGTGAAAATCGATTCTATCTTGTAAAACAAAATGAACGATTTTCGAAAAAAAAAACAAAAAAAAAAACAAAAAAAAAATTGTTAAGGGAGACGACGTTCCAATTATTCAGGACGAGAGTTCATTTCTCGATGAGAAAAGCCGCAAAAGAAGAATTCGCAATCGCGGTACACAGAAGACAAAGGCACCGCCGTCCGAGCATCAGAGCAGAGAAGCATCAAGCAGCAACTCAGAAGAATACTCAGCGGGGGATGGAAAGGGAGTAAGATAGACAGAGAACGCCCGTGCGCACCTTTTGTTTCCAGTCTTTCCGAAGCCCGCGGGCAAACACTCGTTCGTCTATTGTCAGCGATTTACACGCCGACGTCATTAAGCAATCGGGGATTCGTTCGCGGGGCCTCGAGCCTCGATGGATGCGAGTGAAAATCGCCGGAAACAGCTTGCCACGAAACAAACGAAAGAACTAATAAACGAGAGAGCATACAACATCAAGAGGAGAGATTCGAAAAGAGTGAATCAATCATTCTACTGCCGGGTTATATATCAAAGAACTATGACAGCCCGACTGTTATTAAAATGTTTCAATCGGTTCCATTTAATTTTTCTATATCGCGTACAAGAAATATAATGAATTGAGATCATTTAGCATCGAATATACATAACAGAAGAAGGAGGTGTAGATTTTCTTATTCTTTGCCGGTTTGTTCATTAAAAACGGTTAATTATCGTGAATTAATATTATAAATAATAATTTAAAAAAGTAACATTGGCGTCTGCGATGACACAGCATTTTTTTTCATGAATTCGTTACGCTTCCCATACAAAATCTCTTCACGAAATTCCCAAGGGACCTATAAACGCGGCCATTGTTCGGACCGACGAGCGTCGAAAAACGGAGTTGAATTTTCAAAAAGCAAAAAAAAAAGATTATGTGTGCAAAATTATATGAATTTACAACTTTTTTTAGCATTATTGCGTGTTAAATAAATTTGTCGGCAACGTATTGTCGATGTCAGCGTATATGTGTGGAAAATATCTGTCAGTAAAAATTATATAATTCAACTGACAACTATTATCTCACGTTGTCACTTACAATATTTCACTCGTGACAGATGAAAAATTATACACTGGAAATGGAAAACAGGATAATCGTTGATATATGCGAGTAATCTGAATGTATAAACAACACAAACATCGATAAGAAAGTAGCTACAGTGTCGCCTATTAGAAATATGTTTTATTCACTTTTTTTTTTTTCTTTTTTTCTTACTATTACCCGTTAATCTCGCGTAATTACACCGGAACTGGGACAATCGGAGCACAAAGTCGAATTAAATGTACGGAAAATCGGGATCGCGTATCTCGCGGTTACTCGAAAGGAAGCAACGGACTTAATCGCAGCCACTCTATATGCTAAGAGGGCTTGCAGTGGGCGCGTGTGCGATATCTCGTAGAGACTGTGTCTCGAGGTACGAGTTATGACTCGGTTGCCGCCTCCGTCATGCGAACTCGCCAACTCGCTTTCATACATAGGTAACACACTGTTACTACATTGTGAACATAACTCGACCCCCGAGAGAACCTCAAAAGAAAACTGCCGAATGGCTTATCTCTCTCCTTTATACGGGTGAACTTAGGCACTCCGGCTATAGATCGTTGGCTCGGTCGTCGTGTTTGAGGAGAAACGTAACCGAGTGACGATCGAAGTAATTATATAAACGCGTGATGAATATCGCGAAAGTAGAAAAGAATATTAAAAAACAGTTCTTTGAAGTTGTTGGCTGCGCGATGAAATACATCGAGAAATATCGAGAAAGAGTCCGCGTAGCGATGGTTTTTCACGAGAAACGCGAGCCATCGGTGAAGTAGTAGAGTTTCGTTCGTTCGCGGGGTGTTCACGGTTTTTCGTTTCGCATCCGAGCCCTGCATGCGGGTCTCACAGGTGGGCTCCGTCAATAAACACGAGAGAGCGTCCTCGTGGAAGCCCTCGCACATCAACGACAAAGAGAACGGCTCGCGCAGTCGTGACGAAGATTCGGCGACCATGAGGCCCCCTTACGCTTGCTGGTTTGCACACATAAGGGTAGTATCGAGTGACCCATTGTTCATGATTAATGAATCATAAATTGCGTCGTGTATCGGACGAGTATTTCGATATGGTACCTCACCCAATGAATATGAAAAATATTTATCAAATTACAATTGTTTAAAAGGATCCCGATTTTTTTTTGGTTCAATTACTCTTACCCTAAGAAAAATATATTTGCACTGTATGATTGAGGAGACAAATTGATAAATTTCTCTAACGAAAAATTCTTCGATCTATTGCAGAAAAGACGATTTGATTTTCTTCGAAATATTTGATAGAAAAAAAAAAAATGATTCACACCTGTGTTGCGTGAATGCCAAAACATGAGAATCAAAGACCCTCAATTATTCTGTTCTCTCTCACGTCGTTCACCGTTTCCAATACATTTGCTTGAGGCTAGAGATTTCGAGCAAAAGTGAGAATTCTTTCGTGCGATGTCCGGTGCCTTCGGCTCTCGGATCGTGCGCGCCCACCGCTTCGCAACGAAACTTTAAATTAAAAAAAAATATATATAAAAAAGGAATGTTGCGTCCAATCTCGTTTTTTCTGGGGCAAAAGAGGCACGAGAAGGGGATATAATGATCGTTTTAAAATTTAAAGGTCGGAATAGCGCTCTCTGGCCTCCTTGACTCACCTCCCATGTTATACCTGCGAATGCAAAAAAGCACGCATGATCGAGACCGATTCTATGCCGGCGGAGTCTCGATAATTTTCACGATGCAAACAATCAAATTATAGCATCCTAAATCGTCGAAGATTTTAGACCCCATAGTTCGAACCAACCCACCAAACTCATTATACGAAACACCCTCTATATTTATACACATCTTCTTTTTTTTTGTATTTCTTATTTTTTCTTTTATTCTTTATTTACTCCACTCAACAGGTGCCATTCGTTTGCGGAACAAAAGCGTCACTTCTACTTAGCGAATTCGCGTACTCGTGTTACACGCGCATTGAACGAGGGAATCAAAGAGTGTAATACTTGACGAGATTGAGAAGACGGTCGCCTCAAACATCAAGAGAGCATATCCTGCCGTGTAACGCCATTGGCCACCTGTCCCCCATAGTCCGGCCGTTCGATTCGTGCCGTTCCTTCTCTCATCCGGCCGGATCGAGCCACGATTAAACATTAGAATCAAACGGCCAACACGTGCTGTAGTCGGCCCGTGCAGATTAAAACGAAAAAACCGCCAGAAACGCGATCTATACACACTGACAAGAAGAAAAATGCTCTACTCGTATCGGTAGATGTGCCGATTCCTTGCTGTATACAATTGCTTACAATTACAAATTCAAGTAAATTTTGTTAATGTGAGTTAAGAAAAAATCGTAATTACCGATGACCGAATCTCAAGAACAGTCACTTTTTTACGAAAAAGTAAATTATAAATTATACTTTTATTTTACTTACTTCAAAGTTTGTTTTATTTCAAAATTCTTTAATGAAAAATCCATGGGAAGCACGTTTTTGGAATTTTGTGGATCCTGACCAGCATTTCAAATAATTACGTCTTTGGTGATTAACGCATTTTTAATGATTATTCACATATATTGCCCGGTAAAGGATTTGGACCACGAAATTGATCAATATCATACTTATAATTGATCTTATCATAGTGTAGTCACATGATTTTCTAATTGATCCGTTAAGACAATCAGAACAAAATTTTCGTAAAATGGCCGCACCGTTTTCACTTCGCGACATTATCCGTTCGGTCTGTTTAATGTTGAATGAACTAAAAGAATGATTAAAAAAAAAACCGAAGTAATCGATCGAACGAAAGAGATCGTTTCGCGTTCGGTTCGATCATCGTCGTTCTATCGGCAAATAATAAATCGAAGGAGCACGCACGGGTACCCTCGGGGGTAACCCAATAGTATAGTCGTCCGCTCGTTCGTCCCGATGATGCGAGTTTCGGGCCCTCGTCGCTCGAATTAACTTCGCAGGATCGCGCCCTAACCCAGCGCCCTGTATATTATATGTATATATCCTTGGATCGTTTTACCTCAAAATATTATGCACAAGAAAGAGTGAGAGCGTAGCCGTTGGCTCTTCATATACCTCTGCCGACGCAGGCTTCCTCGCTCGCACGATCTATATTATTCGATCTACAAAAAGATCTCGATCTTACTCGCAGTGAAGAAACACGATGAATCTTCCTTCGATCAACCGTTTCTTTTTTTTTTTTTTTATTCTTCCGAATATGTTTCGCGATTTCATTATTATAATACAAAACCACCATACGCAACGGAAAGCCTCAACGAAAGTGCGTTCGCCTTCTTTCGATGTTTTATAGCGGCAATAAATATAGGTCTTTGCTTTGGCGTAACGCATCCCGGACCAAACATCGAGGAACCAACATTTCAACGGACGATCCAATCGAATCGCAGTAATCGAAGTTAAATTACCCTTAAATATAGCTGTTACGTAATGGCAACATTTCATAGATCATTTCGTCGAGTTTCCCCTTCGTTCTTCCCTTTCGCTTGTTTCACCCTTAAACTACGTTCGATAAACGCGTTAACAGTGCTCTCGACAGGTGATACCGATCATCCAACTTCCGTGGCAATTGATGAAAATAAAGAGAATTATGAACAGTCATGAAGATGCATCAGATACCAAAATATATATTCCAACGTGCAGCTGTGACGCAATCGGTTCATTGCACCCTTTTTTATTACAGAAAAATAATTCGAAACCCTACAAAGTTCTGGCATTGAATTAAAATATGACAATAGCTTCAATGACCATTTCGTTCAATGACCGAACCATTTGAAAAAACGATAGAACGATAGCGCAATATCGATATTCCTTTTTTTGTCAAATTGTCCTTCAGTATCCTATAATTAGATTCCATCGTATTATTAGATTGAACCGCGATCTATACATATATATGTATATACAAATACCGACGTGTGATTATGTAGAAGGTGAGGGGTCAATCGAGTGATAATGAACGTCAATATGACGACGCCCGGTCAGAGGTCGATAGGCGAGCTTAACTCATAGAGTGTACGATCGAAAGCAACGAGATATGTGGATAGAGGGTTAGAGAGTTCCTCTTCCCCCGATGTCGGGGAAAGGAAAGCCGAACGAACGCCGATCGTCCTCATAAGGGATGATGCACATCGTATACTCGACGATCATGGACTAACAGGACCGTATATAACCACAGCGGTTGCGATAGCCATAGCACAACGATAGATAATGACGACACGCAACGACGACGAACGACGAACCAAAAGCGAACGATGCCAACCGAGGATGATGAGAGATGACGATGACGCCGATCGTTCGCACGTACGCTCGCCAGAGTTACCGAGTAGAGAGATGGTGGATAGATAGAGATTGAACAGCAACAGGAGAGAGTGCTGCTTGACCGTGCGCGTCGTTGCCTCTGACCAAAATCGGCGCGACGCTATGCTCCTGCAGAGGTGATGGGTACGTTGGCTGATGTTGATGTTGGTGAGGCTGCATAGGAAATCCTAATATAACCCGCGTGGATCGCGGGGTCTCGAATGATCGCCTAGGTAAGCCATAAGCGCATATAGGAGTGGCTATGCGAGCACCCCCTCGAGAGTCAGCTAGGAAGGGCGAGGAAGGGAGGCGGAGAAGGTGGAGGTATAACCTATTGTAATCAATATTAATTACTCGAGACAATGGAATCTCATTGGACTCGATCGTTCGAGCGGGCCTTACCCGCTCTACCGGTACTGGTGATGCTGAGGGCCATGGGGGGTGGTGCTGGTGGGTGAACCGTAGGACGGAGAGAGGAGAGAGATCGAGTATATTGCTCGGTTAGTCGGGTGGCGGTGTTAGTCCCCGGCATACCGGCTCGCGCCGTGTAACGCGCTTTGCAACAGAAACACCCAACAGCCCTTCCCTCCACTACCAAATCATAGTCCTCATCCTCATACCATCACCTTCATCCTCTCGTCCTGATCGCGGTTGGGTTATTCCCACATACGTACATATCGCCCAGAATATTACTGTGTACAGTATGTACCGTGTGTACAACGTGCATGCAGATAGAGAGAACTACGTCTGTGTTAGCGCGTTCCCGGGAGCTCTCTATGATGACGCTCTCCAGAGCGTAATCTATTGTTGTTGACGTTATGCGTTGTGAACGCGAGGCGGGGAAGGGTTGCAGCAGCTAGAGCTGTTGCTGTTGCTGGTTCTAATGCAAGGGGGCCAATGGTGTTATTGCTGATGCTGGGTGGGGGAGGACCACCAGATGAACCCATCGGGAGTAACGACAACAACGAGATACCGACAGCGGTAACAATGTATTCAACAGTAACAACGCACGATTTACGTTACAAGTTCGGCACCCAATTCTCAATGTATTGGGTACTGACTATACAGAACGGCGTTGTACATTAAGTGTATGTGGATTTCCTCATCGACAGTACTGTTACTAGGTACAGGACTGTTGTACCAATAGGTACCAATAGGCACTCCGATAGAAGGAAATATTAGGACATTTCATTAATTTCCAGAAATTATCCTATTTTCTTATCAAGGAAGCTTCCCCAGTCAGAATGGGTCATAAAAATCTTATTGAACACTGAAAAAGAAGATTAGATACGAGAACCACAAATTAGTTCGAAGAACTAATAGTCAGTTGGGACGACTTCCTGTTAAGAAAAACATCGGCAGTACCAACTAATTATTAGTACTCCCAACAAATCATTTTTCATAGTGAAGTAATCGCCATTCCACTCTTACGATCCTCTATGCAAACACATCTCAGACTACCCGCGGCTGTATAGCAGTACACGATAGAATCGATAAGTCGATAAATCGTTTCGCGGCGGCAGTGTGTACAGTGAGCAGCAACCTGAGCAGCGATGGGGCCAACGTCTATTCTTCATCGTTCCTCTCGACACCATAAAAATTAGACGGGGCATATGGCGAACGTCGTGGGATATCCCCCCTCCCATTACATCGGGCTTCTCTTGCGCTGGCGCAATTTCGCTCGTATCACGTTCTCTCTTCAATCTTTATTGTCTCGCACTTTCTCCTTCGATTCTATCTCTCCCCCTACCTTTGGTTCCCGTTTCCTTTGCGACTCCGTCTTTCTCGCTCGTTCAGAGGGAGCGCCTCTTCAAAGGCGGAACAATCGAAAAATCGTTGGCACCTGCCGAGGCTTCGTGGGCGTACGCGGGGGTGTGGTCCCGCGAAACCTCGCACTGGTCAGCCCGCAGGACGCATAAATTTCGTATTCTCAACACCATTCGACTGATGTACAACCGTCGCCGTTGTGTATGCATCATCGGCATGCTACGAATGTCAAGGTGCTTCGACGCAAGACGCTTAGAGCCACGAGAAAGGGAGTTCAAGTAGGGAGGACACACGAGGCTCGACCACCCCGTGCGGAACTCACGCGGCGCGAGACCCGTTCGATCGCTCGTAGCTAAAGGGGTTGAAAACGGGTGGTGCAATAAGTGGCCGAGGTTAACTCTAAAAACGGAAACGATAGGACGCCGGAAGGTGTCCGGCTACAAGGAAAGGCCTTTCCTGCCTTTCTCGCTATGAAACTCCCTCCCTTTCTATCTCGGTCTCTGTAGTTTCTCGCGCTGGGCTATAATAGACCGGCGCCCTAAGGGTGCGAGTTCCCGAGCACCGTTTAACGGCAAAACGTCGCAGAGCGCTGTGCCATCAACGCAGTGGTAGTGGCTTCACACACAGCAGATACTAACGTACCGGAGTGATCCGAAGGACAACAAAGTCTCTGCATAGAAATCAGCGTTGCAGCAACTTTGCTCGCAGCCCACTAGTCTTAGATATAAGTTTGTAACACGCATATACGCGGCTTGGTGCCAAGTCTTATGAGAGGTTGTCACGCGAAACCGATCCTTTGGGAGAATTCATTTACAAGTCTTGTTGCTTACTCAACGATGGTGGAAACAGTGTACAGTAAGAGTCTCGTGAAAATTCCGTATTGAACGCAAAACTTGTTTTCCTTTGGATTGAATTTGAAACGACCGCGAAATATAGGTCTCAAAAAATAAATTGTCGGGTTCCACAGAGGAAAATACTATGTTAAATCGTCGTAAAATATAATTCCACGATTGATAATCAGTAGAAAACAATGCCAAGAAAAAATCTTTTCACATACGCGTCGGAAAGATTAAATAATCGCTCAATTTCGTAATGGTAATCGATAATTTCGTAACATAACAATCTCAATGCAAATTGCTAATATTATATTCTAACGGCGTCGAGCGGCCGAGTCACGAATGATCGAGTACATCCAATCAATTTAGTTAGGCGCCGCGGTAGAGTACCCCAAAGAAAGCGAAAGGGAGAAAGTGACATGAATGTATAGGAGCAGAAAAAAAAACCCGCCGAAAGGAATATAAAAAGCTAACGAAAGAGGCGTTCTCGCGCCATCCAGCGTTAAATAGAGAAATATCGCTATTGAGGAAGCGAATGTAGTTTGATCGTAATGAATACCGATCGCGGCCATCCGTTTTATTCCAACGTTAATTTCACCCGGGCGATCATAACGCTTTATGTCTGAAGACGCGCTGGTCGTCGTAACACGCAGGTGAAAAAAAAAAATTGTAGAAGATCGCCCACTGTCGCACTTTCGAAAATTATAGTATCGTGTCGCGCGTTAAAAATTTTAATCGATTTTCAACGGCTCGACAAGTGCGACGTTATTATATCCAGTTATGGTAACGAGTTGAGCAACAAAAAAATATGGATATATTTTATTAGTAAACACGATTGGAAAACGTTACTATCAACTGTTGACATTTAACAGTATCGCAAACATATAGCTCCACGCAGTTGCGCAATGAGTAAAAGGAATTTTAAAAAATCGTTAAATTCAGAATTTACCTGATACTTCCGAGATACGCTATTTCCTCACATCGCGAAGGTATAATGAAATATATTTTTTCATTTAATGAATCTCCGATTAGATATACTTTGTAGTGAACGCGTAGCGACTTATTCATTTCTACAACAATTATTTTTCTCTGGAAAATTACTGCTTCGACGGACCCTGACACGAGCTCCGCACAACTGTACATCCGCGGAAACCTTTCGTTATCACATTTATGAGTTACTTCAATTCATAAACACACGTACTTGATTGCTTCGTCAGATAATTCACGCAGGGATGCCCATTCACAATTGCTCCGCGAGTAATTATAACCCTCCCTGTCTGTTTGTTTTCCTGTATTAATATCCGATTAGATACACATTGTAAGCCAATCGTATTCGCCATTTATTCATTTCCACAATAATTATTCTGTATTCCCTGGCAAATTACTGCCACGTCAATCCCTTCACTGCGTGAACCGCACCGTCTTGAAGTCCGGAAAAACGCAGAAAGACGACGACTCAATTAACGGTCTTATTTTATACGAGATTCGCTATCGCATTTATGAGACTGGTGTTCATTCATATAAATATAAAACTCATGATAGTTTCGCCGAGATAATGCCGAAGGATATAATATCTCGTGAGTTGCTTTGCGCCAGTCGTAGCGTCCCTGTTCCGCAATTCATTGTTATGATTCCCGGTGCGTGTTCTGCGCCTCGGTACTTCTTCGACATTCAAGATATGCGTAAGGGAAACCCCTCGGTGCGATGTATAAACCACTGTCTTGATAATTGGATTCGAATCGCTTCGAGAGAGTATCTGCTGTCTCTCGCTTACCGCGTTGCTGGAAGTAGAGGACGTATCTACTTACGCGGCGCCTCCCTGTCCCTACTACTGTAGACCCCCACGCAACACGTTTCTAAACGAGTCCATGACGTGCGAATGGTAGCTTTTGTATACCGTTGCACTGTGATAGCTGCATTATATATATATATATATGTATATATTGAGTGCCGAGAAACGAAAAGGCCGTTTTCTGCATCGTCTTACATGTTCATCGATCAAAGTTACGTCTTTTTGTTTCTCAGGATTGCATCTACTTATATATATATATACATATAGTACAGTAAACGTTCAGCTGTCTACAGCCAAACGGAAACAAACACGCAAATTGTTTCGATATCTACCTCGGTATGTTATATACATCGTACCTATATACCGGGGCATACATACGTATTAAGACAACGTAACCAACTCGCAGAAGAGCCACCCACTTCTTCCTAATTGGCAAACTGCCGGATCGGGTTTCTCCCCTTAATTGCATTAGCCACTGACATGCCATCATTGGAACGCGTATATAACTAGTTATATGTATACTATATATATTCGTACGTTTACGTCTTGGGGAGGGGAAACGGCCGTGCGAGCGACTCTAGTCATCCACGCTGGTACAGTGCGGCTCTCCCTAATATTATATATTACAAACTAATACATTGCAAATGATGGATTAATGGAAATGAGGGAATTACCGCGATCCCCGCCATTAATTGTTGTATTATTATTTTTTATTTTTATTTAGTTTTTTTTATTCACACGGTCAGTGATGAAATTAATTATAATATTGCGTAGGTACGCCATTTTATTTACCGGAAAATATATGCGCTTCGGCTACTCCCTCTTTTTTTTTTTTTATTACAGGAATAATTAATTTTTTTGTTACAATGTAAAGGGGGAAAAAATACACTTAAAATCTATTAACCCTTTGCAATGAGATTTTTTTTACCACTAACGAGTCTTGTAGCGTTATTTTATGCGTTGTAACGCAAATACATACTGATGTTTATCATTAAATGTTAGGTGGATTTTCTCGTACGCGCGGTTTCAATTACACACGAAATAACGCCGCGCCGCGTGTACGCGGGCCTCGAGAGCCACCGGTGAAGCTTCGTTGCCAAGGGCGCAATATTATCCCGAATAATCGGATCCCGATGGGTTTCCATCCGTTTATATAATTATACAATCCCGCCTGCATCAACCCCGCCGTGAATCGTGAGAGATTAATACGGGTAACACGGTAGCATTAATGATTCTGAAATTTTCCCGTTTTCTGCAAATGATAGATTTTTTTTCTAAGTAAAGAAGAAACAACCCGCCAATTCGTATTGGACGATTTTTTCCGCGGAGTTTTTTCCGCGATAAAAAAAAAAATGTCACGATCGAAAATTGATAACTGCACTCGTTATCAGCAATTCTCAAAAGTAATCTCGTTACATTCGTTAACGTCGCTAAACCGTTGTTACCGTTGGTGATGCTGTGACTAATGCCATCGGACCTCGTACTGACCTCGGCCCTTCATAAATTGCTTCATTACTCGAGCGCCAACAGCCATGCGAAAGCTCGGACTCGCGGCCTGCATATACGCGGCTGCAGAAGGGTGCGCAAGCGATGCCATGCGTGTTGGCGATGGGAGGTCAAAAGGGTGGCCATCAGCAACGCAATGACGAAGCACACCCGGTTACGGATGAGCCACACAGGGTTGTTTAGAAAATCCGACGATATTGTTGTCGCACTCTCGACACCCACCAGTGATTGTTGTTCCCGTACTCGGCGAGCGTCCGTACATGGAGACCGTGGGGTATGGCAAAAGGGTAAAAAGCTAATTCGTTACGTCGGCAAAGATTACAACATCATTCTAGAAGACTAACCGGATGTAATTATAGTGATCCCCAATATGAAAAATTCTTTACAGCTTTCTGTACACTTATCTCGTTCTTCTCGTTAAATTGTAAATAATCGTTCGAGGCTTCGGAAAGTCGATACAAGACGAGACACGCATTTGTTCTTCCAGCTTCATCGCCTCTGCAGACAATTAAATCGGCTTCGCTATATATCCATAAGAGGGCAAGCAGCACTTCAGTCTTTGATATTCTTCGCCGTATCTTTCATTTTTTTTACATCAACTCAATTCTACAAAAACCGACACTATTTATCTTCGTGTGTGACGAATGATGTCTTCGAGACAAATATAATGTATCGGGATCATTAGGTGCTAATGGAATGCAGTTATTTGCAAAGCCTCGTTGTATACGACATTCAAAACGATTCCAAACTGTTCCAAACGAAAATTGAACTTTTGAAAAATATCGGTGACTATCGGAAAAAACCCTTCGTATTACTATAATACAATACGATTATAATTACGATAGCATTTGTGGCTTTCGGATAGTTCTTTTTTTGTACAGCATGAAATGTGCGCGATCTGTTCTTGTAGAAATTTGACTGTATCCACATTCTTGGAACACGTTTGATTATCCAAACCAGTGGAAATAACCCGAAAGGCACTGGTCTATAATTCAAGGGAATGGTCGATTGGTTCGCGAAGGGTTCGAGGGCTATTTTCATCGAGGTCAAACGAGCGTTGGTCGAACAGGGCAAAGGAGGGTGTGAATCGGTGCCGTGTCGAACGGTGTGGAAAGAGATGCGACACCACGTGCCAACGAGATCTATGTCGAAGTCGTGTACACGTAACACGCTTGTTGGTGCTCTCGTTGGGAGGCTGTGGCCGGTGTCACACCAGGGAATGGTGATGAATAAGGGAGGGAGGTGCTGTGCTCGGGATGAACGGGTGTGGCAGGGGGTGCGAAGGGGGGGGGGGGGGGGCTGCAGCAGGCCCCGAGTCTCGGGTTTGCCCCGCTGGTAATGAGGTTCGGTTTTGATTAGCACGGAGACTGTTTAACGGTTTGATACCTCGTCGGTAATCGAATCCGGACCTAATCTCTCAACTTATAACCAGATTATTGCTTCCTCCATGCACTCGCTCTCTACTCGCGTCGTCTCTATCTCTCGAAAGCTTCAAATACGTGATGCCTCTATATACATATATATCCATCTCACTCACCGGTTGTGTCGCGACGTTCTCTCATTCCGTACAGTCGAGTGGCGAAAGCGTCGCAAAACCCTTTTGCGCCCGTCAACCCCTTCTCATATAGTTCCCGTCTCGCTACCCTTAATTCATACTATCCGCTCGCTGTCTGCTTTCGCGAAGCGATGCGAGGAGTAATATCGCAATTGTTTTTGCGAACAAATCGATCTTTCAATCTACAAAGTTACCGCTAGGAGTATACTAGAGAGTGTTCGCGAAGCTGTACAACGTGAAAGGGTGTAAAGTAAAGGTGGTTATCAAATATTTCAACGGTAATTTCGTCTGCAAAAAAAGTTTTAAGGCGCCCTTCGAATTTTTACTTCCGCATAGAGAAAGTTTTATCTTTCATTTTTATTATAAAAAAAAATGATTTTTGAAAAAAAAAAAAATTTCGAATGCACTGTTAACTTGTTTAATTTCTTTTCTTACTTGAAAGTACACCGTTAGTTGCAGTAGCGTGAGAACTCATAGTGCACGAACGACCACAGCACACACGAGTTACAATTCGATTCGTAAACGCACAGGCTACTTGGAACGATCCTGTAATTTCAGTGCTCTGGCAAGCGAGCTCTTGTCAGACTGCTCATTCCTTCGACATGTACGTAAGTATGCGAGAGTATATAAATCCAGTTAGGGAGAGACGTTCGAGAGTCGGAGTTGAGATTATCGTGTAGAGTCGTATTAACGACAAGGCAATAAAAGTGTCGGAAAAAGATTGCGAACGAGTTGAAAAAATATGCGAATTTTTATATATCTTTTTTTTTTTTTTTTTCTTTTTCTTCACGGCATCTTCGTCTTTCTTGTTGATAGCCGTTTATCGATCCATCTTTCTTTCTGGACTTGTGACGCATGATCGTTACACTCCGGGATCGTCGTTGCATTCCAGCCCCCGTTTAATTTATATGGCTGCCATGTTGAATCGATAGTAGTCGTAAGAATCTCGTGGTACGAGAGGCTTGCACCGCGCGCAGTGAAATGCACTGGTAGTAGTCGTGTTAGGTTACAGTTTTAAACGCGGCCAAATTATACGTTCCTCGAGTGAGGCACGTTTAAAATATTCCGAACGTCGCGGGGCCTGTATACGTACGTTATGTCTGTGTCTGTGTGTACGCGAGACGGAGAGCTCATGCTGCATGGGAAAGGGCAAAATAAATGTTACGGCATTACGATGAACAGCGTGCGCGCCCGAGAGCAACCACATCGGACTTTAGTAGTTGCATACGTGCGTTACGTACTGTTCGATGTGTAATGTTTTGTAAAAGAAAAAGAAATGAAAAACGAAACGCAAAAAGATACTTCTCTTGATTGGTGGAAATGAATTCAAAATGGCCGACGAGAGCCGGTAAAATGGCGTCGCGACGTTAATAGCTGGCTATTACGATAAATTTGACGTTTCTATTCGTACCTCGTGCGCTCACGCACGTACCAACATATACGTATCATACACGACGTTCATACCGCGTACACCGACGTGATTGACTATATGCGAATCGTCTCAACGAAGAAATAATAATCGTTGACTCATTGCGGCTTGAAGGCTCTTCAACGATCGTTATATCATTCCTGAGAACGCTGTAATTTATTTTCAGATTTACTTTTATAGATTTTTTCGAGAAAAACAATGATGACGAAACAGCGATTGTTACGGAGTATTGATGAGTTGTGAAAATTTTTAATGAAGAGAAAATTCGTAGCGTGATATTTCGCGACATTTTTTATTTTCATATTTATTTCAAATTTGGCGAATTAACAACAAAATAAAGAATTGTATATCAATTTGATATTTTTCGTGATAAGGATGGCGGGCATTGCCGCCACATCACCATTGTAACTATTATCCGGAACGATTTAGTTGTCAAGGATAAGTATTCCTCTGCGCAGCTCGCACATCCCATACGTTCTTTTTTTTCGATGTATACATATACATACGAATAACGAGTACGCGAACGGAGAGAGAGCGAAAAAGGAACAATAAAAAGATAAAGAGACTCCGTGTAGCCCGAGGGCGCGGGAGTTGGTTCGGTTCGCTCTCCTCTTTCTCTCTCCGACATATCCCTCGCACGAACGAACGAACGAATTGTTAATCGGGCCCATTATCTCAGCGCGATCATCATCCCGAAAATTATTTTCGTATTTTTCTTTTATTTTTATATATATGTATATATATGTTTTTTATTTTTACTACGAAACCGAAAAGTCATAAATCAAAGTTCCGGAGCACCGGGGATCTTTTGGTTCTCGATGTTTTTTGCTCACGAGCTATGTGTGGCTTCTACGGTTTCTAAACCGCGGGATGAGCTCTCTAGCGCGCCTCTCCCGCATCCGAGACAATGCAGACGCGCGGTCCATTTAAGGATTCGAATGGACGCAATTTTCTATGGAACTTTGTAATTATGGGTAGTTTGTTGGTGAACCTAGGGGAGGGATGCTTAGTTCTCTCTTTCCCCTTCTTTCGAATTTTTCTCTTTCCTCGCGATGGATTCGCGAACGGACGAAGGTGCGAGCGAGAAAAACCTTTTGAGGCACCCGCTGGTGGATCATAAAAATTTACGAATTAAATTAAGAGCAGCCGGGTCTCGTACGCTCGGTTGGTGAATCGGGTTTTATGCGCGCCAAAAAATAGCGCACCATCTAAGATGAGTATTGCCGCATCGAAAAGTATATCGTATTCGCCATTCAATTTTCAAGATCGAAAAAAAAGCCACATATAGCTTTTCTCAAGCGGCGTAATTAATGCGGTAATTGCTAGTGTACAGGAATTATTTAGCTCTTCGCTCCGACGAGAATCCATCCCGATGCTAATGCCCAACGAACAAAATTTTTAAAGGCCCGTTTTGTATCCCATGAATTCATCCCTCCCTCGACGAAGTGCATCTTAACCGGTACCCTGTACCACGAAATTTTTCATGGGAAGATCCTTGTATGCAGGTGAATATAATTTGTTATGGAACCCCAAGGTCGATAATCATTATCATTAAAAACTAAATATCGTACTTAAGTTTAAAAAAAAAGAAACACTTACAATGGTATACTTGAAAGGATGATTGGGTCGCCGGCGTTCAGCGTCCAAAAAGCGTGTGAGAATATCTCTGTGAACCCAAATAATCAAATGCACTGTTGAATCGTCCTATTAGTATTTCTCGAAAAAAAAAAAAAAAAAAATTAATTTTTTCGCTCTAAAGACAAAAGCGAGATGATTTTCGATCTAAAGTCGTATATATATATCGCATGTGCGAACTATTTCCCTTCACTGATTTTTTAATATATTAATCAAAATCGTGTAATGCATCGGATATTAAATCGGGCTGACAATTGCTATTTTCAAAAGCAAAGGACACGGAGACGACAAAGATTGAATTATTGACTGGGGTATAGTTACAGCGCGGTACAGCATAATTCCCTATGGCGAACTCTCGGAAATTCCAAAGTAATCCGAGCAACGAGCAAACTTCCCTTAGCTACGTTGCTTTTTCGATAAAACGACCCGAGTGTACAGTGAGTCGCGAGAGGGCGGGAAGGGTAGGTACGACGTCCCTTATTCTTCGGTCGCGGCAAGTATAGCTCCAGCGCGCGGAAGGTACTCACTTACTCTCCCGAATCCACACAGAACGTTTCCTTTGCTCTCGCTAAACTAGAACGCTAGAAGATTGCTTTTAGCTATCGAGGTTCGAGTGAATGGAAAAGATGATGTTTAATTCGGCGTACCGCTTTCTCTAGGCATTGCCATTGTCGCAACGAGACGAGCCTAACAATATTTTATAAAGTAGTTGTAATATTGATTCTAATTAAGATTTCTGGGCAGCTATAGGTTTCGCGAATCTTTACGAAAAAAATGTATACATTTTTCAACCATTTAAACTTTCGCGATGTTTCTTTAATTTTCGTTGAAATTTTCTTGATAGTCGAATAGTTAACCCAATCACTGTATGGTACGTTCTATCGAAAAAATGCAATATTCAAAAACTTTATCTAATTTTAGGAATTGATTAGCTCTCTCGAATCTTTTGATATTTCATAGTCTAAGCATCGTATCTCCACAACGTTAATCCGTCAGTTCGCGAGCATCAAAAGCTTAAAAAGAAAAGGGTTTCCGAAAAAGATCTCTAATTTATTTATTTATTTATATATACATTGCTCGTACCGCGGCGAACGAGAGAGCGATGTTCGCTTCTTCGCAATTTCGTGTCCCGAGGCGATGTTCAGATGTGCCGCTGCTTTTCTGCTTCACTCTCGACAGAGGGAGGCTGAATCGTCTGCTGGCGCGCGAATACGATGCCCCGAGATTTATAACTTGTAATGAGAAATCATTAGCCGCAAGGTGTATTAGGTACGATTTCGGTAATTGCCCAAAAATTGGTCGGAAACCCTCTCGTCTCCCTTCTCCCGCCCCCACCGTTCGAGAACTCCCCGCGAGGTTCGCCCCGAAGTCTGGTCCATTCGAGAAAAGATATGCGAGAAATTTTCTGACCTCGAAGACCGCAATCACGAATGCAACTTACGTGCGCCTCGCTGAAGACCGACATGCTATAAATCAAACTATCTCTTGTTTATTTCGCTGCTTGTGGGCCGCACCGTCGAAGACTAACCGAAGAAACCCTTCGAAACCTTCGACAAAGTCAATAAAAAATAATTGCCAGACTCGTGAAGTTTTTGGTCGAACGCAGGATAGAGTTCTATCGGAACTTCGATGGATATTAAAAGAAAAAGAAAAAAAAAAGTCTAAAGAACCCTTGAAGACGTATACAAAAACGAATTCGTCTCGTACCGCGCAGGAACCATATGTACACCGCCTGTCGACAGTGGGACAAGCGGCGATGGCGGCAGCAGTAGCAGCATCGATACAAGGGTAGTATAAAAATCAATCACGCGCCGTTGACGTTCAGAACTATGGAGAAGCATCGAAAACTCAGTATTTTCTCGTACCCTCACGTGTGTCGATAAAGAAATAAAGCCCGCGCTGTTTCGCTGAATGATCGATGCTTTTCACGATTCGTTTTTCCCTTTCAGAAATACCACGATTCTTGCTTCGCTCACGTAACACGGGGTTTTTTTTCCACATCTCCTCGAGAGCATCGAAACGATTTTCAACGTCTTTTTTATGTTCTCCGCAGCAACGTAGGCGGTAACTTATCTCATAATGGTCACAGGCGTTCTTTAGTTGCGGTATTTATTAAGTTTTTCTATCCGAGGCTTGGAATTTCCCTTTCTAATTCGTTTAAGGATAAGGTGAAAGGCTCTGTTAACCGGTGGAATGAACTTATTGAGAAAACAATGTGTCTTACGTGAAATGTTAATGCAGCGATTTCACATTCGATAATTATACAGACGAAAATTATACAGATGAAAAATGAAATTTTCAAAAAGAAACCCAACTGAAACGAAAAAGACAATACTTTTGGAATGCCTTTAAATAAACAACATAAAAAAATAAAAGACAATACAAAAACTGCAGGTTCGTTGCCAAATCTCACCACTCATCGTTTGATAAAATCACAGTACGATTGACCGTTCATTACCTTACGACACTTCGCGGAACTCTACTTTAATACGAATTTCAAAGATATTCGAACGATTGACCAGTTGAAAGGAAGAATCGGGGGATGAATAATCCGGAAATTACTCGTACCGAAAGGATCCTTTCAGTCCAATACGTATACAAAGTAATGGTACACACGTACGGTACGAAAGGGTTGGCCAATCTGATACAAAGCTAACTCTGGGCAGCTTGTATATTTCCGAGTGCTCGCCACCCGATCCCTCGACGATGATTAATGGCTGACTTACTCACGCTTTTTTTTTGTTAATTACTCGATCGCGGTAACGCCCGGGTATGATATGCAGATTTTCATCGAGATATATATATATAGTGTTGTGTACGAACAGCACGGTCAAGCTGTGGCACGGTCGTCGAGTTTCGAGCGCGCGAGCAACTTCGACATCATCGAACTCCACTGATACGTGTGGCAACCCTTTCGATCTCGTTATTATGATTTGAGTGGCTCTCAACGATCATCCGGATATCATCGAGACCAACCCTCATTTTCATTTGTACTTAAGACAAATTTATATTATTCTCATCACGTAATGCAAAATGATGTATTCCTGTCGATACTTCGGGATGATAAGATTTCCCACATTTCCCATCGAGTAAATAGTAAAATAAAAGATAAAAAACCTTAACTAATTTTCGTAACATAATTTTCCGATGAGCAATATTTTTCGAAGGAAAAATAATAAAAGCAATTAAAAAAAAAAATGTATGCAAATTTTCATTTAATCAGAAATAGTTTTCGAAATATACATTTTTTTAATTATTATTGCGTTGTTCTCGCGCTTCGACTGCATGTGCCAGAGAATAAATGCGAGAGAAGTTCCTTCCCCATTCGAGATGTCTGCCGCATGTCGGTGCATACGCTCGCGGGAAAATTGCACTCTAGAAAACGTTGCCGTATATGCCGAGGTAAAGGTAGTAAATATAGATATGCAACGATCTACTCAACGTTTCACTCATTTTCATGTCTCCGCTCGTCGTTCGTTGAAAACCCTTGACTCGGTGCTCACTTACAAATCGTGCGAGGATCCCATAGCGGCGTTATACATATTACAATCGTATCTCGCGACCTCAGACTTCAACGTCTCTGATGACTCTATCATTCTGATGGAGATAAAGTGAATTGAAGTGTGTGCGCGCGCGCGTACGTTTCGTACGAACGCCGAGTCCGCAGAAATTATTGCACTGCATCCCTCCAATTATTCCATTGCAGAAAGAGTGAGACACATACAAACGAGCGAGAGATCGCGAGAGAGCGAACAAGTTCAAAGGGGTTAATTCCGAGGGGCTAATATATTCACCCCTTTTTACTTGAAACCCGGGAGATTTCGTATGTATTGCCAATTTTGCATTTATACCCCCGACCGCCTAGCGCCAACGCCACCCACTCACCTTCCCACTTCATACCCAACCACCTCCCATTTCAAACTGCCCCATGAATAAATTCATTTTGAATTCGTCGTTTGCGTCGTCGTCGTCTCGTCATCCGTCGATCGCTACCTTGGCATTTCGCACCTTTTTATATGCGTACCCCTTACCACATTTTTATCGCAAACCTCCCGTGGCCTCTGTGCCTCTATTTTAGCCCGGGATATACCTTATTTTTTACATGGACATCTCTCTTCCGGTCTTCAGCTATGACTTACAGTCATATTTTACCTCTACATGAAGATATCGCATGCGATTACCGCAACAAAGTTCCAAAAAATGAAGTATATTTCACAATACATGAAATTATTATTATGATTATATAATTTTTTAAAATTATATAAATGATATATTTTAGTATATATTTCATTTCATAGGGTGGGGAATGGCAAATACAAAATTTTACGAAGACGCGCGTGAAAAACATGCATTCATCGCCACATAGTACATCTCTCATTTGCGAAATAGTAAATTCCAAATCGAAGAAATTTTCTTGCACCCTTATGAAGAATTGATTTAGACGAGAATAATGGAGTATGAGGCGCAGAAGATGCTACTCATCAAAAAGTCTATTTGTGAACTTGTTCGCTAGAACGTTCGTATCAATCAGAATAGTGTCTTAGCGAGTCCGCCAATCCCAAAGCCCGTCGACGTCCAGAAACGCTTGATGACACGAGCGTATTGGACAAACGCAGCCCGATAGATGCACAGATACAGATACACACAACCAAAGAGAAAACTGTAGTTCTCGACCAGATCGTCTACCCACGCGACGAGAATCTCACGCTCCTTGTCAACCATTGGGGAAGTGGCGCAACCCCTCTATGGCCCTCTTCAGCAAGCCTGCGATTCCTGCATGACCGCGGGGTACGCGAGCCATTTATCAACGCGACAAGAGCGACGACCGGGTTGGCAGTGGGGGAGGACGGGGGAAAAAAGTGCTTGTCATTGCCGCGGGTTTGTGTCAGGGTGCGCGACACTATATACGTGCCAAAACTCAGATGACTTCGTGAGACGCCTGTCAACAGGAATCCCTCCTTTTCTCTTCGTCCCTTCACGACCTCGCTATCCTTGTATCGTTTCTGTATCACGGCAAAATAATTCTACGATAACCCCATGTCGGATTAGACAGCGAGATTTTTCTTGAAAGACTAACAGTAACTTCCCAACAATCGGTCGTTATGATCTGCAGGAATGGAGTTATTGATTGTAAACGAAGAGATATTTTAGACGGCACTATGTCCGTCTTCAGCTAGAGAATTCCATATTTGTATGGCATAAATGTCTCACATATTCCCAGTTATCTAAACATTGTTCTGCACTACTGCCGAATATATGAAGTAACAGAAGTAATAGCCGATAAAAGTTATGACACGCGTGTTATTAAATTTCGCGTCATATATTGAGGACATAAATGGCAGATTTAGCCGACGTTTTGCCGGATATTTTGAAAGTCTTTCGTTATCCCAAAGTAATCTCAATTTATAAACTAAATCGTTGGGGAACAAGTATTGGATTCTCGAGAGGCAGCGGAACTTGACGAAAGTTTATCTATCCCCTATGTCTGTTAAGTCACATACCGCTGAAGCCTGAACTCTGCTTGAGTTACGGTAAAGCTGTGCATACTGTACAGACTCTTGGAACTGAACATAGTACAGATTCACGCCATCACATACTACGGTTTCGAGACATATTTTTCGCTACCCTACCGACATCGTAAGGCGACCAGGTACGAGGTCACGAGGGGGAGGGTTGGGAGAGAAGACACGAGAGGGGCGGATGGTAAGGGTGGTTGTCCGTGCGGCTTCTCGAGAAGGACAGCATCTTCGTTGTCGTCGCTGTTTGGATGCCTTCCGTCAACTCAAAGACATTCTCGTCTTGCGGACCGTGAAGTTTCAACTATCCATCCCCACCGAGCGGATGACTCTTGCGCGTCTGGAGAAGTGCTTCGAACATAGAGCTTAGTCGTGCCGCTCAAGGAATCTCTGACCACGCGATACCCTCGGGGCCCCTCGCGAAGGGATGACGATCCACCACCACCACCACCACCCCTCCCCCCCCCTACATCCCTTATGGGATCTTTCTCCAAAACTTGAGATCCCCCACGCCATCACCCATGAGACTTATGGCTCCTCTGTGTAAAAGTTAAATTCGCGCAAAACTTAGCGCAACCTTAAACAAGCTTCGCGTTAGCTTCTTAATGATTACCAAATTTCAATAATGAATTTATCGTAACAGGGAAAATAAAATGCGATAAAAACTATTACTGCCCCCATATAATTAAAATGTATGTAAATATTTATGAAATCTTTATGTATAACGGTATAAACTTTTATTTCTTACATGTTATATAAATCATATATATAGAATATGCACGTTAAAAAAATGATGTTGACGATGCGGAAAAAAATTCTACGTCATTATACGCCATAATTCAAATTCGCGGTTATTTTTTTGTCAGACTCGATAAGAATATGAATAGATTTTACTAGTGTGTGAAAAAAGATATCAAACATATTACCAGTTTTTAGTATCTTCAATATAAAAGTGTATCGGTGGGTTTAGTTAAAGTGGTCGGTAAAATGGATTATATGTTGCGCAAAGATGTCTAGAGACAAAGCATTCAGAAACATCGGAGTGCATAGGAATATGATACCGCGGTTAATACCAAGTGCTGATGCCGCGGTGAGTAAACTCGCCGAAACATTTACCGAAGCAAGTAACTTTGCAATCAGTGCCGTAGAGGAGTTCTGACCAGTGTCTGATATAGCTGTATCGACTGGCGCGGTCAGACCAGACCGGCAACTCTAACTCTCGGTACAGAGTTCGCGGAGACCGAAGATCCATCGAAACAGAGGCATTAAATCAAATGACGATAATTGCGGGACTGCGGCGACGGGAGAGAAAGGAGAGAAAGCCGTCGGGGAGATAGAATAGAGGAGTCGTAAAGTCGAAGTTATGGGTTTTGCGCGAGATTCGCACAGAAAGATAGAGACCGAACAAGCGTTCCTTCACCTCCCTCTTCCCTCCCCCGTTTGGTTGCCGGTGACTGGTGGGTGTTCGCGAGCTCCCGCGCGGGCCACACCAAGCGACCGAGAGCGCCACCCCTAATAATGGATAAAACGATCATAAATTCGACGGGAGGGGCTTTTCAGCCTCTTAGGAAATATTAATTAAAATGTAATTGTTCCGTACGGAGTTACAGCGCGAAGAAGGGTTATAGTATTCCTTCTCTCCTTATATAGTATAACGGGCATAGAGGCGCGCCTGAGCCTTTAGATCTTCTCCCATTTCCCTCCCTCAACCCCACTACCCCCCCCCCCCCCCCCCCCCCAAGACGTGAAGTAGAATGAGAATATCAGAAGCAAAAGCACGAGACCGCCGGGGCAGCTACCTCTTTGTTTTCACAAGTCTCTCTCGTGACTTACGCGCGGCCACGTTACTCGAAACTACCCTGTGGACCCTGTAGATTCTACAATCCCTCCCTCCCTCTCCACCTCCCCCTCCCCGTTCTTCAAACCCCCGAAAAGCTCATCGCCGTCTTATTCTCGCGTGCTTATATAACTCGAGTAGCGAGAAAGTTCTCGCGGCTTCCAAAGAAACGTATTAACGACTTTACCGGAGCGGAGCCCGAAAACCCTCGCTGAGGATTTCTCTTTCGTAGCTCATAACACAGCTTATTTGGTGGGGACGAAGAACTAAGTTTTCAGTACTTTCGGACAATTGAAACATTTTTCTACAAAAAAAAAAATATTATATCGAAAAGGGCTTTAAAAAAAATTGATTTTCGATAACTAAATTTGATGCCTACAATAAGTTCATTCACTTTTGTAACTCTCAATGTTACTTTCTCTTCGTCAATTATTTTACAAACGAATGAGTTTTTAAAATCCTTTCTTTAACAAATTTAAAGACTAAACAATACGATAAGAGGAACCGTTTCAACATTATTTACATCAAAAATAAATATTAATAATAATAACAATATTATTTGTTGTTTATATCAAAAACAATATTTCCAAATATCAAAAAATTCAAAATAACGTTCAATATTCATGGATCGCGTAAATGAATTTTTCCACGTTTTTTTTGTATGCTTTTTAATATTTTTCCATGTTTATGAATTGTGGTCTTAGACCAGCCGCCCAAAGCATGAGAACAACGCTTTCAGATAAAAACTATGGAACTTTTGCAACAATTTTCTTTTTGTTCTTCAAGATATATCAAATTTCATTCAACAACTCTTTCATTAAAAAAAAAAAAAAAAATGGTTAATTAGTTCAGAAGTACATTGTCGAGACGCTTTTTACGCCCGAGTCAATGTAACATCCGAACACTCGACTTTAACTCTGCGCTGGAGTGAAATTCTTGAGTAGGCGCTCAGTAGTCGGTATACGCAAACGTTGCGACCGCGAGAGTCGTGAATTCCGTGGCCGTTTGTCCTCCGGGCGGGTTTCGTATACATTCACGTCTCTCGTGTATACGTGTGGTGTATAACAGGCGTGTGCGCCGGGGTCTCGTAGTCTCGTGTCGGGGTCTATCTGCCAGCGTATAGTGCAGGTCGAGCAGCCCGACAGGACATCAAAGAGAGGCCAAACAAACGGTAGTAAGGGTGCAAGTACGTGCCAGAGGGATGACGACGACGACAACGACCGAGAGGGAAGAGGAAGAGGAAGAGAGAAAGGTGAGGGACCGCGATGCAATTCGGACATAGAACAACAAAGTGAGATGTCGTCACCAACCGGCCAGAAACCCGGGAGTGCATGTGCGCGTCCGGTACCGAGGCATGAGCGACTGTGTCGCGTCGGCTTGACGCACTTCTCACTCCGACTCGCTTGCCTCATCCTATCTTTGTTGTTTGTTTCCCCCCACCAACCTACCCCACCCTACCCCTGGTAGCAGCAGCACGATGTGTGTATACATCTATATTGGTGAGTGGTCACTCGGGTAGGCTACCGTTTGTTGCTGTGTGTGTTCAGCCAGTGGTTTACAAGTTCATTGCACACCACTCTGCTGATGCGCTACCTGGTACAGTGAGAGATGCTGTCCCGGAGGAGCTCTGTCTGGATCCCGATATATCCCTTGTTCTCTCAACAATGGCCCTTGCAATCTCGTCTGTTCGAATGATGCCGATTGTCAAATTTAAACAGTCCCGTCTCCACTACTACTACTACTACAAATAATATCCTTGGATTCTATATCTTTGAACGCAACCAAAACCAATCGTATCTGCCTTCATTCGCGATTTAAAAAAAATAAAAAACAGTCTCGCAAGTTTACACGATAGCGAGCATCAAATCGGAAGAACCGCGGCAGTGTGACCAATGTCTTTAATAGCAGCGACTCGAACTGTTGAAACCTAATTTTTCGACGATACTTCGCGAAACCAATCCAACTATCGGACTTCTTAATTAAAAAAGGGTTTAAAAAAGAACGAATAGTTTCGAAAAGATCGATGATTTTAACGAGTATTATTAAATGGGTTTATCAATCAGGATGTTTTTCCTTCTCCAGAGTCTTCGTGCAGTTGCATGCTGAATACTTTCATATATCTATTATTTTCTTTATTTCTTTCGTGCCGTGCGTCGAGGGCCCTCGTATATATATCTATATGACTATATATATACATATACTCAGCTGTATACGCTACAAAAGTGCCCCGAACCTAATAAAGAACGTGCTTGGGCTCGCGGGTTACACGGCATATCGCATACAAAATGGCGAGTTGGCACGTTCCCGTAGATCGTCTGGTGGATAACGCTCGTCGTCGTCGTCATCCGTTTCGTCGTAGTCGTTTCTGTATGGCGCACTGTGTGTTGTTCCGTACACACGGTAGGCCGCGACGTTGCACCTGCACACATCAACCGGAGGCTTCCGTGTGCGGTAGCCACATGGATTATACTGTATTAGGTACCATACGTGCGGAACATTACCGACCACCGAGGGTTGTCGTAAGGGCAGAGGCTGCGTACGTGGCGAACGTTACAAAATGGCGAGATAGAATAATCGTTCGGCGACTCGAAAAATAATAAGTTACTCGACTTTACAAAATTATATAATTTTTTCGAAATTTTCGTCACCATCAAACCATTTTTATTTAGGATTATCCATACGAATGAATTGACAAACCCTCAACACGGAGAAAAATATGTGCGAAAAGTATCGTAAAAATATATGAAATTTTACGTTTTTATATAATTAATATATTAATCATATGATTTGTTATATATTGCGTGTCATATATTTGTAGAAATATATTGTAAAGTATATTCGGATTATACTGTTTTTGGTTCATTATCATGCATCAAAGGTGTCTATGAGCCTTCGATTTATTTATTCGAATTGTTTTATGCCTCTACTTCGCTCAATATTAACTACGATACACCGTAAAAAAAAAGGCCTATCTATACATTGTATCCGCGAATGTGGCGGCACGGCAACGTTTTCGCGGAAATTCCGATATTGCGAAATCCGTCGAGAACGTCAGTAGCCATCGAGCCCGTACGCGCAATACGGTTCATAAACTCGTATACGCATACGGGGACGGATTGGAGGTGGAGCTGATGGCTTCAGGGGTGGTTGGTAAAGAGACAGAGCGAGTTAGTCCGGTGTGACAACGAGAGAGCTTGCCGTGTTGCGAGCGGCGATTGGAAGTCAGCCATAGATATCGAGAAAGACACACGTATGCGGACAGAACAGTGGATAGAGCGCGGTGAACAACGCAACGCGACGCAACTGGACCAGAGATAGAATGCGATAGAAATGGTAGAGCGAAGCCGGGAGATTTGAGAGTGAGCAGAGCGGGTGGGAAGGGGGAGTGGGGGGGGGGGGGCGGATATACCACCCAATTACACTGCAGTTCAAACACATGCAAATCCAGAGAATAAGCTTTATTTGTTGTGCAAATTAGCCGCATATTGGACGAGCCGAACGAGAAACCCGGGGTTTTGTTGGCTCGATGCCGATGCGATGCGCCGACGTGGTTGGGATATGTGTGGCTCCCCGGTATCCCAGTTGAGGGAAACAACGTTCGCGGACAGCAACGCAGGAAGCGTTATAGTATATCGTCGGGTCAATTGCTTATTTTGGAGTCGAGAGCATCAGCATCAGCAGCAGGCACCCCGCGTTTCCGTCGAAATCGCTCTCCCGTACGGTTTCATCGACGTTGTTACGGATATCATACCGGTATCGATGCTTCAACATTGTGCCCGAAGCTTACTCAACTGCCTCTACTCCAACCCCCTCCCATTTTACTACCCCTCCTTCCAGCACTGTGCTGGAACAATATTATACATAGACTCGCTCTCTGATATGAGTTTACGTATCGGTAGGTATCATAAGCTCGCGGGGAGATGGTTGCAGGTAGTTCGACTGACGAATGAGCGTCAGAAATCATCCTCGCGTATACCAACGGATACGTAGCCCTCCGGTGGCCCCGAATCCATTATAGTTGGTTCACTTTTTATACTCAAGTATACGAGACATTCGACGTCAAATCGGTATCGTATTTTTACGGAGTACTAAAAATTATTCATAGGTACTTCCGACAAAATAGCTCCCTTTTTCGAGAATGCAAAAAAAAAATTTCCAATTTATTGCAAATACGCAACTTACCCGTATGTAATTGCAATAAATAACTAAATCTTGATTTTTCCTATTCGTGAATCGTTGATCGGACAAATAAAAAACGAATGAAATTTTCACAAATTGTTTCGTTACACGTGTATGTTAACTGCAAAGAACAGTGTCATGATGAAAGATCGCCGGCGCCATTTGACGCGGAATGCCTCGTGTAGAATGAGGAATAAAAAAACACCGACGGGTATTCGCGGTTGTGTAAAGAAACGGTTACGAAATCACCGATGAACGCGGTCCTACATATTTCACTCCCTCATCTCTCGCCCTGCCTCCCTGTACGCCTGTCCGCTCGTTCGCCGCGTCCAGTCTACAGAAAAATAAGCGGTTCATCCCTCTCGCAACAACTCCCTCTTTTTTTATATTATATTGCCGTGTGTATAGTGAGAAAGCGAGGAGAACTCGGGTTCGGGGGAAGAGGAAAGGCAGTAGAACATCAGAGGCCTTTTTCTTTTCTCAATACATACAGTGTGAGTTATGCCATACATAAGAGGAGGCGCGGGAGAACGAAATCGAAATCAATAAAAATATAGAGAGCCGAAACACTCGCCCTCACGGAGAAGGTCCAGTTCCGTGACGAACGATGAGGTCTCGAGGGCTCGATCTATCCTATTGCACGAGAGAAAGCGTTGGAGTTGAGTAGAAGGGATACGATGTACTACGATGTAAGAAGTTGCGCGTGTGAGAATGGGGGAAACCCCGTTGAGCATCGTGAACGGAAACTATACAGGGGGAAAGCGCCAGTAGCCGAGGGAAGAGATGTACGAGTGAGGAACTCCGGGAGTGAGATAACCCCCTGACCCGCGACTATCCTTCAACGGCATCGAACTCCGAAGACATCCCGCGGGATCTCTTAGACAAGATATACACAGCACGAGGCAGGTGAACACGCGAGTATTATAAACGTTGATATATTGGATGCAGCGATTTACTGTCGAAGCGATTATTAGTCTCAATAATATTTAAAACGATGTGTGCAGTGAATGTAGCTAAATTTTCGATTTTTCCGATTAAAAAGTTCGCTCGGTATTATACTTTGAGCGGACGTGGCATTTTGACGAAACTCAACTATATAGATATATTTATAAAAATAATATAAATATATAAATATTTTTGTCATTATTCATATTATATATAATTATTTATAATAGTAAAAATAATAATAACAATAATTATTATGTTTATACTTTTTCATATTATTTATTATTTACCCATATAACATATGAATATATTAAATTTCATATATAGGTATAAATCGGCAACACAAAAACTAAAAATATCAGACGGCGTATCGTTTTAATACCCGACTATCGAGAATTTCTCATTTTGACAATATCTTCTCTAATCCACAAACATCGACATTTTTTTCGAATTTATATTGCATGAATTTCGCTTCATCACGATCATTGATGGTTTCGTCAATGAGATTTTCGAGAAGAAAAAAAAAACGCAAAGCCACGATTCATGATTCTAAAGCTACATTCAGTTCGGCCCATCGAGGCTTTCGTGGCTACTCGGTACACCGTGTACGAGGCATCGGATGTCACGCGTTACGATATATCGACATTCTGCGGATCTCGAAATAGCGCAATATCCAATCCTCTCTTATCCAATTTCTCACCCTCGCTACATGCCTTGTCGTGCATGCTACTCTGTTAAACTTCTACCCTATGGACCCCAACCCTCCCTTCACCTCCCAATACTCCTCAAAGTCACGACATGGATGGCAGCAGCAGCAGCAGTACAGAATGCGAGTCTCGTTCGAAAATCAAAATAGCCGCACGAGACCGCGATCTCGGGGCGTTTTAACAATTCCCGGTCGTTTACCTAGTGACTTGCACTCTATTGTTGCACCCTTCTCTGTCTCCCTCTCTATCGCGTTAGTCTCTCATTCCCTCTTCCCTCAATTTCGCCAAAACCACCCTCCGCTTGCGGAAAGCTTTATTCTCTTTCTCCTCCTTCTCGTCGTCTCTCTCGCTCTCTCAACTTCGACTCCCTTTTTGTATTCTTTTTTTTTTTTCTTTTAAATCCGCACCGATTTCACCCGTCCCGCGTTGAATTTGAATCGAGCGGAGCCGGAGCTGTATCGCGAAACTGTGAAGTCACCGAACGCTCATATGTTAGCCGTTGGCACGCGCGCGCCGCACCGACGATATACCCGAGGTAACGGAAGGGTGCTCGCCGCTAACGCTGCCGCTCCGAACAACCGACGCGAAGCACACCCTTACCATTTTCTCTCTCTGTCCCCGGACCTCCACGTTATAATACTCGCGCAAACTTACCGAGCATCCGCCAACGACTCGGCGCGATGTATATACAACGAAACGAAATTGAACATTTTTCCGTACTCTTCTTTTTATCTCCCGAAAAAAAAAAAAACGATCTATTTAAAAATCTTGAAAAATACGAGGTGTTCAATTAGACGGAAGGGAATCGGTCGTATTTTCATTTTTTCACCGCGATATGATTATTAATTAGAGTTTAAAATGAAAGAATTATAATTAGTGAATTATTTTCAATTTTTTATTTTCCTTGTATTGAAAACATTAAGTTTTCTTTCCCAAGAGAATCAGCAACGTATGAACGTCTACCAATTTTCAAATAATTCCATGCTGAAGTAACATTCAGCTTTGCTCAAGGACCCCATTTATTATTATCATATAATATCAATATTTTTTACGAAGATCGTTTATGTACACACGGAGGAATATAAATAAAATATGATTCTGTCGAGACGACGTATATTATTACCGAGTTATAATTCACAGTCCGCGTTCCACATTCGTGTGCGAAGGTTGTCCGGGAGTCTCGAGCCGCAGTCGTTTTATATCAATATCGATAACATATTTTATCCTGACGTATAAGACGATTGTTTGCGAAGGTTTTCGTAATTATAATTCATTCGTAATTGAATTCGCGAGGTATACACATATATAGTGGTGGAAAAATAGAGATTGGGGTCGAGGCGAATTCGATGATATCTCATCCGGTTCGTCGAGGATTCTGTTGAAACGGTGACAGAAGGAGTTTAAATGTAAGGACGAGAGTACCAACTCGCGCAAGCGATTCGCGACTCGCGAGCCGTGAGAGAGCTATGAAAAAGAGGGCACAGAGTCGTTGAGCAGCAGCAGCACATAGCGAAGCGCCTCTCTGCCAACGCCACACGACTCGACACGTTCTCTTCAATCAATATGCAAATATTCCTGACACTAATTATACGGAAGCCTCGTGCCCTCTTTGATGTCGACGGTTGACGACCGACTGCTACTACTACCTAGTAGTGTACCTATACCCAGCCGAATGATTCTCCCTCGATACTGGTCGGACCAGATCAGCTCTCAACTCATCCAGCAATCTGTTCATTTTTATACGAAAAAAAAAAAAATCAAGAGGACTTGTCGTAAATTTCGTCACTTGTTTTACGAATCTCTCCCTGAGAGCCTCGAAACTTTCGGTACCCTTTAATGATTTACAAAAAAAAAAAAGTTATTGGAATTCCAATCGAACTTCCGGAAAGCTTATAGAGGTATCTGATAAGGGATTCTTTTTTTCAAAATCTATAATGCTGTCATAATATTGACGAAATATTTGTTTCATTATACTTTGCCTAAAAGTCTCACCGAAGAATTTAATTCTAGAAGCAATAAAAAAAACAACGAAGGTAAAGGACTGCCAAAGCTTCGATACAATCGGTCTGGACATTGTTTTGCGTCAACGAAATTTTTTCCACAAATGGTAGATTTTCTATTAAAAAAATGTGATTTTTATGATTTAATAATTATTTAACTTGTATAGCAATCGTAAACTTTTATACATAACAGCAGATTTTTGTTTTTATCAAAAAAATTCTTCATTTATTCGATCTTCTTACAACTGATGCGTGTAAATGGGAATACAAATTCTGCATGCGATAAATGTAAATAGAATGACTGCAGGATACATCGTATACATATGTATGCGATATGCTGCGAAGCGAGGTTTCGAGACCTCGGGAGAGCCTTCGAATACCGAGGGGGCCCCGTTAAATTCCTCATGACCCCGGAAGACCCCGGAAGGCATTCGGCACAGCACGGCGAGGAGGCGAGAGCGTTTCCTTACCACTCCGATCGCGGCAAAGAGACGAGCGAGAGCGAGAGAGAATTATATATAAGCGTAGAATAGTCAAAGCGAGATCGAGCGAACGAGCTCCGTTCCGCAACCGAACAACCCCAACTCTCCAACCGAGAGAATATACTTAAGGGTGCGGGGCCAACCGTTATGCCTGTATGAGTATTCCGTATTCTATACTGATATATCCCTTCGTATAGTAGAACCCACACTGAATCTTTCCGGGGAAAGAGCACCGTGTACACATCCGACCGAGTGAGCGAAATCGTTGAACCGACGAGCGTCGAAATAATCTCGTTCTATATGCATACGCGATTTGACGCGTAAATCTATGATTTTTTATTTTTTTTTCGTAAAACAGAAAAAAGCAAGACCTGTTTTTCCCAGTCAATTGTGATACACTGGATGATAGCGAATGCGACGAATTGGTTTTTAAAAAACTGTATTCATCATAACAGTGTTATTAAAGTAGAAAATGCAAGTGCAAGTGCATCCGCACTCCGATCAAACTTTTTAAGAATCATTTTTCGGTACCAACATTTGTTAGCCAATGATTCTGAGTAAAAATTTTGAAAAGGACCACTTTTTTTGGAAAAAAAAAATCAAGATATCGAATTTTTTCCCTTGCCATTCGTTCCAAGTCGTATATTTCCTCACTGATAGTAAAAAAAAATGAAAATTCAGGGTTGCAATTTATGTATTTGAGAAGCACGTAAAAAGCACATGAAACTGATGTAATTTATTTGAATAATAACGCCAATATGAACCGAAGCATTACCTAACGATAGAAAAAAAAAGAAATCGGGGTTCGAATGTATATATTTGAGAAGCACGTAAAAAGCACATAAATCTGATGTAATTGAATTAACTAATAACGCGAATATGAACAAAGGCTCAGCTCACTTGATGTCATTGTAGCAGAGCACATTTCGCACCATTTTTCGTTTTTAGACTTTTCAACTAACGAAAAGAGCATAAAAATGTTGGTTTCGGCACATAATTAGCACATATAAAGCACTTAATTTTCGTACGTTCAAAACTTATTGCTGAAACATTACTCAACTAGCTTGACAGAGCTAAAAATGCATATGTATAACTGTTACTAATAGTCGGAACTTTAGTCGAAAAAACGTTAAAACGCCTTGGGGTGCACGTTGCAGCCTTTGCAGCCTTTTCTTCTCGATAATTTGCCAGTTACTACTTTGGACTATTCTAAAGCAGTGTACACGGCAAACGCGAAGGGTTGTTATTGACGCTGGTTAACTCGCACCGTTTTTATAACTCTTTACGATCTCCTAACGCCCGAGCAATTATCCTGCGCGTACGTTAAGTAAAATGCGAAGAAACAGGAAAATAGTAATTATCGACGACCATTCTTTTACACTCTTGCTGCACTCCGTCGAGTATCTTGAATCCCATATAATTGCTCTTAAACCCTTTTGTTCAAACCCTTCGAAGCGCAATAAATCTCAATTTTTTCCATTTTACAAAATTATTTTTCCCTGTTTGTCTGAACATTTCCAATCGCAGTAATTATCATTTTATTGTCTAAACATCGAAAAGTTGTCGAATAAACCCAATGTACTTAAAGTGGATTCAGACAATATCTTCAATTATGATTTTCGAAATTCGTGATTTCGGTTCACGTTCCAAGTTCTCCGGGACTAATCTCTCAGCAAGACGGTGGAAGAGGTAGGATGAGACGTGCGCTACAACTAGTAGCTCACGTTATAATATCCGTGAGACTTAGTAGACGGCTCTCGTCAGTCTCGAGGCGTATAGTAACACGAACGAAGAGTAGAATGATGGAGTTACGCGTGGAGGGGGTGGAAAGAGGGTGGACAGGGCTTGTGTGAGTGCGCATACACGCTAATAGTCGCGAGAAGTCGCGAGGGGTTGGCTACCCTTAACATACACGTTCACGAAAGCTATATTGCTATACCCCAGCCGTCTTGGCGAAGCTCTCTCACCCGCCTTCGTCGTCGTCGTCGTCACCCGCCTCTCCTTATCTCGACCGGCCGAGTTTCCTTCGGACAGTTTGCCGGCGCTAATGAGCTGGCAAGATAATTAGCATTATGTTAATGTGTGACGTGCCACGGTCTCGAGCGACGACGTAACCTGACGTAACATAGACTCTCTCTCGACCAGAGCCTCCGGACCTGGACCACCCCAAAGCCCACCCGCCGCCCTCCTCTTTCCTCGGTTCACCTCAACCCTCGTCTTTTGCTGAACTCCAACCGCGTCCTCACCACCTTCACCGAGCATCAACAGCAGCAGCACCACCAGCAGCAACAGCAGCAGCACCACCAGCAGCAACAGCCACAGCAGTGTATTTGTTCCTGATGTTTGGACTATCTTAGGCAAGTTCTATACCCGCCGGAACCAGAGCAACCGTTCGAACGAGCGACCAGCCATCACCGAGTCCCAACAAGTCCCAAACCACTCCATAGCATCTCGTACCAAACAGCTGCGACGCGCGTCTCAACCGACGATAGAAGCACAAACCATCACCCCCTGACTTCGACCTCCAAGAATTAAAGGAGCCTCGGGTTACCCTCCCCGCCATCGTTACCCGGATACTCCGGAATCTCCACGTGTACGTATACTCGAGAAATATAGTATAACTAGTGTACGTAGTGCATTATAAGACGAAAGTTAGGCAACCGACGTTTCGCAAACCCGAGGAACGGACAACCAATCTTCCCGATGAAGCTGCGCGTCATCTCAACATCGACGACGTATGTATCGAAGAGTATATACTCCAGTGTGCGTATATAGTTTTGAATCTTCGATTATTGAAATTGACGAAGTTTGGATGTTGAAGATTTATCCAAGATTTCCGATGGAAATTCTAAATTGGGGGTTCCAAGAATATTCGGGAATATTAAATTTTCGGATTGCGTGATGAATAAAATTTTCTTGTTTTTTTATATTTTGCAGTTGGAACGGTAGAGAAAACATCTTGTATATAAAATATCTCTTATTTTCTCGTTGTTTGGAGTAAGAAATTGAAAGTCTGGACCAACCCGGTTAACACGACAATCCAATGAAAATAAGCATTGTAATGGTCCCGTAACGTTAGGACGCAGCGCCAGGCAATAGGCAACACGCAACCCGTTATTGTATGGGCGGCTGAGTGCGAACCCCTTGGATATAGTCGAAGGCAGAGGGTCTTCAGGTGGGTCTTTAGGTACAGCTGGTTATAGGACGATACAAAGATAGTTACGGTGGCTATCCTGCAGTCAGCTATCGTACTACTCGACGGAAAAAAATTGATTGCAACGGCATAATTCGCGATTTCAACTTTACTTCCAATACATACAATTTTACTTAAGTTTGAAAGAATAATATGAAACATCGCAAATATGATAATCTTTATTCGACCGTATTGAAAATTGTAAGTATAAAAAATAAAATGGAAACTATAAAATATGGCGCCGAGACCAATCGTCACCCGGCTATTTTATTGAATAAATCACTTTTTGTTTAAGTGGACAATATTATTATTTTTATTATGTTTGAGATATTGTTTTAGCTGCGATATTATGGAACATTATTTATTTTTATATTAATAATTGACCCATTGACGTTATTGTATAGAAAAAAAAAATTAATTGAAAAATAAACGGAAAAATAGAGTTCCTTATTTCAACGATTTTTTACCAGATTCATACGGATCGAATGATACAAACGAATGCCCCGTTACTGCAGGTTTTGTTGAAGGATTATTAATGTACAGTCCAAAGTACCGATTCCCATTCTCTTTCCTATTTTCGCAAACCCTTTCGCAAGTTACACACATCCGTCCAAAAAGGTAAAAAAGAAAAAAAAAAACGAAATAAAAGCGAAGTATGGAAGCTTTTCGTAACTTCAGACCATAGCGGATCCGGTATCTTGTGCAAACGTCCCGGAGATCTTGAATTCGAGTGGACGAGATAGTCGTCATCAAGGATAACTTTAATATCCGTACCGTTAACCGATGGTCATTCATAGGTATATTTGCTGTGCGATAGGATCGTCGAGATAGGATTGAGAATAAGAACAAGTAATCCCTCGTGCTTCAGTGACCGTACGATAGTCGAGTCCGGCCGGTGCGCGCAATTCTTTACTCCCCCTCACGACGTTTGTCCGACATTATCCTTTCATCGCCCTGCAGTGACCACTCGTCGAGGAGGAGTACGGAGTACAGATTACCGTCCGTTTGCACAGTCTCTCTGTCGTTTCTTATCCTCCCCCTCCGTTTTTTTTCTCTCGACTTTACCGCGTATTCAATTTTTCAAACTGTGGTCACTCCACTCGAACTGATCTCTCTCGAGTTCGGACTCTTGGAGAACACACGCGTCGCTGCGTTTCACCAACAGCGGGACGGGACAAAAAAAAACACATATATACCCACGAAGAATAATCATGAAATGCGTCTGTTTACAAGAACACAGATAAGCAACGCCAAGCAAACAAACACCAGACAGAGATTATCATCAAGATTCTCAAATGTTTTCGTCAAAAATTCATTCACCCCTTCCCTTTTTTTTGTTTTCATCGCAATGTATTACCATCAGCCGTATTCGCCATTTGCGAGATAACAGCCGAAGCGGAATGAGAAAAAAGATACTGTAATATGCGAAATTTCGGAGCGACTATGAGATCGAAAGACTACCATCGCTTACATGAGGCATCAGTGGGGAATATTGGCTCTAACGTTATCCCAGAAGCTGCTTGGGAACGTGAGGTGGCAGCGATGCTAAGTTTAGACACATCCAGAGAGTTCCCCGCCCCCGTCCCCATCACCCATCTGACTCTCGTCTCGACTGTTTCTAGCGTACATATAAGTCTATACACACTCCTCTGGTAGACTAGCCAAAGCTAATTAATTAATCATGCGCCTCGTTCCAGTTAGGCTGCTTATCCCCGGAAGCCTCTCTCGCCGAAGCGAAGTTCACCGCCAAGTCGCGTATCTTCGGTATTGTCGGGATCGTCCGACGAAGGTGTCGGGTGTCTCGCACAGGCGGTGCCCCTTCTCCCCCGCACTCCTTCACATCTCTGTCTCTCATTCCTTCAACCCTTTCTCTATTACCACCCCCTCCCTCCCCCACCCCCACCCCCTTTAAAGCCCGTGCAACACCGACAGCGCAACTATGTATACGTGAACCACCTTTACGCCCTTCGCCTACTACCTTCTCTCCTACATCGACGCGCGATCCGTACGCCACGACCGCTCAACTTGGCTCTCATTATCTTGATTAATTGACCGATGGCCTTGCGCTTTGTCTTTTGTTCTATATCGTCGTACGACGATACTTGCACATCGCATCCTGCAAGCTTTTGGCAAAACTTTGACTCGCGAATATATAGTTCGAAGAACCAAAAAGTCACGCTGTGCAAACACGTGCGCGTTGAATGGAAACAATATTACGATCGACATTCGACTTATTGATTATAATTGATAATCATTTTGCAATAGTTTGATGTAAAATTGTGATACCTTTTTTGTAACGATTTACATATGAGAAAAAAATTCACATTCATTTTTTTCGAGCGAAAAAAAGCGATTTTTCGCGATTTCTTTCTCGTATGCAATTTCACGTTAAACCAAAACAAATGTCAGGGATAAATGATAAAATAAAATAAAAAAATTAAATAGTCATCGAGTATCGAGATAATGTGATTGCATTCTAAATGTTTAGCATCTTTTTTTTTATGCGTATTTGTTAACTTCGTCGGATAGGGCTATTGATGATAATTCTGCGATCATTTCATGTACAATTGTGATGCCTTTTTCTAATCAATTTGCATATAAGAAAAGAAAATTATTTTGCATCAATTTTTTCGCGCGAAAAAAAATGAACATTAAAACATAAGAAATTCGTTCGGCTTTTCATCCACTTGGCATTTCTCGTATAAAATTCTACGTTAAAACAATACGAACCTCACGAATAAATGACAAAATAAAAATAAAAAATGTCATCGAGTATCGAGATACTCTACTTGCATCCGAAATTTTTAGCATCTTTTTTTTATGCGTATTTAATGCATTCGTTGGATGGGGCTATGAACGAGTTTGTGAATCCATAAGCAGTTTCGAAATGAGGGATACACAACGGAGAGAGACGATTGCTTGCTGGTATGTATATTAACAACGTGTTCTCGTTTACAGTAGACAAAAGAGGAGTAAAACTTTGGCCCCATCTCTCCCCGATTGAGGAACGTCGTACTCCTGGCCGCCGGAGCTCCGGGAGGGTTGAGAGGGATCGGGGAGGGAAGGGGGTGGGGGGCGAGGCCCCGGACAACACAAAGCGCGAGCCAACCAGGTATCGGCCGAGTCTTAATTTAAAGTTAAAATTAATTTCTACCCCGGTCCCGGAGTGCCCATCCTCGCGGGCACGTTCCAGAGTGCGAGTGAGATAAACCGAAAGAGAGTGACGGAGAGTCAAGCGTTTTGCGTTTGGCACACAGTTGCTCCTCTCATCTCTCTGCTACTGCGCCCCTCCCCTCCCCCCACGCTATGAGTCCTCTCTTCTCTTGAATTTTCGATATTGGACGATAGTTACGAGTCGGCGAGAGAGAGTCTATCGACTGTCTAAAGCTTTCAGCGAGAAACTCCTGTTAATCCGCACGAGCCTAATACCCGATATTGCGGAATTAAAGAAAAATTCCATAAACACATTGTCATCGTGTTTCGATACGATTTCGATGTCGTATTTACATAATTTCCGTACCGAACTCATTAATACGCGATACGGAAATTGGGAACTTGTATTTTTTCATTTGTAAATTCGAACTTATTTACGATATTTTTTTTTACGATGTATATGAAAATAATAATTTTTTTTTCCTTGACAAGCGCGAGACTTGTAAAAGGGGGAGCTGATTTTGTAACGCGTTGCCCCGGGTTGCTTCGTTGTTTGTTCACTTTTTGAATTTGCCCATTTGTTTACAATTGTGCGTTACGAAAAAAAAAAAAAGAAAATAACGAAAAAACAGGAAAGTCGTTTACCGTTTACAGGGGTCGAATTGCGAAAGCGTGAAATCACGTCGCCCGGACGCAAATTAAAAGACTCAAAGAGATTCGATATAATTAAATCGCGATAATGACGCAAAGAATATCCTTCGGTGCTCGGAGACCCACAGGGAACTTGTAGCTTACAAACGAGCGAACCCTCGGAACTCAGTTGTCGAGTTTGTTGCTGCTTCGTCGCGTTAATGTTGATTCGTTTCGTCACCGTAGTTGCTTTGATATATTCCCGTATAAAAATCTACTAAAAAACGCCGCACGACGATAATTCGATAATTAACCTCGCGTTTTTTCGAACCACCGAGATGTACGCTTTAAATTTTTATTGCTCTGTTTATTTTTCCCGGATCGCGAGAAGTCCCACACGAATATTTCTCGCGTTCTTATTTTCGTCGCCATTGCATAATACAGATTTTTGCGAATTAACTCGCAAACAAAGTTTTATATGTAATTAAATAACTAAGCATTATTTTAATTATTCCGGAAGAACATGTCTTAGCATTGGTTATACTGGATTGTTTGCTACTAAACTTACCACTTCGATGTTCCCAATGAAAAAACAATCCTATTGGTATATCCTCAGGGCACTGGTTTATTTAACATCATTTCACTGCTTAAAAATAACCAGTACTCGATACCGAAACGCGTTACCGAAAGAATGTTTGTCTTATGTTCTCTACTGTCACTCTACTGTTCAATGCGATTATATACACTGTTAAACGTGTTGTCGCTGCACCGAAGCGTTGATTATTGAGAAAAAAAACCTCGACATCGATTCATCGCGGCTCCGAACGTTTTTTTCGCAAAGATTACTCGCGACTAAATACACAGTCAAACAATTTGTTGCTGCATCGATCTTTTGACTACGGAAAAACTCTAACAATCGTTTATATCACTTGACCGAACGTTTATTTCTCAAAGAAAACTCGAAGCGAAATCCCGCGGCAACGCGTAAGCACCGGGGCCCCCGTGGCGCCATGTCGGTTACTGACCAGCTGACGAGCGCGCATGGAATTATGGGTAGTAGCGCGTCTCAACGTTCGTCACATGGAGTCGTTCGTCAGTCGGGGCCGCTGGGCCCCTAAGTTTCGATTGCCTGATCAGTTCGCTGTGACATTGTGTCACCGTCGTCGCGTCGCCGAAAATCTTCAACTCGAGTTTTCCAGAAATAAGTGTCACGTCTATACCTCGAATCTTGCGAATTCTGTGCCTCTAGTACAATAAAATAGTGTAGTAGTGAATCTTGAAAGAACTTCGACTAATCGTGTCGTGAATATACATTTCGATGACACGCGCGTCACGAAACGAAACGAAAACAAACGAACGAACGAAAAAACATCAACATAACATCGAGAATATACCTTCACAGCACAACGTCACGAACAGATACTCCGCATAGTCGGCTCGAACGAAGAGACTGCACAATAAATGATTGTAAGTACAAAAAGATACGACCGTGGAATTAGCAAGCAAAAAGTACGTTTCTGTAACACCGTAACAAGCTTCTCCCGGTGTAACCCGTCTAATGTATATATAAACACGTTAAGTAAGTGCCGAGCGTACGCTTCTATATATATTATCTCAGCGTAAAGGAAAGTAGTCAAATATACTACAGATTCAAAGAGCGTTTCGCGAGCTGCCTAAATCGTCGTACATTCGCCATCGGCAGTAAGTTCTATCGCTAATATCCCCCCCTCCCCTCACATAACGATTACACGTTAAATAAAACAGTTAAGCATAAAAAATAAATAAAAAAAAAGAATAAATAAATCGAGAATAAAAAAAACGCGTGCGCATGCGCCGACGTCTCCGGGAAGCACAGGAACAATATATGCTGAAAAAGCTTCGGCAACGAGGCGTTTATCGCGTGAAACCATAAGAGAGCAGTTGGCCCGAATGATTCATAGTTCCGTACGAGATGCTATAAGTTTGCTTGAACGGTATATGCATCTATAAATGCATATACATGTATAGCGGCCTTTTACTCAGCGAGGCATACAACATATATGTATATAGATATATATCTGCATCATGCAAATGGTTCCAATCATAAGGGAACTCTATAATCGATCTATAAATCTGTTTATAGGGGAAGGAGGACCAGCAGAAGGGCACGAGTCCTGTGTGAGGCAGAAGCACCGACTACAGGGGAGGTCGCTTCCCTACGCTCTTCTTCTTCTTCTCTTCGTATCTCATACTCTCTCTATAGCATAGACTCCGCGTATCAACCGGCGAAAGAGAGAACAGACGATTCCGAGAGCAGACAGAATCGAAGCAAACGTGAGAGAACTAAACGGAGATGGGCACTACCACCACCACTTCCAATAGACAAATGTATCTTGTTAGCATACCATTTGTATGCATGGGGTTTTGCACACCCTGGCATCGCTTTACTCCGAAGGCTCGCGGCGGGGCGCGTACGAACGTTTAACGTTTAACTTCTTCGCAGAGCAAATCGAATGGAAATCGTTTTGGTCGGTCGAACGACCGCGCCCGCGTTTAATCGCTCAACGTGAGCTTCTGACTATCTTTCTCCATGTGCGCATGTGTGGCTGTGTGTGTTTATCTATGTACTCGAACAGCTTTTCTTTGTGCAATTCCCGGACTTTTCGAACGACGATCCAACGCCGTTTCGGAACTATTCTCCGCGTCAACTATTCACGGGGACTTTTTACAGACTGATTCTGGGAAGCGTATTTATCGCTGTTGATTGAGACATTATCATGGATCGTAAATTTAGAGGACTAATATCGAAAAACGGATCAAACATAACTGGAAATTAATTCACAATTATTTATAATAATTTTGCGAGCGAAATTTACGACTGAATTAACGATATTCGAAATTAATATTTTCTGCTCGATTTTTTTTTTTTTAATGAAATTATTAGTGACATTTTTTTTTTATTTTATTATATGATGAGTTTATTTAGAAAACGTAGAAACTGTCGACGATGGTAATTATCGCAAAAATTTTAACGTCAATCGAGTTGCGATCTCGTCATTACATTATACAACGTCCCTTTGGAATGAATGAGTCTAAGAAACGATGAGAGTGGCGTGGGGTGTTGGACGGGAGAGGGAGGGGGGGGGGGAGGGGGGGGTTGTGCGGTTTTTTTTACAGTATCAGTGAGATTGGAACGAGGCGGTGGTCGATAGAGTACTCGTCAAGGGAGAAACCGAAAGCTGCCGTTCTCGGTCTCTCGTGATTGATTAACTTTTTTTTCTTCTTCTTCCCCGACGATGAGGAACGTAATTATAATTTTTATTCATTACCGAGATATTTCTTGGGGACGATGCTTTTGGAGAGGAGCTCTCGGGGACAACCGCCCAGCTGTATGCGACGAGAAAGAGAGAGAGAGAGAGAGAAAAAGCTTTCTACTCGGCCATAGCGCGAGAAGGGAAGATCGTCGATTTGATTTACCATTTGAAGCCCAGTCGCTTGTGTTGCCGAGAGATACGATTCTTTTCAAACCGCAATGAACTTTACGGGTAATCAATATTCATTTACGGACACGAGGCCCAACGGAGGGTGAAACACCCCTACACACCCACGTTTCGTTCGAACGGATTAGCCGAGTCTCGAGCTTACATTGTACGCGGAAGAACTTTCTTATACTGCATTGCACACAGGCGATATCCAGTTCTCTTTATCGGCAATTCTTAACCCTTAACATTAAACGGGGTAAAAAAAAAATTAATTTAATATCCTTCGTGAAACTCGCGGAGAGCAACAACTTTTGAAATTAACGCGAAACGTGAGATTTTATTATTCTTCTTCGTCGATAACTCGACCCTCTCGAAAGAAAATGATAAGATAATAAGAAGCCTCACTGTGGTATCGATAAAAAAAGAAAACGAAAAGCTTTTCTCTCGCGTATTTGTCTCTACGATCGAACCAATCACGAGAAAAATACGCGGGACCCGATCTCGCGCACGTGTGGGTCGTCAAATCGGCAGCGACGATGATTCCACTCGACGTCGAGCAATAACTTTTGGAAGCGAATCGAACCCCCGAGATATCGAGGAGTGGCTTATTTGCATACCGACCTGAAAATCCCTTGCGCCCTTTGCTCGTGTCTCTCGCCACCGTTCGAGAGTCGAGGCTTGTCATTCGAAGTCACCCACTCGACATAAGGTGGGTTTCTCCCCTTCTCCACTCTGCACGCCTGATTCTCCTCGTTCCCCCCATAGCGCGTTCTCACTGTACGCCGAGGCTCTCGCACCCTCTCGTCGTCGCGATCGTTTAGCACTTTGGAGTAATTTTTTTTTTTTCCACCGCCCAACTTCCCTCCGGACCCAACCACACCGCGGTATATTTGCATAGCCGCGAGGTTCCCCTTTCCCCCCAATTCGTTATTTCTCGTGTAGCATAGTCCTGAGAAACAAACCTATCCTGTCGTTTCGTTTCATCGCATGAAAAAAAAACACCCTTCTTAAAAAAAAAAAAAAATCGATGCGCTCTAATCGAACCAAAACACTCGTTTCTAATAATTTTCTTATTCAACGATCGAAAGAGTCTCTCGTGCACTTATACTACGCGGGGTATAATACTGGAAATGAGATAACTATCGCGAGGTAAAGAGAAACTATTATAAAAGCGGAAAAAGAAAAATACAATATAAAATATATTTATTTATCGCTAAATCGTTCATAAGACTTTTTATATTTCGAATACATTTATTATATAAGTATATGTGTTTTTTTTTTCTTTTTTTTTTCGAATAATTATATCCGAGCGGAAAATATCCTTAGAGTTATTGCATTAAAAAATCTAAAGTGGAATTATATTCGCTTGTATAACTCTCGGTAATGCAACGTCTATGCTCTACCGTCGTATATTTTTCCTTGCCATTCTTGGGAAGAAAGTAAGTAGATATATGTATATCCGTCGTCGAAGCTGAGAGTTTCCTATCGACGCAACCGAGCCGCGAGATCCCCATGGGCGTCCGTCGTGCTTTACTGCCGACATTACTTCAAGGATAACGCCTTAGGAATAAAGACCTTTATGACCTTACTTCACTTTCCATCCATTTTATTCCTCGACCTGGCATACAGCGTACAGCGCTTTCGCAGTGTTATATTGATGGGCAGAGGAGGGTGGGTTTCTCTCTCATGGGTTTGGAATCCACTATCGCATTCCCCCGTGCAGTATTCAAGAAAAATCTTCGCTCTTGTGATTTTTCACTCCGTATCAAATCATTTTTTATAACAACTGGGATCAGTAATAAAAAAAAAGTAAACAGATTAAACTTTTGTTTTAATCGGAAATTAAGTAAAATTCGGTTTAGCGATGTTCGAAACGTATATCAATAATTCTAGCGAAGCACATGAGGTCAATTTTATTCGAGATTCGGCGCTGTTTTTGACGTAAGAACGTTAATTTTCACCTAATGAAGATATATACATAAGTAAGTTTCAGGCTTTCAAGATTGGCATACAGTGTACAGCGCTTTTGCAGTGTTATATTGATGGGCAGAGGGAGGGGGTGCGTTTCTCTCTCCTGGTTCGGAACCCAATATCGCATTCCCCGTGCAGTATTCAAGAAAAATCTTCGCTCTCGTGATTTTTCACTCCGTATCAAATCATTTTTTATAAAAACTGGGATCAGTGATAAAAAAAAAGTAAACAAATGAAACTTTTGTTTTAATCGGAAATTAAGTAAAATTCGGTTTAGCGATGTCGAAACGTATATCGATAATTCTAGCGAAGCAAATGAGGTCAATTTTATTCGAGATTCGTCGTTGTTTTTGTCGTAAAACGATAAATTTTCACCGAGACAAACCCCGATGAAGATATATGTATAAGTTTCAGGCTTTCAAGACTACGACGGTTGGGTCGATGGTGCAGTACGTGGAGACATCTAGGAAGGAACGGCTCAACACGAGGTCTCGTAGCAAGAGACCCGATACCAACGGAAGAACGGGGGCGACCTTCGTTCGTAGGTCATAGACCTCGATTATTCCAACTCATTCCTTCCAAAGGATTGCCAACTACCCTTCGTCTTCGCATAGAGGATATAGTATATCGTGAAAAATTTTAACTCCGTAAGTATTAAAAAAAAAATTATAATTACGAAAAGAAATTAATAGATTTCGATCGTAATTATTGAGAAAAGGTGAAATCTTATATTGCAAACAAATTCATTAGTCACTATTACTATTGGCCTCTTAAGTAGCACATTTTAATTGCAAAAGTTTCAGACGTTTTGATTATTATTTCTCTCAATTATTATATGGTTATTGAATAATAAACTACAATTGAATCATTTGTTCCATAAATGCCAATTACATCATTCAAATATCTCTTCGTTTCTGTTTTTTAATAATCAATTCCTTCATTTGACCAAAAAAAAACTCAATTTTTGTTCCATGTGAGTTTAAGTCCGCTAAATAACAGAATTATTTCCATCTAAATCTGCATCACATCGCTGCTTGCAATTACATAAACTCATAGCGCACCAAAAAAATTCCCAAGCAGCGAATAAAACGAGACAACAGTGACTGGACGCTGAAAAAAGAAACAGAAAAGATTACTGCATTCTTTACAACTCACATTAGCTTCTCTGCTCTTGTTTCTCTCGGCGACATCGTCTTTCACTCGCTTTTACCGTTTTCATACTCTCAAAGAATAAAGGGCAATCCACAGGAGTGACACACAGCACAGACAGGCTGCAAGAGCGGGTTTGCGCTCGTTGGTCGCGTACGTTCGTACGGTCACAACGATGCGAAAGTGTATGGCGTGTTTACCCCCAGGAAACCAGTATGGAGAATGAGCAAAGGGCTTGTTGCAGTAGTGGTGTCGGTAGCCAACATTGGTATACTAGTAGCGAGGCACATGGACGCGATAGTCTATTCGTACACGTGCCGGTGGTATGCCGACGTTAACGTATTCGTAGGTTTAACGTGTAGAGAGCGCCTACTAGTCTCCAAGTCTCGAAGGTGTTGCTGCCGTTGGTGATGACGCTTGGAGTAGTGTGACTCGAGAGAGAGAGGGATGAAGTGGTGGCGTTGGCACTGGGCACGGAGCCGGTTGTCGCGCGGCGCGTCGCTCATGGGTGCAAAGACAGGCGCCTTTACTACCGGAAAGGGTTTCATTAACCCCACGCATTCATAATCTCGAGTGTGTTGGACGTGCGAATATAGATTGAGATGTGAATGAGATGAGTTCTTTCTTTTTTCATGTCCCCGGTATATTCGAGAGGTGTGAGCCGAGGTAAGGGGAGGGAGGAAAGGAGATGGGAGAGGGTAGTGTCCAGCCGGAGTGCTTTGCATTCGCGTTTGCTAGTGTCGGGTATTACAGTTGAGGTCGTGAACGTTTTAGAACGCCCGCGGAGCAGCGTCTCGACGCCCTATACGATTTTTTTTCCTCTCCTTTCTACTTTCCTTTCTTTCGAAAGTATCATCGCGACCTCATGATTTTTATTAAAGAGGGGCGCCGTCGCCGTCGGCACGGTACCCAACTGTTTGGCGGGTAAATAGACAGTCGATTGGACTCATTCGTGTCTTGAAGTACCACCAACTAGAGGACCCCGGAGGCTCTTATTCCTCTTCTTTCTACGGTTACCAACCGTAGAACGAGAGCTTTTGACTGAAACTTATCCGTGCGATCTGTGATCCTCATAGTTAACCGTATCGGATCGCGACTAATCGTACTCTTCTGTATGAAATGTACCATCTCTACGGTTCTACGTCTTTCTGGAGGGTTCTTAATTCTCCGACGATTGGTACGTGGCGGCTAATGAATGAAATTTTAACGCCTGATCGCCGCTCGAGATCCTTTTGTATGACGAAGTTGCGATGTTATCGCACTTTAAGACTCTCTGTCGGAAATACATACCGCGAAAAAGAACAACTGTAAACCCCTCGGAATGTCATGATATTCAATTCTTCGTCGTCCGTGTCTCGTTGTACTTCAACTCGGCCAGTTATTGCTATTTCATTTGAATTTCGTTGTAGATATCTCGAAGCGCATTTTCTTTAGCGCCGGATGCACCAGATCGCTGCGTCCTTGTAAAGACCAAATATACAGAACATCGGTGGATAGGAGAGAACTGATCAAATGTCGGATGAATAGCAAGAAGGAGTACTGTACGGAGAACGCGGATGAGGAGGAGAATAGCAAGAGTTGCGTCGGTTGACAGAAGCGAAAGAGAACGACGTGGAGGTAAAGCTCGCGAGAGGGGTCGGGTGAATCAGAGAAGCGGGTTGGATATACGTGGTTCTCGCAGCAGTAGGTAGTCGAAACGGTGGTTGCCGACGAGAGAGCACCACCAAGAACTCGGCGAGGTGTACCTACAAGGAAGCGAAGTGAAGCCTCCGGTGTACAGTCGAGAGGTAACCGAGAGACGACGACGACGACGACAACGAGATAGATAAAGAGAGAGACACCAGCGGGACGAAAGGGAAACAGAGACGATGCCAGAGGAAGGTAGAGAAGCTCATGCCCTGCAGAGACGAAGAGCATAGCGAAGAGAAGAGACGACGGGAAAGAGAATAGGACGAGAGACGGAAACAAGAGAGAGACCGGGAGGATAGGAAAGGGAGATAGACAGAGTGGGCTTGGGGTGTGCTGTGGCCCGGTCGATTCAGCCCCGGGCACTCGACTCGAAGCCACCTCTATCTGCCATATTCCCTCTATTCTCTCTATACTCCTCGAAGCACCTTCATGCGCCTCGTCTCGTGCCAAGTAGTAGTTGTGCACTGACGGCACCTACACGGAGCACCGCTCTTGGACTCGTGTGTTGCCTTCCGACCAAAAGCAGTGAGAGACATACAGTAGTTGATCCCAGCGCGCGTTCTGATGCAGCAGAGTATAACCACTTTCCCGAAAATCCATCTCTCTCTCTCTCTCTCTCTCCCTCTTTCTCTCTCATGCTTAGCTGGATTATCGTGCCTGGTGGCCGTTCGTTCATCTACCCGTTTTCGATTATCCACACGTGAGATTGGAGAATGTGGCTATAGTAGAACCATGGAAACGGATAGAGATGAGGTTGTATAACCCACGGAAAACACGATACCATCGAATAGGCTCGCGAAATTGGATCCCACCAATCTTCAGCGAAGATTTTTTTATTGCGAATGATCGTAAGCTGCAAATCAAACGATACTGAGTAAACCCCATCAATTTCTACTTCGTCAAAGTGCCTTATATGTTACTTTGAAACTTCGATGGTTACGAATATCCCAACTGCCAGTTACATTCTTATCATCTATCCGCTTCGAACAGCAAACCCCCTCTTTCCGGTAGCTGCATATGTCTGCATGTAATACTTGGGTTATACAGTTATATCGAAGAACCCAGGAATCTACGATGAGGGAGTTTGGCTCGTCGCCATCTTGAGCAATTCCACTTATTTTCTCTGCCTCTCACACCCCTCCCTACTTCGACTCACCTCCGACTCTCACAGCCGCATTCAACCCCTCCTTACCCTCCCCATTTTGCAGTCTGTTTTCCTCTATCTTCGTCTGTCTTTCGTTCTCGTTTGCTCCACACTTTGCCTCTCGGGTCTCCACCCTTGGGCCCATCGACGCCGCCGACTTCCGCTCGGCTTCCCGCATTTCCTGGCGGCGGAAACGCAGTGGTGTGCGCGCCGGGCTTGCCGGGTGAGCAGGAGGGCCCCCAGAGACCGTTGGAGAGTCCTGGCGAACCTCTTGCACTCCCCCCCTTCGTTGCTGCAAGTTGAAAAGGGATAGAGAACACAAGCGGGAGGAGAGGGAACGGGAGCGCTGGATGGAAATGGCACGAACACGAGAGAAAGCGAGTGGAGAAACGGAACAGGGCGTTTCTACGATCTATGGCTCTGTCTCGCTTCGATCTCCGTTTTCAGTAGTACGCAGACGTCGTTCGGGGGTTGGTCGCTACCACCCGCTGCCCACCTGGTCCGCTCGCATTGGTTTCTACGTCTGACCCGTTTATCTGTACGTCTGATGACGTAAACGGCGAGGCTCCACCCAAGGTGCCGGGCGAGGTGGAGGCCGCGAGGAGAGACACGGCTATTTCTACCCTCCCGCGGTCTGGGAATATTGCGAGATCAACTAAGTCGGAAGAAAGGGGTGGTAGAACCGGGCGAAGGGGGGGAGGGTACACCTTCACAAGCTACCGCTCTCTGTACCAACGCTACTACGCGAACACGTAGGTAGAGGAATCGTGGCGCTTGCGCGAAACTCCTCGGATCGTTTATTTGTATCTGTCATTGCAGCAGCCGGCTAAGAGAAGAAGAAGGAGGAGAGGACGAGGAGAAAGCGGAGGCGGTCCGCAAACCTTAGCTTCTTCTGCTTTATATTACTATATACGATGTCGTATATGTGAGAACGCTATAGTATGTACTCTTTCTCTATTATTATTATTATTATACCTCTTTTTTTTTTTTTTTTTTTTCATTTTTTTATTCTCTTCTCCCTTTCTTCCTCTATACTTTTACTCCTTCTTTCGTTCAACCAACCCTCTTCGCTTTTACCTACACTGCATCGACCTCCTGTCTGTCTTTCTTTCTTTCTTTCTTTCTTTCTTTCCTTCCTTCCCACTCCTTTATTTTACTCTACTTTCCGTACGAGAGTTTTTCTCCTTTTTCTGATTCCCTTTTTCCTCCAGACGTCTCACCACTCTTCGAAAGCCAAGCGCTGTACGAAGCTCTCTCGCACCCGCCGCGTTCTACGACCCCCCAAGGCAAGCGGCAACCATTTTTCCTTCTTTCACTTTTATTTTCGGTCTTAGCGCTCCGACAAGCCACCGCACCGGGGCGAGAAAGGCCACCGTCAAATTTATTCTCGCGGTAAAGGCGGCGAGCCAGGATCGGCAGGGACTGGCAGCGCGAGAAGCACCAGCAACCAGCACCACCGTGAAACGGAAAACTCGCTACGACAAGGCTCAGGCCTCCGGGAGCTCGGCGACGCAACGAAAGGTAGCGCAATCTTCTCTCTCACGTATACCCGACCGGACTCGCGGTCCAGACTAAAGGGTTTTAACGCAACCCTCCGTGCACACCTCCCCGGTTCAACCTCCGCACCACCTTTGTAAACCTGCCACGACGGCTCGAACCGCGGGAACATGTCTGTTCGAAGCTTACAGACCTCGCGTACTATAATAACATCCTTTCGCCTTTCAACCTCGCGGTCGCGTTGTCCACTCGTCGAAAATCCGTATTTATTTTCGGAATCGATCTTCGGCACGCAATTTTCAGTATAATCCATTCGATCGATTGTTGGGGTTTGCAATATCCTTTGTCAAGGACGGCCATTAAATTTCCCAATTACTCCGAGATTCAGTTTTTTTTTCCCCGAAGCTTTCTCTGTGCAGATCAGTTATGATTTACGCTAAAAAAATATTTGCCTATAACGAATAAACGCGAGTTATACGAAACTCTTTGCGATGCAACGTGAAACACCATTTTTTAACGACTTTGGAAGTTTTTACTTGTTCTTCTTATACGATCTAATCACATTGTTGGCTATTGCTTCTCTTTTAACTCCTACACTTCATTGAATTCATTGTCTCAAAGATTATTAGACTTTGCTTTGGATTTTGTAGATTAGCAATTATTTTTCTGTTGAATAATCGAAGATTAATCAATGCAAAAGATTCTAAGGGCTGTTTGTGTGATGTCCCGTTGTTTCGACGATTAATAGGACATTTTCTAGCGAAAAATTAATTTTTCCCGAAGTCCGATTTAAATTAAGATAACGCAATGAAATATTGGGGCCGTACGGTACTCTTCGTCATCTCTACCCCCGTAATAATAAAATGGATAAGGGAATCACAATTTGGCTATGTAAAAGCTATTCATAAAATATTGTCTATACGTGATATATTCAACGGTTCACTGTTTCCGCTCTGAAAGCTCCGGACACCCAGGCGAGGGTACAAAACGGTGGATGCTTTGATGAACCAATTAGCTCGTTTTTAACGACACGTCGTATAGCCCCGCCAGCTGCGCTGGCCTCGAGTTAAATATCAACCCCAAACGGCTCTTAATCCTTTCACCCTCTCACGCGCGTGCGACGATCCTCCTTCCCCCGGTATCTCGTCCTCCGGCAAACCCGCAGTCACAAATATCCATCTACCTTTCAACGATCGACGGCGATTAAGTTCAAAAAATATTTTCCCGAAGCCCGGCGTTTTTTTCTTTTTTTTACTTTTTAACTCCTCCATAGAATTTCGGCATAAAATTCGAAGGCATGAAAAAAAAATCGCATCGTTGAAATATCTTTGTTTATACGATGGCATCGATTGCATAACAATATGGATGACGTGCTGTTCGAAGTCCAAAGCTTTTTTTCGAAATAAATTTAAAAAAAAATGAATTCTTAATAATTATCTTAAAATGGCTAATTGATTGAGATAAATCGATTACGAAATATTTTTCAAAAACCCCTTAAGGTTCTCTGCGACTTATTCAAAATATGAGTAATTTGCCGATTATTAGTCAATCATTTATACGATTGTTGGTGTCTTTGCACACGAAGTATTTAAAAAAATGCGTTAAATGAACGACTTGTGAATAGATTATTGCGAAGCCAACTATCGACTGTTATTCCAGACGAACTTAACGTAAATTATACCGCGCAACGTGTCTCAAAACTGCGCAACCCTTGACTTGCGATTGAGATTACAGAGGCTGGAAAATAACTCAAAAACTTTCATCCCAAAAATGTCTTCATTATCCGTAGGAAGAGACATAAACGCCGTATGGCGCCTGGGTATGCATTCACGAAACTCGACCATTTCCCAGTTTCATGCATCCCACGTTAAAGTATATAATATAATATACATATATAGGTAAGCGGGCTTTTCCGTTCGTCCGCTTTTACCGCAACCCGCGTCGTCGGGTACCATTCCTCCATAGAGAGAATCCAACCCCCGACCCACCCCAGCGCCGTATTCTCCCTTTTCCACCTCGTCCTTTTTTCCTTTTCTATCTCGCGGAAAGCGAACGAGTTGGTTCGCTCTCGCGAAGCTCAGCATCTGCCGACGCCGCGAGAGAACATAGTGGAACAAAAAGTCCTCATATTCCCGCAAACCCAGGAGGCCCTTCGCCCACCACCCACCAGCCACTACTCGCCGGTTCCGCGCGCGGTACCGTCGCACTGCATAGCAGAGGGGGAGGAGGGCGGTTGGGTGAGTTGAGGGGTCGGTGGGTTTCTCAGGCGCGCGGGGTTGCCGGCCTGAGAATGGTGCTGCCGTTGCCGCTACTGCTAGAGGGTAGGAAAACGTCGGGGGTGGTAGGAGGGACGGCTAGTGGCAGTGCTGCAGAGAGTGGAATACAGAGAGAGCAGTGGAGTCGAGAGCGCGAGGGTATAAGCGAGAGAAAGTCGCGGCAGCCGAGGACGGAAGAGGACGTAGCGGCAACGATATAGCATATACATAGAAAGAGGAGAGGAAAGACGAGAGAAACACGCGAAAGAGGGCGCGTGAGGAAATTGGAGGGAGCGAAATAGAGAACAAGAGAGGTTGAAGCTTTGGGAGGGGTGAGAGACGAAGGAAAAGAGAGTCGATGTATTGCTCGGCCTCGCGTTTCGTTGTAGTGGTAGAACAGTGGAAGGAGAGAGGGTTTAAGTGCTTCTCGCTGCCAAGTGTCTGGCTCTCTCCTTGTGGGATCGAACCTCGGTGCGGACTCTCCGCGGGCTCTAACTTCCATCTCTGTTTTTCACCATTGCAAGAGAGGATATATAGATATTTGTCGTCGTCTCTTTCTCGGATCGAAGCGAGCGGCGGCGCGGCGAGCCCTCTTTCTATCCTCTCACTTGCCTTGCCATCCCTCCCTCCCTCCATCCCTCTTTTACGCGCCCTTTCTCATTCTCCCCCTTCGCCGCTCTTACACTATACAGTCTCTCTGAGTTTCTCGCTTACTTCTCTTTCGTTCGTCCTTATTCTCACGGCAAATCCAACCGAGCAGGCAACTGCAACGATGTATCCCATTCTCTCTCTATTTTCTATCTTTCAACCGCTCTGCTCTTCACCGCCCCGTTCGTTTCCTCTGCGGAGTTTACTCCTCTCGTCGTTCTGCAACAGCAGTCGACACTGTGTGCGACAGTCGTACATATATACATTTACACTGGTTTACGAGAGAGAGATATATATATATCTTTCTCGCGGGGCGTTACCACCCCCGCGAACCACCGCTTTCCCGCTACGTCCGCGAATCCTACAAACTCCCCTGCAACACCCTCGCGATTCCTCCCGCACAGTCGGCATACCACGATGCCATTGGCTACAGCGACATTCACAGACCAATGAAACGCGCAAATACGGGAAATTCCGACTCTGAAACCCACCCTCCCCCGTTCCTCGAGGGTTTCGCCACCGTTTGCCCTCTTGCTATCGCTGTACGGATTTTCGCGAAACGGAAACGAATTCGTGAGAGCGCAGGACGTTTGCCCAGGGGTTGGTTCTCTTCGTTCACACGCACAAGGGCCAACACTGTGCAATCCAACCCCACCACTCTCTATTTTATCTCTGTCTCGATCGATCCTGACTCCACTTGCCATCGTCTTTCTCGTTCTCGCTGCGTTGAATACGGTATATGTTACCACCTCTACACCTGTTTGGTATCCTACCCCCGGGGGCGGGGGGTGTTCGCCGGCAGTCGCACAACAGAATCGTGGAAACTCGGGGATTGGTCACGACGAAACTCCTCTTCCTTTCTCATTGGTCTTTCGCGGCTCGAGAGCTTTTCCAGAGGGGGTGGTTACCATCGAGAGACAGTCAACTCGAAGAAAAGTCTTGTCGCAGGAAAACGGGGAGGTTGTGAATAAATATAGGGATGAAAATCTTGGAGAACTTGAATGCACTGTTATACAGACTATTTATGCTACCAATGCAGCTTCTGGTATCGATTCGTCGGTGAACTTTGCATTTTCTCGCTAACGTCCCCGGAATCGCGTCCGACAGAAAATTGTCCTTTACTACTGGAAGACTTTAAGTACTCTCTCTCTCCTCGAGTCAGCGGAATTGGATATACCGAGAGAATGAAGAAGAGAACTTGGCGTCTGGATACCTCAGTGGCGATCTCGTCGTATGCTCTATAACTCTGTCTTCGACGCCGGGATAAACGGACGATACTGAAGGACTACAACTAGGAAAGGATACCCATTAATCGCGAGTTATATCGGAAATAAAGCTCGAGTTACGAGCGTAACTATACACAACGACGCGACGGGGGTATTGACGGTGGAGAGAATCGATCCGACGAGATTTCGCGCACGAAGGATATATTATATCGGATTGAACTCTACATGTGCGGAAAGAAAAACGTGAAACGCGAGAAGAAAATACTCTATAATTTTTTCTTATGAATAAATTTTTCTTTTTTTTTTTCTTTTTAATATTTCGAGACTCTGTGACGCGTGAATTTGTTGCAATTATTTTTTTACTCCTCGAGACATCAACATAAAACTTTGATTCTTCGATAACGTACTTTATTTTTCAAGCCGCTGAACCAATAATACGACGACAATTTTTTCGTTTTGTTTTCCAAGATGAAATTTCCTTGAAAAACTACGAAAAGTCGGAAATACTCCCGTGTTTATGATAAATTAATTTACCGAGATATTGAATGCACGATTACGTTTTACTGATGTTGGCGCGTTAATATAAATTCTTAAAGAGATACCGCATTGTTTAGATCGCAAAATCGTGTCCGGTATCAGAGGCGTCATGCACCCCGACATTCACGTTCTCTGTTCGCCATTAACGGGTAACCATGACGAATAGTATAGAGAAAAGATTCAATCTACGGCTGCGATACCGAATATTCGAGGCAAGAAGAACGCCGCGGTATTGTTCCGCCGATTTGCGCGCAGACACGACGTTGAAGCTTCGTATTTTCTTGCTTCAGTGTTATAACTCTCTTTCGAACTAATTTTCGTTCGGCTATGATGCGTCGTTCATCGTTCGCGAGTGTGTGGCTCGTTTCGCGAGAGCACACGGAGAGTAGAAGGAAAAAAGGAAAATGAAAGAGCCGCCAGGAGAGTTTGCGTGGCAACGCAAGTACTGTAGATATTATTATAGTGGTTGTGCTGCCGCGTGTGCAGAGGCCCATCTCGGAGGGAAAAACGAGAGGTAGAGGATGAAGAGGGCGAAAGAGCTGAAATAAAAAAAAAAATAAAAAAAAAAAAAAACGATGAAGACGAAGAAGAGAAGAAGACGAAGGAAAGAAAGGAAAAGAGGGAAAGAGAGAAAGAACCATCCATTTAAAATGTCTCCCTTAAATCCCCAACACCAGTAGCTGCAGCCGCTACCACTACGAAACCCTGGAAAGAGAACCCATAGGGATCCACGAACCACCGGCACCAGTAGAATAGACTATAGTAGGTAGGTATACGTCGACATATATATATCGCCAACAGCTCCAACCCGTCGGCGTCCGCGACTTTCAGAAGCACCCCTCCTCCCCCCCCCTTCCCTCCCCCTCGACATCCGCTTCATCCTCTCGCCTTCAACCGCCATACCCCACACCATTTTCCCCGTCCGTCGGGTTTTTTCTTCTACCATCGCCAGTACCACCCCTCAATTTTATATCCACCTAAATCCATCCATTTTAAATTACGAATATTTTCTCCGACGACGAGTTCGCTGAGCGAACTGAGCGCGTGGATTTTTTTCTTTTTCTGTTTGGAAGAAGAAAAAAATAAAATACCATGTCTCATCACCTGTGAAAATACAGGAGAGCAAAACGGAGCCACCGTTGCAGGAAATGTATCAGAAAATTTGTAGATATTCGAGGAAAAAGAATGATTATCGTCATCTGGAAAAGCAAAAGATGTTTTTCTTTTTTGGCGACGGAGACACTCGACAATTCGATTTTGACAAAATTCAAGAGTGGGAGACGAATCCGAAAAAAAAACGGAAAAAAAACAAGAAGCGGAGAAACGACGAGTGAGAAAGACGGAGAAGAGTCCGCCTCTTCGTGCCAATCGAAGTGATAAACGAGCGGTCGTCCGCAAGCCGAGGGGTGGAAAAATTATAGACGCCGGATTATCGAATTCCACCCCTGACGTAGCCGACGAACGCGTGCGCTCTCTCTCTCTCTGTCTTTCTCTCTCTCACTATTGCCTGCAATGGGCTCACTTTTGCCTGCGAGGTCTTTTACGAATTTCTTGATAACATGCGAGACTGATACTTCTATATAGAGAAGGCCGGGGCTACTTGACACACTTGAATTTTCAACGTTGCAGCGGAGTTGCGACACATGAAATCTTCCAGCGATGCTGCGATTTTTTTTATAGCGGCAAAAGGCAGATTCACCGCGAAATTACAGAAATGTAAATTAAAGTGTCCTAAAAAAAAATCTCAAAAGTTCGCTGTCTCGCAGGCTTTTCGTTATATCCATCCTATAAAAATAAAACGGTTTCATTTTCTTGATGTGTCAATATTGATACAATCGCCATATTCCATCGTCTTGTTGAAGGATCAACAATAAAAAATAAAATACGCAAGTTACGAATTTTACCTTCGTCGTCATACCTTCTTTCAAGAGTCGTCATCATTTAAATTGTTGTATTCCTCCGGAAAGATTCAACTCGACATCCTAGAAAAAAAAATTGAACAAATAAACTCTTTTATTCTCAATTCCAATTTCATCGACCCGTATCTCTCGTCTATTGTTATTCTTTACTGACCGCAAAAAAGAAGTTTCTCCTTCGAACTCGAGTGTTATAATTCGGTTGCTAGTTTTTCCCGTTGGTCCGGAAAGCCGAACAAAAAAAAGATGAAGATGAAGAAGAAGAGGCAAAAAGAAATTAAAAAAAAAAGGGTCACGTCTCTCGACAAAAGAATTCGCGCGCGACTGGACGAACAATACGAAACTCGGTCGGTGGATGGATCAGGGAGGTCACCTACGTCATAGCCAGTTATAACTTTAAGATGCGAAGGAGATATGGGGAGGTTGGTCGGTGGTTCGTGATGGAGGTGGAAATGGTGCGGAGGTGGGAGAAGGCAGACGACATGTATTATTGATGTGCCTGTGTCGCCAGCCTCTCTCGCCCTCTTTCCATACCTCCTCTTCACTCTCTCGTTTTCCCTCCTCTCACCCTCCCCCCTTATATATATCTGTCTCCACCCCAACCCCTTCGCAACCCGCGAAGCTCTGCATCCTGCTTCTCTCTTCTGCTCGTTCGCTCTCTCGTCACCTTTCCCTCGAATTCATCCCTTCCGTTCTGACATTCTATATACATCCTCTCTGGCTGCTTGTTCCCTCCTCCACCTCAGCCTTCGACTCTCTGGTACTCCTCCGACGCCCGACTGCGTCTTCCAGTTTCCGATACATTCCGCCACGAATCCCAGTCGCCGTCTACCCAACATCTATAGACGCGGTATCGTATACTCTCACCTACACGGATATATTTACCTACAGGGGAGTAGAAACGAACGGGTGGAGCAGAAATCGCAACGTTGCCGTTGCTTCATTTTATCATATTGTTCATGTCGCATTGAAACATCACCTTTATTGTGTTCTTCGAATAATTGTTAATGGACGAAAACAGATTTTTTATTTTTGTATCGAGATGAATAATCGATTTTATGCATCGAAAAGTAGATATTCCTTTTTTTCAACGAAATTCAGGGCTAATTCTTCAGAAAATCTTTCGTCTATAATGATTTATTTTTATTTTCTATGTTTATCGGGCTTCAAGAAAATTGCACAATCGATTTTAATGTTCTCTCAAAATATCTGCATTTTTCAAGCATTTGCTATATGATTTTCTGAAAAATCTTAATATGAAAAAAGAAAATTTTAAACGATCGCTTATGAATTGAAATTTAAGCTATTGAACAGTTGGCGAGTTTTTTTTTTTTTACACTTATCAATCAATTGCGATTATCAACAATTTCAGGAAATGTTTCAAATAAAAGCATTTCTTGATAGATGTAAAATTCGAAGCGTATAATTTGTGGTAAAAACACTAATATCCGTGATTCGAATTTTTTTTTCCCTTAAATATCGTCGTTTAGTCCTTTAATTCTTCGAAGATTTCGAAAATTTGAATTTTTCGTCGACGAGACTACAATACCTGTGACCACATCGAAGCTCTCTTTGTTGATAATCGATAAAATCGATTTCGAATCTGGCGTAACCGTGAGTCGTTTTGCATTTATGCACGCATCGACGGCACCCCGGGTTCGGGCGTACGTCACGTTTCCACATTACGTATCGAAGCGACGAGCGAAGCCGCGTTGTATATAACCCAACGAGAGAAAAGCATAGCGCGAAGGATAGAATACGCGTTTCTCGAAGACGCCGCTGCCTTCTTCCATTAATCTCCGGGCAATCGAATTTAGCATAATTGACGGAGCGTAGAATAGCTCGCTGTTCAACTCTGAAACGCCATCTCGCATAATCTCATCATATATCTCACTCAGTGTTTTCCCGATGGAAAATACCCGCAAACACACGCGCATTATCAGCGATGCCGCAAATTCTGAAGAACGACTATCAACTTCGTTCCGTTAGATGAAAAAAAAAAATGTTTAAATAATAATTTTTTTTTTGCGACGCTCCGAGAGAACAATGTATGTCCTCCGAATCGTTATAGCTATCCCCCGAAAACAAGCGTATTGCGATAATCCAATTAAAAATACGTTACCGCATGACGTACGACTAAACGTTCGAGTTGCGGCGGGCCGTAGAGAGATGTATATATGTTCCGTCCCGGAAGCAGTAGCAGAGCTCTCTCGTGTATTCGTCATCTATATTCATGACGGTAGGGAGGAACTTTAGATTGAAGCGATTAAAGTCGAAATTACCAAACGACTGGTCGCCTCGCGAGTGTCCTGCGAACGTTAGGGGTTCGAAGGGTGGGGGGAGTGGAGCAACAACAGCAGCTCATCAGCAGTGCATTAGCGTTTCGGAACCACTCACCGCACCGAGAACAGTAGCAGCACGTCGACGTTTTGCCAATTACCGAAATCCAACGAGACGCCCGAACAAATTGTATAATAATTGTATTCCCATCGAATTTAATTGCGAATGAATAAATACTTCGAGATACTTAAATAAAACCTTCGGGATGAGCAGCTTATCTTCCGAAAAATAAAAAAAAAAATAGGGGATGAAAAAGTTATGCAAAACGTTTCTTTGGATAAAGCAAAACCGAAGTCCTGACAGAAGCAGAAGAAAAGTAGCAGAAGAATAAGCTTCGATCTATCTATCTATCTATCATTGCTTCTCGAGCGGAACACATCCATCTTTCTTCGGGATCCTTCAACTCTTCTGTTTTTTCTCTTTTCTTTTTTTTTTTCTTTCTTCTTTCTTTCTCACTGTCAATCTCGTATCTCTATCGAGCTTTCTATCGCGACCTCTCAGCCTCTCTATCTATTTCTCATCTCCGTCAATCTTTCTTCGCGCATTGGCCGATCGCAAGCCCCGCGGAGTTTTCTCGTCTGAGTTTTCTTTTTCGTCTCTGTCTCTCGTCCAATCTCTCGCTTGTCTGTCCTATTCCAGTTGGGAAGCTCTACAGGGGTGTTGTACACCGAGCGGACTATGGACCATCAGTGATCGGCAGCCTACAGTCTTTTGGTCCATGAAACAAGCATCAGAAGGAAAGAGACGCGAGTCTGCGAATAACTGGCGATTGGCCCGTTTTTTAAACTGCCAATAGCTGAACCGTCGATGTTTTTTTTTTTTTTTTTTTTTTTTTTTTTTTCGACACGAAGCCAAGAGAGCTTCGCTTCCACTCCGATCCTCTTCCATTCTCTTCCACGCCGGCTGATCGAGTATCGGATGCTTGCGGTTTTGCGCGCGAACGAACGGGCTACCTAAATCCCTCCGGCTCGCGTTCTCTCTCTCTCTCTCTCTCTGTATCTCTCTCTCTTTTACTCCCTCGTCGGCTTCTCTACAACGTTCGCTACGTTTTTCCACCCCCTCCGCGACGTCGGCACTCCAGGCCACCGGTGTTCCTTCCAGCATCTCTCCCAACCCAACCCCAACGCCATCCTATACTATCTCTCTCTCTGGTAGCGAGAGCTTTCCAGGCTCTCTGCTCGGCTTTCGCACCCGTCGGGCTTTTGCCTCGCGGCCCTCCCCGACGCTCTTCTTTGTTGCTTTCCTGAAAAGGTGGCTGTCCGCTCTAGTGCGATGAGGAGAACCGAACGAGAGAGGGACAGCTACGAGGGACGAGAAAAAAAAGAGTGGAGTCGAGAGAAGGGCGGTAAAAAAAAAGGAGAGAACGTAGTTTGGCGATGAGATGAGCGGCGCACGAGTGACCGAACTCGATACAAATCTCTATATCTTTCGGGGATGAGATCTGCATGGATATTTTTATTTTTGTTCATTAGTTTCCGATTAAAAAATGATTCTACGAAAAATAGTCTGTGTACCGAATGTGGAAGAAAAAAACGATTAATTACATGCTAAGATACAATTGCAAACTTGGTATCACAGGGATGATCGGCCCATCGTTATCACAGATGGACGAGTCCCATAAAATCGTAACACCATTTTAAATGAAATCTTTGCGTTTTAAGGTCAAATTGAATTGATTAACTGGTTTATCAGAAATTTCATTAAAGTCATCAAAACACTCAATTTAGAGACTATAGTGTTACGAAATTGCGCGTTTTCAACTATAATATTGTTTACGTTATAGTGTCCTTTTTTCTTTTTCTGCTTATTTATTACTCCCGAACAAGCGACAACGACGATGTTGGCCGGTTGGGATATTTCTACGCACGCTGACGCAGACCCTCCCGTAATCTTGTTTCCATCCCCTTAAGCGCATTATAACTACTCGGTATATAGTTTCTCGCGTGTGAAATGCAGCGCCGAAAGTTATGTATGCAATATGTTTGATTAATAATTAGTGCACTTTACCCGACGCGAACTGTGCGAACAATTTCGCACGTCCCTTCGCTAGAAAGTCCTATACAACGTATATATCATCCATAAAAAGCTCCAACGCTCTCGGAAGCGTTACGCGGGTCACACGACACAGTTTGAGACATATCTCAAAACTCACGAAGATGACAAATCTAAGGCTATTGAGAGTTCCGAACGCCATCGATCTTTCGAACTTCTACGCTTTTCAATCTCTCTCTCCCGAACGTACGTAGCTTTACATACTTTACCGCGCGCTTTGCTATAACGTTTGGTCTTATCTCCAGCTGCCACGTATTTGCCTTTCGGACAGCAACCTATTTACGTATGCGCCGGCACACTCCATACACGTCTCTTCGGATAACGTACCGGGAGTTCGCCCTTTCCTAACTAAATAAACATATTTCACGAACGCAAATCACTGCGACACTACGCTTTTTTTTATTTCAATTCTCACCGAAAATCTCGGAATGTTGAAGAAAATTCACGGATTCATCGAGACGATGTATCTTGGGGCGAAATTTTGCTATTACGGTGTCCAGTGGTCCTGGAAAAGTTCTGGAAACTCCTGATTTCTTCGTTTGCTCTTTAGTTGTTTTTTTTTTGTTTTTCCTCAAAATTTCGACCTTTTCATCATTTTACAAATGTTTTCCTGTATATTTTTGAAAATTTTTAGCTCTATTTCGGCCTTCTAGCCGTTCGTTCTGTTATGCACACTGAGTCAATTAACTCAGTCAATTGTATTCATTAATTTAATCGATTTTTATTTTTCTTAAATGTTTCTAAAATCCCGAAAATTTCGCGAAAAAATCGTGGAAATGTGAATTTTTTGCGAAGATTTTACTGGATACTATATGCATCCAATTATTAAACGAATGAATCGTGTGATTGAAAATCTATCATCGTCATTAATCAATTTTATTGAATCGTTGGAGAGATGATAACGGTAACGATTCAACGCACTTGAAACTATTAAAACTATTAATTTCAGAGAAAAAGGATTGAAGGATTAAAGTACGCAATGAATTATCGTAGGAATATTCTCTAACGAGGATTAGAGAAGGGCGTAGCGAAGGGCGTGAAGTATATACGGGAGAGAAGGGCCTCAGCGAGGAAAATGAATCTCAAGTGGATAAGCCCTTCCATCTCTCTTAGTCATGAGGTCGATGGCCCTTTAACGAGTCAAACGAAAGGCCGCGACCTATCCTAAAATCTGTCGCTGCATTCTTATGTAACGATCGAGATTGGTTCATTGACTTTTATACAATGTAGATCAGTGGGCGGCGAATCGATTATACGAAGAGTTCAAAAAGGGCACAGCTTAGAACCCTTCATTTCGTCGCTCTGACGAACAACTTTTCGTAACGCATACGAAGATTTACTCGATACAAGACACTAATATCGTTCATGTCTCACATGCATAATCAATTTTTGTTAATTAAAAAAAAGCGACTTCAGAACAAACAAAAAATTATAAAAAAAAAACACGTTACATACAATATGTTTTAAGCATATCTCGAAAAAAAAAGTTACGCAAGATATTTACGCATAAAATTGATTGATGGATCAGAAAATGATTTTTTATCCAAAAATGTAACTATCCTTCGAAAAAAAAAGAAACACATTGCATACAATATATTTTAAACATATCCCGGAAAAAAAAAAGTTACGGAAGATATTTACGCATAAAATTGATTGATGGATCAGAAAGTGCTTTTTTTACCCAAAACTGTACTTCGAGACTGCAGAATTTTATTTTCATTTATTCAGCTTCTTTTTTGCTTTTCAAAGGGAAATCTATTCAATATAGAGAATTACGTCAGACGCGCGTATCTAACGCGGGATTTCCGACCTCGTCGTTCATACGCTCGAAGTTACAAACTAAAATTCTTGTATGGGTCGAAGTAAAATATCTTGAGTGCCGCAAACGCTGGAGGTGGAATACACGCGAGACGGGCCATCATATAAATAGTGTTGGGCCGTCCGATAAGTTCTCAGTTCAAACATCGGGCCCCGAAACGACTTACAATAGTCAGTGCACATCGCGCACTGCATTCGATACGTTTCTCTCTAACAGGATATCTAACGAAACTACAGTTTAATTCCAAATTAATTTCATACGATTTCGATTAGTAATTAGAGAAAAACGCAAAGAAACGATATTCAATTTTTTTATTAAAATTATTATTAAAATCGATTTCATTTAATAAATAAATTTAAAAAATACAAGTCCCATTGACGACATTGGCAGCGAAGTTGTGAGATATTCGATTTGGATTGAAAAAAAAAATGGATAGCGTAGAAGAATACATCGACTCCAGCGATCTGCAACGAAAGGATTCACTCGATGTTATCGAAGAGTTTTCCGACGATATTGCCAAAATGCACGGCAGATGCATCGATATCGGTTGCGGTCCAGGATCAGTTACGAAAGATTTGCTTCTTCCAAGGCTACCATCAGATGCCGTAGTAGTCGGTAAGTTGGATACAATTTTCATAAACTGTTTTTGCTTCCGCAAAGACGAAACTTTATTTGTTTATCTAATTCGTTAAAAAAAAAAAAAAAAAAAAAAAACCTGGTAAAAAAAATGCAACAAAGTGCTCCGTTGCAAAAATAATATTAACACGCAGCGCCGGTGCCGATACGCCGATTTTTCCATATATTGATAATCATTGACAATATTGAACAGTGCAATAATAATAATAATAGTAATATTTTCAGTATAAATATTATTGTTATCGATTATTGAGATGACTTGAATCATCAGCTGATCCGAGAATTGATTATAAAGAGGGCGAAAGCCTAATTATCAAAAAAGGGGCAGAGGATCCATGAGTCATCGGGAAGCCTGCAGCCGCTTTGGTTTTTTCCGATTTCGTCAAAACGAATTATCTTCCCTTCCTACTATAATGCATCGACATAAACGTAATTGTCACGGGCACCGCTACACCCGAATCTAAATAACTTTGAATCATTTTCGTGACATTCTGAGAAACGACTTGCGTCTTCGAAATTTCCAGCAAAACAGAGACTTCAAGAATCTGATCGTCAGATAATAACTTCTACATGAATTCTTATTTTATGACTTGTATAGTAATAATGCGCAATTTATCGCTTCATCCGTGAACTCAGTAATTATTTCTTCGTCTTAATTAATCACGCAGGCGCTCATTTTTGCGGTTAACATACCGATCTGAAATTCAGCTTTTTCGACGTTAACGGAGCCAATTGCATAACTGAATGCAATATATACTTTACAGGGGCTGATATTTCAAAGGGAATGGTAGAACACGCGAGAAAAAAGTGCAAAGATGAAAATCGTTTATCGTTCATTCAATTGGACATCGAGACCGATAAATTGCCGAACAAGGAAATCGGCCAATACGACAACGCGTTTTCATTTTACTGCCTTCATTGGTGCCAAAACACGAGGTGCGAGAAAATATCCAGATGAACATTGTAATCGCAAAATTTACTATACTCGATGCAATGATTTCTTTTTTTTTTTTTTTAATAGACGAACGTACGAAAATATTTATGCGCTTCTGCGACCGGGTGGAAGAAGCTTAATTATGTTTTTGTCTTTCAACGATGGATTCGATGCGTATACGAAGATGCGGGACAATCCTCGATACACGGCTTACATGCAGGTACCGTAATATCTCAAGTGACAAAAATCCGTCGTAGAATTTGTTGTTCCAGTTTTTCCGCGAAATAAACCAAATCGGTCGATTCATTTAATTTTTCGGTTACTCTTCAGAATTAATTTTTTTTTTTTCTGACGAGAGTCTGGAATTTTTATGAAATATTTGCACGTACAATTAAATTTAGAAATGATTGAGAATCGTAGAAAATATAATGATAATAAGCAAAATGTTATCATCTCTTATATCGACGATAAAGTTGTTTTTTTTTTTCAGGACGCGTCAAAGTACGTACCGCCCTTTCACGCGTGTCCCAATCCCCGTGCAACTCTGAAAAAAACACTAGAAGAGGTAGGATTCGAGGTTCTCCACTGCAGCAACCGCGAGAAGAGTTTCGTCTACATGAATTTACAAATTCTTCAAAGTAAGAATTTATCTAAATCTATTTGACGAATTGACGCTATTATTGGGATTCAAAGAATTTCTAACAGTATTGTTGAACATTTATTTTTAAATATTTAGATCACGCGATAGCGGTGAATCCTTTCTACAAAAGAATGCCGGATTATCTTAAAGAAGAGTACAAAGAGGAAATGATGAAAGAAATGACGAGCTGCAAGATTCTCTTTGAAAATAAAAATAGCGAGAGGCCAAAGGAGTACAGCGTATTGGACAGGTACCGTCTGTTGATCGCTTACTTCAGAAAACCAGAAATTTGAAAAAAAAAAAATTAAGATGTTATTTTAGAAAACCAATTGATAACGATATCTATAATTTTTTTTATTATTCGTGGAAATATCGTTTAATTTGTATAAAAGGGATTATTTTTTTGTACGAAACAATAATAAATAAATGAACTCAGTAATGTCTTCCTGTGTACATTATTATATTCGTATAACGGTAAATTTTTATTTTTACTCTACTCGTTTGATTTTACATTTGCGGTATAGCCATTCATAGAATATCGTTTATTATTATATTCATGGATCGTTTCGTAATATATATATGTATAGATATATACTGTGTGTGTATATATATTTACGAGTGTTTATTTTTTTTATTTTTTCTATGGTGGTAGTGGTTTTCAAACAGCAGGTAACAATTTCGCTATTTTCTATTAGTTACTAAAAAATACAGTTCCGATTCTACGAGTTTTTTTTTTTTTTTTTTTATCGTCTAACACCGAACGGATTCGGAGCGCTCGAAGCCTTTTGAAAAAATCAGCAGTTTCGCGTTTTTCAATATTTTTCCCAATTTTTTTATTCTTAATTTATTAATTCGAGTCTCGAATTTAATTCGGCATCGAAGAAACTGTCTGATCTTCAAAGCGCCACGATAACAACGCCCCGAGTCACATACACACAAATGGAAGCGATTCCAATTTGCTTCTACGAAGAAATTCAATAATTTAGGTACGCGACATCGAAGACGCGCATCTCGACTCTTTTTTTTCTTGTTTTGCTACGAGTCGACATTATTTATCGCCGATTCTTCTCGTTTGACAAATATAATATATAAAAGTACGGAGATCGATAATGCGCGTGTCGCGTCGATTGGATTCACCTTTGAATTCACCGAGTTTTCACAGTGAAAAATACGCTTTTCCGGAAGATCGCTCTCTACTCTGCCCACGCACCGCTCTCACGATCGTCCGACACACGATTCATCAGTTCTTTTAGCTCGGCGAACTTCGAGAATTCGATATTTCCCGATATTACCGAAACTTGAGGCGATTATTCAAGCATTTATCGCGACGTACCAGAAAATTTATCGAAAAATAATTTTCAGCGACAACGACCACCTTCGCACACACGCAACATACACACGGAGGGGGGCGGCAGGGGGTCGTTAATTTTCGCCGGAATTTCTGTCGAATTCAAAGAGACGTAGAGATTTATTTAGGGGCGGAGGGCTCCTTGTATAGTCGCGACTGTGAATTACTCGAAATCGGGACGATTTTTTTTTTTTAATATGCTTCGACTTTTACTCGCGCTCAGCCAATCGATCTATGTGGAGCTTCGAGCGAACTTTTTTTTTTATTTTTTATTTATGCTTAACAACAATATATGTATATATATATATATATATATATATATGTGTGTGTATTTATATCGTAGTATAACTGTAACCACTGCGGTAACCTTCGTACGTGTGAGTCGAATATACATCGTGCGCTTTATTTTTATTTTATAGGTTAACATACCGACAGCATATCGTACACCATTTTGAATACGATATTATTTATTTATTATTATTATTATTATTATTTCACTTATGTTATTTATACTTGAAGCGACATCGAACATCGAAGAAATTTGCCTAAAAAATCTTTGGGGGAAAAAGGGGGCGGGAGGATTCCGTGTACAGAAAAAGTGAGGGATGTTCGAGGACAAGGCACAAGTGAGTCAGAGAGGAAATTATTTTTTTTTGGATGATCATTATTTATAATCGTTCATATATAATTCCTCGTCTCGTTAATTCTTGTTTATTTCTTTTTTTTTCACACGCGCAAAGCGCCGAGACGCACTTTCGATCTATCGATCATTCTCGATAGAATTGAAAGATTTTTTTTTTTTTTTTTTTTCAATAAGTCGTCTCGATGTTCGCGGTCAAAGCCTTACTGCGAAATCTCCGTCGATGAAGATTTTATTTCGTACGTTCGATAGGTAGACACGTGGGAGAGTCGAATTTACCTATATTCGTCGTTCGCACGAGCGACACGAGAGTTCCGATTGCTTGGAACAATTAGTATTGTTTTTTTTTAATTAATTTAATCTACAAACCAATCGCTCGGACGTACTTACTGGATGCTCCAGTAGGTTTTTTTTTTTTTTTTTTTTTTACTGACGAGAATGACTCGGAATTACACACACCATATATTTAAAGAATACGATAAGTCTTCGACAACAATTAATTGGGCGTAGTAATATTAACGATTATGTACTTTCATCGTAAAATATATAAGTATATATATTTATGAGTGTATATGTATATTGTTATGTATAGTATATTTTATCTACTACATCCGGGCAAAGGAGCACGTAAAAACGTTGTTTTTGTTTATTTGTTTTTTTTTTTTTTCAATTTATTTTTGTTTGTTTTCGTGTCATTTTGTTTTTTCCAAGTTTTCATCGTGTTGCGAACGTTTGAATCAATAAATTTGCGTAAAAGCAATAATTCCTTTCGCGCTTTAGAAAAACCGTACCGTAAACTTATTGTCGCGGTTTATAAACAATCGAAGCGTAATTGCGTATAAGAAATTTTTCGATAAAATTTCACTGGAAGATAATGAAGTTTCGCTCTGCGCGATAAAAAAAAAACACAGCGAATCGTTAAAATATCGAAATCAGTCTGCGAATCTCCGAACAAAAACGATATTAGGATTGTGTAACAAAACACGATAATAGGAAATGGAAATCAGGCAGTAGGAATAATAAAATAAAATCTACGAACAAAAATAAAATAAACCAAAAGATTTAACACAACAAAAAATTATTATTGATAAATCGCTCAAGCGAAGCATACAAAAAAAAAACGAAAAACAAAGAGAATAAAATTAACTAAGTTCGAGTGGTAAGCTGTTGAGAACAGAAACAACCTATTTGAACGATTCATCGAGAATCTCACCACTACTTTTGTCACAGTTACATTTTTGTTCTCGTGTCGGAATATAATAATAATAAAAAACAAAAAAAAAAAAAACACGAAATAAAGGAAGAATAAAAAACATTTCTTCCTTAAAATTCCTGCGCGCAATATTTTATCTTTGTAAATAAAAAAAAAAATCTAACACTAGTAACAACCTCAGTGGCTTTCCGACTAAGACTCACTGTATACATAGAGTAAAACATACGCGGATATTCTACACTTCGAGGGAAGACAATATAGTTTGAACTTAAGAGACACAACACGGCTCGCCAATAAAACTGAGTGAACGTCGTTATGCTTACGCGAGTATAAATTATATATTCATATGTTACATATACACCCTAAGACAATGTATTTTTTTCTCACCTTCCTCTTATTTTTTTTTATTTAATTACCCTTTACTTTCATACGCAGACATACAAACAAGTATCGCAGGCACGCATCCACAAGCACCGCCGAGACGACAACATTTTATTCTTCTTTTTCCATCCGGAAACGTCGGCGTTATTTCAATAGTTATTCGTCCGGTGCTCGTTTTTTGTTTTTTTTTTTTTAGAAACAACGTATAATTAGTATAGTATATAGAGCAGTTTAGCTTAGACACTAACTAAAAAAGACTTCGTAGCTTCAATACTATCATAGAGTTTCGCAAGGGTTTTCTTTTCTTTTTTCGTTTTCATCACCCTTAAGCTGAGAGAGATTCCGTCAAAGATTTTTTGGGTGTATGTTTTTTTTTTTCTTTCTTTTTTTCGTATTTATTATTTCCGCGAAATGAATGCACTTTAGTATACTTTGAACTTTGTCTTTTTTTTTTTTTTTTTTTTACAAGTTGAAGAGATTCATCGCGAATCGTCCAGGTATCGCAGAGATCGTTGTTAGAATTGCTTTGGAAGGAGATAAAGTACAGATGCGAGTACGCGGCAAGGTGAGAGACGATTTTGCATACGATTTCTCTCTTTTTTTTCTGGTTTTCTTTCATTCTTTCGCGCTAAATATCGGACACACCAGATTCGTTGCGGGATAGGGTTCAGCTACGATTATTCTGTAGGCCGTTTCAACTACACTTATTAAACCTATACACAATTTCGCTGCATCGCAAAGACTATCAGCGATTCCCGAAAAAAAAAAAAAAAAAAAAAAAAAATTCGTTACTTATAGTCTTCGCGATAACATCGATGTTCTGACTGTATTTTATCCGCCTGAAAACTAACCACTGCCCTGATACATCGATCGAAACATTCGATCGCATATACCAGACGCGTTTGGGAATTAAGCGACGTTATTCCACCGAACAACGATAGAATCGGTAAATTCATATTTTCCAATTACATTTTTATAACGTTGTTCGTTTCTTTTTTTTTTGCCGAATGCCCGTTGAAATAATGTTTGAAATTAAAGATAAATAAATTCGTCTAATAAAACTTTCGCTTGTAATTCATCAATTTTTCGTAATTTTTTTCAGCAACTGTTATCGATTTTATCGGATTTTTGTAATGAAAAAATTTGATTTTGCCAATTTTCGGCCCGCAAGACAAAATAATGGAAGCTGTTAATATGTATTGAATGCAATTCACTGATTCGCACGTCCTCGAGCTTATCTCGGACGCTTGAGCACAGGGATGAGTTCAGTGAAACGATATTTCGATATTCGAGAATAGAATATCGAATCAGTGAATACTGAATCGCGAAGAATTATTGTTCATTATATTGAGTAAAAAGCCCGAATTATTATTAATTATTCAGGACTATTGAGAATTATTGTTAATTAATTATTGTTATTTAGTATTTATTTTTTTTATGTTGTTTCTCTTCGATTATCGAAAGTTCTCGACTGCACTCATCCCTACTGGAGAATCGTTACACCCGTGAAAATGACTCAAGAAAACAGCAACTCACGCGTGAGCGTCAATCGCACTTTCTTTCAGTCAATTATTATTTAAACATATAGTCAAAACAGTGGAAGCTGTAGTGTGATTGCATGTTTTTTAATCGAATATCGCTCGCGATATCGAAACACTTTGAGCACAAAAAGCGGCACAGTTCTACGAAAAGTCTCGATAATCGATGGCCGAGTACACGAAATAATTGTAACACTGAGTCACGACGAATCATTGTTCAATGTCGAGTGCAAAGTGCGAGTAACCCGCGAGATATACTCAGTGTGATAATTATTTTAACTTCTCGTTACCAATTATTTATTGATCGCAATTTTTTTTATTTTCACGACTCGTTAGCAATTATTTACTGATCTCAATCATTTTTTTAATCCTGTCTCGTCGATCGTCGAAAATTTTTTACTGTGCACATTTCTATCGGCGCATACGCAAGTGAAGTAAAAAAAAAATTGTATATTCAATGAAAAATTATCGTATATGGAATTGAACATTTATAAACTATAATCTGTACGGTAAAACTTCGATTATCAAGATTAATTCGTATACAAAACGTAAAACAATTGTCCACACCTTGTTTTTGTCACTATCTGCGAAATATGCGGAAAAAATTACACCACACAAATGGTATAGAGTACACGATGTGTCGCTGGTTTTTCAAAGATCATTTGGCTTTCGGTTTTTTTTTTACTTATTTTTTTTTCGTCGATAAAAAAGGCTCTTTCGATAATCGAAGTATTACTCCACGTTAAATTTTACCATGTATATGTAACAAAGTATAATTAACTCGCTTCGATAGATATACATCCGCGAAAATTTAACGGATAAACGAAGAGACTCATTTGTGGAAAAAAATCGCACTCGCGTGTCCGTAGCGTAATAAAAGTGTATTGCATCTACGATAACGGAGGAAGACTAATATTATTTATTGATCGATATCGCGCCGTTGTGGCATCGAATAGTTTCACACGTAATAAATAACGAATATCTCACTCATCGTTAAAAAAATTCGGGCCAAGAAATACGCGCTTCATTGCCTCGAGAAGTTTAACCCTCGATCTCTATTAGCCTATATATCTCTCTGCTTTTTCTTTTTAATTCTGTTTCTCGCTCTGTTTCACTACGCACAACGAATTACGATACCAACTCATCTACTCGTCTGCTATACGTTTACGATTTTTTTTTTTTTTTTGCTTTTTTTTTTTTTAGAATCAACAACATCAACAGCAACAACACATAATATTTCAACGCGAATATAATATATCTTTATCCTTATCGTTTATCGATAATTATAGGACGAACCGACATAAAGGGAGCGAACATGGAAGAACCTATTTCGGAGCGCTAAACTATTCTGGACGAAGAACATTTTGTCGCATAAAAGCACAAATAATTTGTATCGCCAATCCTAATCCAAATATCTTTTTTTTTTTTACTTTTCTCGACTTACATGTAACAAAAAAAATACGAAAAAACAAATGTTTCTCACGCAATTTATTTTACTGTTGTCCGATTTGTTCGAATTTTCTTTTGATTCTATGCACAGGGAGTCTCCCCACGTGCTCCGCGAATGAACATTGCGTTCGTGTAACCGCTGTCAATTCGAGACCGCGAATTAACTATTTTATCATTTTTCTTTTTCCGTCTCTTCCATACAATGCAAAGTCGATGAAAACGCACGATTTTTTAATTTTTTTTTTTTTAGTTAATTTACTGACGATACCGATTTACGACTAATCTACGACAATACGTTGGACATTGACTTAAAATTACAGTTCGCTATACAAACTCTCTTTCCCTCTTACTGACACGTGACTCCTTAACGTACTATCGGTGGCCTCGCGCCGTTATTTATTTATTTATCCTGCATTTTTTTTTTTCTTTCTATTAATCGTCAATTTTACACGCATTCTACTTTATTTCTCCGCTTCATCGTTAAGCTTTGTTAGTTTTTTTTTTTTTTTTTTTTCGAACCTTCTGCTACGACAGAAAGAAAATGGATTTCTGGTCGCAGTAGAAAAATTGAAAATAATGTGAGCGATGAATGAACGGAGAGTATAAAACAAACAAATGGTAACCTCATTTGGAAATCCCTACTATCGCTTAAACATTGACTTAACGCAGCGACCTGCGTTATGTGGAAAAAAAACACTTGTGCTCCTCCCTCCTATGATTCGATATATTACACAATGACTATCTAAGAAAAAATGCAATTCTTGCTTAAGCTTAAACAGGTAGATGGATTTTGGTTAAATGGTAAAAATTACAAATTTCATACCATTTATAAATTGCGGCGTTGGCTATCATCTGAAAATCAGTAAGGTGGATGCGTAGAAAAAAAATTTTTAACACTTATTCCGCGAATATTTGCAACAATATAAAATTAATGGCCGCAATCTATATGATTAACGTGGAGAATTCTCGTAAATGAATACAAATTTACATTACACGGAAGTAGTCTCGAATAAAATTTATATTAATAAAAAAATTTCACTCGCCTTTGTAAATAAAAAACAAATGATGACTTAATTTTTCAAAAAAAAAAATGCATCGACTAAAATTTAAAATTGCAACGCAATGTTGACAGTGTTATTTATATTTTGCGAAAACATAAGCAAAAGGCTAAATGATAAAAAGTAAAACTACGTCCACCATACTGTATTCAATTATTCATCCCACTTTTCGGTTTGATTATCAAACTCAATCGATCAAACGGGCAGCTCGATGTAACGAGTCTGTAAAAAAAAAAAAAAAACGTATCGATACACCCGAAGCGAACGGCGTGCGTTCGTGCCGCGGGAGTATTTAAAGAAATGCACGAATCATCATTTATTTATCTTGGAATATGGGGAGAGTGGGCTAATTATTGAATTTCTTTCAGTTACATGTGTCCAGCGACTGGTTGTACACATCACTGGATTATCCGTAACGAGATTCTTGTAAATTTCGACGAAGAAAGAAAAGCACGTCGACGATGCGCGATCGCACAGTTCCGACGTTTATCTCCGGTCTCTTCTCCCCCCATCAATCGCAGATCTTTTTATTTTTCATCTTTGCGATCATACGATTGCTCTGAGATCCTTTAATATCACAACGCGTCCCGCTAAATTTGCCGACGATTCAGATTCACTCGCAGCTCGAACGAAATTGTCAAGTTTTTTTTTATTTCCCGCGCCATTTTACGAGCGACACGAGAATCCCCGCGAAAACCGCGTTAAAACTGTCTCCGCAACGTTATAGACAGAAATCGCGTAACTTTCACAATACACTTCTCGAACTCTAATCTGATAATAATTTAAAAACGGAATAAATAACGCGATTGTACGAGAGAAATTTTACATCACGCGAATCTTTTTATTTCTACGCTTATCTCTTCATTTTTTTTTCTTTTTTCTTTTTTCATTTATATTTAATGAGGATTCCTTCATAAGTATATTTATATCGTACGATTAGAAACAACAAGGAAAATGTCGCGGCCATGCATGTCGCGCAACATTTTTGATTGTCTTCCTCAGTGAGGCTTTTTTTTACGACCGGATTTCGTCCGCATTCCGGAAGATCTTTGCATGTAAAACGTGTCTCGTCGATTTTTCTCTTTTCGTCAATTCTCTTCTCAAATTCTAAAATTCTATGTCGAATTATTAACGAGAATTGAGCGACGAAGGCTCGTCAAATTGGCAACCAAACACGTTATTTACGCATTTCTCGCGGGACGAACGATTTAAAAAATTAATGACGAACGATACGTTAAAAAGTTAACGTATTCAAGAAACTGCGGTCAATTAAAAAATGTCTCTTGCCATTAATATTATTCATTATACTTGTCATCCAATAAATGCTTTACGCTATTCAGTTTCTGTTTTTACGCACAAAGTTTCGACTAAATTAATTTTAAGAAAATTCGACACTTTTATAGAGATTCTGCCTATGAAATTCAAACCCCAGAAACACCGAACCATTGATAATTGTCTATCGACACGGAGAAATCAGGAGCAGTTGTAACAAAAGGGTTAAATCACTCATCTTTGGTAGGCATTGCGTCTCGACAACCAAATGATCAATTTATCCCAAATCTTGATGTGAAGTTTGCCAATTTGAGTTGCCGACCTCGCTGAGTCCTTTGATACGCCTGTCGAGCGTAAGTTCGGCTTCGCAGCTAAAAGTTCCTTCCTCTTTCGCCTAACGCTCTCCGTTTCATTTCCGATTCTCTGGTAGGAAGCGAACAACTTCTATTCATTTTTTTGTTTCCTCAGAAATCTCAAAAGCTTTTCCGAGTTCGTTATACGCCATTGACTCGCGGATAATAATGATTCGAAAAACACGACGCGAAAATTGTCCGTCACGAGTTGCTTCGAAACATCGTAAACTTTTGTGCCGTAATCGGCATATTTCCATGTTATTTTTTTTTTTTAGATACACAACGAGAAGTTTAGACATATCCATCGAGCAGTCTGTTTGTTGTTGTAACTTTTGTAACCGACAAAATTATTATTGGAGTTTCGGGACGCGATTAGAATTATCATATTTTTTTTTCTTCTTTTCTTTTTTTTTCTTTCCGAGTAAATAACGTCTTATGTATATAACAACAAGGTGAAGCGCGATCGTTTAAAAAGATTACACGTATTTAGAATTGTATACCTTCGCAAGAAATCTCGCGATCTCATTCTTCCGTCTCAACGTCACGTGACACCCATTTTTTAAATCTTTACTCCCATTTATCTAACCCGAGAGCCCGCCGAACGTGTGGCTCGTTCCCATCAATCCGCGTTTTCGCAGTTTTATTCTTGATTTTTTTTTTATGCTACGCATTTTTGTTTCTTCTGTTTAATACTGTGCGACAGCGTTATAGTTTTGAAAAATAAGAAAAAAAAAAAAACGAAAACAAAAAACAATTTGGACGTTATCGACGTCGCATTTAGGTGGCGTTGTTGATTCGAGAATTCAACGAGATTCAATCAATTTACGCGAAAAAAAATTAATTTTCGAATTGAAGATAGAAAATTGAGGTTCCGCGAAAGTCTCTAGTTAAACTGTCCTCCTTTCGGCTAAACTTTTTGTCAACGAATCTCCATAGAATCGATTGAAATTTCTTGTAATTCTTCAATCACTCAGACACTGCAAGAAATTTTTTGAAAATTTAATATACACAATTGTACGAAATTTTGCACGCATATCGATATATTAAAATTTGATAGACAGCGCGCATGGAAACTTCGCTCAAAGATATATTAAGTTTTCGTAATAAATTTTTTGAACAGTCAAACCATATCAATCCGCTATATCGAGTTATACTGTAAGATAAAAAAAAATATGTGTATCGAAAGTCAGCGGACAGTGGGAAGATTAGAGAGCCTTTTCACATCGCCTCGAGAATAACAACCTGGAGTTTTTTTTTTGTTTCGAGAGGAAAGGAAGGACTTTGCTTACGACATTTTGTACGTTAGACGACGGGTTTGCTTCGAAAGTGCTTCCATCGGCGATTAATCAACGCGCGTCGGATTGTACGGACGCGTCATACGAAGAACTGGATAAACATGTGATTTTATCCCCGCGGCCGTTGTCTTCACATCGTCCACACGATTTTTGTTTTTTAGTTGACGCTTCGCTTCCACGTTACGGAAATTGTGAAGACGAGACGTTGATTGTTTGTCGGTGCTTTGGACACATTTCTCGCGGTTACGATCAGACACGGCGTGCCGTTTTTACGCGAAAAAGCAGACACGACAAGGTCTGCACAGTCGTTGATTTTTTTCGTCGCGATCGTGACGAAAGAGTCAATATGTAGTGCCACTTAAAGTATCAGCGATACTCGTACCACCGGACGGTGATACCGGAAGTTCACCGCTCTCGTATTTGCTGTATCGATTATTGTATTCGGTTTGTAATGCGGCTTTTACCTGAATTTAAAAGAAGAAACAAAACAGCTTTGATGAAAATGAACACATGGATTTCGTAGAAAAAAATTACTGTTAAAGTGAGATAGTTAACAAAACTAATCGATTAATAATTTTGAAGCATTATATAACATTTCCGGAACGAAAGCGCGAAGGTGGATCGTGATAATATACCTGCGCTTTCTCCTCGTCTAACCTCTGCCGGACCTCCTCGTGTTGTCTCTCCAATTCCAATTTTTTCTTCTCGTAAATCTGCGTTAACCTCGTACACTCGTTGACACCTTTCTCTATCGATGACTTGCCAACTTCTCGTTTCATACGATCCAATTCTGCTTTATCTTTGTGTTCTTTGGCCAATTGTTTGACCTGTATAAAGCAGAAAAAAATAGAACCGAACTTATTAGTTTAGACGATCGTCACTTTTAGTTGTTTTTAAGGTTTTTGGAATGCAGTAATCGGTATTCTTAGTAACAAATCCGAACTTGTTACTTATACGATAAATATCAAATGGTTCCAACGTGATTTGGATCGACTGACCTCTCCGTGTCTCATCGCTTGAATTTTTCGCATCACATCGGCCTTTTGTCTCTCCAGCAAAACTCGAAGAGTTTTTATCTGATCGGATTGCGAATTTCTCATTATTTTCTCGACCAACGAGAACATACTGTCGTGATATTTTTCCTGGAGCTCCCGTTCCTGTTGCACTTGTTCCTTGCAAACTGCCAACAATCTTTCGCTCTGACTTCTCGGAAGACCACGATTTCCGTCGGTTCCTTCTCGGTTCTCCGTTTCCGGACATTCAACGGTATCCGCGAGCGCCAAACTGCTCAAACCAACGTCACTGGAGAAGCTGCAAGGATACGAATAGTTTTAGAATTTTCGTTACGAGAAAATTTGCGCTTCGACGAGTCACTCACATGTTTTTGTTGGAAAGGCGTTTTACTAATTTGTGACTTATGTAAAATTTGGATTTATGTTTATCACCGTCCAGAGAAGTTTTTTGTGATCTGACCCTCAACTGCTCCTGAAAAATCGGTTACTAATGTTTGTGCTTTTTGCCACTTATGATGAAACTTTCACTCATCATATTTCTACTCAAACGCACGACAAGAATCCTTTCCTTTCAACGATTTGAATACAAAATATATATTGATTTCCTGATAGGAAAAATATAAACCAACGTGACAGTGAAATTCAGTACCTTTTCGTGTTTTCGTCTCAAAGATTCCAATTTTTTTTCCAACTCGAGTTTCTTCTCTTTCACCGATTTGCTTTCCATAAGTTTCTCCAGAGGTTCGGCGACGATATCATCGCCCACTGAAATTGTACACGAATTTGGTTCAGAAATTCTACTTAAGTAGCTCTGTATCTTAATTTATTTATTTTTATTCGAATCGTTTATTTCTTATTGTGTTCACAAGTTTTTTTTTTATTCATTCCATTTGTTCATTAACACCGATATATTGATAAATTTCTTTTTTTTTCATTAATTTTTGTTTCATCCGTTACAACTGACATCGAAGGAGACCGACATTGCGATGTGTCTTCGCGTATAGGTCGACGGTACCGTAACGTAAACAGCGTAACTCTCCTAATGGTCATTAGAGACCCCGTAACTCACAGTGACAATTAGGAATCGCGTAATTCACAGTGGTAATTAGAAACTACGTAACTCGCAGTGTCAGAAACCTCGTATGTGAGGGTCGATAGTAGAATATACGTATCTCAGAGAGAAGGTTTCACGCTTAACAGACATCCTATAAATTTCGCCCTCACAGATATTCCTTGAATTCAACATAGAAGCGTTTCGCGCAGTCCAAAACGTTTTAAATACAATAATTATGAAAAATAAGATTTATTCCGACTCTGACGCGAGTTTTCGTATTGAATATTGCGCTGAGAATACAATAACTGACGGATTCGTGAACGAGAAAAAATATTCCGAATATCGCTTTGAAACGACGAGTGACAAAATTTAATTTACTTTGTCCATTTGGAGAAATGTGTAGTTTTTTTTTTCATATTTTAAAACAGAAATATCTTTGTTTTCCCATTGGAAATCGAGTCTGTCGGAGTCTGTAGAGTGCGGCGGGAAAAAATATACGAGACAAACTACGCGGAGAAGTTACATAACTGTTTTTTCGAATCGTTACATAGCAATGAAAAACGCGAAAAAAGACCTCCAAAGAGTAGCATTGCTATTATTTTTATGCAACATTGAAAAATTCGAAAAAATATTCTCAATCACCTCACTTGACGTATTATCCTTTCACTAAATAAGAAAACGATAATAGCTTTGGCCCACAATCGATTAAAACTGCTAAATACCAAAAAAAAAAAGTATATTCAGCGCTATTAAAATGAATAGAAATAGTTATAATACAAACGGCGTCGATATCGTGTTAGAGATTTTAAAGCTGTTCACTCTGGTGTACGGAGATTATATAATCAACCGTTAGATACCAAATTGCTAGCTGTTTACTGCGCAGTCACAGACTTTTCAAACACCGAGAATAATTTGTATCGCGTAGCCTCGAGTTAATAACTTCGAGAAATATCGTATAACTTACCTCCGCCAACGGCAAGAAGACTCTTAGCGGCAGATGCATCAACCGACGGAGTTGTCGACGACGTAACGCCGTCCTCAGTGTCCAAAGTTTCTGTGCTGAGACCTGCGACGGACGGTCTACCGTGAGGACTTCCCGACGGCGGTTGCAACGCCGGCGCTTCTCCGATTGATTGCATTCTCTTCATCTTCGCGGCCTCATCCTAAGCGAAAAGTTTGTTAATTTACAATACATATCATCGCATATGAATTGATATTAATCACGCGTACGTTCGGGGAAACTTACGATTGGTTTAGAGGAACTCGGACCGCTGACAACGACTTTTTCCTTCGTCTGCGGGAGCGTTAGTAGCGGAATTTGGAATGTTAGTGGGAAAACGATGATAATTCGCGAATATTTCGAATCGTTAAATCTTCGCGGAAAAAAAAACACTTACTTCCGTTTCACCTTCCGCCAGAGGGTCCGTTTCATCGCCGTAAACCGCCAATTGTTTTCCTCTCTTCTCCTTTTCGCTCTGATATTTGATCGGATTTGCTAATGCATCGGCAAAGTCGCTCATTCCGTGCGGCACGTAATCTTTTACGATAACGTGAAGAAACAGACTTGCCAATGGTAACGGCTGACCACCCTCTGTTCTTAGTGCCACATGACGATATCCCGGACACAAACCGATAACCGGCAATACGCGATGACCGATGAAACGGCCCGATTCCTCGTAAACGGCTATTCGAATTGACGCCAACTCTGGCAATACGACCTGTAATGCAAAAAAAAATCATTTCCGTGAGATAATGCGAAGAAAAAAGGAATAATCAAATTATGAAAGAAATTAATTGCCAAAAATGAATAAAACACCTTTTTGAATATGAAAGGCTCCTCGTCGTATACCGGATTAATACCGTTGTTAGGTACGATTTTCGTTCTGAACCTCTTTCTCACTGTATCCGCTGGCAAACCGTACATATCGACCTCGACGTACGTTCCAACTCTCTTGTCGGTTAAGAATTGTCCGGATATAACGTGAATGTGGACCGTTCCAGCGATTATACCGTCGACGGTTAGTTCCGCAAACGGATCCAAACGACGATCCTTTCGTCTCATAAATTCGGGTTTCAAGATGTAACCGCATCGTTGATTGTACTCGAATATTCCGAGATTCAGCTGCATCGCGAGATCTACGATGTGAAATCGTTTTTTTTTAAATTAATTATTTTATCTCTTATTGTTGGCGTCGATTCTTAGATCGGATTATCGAGATATTTGCTCACCGAGAGTTTGATAGTTCAGTGCAACCAATTGACATCCAGCATTCCAGAATACCTGAGGCATGAAATTGCTGGAATCGAAGCGCTTACCCGTCGGATAAACTCGCGACAACTGATGCTTATTGTAATTAACAAATTCCAATGGTCGTTCCTTGAGTAACGTCGTCGCTTGCTTCTCGTCGAATGAGGACATTTCGTAATTACGATTCTTTTCTGTTAAGAAAAACGTTAATGTCAGTGTCAGTAAACGCAATTGAAATATCGGAATATTTAATTTCACAACTGTTGAACAAAAATATAACATTTCTAAGGCGTCTGACATACAACATTTTACACCGTTGTTTCCAGAACACAATGTGATCGCGAAAGTGATATCGGAATAGTGTATTTTCTGCCAATAATCATATAAAATACGACCATTTGATTTTTAATCACACGATACAATACTGTAAGGCAATTCTTGTCACGAATTATGGAATCAAAACTAAAATGTATTGAAGTAAAAAATTAGCTGATAAAATTGTTCGTCAAGAGGAGAATTCGCGACGACTTCGTTACAAAAATCTTCAAATTGCGCAGAATGTAGGAGAGAAAATCGTGAGATCGGTCTCATGTTGATCTCTTCACATTCGCGGCTCAAGTAAAACATTTCATGTGAGAAAATCAACGAAAGTAAAAGAAACATAAGCTCTACAGATTCTTACTTTCGGAGCTCTCGAAGCTGTTGAAGTGAACAGGTTGAACGTAGTTGACAAGCGCCGATATTTCCGCTCCGGCTTCGGTCTCTTTGGCTGTCGATGCGACTTTGTCGGGCGCTGGAACTTTATCACCCATTCGTAATTTTATCTCTTCGACATTGGATTCGTCCTCCTCGGTACTCGAATCTTCGTCGTCCTCTGAAACAAAATTGCATAAAAATGTATCATTAACAATCTCGTTGCGCGGTTGAGTAAAAAAAATGATTATTAAGACATTTTGTTTTCAACGAACCGTCATCCTCCTGAGTACTATCTTTGCTCCCTTGTCGTTGCTGAAGCATCGGCGCATGAGGTACGTCGCCGTTTCCTATCTGTTGCTCGACACTCGCCGGAGTCGCGACATCATCGACGACCTCATTCTGCGGGATTATATCCGGCGGCGGGCCGTTCTCACCCTCAGCCGTCGAATTAGTTGCGCTTTCCTCATCGATTTCTTGCGGTACCTCGTCGGCTTCCGGCGCCGCTGCTTGATCCTTCTTATGATGCTTCTTGTGATGATGCTGCTTCTTCTTGTTCTTTATTATTATCTTACGTTTCAGCAACGATGGCGGTGGAAGCTCTTGACCGGCTTGAAGCTACAGAAATCGATTTATCCATTCTACAAATTCTTCACCTTCGTAACGAATAAACTATCCTACTTTACAACTTTACTAAATTCAGAGTTGCGCATTATTCTCTTGTAGAAATATTTCTCTCCCACTGCTTCTATCCCTCACGTTTACTCAAATTTATCCGAAACAATAGATTACAGTATCAAATTATAAAAAAAAACGGTAAAAAAAAACATAACTTTACTTTTTAAAAAAATGACCAGATGATAAATAATTTGAACCTAACAAATAATACCAATAACTCGAGTATAATTAATAATAATTAATATTTGTTGTCAATTTCGATGAAATAATTGCCCAACTCTGCTCTATATTCGATATGACTATAAAAGCGTATAAATAATTACGGCTCTAGGCGTTATATAAACCGCAACAGCTCTATTTAAATCAAGCAATACCTTATGAGATTCGAGGGGAGCATCAAGCAGCATTTCACCAAAGTACTCCCTACAATACTGAGCGATCTTAGCCTGTTGTCTTGGATTGCAGTGATTCTCGAAACTGAGTATAACTGGATATTCCGATGTTTTAAAGGCACTCTCTGCTATCGCCTCGATCACATCTCGAGCATATATTTCAGGCACAAACGTGTATCTGCTCATAGATTTGTAAAGTTTTTGTTTTTTGTTTTTAAATCGTTAACAGTGATTTGTGTAGTTTCTACGGGTTCCTCTAAACTAGCGTATCGGATTGGTTCAAGCGTTCTACAGGGGGTGGTGGGAGGCTTTCTTTTCTTTTTATATTGTGTGTCGACTACGAAAGGTGGAAACTTTTACCCGTGAACGATGACTGGTTCGTCGAGCTTTCCGTTCCAAAAATCCAACTCGACGCAACGGCAACCGGCCAGCAAACATTGACGATAAATTTCCACAGAACTTTTTCCAGTTAACTGGTGACCTGAAAAATTTAACGAATTTTTATAATTTCGTAGAGATCACAATTCGAAATATACTGTGTTTTATATCGTTAAAAAATCATTGAAGAATTTTGAATTGCAGTTTCTTTAAATGCGCGATAAAAATTGATTATAAATTTACGCAATATAAATATTTTTTTTTTTTGTGTGTTCACGTGAATCGATCAGCTTAAATTTTTAACACGGCAATAATAATTATACAGAATAAATAATTTCGGCAAAATTTGTATTCTAAAGGAGCAATACACGGTAAAAAAAATAAGTGTTACGTTAGCTACAATTATAATTAGCGTAACGGTAAACGATAGCAACCGTATTGTCCTCTCAGTTATATTGTTATATTTATCACACTTGTGGTAATAAATACTCAAAAAATGTACTTCAATATTGTGACAACAATTGCTGTATTAAAACGAACAATAATTGTTGCTCCAGTTACTATGTTACGTTACTGCAAATTAATGGTAATCGTTACAGGCGCATATGTTACGTAAACCACCATTTATTTTATGTTTGCATTAACTACGGCAACAACTATTTACTAAAAGTTTGTAGTAAAGATAACAAAATAATTTTTTTCTGTGGATCATCTGGAGGTTTTAATACGGCAATAGGGCATTGAGATTTTGGTTAAAATGTTTAATTACCTGTTAGATACGTGTTGTGACTAGAATTGATGAAATAATGGGCGAGAGGTTGATCCATATCGTCCGATAATTCGAACTTTGTTACAGCCATAATCGGATTGTCTTCACTCATCAAATACCTGAGAAAACCATCGGAACTCAGCTGTCCTCGGCTAACATTATACTTGCTAGGTTCGTATTGGTTAATAAGATCTTTTGCTCGTGCCGTGTTAGCGTATGGATACAATATCTCATTGAGTCGCGGATCTCTCTGCGTATGATTTAGAAAGTCCACAAGTTGTGTTACGGACATTAATCGACGTTTCGAATTACCAACGATCTCTTCGAATACTTTCTCAACTTCGGTACGTTGTGTCAGTGACTTGTAGAAATTGAAGAATTCCTCGAATTGAAATTTTTGCAACGATACCGTGTCGTTCTGTGAACACAAATGAATAATCATTAATTTGGAGAGGGGATAGATAAAGAAAATAGTAAAAATTAAACGCGCAACGCGACCGTGAAATCGTTTGTACGATCTAAATTAGTCGCCTCGATCACCCGACGTTTTCTTTGCGGTGCGTACTATAAAGCTTTTTTCCTAAAAACTCTCTGGGTGACGTTAAGCGAATTTATAGCTTCCTTTGGTGTTATTGGCAACGGGCCAACGGAACGTTTCGGAAAAATCGTATCAACCTTTGCACGGGGCACCTGCACTTTCTTACGAGTGCCAAATTTAATGAAATAATTCACCGTGCGGCGAGGGACACTGATCGGTAAAGGAAAAAAAAATTCTTATATGAAAAAAAAATAAATAAATAAAAACAATAAGATTCAATGCTCGATGGAGTAACGGACGACGACAACAATCTTCGCGACGATGAATCATTCCGCGGTGGATGGCATTACCGTAAATTATGGGCTGTTGCTTCGTAAATACTTCGAGTGAAACAATCGAAGGTCGTAAAACATTGTTACCGGGTAATTCGTAAGTCAAGTTACACAACGATATCGCGCGTCGTATCTTACACTCGGATAAATATGCACTTTTTTTTTTATCTGATGCAAAGTGACGAGTAACAACCGTGCGATATTGATGCTCATGTAGAAAGAACAAAAATTACGATGTCGAAGCCGTTACCGGTGATTCCGGTGTGAAAAATCGACCGAACGATTTATTGTCAGAACGAATGGTGATCGAGTTAATGGATGTTTTGGCTGATCTCCACAAGATGTACAAATAATGCGTGGAATGGAAAATAAGAGAATGAAAATTCGCTTCTCGGTTACCGATGTTATCAGAGATTCTAAAGATTGTTTACCTTTCCCGATGGAAGTGATGCAATATCGAGGGCCTTCTCTACGCGCTTGCGATCCTCTTTGTTCTGCGCGAACATTTTTATTATACTGAAAATTTATAATAAAAAACATTAATTTTTTTCTCCCGATTTCACGAAACAAAAATTTCATTCGTTCGAATTTCAGTATTAAAAATGTTACAAATAAAAATTCATAACAAATTCCAAATAAACGAATGACGTTGCGAAATTCTGTGCGATTAAAAAAAAATTAACACTGACGTTTCATTATTCCGTATCGCTATAAATTTAGCCGTTGATTTACCGGACAATGGAATAAAATTGTACTTCGTATTTGTAAATTTTCGTTTTTCGTATTGTCATAAATCAAATCATAATTCATAATCAAATTGTCATAACTCATAAATCAAAAGAAAATTTGGAACACTCGATCGCGATGAAGATGTCATTTTTTTTTCTCTCCATCAGTACATCTCGATTTTCTATAATTTTCACAGAACGTCTCGTGATACATTTCGCGGTAGACAGAAAAATTACCGCGAAAGAATATATCGGTGGTTCCGTAGATCATAAATTTCCGTAAAGAATTTTTTTAATTCTTTTCTCCACCGTCTTTTCGCGTTCTTTTTTTCTCCTACGACTTACTTCTTTGTTGGCACTTTTCCCGACTTGTCAGCGGTGAGTGTGAGTTTCGTGTGGGCTTTTTGCAAAAATAACATTGTACTGGTATTGAGTTGTGTCAAATTATACGCAAGTTGGAGCAATTGGTCTGTCCAGTGTCTCGCTATTTCGGCTCTCGTAGAGCAAAAATTGATAAACGTTATGTTAACAAAATCGGGTCCATAAGATATCGTGACTGTCTTTTCCTCAAGACTATCCTGCGAGCCCATTGTTACCAGAGACTTCAATTTGGGATCCTGCAAAAAAAAAATAATCATTTAAATGAACTTTATGTTTACAAAAAAAAAAAAAAAACGAAAAGAAATCAAAACAAATGCGCAAAAATGTATGCAATATCTTTCTTTCGTTTTCCTTTCGCAACTTTGTACCAAACGTATTGGCGTATATAACGACTATGTAAACTATTAAAGTTTCGTTACATCGAGTAATATTTGTAACACAAAATAGTACAGTTATAGTACCATAAGTTTTCCTTTTGCAAGTGAAAGAGAGAGGAATGTACGATAAAGTGTTTATATCGCGACGAGTTTCGCGGAGCATGTGCTATACATCGTCGGCGCATTCACACACGGAACGATGATGATAATTTCGCGGAGAGAGAGCATTGTCTCTAAAAATAAGGTAACCGTGACGGCTCGACGGAGAGAATCACAGTGTGAAACTTTGCGTATTCAAAAACTTTCGTAAGGCCATATAATGAAATACGTCGGATGCACAAAGTCACAACCGCGAAGGTATTCTATTGATTTATAGGAAAACCATTGATACGATGTGGAAAAAAAAATAATGATAATAAAAAGTTAATAAAAAAGAACCTCCTTTTTCTTCCGTATTAAACACGATTATGACCCGTAGCATGCAAGAGCAGGTATAACCGAGAAAAAATAAAATGATACCCGTCTACGGAGAGAGGGGGCGGGAAGGGAGACAACAAAGTAGGTAATGTTCTATTTATAATTTTGTCAATAATTATTAAGTTCATATGCTGTGCGTCACGAGGCATTCACGCAGGGGATGATGTAATTACAGAGAGGGAGAGAGAGAGAGAGAAAGATTCCGTCCGACTTTGAATGAAAGCCAATGAGATGGAATTCATAGAAATCTATCTTCGAATCTGCGACTAGTCGTAGACGTACTCTAGTCACTAATTTCATAGATTAGAGAGGATTCATACAAATTGGTATATATGGTTGTGAACTTTGGAGGCAAACGTCGCCGTTGTCCTTTGCTCTGTGTCATTAGAAGAAGCGAAAAAAAAAATCAAAATATAGTCTCCAGACGAAGCTTCAATTTCATGTATCTCATGAAAGATTTCGCTCTATGGATATACCTTAGGTATCTTAGCATATTTTCCAGTCCTCGTGTCCCGTATAACGGCGATATCCAGCATATCCACTTCGTTATTCTGATCGACCCAATGCAAATAAAAACCATATTTATCCACTCTCAGGGTAACCGGAGTTGCGACTCCCGAATCCTGTGAAAAAAATTGTAAAAAAGTATCGTATCAACGTATATCACAAGTTATCGCATATATCTGCATTATACGCAATACCATTCGAAAATAAACTCATCAACAATCATCAGGGCGATTTAAACTACAGCCAAAAGTGTCCTGTTGCTATGCTATGGCTATTCTGATTCATTCTTGTGGATGAACTTCAGTTCAGTAAATATAGAACGATTGACAAAACTCTCGGTAAGCTTTTCGAGAATATTGGAAGCTAAAGTGCACACAATCTCATTGATAATACAAGTCAAACAATGTTTAGATGCAAATAAAATTTTCAATAAACATAGTATCGCGATTGATAAAGCATATTAAAACGTTAAAGAACCAAAATTTCGCCTATTTCTCAATCAGCCAATTGAATCACTGTATCTCTTGATTGACTCAACGAAACGTTACAAAATTTGCATAACACACTCCGGGAGTCCAGTGTTTGCGTTAGACAATATCAAAACAATTCCTTCCGCGTTTATTTCATGATGAAATTTTAATTTTTTTTTTTACATACACGTGTTTTGGAAATTTGGCAAGATAAATAAATCAGTGAAACAGAATGAAAGAGTATTGAGAAAGATATCGTTTAGAGTACAAAAATAATTCTAAGGAACGGCGTTCCGCGAGGCAAAGTAGACGCGACGATTTAAATCTTTTTTTTCTATTCTCTCCAAAAATAGCATCGAACAATGAACGACTGGATAGTTCCCGACCCTTCGGCGGACAAATTGAGATTTTTTTTACTCGGAGTTTATTACAAGTCCCAAAGTAGTTGCGTTGTTGATACTTTGAAGTTTCTGGCATCGGCGCTCCAAAAAAGATGGAATGCGAATGGAACGTAACTGATAAGAGAATAAATTTGCATCAATTCTGACGTTCCGTAGTATTCAGATAAACGCTCTACAAAAAGCGTTTCAAGAGGAAGATTTGGTGCATTGAAGAGGCAAAGCTCTGAGCTGCTGAACGGCGGATATTTAGGTATATATATATATATCCAAGAGAAGAGATTGTTGAATGAAACAAACCAGAGCCCGAGATACTATACTGACCTCATCCCACTTAATAAACTTTTCGCCGTCCTGAAGTTGTTGGGACACTTCGACAGGCCTTGTCTGCACGGCGTTGGTTGCTGGTTTGTTGTTCGCCATGTTTATTGTTATTGTTGTTGTGTTTTTCTTTTTTTTTGTTTTCCTGCCTTTCTCTGTTTTTTCACGATGTACAGCGGGGATCGCAAAAAACAGATGACACTCGAAAAATTCAAATCACGAGTTACACGAATGAAGAACCAAAAAAAAAACTCAAAAGAAAACAAAAAAAAAACGAAGATTTTGGGAGGAGCTGGAGTTTTCGCGCTACGAGGAGGACGTGTGTGGCATAAGTGGGATTAGGATTTCCGCTGCTCGGTAGAAACGGGATAGAGAGCGAAGACGTTTCGGGGTTTTTTTTTTTTGGATTCTATCGGTGTGTTTTTCCTCTCAGCCGGAGTTTTTCTCTCGCCGCGGCCGGGCCGTGACGAAAGTTTGACGTTTCTCGATGACGCCGAGTATCGCGTCCGGTTGTTGACAGTACCGTATCAGCGGCAACGACAACGAGACTACAATCGTGTTATCCTCGACGAACATTGACACGACGGAACGAAAAAAAAAAAAAAAACACGACAAACTTTCGTAGATTCGAAGTGTGATTTTTTTTGTATTTATAACTTGTTTTTTTGCGTTTGTAAATCTCGAATTTTTGTGTCGGAAATACAACGTTAATGAGTTTTTGACGGAGAAAAAAAAGTTGCGAAGAAGGCGCCGATCGACCGAGGGGCACAGATGATATTTCAGCCACTCCGCGTAGCCACCGTCCACCTCTGCGTAGCAGACGATACGCTTCGCCGCGGCCTCTCGCACACTATCGTACCTTCTCGCTGTTACACTCGCGGCGGTTCTCTTGGCCCTCCCGTGGCCCTCCCCGATGAGAGCTGTACGAGAGAAGACGACGAGCGGCGGAAGAGGGGGGAAGAGGATCTCTCTCGCCTAAAGCGAGTTTTGCTGAAAAAAACGACGTTCGACCACTCGGAATTGTTGGAACATTCCAAGGTAAAGCGGCATCTTCTTAAACGGAACTACGTAGCACCGCGAACACGGATAACCGCGTGTTGATAAAGCAGAGAGAACGTATGAAATTCATGTACTTCACATGGCAATCTTCATTCGTGTGCAATATTAATAATCATTATTGTAAATTCGAAACAAAAAAAAAAAACTTCAAGCCCGTCGCTCTTTTGTTTATCTGCAAACAAATTTCATTCGCCCTAATAACTTTTAGATGATATATAGGATAAAAAATGCTGTTAGAGTTAATTTCCCACTATAAGACACCGCTGTCAATTCTTCAAATTTAAATAAAGTTAATAAAAAAATGTATTAAATTTTCAATGAATCGCATCAATATGTGTTGTAGTCATCCAACTTTATTTTTTCCCATTATCACAGGTTACTTACAATTTATAATAACGTAGATAAAAAAAAAATCTGAACCGCGATGCATCCTTCATCTCACGCTCGATATAGTTTAGTTAATATACAAATATCTTTGCGATCCATTGCCGTAACTAACATTACAAATGTATCGTCTAGTCTACCGCTCGCGTGTTTGATAAAAAAAAATAAGATGATAAACGAAAAAACGGGATTAGCTTTCAATGCAACAAACGACTCGAATCTACGGCTCTAATCGACGACACAACACGTTAATTTTTCATTTTTTTCTGTTTGAAAACTTTAATACGGAAGAATTCAAGATTTTAGCATATCGTCGCGAAAACAGAAGAGCAAATAACACTCTTTTAATAAAGTACAATGTTTATTATAGTATCAATATAAGATGCAATTATGTTGTTCTTTTTTTTATGTTTTTTTTTTTGAAGCTAATGTATTCTACCAGCAGTCGGTGGACAAAAGCTGTTTAATTCTCCTCCCCAATTATTCGTCAAATTAATTTTGTCGTTTCGGCTTACAAGCCTCGCGCGTAGCTGTTCTTCATGCGATTGTGTCCCGACTTCATTGCGTAGAAATCGCTCGCTGAGCACAGCGATAGCTTAGTGCAAATCTGTCTGCTGTCGCCGTGTTCTCGCAGTATGTTTATGATGCTTTGCTCGTACACCTCCATCATCATTGTGCACTGTGAAAATAATAATGAAAACAAAACGTTAGTAACGCTTCCTGCAACGTTAGATCGATCGATGTCATAATCTTATTGGACGATCGTCAATTTTTTTATATACAATTAATTGCTTAAGTGTGAAATCTATTTCTGCGAGCAAATAAAAAGTTAACAGTACGAAGAGAAAAATCGTATTATGAAAAATGAAAAGAAAGCCGTTTATCATGCGAAAAATTCGTGATAAACTGTTTTTTCGTGAATATAATCTGATGAAGTCATTCGAAAGTTACGAGAGTCCAACAACGAAATAGTTAAATTATGAAAGATCGGACTTTGAAGAAATATTTTTATCGATGTTTATTCATACCTTCGATTGCTTGGCAGCCGGCAAATACAGACAAACACGGGATACGACTTCCTCGAGTTTGCTGTCTACGTTCGGATCGGCCAAAAGATTGTCGATTGTCGAGACAACTGCCTGGCAGAGAGCGCATTCAGCGATCGAATCTGTTGGCACGCAAAATTCGTTGTTAATGAGAAAATTCAAGAAACTTCATAATTTTTGTTCAGCAGACTTTTTTTTTTCATTTTATTTTGAATTCAATACCGTGCAAACGTTGCATGTTTTCTTGGCACAAGCCGAGGACGGTGCAAACTTCCTCGGGGCTAACTTCCTGCGAGAGAAGTTCGATGACGAGATCAGCGTACTGATCGACAAAATCGTTGCATTTTTTAGTAACGGATTTTGGAAGATAATTGCAAACACCGTGAACGAGTTTCTCTATTTCATCTTTGTTCTTCTTGTTGGTCATCGATTTCTCAATATGCTGCATTATGAATTCGCATACAACGCATTTGGTATCGTCTTCCACGGGTTTTTGCGCGATCAGCGGATAATCCGGAATTTCGTTCGTCACTGCGACATAATATGAATCATGAGACGGGAATGTATAAACAGAGATTGTTAACTTCATTATTGCTGCAAGAAACGTGTGAGATTTCTTACGAATTTCGCCGTCTTTGTCCGTAGGATAGAAATTCTTCGGTCCAACTTCCTTGTTGGGATTGCAGAGTTTAATGTAAACGCAGATCTCCTGAGGCGAAAGATCGGCAAGCAACATTTCGACGAGTTCCTTGCTGTAACCTTCGACTAACGATTCACACTGATCGACGAGATCTTTGGGCAATTTGTCGCACAATTTGTCGAGAGCTTTTTCGATACTCGCCTGCAATCGAACAATCATTTTATTATAATTATTAGTATTTTGTATTATATTTTTTTTTTTAGAAAAAAAGGTATTCGAATAGAATAACTTTTGGGAAATCACAGGTGAAAAATCGTTACGTTAATTTGCGCGCCGACTTTACCTCTGTTTTGTCGTCTTTAATGACGTTGTACAATTGGCCGACAGCGAGCAGACAAAGTGGACAACTCGGTTTTTCTTCAACTTCGCTCTTAATCATCATGTTCTTCGGAATTTGTTCCCAGGCCTTCAAGAATTGCTCCGACGGGCACACGTGCATCATAGGGCAGACCTGAAATAAGTGCAAAATGTCAATTACAACACACCTTAGCAATGGAAATACGCGATTACTTTAAAAAAAAGTGTTTACTCAAATTTTGACCAATAGGTATAAAAATATAAAAAGTAAAAAAAAATTACTGGGTTATCATTTATTCGCTATAGGCGAGTAGAAAATTAATTAAAACCATTTTGTTTCGAAAATATTGACAATTTTGTAGAAAACTTTCCACACAAGTCTTTGTTTTTTTTTTATAATTGATTAAAAAAAAGTATCAATCGAGTGCCTTAATGAGATACTTTGATACTTTGTTACAGAGTTGGAAAATCCGGATTTGATTTTGTTAGGAATGATTCATTAGTCATAAGGAATTTTTTTCTATGTCCGTCAAGTAAACGCATTTCCGAGTTTCAATTATAACAAAAATTTTCAAAGTCCTCAGGAAAACTGATCGACGCTCAGTTTTTCTCGGCGCATTCGCGATTCCGCGTGACAAATTCGTCACGAACTTCAAGATATCGCTAATCAGTGATGCAACGGTGTAGCGGTGTTTATTGGTAATTATTACCAATAAATTACTTACCACGGATGGATCCATCTCCTGAGCGAGCAGAGCGACGACGGCATCTCCATATGTATTCAGGAATTCGTGACACGATCCTTGTACAGTCTCCGGAAGTTTTGTGCAAACTTTGCCGATAACTTGTTTCAGATCCTCCTGAAGAACGAAAAAAAAAAACGACAGAACGTATTAGAATTTCCGTTAACGAGAGATGCGACATATCTAACACCCTCTCAGGATTTCGCATACCTCGGTAGAAGGATTCGTGATAACTTGCTGCAAGTAGTGCAAAAGATATTCGCAGAATGCGCACTCGTTCTTTCCTTCGGCGTTCATCTGAGGTGCGCCTACGATAACGGAACTTCCTACGAGTCTTTCAATTGGTAGCTGCATCTCGTCGGCTTCGGTTTTCTTGACGTCGTGTCTTATACCGGCACCGTTCTCGCCAACGTTCTTCTTTCTCTCGCTAATTATTCTCAATCCAATCTCCGCGGGTTTAGCGGGAAGAAGAGGCCAAATGGGTCCGTTCTGAATAAACATATCGTCGTAAAAATCGAAAGCATCTGGTGATACAAACGTCACGATCGTGAAATTTCGAAATCGTAAACTTACAGTAACTTCCTTGCCGGGTGCCGGGCAAATTCCAGCCATTTCACAGACGCCGTTGCTGTTCAAACCATTGATGAGATAATTGTAAATTTCCGGATAATACTCATCGACGATCGATTTACACTGAGGAAAGGAAATACATTTCGATAAACATCACGCGTATTTTTTTCTTTTTAATGACTCGTATACCGGATATTATTAATTAACTATCGTCACGTACTTGAGGTGCGAATGATTTAGTTTGCTTGCAGAGACCCTCGAGCACCGTTTCGAATTCGTTTTCCGTAGTGTTGGCAACCAACAAGTCGCGTAGATGTCCCACCAATTGTTCGCAAAGTTTGCAGGGAAGATCGTCGCCGACTTCCACCATTCCGACGGTCGACAAGGGACGTACCTCGACGGCGATGTCCTATAGCAAAGAAACAATAATTTACCATTAAGTTAATCAATTTTAATGCGATAATTGCCGAAGTATTTTTTATTTTTTTTTTCCGATGTTTTCGAAATAAAGAATTTTGCTGCTATCCATTCGCGCAATTCATACCTTGTCTTCATCTTCGTGTTTGTGGAATTTGCTGCTGCATTGACCGGACAGATGGCAAATGTTCTTAGCCTTGAAATGCTCTTGGAGGTGCGAATAGATCGTCGAGAAGTATTCAATTACTATGGCGGAACACGCGTCGCTGAAGGAACTCATCTGCCCGCACATGTTCAACATTTCGTCGAGTACGTGATCGCGGGATGTCGAAGTCAATTTGCTCTCCATATGCGTGGCAATCGTGAAACATCTTGAGCACTCGTCGGGCTCGAGCTCATCGTCGCTCAACGAATGGGTCAACTTTCCAGAATTCTGTGGAAAATAAATAATATTAAGAAACCGTCCCTTTGCAAAAAATTAATCAAACATTTGTCGGCATCTTTATCTGCATTGGGGATTTATTTTCGATCTCTAAAAGTATATTTATAGCTGTGTACTCCGCATTATTAAAACGATCAAATTTATTTCTTATTTCTTAAACGATTTAAGTCGAAGAAAAGTCTCTGAATGTAAGAAAATTGTTGATATCGTACTTTTTATAATTGGTACACATATTATTATTAGTAATAACTTCAACCAATTTTTTTATCAAATTCAGAAAATATCAATTTTTCGGTATATATAGACGAAATGTAAGGATTACAATTGTAAGCATCTAAGACGATTATTTCGTGTTTATAATCATTTTTAGAAAAAACTAAAAATGGAAGGATTTCTCTTCGATCTCGTCGTCGTCGATAAACAGCGATGAAGTCAACAGGAAGCCCCTATTCATCCGGAAACTCTAATAGTGCATAGCGATACGCTTAGTCACACATTAGCAGTCACAGCGACTTTCTTTGTTACGCAATTGATTAACCCGAATTGGTCGAAAGTTTTCAACAAACAATTGTCTATAATAACGTGTAAATGTATTTTTAAGTTTTTTTTTACCTCGCGTAACAGTTTCTTGTGTTCTTCGATCAATTGGTCGATGTGAGCGGAATTGCAGAGACCAGCGACGGAACATACGACCGACGGATCCATCTGTGATGCAAGAGTTTCGACGAGTTCGGGAATAAATTCATCGACGAGAGTGTCGCATTCCTTGACGATTAACTTGATCCGCATCAGTGCGCAACTTCCCTCGAAAACTGCCTTCAAATCTTGTTGAGTCTCATTGCTTTCCAATTGATCTCTCGCCTGTCCCACCATATCTTTGCAGATACCGCACACACTGTCGGTATCCTTCTCGACGCTCATTTTTTCCCATTTATTTTTAATGCAGTGCGTTGTCGCTTTGCATCCTGCCGCAGTTCTGTACAAATTTCAACGATACATTTTCTTTCGTAAATATCGAACGTCGTGAGGAAAAAAATAAATGAAATTGAAGATTTCGGTGAATTCTTCTTAATTTTTTTACGAATTTATAACAATTCTTACGTTAAATTCTGACACCAGTAACTCGGTCCCCAGGTGCATTCTTTGGCTCCCAACAAGCGCGGAGAATCCTGATTATCAGCAGTAATCACTACCCTGGCTGTTGCAACTGTAAAACGAACATCGCATGAATCACGAGTATTCATCTCCGACGGAGATTTTTACATAATTCGGTGATTCATTCGAATTCACACTCGGGACGAGTGTTTCAATTTTCTTTACTGAGAAAACAGTGGGGAACAAAATTTATACATAAATTCCGAACGTACTCTCGGCGGGGTATGCGATTATTCAGAGGTTCGCTCTTAAAATACATCTAAACAAGCAAACGAAAGGAGAAAACCGCGATAAGAGAGAAATCTTGTTTTTTTTTTTTTTTTCTTTTTCTTTTGCATCAGCATAAAAGTGAACGGATAAAGTCCGATATTCGCATAGAAAGGAAAGATGTCGTTAATCGCGCTGTGCCGTTCTCCTTTTTGCGAAATAATTCTAAATCGGCACAACAAACAATGTATTTGTTTGTACTTTTTTTTTTGGCGATTAAAACATTAATGCGCATTTCTAATGCCGAATAATGAAGTGTTGAGAAATGCTGGTGATAAGAAAACGGGGGATAATGTCCGCGCGAGTTTTTGGAGCAAACTACAGCGCCGAGCTATGTACGCGTCTGCAAAGCAAAGGTCACAACGCTCGTATTAAGAGTCATTGATAACTTTGTTAACAATAATCATTGCCGAGCAATTATCTTTGTAGCAATGCCTCGAAACACAAACTTAATTATGGAAACGGAGGATTAAAAACATCGATTGATTTCTATTGCGAATCATTGAATTTTTTTTTTTTTTTTACAGTTTACCTACGAAATTCACCAGTTTTTCGTAGTGTTACAATTAAATTTTAAGCGATCGAAAAAACGTCTTGGTGTTTATTAAAAGTTCAATAGAGCTTATAGCAAATATTGTTGTACATAAAACATTTTTTTACAGTGAAACAGATTCTACGCAACAAAGAATTACAAGGATGGAGAGAGGAAAAAAATTGAGAATAACAAGAAAATTTCAACAAGGGGATTCGTGTTTCAATATTTACTATCGATATCATTAATCTATCTACCTATTCCTATATATAAAATGTTTTTTTTTTTCTATACCGCCACTGATACATAGCAAAAATTAGTTACCGGAAGAAAAATCTAAATACCAAAAGCTGAAAGGTGTGTAACATAGAAATTACGCTAATTTCGTTTTAGTTGCACGAGTAGAATTCATATTCATAAAAATCTATTTATTTGCAATTTTGACTAACAAATGAGAGTTCATAAGAAAATTTTAAAAACTGATAAATTTTTGTATATTTTACCAAACCACTTAAAATCATGAAATGATTAAGAACTTTGATAAACAAAAAAATGTGTGAATTTACTGTTTCCATAACATTTAACGCGTAACTCCAATAGCATTTTGGTAAAAAAAAAAACTTTGCGCTGACCGATAAGAATTTGATAATATTATCATAAACTGAACAGTCTTAACAGTGGTGCGTTATTGTAAAATTAACACTGAATTTTCTGCGTCTTCAAAGCGCAACGATTTCAGTTGAGCGAAGAATTACAAATCATCTAACAGATAAAATCTGGTGTCTGTAAACGTTTGGATGGCCTCAAGAATTCTTGAGTCATCAGCTTCTTAGCCATTTACCACAGGGCATGAGTAATCGAGGTGATATGACTATTAAAAAGATCCAGAGATCCCAAGAATCTCCATTAAAAGATCGAATATCAATCTGACCGAACAATGATCAAAGCCGAGTCACACGGCACGACTTTTAATCTCTGTTCGAGAAAAAAAAAAATGGTATTGCATCAACGCTAATTCGTATTTAATTAAATGCGTAGCTTGGCGCGGACGACATAGATAATTATAATTTCGACGCAGATAATCGACCGCACAATATACGAAAATAACGCGAACATGCATTTCGAGAGAAAATCCTCATTGCTTGCGGGCAGTCGAGCAACGTAGCACGATATAACCGTTGCATGACAAAGGAAATCGTGTTTTCGTTAATAACGGAAGCATACAATCGTGTCCACTCACCAGCAAGGAGGGCGCAAAGCGCAAATAATATCTCCCTCATTCTCACGTCGATGCACACTTGTCCTCGGTTGTTGATTTCTAATGCGCAAAAGGTGTAACGCAAAAACGAGAACGAATATGTTATATTCGTATTTTAACGTTTCGTCGACGCTCTGTGCCTTGTCACTGTGTATCGCTTGGCATCGGTCGCAAAAATATGTACGAACTTGACGACAATTCCAGGGGTGGGGGAGAGAGATTCGATAAGTACGTTATTCGTGAGTGGTTCGGTACGTACTGACTGTCATTTCGTTCGAGTTCAGGCTGTACGCTGCTGTTGTTGTATGCCAACACGCGAGTGGACGAAGCTCGCCAGTGTAGAACAACCAATCAGAGAGCTCGCATTAGGACTCTCGTGTATGACGCACTTTTGTCCCGTTGTCGGCGACGCTTGTAAACAAGTACGTTCAACACTTGACGAAATATAATTTATATTTATTAACTTCGTATCCTGATATTGATCAATTTACTTAATTTTTGTGCATAAACGACGCAGGAAGCCAGTCCAAGGTTAATGCATTTAAAGACGTTGATTAATTTATAATTCATTTACATAGATGAACATTTATTTAAGTGTAATAAAGCCGGAAACGATAACGCTGCCACCTTGTATCCGTTGCTACACCGCTGGGTGTCAAATTTATGTTTTCATTCCTCGGCAATCGAATCTGATCTATCTATTTTCTATTTTTTTTAGTTATACTATTGAAACGTTTAATTGCGAAAAGACACGTCAACAAAAATCAATTTCAAAATATTTAAATCATTATCAACAATTGATTAATTAAAATAACGATGATAATAACAAATGACAATAATAACAAAACGTCAATGAATATGATTCATTTTGTCACATGAGGTAATGATCCCCGTGATAAACGTGACCCCGGAACAGTATTCTGTAACGTGAAAACAGATGATATCGGCGATAATTAAAAAAAATGTCTGTTACTGCATGCGCACTCATTTTTGTCATCTATATCATAATATCATCGTGCATTTATAGAAAATATGGTTTCAGAAACATTTTATGTAACAAACTGTATACAGAATTTGTTTTACTGAAACATGTACCAAATTGTACGTTTTTATATAGAGAGATATTTGAATAAATTTCAACCGTATCGTGTCGATCACGGTTGCACTCATTAATTGTAAACGCTTGTAGCGAGAAAGCGTACTTAAGTCATAAAAATAACAGGACATTCGTTGATTGCTGTTTCGTCTTCGCATTACGAACGGTATCGTCTGTGTTCTACAAGCAGTGTCATGTTTTAGCTGTTAGAATAAAGATTGAGTCAAATATCAGATAGATCGTGTTCTGCGCGAAATTCCCCTTGACTGCCACACCGGAAGATAACTACAATCGTATCTCCCCCGTCGTTTACCAAACATAACGGCGTGTCAGCAGCCAAAACAGAGACGTGACTAAAACAAAAATTGTTCACCTGTGCTTCCTGCGTTCACGACAAAATTTACACATGTGTCGAAGTTCCGATACATAACCTATTCACCGAGAGGGTATCGAAACGGATCTCACACACAAGGTTCCGACCAATAGCACAGGTCCGCGCGTTCACCACCGAAAAGGTGATTCTGCAAAGTAAGTGCAACACGCCGACAGCGTGCCTAATTACATCATTCTCAATCGAAGCAGCCGGTATCATTTCGGCGCAACGTAACTCAATTACTTCGTAAAACTCAAATATTTCCAACAGGATGCGCGAAAAACTACCGGAAACGATCAATTTTCCAAAGGAGGAGGAAGCCGTTCTCGAGTTATGGAAGAAATTGGACGTCTTTCAAAACTGTCTTCGCCAGTCAAAGGGAAAACCGCGATATTCTTTCTACGATGGACCGCCCTTCGCCACTGGTTTGCCGCACTACGGACACATTCTCGCCGGTACGATAAAAGACATAATTACGAGATACGCTCATCAAACCGGTTATCATGTGGAACGAAGGTTCGGTTGGGATACGCATGGTTTGCCAGTGGAATATGAAATAGACAAAGCATTGAATATCAAAGGTCCCGACGACGTCGCAAAAATGGGTATAGCGAATTACAACGCAGAGTGTCGTAAAATCGTAATGCGTTACGCAGGCGATTGGGAAGTAATAGTCGGGAGAATAGGACGTTGGATAGATTTTAAAAACGATTACAAAACTCTGTATCCATGGTATATGGAGTCCATATGGTGGATTTTCAAGGAACTTTTTAACAAGGGTCTCGTTTATCAAGGCGTCAAGGTGATGCCTTACTCCACCGGCTGCAACACGCCATTGTCTAACTTTGAATCCGGACAAAATTACAAGGAAGTTGTTGATCCATCGGTAGTCGTAGCGTTTTCACTGGTCGATGAGCCGGGAGTATCGATACTCGCGTGGACCACGACGCCGTGGACTCTCCCCAGTAATCTCGCGCTTTGCTGCAATCCTAATTTCGAATACGTCGAAGTAAAAGACGCGGAAACGGGAAAAAATTACATCATTCTGGAGTCGAGTTTAGGAATGATTTACAAATCGGAGGATATGTATACGATAATTGGAAGGAGAAAGGGTACGGAACTTAAAGACAAGAGATACGAGCCGCTTTTCCGTTATTTCGTTCACATGAGAGAAAAAGGCGCTTTCCGAGTATTGAACGATACGTATGTGACCTCCGAAACCGGTACGGGTATCGTGCATCAAGCGCCATATTTCGGAGAGGATGATTATCGCTGTTGTCTCGAAGCCGGTATAATAACTCGAGATCAGGAGGTGATATGCCCCGTCGATAGTTGCGGACGATTTGACGAGTCGGTAAAGCTTTTCGCGGGTCTTTACGTGAAACAAGCGGATAAGGAGATAATGAAGCATCTGCAGCAACAGGGAAGACTCGTTTGGAGCGGTCAAGTTAAACACAGTTATCCGTACTGCTGGCGATCGGATACACCGTTGATTTACAAAGCGGTACCTTCGTGGTTCGTAAGAGTTGAGACCATAAAGGACAAGCTATTGGCTGCCAGCGCTGAAACTTATTGGGTACCCGAATACGTGAACGAAAAACGTTTCGGCAATTGGTTGCGCGACGCTCGCGATTGGGCGATAAGTCGTAATCGTTATTGGGGAAATCCGATGCCAATTTGGATGTCCGAAGACAAAAAAGAGGTAATTTGCGTCGGTAGTATCGCCGAACTCGAGGAACTCACCGGTGCGAAGATAACGGATATTCATCGCGAGAGTATAGATCATCTGGAGATTCCGTCGAAACGCCCGGGTCATCCACCGCTCAAGAGAGTCACCGAGGTTTTCGACTGTTGGTTCGAATCGGGTTCGATGCCTTACGCACAGATGCATTATCCCTTCGAACGCACGAAGGACTTCGACGATTCTTTTCCGGCCGATTTCATCGCCGAGGGTATCGATCAGACACGCGGCTGGTTTTACACTCTTCTCGTTATATCAACGGCACTGTTCGGCAGAGCACCGTTCAAAAATCTCGTATGCAACGGTCTCATTCTCGCCGCCGACGGCCAGAAGATGTCGAAGCGAAAGAAGAATTATCCGGATCCCACGGAGGTCGTCGATAAATTCGGTGCTGACGCTCTGCGTCTATATCTCATCAATTCACCGGTCGTAAGAGCAGAAAATTTGCGATTCAAGGAGGAGGGCGTCAGAGACGTAATTAAGGACGTTTTTCTTCCGTGGTACAACGCTTTTCGTTTCCTGATGCAAAACATCGAGAGATTCGAACGCGAAGAAAAAATGGTATTCGTTTACAAAGAATCGAAGGATACCATCGGTCTCTCCGAAAATATAATGGACAAATGGATCCTCTCGTTTACGCAAACTTTGCTGCAATTCTTGAAGCGTGAGATGCAATCTTACAGACTCTACACGGTCGTTCCGCGTTTGATAAAATTCATCATGAATCTCACGAATTGGTACGTGAGAATGAATCGTAAACGCATCAAAGGCGACAACGGAGCGAAGGACTGCGAACACGCGCTGAATACGCTTTTCTCCGTTGTCTACACGATGGCGCGTATCAATGCACCGTTCACACCATTTCTGAGCGAATTTATGTTCCAACGATTGGCGAAATTGATCGCTCCTACGAAAGATAACATGGACAGCGTACACTATCAGATGATACCGGACGCTCGACCGCAGCTGATAAACGTAGAGATCGAAAGAGCCGTTTCTTACATGCAAACTATCATCGATTTGGGTAGAATCGTCAGAGATCGCAAAACCATACCTGTTAAATATCCATTGCCGGAAATCGTCGTTATACATCAAGATCCGGCGATCCTCGAGGAAATAATGTCGTTGAAATCTTATATTCTCGAAGAATTGAATATCAAAGAATTGACCGTTACGACGGATAAGAAAAAATACGGCGTTACGCTGAGAGCCGAACCCGATCACAAAACTCTCGGCGCGCGTTTGAAAGGCGAATTCAAGTCGGTTATGCAAGCAATAAAGGAGCTCACCGATCAGCAATTGCAAGAATTTCTCGCCAATAAAGAGATATCGGTAAAGGGACATCAGCTCGGCGAAGCAGATATACGTCTTATGTTCAGCTTCACCGGACCCGCGGCGGAACAACTTTCGCAACGTTACGAGGCCCACAGCGAGGACAATGTTCTGATACTTTTAGACGTGACCCCCGACGAATCCATGCAGGACGAGGGTATCGCGCGAGAGATTATAAATCGCGTGCAAAAATTACGGAAAAAGGCGCAACTTGTACCATCCGACGAAGCCGACGTTTACTACGAGATAAAAGACGCAAAAAGCTCCCTGGCGAGAATAATCGTCGAGTACAAAGAATTCATCGAGGGCACGACGAAAACACCGCAGAAAAATATCGATGAATTGCCGGGCAATAATAACGTTATTATCGAGGAGATGCAGAAAGTAAAAGGTGTCGATATGAAACTCGTTTTGGTGAAGAAAACCAAGTCGACTGCGGACGGCGGGGGAAACGGTGAAAATGTACAATTCAGAAAAAATATTCTACCGAATAATGAGTACGTTAACGTTGAATTGATCGGACTCGAGCCGAGATACGGCGCGAAAAGCAACTTGGGAACTGTTTTGCTGAAACACATTACTAACGGCAATGTTATAAGTTTCGAACAACTTAGACGAGAGATCGATACTATTTTTGGGATTTACGGATGTCACTACGATCTTTGGGTTGACAATGAAAAAGTTAACGAAAACACCGATCTATTGAAATTGAATAGGAAACTCGTTCTCGTCGTTAAACAGGGCGTCGAGGTACCGAAACGCACGAACGATTGCGAATGTTGCGTTTGTCTTTTTATCGATAGTGTTGATCTTTCGATCCAACAGTGCCGCACGATACTGCAGGAGAATCCTCAGGGTGATTATAAGTTATCCCACGAAGCAGCGCTGCGCAGACGAAATTTGATATGAGCGAAATATGAGCGAAATTTTGTAATACTCGAGTAAAGACATCTCACGACGATTTTTCAAACGCTACTTTCCCAACAAAACGATTTTTCATCATTTCATTAATTTAATTGGTGTCTTCTTTTCTTTTTGCTTCAAACTATTTCGATAGACTTAGGGAAACGCGATCGCAGAGTCAAGTTACGCGATCGCGTTTGAGACGGTTATTGCTGTCTTGTGCTTAGCACGTGGTATTTATCTTTTTTATTATTATTCTTCGAAGAGTGGAAAAATGTAAATACGGATTTCTTCAGTATTTAAAAAATAAAGAAAAAAAAAAAACACTTTGCGCAGAATAATCGTTGACTTATTTTACTTTTCACCTATCAATACATTTTTTTTTATATATAAAAACTGTTTATTGCCTATGAATAAAAAAAATTGGATATGGGTAACAGACGAATCGATTTCCTCGGATATCAAATAAATAGACATTTATTTCATATAATCAATAAAATAATTACAACAAATTCAATTTTGACATAGAAAAAAAATACGAGTGTTGACAAACGCGAAGCTCATCGACGAAAAGATATGCGTGAAGTAGTCGAGTTAATTTTCGATTTGTAAGCTTGAAAATTAAAAAAATAAATTAAAAAAAAGAATTATTACGAGTAAAGCGTCGATTATCAATGATTTTTTTTTTTTTTTCTCGTATCGCGCAATATTTCAACCAAATTTTATCTCCGTAAACATGACTATGCTATGTACAATATCGTCCCGATCGAGACAACGCATATCGGAAACAAATGAATCAAACAGTACGACAATGCGATTCGTTTATTTCTCACGTGTTTGCAGAATTTTCATATTACAGCTAAAAATAAATATCGCATTGAAACAATAATTCGTGCCATTTGCCCACCCGTACTTAATTAATTACGTTTTCTTTTTTCTTTAGAACGATGAACAGGAAATAGAATGACGCGAAGCAACGATCTTATCGAGATGTACGTTATTACGCGTAATAAACAATTTTACAAGTGTTAAACATCATTTCACCGTGGTAACTACTTATTACGCAATTCTGAATATTCAAGACAACAATTCGCCAAATGTACTTTTTTTTTTTTTTCATTATTCGTTGCACCCCTTTCGTCGGTGTCGCTTCATTTCACCGTTTTTAAATTTCAACCGCGCAACGAGCACTCTTTACAACCGCCGTGCATCTCCCGTAACATCAAATTAGAGATCCTTATGTGGATTAATCAAAATAAACGCGAATCCCCCATCATCGGCAGCGAATCCCCGCAGCATCGGGTTGCAGCGATTTTTTTTCATCGATTCAACGTATCAGCGATGAGCAAATTCTATTTTTCTAATTTAAATTCCATAAACTAATATCATCGTCAAAAAAACGCGATATCCGCTCTGATCGACAATTAAAATTCGTATCTATCATTTAATATTGTAATCGAAAAATTTTAATCACGATTGAACAGAAACAGGAAACGCGTTTATTCGTTTTAATTAGAAAATTAGATTTTCTCCATCTCTGATTGACATTCACGATATGCTCGGGATTGTCTTTCTTTTTTTGTTTTTTTTTTCTGGTATAATGATCTCATCGAAATGCCGTAAGTATAGGTGAGTTTCACATCTAAGTACGAGGATATATATCGGCTGTGTATTCGTTAAGGGAGGAATGGCGATATTTTAAAAAGATCGTATATCGCTCCCGTAGACGAATCAATTGATTTGTTATTCTTGTCAAGAAACAGTGAGGAGAGCCCAATCGTTTTTTTTGTCTTTTTTTTGGTATACAATAAAATAAAAAGTGGCGCACTCGACGATGTTCGCGAAAATCATTTGTCGCCGTTTTGTTTTTTTGTTTTTTTGTTTTTTTTTCAATATTATAAAAATATTTTCATCGTCCCGGAATCAAGCAGCAGGGCGTTTCTCTTCGTTGGCGTTAGCCTCCCGGTGCCCCAAGTTATTTTCGTATTGTTGAATCTCCGACAATGCCGTCGTAAGTTCATTCGATATTTCGAAGGCTGTCCTGATCGGGAAAGAAATAACCGGCCATGCAGAGGGTGAATACCGCGGTGAGAGCGTAAAGAGCGAGAGTCGTCGTCGCGGTGAACAATTGAGCGTAATGATAGCGCGAGTACCAAGCGAATGCTAACACTAACGTGAGACTACTAACTAGAAGCCTTCCGAGATCCCATTCGTTTTGTACCGAACTCATTCCAGCACTCGTTGCGTGAATATTCTGAAACGACTGGGGACTCGTGTATATCGATGACGAATTTTCGATTGATGTTTCGGACTGAGAGCCGGGAGTCGTTGTAACACGTTGCTGATGCACCAGACAGTGAACAACACAGTTATTGTACAAACCGCAACGTTCCAACGTTTGACTGTCTGGCTGAAGAAGTTGTCCGTTGAAAACCAAACGAACGCGCTTCTGCGACTCGAGCTCTACTTGGAAATGCCTCCTGAAATTTGTTCAAATGAATTAATCGATTGGTACCGATATAGCTGAAGTACAGCCGTTAGTGAGCTTTTACTTTGCAAAGTCTCTTTTCGAAAGAAAATACAATATTCCGCAAACCTTTTAAATTCCCCAAGCATTTCCTTGAGTCTACCCGTTACTAATTTCTGATCGTCGTTCATGAATTTCAATTTTATCGTTATTTCATTCTCATCGGCAGTCGACAAATTCTCATCGACGGATTCCTCCGCAACGACCGGCGGCGTTTCCGTAATGTTGGTCGGTGCACTTTCGGAGGTACTTATTTTAACGGGTCTTCCCAATAATCCTGTATCGTCGTTGTTGAACGAATCCATCGCTTCGATGAGAACTTCTTCGGAAGTTGCCGCCTCGGTCGGCGGACTCGTTGACTCGACCGGAACTTCGCTGGTTGCTGAAAAAACATTTATCTCTTTTATTCAACCGGTAATTCTTTTGAAACATACATTACTGGTAATAAAAAATGGAAAGTTTTTATGCATAAACAGGTACACTAAATTTAACGCACAATGACGATGAAAGATAAATGTACTTTTGGGCAGTAAAATTAACTCAAAATATTGAAAATTCTGTATCAACTACAGTTTTTAATATACTCAAAATTAATTTTCCATTAAACATTATCCATTGTTCATTAAATTTGATGTATCAATTTATGCATCAAAACTTCAAGTATTGGACCACTAAATTTTCGGCAATTTTTTTTTTTACATTGATTAATCGATTCTGAGTTTATTTTAAAATATGACGTATTTAAAAAAATGTATTTCACCAGAATTTTACATATTAAAAAAAAAAAAAAAAAAACTAAAAAATACTGATAACTCAAGAAATATTCGTAAATTTCGTAATTTAATTTAAAAAAAAATCAAAATTTTACGAAATTTTTCATTCCATTATTATTGAGCAAATTTACCAGAATCAGTGGGTGTAGGACAACTAGCGTCGGCTTCGTCCCTCGTATCATCGTTAGTTTCCAAAGTATTTTCATTAGTCGTTTCAGCCGCCTGTACTCTACTTGTCCCGGTGACCGTTTGACTGTTTACTCTAAACTCGGCTATCCGTGTGCGGGTGCGATGTTGAAGAATAAGTACTGTGCGTATCAGTGGTTGATCTGCGATATTTGTGGAACACCATGCAATCCAACCCACTGCTAGGACCCCGACGACGATGAAGAAGTCGGTGACCTCATCGCCGACGCCTTCTATCAGTGTCATCCTTCTAGTCGTTACGAATCTGTGAACAAATGCAAATCCATTCCGTTGCGTTGAGAAAATGTTGTATTTACGCGTTTATGGAAATAATTCGTATATCGATAATTCATAGTGTTGCATAATTTATTTTTTTTTTTATTCTAAATACGAGCGAATTCGATCGATTCTGATTATTACGATAGACAGGGCTGAGCGAGTTTCATGAACATGATGTATAAGCATTCCAACTTGAAGGTTATACCGTCGAACTAATTAGAGTTAAAATAACAAAAACGCGGAAAAGAAAACTTCGTAGCTTCGAGAGATTAATTGTTTTTCATTTTCACGCGAAAGGATACGCGACACACTGAGAGATGGGTAATCGAAAAGAATTAATCATTTTTTTTTTTTTTTTTTTTTTCAGTGACACAGATTTCTCGAATGATTGAACGATACTTTTTTCTTTTTGTCGCGTACGCGGAACAATACGTTCCTGGAATTAATAATCTCACGTGTGAACTTTCGTGTGAATCGTTAATTCGTCACTTCGGTTCGTGTTGAATTACCTCGTAGACTTGTTAAGAAAAAAAAAAAAAAACAAAAAATCTCATGCATAAACATCTGGAGATGACGCAAATAGTTTGACAGACCTGATGAGTCGGGCAAGGACGTGGTGTGCGCGTATAAACCAGATACAATATTGTATCCCCACCTTATTAATTGCATACACGATCTCCAACTGTGCATTTATCAATTGAACACAACTAGCCGCGAATCACCGTTCAGAAAGTACATTTTTGTTGTTACTAACACGCGAGAGAATAATAAGAGACCGAGGGGAGAGAGATCTTGAAACGGAAAAAAAATATTCTATCCTATTTATTTACGCGATGTCTCTGCGTAGTCGTCAGAGACGTCAGTGGCAAACCAGTGGAGATGTGTACTATATCTGTGTTTGTCGTTGCTGTGAGCATGGGTAGTACACGCTCATTGGAACCATGTAGGGATGGAGTTCAATCCTTGAAAAAGGCATATTATTTCAGTAGATCGCATGTAGTACGTGAAGCAAATAAATGGAAAAGAACAAATTTTTAAATTATTCAGAATTATTGATTGAATCGTTAAAGTCGTCAAGTGCAAACAGCAGTTGTCTCGAGACGATTGTTCCCAAATTATTCGCGCGCGACGCCTAATAATGGCTACAAAGTTGCGCATAATTCAAATCTTGGTTCCCAAATATGCGAAATCGTCAACAATCGCGTTTACACGATAGATTCCTTATATAATATTTAACATTACGTAATAATAGCAAGAAAAAACAAAGATGTCTCTTGTTTTATATGTTGTACGGAAAATTTATAAATCAAACGTTATATTCGATTGTATTGCAATCGCAATAAAATGAAAGAAACAGAAATGTCTTAGCGACATCCCACCTACCGTTATCGTCCGGAAGCCGAGATGACATCAGAGCTATAATTATTCGCGGAATATTCATGAAAAAATTAATATTTTAATTCGAACTGAAAAAAGAAGGTATCGAGAGTATATATACATATTTACCCTTAGATTATAATAGATCGATATAAGATATAATCGTAAAAATTCGCCGATTGGATAGTAGGCGGGTGAAAGGATCGTATATAAAAAGACCGCAGAATGTTCATAAATGCGTTAATCGTGATAATATTGATAATAATTACAAACATTACATTAGGCAATTTTTCTTCCGTATTAGATTTAGAAGCATTTTTATACCTACTGGTCATCGGTTGGACCATCTTTAATAATAAATACAAATTGCAACCTAAATCAGACACTCGTCGTGGCTGAACCAGCTTGTTATTTATATAGTAGTCCATCGTTAACATTAACCGCTTCACATTTCGCTGAATTTCATAGATTTATTACGGCCATAAATTGTATCCCTTGATGTTCATTGTCGCCGATTAAGTAATTATCACCACGCGAGGATAGATTGTTTTTATACGTTGCGGAAGGGTAAGGGAGGGATATTTTTTTTTCTCAGCTACTGACATTACCACGTGATCACTGGGATTACGTTTTCTCCGCCAAATAGACAGTGAATTGGCCCACATTTAGAGTATTTTTTTTTCATTAATTATTCGTAGACTGTTAAAAAAAAAAAAAAAAACGAAGAAATGCGTAGAAATATTTTGTCGTGCGTACCAGCCGAATGCGATATCCGGAGAACTACGCAAAAAAAATGCAAATAAACGAATCTGCTACGAGAATTCGCGAGAACACTGCTTCTCTTCAGCTACAGACAGATATTTCGTTAAAAAAATCGCCGAAATTCGAATTCGTTAAAATCATATATATATATATATCTTTTTTTTTAATGAACATTTTCGCGCCACTGCAATACCGATTATTGCGATTTAAGAGGAATGAACGCGTTATTAATTTTTCAAAAATATTATGAAGACACAATAGAGTTCCGTTTTTTTTTTATAAATGCGTTCGTGCAGCTTGCGATAAGATGAGAAGGTAAAATAACGTTTTGACGGTACACCGGATCTTGAGTTCGAAATGACGAATTCAATTACATTGTTTTTTTTTTTTTTTTTTTTTTTTTAAGAAAATGTTTCGACACCGCACTGTTTCACTGATTGCGAGCAATAATATCGATCGACTGTAAGGTTCATAATTCGAACTACAGGAGTATCAAAAATCGTTTGAACGTGAAAAGGATTAACAAAAAATGAAAGATAAATCGATCGATCGTGAAATCGTATAAAGATCCCGGCGCTTCACTCATCAATTCGACTCGACTGGTCGCCCCAAAATGCAATCGACGATATCGCCGCTACGTTCTTGAAATATGAAGAAAAAAATGAAATTAAGAATATCGATGTTTAATCGAGAGGAAGACGCAAAAACTGAAGTTGTGAAATTTGGATGTAATCTCTAATTGCGCGCGCTATTTCACTCTGTATAACCCATAAAGAGTTAACCGTTTTACAGTGTCTGGCGTACGCGAGACACCCGTAATCTTATCCTGTACATCCAGGCATTTTCACACGTCAGAGTTCTTTCAGTAATGCAGATTTAGCATTTTTAAGCTTATCGAGTCGTCTCTGTAAGTGGGAATTCGCTGTTTCCAGTTCCTCAACGCGGCCTTGCGATTCGCGTACCTGTGAAAATAAATTTTTTAGAATCGTAATAATTGCGGAAGAATTGCAACTGAAATAATTAACGTTCTGTACGAATTAATGCTCCGAATAATTAAATTACGGCAAAAATATAGTTTCTCGAGAACTAAATTTCTGGTAAAAAATAAATCGAAAAATAATAATCGGTATTCTACTGTAAGCAGTTAACCGAGTTGCGGTCAAACTATAACAGGAACTTTTTTGATAACTTATCAGTTCCGGTTGTGAAGATTGTAGGTTTTGGTTGTAACTCTAAATCCGCAAAAATTGTCACATTTTTTCGGAGAATAGTTTCAAACGGTATAAAAGCGAGGAATGTATTTTCGACAATTAATTAGGTCATTGAGCGATAAAATCTTATTGCTTTTATCATTGGGATTACAGTATACTGCACGATATAAAGGGATAAAAGCAAAATCGCGAACAGTTGATTGCTATTCAATCGTATAAATTTCAATTCTGCATTTTGCTAGATAACTTCAAATTTATAAGAATATAAAGCGATTATTATTCATAAGTTACACTTATATAATACTCGCTGTACCATGACAATCTATAATTCGATAGCAGATTTTTTCCCATTATTTTACTGCGATAATAGACAAAAAAATGTAAAGTATCACGGAATTTCCACTTTACTACCAAAAAGGTGTTGAAACAACGCTAACTAATGCGTTATACTTACTTCTCTTTGCAGTTTTCTTTTCTCAACTTTGAGTTCATCTTCCGCCTTCTCCGATGCTTCAGCCGCTGATTTGTAACGAATAACTTGACTCTCTAGCCTCGCGACGGTCGCTTGTAACGTCGACATATCTTGTTCCGCTTTTTGCAATTTAAATTTGTAATCGGCCAATAATTTGTTCGCCTCCCGTTGAACGTCCTCGGAGTCGGATAGGCCACCTGAAGAAACGACAGAGAAATATTCGTGCAATTATCGCGACGAAATCGAGGCGTGAATTGCTCTTAACGAATTTTTTATAAACCTAATACTGCACCAGGTGCTTTTTCCGATCTCAGGCGACTCTTCGCTTCTTCCAATTCCAATCTTAAGTGTCCGATCTCGTCTTGCAGTTCCTTCTTCTCCGATGCAAATTTTCTCAACCGTACGTCTGCAAAAAAAACGAGTATTTTGTATGAAATAAAAAAATAAGTATATTAATGTTATATTAACATTAATAGTTTTATATTATAGTAATATATATTTTTTTTTATCATTTTTTTAAAATAATATTAATATAAGAAGGATGTCTCAGTCATCATCACTGTACCAGTAATCGTCAATGAGTGATTTAGCTGTAGCAAAATATATATTCAAAGCATACGACTGACGATTACTGGTACACTGACGATGACTGGGACAACCACCTTAATAATATATTAAAAAAAAAAAAAAAATTATATAAAGTTGCGTATCATCACCTAGCGAGCCTTCACCAGCATTTTGCAATAGCTCCGCAGCTTCTGTGCTGACTAGTACTCTTTTTCTGTAACAAGATCCATTGGCCGTTTCCGCGTCTTCGTCTCCGCTACCTTCATCGTCTACTATGACCAGTCCGTTTTCCTGCGATTATTATATTAAACGCTATATATCGTTTCGTAATTTCGAAAATTTCAGTTTTATAAATTATTAATAACAGTTTTATATTATTACCTGAATAAGAGTGTCCCTTTCCAACAATTGCGCTCGGCACATATCGAAATCTTCCTTTAATCGTTGACTTATGCGTTTAAGTTGTTCCGCCTCTCTATTCTTTTCCCTAAGCTCGCGCCGCAGTTGCGCCGTTGTTTCGTCCAATTCCTCCAATTTGTCTTTCAACAAATCGACCTGATATCCGTACGATGACTTTTCGTTGTCCAGTTGGGCGTTCGCTATCATTGCTTTTCTAAACTTCTCCTCGAATTCTTTGAGTTCTAACTGAGAATGCAAAAATATTGGGAAAATAGTTCGTTGTTAGCAGTGAGAAGAGAATGCAAATTGATTAATCGGTAGTTTGATAATTTCGTATTTACTCTAAGATCTCTGCTTAGTCCCGCATCTTCTAACGAATCCTCGGAAGATCTTCGACTCGATTGGAAATTATTAGAGTTCGCGAGAAGGCGCGATGTCCTTACTGGGTCTGGAGTCACTCTCATTGTTCTGTTTCCTTCGGCTGTAAAATAAATGGAATTTGTTTTTATTTAACGAACATCAGAGAAGTTATACTTTTTCACGTTATTAATAAAGACTCTCCGCCATTAATAAAGTTGAGTATAATTTTTATTTTATCGTAAATAACTAAACCCCTTACGCACGGAAAACTTGCGTGATGAAGTCGAAAAGTCCATCATTAAGTAAACTTAACTGCAACTCAATTTTACTTACTGCTACTATTAGTTTACTCCGTTATTGACTTATTATAATTACGAAACAAAAATAAATCGCATAACGAACTCATGATTTTTTTTTTTGATATCACGGAAACAATTTCGTTAAAAATATTCGAATTATTGTGAGACAAAAAAATGAAGCAGCGAGTTTCGCATTTCGGTATAAATTCTTCTCCGCGCGTAAAGGGTCAATAGTGTAACCAAGTTAATAAGACTACACTGCTTCTTGGCAGTCTATTCTCACCCGAGCACATGTCGTATACTCTATCCGCATTCTCTTCCGCCTCTTTTTGCTGCCTCTCGAGTTCTCGCATCCGAATTTCTCGAGCTTCAGCGCGCGCCTGTCTCCGAGCGGCCAGTCTCGCTTCTGCCTGAAACGATTAATCGTAAAATTAAACATTGAACTACGCGTCGAAAATTAAATTTATAATTTTTTTTATGCCAAATCCGTGTTCAGTAGCATTAAAAAAATATATATATCAATCAGATCCATTAAATGTCTGCTTTTTCACAATTTATCGAAAACTTTTTACCATTGATATGCGATTACGGAGTAATTTTCGTCGGAAATTACAAGAACACCGCAGAAGTTGCGACATACGAATTTGCGGAATTTTAACGACTAAAAGAGCGATAAAGATTATTGTATCCATTTAAGATTGCATTGTCCAGTGGACACCTCAACAATTTCAATCCTCGATAATCTTATCTTTTCATGAGTCACTTGTCAATCCAATTCACAAGGACTAAATACAACTCAAGTATTGCATAACTGCAAAACAGCTAAAACATATATCTTTGGTTTCTATCCCTCGAGACTCAGGATTATGTATCTCGAAACTTTTATGTACACAACTCAAGACGACATTACCGAATTTATGCAAAATACTCGAATTTCGTATAAATTCAGTGACTCGCTGGTTTTTGCGAAAAAATTGAAATATCGTTTGTTCCAAGATTTTCAATGTCTCTTAATTCCCCAAAGGTACCCATCTGCATGCAACCCAATGCTTCAAAAGGACTACAAGCCCTCCGAACCCATAATTCGAAACGTTAAGCTTCCTTCAAGCAAAATAACAGTGATATTTATCATGAATATGATTAATTTACCAACACAAACGAGTAATTTATTCAAACATATTTAGTACATTCTGCGACTTTACAAAAAATTCCCAAAGCACAATTCGCGACGTAGCGTCTCCCATTATCACAAAATCAAACATTTTTTTTTTTTTTTTTTTTTTTTTTTTTCAGTCACCGCAATATCGAGTTAATATACACAAATTTCATATCCGTATTAAATCTTCCAATGGATTTTTTACTCCTCGTAACCCCTGTTATATACATTAGTAGAAAAAAAAAAAGAAAAAAAAGTGTAAGTCGTTACGTTAGTAACGCATGCTATACCTCTTTGGCTATCTGGTCGAGCGCCTGATCCTCGGCAGAGTGCCTCGTCGCGTTGCGTCTTCTTCCTGCTATAGTCGACTCCATTTTAACTGTGTTTCAGCAAATTTTGCCGTCTTAAGAAGGATGTTTGATTGCGATCGCAAGACTCCCTCACCACACAGCGTATGCCAACACCACACTATAGACAAACATGTATATCCCGAATGTTATATATCAAATTCAGATAAACGCATGAGGAATAATCGTCCCTTCGTCTTCGGTATCAACTGATACCGACAGATTCTACAAATCTTTTGATTTTCCTTGCGTAAAATCGATCCGTACGTAAGGAGTTTTGATACGAGACACAAAAATTATAACAGCAAAATGTGAGCTACAAAAACGTAAAAAAAAAAAGGTAGAAAGGTTTTTTTCGTATTTTTGTTAATTGAGTAAAAAAATAACAATTTGGCTATAAAACAAAAAATCGTGACATTCCGCGAGATTCAACAGAACAGTCGATAAAAATTCTTTCATAACAAAACAAAAAAATTACTGCACACGAAATTCGTAAAAATGTGAGAAAAAAAAAGAAACGAAAACGTTTACGGGCGTGCGAACTATGTGCGTTAAAAAAGAAGAAAATCGATGTTTAAAGAGATCCAAGGTCGATAAGATTCTAACTGTAAGTAACCCGCTAGGTAAACGAGGGATATATAACTCTACTACCCAGTGGTTATACCTGAACTCGACGAATTTGCATGTAAACCACGTAACCGCGAAGTGAGACGGATAGCCAAAAATTAGTTCATCGTACTTGGGTTATACATATTTTTTTCGTATACCCCGTATAACCGTGACTTTTGTCGTTTCGACAAATAAGCCGGCGAGAGAACACACAACATAAAGCGACGAAACAATAAATATATAACAAACAAACGTATTAGACAGTAAAGTTAAGGAATAATCGTTCAGTCACACACCTAAACGACACGACCGGACAGATGCGGGACATGCACCATGAATCACGAAAAAAAAAAAAAAAACAGTAATAGTAACGTTATTTTTTCTTTTTTTCAATTTTTCCCGTTCTTTTTCAGTAATAATCCATCTTCTTACGTTTAGTAAAAAAAAAGAGATTTCTTCGTCCTGCGGCGCGATATCGTATTTTAATGTGACAAAAAAAAAACCAAAAAAGAACGTTCGAAACGTAAAAATAAACCGGGGGTACACACTATAAATACTATCAATGGAAATTGGATGACTGCCTCACGATGACCATCTGTAGAATGTTAACAAATCTCTTCGACTTTTGTATCGTTATATATTTTCACGATTATTGGTCACGGAAATCCCGATTGTATCTTCGTGTTCACAGTGAGCACCGATATTTATTCGTAATCCAACGTGCGAGAATTCACGATCGAAATTCGTGAAATCGTACGCGAACACGGCTCAAGATCCATTTTTCGATCGAGTGCCCCTCGCGGACTACCGTACTGCCACAAGTACATATAGAGGGTTTCTTACACTCACACGGAGACTTACGTCTCAACATCCCATACCACCTACGTAGGTAGGTTAGACATCGGTAGAGGTAACTACACTAATACGAATTGACTCGATGTACATACGTATACACCTATATTTATGTATATCGCTTACGCACAATATACTTATACATACCACACACTACATTCTATCGGCGCATCACCACGATAGAACGAAGGCCACGCACGTAAATACTACGCTGCGCCGCGCCTTCACGAATCATCCAGACTGCATGATGCTGCCACCTATTCTCGTGTGTGAAACGTTTCTCGGAGGCTCTTATTTTCTTCTTCGTTTACTACGTTGAGACTCGAGAGCGTTGTCATCAGTGGCGAAACGCATATCGTTGCAACCCGTAAGCTTCGGGGGGGTTTACACTTCGTCTCGCGTCTTGTTACAGTCAGACTTCTCCGTTGTTTTAGTTAAAAAGTGTTTTTTATTTATAAAACAATTCGCGACACAGTGCGCCGGTAGTTCGCACACTCAACCGGTCGGTCGATCGACGACACGATCGAGTTGTCGTTGCACCTAACTAATAGTCTAATGTATTTACATTAATGATAAGTGACATGGATCCGATTACGTTTAAGGACACGCTGGCAACAACTGCTTCGATTTGTACTGTATCCCAGTTTCTTGCCGGTATGTAAGTATATATATATGATCATTTTATAATAACATAATATGAAACGACGTGTTATTTATACCGGAAACGCAACGAGACCGTTGTACATGCAGATAAAATATCACAATGAGATTATCGTATTTCTCCTTAACGCGGCAATATAATACTCGTTCTAATCTCTTCTCGCTATTATACAGAGTTTCGAGTTTGACCCGAAAGTCGAAGATCGAGGCAAACGAAGGAAAAAATAAAGATGCATAAAAAATATATTTTTTAAATTCGTAGCAACAGTGACCTTCAATTTGCAGTCAAATAATTTCGCGACTACTGTATTTATAAGTTTATAACATTTTCCAAGCGGAATAACGTGTTTTTTTTAATAAATCCCTAAAAAAAAACTACTATATATAACTACGTTATCAGACATTTCTTCTTTGTATATCTCATAGCAACGTGTTTATTGTACCTCTTTCCCTTTTATCACGAACACGCAGAAAAAGCCACGAGAATAATACACAAATTAAAAAATTGAGTTTGAGGATTCTGAGCATTGCTTTCAGTCCGTTTTTTTTTAATTGCCGAAAATTCAATACATTTTATTTAAATACCACAATTATTTATCGCCAGTTTCGATACCGGAAATTGGATTAAAATAATCATATTTATAGCTATAGAATGATTAAGTCTGAAATTTCGAAAATCCCTGAGAAATAGGAAAGAGAGGGAAGGTGTACCCCTCTCCATTTTTGCGGAGTCCGCTTGATAAATAAACTCGTTTTCGAGTTTATTGCGTATCACAAGGACGCAATAAAAACTAATATATTCTGATCGATTAAAAAAAAAAAACCCAAACTATTTGAAATTACAAATTCGCGTAAAAAATAAATCACACAAGAATTACAATGGCATTGCTATTGTTTTAGGCTTTCAAATAATCCGGAAGATACACTTTTACCTGTAAAATTTTCAATTTCCGTACTTATTTTACAGATTAGTATGTCGAAAGTTTATTATCAATGGAAACACCGGAGACGCGTCGGGGTTCGCGTTCGTGACATGTTTCATGTCGTGAGTATATTTATTTGCACTCATATCTATTTCAATCCCGTAATTTTCTGTTTATCCAAATGATATACTATACACGAGAAATGTTATGAAATTTTCCGATCAAATAGCGAAACAATTCAATTGCGTCTATCATTACTCTTCACACACGAAAATGACGAAAAATTCGTTTAATTGAAAAACGATCGATACGAGTAGTAAAACGTATTTTTTCAGCTGCAGCCTGTGGATGAGATATGGCCAACTGATAGGAGACTCCTTCGTCGTTCTCGTCAATCTTTTTGGAGCGATACTTGAAATATCTTATACGCTAATATACATGTATTACAGCGCAAAGAAGTCTGTAATACTGAAACAATTCGTCGCCGCTATTATTTTTGTCGCCGCGATATATTTTTACAGTGTAGTCGAAGAAGACAAATTATTAGCTGTGAAAAGAGTCGGTTTTTTAAGTTGCGGCTTAACAATACTCTTCTTCGCGTCGCCTCTAATAATGCTGGTAATTAAATTCAATGATATTCCATTGATTTTGCATTTTGAATCGTCTATTACGAAAATTGACTAACAAAAATATGAAATTTGTTATTTTCAGGCACATGTAATCAGAGTCCGAAGTGCCGAAAGCTTGCCATTTCCAATAATAGTGATGACACTCGTGGCATCTATTCAGTGGTTCGCGTACGGTGTACTACTGAACGATCCTTTCATACAAACGCCAAATTTCTTGGGATGCCTTCTGTCCGGATTTCAACTTGCGTTGTTCGTTGTTTATCCGAAGAAAAAAACCGATCAAGTGCATTTAATATAAATCTCGAAATGCTACCATCGGAATGCTTATTGAAGGACCACGAAAAAAAATGTTAAGGGTTCGACTTTCTTACGAACGAACTTTGCAAATCGAATTTTTTTTTTTTTTTTATATCACGAAAAAAAAATGGGGACGATATTCCTTATATTCATAATTTTATGTCAAAAGCCATTTAGTGAAAAACGAATGAGTGAAATTTCAGAATTTTTGCGTACAAAATGCAGGATAATAATTGGAAGCACACATTTCTTGCAACATACATGCTGAAGTACAAAAAACGACTGTCCAACATAATGGAACCAATAGCGGGCGATAAAAATCGAAAAAAAAAAAAAAAAAAAATTGTCAATGCATATAATAGATACATTTTTACGATTATATACTCACGCCATATGGCAGATCTCGCGATTCATCTACGAAACAAATTGAGAGATTGGGAGATTGTACTTATTTTGTAAATTTCTAATTCTAAATTAATAATATAGAAAAACAGTCGAGTAGATGTATCTGCAATCACCCTTAAGACTTATTTCACATTTACCGAATGTTCAAAGTTATTTTTATCGTAAACTAATAATTACTACAAATGTCGAGCATTTTGCACGCATACTATTGTAAGTTCGTTAATACGATAATTCTACAGTTTCTTATTAACACGGAAATCGATAGTTATTATATTATATAACATCCATCATGAAAAAACCTTTCGTGTTAAAAAAACTCTAAACGGTGATCACAACCGATACATCTACCCGTATATATCGGAAATCTGTAGACTGATTCCAAATTATACACTTCTTATTCGCCGATTTTTTTTTTTTTCGTTTTATTTACAAGAACAAAACGGTGCATATCAGTAATTCTTGAAAATCTTATGTATTCGGAATTCCATGTGTACAGATAATAAAATCCTACGATTGTTACATTTCAATTGAACAGTTTTTTTTTCTCTATGTAAGTTGCTGTACCGTACAATTTATCATCGTAACACCTTCATGCCTCGCATATCGTGAGCATTTTTATGTTTATTATATAAAAACCTTTTATCTTATGTTCAGTTCACGCGAGATACACACCTCGAACACAGCTTTAATGGCTCTTTTATTAATTTTCTTTTTTTTTTTCTTTTTTTCGCTGAAGGTGCATTTCCGCATTTTACTCGGGTTTCGATTTCGTATTTTCCTTGTAATGCAAGAATACTAAAGAAAACAAAAATACACCGCCCATCATCGAGAATGCGCTGACGTAGTACGGGAAAGCGCTCGGTATAAATCTCTCATACTGCGTGTGTTCGACAGGACGAACGGATACCTGCGTCGTGCTGTACAGGTGTGTGATACCGATTCTCGTGTAATCGACTTTGAATTGGAAGACACCGTAGACATCGGGTATCTTGAATCGCGCTTCGTAGCGTCCGTTTCCAACGGGTTTCATAGTCATACGAACGAACGGATCGATTCTGACGAATTCGAGTTGCATATCGTTGGCTTCGTAGGGAACCCATTTCTCACCCGAGAGCTTTTGTACGTCAATCGAATACACAACATCGTCCATTATCGTGTATGCAGCTGGGGGTTGAGATTCACCAACTTTGTGATGATGAACCGCCGCAACGCGTATCACTCCGTTCTCTTTGAAGACCCATTGTGCCATCGCCTTCGCTACCTCTTCGTTTCCAGATTTCTCGTAACGTTTTCCTCCTGTAAACAATATTAACGGCATTATAGAAATTTCATAATTACGAAACGATTATACGAAACGAAGAATGAAACTGTATAAAAATTGAAAAAAGCAGAAATACTAAAATAATGAATGAACGTAGAATACCGAGGATCGGTGGCATTGATGTTACCTGAGACGCTTTTTACAGTATATAAGAAATTATTTAACTCCGAAAGCATTATCGATTATTAATCGATAATAGAAGATTATTCGTGGAATTTTCCTAATTTTTTTATCGTTGTCTCGTTCGTTATTTCTCATATGTGTTAATTTAAATGTTCGTAATTTAGTGAAATTTTTCGCTGCTCCATTATCATTACCTTGAGCTTTCTGTACCGCGCTGGTGAACGCTTCGTCGCTGAAGAAGTACAGCGATCCGGAAAACAAAACTCTCGCATTGTTACGCGCCTGCAATGCTGCAACGAGAAGAGTATTCTTGCCGACAGCGTGCGGATATTCTTTGACGGGGCTATCCGGGTTGTAGGAATACGCGGAACTGGAGGCGGTGAGAAGTCGGAGTACCAATGGATTATCGACATCGGCAATTAGTCCCGTGCCGCGATAGAGTAGCGGTGCAACATTTTTGCTACCGACTACGACCGGTGCGTCGATGAGATTCGACGGATCGGCGACTATAGTAGTGTGTTGTCCGGCGTCGTTTACGTCGTAATTCATGTGGTCGATAACCGCGGCTCCTTCTTCGTCAACTTCGAAGCCGCATTCGGAGGCCAATTCTCGCAAAACATCTCCGCATTGCGAGGAACCGGCGATCAAAACGTTTCCACCCCCGTCGATGAAATCGGTGACCGCATCGACGTTGAGAACGCCACCGAATTCCTCGACTCCCGGAGCGAATATTATCAGATGTTTGTACAAAAATTCGCCGTATTTGGAAAGTACAAGATTCGCGTCGTCAGCCAATTTGAATGTAAGTGCGTAATCGCGATCTGAAAAAAATAAATTAAATAAAATATTAATGCTGTGTGCGGTAATTAATTCACGTAGACTTTTCGATTGGAATTAAAAATATTTGAGTCGAAATAACTTTCATGTGAGAACTTTGAACCATAGATGCAAATCTAAAAGAGTTATAAATGAATGAAAACAATGTTTAGGTTTATTTGCCGACCAAAATCATCTTTAAGATTTTCTAAACATTTTTAACTCAAAGTCTAAAATAGAAGTATCTAAAAAATGGAGGCAACTCCTGACTTGATGAACTAACTTCGGAATTAAATAAACATAATTTTTTTCCAGTGATATTATCAAAGTAATTTCTCATTTAATCAAAGTTTATTTAATTACCTAATAGCTCCGACCTTTTAATTGAGTAATTTTTTCATTTTTAACGAAATTTTGAATGTTTCAGTACATGAAAAAACAGCGTTATTTATTAACACCAAAATGCCTTGAAAAAAATATTGGTTTCATGAACAAGAAATAAAAAAAATACATCAAGTGAATCGAAGTATTATTATTAAGTCGGTTTTTATTATATTAAATTTTGTAATAATAAATACATTATTTTTATGCTAATATTACTGTAAATTGTTGTACTCGTTTTTTTTTTGTAAAGAAGACTATTATATACTACCAACTTATTTTCTGTAATCTTCTATTGTTCGCTGTATTACTACTGTTATTTTGCATTGCGCGCCGGTTTTATTACGTATTTGACGTCAATAAAGAAAAAAAAAAAATACTATTCGGTGTTGTACCCTATCAATGACTGGTACATGTTCGCCGACTGGGACACCCGCCTTTTCAGATTTGAGGCGTTGAGCGCCATATATCTTTTACTCAAATATAATTGATTCTTTTTATTCCATTCGCACAAAATAATTGATTACTATGACTATGTATTATTAAACCGTAATTATTGTATCTTCCTGTTATATATCGATCGTAAAGTAAATAAACGTGAGAGGCTGGCGATCGTCGTAGACACGGCATAGATGGTGACAATTTACGTACCTTGCAACGATTTGAAGAATATCGAATGTGTTTCCTTGATTGCTAAATTATCGAGCAACACCAGTGTAGGTCCACCGGCATAAGCAGCGGCGAATATGCAGAGAAAACATATAAATGTATTTGCGAATACCATTTTGCTAGCGGCCACTTGCCAGTTTTCTGTAGTGAACGACAGATATACCGTCAACTTGCCACGAGTGACGACGACGAGACGTGGTAACAGCTCTTTCGACGACTCGTGAACCGGACGAAAACGGAAGTGACACGGCGTCTTACAAACTTTATTACACAAAAGTATCTATACGCTCCGCAAATACAAATCGAAATATGTATACAATTGAGTTGTTTATTTATTTATATGTTATTTAAAATAATTAATTTTTTTCATTGCAGCAGTCGCTCTTACTTCATGGAAAACATAAAAATAAAATTTCTCGATGAACTTAAAGATAAAACATAATATCGACGCAATAGAGTTTTTTTTTAAAGAAATTCGATTCATGTATTTGCATTTTAACGATGACAATACGTTGAAATGCCGAGAAAGAAAAATAACCGTGTCATTTTCCGTACATTAGTGTTGCAAAATCGTATACCGGTGTGTAGCGGAGTGTCGAAAGTCGGCGTCTCTTGTAGACCGTGCGTCGCCGCATCCTATTGAGCGCAAGTTGGCGTCTATCGGACAGGTGATTAGACACTCGGTGCTCAATTGCATTCGTGTGCAGTTGAAGCCCAGTTGGTAATGCACAATTGGTTCGGTGTACGGTCGTCCAGTGCTCGGGCGATCAGGTTCTATCGACAGGGTGCACAGTTCTTGTAGTATACATTTGTTTCGTGGCTGATTGACCGTGTACGGTCGTCTCGTGCTCAGGCGATCCTGTCGTCCCCCAATGTACCCCCCGCCTTCGCACGATCGAATCCAAACGCGGCTCATTACTACTGTGACAAATTTTTCCAACGGTGGAAAAATTAAACAACACCAAAGACTCGAAAAAATGTTTTCGCAACGCGTGCGTTAACGCGTCGAGGAGATATCTCGGCAGACCGCGGCGCGTGTCATGCGAAATCGCTGCAATAAACTTCGCAGCATCCGTCGTCGGTCCGCGCATAACCTCGAAAACGTATTTGTTTTCATTCGCGAAAGAAAAAAAAACTATATCTTCCCACAAATGAGTATTCAACGATAAAACTCATCCCCCCATCCTTTCAAATTTTTATCCAAAATAAAAACACGAACAAAGAATCAAAATAAAAAAGTCACAAACAGAAAAAAACAAAAAATCTCGGAGTAAAAATGACGAATAATCTCGTACAACAATTCGTTCAGCGATTAAAATCGCGAAACGAAGATGTGCGCAACAAAGCAGCGAGGGATTTATGCCACTATGTTAAGACGGAGTTGCGTGAAGCGTCGCAGGAGGAAATCACCGCTTTTATGGATGAGTTCAATCATCACATATTTGAAATGGTATCGGGTTCTGACGTTAACGAGCGCAAGGGTGGCATTTTGGCAATAGTTTGTCTCATCGGCGCTGATGTGGGAAACATAAACACTCGAACGATACGATTTGCCAATTATCTGCGAAACCTTTTGCCGTCCAATGATGTCGGAGTCATGGAACTGGCAGCAAAGACTGTAGGAAAATTGGCTCTCGTTTCCGGCACTTATACTGCGGAATATGTAGAATTTGAGGTAATTGTTTATATATTTATTATTCAATGGCAATCCGTTGTTTTATAATTTTAATCCATATCACATCGTATAATAAAAAAAAAAAAGAAAGATTTTTAAATTTCAAATGAGAAAAACGAAAAAACGACAAAAAAAAAAACAGGAAATTGGGAATAATTGTCAAAATATAATGTTTATTTGTTGTTTTATTGTGTACGTTTCCTCTTCCAGGTGGTTCATCAATGTTTAAAGATAAATTCAGTGAATTTTGTCGTCCGGAATCATATTGGCTGCATATAAAAAAAAGTGTATGAGAATTTTAATGTACCGGTATTGGAAGCTTTTATGCATTAAATTTAATGTAAAATTGTGATAAAAAATTAATGTACAGTATATTAAAAACCATAGAGATACTTTACTTTCAAGAATTAACTTTCATTTTGCTATAAAAGTACTCTGAATGAATTAATTTTCTGCAATTTCACTGCAAAAGTACATTAATTTTTTATCGCTTTGCATATTAAATCATTTTTACCAGTTTATGCATAAAAACTCCGAGTACATTAAATGTACAACTTTTTTTATAGTGTAACTTTGATGTATTCACTTTTTGTTTTGTCATTGTTTAAGTGCTAAAGTTTAAAATAGACTCATTGAGTATCAGAAATTACAATCCGTCTTGTTGAGATTTTGAGACAAATATGAACTTTTAATATCGTCTATTAACAGCGCGTTTAATGCGAATCTGAAATTTTTTTAAACACCTATCAGAAATGGTAGTAGCAATGGGCGTCGGGCAATTTTTTTAGTGTCTTTCCGTCCCATGAGGTCGTTTTGCGCCGCTCTCCCAACAGTTTTTAGAATCGACGAAATGCGGATTAGACGGGATGTTAATAATACTTAATTAGTCTTATAGCAATTTTTTTTGTTTGCTCCTTAGGTGAAGCGCGCCTTCGAATGGCTCGGCGGCGACAGACACGAGGGAAAGCGTCACGCGGCGGTTCTCGTACTTCGTGAGCTCGCGGTCTCGATGCCGACGTATTTTTTTCAACAAGTAACACCGTTTTTCGATCTCATATTCAACGCGGTTCGCGATCCAAAATCGGTGATTCGCGAGGGTGCGGTTGAGGCGTTGAGAGCGGCGTTGGTCGTCACGGCGCAGCGCGAGACCGCCAAGCAGATGCATAAATCCCAGTGGTACAAGCAATGCTACGACGAGATAGTAGCGGGTTTCGAGGAGGTATACGCCCGCGAGAGAGGTTTCAATCGCGACGACAGGATTCACGGATCGTTACTTGTGCTGAACGAGTTGCTGCGTTGCAGCAACATACAGTGGGAGCGCAATTACGAGGCTTTGATGGAGCGTCTAAACTGCTCAACGCAGCAGAACGACAACGATATATTGCAGCTGATGCCGCGATTGAAAACGATAATAGTATCGAAGTGGTCGGGTTCGCCGCAAAACGCTTCGAGTCCCCAACACGCGCTGTATCCCGTTCACGAATCGGCGGCATGTCGTTGCTTAATGCAGGAACGCCTCGACGATGTTTACAACGACGTTATGAATCAGAGACTATCGCGAAATCCTCATATTCAACACGCCTTGATGACCCTATTACCGCGTCTCGTTGCCTTCAATAAAGAAAAATTCAACAAAGATCACTTTCGCGAAACGCTTATTTATCTGCTCAACACGCTTAAGGGACGAGAGAAGGACAGATACGCGGCATTTATGACGATCGGTTTAATAGCTGTTGCTGTTGAGGATTCGATAAAACCGTATTTACCGAAAATCATGGAAGTCATAAAGAGTTCGTTGCCGTCGAAAGAAACGCCGAACAAAAAGAGAAGCACACCGTTGGAACCGGCGGTATTCATTTGCATAACACTACTCGGTCACGCGGTCAAACAAACGATAACTAGCGACGTGAGGGATCTTCTTGATCCGATGTTGGCGACTGGATTGAGTCCAATATTGACGACCTCTCTAAGAGAATTGGCGCACAGTGTACCTTCCCTCAAAGCAGATATATCGCAGGGTTTGCTTCGTATGCTCTCACAGGTATTTGGATTAAACGTTTTTTTTCTACTGCTTTTTCTCTATCAGTCTATATATTTGTATTCTCCGATTTACAACATGGGGCATTATCATTGATAATCAAATTCCATATCTGCGATGAGTTTCGTCATCGCGGTTACATAATTTTTTTTTATTTTTATTGAAAATATCTTTAGCAATATCTCCAAATGCAAAATGTCCTTAGAAAGCGTTACAACTCTTCTTAAAATCGAGTAAAAGACAATGCGGAAGTGTTCTTAACTTCTAAACCGCAAATTCATTACAACTGTTTATACTGAAAACGTTTTCACATAATTTTTCACGCGTATACGCTGTTGTACTCATTTCTTATTTTTCGTTATCGTGAAGAATAATAAATAGACAATTTTACAAACCGCACTTTGTTTCTTGGAGATAAGTTTTTCCTCTAAAGAAAAATTACGAAAAATCGCAAAATCTCATTTAGGTACTGATGCACAAGCCGCTCCGTCATCCCGGAGCTCCGTGGTCAGCAACGAGTCCGATTCTCGCTCCGCCCACAGAAGTAGACGTCCCGTCCACCGTTCTCGCGCTGCGAACTCTCGGCACATTCAATTTCGATGGGAATCCATTGCTTCAATTCGTTCGTAGATGCGCCGATCATTTCCTCACATCGGAACAAGCGGAGGTACGTCTCGAAGCGGTTCGCACGTGTTCGAGATTACTACGATTGGCCCTCAATCAGCCGGGACCAACGGTGACGAATACGGTATCAGTGGTACTCGGAAAACTTCTCGTTGTCGGTATAACCGACACAGATCCCGACGTGAGAATTTCCGTTCTCGCGTCGCTCGACGATACATTCGACATACATCTCGCGCAAGCGGAAAGCTTATCGGCCCTTTTCGTCGCGATGAACGACGAGATGTTCGAAATAAGAGAATTATCGATACGAACTATCGGACGATTGAGTACCATGAATCCCGCGTACGTAATGCCATCATTAAGAAAAACTCTGATACAATTCCTAACAGAATTGGAACACTCGGGAATGGGAAGAAATAAGGAACAATCGGCAAAGATGTTGGATCATTTGGTCGTCAGCGCTCCGCGTCTCATACGACCGTATATGGAGCCGATACTAAAAGTTCTCGTGCCAAAGTTGAAAGAATCCGAACCAAATCCCGGTGTGGTACTCGCGATACTAAGGACAATCGGCGATCTCGCTGAGGTAAACGGCGCTGAGATGCAACAATGGATGCCGGAACTTTTGTCGATTCTCTTGGAAATGTTGGTGGACGCGAGTTCGCCGGAAAAACGAGGTGTGGCACTTTGGGTTCTCGGACAATTGGTCGGTAGTACCGGACATGTGGTTAAACCGTATATGCAGTACCCATCGCTTCTAGAGGTATTGATTAATTTCTTGAAAACCGAACAACAGCCGATAATAAGACGAGAGACTATAAGAGTTTTGGGTTTACTGGGGGCTCTCGATCCTTACAAACACAAGATGAATCTCGGGCAGATAGACTCGCAATTGGACAGTTTAACATCGATGGCCGACATAAGAAGTGACGTGGAGAGTAATCAGGATTTGACGACTAGCGAAATGCTCGTTAACATGTCGTCGTCGACTTTGGAGGAATATTATCCGGCAATAGCGATAGCGACGCTTATGCGAATAATAAGAGATCCAACACTGTCGCAGCATCACACAATGGTGGTGCAGGCTGTTACTTTTATATTCAAGAGCCTCGGAATAAAATGCGTGCCTTACATATCGCAAGTAATGCCGAGTTTTCTGAACGTCGTACGCACGGCGGATGTTAATTTTCGCGAATATTTGTTTCAACAATTGGCTATACTAATCGCAATCGTGAAGCAACACATAAGAAACTATCTTGACGATACGTTCAATCTGATAAAAGAGTTTTGGACTGTAAACAGCCCGTTGCAGAGTACTCTGATTCTACTCGTCGAGCACATTGCCGTTGCGTTGGGCGCTGAATTTAAGATATATCTTCCGCAATTGATGCCACAGATACTGCGAGTTTTAACGCACGACACGAGCAAAGATCGCTCGGTTACCGTTAAGCTTCTCATAGCTCTGCAAAAATTCGGCAATAATCTTGATAATTATCTTCATCTCGTATTACCGCCTATAGTGAAATTATTTCACGCATCCGATTGTCCTATCGCTGTTAATCGCGTTGCTCTTGAAACCGTCGATCATCTCGCCGATACCTTGGATTTCACGGATTTCGCTTCGCGGATTATTCATCCACTCGTTCGTACACTCGATCAGTGTCCCGAGTTACGTAACACCGCGATGGATACCCTGTGCGCTCTTCTCATTCAATTGGGAAAAAAATATCAGATTTTCATACCACTCGTACAGAAAGTAATGACGAAACACAAAATCGTTAATTCCCGATACGACGTACTCACGGATAAGATACTCACGGAAACTACCGTCGCCGACGGCGATGATTATCTATCGATGCGCCATCGTTGGTCGCGAAATAAAAATCGCGATTTATCGCTGACATCGTCCGACACGAGTGTAATGAAAAAACTCAAAGTATCCGCTTCGAATTTGCAAAAAGCGTGGACAGCGACGCGTCGAGTGTCGAAAGACGATTGGCTCGAGTGGCTCCGAAGTTTATCAATCGGATTGCTAAAAGAATCCCCATCGCCGGCGCTTCGTTCTTGTTGGGCGCTCGCGCAGACGTATTCCCAACTTCCGAGAGACTTGTTCAACGCGGCTTTCGTGTCCTGTTGGACTGAGCTGAACGATACTTATCGCGCCGAATTGATACAAACCCTTCAACAAGCGCTGATAGTCCCCGATCTCCCAGAGATAACTCAGACGATCCTAAATCTCGCCGAATTCATGGAACACTGCGACAAGGGACCGTTGCCATTGGAGAACAAAATTCTCGGTGAACGAGCGATGCATTGTCGCGCTTACGCCAAAGCGCTACACTACAAAGAGGACGAGTTTCACAAAAGTCGAAACAGCAATGTCTTCGAGTCTCTGATATCTATAAACAACAAATTACAACAGAAAGAAGCCGCTGAGGGTCTTCTAGAGTACGTTATGAATCAACACAATCAACAAGACCTCAAAGTACAAGTCCGCTGGTACGAGAAATTGCACAATTGGGATAAAGCTCTGCATCTCTATCAGGAGCGTTTAGACACCGATTCGGCAGACGTCGAAGCAACTTTAGGCGAAATGCGGTGTCTCGAGGCTCTCGGCGAATGGGGACAATTGCACGAAGTCGCGACGAAGCAATGGTCCAATCAGACCGACGAGACGAAGCAAAGAATGGCGAGAATGGCAGCAGCAGCAGCTTGGGGTTTGAGTCAATGGGAGAGTATGGAAAAGTACGTTTCGCTGATACCGAAGGACAGTCAGGACGGTGCTTTTTATCGTGCGGTACTCGCGATACACGACGAGCAGTACAACGTCGCGCATCAATTGATCGACAGCGCTCGCGATCTTCTCGACACCGAATTGACCGCAATGGCCGGTGAGAGTTATCAGAGAGCTTACAATGCAATGGTAGAGGTGCAAAAACTCGCTGAACTCGAAGAAGTAATACAATTCAAATTGGTGCCGGAACGCCGATCAACCATAAAGTCCATGTGGTGGGAAAGGCTTCAGGGCGGTCAAAGAATCGTCGAGGATTGGCAAAAAATTATACAAGTCCATACGCTCGTCGTATCGCCTCACGACGATATGTACACGTGGCTTAAGTATGCGAGTCTTTGCCGAAAGAGCGGAAGCCTAATGTTGTGCCACAAAACATTAGTAATGCTTCTCGGCGTTGATCCATCCATTACCCCCGACCAACCGCTTCCAACAACGCATCCGCAGGTTACCTTCGCCTACGCGAAACACATGTGGATGGCGAACAAACGCGAAGAAGCGTACAAACAACTGCACACCTTCGTCGAGAGCTCATTGCAACCAATGACTGTTTCCCTCAAGAATCACGAAGACGATCATCAGCAAGAGGTTCGCAAACGATTGCTGGCGCGTTGTTACCTAAAATTAGGCGAATGGCTTGAAGCCCTCGAAGGTATTAACGAAAAATCCATAAGCGCTGTGTTGTCTTATTACGCTTCGGCTACCGAACACGACCCGACATGGTACAAAGCTTGGCACGCATACGCCTATACGAATTTCGAAGCTGTGCTTTTCTACAAACATCAGCAAAGCGACGCAACCGCGGATAACGGCCCGACGGGAAATGGAACGAGAGCCGGTCTTTCGAGCTCTCAGTACATATCGCAATTTACCGTTCCCGCTGTTGATGGCTTCTTCCGTTCCATTAACTTGTCTCATGGCAATTCGCTTCAGGATACTCTGCGGCTGTTGACTCTATGGTTCGATTATGGGCAATGGCCAGAAGTTTACGATGCTATCGTCGAGGGCATTAGACTCATAGAGATCAATACTTGGCTACAAGTTATTCCTCAGCTTATCGCTAGAATCGACACCCCGAGAGCTCTCGTTGGTCGTTGCATTCATCATTTACTTATCGATATCGGCAAAACCCATCCACAAGCTCTCGTCTATCCTCTCACCGTCGCTTCCAAAAGCGCCAGTCACGCGAGAAAAACTGCTGCTAATAAGATATTGAAAAACATGTGCGAACACAGTCCTACTCTTGTGCAACAGGCGATGATGGCGAGCGATGAGCTGATCAGAGTCGCGATATTGTGGCACGAGCTTTGGCACGAGGGCCTCGAGGAAGCGAGCAGATTGTACTTCGGCGAGAGAAACGTTAAGGGAATGTTTGATACTCTGGAACCTCTTCACGCGATGCTTGAGAGGGGACCACAGACTCTCAAAGAAACTTCGTTCAATCAGGCGTACGGCAGGGATCTGATGGAAGCGCAGGATTGGTGCAATCGTTACAAAGTTTCCGGCAACGTGAGGGATCTGAATCAAGCGTGGGATTTGTATTATCATGTTTTTCGAAGAATATCGAGACAATTGCCGCAACTAACGAGTTTGGAACTGCAGTACGTGAGTCCGAAGTTATTGCTGTGCCGCGATCTCGAACTCGCGGTACCCGGAAGCTACAGTCCCGGACAACCTGTTGTTAGAATCGATAGTATTCACAGCTCCATGCAAGTTATTACGAGCAAACAGAGACCGAGGAAACTCTGCATCAAAGGTGAGGGAACGCGATTATGCATTTTTTTTTTTTTGGGATAAAACTGTTTTATCTATCATTGAACATTCTTGTTATCTACAGATTTCTATTGAATGCGAATGAGAATGTGAAAGGAAAGGAAAAATGTTATTGACAAATTCTTTTCGGCTTATTAACCATTTGCCTCGTCGAATTTCTTTCACGGTGATTAGTTTTCGTCAAATCGAACGGCGATTCTTTGCACCGAACGCGCGTTTTTGTATAATTTTAGAATCTGGTGATTTGTTTTTTAATTTATAGCCAATAAATTTATGAGTGATTTGAATGTTCGATGATAGATCATTAGTTTTATTAACGTTGACGAAGTCGGCGATAAGTTTTACGAGAATTGTTTTGACTTTCAGGAAGCAACGGCAAAGACTACATGTTTCTTCTGAAGGGACACGAAGATCTCCGGCAGGACGAACGTGTAATGCAACTCTTTGGATTAGTCAATACACTATTATTACACGATCCCGATACATTCCGAAGGAATCTCACTATTCAGGTAATTTCGACGGAAAAATAAAAATATCAATGATCAAAGGGAAACCTAAATTTTCTCTTCTATTCCAAAAATGAAATATGTTTTTTTTTACGTATCCGAAACGCAAAAAATATGCTTCACGAAAAAATATCAATATTTTGAAAAATTATAGACTAATTAAGATTTTTCTTTTTTTGTGATGTAACAGAGATACGCTGTGATTCCATTATCTACAAACAGTGGCCTTATTGGATGGGTGCCTCATTGCGATACTTTGCACACGCTTATTAGAGATTATCGTGAGAAGAAGAAGATACTACTCAACATCGAACACAGAATAATGCTGCGGGTATGATTCGCTTTTAGCAGTTTTTTTTTTGCGAACTAAAGTAATAAATTAATAAAAAGAAAAAACAGTTTAGTAAGCAATTAAAGAAATAATAAATAAATAATAATAATATTAATGATTTTGGATAATTAATTTTTATTATTATTATTAATTAATTATTTTTTATTAATTAATTTATTAAATTATTGGGTAAAATAATTTACCCAATAATTTCACATAAGAATGAATTTGGAAAAGTTCCTACGGATTCCAATATTAATTTTTGCGTATATACATATTTTCTTCTCGGTAAACTACCAGATGGCACCGGACTACGATCACCTGATGTTAATGCAGAAGGTAGAAGTTTTCGAACACGCATTGGAACACACGCACGGCGACGATTTGTCGCGTCTTCTTTGGCTGAAATCGCCGTCCAGCGAGGCGTGGTTCGATCGTCGTACGAATTACACGCGTTCATTGGCGGTCATGTCGATGGTCGGCTACATCCTCGGCCTCGGCGATCGTCATCCGTCGAATCTTATGCTCGATCGTCTCAGCGGAAAAATTCTTCACATAGATTTCGGCGATTGTTTCGAAGTCGCGATGACGCGCGAAAAATTCCCGGAGAAGATACCGTTTCGTTTGACCCGAATGTTGATAAACGCGATGGAAGTAACGGGCATCGAGGGAACTTATCGTAGAACATGCGAATCCGTTATGTCAGTGTTGCATCGTAATAAGGATAGTTTGATGGCGGTTTTGGAAGCTTTCGTTTACGATCCATTGCTAAATTGGAGATTAATGGACAACGCGGCACCGAAAGGCAAAAGATCCGACGCACAGGGAATAAACGCGAGCAGCAGTCAGGAACCCGGCGATATACTCGACTCGTTGACGTCGACGTTGCCGAAAAAAGGCGTTCCTTGTAGCATAGAGAACGGAGGTAGCGTATCGAGTTCGTATCCCACTAAGACACCTGCGTTGCTCCGCGCGGCAACGAGGATATTTTTGATTAGCGATAATAAAAAATTGTCTTTCTTTTTTTTATCGGTACAGAGGACAGCAATCAACCGGAAGCATTGAACAACAAGGCGCTCACTATTATAACCAGAGTGAGGGACAAATTAACGGCGCGCGACTTTCTTCACGAAGAAGCGCTGAGCGTTCAACGACAAGTACTTCTTCTCATTCAACAGGCTACGAATAATGAGAATCTTTGTCAATGTTACATCGGATGGTATGACAAATTTATTATTACCCCGAAAATTTCGATCTTTGTTAATCCTTTAACGGCTTTTTGAAAATAGGGTAACGGGGATTTTCGTAATTCTTTATGGGTTTTGTCAATTGTATTCATTGAATGAAAATGCAAATTTTTGAGCCTCCGATTCACAGGGATTATCCGTATCATAAATATACATCGTGTCTGAGAATACTATACAAATTTTTATCGATGTCGAAGAGTTATTAGCGTCATAAAGGATTTTCCGTAGAAAAATATCGTACGACAAATCTTCAATGTGAAAAATACACTAAAACTAATGAATATTTCGTCGATTTTTCAGGTGTCCGTTCTGGTGAAGAGGGGAAGAATATTTCCAAAAGATGAAAAGTATACGCATCGATTCACACATAACGGCAATTTGGATCGCCGCTATTAAAAACAAAAAAAAACAAAAACAAAAACAAACTTTAAGACGCTAAATATTTGCTGGTAAACGAACTCGGAAAAAAAAAGATCGAACACAATCATTTCTTCCGATTAGAGATGATAGTAGATAACCATAATAATAAAAATCGAAAAACTCAAAAGCTTAAAACAAAAAAAATCGGCACATTAACGATTTGTACACATTTTGACTCCTCGACGGAAAATGAGAAAAAAACAAAATCGTAATTGAAGTTTGGAATATTCACGCGGAACGTGTGCGCGAAATAATATTGTGAAAAAAAAAAAAAACTTAGAAAAAAAAATGCAAAAATGAAGCACCGATAGATAGATTCTGCATCGAGCATCGCCATTTATCATTTTTTATTGTTTGTAAAACATGACATTGCCATTTATCGTACGTGCAGATAGTGTAAATAATTCACTGTTAATATTACTATGTTTTTCTTCCTTTCTTTTCTTTTTGTATATAAAGTTTCTCGTAATGATAACTCGAAAACGATATAAAGTGTCGCAACAGTGTAAACTAGTAACCGGAATTAAATATATTAAATATATTAAATATATTATATATATTATATACAAGAGGTTCGCGAGGCTCGCGTTTCGTCTATATTATAAAAAGTCCTCACAGCTGCTGCTCCTAATATTAATGAAAATCCAATAATATACACATACGAATAAATAACTCGAAATAATTTGCTTAAGGAGGACGACTATGCGCGCGTATAATCCTTACGCATTCATTGAGAAAAAATAATAAAACGGAAGGATTGTATGGGAAAAATACCCAAAAAAAAAAAAAACAATGGAGAATAAAAATGAAAACGGCTTCGATTCTACTCCGGAGTAATTTTTTTCAAAGGCGTTTCGTAGGAATCAGAGCGTTCGCCATACTGATTAACGAATTTTTTTTTTTTTTTCGTATCTCAAAACGAGAATTTATATTTAATTTGATGGATTCAATTTTTCTTCGAAAGTTCAAATTATCGAGGTCACGCGTCGATTAGATACATTATTTTTCGCCTGCAATAAAAATTTGTACAAAACAATTCGATTCGGAGAATTTATTTCTTGTTCTCCTTGTACTCCTATGGAATTATACCGTTGAGTCAAGTTTTCGACTTGCGCGAGGAAAAAATTAAAATAAAAAGAAGACAATCGGAAGCTCTGAATATCCAATCGCAAAAGTAAATAATACTGCGCTTTCGAGCCCTCATTCGTAATCTCGGATATTTGTGTGTAAAATGAATGGAAAAATTCATCGCAAAATAAATCACAAAATATCGCGCGTCAAAATAATTTCGGTACTAAAAAAGCCTCAACGATTTTTGCTTTGCCACAAAAGTTCGAGTTCGTAGAGATAAACATATATATATATTCAACGCTGCACTGTTTATATCGGCGGGTTTTCATATGCGTTAAGACCGAAGGCCATTGGCAACAAATCGACTACCGAAGTTTTCACTATTTTCGTCATGTCCGGTGTTGTGAGATAAATCGGTATGTTACCGAATTCGGCGAGTGCCTGTCTACACATGCCGCACGGAGACGAGACTCCATCGTTCGTCATGTCAGCAGCAACGGCAATGGCCTTGAATTTCGTCTTTCCGTCTGATATCGCTTTCACGATTGCAACACGCTCGGCGCATGTAGATACGGGAAACGATGAGTTTTCAACGTTACAACCGCGTGATATCGTATCGTCATCACAGCGTATTGCTGCGCCGACCTTGAACTTGCTGTACGGCGAGTATGAGAATTCACGAGCCGCCACGCTCGCGCGTATTAATTCCTGCATATCCTTGCCTAAAAAAGTAAATAAATAAATAAAACTTCCATTTGAATCCAAAAACTCCGGTGAAAAATGGACGGCAGTGGCACTTTAATCGCAACGTTTTTTTTTTTATATTAACTTTCGTAAAAAAGTGTCCGTTCCCGTCGCGTGTGAAAATTTAGTAAACTGATTTTCTTTCAGTAATACTTTTTCAAATGTTTGTACACAGAAAACTATCGCGGAAATACGAATAAAAACTTTGTTAAAAATGATTAAGGTGTTTACGTTTAACTTTGTACTGTGTAACTGTTACTGATACGAAATAAATACCTGTCAATACGAGATACGAAAAATGTATTTTTATTTGTACAAATGTCGCTGTACATGTTTTTTACGTTCAACATTATCTGTGCAAACATTTACGCCGATCAAAATATTCGTTCGCGAGATTGTTATTTCATGTTTTCGATTTCGATTGTCAAGATATCTGTGATGTTCAAAGTCTCCTCTCGACCAATCGAGAAGACGTATTTCGATTATGACTAATAATAATTAAATGAAGAATTCGAAAGATGAATGCCTTTGTCAGCGACGCGGGAACTGAGTCACTTATTCGTTATAGTCATTCAATGAACGCATATTTTTTGTCACGTATGGGCTACAATAGTACACGATACCATTTTACATGTGTTATAAAATATAAATACATCGAATGCGCACAGATTTTTTCGCTTTTATATGCATATGAAAGCATGCATATCTAACAACTGTATGTAATATCGCGATGATAAAAATTAAATAAACGTCTACGACTGAATGAATAAACTTTGGTACTGAAAAATGATCGACAATACGAGGATTCTGTGTTCGACGATTAAATTGAATTTTATTATCGAAATTGTGCACTTACCGAGAGTTGTAAAATCGATAAGATTCCCAGCGGTCATTTTTTTTTCTTTCGTAATAAAATCTTTTGGGAGTTCCCGTTTGCTTTTCTCTAACTGTTCCCGATTTTTTTTTTCCTTATTCGGGTATTCTTTCGATTCCTCGATAGCTCAAAACTTCCGTTTCAACAGCGACCGAGGTTCAACAACCGTTTTTTTGTTTTTACGGTGGCGTTCGTTGTTGAAGAAAAAAGATTTCACAATTTGTCGAACTAACCTCCAGAGAGGTGAATAAGGGTTACGGAGGCGCTGAGAGGGAATGCGCACAAGAATGAACTGGTGGTGGTTACTCTCGTTTGCTCTCATTTATTGCCTGACAGCTGTCTAGTTTAGCTTTCTCTGGCTTGATGCCCCCACAGAGTGTCGAAGAGGGGATCGCGATCAATGCAGTTACTTATGTATTTGTCTTTCCCACCTTCGTCCATTCACTCTTATCTCGACCAATAATTAAATCATTCGTCAACAATGTTATCGTAAACACCTGCACGCGGGTTCTTCGCGCATGCATATGGTAACGGGCAAAACAATTCGGCGCTACGGAATATCGACAAAGTAGTTTTTTAATTTTTATTTCTTTATTCATTTATCCGTCGGGCGCTGTCGAACGGAGACTAAGCTTAATCTTACAAGGTCTCGAGCCGAATAAGTTCTACGTGTAAGAACTGTTCTAACTCACAAACGTTGGACATAACTATATCAGCACATACTTTGTGCTCCGAGTTCGTACGTTGCTATATGACGAATCTCGAATCGAGAATAGAACGACTCGTTTGTTTCTGCAGTTACACCAAAAGCGCGATTAAAACTTTATGTTCTTGCATCCGAAGTACTCTCGATAGATATTAGAAATGTTTATCTCGCCTCCCAATTATTGCGCAACACCCCTGGAACATTATCCGTGCATTGTAGAAAATACAATTATATTGAGATTGCCGTTGCTTTGCGGCCAACTCTGTGAAACGTAAAGAAAAAACTACGAGAATCAGCATGTTTCAGAAAGTTTGATACGTGAGGAAACGCGGATAATTTTGTTTTGTCATCAAATTCCAATTCATTATCAGCGACGGACAAATTACATCGGCAATAATCTGGTAACGATGAACGACGAGAATTTATTATGAGTCGATTTTTTTGGGTCAAGAGAAATACTCCTAGTCGCTAAACAAAACCTTTTTCGACATATTTTAGGCTGAATTCGGAAAGCCTAATATTTTTATCATTCGCACAAATTGATGACTTCACCGATATATGCCATTATTCTCGACAATTTTAAGAAAAAGTCTTTCGACGTTCAAGATGTTGTTCCCGCTCGATTAATTATTCATTCGTGTCGAACAAAAGCATTTTGTTCGACACGAATGTAATTTGTTTTACCGGTCCTGAGACTTGGGTCCGAATTTTAATGTACAGAATATCCGGAAACCTCGAGAAAAACTCGAGTGAATCTGTTTCCGTCGACTAAGCAATTCGCTTGCTCGGTTTAATCTGCCGAGGGGTAAATCTTTTCTATGATTGGCCGCTGCGTCGAACCGAGAACACAAAGTTTTCAGCGGCTTTTCCTCGTACTAAACATTTTTTTGTTACTTTTGACGTTTCTTAATTGCACGATAAGTCGATTAAATGTATAATGTCAGCATAAAATCTGCGATTTAAACGAAATTCGTAATAAAAAAAAATTGATAACAATGGATATTTCTCACAATAACTAAAACAACGGAACGATTTACGAAGAGTTACGCTGCACGATCTTTTCTCCTGACGAAAGTACGAGATTCAAGAGAAAGAGATAGTCTCGCACGAGTGCCGTTTTTCTCGCTTGTTCTTGCGTGTTTTGGGACTCTAATGTTTTGGACGTAGTTACGTCTCGGCGAAAGAGAGTCTCGTTTGTGTTGTTATCCGATCCAAACAGACTTATCGGCCATAAGAGCATAAGAACTTCTCGAAAAATAGTAATAACCGGAAAACCCGAAAGGAGATAAAAAATTTGTTTTATTTTATTTTCTTTTGCTCTTGTATTGTCAAACGTCCATTTGAACATCGAAGTTTACAACATTTCGAAAACGAAAACTCGCGTGCAGGATTGTTCGTTCGATCGCGACGAACGACCCGGTCGTTACTTTGTCTAAATTGAAAAAAAAAAGAACTACATGGAGAAAGAACTTTACGTAACTTACTTCACGCGAATCCTTGAATTACGTCGTTTATTTATCAGTGCGTTCTAAATAATATATTTAAAACCCCACTGGATTTATCAACGATTGAAATATAAAAAAGATTCATGTAACATCTTTATACGACATTTCGAAGGTTAGTTCTAGCGGTTTTTGGATTCGAACAAAAAACAACGAAACGCAAAATTCAATTATATCGTACGGCTGTAGAAAAACTGCTAAATTCACTGGAATATATTTCTGTTGTAATACACTCATTATAATGATAAAAAATAATAGTAATCATCATAATCGCAATATAAACAGATATTACGATTTTTTCATCATTTTTTTACAGATCTAATATGGATGAGAACAACGACAGCTCAAGCAGCAGCAGCAGCAGCAGTTCCGAAGTCGCAGAGGAAAACAACCTACCGAGCAGCAGCAGCAGCAGCAGCAGCAGCAGTTCCGAAGTCGCAGAGGAAAACAACCGACCGAGCAGCAGTGGGTGGGTGGCCGCAAATTTTCTTCAGTTGAGAACTGATAATATCAGGAAACGCTTCAAAAATGCTTCAACTTGGAATCGGAGAAAAAATTCCAACACTAAAGACGACGACGTGAATGGTTCGCATGGTGATGGCGATTCTGCTGAACCGAGTAGCAGCACCGCAACATTTCACAAACTACAGAAACGCATCAAGCGCCGTAGCTATCGGAGAGCTACTTCAGACGATGACGACGAAGCCCCTGAAGTAGCAGCGCAAGAAACAACAGTTTCCGCAATGTCTGAAGATGAAACTGCTGCAAAAACCAACGAAGGTGAAATTCATAGCGATTTTTTTGATTTCTTGAAAAATCATATTTTTTTCTTGAAAGAAAAAAAAACATTCAGAAAATAAACAATATTTAAAAAAAATATATATAATTATTGTTTAAATATATATAAAAAAAAATATTCTTTGTTTTTTGATTTTTTTTTTTGATAATCATATTTCAGTGATATTAATATTAATAGGAATATAATTGATTTTTAATGATATTCAAAAAGTGATGATAACAATAGTGGTGATTTTCTATGAGTTTTTATGTTTTTAATCATTTATGGATTTGCTTACAATTCCGTAAGGACAATTATTTCATATTTTTCATAAACGCATTATTCGGTGTCCGTATGTACCGCAAACATAATGTAAAATTTCAATTTTCAGCGCGATTTTGAGCGATGCGCAAATTTATTTTAATTTTCTCATTCGTAGCAACATTTCGAGAGAATATTTGCGTTTTTGTCGCAGATAATTCGAGTACAGAGTCGGAAGTTCACGAGAAGAAAGACTCCGACGATAATTCGGACGAGTGGATGACTACAGACGAGGAAACGCAAGTAACACGTCTGGTTCTGAAGAAAATCAAACCGAAGTCCACGTTGTCAATAGTGAATGAGGTGATGAATCGACAGATTGGACTAAGCAGGCGATTCGACAAAAAATTATACGGTTCTCTTCATATGGTGGAGCGTTTGAGACTCCTTCATTCGCTGGACGAACATCAGGTAAATAATTCCCATTGGTAATATTTTATTTTAATTAATAAAATGTTGTAACTCCCATTTTAACACAAGAAAAAAAAAAAGTACCATATTTTACAAAATTGCTGCGTATAATTATTACGGCAAATATTGTAAAAAAATTGTATTTATGGCGTATTACTGTTGCAAAAGTTGTATTACTGTACTTTTATGGCGAATTCTTATGGATGAATATTTTTAATAATCAAATATGTAAAATTCAACAGGGCTGTGTCAACACCGTCGAGTTTAGTCGGAAAGGTGATTTGCTAGTTAGCGGATCCGATGATTTAGCGATCATAGTATGGAACTGGGCTACGGGACGGAAAGTCAGATCTTACAGAAGCGGTCACAGGAACAATATATTTCAGGTGATTTTTTAAACTGTCGCATGTTAGAAATATATATACATTTTTTTCTGTAAATATATTTCTTAATCATTGTTTTACGATTTCCGAATGTTTAGGCATCGTGGATCCCCCGCGACGACTTGTCGTTGATGATGACGTGCGCCAGTGACGGTCAGGTGCGACTTATCGATCTAATCAGTGGAAGTACTCGTAAAATGGCTAATCATCGAGGAGCTTGTAACAAATTTACTATCCATCCGGATATGCCGCATATGGCAATCTCCGTCGGCGACGATGGCAAAATATTGTCCATCGACGTGCGCGACGGCGAAACGACGAAGTAAGAAAATTTCCACAACTATTATTTTTAAATCTCTCGATCCTTCGAAGCGTCGGACCGTTACATTTTTTTTTATCAATTATGGTAAAGATAATGATATCCAAAGGAATGGGCGGAAAAATCACAAACGGAGGTATCGAATCTCCGAAGATATTGCGCAATTTTTGTAATTTTTCATCAAATCGCTTTCAATGTGCAGATTATTTTGTGAGTCTGCGGATGTAATACGCCACTCTCGGAGAGTCGAAAAGATGAATATTCAATCATTTTGCAATTTTTAAAAAATTGGCAATTTCATCGCTTTGCTTTTTGCAGACTGGTAACCTTAAAGGAACGAGGAATCCCCGTGCAACTCTACTCGGTTCATTGCAATCCACGTAACGAGAATGAATTTTGCGTCGGAGGTCATTCGGAATCGGTAAAAATCTACGATCGTCGTATGCCCCGCACGCCGTTCTTCAAACTTTGTCCGAAGAATTTGGTACGAAATTTGAATTCATAAAAAAAAAAAAAACAATAGAAATAGTATTATAACAACGAGTTAAAAATATACCTTTTAATTTTTTTCTTGTCATGTTCATTAGGTTGACAACGACTGCGTTCACATTACCGCCGTTACTTACAATTACAACGGAACAGAAATTCTCGCCTCCTACAATGACGATGATATATATCTCTTCGACACGTTGATGCCTCATTCGGGCGGTGACTACGATCATAGATATCAAGGGCATCGAAACAGCAGGACGAGTATGTCGCTTAAATATATTCTGCGAAGAAATTATCTAGAATAAAAAATGTGCATCAACTTTTTTTCATAACTCGTGGATTCTCTCATTTCAGTAAAAGGCGTTGATTTCTTTGGCCCAAAGAGCGAATTCATCATCTCCGGTTCGGATTGCGGAAATGTATATTTCTGGGAAAAAGATACCGAAGCAATCGTCCAGTGTTTGCCAGGCGATGTGCGAGGAGTGGTATGCAATAATTCGTAATTCTTTGTGTATAAACGGAATTCGCAATTTATCAATTTTTGCAATTCCGCGAATGAATCAAAAAAATTCGACGAACGAACTAAAAAGTTGTCTGACTATCGTGAAAATTCCGAAAACCCGGAAATTTTACGAAAATAAATAGCAAAGAAATTCTGAAAAAATTAAACGGAAAGTTGAACCGTTATAATTTTTTTTTTATATTCTGTTTGCGGCCACTTAAACTTCAAATAGCATTTTTTAATTTTCTTTTCTCTATTACAGGTCAATCGCGTAAAAGCACATCCGCATATCCCTGTATTGGCTACCAGTGGTTTAGACGACGACGTGAAAATATGGGTGCCTTCCGCTACGCAGGCACCGGCCCTCTCGGACCTCAAACAGGTCGGAACAATCAGATTTGCTTATTTCGATGTTAATTTATCTACGAGTAGATTTGCAATGTGAATTTTAATATTGATCCGAGCTGTCGCTGATTCCACGATTATAAAAAAAAATTGAATATCCAATTTTTTTTTTTCACAGTGCGTCACCGTAAATATGAATGACCGCAACGATCGCAACTTCTTCCACGTTATATTAGGACATTTTTGTCAGAATCGTGCGATATTCGTAAGTTTTGCCTGAAATTAGAATTAATCAATAATCATTCTGTTTAACTTTTTTTTTTCACTCAAAACATTATTCTGCAGAGGCTTCTGTCTGAAATTCCTTCGGGTACAGCTTTTGATGAGAACGACGACGAGGATTCCGACGAAGATTGAGAGATGAATTAAAAAGCACTGCAAACAACGCGAAACGATCTCGTTAATCGGATGGAAAAAAATTGAGGGGTCAGCTGGCCGCTGTTTCAATGGGGTCGCGAATCTCGTGAGTTGTGTCTCTCTATGAACATTGACCGAGCAAATCATTAAGAAATATCTTATCTTGGCGATGTTCCGATTTTGATTTTACTTTTTTTTTCGACACAACGCAAACGAGATTATTTACGATCGATGAAAGGGAAAACGAATCGAACGGAGTACAGATTACTCGCAAAATGTTATTGTAACGCAGTGAAAATTACAAAAGAGTTATATAAGCAGCGCGGATGATTCACTGTAAAAACATATTCGTTCTTTTTACGCACTTTTTTTAGATAGCAAAAGACATGAGAAGCCGAATTTGTTTTTACAGTGAAGTTTGCATGGAAATTTCGTTGCGGAAAAACATTGAAACATTCATGGCGTTAGTGATTGATGTTAGCGTATAAAACCATTAAAAAAAAAAAAAAAATCGTAATAGGATTACTATATATTGTCGGCGTAACCGAGAAAGCGAGAGAAAGATTTATAGAGTTTTTAAGATGTAATTTAAATGATTTTTCATCAAAGTATGTCGTGAACGATATTTATATTTACGATCCAATAACTGAATGAGTCATATAAAAAAAAATCTCACGAGCGGCTGTTCTTCGAATGAAACGGTATACGAAAGTCGGCAAACGTTTTACCATTACTTAAAAACTCAATTTAAGTTCGCAACCGAAGCTTTAATGATTTTTAAAGATTTTGAACGGATGTAAATCGGAAGTGATAAATTTCAACTTCACTACCGTTAAGAGTGTGAAAAAAAAAACTATTCTAACGTCGCGTACGTCAACGAGAGTCCTATAAATGAAGAATAAAAAAAAGTCTAACATGACGCGACAACATTGATGGATCTGTAATTGTTAATTCGCGTATAAAAAATGTATAAAAAAAAGGAACTAAGGAATACCATTAGTTTTTTTTTATGTAAGTTTAAATTTGAATAAATCGTTGGTTTCTATTAAATAACGAGTTGCAATGAAAACAAATAGAAATAATGGTATTTAACACCGAATATATATTACGTATTTTCGCTGAGTCATCGAAATAGTTTATTTCGTCGCTCTAAAAAATACCAATGGAATGGGCGAGACCCGCATAAATGTGTAACGTTGTTGCGCCCAACAGAAGCGTCGTGACTGCCTTTATAAGCAGCGTAGACCAGGGTCCGGCGAGCAAAAGGGAAGTCAAAAAGTCGAATATCAGAGGCCTGTAGACGGTTAGCAACAGCATTCCAACGACGATAGGTACGAGTCCTCGACGCAGATCGTGTCTCGACCAGAGCCACACAAGGGTGGCCGTCGCTATGTGTTGCACCTGAAAACAATTTAAATTACGTAATCGAAATTCAAATAAATTTTTTTTTTTTTTTTTCATGAAATAAAAAAAAAAAAGATCGAGAGAAATCGTAAAATAGATTGATAATTAACATACTTGCTAAAGTATTAATGAAAAGTTATGTGAATATTTCGGGATTAGAAAAAGAAAAATCAAATTGTTACCAAACTGATGTTGGACTCGAGACTCTTCTGAATGTATTTCCAGTCGAATTCGGCGCCTCGCGCTCCGACCCAAAGAAGCAGAAATCTCGTTAGCAAAACCTCGGCTCCCGCCCAGCCGATTCCCGCGGTCAAAACTTTTGCGTGACCTTTGCCGGGAATTCCTTTCAATACTAACAATATTCCAACGAGATCCGCGAGGTCTATGGAATATTTCAAAAATTCCTGAAAGAGAAAAAAAAAAATACAAATAATTTTTTTCGAAAATACAAGTCAAAACAGTTATAATTCTGTTGGAATTGGAGCTTTCAAGTGAATCATAACGTTATGAGTTTACTGAATATCTTCATGTAGTTAATAACTTATGTTGGAAGTTTATCCGATTATTACTGTACCCCAACTGCAAAGGTACAGGAAAGGAATGGCCAAAATATCAATGAATTATTATTATTATTATTATAATACGAATTTGTATTATTTTTATAATTTTTTTGGGACAAAATCTGTGCGCCAGATACATGTTTCAGTATATTTGTAATGTAATAAACTTGTAATAAGTAGAGTTTTCTCAGAGTTAATCTCGGAAGTATTTATTCTGGAATACTTTTAACATCGTAGAGTTGCAATGTGCTATGATTGTTTGTATTTTGGTAGAGTTTGTGTGGAATCTCGTATTTTAGTACCGTTATTACAGAGTATTTAATAGATTTGGGATTTAATTTTTTTTTCGCGTAACTTACGCCAAAGACGTTGAATCCTTCTTGGCCTACGTTGTCGGCGGTTGGGAAGAAAGTCGCGAGCGCAAGCATTTTAACGAGTTGGGTAAATATGTAAATTCCACCGGCTTGAATACATTTCCAAAATGCTCCATACTCGGATCTGTTGAGACGAAAACAAATTATTAACGCGATTAATCCCCTAAAGAGGTTAAGATTTTGACACTTTTTTGTTATTTTTCGGTGTTGCGACTATGAAACTTACAAACCCGAGTATTTGTAGGTTAAATAATACGGCACGTAAACTAATGCGACACAATTTCCAAAATGATAAAGCGTCATTTTTTCAGTGATGAAAACTAAATTATCCTTTTTATAAACGACGAATTCGTAACCTAGAATATCGTAATCTAATTAACTAGCGGCCTGACGAGTCACTGACGACATTCTCGATCCCACCTCACGAGACATAAAAAAACTTTCACGTTCCGCCACCTGTGCACAAATTTTGTTCGCGGGCTTTTATTCCGCTAGATGACGCTTCCATATATTTCTTAGCAAGTCGTTACTTCGTATTTGAAACTTTCCTTCACCTTCACGCGTGTTGACTTTGAGAAAAAACAAATATCAAATATTTGCATCATTTATATCTATAAACATCGAGAGTAGTCGGGAATAACAGTTCGAAGTAAATTTGCAACATTTCGACGGTTTCGGGTGCGTATCCGTCATTCGCGGTATCCGTGTTTTTATTTGAGAAAATTCGCCGGTCAGTCGTGTTTTTTTGTATAATTTCCGAAGAGATATCGATCAATCGTACGATTTTGTAAGCGAAAAGTACGTATATTATTTTCGTTTTGATAGTTTTTTTCGTCCCTCGATAACCCCATTTTGTCGCGAGAAAAATGATCGAATGGTTTTTTTTTTATGCGCAACTGTCCCCCTCGTCTTTTAACCCCTTCAGCCAAAAGGGGTACGGCACCCCTATCATCCATAAAAAAAAGGGGTAGTTGCTAAAAAGGGGTTCCAAAGACCGTAGAAATATTGACCGATTTTTTCATCGAATTATTTTTTATTTACAAAAAAAAATAATAATTTTTCTTCCAAATTGGTTGACACGCTATCCAAATGTCTTTTTGTTTATTAAATAAAAATTGTAAAAAAAAAAACATCTTTTAAGACGATCCAAAGACATAAAAAGAATTGTAGAGATAATAATGTATATGGAAGCTTTTGGACAATATTTTGCCAGCCAAAGAGTGAAATTTTGTGGGACACACCCTTTGGGGGTTTAGAATATTGAACCGGGGAACGCTCTCCGTCTTGCAGTTGGCTGAGAGATTGAGAGCTTTGCGAACGTAGAATCTCTTTCCAGTCACCCCGACGTGGGAGATTCTTCCAGGGATTGGTCCGGAGAGACTTTCTGATTGGTCGATGATATATACCAGGGTGCCGGAGAGTATTCGTAGTCCCTTTGCAGAAAGGGTGGTTCAGTTACGCAGGGACTGTAGCCGACGGTCCTTCCAATACTATCCTTTCTGTAAAAAAAAAAGAAAAAAACTCTGCATGTGGTATACCAGTCAGTAGTCGTTGGGCAGTCGAAGCAACAAGAGCTCCGCCTCTGGTGCTTCATTGTTAAACGTTCACATTTTACATTTTTAAATTGTTATCGGAGTTATTGCATCGAAGAGTTCTATTTGTTATTTCAATATTTTTATGATTTTAAGTAATTGCGGTAACAATTTTTTTTTTTTTTTTTACGCAATTAGAAGAATTTTTTTTTCAAAGGGATACAATAAATTGTGACTTGTGCACCGTGGAAAAATGGAAATAACAATATTTACCTGAGGATACGTCGCTTTGAAGTTTATACTATTGATAATAAATTAATTTTTTGGTATGTATAGATGAGGAAAATTAATTATTGGGATATTCAATTTTTTTGTAATAAAACTTTTTCCACGTCAAGCATAGATTTTTTATCCATTCTGCTGAGCAGAAAACAAATGTTGCGCAGAAGAAATCGTTCCATTTATTGCAGAATAAAAATATATTTCATTTCAATGAATTTTTCAATTTTTCTTTTTTTTTTCAAGTGCATTTCAATGAAATTTTTTAATCTGAAATTTTCATTTATATTATAAACAATGAACAAATTTGTAGCTTTGTATAGATTACGAAAAGAAAAAAAAAAACATAAATGTCGCACAATATTTCAGCTTATAGTAAAAAAGTATTGTTAATTTCGGTAAACTTCATCAGCTTAAAACTTCAAATTATTTTTCTTGAATGGAAAAACTTTATCTTACTTTTTACTCATTTCCATTTGTTAATGATTATCATTAAAAAATGGATATTATAAATTACAATCGTTGGTTCAGTCACTTAAAAAATTACCGTTTTTTGTGTTTTTTTTTTTTTTCGCCACTAGAAGCAACGACTTTAATCATAGCAATAATTATTGGCGAATTTTGTTTGCATCTATATAAAGCAGATTTAGCGATCATCCAATTCGCGTTTAAATAACGAGTACAGTATTAGCTGCATAATGGGTAAAAAAGTTCAAGTTTTTAGTGAGAAACAGTCTGGTCGCGTTGAGTTCGCGTTATTTTAGCCGTAAAATAATATATAGCATATCGCATCTGCACGAGATTTGCTTTTTGTATAGAATAAAAAGGGATAGAAATTTCTCCGATGCATTCGCCCTTTTTTTTCACCCCTTCTTCGGAGGGATGGGACGCACCCTAAAAAAAGGGTAAATCGAAGCTACTGATCGTTCGAACTGAACGTCAGTTCTTCACATGATGCGTCGGACCTTAAAAAACGGAGTCAAAAAAAATCCGGCGACTCCGATAGTACAAAGTAACATTCATTTTTTTGTAACAAAACGAAGAAAAAATCTTCTAAACGTAGAAAAATGGAATTGTGCTCCGTATATTTATAAATTTCGTTAATATACCTATTATCTCTTCGAAGGTAAATTTTTTACCCATTTATATGTATTTAAGTCGAAAAGGAGGTGTGGCTGAGCCGTAAAAAAAAAAAGAAAATTTTCACTCTCCCCAACACCACCCCCGTTAGATTCGAAGCTTGAGGCGAGTTGATACAGGCGAAGGCAATGGGTGGAGTCACGGCGTTCCCTCGCGCTTTGCATCTTTTAGAATGCGTGGAAGGGTTCAACAGTCTTCTTTGAACTTTCGTTGGTGTCAGACAGATGTGCCACTCTCGCTGTTTAATACATTTTACACAGTTTTTAATAAAAAACACAAATTTTGTGCATTTCTTCTTTCGATTTTTCGCGATTATAAAAATATTTAAGAAACGTCGACTCTCTCTTTCTCTTTTTTTTTTATAGATTCACATCTATAATATCTTCGGTTAACTTTAAACAGGAAGTTTTGAGTATTACGGTAATTCAATGATTTCGATTATTTTAAATATTTGGGTGAAAATATACTTACGCGATGTTCGCCACGATTGCTAGAAAGAAAAAAACCGTTTTCGCTTTTTCTTATTTTTTTTTTTACGAATAGCGATCTATAAATTTATTTGGTGAAATTGGACAAAAAAAAATGTATTGACTTGCTAACTTTATGATTTTCCTTTTGTTATTTCTTAAATATTTACCAGAAATATTCGAATGCGATGTACGAAACCGCGGTGGGCGGATGCGACGGCCGTCGGAGGCGATATTCTTCGCAGAGGAAGCGAAGAAAAAGTTTACGGATAAAACTGCTACGTTCTTCATTAGTCGAGGCTTCGAAATGGTAAGTTATTCTACGGTAGAAAAAATTATAATTAAATCTCTAATTCGATAATTAAATATCAATATATCGCTGCAACTATCGAGGATCTTGTAAATTTCCACCGTGGCGCGTCTCGTGCCGACTGCAGTATTTTATCGCTGACTGTTCCTTCATTTACGGAAATATTTTCGCTACAAAACTACTATATGTATGGATACTTTTTTGGCTTAAATTATTATCGTGGATTCTTTTCAAGCGCATTACATTTTTTTTTCAAACAATATTTTTTTCTGCGTCGATTTTAAATCGTACATATTCTGTCATTTCGATTTTACTATAAATTAGACGAAAGAATATTTCTTTTTGACAACGCAGAGGCAACCATGAAGACATCGCATACGCTATATTTATGCGCGGTGTATTAAAGAGGTGTTATAATATTAGTGATGTTTAAGGAGTCCAAGTGTGAAAAACTAATGCAATACTACATCGTAAAAAAATAGCAATACCGCATAACGAATGCCTTATTTATTTCCATAATAATTATTGAAAATTTCGGAATTTTCCAAAGATTAATGGACGTTATAAATCAAATCGGTGCGCGTCAGAACGTTTGCAGTTTGATAAAAACGAAAAAGAATTTTTTTTCCGGGTTTGGCGCAAATTTTTGTGCCAAATATTGCGCTATTAACAAAATTAGAGGCCATATCGCAATCCATACGAAACTGCAGATCGGATATCATTTTTAACGGACAAGTAAACACATTTTTCACCCAACAAATTTCTTATAAACGTGACGATATTTTGTATTTTCAAAAACGGATATCTCCGTTTCGACGATATTTTCGAAAGGAAATGGAGATATCTATCATCTAATATAAGGAAAATAAGAGGTAACTGCGTAAGATAGGATATTTCGCGCGCTCGTAGAATTATTTTTCGAGTCGTTTCGAAACGATGAAAAACGAAAAAAAGAAAAAACAACCATTACAAAGCAGTAATTTTATGACATTTTTTTTCTTCTTTTAATCGCCGATTTCCGAAAAGTTTTTCGGACCACATAATACGATGTATTTTTTTTCGCTGAAAATATCGCAATTCCCTTAAATCGAAAAACGTCGGATGGTCAAGTTGCATTGGAGAACAAGTTACGAACTCTGCAGAGGATGGCGCCAAAAGCTCCTACTTTTGCCCGTCTCCTCATCCCAAATATCGACTGCGGTCTCTTATTTCAACACATAATCGCGAGATGTCGTTCCATTGCACATTGCACGATATTATTTCTAAAAATAAATCACCAATAGTGAAAATTTCATTTATAAAAGAAAGTCTGGTTGCATGTTGTTAATCTTATTTTTTATAGAATTCTGATAAGGTAATGCATTTCGTCAGAATGTGAAAGCATATTATACATTCTGACGACTATGTGGTGAAAAAAACGACCATAATAAATAAAAAATTTAAATTACGTGCAAATGAACACATTAACGTTTATTTCAATGAATCAGCCGAGATTTGCAATCTCAATTTCTATTTAATCGTGTATACAGCAGTAGCAGCTTTCCGATTTTTCTATCGGAGATAAACTTTTTTCTTTAATATCGTTTTATCGCTCGGTGAATCTTGCTAAAATGTTTACTCGGGCATCAAAGCCAACGGGAATTGTGGTCCTCTGCGTTTACATTGAGTCCACGTTGGGAGGGTCCGAAATCCTCAAAGTAACGATATATTCCAAGGGGGGGTACCCTTCAAACGTTCTCACTCCCGGTCTCCACGTTTCATTCTTTTTTTTCTTATATCTTGTATCTCTGCAAGCTTTGCCTCTTTTTTTCTTCGTCGTGTTCGCCTCGTTGCTACTACAACGACGACGTTGTGTTTGCATTTCTCTCTCAAGGGACCGCGCAGACGTGCAATTTCGAAAAGCCGATTTCAATTCCGTTTCCTTTTCAGGAGCGTAGAAGGAAATCTCGAGAGCTGCCGCAACGACGACGCGCGCTCTATTCCCGAGTCTCTCCTCTCTCGTCTCCTCTCCCTCTCTCTCTCTCTCTCTCTCCCGCGTTCCTTCCGAGTCCGCGAGAATCCGACGAGGGTGAAAGAGTCGGCCCACTCGGGGATTACGAGAATCGTATATATACGGCCTGGAAAACACGTGAGAAAATCCAAGATTCCTCTTTCGTCCTTGTGGATTCAGCATTTTCTACTTTTGTACAATTTTCTGTCCTCTTGCTCTACATCTCTGATCTTTCTCTCCCGAATAAAAAAAAAATTTAAATGCCAATTTTTTATTCGAATTTTCGGCCAAAAAAAGTCTGAAGAAATTTTTCAGTTTTTTAAATCGGAACCATTTTATCTTTCGTTCGATTATTCGATCATAATAATGCGAATTTATTTCGAAAGATTGCAATATTTTGATAGTTGGATTTCTTAGCAGCGATAGTAGTAGTGGTAGTCAGCGCGGGGTTAGAAATGGGGAAGAATGGAGTTGACGGGGCGAAAATCATGAAGCCCGGAAGCGGAAACGAAGCTCATCGTTATACCGCACGGGAGTCGGCTCTGCCTCAACGAGCACGTCACTCCTTGCGTTGCGGAGGGTCTTATAAAGAATTGCGAATTCCTTCCGAGACAGTACCGATTCTTGATATTTTAACAATAACTTTCCATTGTTCCGCACAAGTTTTGTTGCCAATTATGTTTCAACATTTTATCAATACAAGTTGCAGAGTAACAAATTGATTATAATTGAAGACGTGGATGAACGTGAGTTGTAGAAGTGCTTAAGGTGAGGTGATACAACTCGGTCGGTAACAAAAACTGTAATCCAAATTGCTCTGCATAGGATGGTTTTATGCATAAAAGACGAGATCGTTGCTTTCCGTGAAACAATTCTGCAGAGCTACGTTCTCACCTTTTATCCGTAAGTCGAAGCGTGACCGAGAATTTAAGGATCTGACTAGTAGCTCTGTCTCTTTCGCACATATACAAGTTTCACATCACCTTAAGTTGTCGGATTAGTCGAACTCTCATTCAACGACGCTACCGCGAGTGGCGCTGACTGCCGAACAAGTAGCGCGCAAGTATAATAGACGTTGCGCTACGAGCGCTCGTAGCGGTAGCGTCATTAACTAGTCAAATGAAAATCGCCTATGCAAAATAATCGAATGGAGATTTCTTCATCGCGATTTCGCCCACATGGATCATGAATAAAGCTTTTCGTTATGGTAGCCGCAGTGTTGATGTGGGTACAAAAAATGTGTATCGTTGGAGTTTCGACTGTACAGAATCTTCTGCGTATTATTCCACGGGGATTATAGTTAAAACAGATTAGATATGCAGAAATAGGTGGTTGTCGACAGGAAGTACGCAATACTTTAATTGTTTAATGACTATGATAGTCGCTGCCTGGAGCTTTTCATTAGTTTGCTACTGGTGTTCCAACTTTCCCGTATTACGATCGATATTACTTTTTACGTATTACGATCAGCTTCGATCTTTCTTGCATACGACGGTAGCGCATAACGCGTGCTATGTTTTTCATTTTCCAACAATATTTACAGAACAGACTCGTCATATTTGTGTTGCTCGTGTCTTCGCAACGGGGTCGACAGCCAAGGAAAATAAAAAGATCGGCAGTTATTACAACAGTCGGGGATTACATGGTTTATTGGGTGAAATTTGTAACGGAGGGATAGAAAAGTCGTAGGAGTCGTTTATTTTGCAAGTGACAAAAGTCTACACGACGTAGAAGTCAAGGGGTGGGTACAGGGGGGTTATTCGGTAACGAAAGAGCTACGAACGATGTTTTCGCTTTTCCCTGGCGTCTATAGATATCGCGTTGTGCCACCGGCACATAAACACATTTTTATATGACACAAGCGTAGATATATTTCTCTCTCACCCTACGAGAAAGTCGCGACGTGTTTTCAAAGAGAGCGACGTTCTTTGTTCCCTGCTGGTGGATATACGCGCAGCAGCAGCAGCAGCAGCAACCCTGGCCAGTCTCGTTGTCTTCCTCGTAGTCGAGGTCGTTCGACCATTGGTATTCCGACGTCGCGAGGCGCCTTCTTCTATCCCCTGTTATAGGGGTTGCGCAGCTCGCAATCCCTCGTGCATATAAGGTTGAGGGCGGATCGGGGGAAACGGGGGTGTTGAGCGAATTCGTTATCTTTTTCTTTGAGACGTATTTTCGCATGGGTACTGCAATTCGTGCATCGTGCTTGAAAATCTTCGCGGAAAATCCTATCTCAACATCATTGACGAAACCTGTTTGAAGATCTTCTGAAAAATGTATAAAAAATTCGAAAAATCCTATTTGAAATTTCTATGTAAAGATATTCCTCGATTCCATATCAAGTTCCTTTGAAAAATCTTATTGGAAACGTCTATGTGAAGAAATTCAAAGATACGCCGTAATATATCTTCCAAAGATTCTGCGATGATTTTTTGCCTGAAGATTTCACTTTTTTTTTTTTCGAATATGACTTTTTTTTTTCTGCTGATCTTCAGAACTTTCCGAGTTGGCAACATTCTTTTAATGTCCAAGACTTAATAAAAATGCTCGTAAACAGCGTATACATAAGCGAAGATTGGTCTCATCCATGGGATACCAGATCTACTTTGTAAGGACGGCGGAGTAAAGTGCCTCACACGAAACTCCTTTCAGGCCAGTAAAAACTTTACAGCGCTTAGTCCCTTCCTTCCTTCTCGACACTTATTATAATGAACGCAAGAAATAATTATCTCATGAATACATTAGTTTTAGTATCTTCGGACGCGGAACAGACCGTAAAAGCGTACCGACGAGAATTTTCAGTGCTTCTGCAGTCCGCTATAAACCTTATAGCATATCTGGGCGCCGTCGTAATCATCGATTTGGTTACGTCATCCCCCCCTTACCGGTATCTACAGTTTTCTTGCAACCAAATTTTTCGATTTTGTTTCGATAATTTTAATGAAGGTGACGCGAAACGCTGACTGATTCATTTACCCTCTCGTATGGCTTACCTCCACGTAAACAGTCTAATCGTGTTGTTATAACATGAACATTTTTCATGAACCTTTTCGAGACCATCTGTGATAGGAAATGGTGGAGAAAAATTAGACTTTGATGCCATCGACAAAACTTTATTGCATACCAACTGAATGGCAACAAAACTGTTGATGTCCCAAGATCGATAATTTTAAGCTTTTTTGGTTAAACTAATCCGTATTTTGACCGCAATGGTCTAGTTTTTGGGTCTAAATTCACGTACAATACCGATATCGAAGCGCGGAAAGTGTTCTCTAACCGCGACAGACATTGTCTTGTTAATAGCTGAGACATATCACATTTGAATCGTTGTTCGAGTCTAAAGTCAGCCGGCAGTGTGACGCGATCATTGTGGAGGATTGGAATGCTCAGAGGCATCCAGCTTCTCCTACTAATGCTAATTGCGTCGCGATTGTATGTGGTGTCAAGAAATTCTTGCTATTCGGAGCCCCAATTGGTTGTCTGATTTAGAAGTCCATTGATTCCTCCGGCAATTCGCGTCGGAATCTCCATCCCACTCCCGCACCAAAGATCGGCGTAAGTCCTCCATGAGGTCCAGGCTGCACCTGACCTTCTCCACGGATGAATACATCATTGCTGAATTGGTGTTCAACTCCAAATCCAGCCTGCGGTGTGGCGTGACCGCGGTAAATATTCGCACCTCCGAAAGCATCGAGCTTTGTTCTGCCGTTGTCGATAAGGCGGTGATTGTAGTTGAGGTCGATGGTAGGATGTCTGTCCGGACCACTCATGGGTTGTGAGCCGTGGACGCTTATAGATCCCTGTGGCTCCTCAGGCGATTCCCGTCGAAACCGAAAAGTCTGTAATATAATAAGAACAACATAGCATATTGCTACGAAAAGGCCTATTTGGATTGTATGATTATGTGCATTTTGCGCTTACGGGCAGTTGGTACGGCCTCGGGAATGTAGGCGGCAGTTGTGGTATCGTTGGCCTCTGCAACACGATAATATCAATGCCATAGAATCCTAGAAAACCTCCCTTATGATTCCGCGATTCGTTGACTTTCATTTACACTTACCGGCCATCCGGGTTGTCCGGGGAACATGGGCGGACGTGGATAACCGGGAAACTGTGATGTAATAAAAACAATTTTGTTAGATTTCTAGAAAACGCTGAGTATTCGGCATTTTTAGAGCAAAATTTGGTTTGCAATGTACATAGAGTACCTGCACGTGGGCAGCTATATACATTTATAGTTTCTAGAAATGGTGGTGTATGAAATAGCAGCTCAGTGCACATTTTTGGCACACGTTACAGGTCAACCTGTTTTTTCAAAAGTTTTTTCGAATTTCTGGCATTAGTTTTTTTTTTTTTTTTTTTCGAGAAATTGCCGCAAAAAACTACATTTTTTATAACATTCTTAGATTTTGAAAATTTCTGCGTCAGAAATATTTATAATTCTGCCAGAAAGTGGTTTGGAATGTTACATCGATTTCAAGGCATGCGGTGGGTTGTGTCTCAAAAAGGGTCAAAGTTGTATAGTTCGGTAACTTCGTTGGTACTTACCGGGGCGGGTCCGGGTGGTCTGGGGAATGTTGGTCCCGTGGAGCCCGGAAAATTGGGGGAAAATTGTGCCTGCACATTGCAAGCAATGGCGCAAAGCACGGCGAGAGAAAGCTGCAGACTCGTCATTTCTGAAAAATGTATGATACGTCAGCAAATATTTGGAAACTTAACTGCGATTCAGATTAAATTGCTTACTTTCAGACAGAATTTCACTGTAAGTACAAGATATCGTAGCCAATGCTTACCGTTTTATTCGATGCTTTCACCGACTCGATAGTTGAGAATATCAAAACGTTCGAACATCGCGCCTTTTATATCCAAGTTTTCTGACCAATATTTACCGCTCGGGGAACTCCTTTTCCTTTCTGCTGATGTGTCGTTGTTGTATGGAATCCCCTTTGCTCAATATACATATGCTACTTGCAATCATTTCTCTCTTAGACAGACCGCTGTCTTGTGAGTCATTCTCTGATAAATGTATGCAGATCGAACCGCGGGTCAACCCGACGGGAGGGGGAAGATAAAGTAAATTTTTTTTAACTGTCCATCTTTTCCCGTGAGTGATTCCCCTAAACCAAAACATCGCATATCTTCGATTTGTCAATTCATTTACATATAGTCGCGAAGTTTTCCTAAATATGCTAAATATCTCTACGGTTTTCAATTTACTGTGCATTAATTTTTGATTATCGGTGTACATGAAATTAAATATACCAATTTATGCATAAAAACTTTCAATACCAGCAATTCCAGCGATTTCCAGCAATTTTTTTAAAGTACCGATTTTCTCCTCTGATATTAACATTTATTCCGAGGATTATCGGGAGGACGTGATTAATTTTATATATCGAAAAAAAAAAAAAATCAATATGTTTTTTCAATGATCTGCATGAATGGGACGACTCAGATAAGGAGCCTCGCTGCAGCAATGTTTTCTTTTCTTCTTGCTCTCCGCTCCTTCGTTTAGCCATATCAATGGAAAGGCTTTATGTTCACGTTGCTAGAGTTCCACGTTGCTCCTTACCTTGTCCCAACGCCTGGCAAGTCTCGTCGTTCAGTGGACGGGGATGTCACGAGGTGATTGATCGCCTTTCTCGCGACACCCTCGCACATACCGCCCTATACTTCGCTGTATGCGATGGGGTTGGCAGAGCTCGTTTGCGAAAAACCCTTTCGGCCTCTCGCGCGTATACGTTGGATCACTCTTGGGGGATCACGTTCGACCTACCGACCGTTACGCGGGACATGCATCACCGTCCTTTCGATTCTTACCGTTTTCTCTTCGCTCCTTTAACTCACACTATCCGCTTTTCTCCCTCTCTTCGTCATCTATCCCCCTTTGCCGAATGTTCAACGTCCCTTGATGCATCGAGTTTGCTAAGATTTCATTCGCGCATTATCGGCAAACTCACTAATCTCTATCTCGCGTCGACCATTTGAAAGTTTGAACTTCGTTTCGCGATATATGAGGAGACTGATGTCGGCTGGTAATCCAAGTGACGAGTTTCAAAGGAAAGTTTTATTTTTTTCTTTTTGTACTTTCATCTTTTTCAACATTTTTTCCAATAAGGGACGATCTTCGTCGAGTTGGAGCAAAGGTTCTAAGGTGTTTTTAGTTCAGAGATCTTAGTTGAGCGATTTTCTTTACTGTTGACAACACCCTTGAAGCACTTTGGTGAGAGAGTTGACGCAGCGATTTCAGGCGAAAAATCGTGTTTGTTTTTTTACTTGGGTATTCTTTTTAGCTATGAAAAAAAGTAAAATACGTTTCTTTTTACTCTCAAATCATTGGATTATCACTTTAAGTAGAGTCTCTTTTAAAGTACTTCCCTTGAGACATTTTTTTATAATGGCCTTCATTTTTGCCCGTAGTCCTCGTATATATAGTTGAGTGCAATATTTCTATCGATTCTCGAGACTGCTGGCATCGGCAATTTTTTAAAAACTTTTCCGATATGCAGCCTCTCAAGTCTCCCTTTCGATCTTGAGATTTCGAGCGTTGAAGCCTACGGGGAGGGGTGAGAGGGGAGAGAGGGGCGGGGGGGTCAAGATCGCCTTCCTCATCATCCTTCTCGGTAGAAACTAAGGGGCGCGAGGGGGTAGAAGCTTCGATGGATATTTTTTATTCATGTGACGTGTTTGAGGGTGCGGAAAAAAACACATTCTGTCGATCTCGAGTCGACGGTCCAGAGGTAGCCATACAGAATTCGCACGCGCCCTCCACCGGGCTTCGCCAATTTTAAAATACCCTTGGAATATCTTTTTCCTTCCTCTCGTCCGACCCCACGCGAATAATACATAAGCTTTGGGAATAAAAAGTAAAGGCCGAGGAGAAACGGACAGAAAATTCTTATCTTTCGATAAGAAGTTTCAGCCAATTTTTCTATCTATATATTATGTATATCTTATCAGTCAAAATGATAAATTAAAATAAATATTGGCAATGGCCATACATTTTTTCCTCTGGAAAAAGTAAATTTTAATTTTAATTTGACTTCAGTACTTCTTTGGGATTCAAGCGTTTCGCGCGCTCGCGAAATTCAACGCCTTAACACCGATTCAGAAATTGATTTCGGTAAAAATCGCCTCTTAGTGATTGTAAAAAATGTCTAAGTCAAAATTAATATATCGATATTGGAAGATTTTGCGTGTAATCCGCGTATTAAATTTCAAATAAATGTGCTTTACTTCAATTTTATAATAAAGTTTATCATTTTACTACAATTTCTAACAAATGGTGCTTTGCAAAGTATTTTTTAGTTTACAGTTCTTAATACTTACATTTTTCAAATTAACTGTCGATGTTGCTAAAGTAAAATTTTCGAAAGCACTAAATTTAGAGTACTTTATTCTTCCTCCTCGTATTTGTTTTTATTGTATAAAGCAGAGATGGACTTATTATTGCAAATTAAGCCGAAGACCATTTTTTTTTTTGTACTTTGTAAACGTCAATCGATAAAGCTCTTCGGCTAATTAATTGTTAACGCGAATATTGAAGGGAGACAATGATTACCGAGCGCGCGAGAATATACAGTAGAAAGGGAAAAAATGAGGAAGAAAATAAGAGGCAGATAGCTGCAACGGATTCCCGTGGGACGTGCTCGCTCCTCGCTCCCCGGCTTTCGACTTTCTCAAATATTTAACGACGACGGTATCCAATTTTGTCTCTCAGACCTAAGTACAAAGATATAGCGCACCGAATGAATCAAATTTGGCTCGATAGCTATAATAAAATAAATTATAAAAGATAAAATAAAAAAAAAAGATTCAAAAAGTAAATTGTACAAAATAAGAATAATTAATTTGATTATTTTCGTGTTTGAATAAAAAATCATATTTTTTTCAATTCATTTCTAATTTCACGTGTTTCGTTTTTTTTTTTTTTTTTTCATTTTCATTTCCATCGAAAACGAAAAAAAAAAGAAAAAAATACGCTACGATTCGCGTATATCAGAATTTGGAGACCCTTTCTATGTTTATGTTATAACTGCACGATACGTAAGATTGTTTCCATGGGGTGTGTATGTAAGGGTGTTTTTCGCTGGTGATGGTGATATCCAAGCAGCCGGGGAATGAGCTTGGAACGCGTTACGGGTCATAAACCATCCTCAGTCACCGGTAGGAGGTTCTCTACAATGCAACGCGCGTGGGGGGGTTGGATGCGGGTCTTTCTTTCTCTCTCCATATCTCTCTCCTTCCTATCTTTCCTCCCCCCTCCCTTTTTCATCTACTGTCACGCTTTCCAGATGCGTGTCTTCTCCGCGGGAGGTTGTTTACTGCTTTCCCCGCACTTTTAAAGTAATAGAATTGCTATCCAGAGCGCGTTTTCTATACGGATGGAGGTGTAACGAGACACCGTTCTACCCCCTCGTTCCTTCACTTCTCCATATATATACTATATACATATCCTCCTTTCGTCTCTCGAAGAGTTGATGGCGTCTCAAGAAGAATCGATGACTCTACTCTTCATCCTTTTTTTTATTTATTTCCTCGTATCCATTTTTATACATTTTATTTTAACCAAAAAATGTGCCGTTGTTGAGACTCGGCCGGTAAGTAAACTGTATCCCTGATTTCACCAAAGACAGGTTGTTGTTTTGAACAAAAATCAATTAACGATTGTCCGTCAATTACGCAATGGACGCTGATTTGTATTTGCCGGATAAAATCCATTGCGGTGGAGCAAAAACGGATGGAAATCTATTATCGACCGAGTGCTTTTCTGCTGTTGGCAACAAAAATTGCAATTCGGGATTTTTATTGAGCGCCGATCATTTCCGAGTCGAGGAAAATTTGTCAAGGAATCGGAAGTGGTGTATCCGTTACGATAGAATTTTTATTCGATCCAAAAAGGATGGAAAAAAAATTACAGTTTTGGTTACCGATCGGGTATAAGTAGAGGAGCGAAAGAGACATTTCCGCATCATCTGGACATCGGAGTCATTGATATATGTTCATTCGTTTTTACTCACTGTGCCGTTTGCACGTTTCGTGCGTCGAGAGATAAGAAAGCGATGAGAAAACGAGGGCACGCACTTTATCATCATATTGCCGCGATGCCTGCGGAGGGTTTGATGCAGCAAACCCCTCTTCAGGTTGAGCACCACGGGGCGCGTGTAATATGAAGATAAGATGTCCCCCGTGAGCCCATAGCTGACCCTCGATCACGGATTATGTTGCCATCTAAGCCCGTTGCCGCAGCTTCGGGGGCTCCTCGAGTAGACTTCCTCCCCCTACTGGCGAAAATATCGCATACGAATATATAACCCGCAGCAGCAACGTCCCTTGCGTTTCTCAGGAAAAAATGCCAAAATTGTCCATTGCCTATGGTCCTTTAAGCATTCGAAGCTTAATGAGTTTTGTTCTATACGCAATCATAAATGAAATGTTTGAAAAGACACAAAAAAGGGATGATACAAATTTGATAATTCGAATCCCTTTTTTTTGGAACTTTCGTCTTTTTTTTTTAAACTTGTTAAATTAAAAATACCCAAGGAATTGTCACAGACTCTCCTCCCCCCTCCCCCCCTTGACTCGGCATAAGATATAGTGGGGGAAAAAGGTATGATTATTTTTTTTTGTTATTCAAGGAAAAATGAAATTTAATAATGTTGAGAGGTTGGGACATTTTTTGGGACGGTTTGCAAGAGCTGGTGATACGGTCAGAAGTCGAGGGGAAAAAAAGTCGACAGCTTTCGATAAATATAGTTACGTACGCGGGAGTGATCGGTGAGGGATGACAGGCAAAATGGCACAGATCCTTGCGCAGCCAACCCCCCGCTTATGATTTTTTAACACGAAACGTTTTCACGGCCTTATGGCGTAAAGCGTGTAGTATATTATGAAGCGCGTGTGTCGTGTTATTTTAGAGGGGTGACTGAGGACCTTTTTTTTATGAATCTACCAGTACTTTCTGTGGATGCGAGCATTGGACAGGGAAAACTTGGGGTATGAGAGTGTATATCTAACACGGTCGCCCTGTTAAGAGTTATTCCGATCGTGTAATGGTCCTTCTGTTTCTTGCTAAAACGTAAACTAAAACTAAAATAAAAAAACAGACGAATGCGAGCGTAAGATGTGGTTGAAATTCGCCTAAACCTTAGCAAATCCTATATTCTCAAAAATACAATTTATTATATATATTCAATGAAATTCATTTAATGTATTCAATACATTATGGTCTCTCTATGGCGTACGATCGAGTTATTGCATTTTTTATAGTACTATTTATCTATTAATGCGCGTCAAAGAGCAAATGGATCGTTCGTCGAAGAATCGCTAATAAAGAAAAGATTAAAAAGTAATGAAGAGTGCGTCAAGTAAGTTTAGTCTTTTTTATCTAAAATTCGGTTCCATTTATATAGATTTACAATGCATTGAAGATTCCATGCTGACGACCGCAGTTTTTTTTTTTTTTTTTTCATAAAAAACGATGAATGGTCGATGCGCTCCCACGAGAGGGTCGTGGGATCACAGTTTACCTCGAAGTGCGAACGTCACATATCGTAATAAAATAAATTAAAGTAAACCCAGAATATTTTTCCTTTATTACACACTTAACACTTCTTTTATTACATGAAATGAAAAAAAATGACAACTGTCGCGTATTTAAGAAAGAAATTCTACGTAAAAACATTTTCAGCAGCGGAACATTTTACTCAATTGCAAAAACAGACTGTAATCCTTTTTTGAAAAGATTTGACGAGACGGGAAGGGGGTGGGGTTGCTACTGAAAATATTTTTTAAATACTCAAAAAATGCTTATCATTGGTTACTTATAATTAATTTGTGGCGTGAAACTTGCGTCTAATGCTGGTAAATAATGATTTTTCTATCTCTAAATTCCTAAATCCAAAATTTACTCGTAATATCTAATAATCCGCGAGGCTTACGATTTTTTTTGTTGAATTGTAGAAAAATAAGAAAAAATACATCTACTCGCTTTTTTTAGTCTTATAAAAAAATATCCAAGTTATGATCGTTTTTTTTATTGTTGCGAACGTGAATTTTCCGGTACGAAATATGAAGACAGTGAGTTCGATGAAATAGCGTTGGGCTCCGCGGGCCAACATAGTAATGTATGTCCAAATAATGCCTCGACGAACGCAGCAAGGATATCTCTCGAGAACGAGGGAGTGTAGACGAGGGTGTGGAGTTTGATTCATTTCACCGACCCGGGAACTGTACTCGTCATACCGGATTCGCTACGCATTTCACGACGTTTCACGTTTATCCTTGTAGATGTATATTGCAGGCCTGGAGGGGTCAGCGAAGTACGATTTTTTTCCTTCTCCCGCTATAAGTATACCGAGCGGAATTCGAGTCGAAAGATTTTTACACGGGTGTTATAAGTCGGTGAACTCAATTTAAAGATCGTCTTTGCGTGGGGCATTCGAAAAAAAAAGAAACTTCGGCGTTTTGGAGAGGGGTTCGTCTCTTCGCGCCCCTTTTATAGTCCAAAACCATATCACTATACAGTTCATTTGCCTTGCGGTTTTCACCCTCCCTGACATTCATTTTTCTACCCCTGCGATTCATGCAGACACTTTTTTTTTTCTCAAAGACTTTATACCAATTTTCTGTCACAAATTCACGTAGAAATGTTTCACAGTACATTTAGATCGGATTTGGGACGAAGAAATAAAAGTTGTTTTCCGCGTTCCATGACGATTTGTTTATCGTAGGGGATCGGGGAAGTGTTGATATGTATATACCGGTCATTTTACAAAAAAAGATTAACGATCTCAGTGATAAAGGAAAGTTTACCGTTTCTTTTTAACTATAAGATTAGACGTTCGTTCTTAATTTGTTACTTTAACAAAACGAATATGAAGACTTATCTTGACATCGCTCATTGATTGATTAAAGTCAGTGCCGTTGTTTCGTTAAGCAATTATGTAAAACTTATTAGCCAAGGCGACGAGAACGTCTCTGCGTTTCAAAAGTTCAGAACACAGGAAGTAAGCAAACGAAAGGGAGACATGAATCTTGGTAAGCGAAGAAAGAGAATGGCGGTAAAGTAATCTGTGATTTAAATCGACCGATCCATCTTGCGACTTGCCGGGATTCAATCGTCGGGCATTTGTTTGTGAAATCAGTCCCGAAGGACTCGTTCACCCTGTTTTCGCTTCGATCGGGAGGTTTATCTTTCCTCGACGCTGGATCACGATACTTGAAATATTAGTCTTCTCTTCATCCATATCTTTTTATCTGTTCTTATCATTCATGATCGTTGTAAGACGTTCTGGAAGCCACCATTTTACAACGCTGTGGTCGTCGCGACGGTAAATTTCCAAAGATTAATTTTTTTTCTCAAGTATTTTTTTAAGCAAAAGGTATACAACAAAATCTCGGCAATGAGTCTGTTAATTAATCAAAATAATTTTATTGATAGTACAATCAATTACAGCCCCTAAAAACCGGAGCCCCCAACTGTAGAATGTGAATTCTCTTCTCGTATCGTCGAAAACAAAGAATTCTAAACCAAAAAATAAATATTATTTTTTTTCCATCATCCGTCCGAAAAAAGTGATGACGTCAGCCCTTGTTTTTAGTATTCCCCGACGAAATTATAGTTCTTGGAGGGAGGAAAGGAAAGTTGGAAAAAGGACCGAAGAGAAAAAGATGATCGAAGCCAAGGAGGGCTAATAAGGCCATATATATTTATTCACCGGGGTTGCCAGGAGAGTAGGGGGTAGGATTTTATAGATCGTCCGTTCCGTCGATGGAAAGAGCCAACGCTGGCTATACACGAATTCTCTGAGGGTATAAGGCGACGAGAACGAAGTTTCCGAGGCTTAGCATTTGGGCAAAACCAGGAGAATACTTGTGTATGTATAGTATACTATAACGTTAGAGGATACTGCGTGAGCCGGGGATAGATTCGTGCGCCAGATCCGTGAGAGACCCCATAAAGTGACCCCAGCCGGTTCTCTCTTCTCTCCAACATTCGCCCCCATTGCTTATACAGAACTTGGAACTCACCCGAGTACAGTATCGTGCGTAGCTCTGGCTACTATATGCGCGTTTCATCCCCCTATCGCCTTCCCACCCTCTCCGCCCGCCAAGTACGCGTCGCTCGAGAAAAATTACTGCTCTCCTTATACATTCGTCGGATACGAAGCGGCTACGACAAATAATTCGGTTCTACGGATTCGACGGAGGCGGGAAAAAATATAGCGAGGAAAAAAAAAGGAATGAAAGGGAAACGCACACAGTTGCCACAGGCGCAGGGAGACTTTTTCGAACTGGTTGTCGCTCATGCGAAACGTACATACATTCGTCCCCACTTGCTTCGCGGCTCTAAGCACGAGAATGGATGGCGTGTTTCCTTCCGATGGATTTACTTTCTTTTTTTTTTCTCGTTGTTCGACCCGAGAGATTTTTTTGTAGCTTTTCACTTGGAACGAAAATTTCTTTTTTGGTACTACTTTTGCGGATATTTGAAATAATGATTACACGTTCGAGCTGTTTATTGTTTTTTGATTTTTATGATTCATTATTTTTTTTGTTATCTGTCGAGCGTTTGATACAGAATTTTTTTATTTACATTTGGATATTTTTTTTTTACGTTTGGATTTTTTTATTATTTACATGTTTTAGTCGTTCGGTGTAATTCATTGGAATCTTAGCTTTTTAAAAATTGATTTTTGGTACCTAGAAAAATGTTTTTTTTTAACTACTATTTACAACCTCGCGGATTTTCCTTTTTTAAGGAATTATTGCATCTGAAGATGGATGGTTTCTTGCTTTGGCGAGATATAGTGATAATTTATGAAACGTGTGCCTTGTGTCAGTTGAGCTCCCATATTGACGACGTGGCAGCTGAAGAGTAACAAATTTCTTGGCTTCACAACGATCGAAAATCTCATGAATACCAGAGAGTACAGTGTCAGTGCTGGAAATTAAAAAAAAGAAAAAAAAAATTATCTCTACGCGAAGAAAAAAAAAAATTGAATAGGAAATGTGTATCGCACGGTATTCGCATCGCTTTTGCCTGCATAAGAAATTAGCGTAGAGGCCACTGACCTAATGTCATTTTTCCGCTAATAATTTTTGGATCCTTCTGAGTGTCGGCTATCGCGGCCAATGGTATCGCCCAGTTCATCGCGGGTCCCCAAAAATGTGTGCTAAAAAAAGAAACAAACAATCGATGACCGACGATCGATGGATCGAAATTTCTTTTATTAATTAACAATTTCCACAAAAGTACCTCATGAGCCAATCTTTGGTTTCCTTGTTGAACAACATTTTTCTCACTTGACTCGCCATTGTTGAAACGAGATGAGAGAGCGTTGCTGTTGCTGTTTTGAGATGCTGCGAAAAATTTATAATAAACATGCAGATGCAATTTTCTGAAATTCAAAATATTTCGATTCGATGTCATAAATTTAGTATAAAGTTATGAAAAAAAATTGCGACTCCAAATTTTATCGTAATTTTGCACTTCGCGAATAAGAAAAATCGAAGAAACGAATGTATACAATTGTTAAAAAATTGATATGCGAGTATTAGTAATACGATCGTTGGAAGCTTTGAATAAGAAGCAGACGATTAATTTCAAGAACGTCTATAGCCCGTAGTGTCGTAGTTTCGACATGCAAGGTCGTCGGTTCAAGCTGAAGCGTCGCCGATGCTGACGTCACAATGAGATAAGAATGATCACGAGACTCAGTCAAGCTGACAAAAGCCGCAGTAGTTACGAGATATTAACAGTACGATAACAGAGAGGACAATCGAAGGCCGCACGTTTAATGACACGAGGACTAATGACAAGTGACAATCTCTCGCACGTTTATTTAGCACTGAATGACGGTCGCGTGTCTATTAAAATTTTGCAAGCCGACTCGACGAAACGGTCAATGCCTGCGACAATAAATCACTGATATCTATATATTTATGTAAATAATTAACTCGATCGATCAACGAACGTCAATGATCATTACTTGTAAACGATGTCAATGGCAGAAAAAAAAAAATCAATCACATCGGATCGTGTTTATTATAGTATTAATATTTATTTATAGTATCTTTTTTATCGAGTCTCGAAGGCACTCACGTGTTTATTGAGACTCCGCGATCTGTTTCGCTGGAGCAACGAATACTGACTGCGGAGTTCTGAAAAACCGGAATGTCTCGTTGTATAGTGTTTCCTCATTTGTAATGAAATTTACGAAACTATCGGCGTGACTCAACGCGTTATAGGCTTCGGCTACAAGAATCTTCTATCTCTATCATCTTTAATTAGCATACCAAATTTTTCGATTCGGCAGTTCCGACACGCGATAGATTTCGCAGGCATGAAATTATACCGAATGCTTAGAACTATTTTTTGTATATTTTATATTACATTTTTTGGTTTTTACTTTCGGTAATTTTGTTCAAATGTTTTTTATCTTTCATCGATTTTATGAAAATTGTGATTTTTCGTACTTTACGGTAAAGTTATGTTTATTTTAAAAGTTTCAAAATCGCGTCTTTTTATTTTCTCACAATTTTAAGCCGTTAAAAAATTATTAAAACCGTAAAAAAAATTCAACAACGCCTCGTATATTTATTTACGCGAGAATTCGAGTTTTAAGAAAAAAATTCGGGTACCTATTTCCAATCATTGTTTCCCGCTGAATATCAATTCGATAACCTGCGTGACCGCAAAGTTCAGCGAAACATAATTAATTGTTAGAGATGATCTTTCTTTTTCGAGTTTTGCCCCTTGCGGCATTAAATCATATTATCATTGCAAATAATATTAAAAAAGAATTCTTATTCGGGGAATGTCCCTTCGCCGCGTGCTGATCCGTGTCCCTCTCAGTCGAGCCGATAGAAGAGTCAAATTTTGGGTTTTTCCGACTTCATCCAGCATCCCCAATCCCCTCTCCTCTGCCGATGCCTTGGATCTCGTAATAAATGCACAGGTTATTATTTCGTGCGTATAATATTGATGGCATTATGAATATTGCATGGGTTGGGTGGGGGAAAGGTGGCAGAGAGAGAGTCGACGAAGCTCCCGAGTCGCCGGAGGGTGGAACACGAGAGGGAGTCCCTGAGAATTCGAGTGGGAAGCCGCGGGAGCGACGCACACGGAGCGTCGGGGTTTTGGCGAGCATGCGCCACAGGCAGGGGGTGGTATTATTGATCTGGAGGGGTGAACTATGAAACTCTCGGGTTTCCAGTCTCGTGCCGAGGTTTTGTTGCACCCTTCGCTGAGCTTCGGACTTAACCCCACTCTCGTCCTTCCATTTCCATCACCACGCGTACACAATTTAAATGCAATAGTTAACCGTCGAAATCACAATTTTATAATAATCACCAGTCAACATCGACGGTTGGATTTTTAGTTTGTTTCTTAACCTCTGAAAAGCACTCTGAATTTACCCAACCGAATAACTAAGACTATTCTTGCATATGCATTCCCACATGTGCTCCACCCGTCGTTTTCCTTTCTTTGGGAAGAGAGAGCGGAAAATTCTCGCTCGCCCCGCGACTCTCCAGAAACCATCATTCCGGGCACTCAAGGGTATTGCCGAGCCGCTATCTCAACAAGTTCAACACCAACAGCCCCTTCGCGATATATACGGCTTGTACCTTTCGCTCCTCTTTTTTTTTTGTTGTTTTTTTTTATTTCACTCGCTTGTCCCGCATGAAATTTCGTCCATTTTACAAATTATTGTTTTTGGCAAAGCTGTATATATTTTTTAATACCTTCTGCGTTTCGATCGCTATTTTGAATATATTAAACTAATTCCGACTCGATGTATTGTGATTACGATTTTTCGAATCGGTGAAAAAATGCATTGTCTTTTGATCGTAAGGTTTCTAAAGATATATAAAAAAAATGTACGAGGATGCAGTTCGAACACTGTGTATCGAGTTATCCACGTGTTCTTTGACGTCCGTCAAGTAAGGGGGGAGGGTGTTGCTGACCCGACTTCCTTTTCTTCTCGTCCCTTCGCGCTCGTGACTCGACGAAAGCGAGTTGAATCTGAATGCGTCGAGCGTCGCGTCGGTGCCCGACCCTAGTTTTTCTGACCCACGACGCGTCGTTGAACCAGCAGCGGCGGTGTAAATCCAGAGCTCACGTATTCACCCTCAGCCGCTTCGCAACACTCGACATGGGGTAAAGAAGTAGAAAAATAAAAGAAAAAAAAAAAAGGAACCCGATGGTCCACGCGTTTTCTCCAATAAAAAGTCTCGGGCGTTTGCGAGAAAAGTCTCGCAACGAGATGGTTTGCTCGATGGAACGATGGGACGCACACACTCCATCCTCCCTTCTTTCCCTTTGACTTCGCGACAGCCCTGCATTCATCTTGAGGGCCCTTTTGCGTTCTCGATGAATGAACCTTTTTGCATCCAGGGCAACGGAGGCTCTCCGGCAGCCATTATTGTCAATCAAGTAATCGCAAAACAACTTTTTCCTTTTCTCGCACAAATTGGTTACCGATTGCTAAATGAACACGTGTGTAAAAAAAAATGAATGAAAAAAAAAAACAAACAAAAAAAGAATTTTAACTGAGTTAACTTATTTTTATTAATAGATAATTAATCAAATAAATAAATGAATGATATGCAAACATTTTAGTTTATGAATAAAACATTATTAAAAATTTGGAAATTGTCAAGATTAGTGAATTCGAGTAAATTCGTCAATTCGATAATTTTTTTTTACGTATGCGTCGTGCCTTTTCAAGTACGAAAATGCAGATTCAGCGAGACGGAGGCGCTTCGTATTTGAGAGGAGGGCTGTAGCTCGACGTGGTGCGTGTCCCTTCTTTATTTATGCACTCGTCGGCGAAGTAATTGTTTCCATCGAGCGAAAGTCGAGCCCGCCGTTCGGCACTGCATGCACTGGTTTTCTTCTCTGATGTACCGCCGCGCGACGAACCAGAAGGGAAAAGGTTCACAGTTTCTCACCGCTATCTGCCAGTCGACCCTTCCCAGCCACCGGAGTCACGAATCGCCACTGTCACTGGCCCTTCACCTGTTCCTACTTCTTCGGCCCGAACACACGCAGTTTTTGTCTCCTTTCTCTTTGTCTTTCTTTTTCCACTTTACTCTCTTATACACGGAATTCGCTTCATCGAAGCGGCAAAGCCACCGTTAATTGCCATGAGCTTTGGGCTCTCTGTTGAATGGGAGACTCTCTTCGTTTTCATAAAAATTAATCGGAACTTTCATTTAACGTATCACTGTCAGATGGCGCGCCAACGAACGCGTTGATTTAATTTGCATTTTCAACAAAAATATCTGGAGAATTTCAATTATTTAGTTTTCGGAAAATAAAAAAAAAAAAAATTAGATTTCTATCAGATAGATTTTTGATCTCGTCGATCGTATTTATAATGATAGGTGACTAACAAAGTGGTAAATAATAATCTTTGCACGATTGACAAGTAAACAATTTCGAAGTTTCGAGCTTTTTTCTGTGACAAAAGACACAAAGTGGAGAATAGGAAGATAGATGTGAATTTTGTACTTTTCACTCCGATGAAACGCGCACTACCTGCTGCGAGACAGTCTCAACTGGGCGCACACTCAATTTACCAGCACTTTCCTGTCCCGGACCGAGGAAGAAATACCGAGAGAGAGACGACTGAGCTCTTTCGAAAATATAAGAATTGTGAAAAAAAAAAACAAAAAAAAAATAGGAAAAGAATAGCATTTGGTAAGTGCTCCCTCTTACACGGAGTTCCCAACGCTCAACGCGGTATAAAGAAAGATCGAGTACGTGTGGGATTTCGTGAGACACGCGCGGCAAAGCGTCTTCTATATAATGTCACAATCCGCCTCGATCCGAGTATCACAGAATCGCTTCATATCTCTGTTCTCATCCGTAAATCATACCTACTTGAGTTTTTGGATTTCGCGTTTTTCTTTAACTACTGAAAAAAAAAGTTTTTTTGAAAAATTAAAAAAAATTGATAGAAAAAAATACAGTGCCGACCGCGGAACTGCGAACTTCGCGAACTGTGGAAACCGTGCGGAGTGTATGTTTTCTTCTTCGTTAGGGCAGTATAATAGCATTTTGAACAGCACATACCGCCGATAAACAATTGGAAATCCAAACTTCGATTGTTAGATATCTGATTTACGATCTTCCAGCTAAAAATGTATCCATAAGTTCATATGTCGTTTCTGTTTTTCTGTGGTAATGATTTTGTTATTTTGGAAGCGCAAGTCCAGCGTGGGGATCGATCAGAACGGAGAAAATATCGAAATGAATGAAAAAAACGAGTCGTGCAATTTCCGAAAAAGTGCAATACAACAGAGAGAGTTATGAGAGGGGGTGCTATACAGTGTGAATACGGGCTCCATTATTCCGCACGATAAAGCAATTTATCTCCGCACTTACGAAATTATGTTCCTGCTATTTAGCATTAGGCGGGTGTACTGGCGTCGGCACAGTACGAGGGGTTTTCGTATCGTGAGGAATGAAATGCTCGACGAGCGCGTGGTACATCGAGAAAAAAAGAAAAAGAAAAACTCAATAGCGAAAGAGGGAGAGAGATCGGGATTTTCCGTGAAAGAAAACGAAACGGAAGTGGAAACTGCCTCGACAGAGGCTTTATGTGTGGCAAACGATCCGTTACGCTCAACGATCGATCACGTTCTTGCTTCGTACTACGGTGTAAAGACGATATTAATCGTATAAAAGTACTTATAGTCGATTTTTTTCTGCAAGTACAGCCAATGACGACCTCTAGCGAGTTTTTATCTCGAACGATTCCTTCTTCACTTCGCTCATTGACACGTTTCGGTACAAATGCCGATTTGCAATAAAAGAAACATTTTAGTTCCATCTAACGTCTTATTTAACCTCATTTGGTACCAAAATTGACGATAAAGGGGAACATATGAGTCATCAATGACTTTTTATTTAAGATTCCGAAGCTTCCAAGTCTTTTGGGTCTGCAATTTCTATGCTGGACACTGAATCGTTATGAAACCTAAAAAGAAACTCATTCTCCACATCTCTCCGTATCGATTTCACTACCAATGAGCCAAAAAATATTAATTTTTCGATGAATTGTGCATCGTTGAAGCACCGGGTGCGAAGGGAGCTGAAATTTAAGTAGATCCGTCCATCAATCGTCAGACCGTCGACGAGCGAATAAATGTCTCTCATCCGCGTTTGAAAGAAAAAATCTGACGTTTTCGTTCGGACATTTCGTCCGAATGATTTTCCGAGACCTCATTGAATCGCGGTGTGCACATTCGAAAGTTCCGTGAGACGGGTAAATTTCGCTCGGAAGTAATCATAATATGTATGAGAATCCATTGAGGAAGGAGGGGCCGAATTCGCGCGTTCAGACTGCTAGGCGACAAGCTCTACACATATCTGTATACTGTACTATACATTAACACCCGGCAGGTCTCTCATTGGAATTGCAACGAGCACCTTTCCAACTGCCACATAAATTTTCTGACAGCGCTTCGCGTATAATTTCACGCAAAGGAAAAAGCTCGCGCGTATATTCCGTTGACGGAGAAAGTCAAATTTATTTTATTCTCGATCTTTACACTGTAAAAAGAAAGCACACGCGACTAAGTATTAAGGGTCCACTATACATTTATGTAAAAGGAGCAATCCGTTAATAAAATAATAATAATAATAATAATACCATTTTTCGGATAATTTGCATTAAAAAAAAAACAAAAAGAAAAAAAGAGATGCCGAGGCATTGCTTCTAGTGATTAAATGTAAATTCTTTATCGTGAGCCTTTAAAAAAAAAGTGGTAATTCGATGCGCACATTGAGAATTTTTTAAAAAAGTTTTTCCGATCATTTCTTTCGCAATAACATCTTGTTTTTCGATCTCTAAAATATTTGAAAACTATAAAAAAAAAAAATTCTTTAGGATTGATTAAAAATAATACGAGTGAATTTATTACGACGGAAAAAGAGAAAAAAAAATAGGAGTAGATCAATGGGGAATATGCTAGGATCGGTGAGATCGTTGGAGAATTTCAAAACAAGACCAGCCCACCATAAATATGGAGTCGATTCAAGCGAGAAGGACGATCTAGCGAGCCGAGGTGGGACGAATAATATCCACCGCGGTATTTTCCTTTGCTTTACTGAATTATTATACGATTCATGTTTCGAATTGACTCACAAAATACAAAGCGGAAAAGAGAGAAATGTTATTGTACGGTGGGGGATCATGGATGGATATGGCAGGAGACCAAAGTATACAACGTACTTCTAGTTGCGTATACTATATACCTTCGAGGCACAAAATCTTGTATTTTCACGGGATAGTATTCCCGTGAACGTGAATGGGAGGCCAGTTAAATCGGTATATCGATGACGGATATATAAAGCACGCGTTCGCTTTTATCGTTGGGACCGCGCTGGACGTCCAATGTCTCCACTCCTTTTTTTTTCCAATCATATTTATTATACTTATTTGCAGAGCGCTTTCTATTTATTTATTGGTTATAAGCAACAAGCGAACCCTTTTACAGAAGGATACATGTTGTCGTTAATGATTTCAATTAATTCCGATTTATCCATACGTAGTCTCATTTTCATACGAATATATGCGATAAAGAAATAAATCCACAAAAATACGAAATACATCACATTGTAATGATGAAAACGCAACCGCGTTGATCTAAACAATTATTTTATTCGAAAGAATATTTTCAAACTCCAGCGATTTTACCGATCGAATTGATACTTAAGAATCCAATATCGACTGATTGAGTGATCAAGTGGACATCCGAAGCTGTCGAGGGGAACTTTGTAATTCGACTCCAATATCGTTAAAGACTCAAGACCCTGAGGCTGTGAAAATAAGACTCGGACTGTGTTCGAAATTATGTAAGAAGATACTATTCTTAAAGAATTGGATTTACTCCAAAGAATTGCGCGTTTAACCAGACATATTAGCCACACATTGCCGTACAGTAGAGTAAGTCGCAGATTATCCACGTAAGAGCTATATATTAGCTCCGTTTAGCCGGATAATATTAGCCACGCGTACTTCCCGTATATTCGTAATTGTGAAGAAAAGCAAATCCTCTTTAATTATATGATTAGTTTCCTTGATGAATACTAATTACGTAAAAATATAAAAGATTAAGCCATACATTTCATATTACATTTTCTTACTACAGACATAGGTACTATTCTGAGAGCAACGATACGCAGCTCGTTTGACATGTTTTCGTCTTATTATCCCCTTCACGACACTTTGTAGCGAGCGCGAATCTTATATCGTCTCGTTGACGGTAACGGTTGAGCGATCATAGGGAATAGAAGTACATACGGGATCGGATCCGACGATCCTTGGGCGTTCGGTTGATCGGATTCTCTTGAAAAAAGTACCAACGATAGAAGGTAAAAGGGGGCGAAAGGTGGAAAGAGTTTGTACCGACGTGAGAAGGGATCGGGGGAGATCTGACGAAGAAGCGAGAGAAGGCGAACGGTTAGCCCGTCGGTGAAGCTAGAACCAATAAAAATGCTCGGCATTCTCGGAGTCGAACGGCTCATCCGTTTGTTCGTTGGTCGGTCGATCCGGTCATCGGACCTCGTGGAGCGCGAGCCCGTGCCCGCCACCGAACTTCTTGCCACGACTTTTCTCTTCTCTTCTTCCTCTTCTCTTGATTCAACGGAGACTCCAACCAACCACCTCCCCCCCCCCCCCTCCCACCCGTTTCTCTTCTATTCCTTCCCTTCTTTTCCTTACTCGGCGTGACCCACGAACCACTCCGTCCACCGACTAAAGCCCATCAAAGACTAACCAAATATTTGGCGAGATCCTCACCGAGACTCTCACTCTCTCTTCCTCCCCCTATCCATGAAAAAAAAGAGACGAGAGTTAGAAGAAGATGAAGAGCAGAGCCGTAGAAGCACCCCTCCGGAGGCTTTAAAAAAGTTCAAGTCAGACGTTCCCCAGTGCCAAGACACATTGGGAATGGTTTGAAAGTCTTTAGTATCAATTCTCGCTGTGTTAAATTTCCAATTTCGGGGATTGGATAAAGTTGCGGTTTTGTGGCAGGAAACTGGATTTACTCGATCGACGGAAATAGACGAAACTTTTACGTCATCATGAGCTCATTCGCGTAGTTTTGGGGGTTGGAACTTGAAAGCTTAGGTTTGATGAGGAATGGAGTCACGCAATTCTGGAAGAACATTGAAAAATCGGCTTGCGTTTTGGTTGCGGTAGCTTTTTGAACAAAAATTAAAAAGTAACTTCTAGATTACGTAATATTGACACTGGTTTGCTATGTTAAAGTTAAATCTCGATGGACATTTTTTTCGAAAATGTTCTCAATTTTACGAAAAAAATTGCTGATGTCGATACTTTTGCTTATTCTTTTTTCTATATCTATCAATTTCAAAATTTCTTTGGCGACGCTTTTCTCCATGCGATTCAGTCCTACCAAGTGGTTAGCAAACCTATGTGGTAGCATTTGAATAATTAACATCGCTTGCCTTGGCACATTGCATATCACCTACATATTTATATGGCAAAGATGTCGGGAAATTGGCGAAAACGGATAATTCAGATGGTGGTGATGGTGTATCGGAATGTAATGTGTAAATCGTCTCTTGAAAAAAATACGGACGTATTCTACACAACTTTTCTTGTAAAACTATGCGGTATACATTCTACTGTTCCTCATTAACAGTTACAATGATAGAAAAAATGGGCAATCGAGAAGGAATAAATTTCAATATTTCTCGACCCGATTTCATTGTCGTTGCATACCGGTATTGTGCCAATTTTTTTTTCTTTATATCTATCGTTGATTCTTTACTCCGATGTTACAACTACTTAGCCAGCAATCTTTTTGCATAAGATCGATGCATAAATATTCATATAAAGAGGCCGCGGTTATACGCGCCTCGAACGCTCATCTCCACCGAAGTGACGAGAGACGAATGAGAGAGAAAGAGATCGATCGGAGTGCCGGAGATCTCGAATGGCATTCTCAACAAACAAGTCGAGACCTCTCTGCGGAAGACTTTTAATTTCTTTCGCCTTCGGTCAACAACTTTTAGCTCGACGAACGAGTCTCCGAATGGTATCGACGGATATGCCGAACGATTAATCGACCCTTCCCTACAACATATAAGCAAAATTTATCTCACTGAAACGCTGTCCTTATAGATCGGAAATGCGAAACTTTAATTACTTTTAGAATTCGTTATTTCATTATTTATTTATTTTGTCGATAAAATAAACAAAAGTTAAACAAATATTCGACATTTTGAAAAATAATGTATTATTATCAAAATATTTCTCGTTTTTATATCACGCTGATAATCTTCAAAATGACTACATTGTTATTGTACAATAATAACAATAATAATAGTAGGACTATTTACGATTTGAATTGCTTTAATTAATCAATTAAACTTACTTTGTTTATTTTTATTCCTATTTTTCTTTTATCGCATTATTTTTTGTAGACGATACAATATTTTTTAATTACTAATATTTCATAAAATTAACAAACGTAAAATGTAAAAATAATTAAATGAGCAATTAAACAAATTTTAAAATAAAAAAAATAAATCGAATCTCGAGTAAAGTACGAGACGACGATTGCGCCCAAATAAGTTTGAAAAGTAATGTACTCTCGATTCGCCCAAGTAACCTAATTGATAATCGTTCAATTCACGAAATACTTTTCCCATCGTGATTCGTGATTCTTGTATCAATTGAAAATTTGATTGGACCCACGACAATCGTCTCGACCGAGAGACGAGTGTCTGAAGTTTCATGCATACAGTAAAAGTATGTATACCGGGAGTGTACCGAGTCCGGACGAATTGCATTGCAAATCCATTCACGTACACTGTGTCGACCGCAATTAGCGATTTAACTGTTCGTCGAGAATTTAAATTTTAATTGATTTATTTATTGGCCGGGTACGCCTGGGCATCTCTCGCCGTGGGATTCTTTGCCTCGGCTACGAGGAGAAATGCGAACAGGACCAACGTAAGCTATCTCCGTTCTTCGTTTTTCTTTTTTTTTTTTACGCGCTATCTCGCTTTATCTCATTCTCTGTTGTGCTCTTCGGCGAGAGCTGGCAAACGCCGCTTTACCCCCGCCACCACGTCTTAACGAGCGTTTCGTACCCGGCATAGCACGCAGGGCCTCTGAATCCGCTAAAAACCGATATTACCGCCCCCCCCTTCACCCCACCCTTTTTCTCTCTTTCTTTTCCTCAAACATCCCCCCGCCTCAGGCACTATAATTGTTCCTGGAGATGAAATCCCAACGACGTTCCTATACCGCGAATTGCGCGACTACATTAGTTCCACGTATTTTACAACGGCACATCCGCGCTCATTGCTTCCATTGAACTATAAATAAAATTAATGTTCCCGAGGGTTTAGTTTACCATGAAAATAAAAGGCTGTTATTACACAATGTTTCTTGATTCCGATCGTATATACGATGTTTAAGAATGTTTTCTGATTTTTTTTATTAAGGAAAAAAAAAATTGTCGCACAAACGATCGTTCTTAGTACTTCAAGGGCAGTTCGAAGTTATATAACCCTTTTTTTTTTTAGAGAATTGTTCATGAGACATTTTTGTCGCATTAAAAAACAAAAAAAATCATTTTTCAGTCGTAAGTAATGTGCTGATGGCAAAACATAAAGTATCATCGTTTTCGTGTTCGGTGACAAAAAAATGCATTGAACTTTGATTGTCCTGTTTTTGAAAAGATTTCGAATTTACGTTAAAAAAATTGATTTTTGTCGTGCTTTTTCGCATTGTACGCTGTAAAGCGTAAAAATAATGCTGCGTAGAAGAAATGAAAAGTTCACACGTTTTTGTATGTAACAAGTTTTTCCAAAACTTTTTTGGACAATTTCCTAGACGAATCGCCAATTCCCTTTTGATTCTGTAAAAGCTACCGCTACTCTATCCTATTCAATATCGAGGCTTTACGGCACCGATGACTATACATGCAACACAGACACACACACCCTCGCGAACAGTTCGAAAGAAGAAAACGAGGGTTGTGTTGCACTCACACGATCACAGTCACGTATCACTCCCGCGCTTTGAAACGTAATTTGTGTCGCTTTGAGAGCGACGTATTGTTCTTCTTGCACGAATGTAACGAGGCTACCCCGGCCCGCTTCTTTTCTTTTCTGTATTTCCTTCTTTCCTCAGTTTTTCTTTCTCCTTTTTTCCCCTCCTGTCGCACACAACCCAACCACCCCGTACGTTCCGGGACCGTCGCAGTCGTCAGTCGTGTTCCCCTTCGACGTACCCGGGCGGGCGGCTCTCCTTACAATCGAACCTCCGTTCTCTTCGAAAAACCGGCGAGGGGTTCCGTTAATGAGCAAATATAGGGTTCCCATTAAGTTACTGTCGCTGAACCTCGACTACTACACTCCTCCGACTTTGTTCTCGTTGACATCCTCTCTGTAGTCCTTTCCCTCCTTCATTGGTCACTCTTCTTTGATTCTCTTCGATACGTGACAAATGTTTTAATACACGATAAATAAACGGTACTTTTTAAATAGGATTAGTGGGAGTTAATTCAGTGATCTGAAGTTTAGAAAGCGGGGGAAAGGGGAGTCGCGGAAATCCTGAGTGACTATTTTTTTTTTTCATCAGTTTTAGCCTTTGAATTCTGAAACCTGTGGTTTAAACTGTTTATTTCTTTCGTAGGGCCGAAAAAAATTGTTCTTTATATTTTGTCGTATCGATTACCCTTTTCACATATTAGAAAATCTTTATGCAGAAATGCAGAGAGCACCGTTAATACCATTCAAAACTCGCATCCCCTTAATCTGTATTTGTATCAAAATCAACAATTGGAATTAAGCGTTTGAAAATTGTTCAACAATGAAAAAAAGGGAAATATCAGCCACGGTGTTCGTCACGCGTCAGACAAAATCAAAAAAGTTCTCGATAGTCGGTATATAAATGAAGAAAGAAATGAATCGAAGAAGAGCAAAAAGAGGAATGAAGGCGCTCGATAGTAGATTGCTTCTGATAGATAATAAAGAGGACATTTCTCTACGGGATTGCACGGTGACATTGTGCCGGGCGCGTCTCTTTGCCCGCGAGGTAGCAGATATTATAAGTAATTTTGTTGAAGCTGCTGCCGTTGGAAACGAAAGAACGGGAACACGTAGTGAAAGAACAAGAACGGTAGATAGAGTCCAGTCTACCGGCCTCCGTACAGGCGAATGTATATAGGAGAGCGAAAGAGACGACAGGGGGGGGGGGGGGGGGGTTGGGGGGGGGGAGGGGGTTGAAGTAGGGTGAGACGACGAATGAAGAGAGAAAACAGGAAGATGCGGCCAGTTGACATTACGAGCGTCCAGTGTGACACCAGCCTCGTAAGTTTTCTACTCCGCCATTCGTCCCTATAACATTCTATGTTTGCTTGGCCTATAGGAGAACAGCTGGATAGAACAATATGTCCTGTAATGAGAGCCGGTGTACTCTTACTTCTATTATATACTATATTAATGGTAATAATGACTATGACGAATAAAAAAAGTATGTCGCTTGTAAGTTTCTATAATAAAATCTTTAGAACTTATTACGTTTCGCTGGTTCTTCCAATATTGAAGCGCCGAGGAACGGTCTTAGTTTTTTTTTTTTGTTTTCCTTTGAACTAACATCTCATTTTGCTTCCTCGTAAAGGAAGTTCTCGTAAAAAAAAAGCTTGACAATTGAAAATGTTTCCATTGCTTCCTCGTTGCTTTGTAAAGTATACGAAGGATGGCAAAAGGCGAGGATGCAATATGTGCAAATTACGCGATGTGCAATTTCTTTTTTGGTTTCTTGTCCTTTCAGTTGCTTTCTGTTAAGTCGTAAGACAACTTTCTTAATTCACGTGAACAATCGCTTGAATCTAAATTGAAAGAATTTCGGTCGTTCTTTCTAGAAAAGTACGCGGGGGAAGGATATTCGACGAAAGAACTCGAGCATTCTTCGCGGCATTTCAGATCCCCTCCCCGCAAATCATCAGTAAATCGACAAAGTTACCGCACAGTTTTGCTCGCGATAGTATACGCGATATTGTTCCAATACATTTTCTTATCTCTATATATACACCGGTATACATAAACTTATATAGTACATTGCCCGTACCGTAGGGGTTGTATATTTTCTGGCATGCGCCGCTCATCATGGTGTCCTGAATAAGAGCTTTTCCGCAGCCCTTTTTTCTCCTCTCTTTCTTCAATCTCTCGTCGTTTTTCATTCGCTAGCGCTCATCGTAAGTCTCGTACTTTGGGCAACTATGAAAAAGATTGCGAAACTTGCGGTGAAACTCTCGTGAAAATAATTTTTGTATTGTTTGCTCCGATTCCCCGCCTCCCCTTCCTCCCTCCTTTCACCTCATTCGCTATTATTAAGGATCGCCAAGAAACGTTCGAAGCGATGGAATATAGACGCGGGAGCTCTCTGTGTTATGCGGAGAAAACTACCCGTACGAACTGTATAACAGTAATAATCGAAATTACATTGAATGAGAATAAGACGCAATTTATTTCGTAATTCAAGAGAACGTTTTTCATCATTTTCCCGCAAAATCAGTGACGTTTTTTTTTTTTTTTATTCCGGGAGTATTGTGGGCCGTGGGACTCACGATTCGAGAATTGCATCGTATTACCAATCACTGACGAATGTGGCCAATCGTTTGGAATAATGACGGTCGGGTGCGTGAACGATCAAACGCATTCGATCGCGAATTCCCAATGTCGGTGGTTTTAACACACGAATTACTTATCTTCAGGCCTCGCGAGGAATTCGAGAACGGTGAAGGGAAAAGTAAATTGTACTTTTTCGACACGTATTCAATAGATTTTCATTTCTTTTTTTTTGCGATCGAAATCTAATGCTCGAATTCCGATCTTCGATTTTAATAAAATAAGCAGAGTGTACGACATTTTGAACGGTTTTAATATTACCGAAATATGTGTAAAAATTATGCCGATAAAATTGATTGCATCGGCTTGAAGCATATTTTTGTATAGACACGCGGAAGCAAATTGATTCCAAGTATATTATGTATATCAATCTTGCAGGCAGAACAAGTGACGTTAAAACAAGACAAACATAGTTAAAAAATAAAATTAGAACCAATCGCCGATAAAAATTGATGATAAGACAGTGAAGAAAAGTTCCCGAGATGACACACAAAAGAAGGGATTACTTAATAACGAATCGTTTAGGCGTATCTCGCAAGCGCAGATGTAGCAGAGTCAAAAGAGAGTCCTGAGTTTGTCATAAAAGGAACCTCAATGGCGTCGACTTCGCTGGCCAAGTTCCACCGACAAACGAGGTTTCTTTTAATTAAACTGTCTCCCCGCGCTCTTAGTCCCCACCCCTCAACTCGGGGAAAAAACTCGAGTCTCCCCAACGAAGGAAAAGAACATAACAACCGACAGGCAGACCAGTGAGCAGCACGCGTTATCAGCAGCCACCAGCAATCTGCGAACCTACAAGTCCGGGAATGCGATTTCGGTGCCCTGTCAGTTCAGATCCGTTGGTACACCTAATTCTTATAGTCTCGTTTCGACGAGGAAAACTCGATATCGAAATCTCGATGACAATTTTTGACACTTACTAATGAAATCTTAAGCTCGTGAATTATGACGACGATCATCAGGCTTTCGCGATTTTCTTTTTCTGAACGAAAGATCTGCTATTGAGGTCGTAAAATATAAATCTCTCTAATGACGGATCAAGTTAAAGATAATTTGATGCGAAGGTATAGTTTCTATGATTCCATAATTGTTTGATTTTCTCATCATCAAACAGATGTAAGAATCTGCGTAAAAGAGCGTTTGCTTACCTTTTGCTAAACAAGGCAAGTGTTTTTTTTTAGCTAAACTGCTGTAAAGTTGATCACATTTTTCTCGTATTTCCACTCGTAAATTTCGAAGAATAAAACGAAGAGCTTCGAGTGAGTGTCAGAAGGATCACGAATAGAGCTCGTGTACACACCCTGCGGGTCGTATCTATAGATGCCACCATACACATGCATACATATATCGACGTCTGTACTATCGCTCGTACGATTTTACCCTCATAATCCGTTCTTAAGCAGCCCGCCCTCCTTTTTTTTATGGTCCCCCTGCTGGACGTTCGCTCGCGCTAGCTGCTCGAGATAGCACCGGCTTTATTATAGATTGACCCCCCCGCACTCGAGTACTGCCCTCACCCATTCGCCGTCCTTTGCTTTTATTCCTACTCTTTCTTGGTCTCTCTTTTTCTCCTTCTCGACTCCCACCTCTATAGCAGATGCCGTCGTACTGCTGGTGTTCTCACTCGCAAACCCCACCAGATCCGTCCACTCATCTCGCGCGGCCACATCCCCATAGCCATTTATCTCGATCGTTTGCATTGAACGCGAATACTGTAGGGTGCGACAGTCTGCATTGCTGTACCATCGACGTTTTCTCCTCGTCGTAAACTCACCATGGGATAACGAATCGAAACGTTATTAAGGACAAGATTCACGTTGCCAGGACAACAAAGCCTGCAAAACAATTATTTCGACCGGGGAGCGATTTTCTTGAATAATTAAGCCAACAAGAAAATCCGTCCGTGTCTTACCGGGGTCGGTAAATTAACTTGTAATGAACTTTTGTTTCAAGGGTGTGTTTTCATTTCCGGTCAGTAGCAGTTTGCTACCAGATGCGCATATCGCATCAGCTTAACATTTCTTTTCGATTAGAAATATTCTAAAGCGCTAAAACAAATTCGCTGCACGTTTTATTACCGACTGAGCTCTGTCACCGCGCTTTAATGAAGGAAAAAAAAATGTTTGTTTGTTTCGTTAAAATGAAAAAATTGCATCAGTTTGCAATGGTTCTTAGCGCTGTTGGACTGCCGGGAATGGCCTTAGTACGAACGAACGAAGGGTTGAAAAGACCGAGGGGAGGTAGAACGAGAGTAAAGAGACGCGGCTAGTAGCGGGGTTGCTTGGACCGCCAGGGCTCGCGTTGTGGGGGAGATTCGTGTGGCAATCAATGCCGTTGAATTAACGCCTGGCTGCCCGTTCGCGGGATAGCAAGATTAAAAGAAGAAACGAAATGGACGCCAACTACCACCCCGCAGCAACATGGCTGGGTGGGTACTACTACTATCACAACTTTCATCGTGTTTTCTCTTCTTTCATTCCGTTTATACACTATGTATGTATTGCCTCCACATCTAACGCCACTACTTCGCTGGTTACTCCCCACCGCGCTTAACGACTTCTCCTTCAAGCGTGTGCCGCTTGAAGGAACACGTTCTATACAAAGCTTTATTTTTATCGAGAAAGAAAAAAGAACTTCATTAAATAAAAAAAATAGTCCGTATTCGAAAAATGTTGTGGTCAAGAAATGTTGCAAATGGATTTCAGGAATTGATCGATCTTCGATGGTAAGATACGTCTAACTTTTTGAAGATAACAGTTACGACCTTTTTTAAGCTACAAGACAATATCAGGAATGTTTGTTTTCGTTTCATTTCTGTCGTTCATGAAATTACATTTCGAGGTACAGCTATGAAATTATTTGGATTCTCTAAATAACGATTTTATTTTCATTTGTACCGTACGAAGGTTGTTAGACGAGGATCCGCTTAGTGGGGATAATCATTTCTAAAGAAACTGGGAATCCCCATTTTGTTGCTTTCCTCTATGTAGTTCATCGCTCGCTTCAGATGAATTTCAAACATTGTTTTACAATTAATAAAGATTCAAAGAAGTAGTTTTTGGCCCCTCAATGAAATCGGAGTGATTGGATAGTTTCATTTTTCTACTGAAATCGCATGACACACCGAGCATTTATTCTCCAGAGTGCGTTTCAAAAATGTATCTTCTCCCGATGCTGAATGTAGGGGGAGTTTCTACATTTATCTCGTTCGTCCCGATGCAGCACCCCAGATAGACTATGACCACCTGCTGTGTGATTGGTGGTCGAGACGCTTCATTTTTTTAACTCACCCGAGAGAGCCGGTCCCTCGCGATAAGGGTGACTCCTATCCCCGCGCACGGGTTGGTTCAACGGATCGCCCTAAAGTTTAAAGCGTCTTCATTGGACGCGAGCGTACTCTTCGCTTTGCATACGACCTGCGCATATGCCTCAAAGTTCACTCTCCCGGTAAAATTTCGTCCAATAGCCTATCGCGCATTCAACAACCCTTCAAACTTTGAAACACGAATGGGGTTGCCTCTGTATCACCCTTTTTCGAATTAAAAATTCGTATGCCTCCCGAGTTCTGGGATTGGTTCTTCCTACCCCAGCAAAAAGGTTTATCGACTGCGCAGACGTTGAAGACGAACCACTATTCTCCCCTTCGTCAGGCTTCAGGGGGTTGTAAGATAAAGAACAAATACGGTGAGGCCTTCCATAATTCCACCATTGGCTGGCACGTTAGAGAGTTTTGATAGGCATTTCGTTTGAAACTTTTTGAAATAAAAATATGGACAGGATTTCAGGAATTTCATTGGTTGGAACAGAGATTCTTCTTGCGTAGATGGAAAGAACTAAACCTTCGAAGCTTGGCCTCTGTTTGGGTCCTTTTTTTTTAAACGTGCTGCTGAGTCTCTATTAGACAAAATCTATCATCAGATTCGTATTCAACACTAAAAAAAACGTGAAAAATGCGATGGACAAGAATTTTCGAGCGATTTTAGATTTTGACGAAAAAAGTCCTCAAAACGTCGAATTCGATCGTTAAATTGACTCTCCTTGGCTGCCATGTTGAAATAAATTTGCTTAAAATTTTGTCATCACTTCCAAGTGATCGATCTTTCTTGTACCACAGTGGTACGGTTTTAATGATTTTTTCCAATTCTTTTGTGACCACAGTTCGATTTCATACAAATGATATGGTCGGCCGTATTTCTTTCATCGTATTCTTTCTTTAACCATCGATGTTTCCGCGCGAGAGAAAATATCGTTTTTTTTCGCCAAATAATATCGACGACTTGCATTCAACTCGCGTCTCTTCGAGGGGAGCGAGAACCCGTCTGGATAATAATAATTCTCAAGGATTCGACGTGGCCGCGCACCGAAGGCAGCTAGGAATACATGTATTTCCGATTAAGAATCTTCACCGATTCAGCGTCAGCTAGCTGATTGCCTTTACGAAAACTAAGAACCTTTCTATGTATATACAGAGGTTACAGTCGTGTGAAACTGATTCTGCGCCGACAAAACTAAGCCTTCGAAAGCCCGGAGAAGCGCACGCTCCGCGTGAGGGTGCGCGCGGGCTGTATCCAGGGGTGGTTAATGAGCCCAAATCCGTTTACGATGAATACTACGACCACCAAAACGAAACGACACAGGAAAAGAGAAGAGAAAAAGAAAACGACAATACCACGCCGACGGTTCGTTACACAGTTTGCATTGAGACGAGAAAGACAGACCGGAATCCAATTGATCGACATCTGAAGGAAAAAAAAAAGGAAAAAAATGAAAACGTTTACCCAACAATTTCGACGTATGGTCGGTTTACTGAAATTAAATTATGCGAAAACGACGACATTTTAGGCTATGAGAGAAATTTTCTTTTATGGATTTTATTGGACGCCAATGGCGAATCGTTACCATACATATGTGGATATCGTTTGGGAGAATTGATTCGTCGGTTCATCGAACGAGAATTTTTAATGACGTGTCGTTGAGCGTTCTGTCGCAAGATCATGTACAAACGTCGGAGCGAAGGGTGTTTGTGGATACAGCGTAGTCTCGTTAAGCACGTATACCATGTATAAGAGGCAAAGGAGCAGAGCGTCAAACATTGCGTATACAATCGCGTTCGTCATCAAATTTTCTTTGTCACTGTTCAAACGAAAAACCGAGCTGCGATCTACGCGCTCTGTACTTCCCGATAAGCTAAGACACATTTCCTAATTTTACGATTCTACGATCCTACGACTCTCAAACTTCCTTTCATTGTTTAGCGAAGCTGTGGATTCGGCTTAGTGAAGTTTTTAGTATCATTTTAAAAGTACCGACTCTTTTTATCGCGCAGTTGGCATTGAAAGCACTTACTTATCCATATGTTCAATAAACATTTACGAAAGTAACTTGCATTGGTAGCGAATAAATGTTGGGTACGTGAACTATGTGTCGCTACTTGCGTGTCTGCATATGCGTGTTGTTCAGTCAAGTAGGTGCATCAATTCACACAGACACCAGGGGTGGCGCGGGTAACTGTGAGATTGCGTGAATGTGAAACCCCCGCCAATCTAACGGAGGCAAAGCACATGGGGTTCTCTCGAAGCGCGTGTTCGTGCATAAGCAATCGCCATCAAACAAATTTCTTTTGACCATAGGGTAGAATTTCGGGGCTAAACAAGGGTTGACCATAAATTAGGGGGTCCACAATAATTATTGCTTCGTGTTGCCTTCAGAAAAAGTATTTCTTCTTGGATGAAGGAAGAGCATCGACAAACAACACTTTACAAATTTCCTTGTAAACATCGTAAAAGTAAATAAACAAGATAAACGTTGTGATTTAAATGTTAGAAAACTATGCAACTGGACAATGAATTGTATAAAGAAATAGAAATTTCAACCAACGCTTTTTTCTTCGTTTAATGGTTAAAAAAAATAGTAATTTGATGTCTAATTAGCCAATTTTGTTTTTTTGTTGATATTGTACCATTAACAATGAAAATAATTGGTACGCCAATCGTTATTTCGTCGAGCGTTTTTTCTTCGCTACATAGTGAGTTTAATAGATAGAGACTCTTAAAAAAAATCTAAAAAAAATCGAGAGTGTCGAAACCTCCCACGTGTACATTAATAGAACATGACCGTTTGACTGTTCTCTCTTTTAGCTACATACAGCACATGTCTTCTGCCTTTCATTCGGCGACCTCTTAGCGCCGCTATAGCGTGAATTTCCGCGTAGGCTTTCCTTCACTCTTTCGTCTTCTCTTCACACGGGTTTTCTTTCGAAACTTTACTTTAGCTTTTGCCCCCCGCCCCTCCCTCCCTCCCCCAAAGTATAGCGGCGTTGGCCTGGCGGTCGTAGTCGTCGTCGAAAGGCGCGTCTCGTACGGCCGTCAGCCAACCACCGTTGTCGCAATACCGCGAGTAACTTTACTACACAACCCGCCGGTGCTGGTAAGCGGAAAATGTATCTATCTAAAAAGTTGCTTGCTCGCCACCCCTCTCCCCACATCCTCCTTGGGGTGGCGCGGGTTCTAGTGGGTGGTTGCATACAAGCAAACGGGATATCGTCCGGTGCCCGCACCGTTGGTGGTTTCGCGGTAGCGCTATCCACTGCTTTTTCCGCAGTAGAGTGAGGCTAGCTGAGTGTAGTCCAAGGTGCGGTGTGCACTGGCACTATCCCACTGCTGCTGTTACTACGATTCAGGAAAACTCTAAGGAACGAGAGAATCCTGCTGTGCGGCAATTCAAAGTTTCCTTAACAATTCTTGGCACTCCTCTTCGTCGCGCTTTCTCCTCACTCTCTCGTACAACTATGCTTTTCTCTTTCGCTACTGTACCAAGTCTCTTTTCTACGTCTTATGTCTCTTACCCGTAAATGTTAGACCTGACATCGTGGCCTTTTCCCTCTCAGCGGTGGAGTTATTGAAAGTAATTACTGTGGGCGGAGTACGTGTATAGGCGGACTTTTCCGAAGATTTAATTTAATTGTTCGGCCCGAGGCGACAGGGAATATTGATTTTAAGTTTTTTTAACGAAAAGGCTTTCATTCTTTAGAAAGGATGAGGTTTAAGGAGGTTTTCTTTTAATTCTTTGCAGTGGGAGAATTGAAAGATTTTTTCCTATGAAAAGAGATTGTACATTTTTTTCTTAATTCTTGACTATATTTATTTAGTAGATTAACATGACATAAAAATTTACCATTTTTTTTCCGTTCCCTTAAATGATAAAGCATTTTAAGAGGAACGAAGGAATGGTTGGTGGTTTATTTGTAATTTTCCGCTTATATTTGGGATGTAAAAAAAAAAAACTGCCGCATACGTATTTTTGAAATATGCAGTTTCCTCTTCAACATGGGCAGCCGCTCGAAGATTTTCTCAACGGAAACACTCACGATATTCTTGTCACGGTTTTATTGTACTGGTTGCCGACTTCCGCCTAACGAATTCAATAAAATGTGTACTGCAAGGACACATTAATCGTCGAAGCAAACATTCATCACCAGCATCATAATTCACCTTTTCATTTTTAAAAACAAGCTGTTTGTCTCGTTGTACCTCCGGTTTTAAAATGCAATCCTTTATTTATAATTGCATTGCATTTATCACATTGGTGTTAAAAATTAATCGAATAAAAATGTGAAAAATTCGTAAATGCAACAGTCATTCATTCACGGTAATAAGGAGTACGTTTTTAGTTCGCGTAGTAGTAGGCGGGGATGTCTGGATGCTGCCGCATCGATCCGATACATCACGGGGGCATTTACATCCCCCACTCTCTGCATTTTCTGCTCTCCCTTTTTCGATATGTCCATCTTTCTCGGATCTTTCGGGTTCGTACTTTACTCTTTCTTTCTCTACTCTCTTCCATCCCTTTCCTCCACCCCACCGGCCCCCCGGAGACTGGGCTTTCCACTCGCCAAGCGCGCTGCTTATGCCGCCACTTTCCTCTGCAGCGCTTGCGCGTCGCTCTTTTCTTTCTTACTTCAATCTCTCGTTCTCACTTCCACCCCGGGGATGGAGGGGTGAACACTTCTTCATCCCTTAGAGCGGCTACTTCAACCCCACCGTGGAAACGGCCATTGTCTACGCGTCAAATCTCAAACCCCGAACCCTCTCCTCTCGCTTCGTATCCAAACGACCGAACGAACAATCCGTGAGTATCCGGACTAACGTGCGTGCCCGACGCTCTGTTTACTCGTTTCATCGCTGACTCGTTTCCGTTTCTTCTAGACGGCTAATTGGCATTTTTCTCTTTCTCTTAATGATGCATACAATGTATGAAATATTTCTTTTCTTTATCATTAGAATCGTAGTAATGTGTTAATTAATTTGATACTTTTATCGCAATGATAAAGATGGTTTTTTTTCCCTCAACGCGTTATTATATTATTATTTTTTCTTTTATTAAATATAACATATTTTGCGTCTGTATGTTGGGAAGTAATTATTTTTTATTCTTTATTCGAGATTATATTCGCTTTGAGAAAATTTATTTGAAGCTGGAAGACGATACTGTTTTTGCGTATCTGTTTTCGCCGAGGCATCACTTTCGTTATAGAGTCATTTTTTGTTCGCTTATTTGCAGTGTAATCGACAGCGATAGGATAAAAACAACACGTTCGTCAAAGTGTACGATGGAACTGAAATAAATATTCTAAAAAAACGGCATTAATTCGATACATCGAAAATGAAAAAAACCTATTTAAGTCGAAAAATACCGATGTACTTAGAGTTACTCTATTTTATTCTACGTAGTTATCGAAATAACGGAGTGATTACAAAATAAATTGAGCAGTCAATGTCGTCGGAAGGAAAAATGCAGTCAAACTGTATTAAAAATATAGTGAATTTCTTCCAAAAAACAAATTGTTAGGTCCTTTTTACTATACAAATGGCTACAATATTAGTACGGAACGACTGTAAAAAAGATGTACCGCGTTCGCATCAGTTGCAATACATATATTTATGCATATAAATAAATAAATAAATCATGAATGCCATATCACGCACCACATAACTCACGCAAACGTCAGAGCGGCTTTAGAGGCTACAGAAGCCTCTGTGAGAGAGTAACGACTGTCTCGTGACTATTTCATACGCACCGAGCAGAGGCATACGCCTGGGGCTAGTTGTTGGTGCGTTAGAGTTAAGTTTTACAGCATTATCAACCGGGCAGTACCGGATCAAACAGACCGAGATAGTTTTTTTTCATAACTAATTACACTATTCTCCATTCCCACTGTACTTATTATTACAAGTATATATATAATTTGCGAGAATCTAGAAGATAAAAATCTTGGATCTCAAAATGTGTTGTGTACATTAAAAAAACATTGATGCAAAGAGATCGCGACCGACATTTTATAAATTGCAGTTTGATGCAGAATTTCCTTTCTTTATATTTCTTTATTGCAAACTATTGTATTCTTCAACACGCTTTCTTAAATACTGACTTCGGAAGCTCTTTCGCGGGGTTCTTTGATCGAATCGGGATTGCGAAAAGAAGAACGGTGTCGATTGGTAATTGTGCGTAAAAAAAAACAATCTGCGGATTATAAGACCAGAAAAAGTTTGAATAGCAAGAAAGTCAATTTCAATTTTTATTACCGACTGCGGGTTGACAGAGATGCTTCAATGATAACAGGCCGCTATCTCAGACTTTCTTGATAACGGTTGACACTAGAAAGTAAACGGGAATTGTCGATTTTACCGTAACGCAGATTTCAGAATGACATTCTTTTTTTTTCGTAATTTATGGTTGCAATATAAATGTAAACAAATAAATCATTTTTAATTATAGGAGAAAGATCATCTTATATCCACTGCCGCATTTATAGAAATACTGTAATAATTAAATTCTCCGAAAGACGATCTAAATCGTCATTCGATATATCGATCATATTGGCGGGTTAAAACAAAAAAAAAATGTATTTTTTTTATTTTTATTTAATTAGCCTTTGCATGAGTATTTTCGTTCACCGAACAATGGGCTCTGAGTCTAAGAGAAGCTCTCGGTTTTTATACTCACTGGACAAGTCGTGCCACGAAGGTCTTTGCAGTTGTCGCAGAACTGTCCCCGCGCGCGTTACATAGCTCTTGGGAGACGAGAAGATTCGCGAGGGGTTGACTTCTTGTTCTTTGTCTGGAGGGTTCGAGCGTCTCGAAGGATAGAGAGGCTAATTCCCGGTTTTCTACCCCCGAGGAATGTGGAGGGTACCACTTTCTTCCTTCTCCTTCTCACGTTTATACCTTTTGGCCCCAACATTCGCTATAGGTATGACCTTCCCTCGCTTTCTTCCTCCGCAAACTCCGTCTCGTCGAGTTCCACCACCGCCCCCCCTCCCACTCCACACCCGCCGCCCCATTCTCGATGCTTTGATGTTCCCAATTTGATTGAAGGAATCCAACGAACGGCTCTCCTAACTTCGTCTTTATTGATTGCTGTTTCGTTTCCGTAGCTGGGACTTTTCTCTATCGTCGCGATGCCGATCCTCTCGATTTTTCTTTCCAACTCGCGACGATCCTCGGGATATCCTGATCCTTTACCTTTTTTTCTTCTAAATGTGTCTGATCTGATGGCTGGTTGCGGTTTCGATACTCGTCTACTCATAGGATTTTGTTAATGGTTATGTTTTTTTTCTAAGTAAAGTCCGAATTCGAATCTTTTTTTTCACATATTTATTTAATTTTCATCAAATTGTCAATTTTTTTTTCGATTAACAAAATACACGGTCCGTTGTTTTCTCAAACATAAAAATAATGTTTTCCGGCAAAGTATCTGGATATCTCCCAGACCCGTGTGTGGTAATAATAAGATGGAAATTTGATTAGTGTATTTCAGAGTTAACGCTTCAATGTTTCTCAGAGAAAACAATGTTACTTTCAAATAATTTGTAACCATTTACATTCATTAACGTCACGGGTTGAAAAGATTTTAATTAAACCCGTGAAAAGGCGACTTAAAATAAGTTACACACCGTACGTCACTGTGTTTTGAATCCTTGAAGAAAAGTCTAAACAATGAGGAAGTAATGTGCAAATTACACTTGCAATTTTTTTTTTTACACATTCCGGCGGCTTTCGATCTGTTTGACGTTTGCTAAACGACAAACTCAAAGTTCTCGTTAGCCGTGAAAAGCCATTTTTTTCTTCTCGTGAAAGCAGCACTTGAAATTTGTTCGTCCGATGTTCGGATAAAGGATTTTCGTGGATAGCGGGGAATGCTATATCGTAAGTCTGGTACCAATGGTGAATAAAGGCGAAGCCGAATTTCCGCAAACTGTGGAAGAGATTCTGACTAGACGCTTCGTATCTTATCGCATAACAGACGTCCGTAGCAGAATCCTTGTATTTCCTATATCGTTTTCCCCACTCCGCTTGTATAGGGAGTATGAGATATAAGGTATGGAAGAGATACCTGTGTATATTGGATTGGTGTGCTGTGTTGCCCCTGGTAGTGGCGCAGCAGCCGTATCTGGGTAGCTACCATCATATCCGCTCGACGTATCGATATATATACATCGATATACCATACGTCGGGGTTTCTATACGTATCTATATTATATATCCCAACAACATATCAAATGGCCATCGTATCTTCTTTGCGCTGTTTCTTCTGCTTCTTCTTCTTCCTCTTCAGCATCTCTCCCCCACTGCCTCCTCTCGTATTGCACATCTTCCTTTTCCTCTTAAAGCTCGTAGTTTCTCGAGGAACACTTTACCACCCAGCAGGAGACGCTGCCACGTACCGAAGGAATGGGTTCGTCCATAATACTCTCTCTGTACCCATACCTTCGTCTACCTCCGAGCATATATTTTGCTCGCTATTGTGATCCGAACAGCGATCCTCTTTCATAATAATGAATTATCGAAACAACAAAACAAAACAAACCTTTGCCGAGTGGACTTCTGCATAGTATACTAAGGTGTCAGCAGAAGATTCGTGATCAACGGGAGGAAATATAAATTCGATATATTCCTGAAACGACCAGAGGCACCATTTTTTTTAAAGACCCATTTCGCGTAATCACTGCAGTTTTTGGTTATTTAGAACAGTAATACTTCAACTCTTTGGTGGCTTTTGGGTAAACATAAGAAGTAAAAAAAAATATCCCTCAATCGTTGTTTTTAGGTATTTAGAATTAAGCGAAACGTTACGTTAACGTTTTTCGTTATTAAAAAATTTGTTACAATAACAACAAAAACTCCGATAGGAATGATCGATAACAGTCAACAGTAGATATAGTGAAAAGTTCATGAATCCATATGATCTTTTAGCGTGAAAAACTGTATAAGTGACGAATAAAATAATTGAAATATCGGTATCAGGGGGTGAAAAGCAATGAAGTAGGACGCCTCGAATGAGACAAAAGACAAGGGTGCCTGGGATACAATCGCATTACTAATGATTTTACTTTAGTCGACCCTCAGACGTCATAGCGATACGATAGCACTTGCGTTCGTGGCTCACACGACGGAAAGACCAGTCCGATAAACCCGAACCTCAACCACCACTACTTTACCCACCGCTATTCCTCTTCGTTCTATCCAACAGTTCAAATCGTCTATAGGGGGTGAAAAGACGATGGCCGAGGTTACGTCTACTTGATCGAGCCCTCCCCTCAATATCGATGATTTCGTTTTCCTCAAATAGGAAAGCGGTGACTTCGGCACACAGACCCCCGGCGACCAGATTCCAACCAACGATACCGCTTTTCTATACCAAAGCGAAGAAATAACGTACAAAGATAAACGCTCTCGTTGTTTTCGTTGAATAAAAGAAACTTGAAGACAAGGTAAACGAATGAAAATCAAATATACAAAAAAAGGAGCGTGAAATCGTTTACTTTCACAATTTTAGGAAAATTAATTCGATTGACAAGTAAAAGGGGTAGCGAATGAAATCGTTGAGATGGTAAAAATCGATTTTTGTTTGACGATATAATTTTTTTCTTTTTATAAATATACACATGAAAAATCCATTTGCAGACAATTGAATTAATCGTACGTGAAAAATAGAAAAATTACTTCGAGTAAAATAGAAGAATTTTTTTAAATACATTTGTGTAGAGATATGAAGCTTTGAGCGTATTCTTGGGCGAAGATATAAAACAAAAGGAATGAGAAAAAGGGCTGATGGATCATTTGACAGGATCGCGTTTTCGACGTCGATGTTTCGTTCCCGTGAGGCGCGCCGTGGGGTAGTATTTTCTCGGTAGCTAAATGTCGTCCACCCTCCTTGGTCTCGGCGTCCGGGGTCTTCCGGACCCTCCTCTCCCCGGGACCGCCGCGAACCAAGCGCGGCAGCGTGGCGTTCTATTCCTCTGGCAGAAAATCCCTCGCGGCGCTCACTCAATCATACGCTATTTTTGTCGCCACGCCGAGCGACGCTACACCGACAAGAAACACGGTCTCCCGAGCGGATCCAAAGTGAGGATGCGAGGGGAAAGAGAGACAACCATTCCACTTCCATCCCTATACGTTTTTTTTTTCGCGGCTATCACCTTCTTCTGCGTCATCCACACTATACTGTTTCTCTGCGCACAGACACAAGAGACATCTAATCGCTTTGTAAACGCTTCTAAGATTCGAGGGACGAGAGAACAAGGCATCGATCCCCATCAGCCCTAAAAGCTTAAGTCAAATTCATCGAATATCTGTTTCTCGAACTTGCGAGACTAATTCGTCGTTACTGGCTGTGGAGCGGATAAATTTCCACGTTTTTTTTAATTTCTCAACCCTTTGAAGTTTTACGTAAAAAAATGCCCTAATGGGAAGGGGTGTTACAATATAATAGAAAAAAAATTGAGGGAATTCAAAATTCTTACAACATTTTACCACGTTTCACCGAAAATTGAGATCGTACTTCACAGTGCGTTCGAGATCGAAAAACATGCCGTGAGGCTTTCAACGTGACGTCAAAAAAATTATCGCGGAAAGTACAGATCACAAGTATTATTCTGGCAAATTAGAAAAATCTTTCGTCTCCTTAATTTTGTCTAATGGAGTGTCATGACATAAGTACAGATCGGTCGCAAATACGATGAGAAAATCATGAGTTGCGACGACCGGCGGTACTTATTGTTTTGTACCAATTTTTTTTTTTGTTTCTTTTTTTTTGCACGATGGTTCGATTCTCATTCCTACTTTTTATGTTTTTCCTCATTCCCAGTCACGATTGACATGTACTTTTTTGTTTCAAGATTTGTAATCCCCTCGGCGCTAGAATAACCCGCGGGGCTATGTCGACCCCCCCTCCCTCCCACCCCCCATTGACAGGTAGAAATTGACGATCAGTTCGGAATCGCATCGTCGATAATTCCTCTGGGACTTGAGAAAATCGGAGTAGTGTCCCTTTCTCCTCCTTTCTACTTCACTGTCATTAAGGCAAATCAAAGAGTCGTTAACCTGACCATACAATCGACATTCGGTCGGCAACTCATACGATTATTCTCCTATTTTTTAAAGGGTGACGATCAGCTCTGTTCACAATGAAATTTTTACAATTCATTTCTGAAACCGTCCCAAATCCTGCGCAATTTTCTTTTCGATTGAATTTAGTTGACATCCTTGGGAAAAAAATAATAACTGATTTTGTTACCGTCCGTATATAGTATTTAATTTTGCGTAAGGATGCAATTTCATGCCGCGGTTGATAATGAGACCTATTTATGAGTTAAAGGTCCTGTGAAACACCCTCCCGTCCACTGTCCACCCTGCGATAACAAAAATTGTGATAAATACCGTTTCAAAACCATAAATGTTTCAGCAGAAACGATAAACATAGTTCGTCGGAAATGATAATTTTCTTTTTCCGCAAATATCTATGGTTTCGAAATGATGTTTATTACAGTTTTTATTACCGACTGAGACGTTTCATATTACGTTAACAACAATGTTCAATCTCTGCGGGATTGGTAAACACAGTAAACTACCGTATTCGTTGAATTGCGCACACTATCAATCGACAATTATTACATTCGTTCCCTATTCGAGAACAAATTATACTTGGCGTCGAGACGCTACCGCGTCTCTTGATGAGTTATTTTGCAACGCTAACTTCGTATTCGTGTGCTCGACTACGGTCTGAGAATCGTGAATCTGCTGCGAGTTTCATTGGCGTGTTTGAGTGAAAATAAAAATGAACGATCGCAATAATGACCGAGCAATGAAAATCGAACGCGGTACAGACGAGAGACGGCGGCACGAGCCGATATTCGTCGCGAATTCGTTGGCACACTCCTGTGACCTGCGTACGTGTTCCCTTCTTTCGCAGGTTCTTTCGGCTATTTCTTCTTACTTGAGCGCGTGCTGCTGGCGCTGTTGGCTCGTGATCACTGGACTTCTTTCGGCTATTACCAGATAAAAATCCGTCGCCGCAACAGCGTGACCACCCGATTCGACCGGAAGTCGTTCGTCGATAAACGATTTCTGACCTCACGCTTCTTTTCCCCGCGTCTCGTCTCACTTATATTTGCGTCTCAACTCCGTGACTACATTATTTATAAATAAAAAAAACAACACTCGATGATTTCGTTTTTCCCGCAGCGAATTAACAGGTTCACGATACTCGGCGCAAAAACATACGCTGTTCATCCAATTTCATTGCTATTTGATCGATTGCTTGATCCAAATGCACGTATTTTCGTAACGATTTTCAAAAGTGGTGAAAAAAAAAAGATCGATAAATTTTTGACGATTGAACGCAGTTGGTCAGACTTTCGGATATTATTCCCAAAAGTACAATTTCACTACCGAAAGTTTTGTGAAAGCACGTGAGATCACGCCTCGGTAATAAATATGGTGAGCCAGGATTTCAAGCTCAGTTTCTCCGCTGCCGTCTGGTGAGCCCTGGCGGCATCGCACAGTGGTCGAGAGAAACGGAGAGAAGGATAAAAGGAGGAATGAAAGAAGGAAGAAGAGCGAAGGAGTGCCGGACAGGCGATGAAAGCAGTGAGGTCGAAGAATATTATTTATAGGTTGCGGTCGAGGATGTGTGTGCCGGGGGTTCGCGTGGCGTGCTATGCATAGACAGTGCCTCATTCCCAGGGATACCAGACGAATGGCTCATTTCTGTCCGCAAATACGGGAATACCCGTCGAGCTATTTCTTAATATTCGACGATATCGACATAGGGGGTGAGACAAAAAAGTATACCGAGTATAAGGTATAAGGGATGCGGAATATTCTCATTGTTATGGCCATTATGATGAGAAAAAAATATCGCCGTATTGCGAGTCGCGGAAATGATCGAAATTACTTCTTTTTTTTTATCCTCATTCCAGTTAATTTTTTTTATCTGCAAGGGTTCCTGTGTCTACTACCCTTCCAAAGAAAAAGAAAAAAAAAAAAGAAAATGAATAATGAAGTATTGAAAATGTCTGAGACACTGTAAAGATCCATTTTCTTTTAGATGTCGATGACGACATGTAAAATTAAAGTAAACTATTAAAGATAAAGTATCGGGTACATTTTTTAATATATCGTACATTATTTTTTTTATCATTATTGTACATAAAAAATAATGTATCAGTTTATGAATAAAAACTTCCGGCACCAGTATTCACTCAATGAATTTAGTATTTTTTTTTAAGTGAACTTTTACTATTGACGACACCATTGCCGAGGGTGCGTTATATATATGTTTGAAGCGTTTCGAAAGAGCTTTTATGAGTCGCATATGTGCAGCTCGTCGTCATGTCTTTTATCCAATGCTTTATATTCCTGGCACCGTGTTCACAGTCTCCCCCTTGGTCACCTTTTCTTTCACACCACTCTTCGTCAAGAGTCCGTTTTACTATCGCGCGTTGGCTACGAACTCGTTGAGGCGTTTTTTTTTTTTTTTATATTTTCCCTAGAAAAAGCTTTTTTTTCCTTCCCTTATCCATTGACGTCCACCCTTCGAAGCGAAAGCTCGATCAATTCTTTCTTCATATTCACTGGGGAGTGATAGTCCGACATAACATAACAAATTTCCAAGCGATCCTCCGCAGGAGCGCAAAACCGTAATACAGCGAAACCCCCATCCCGTCTTGCGTCCCTTTTTTTTTTTCTTTCGGTTGGCTGCGCATTTAAATCCTCGTGTTTCCAACGATGGAGAGTGAGACATACACACCCCCGCGGCTATCCGCGGCGACCACCGTTTCATACGATCGTCCGGGGACCGATTATTCCCACGCACAATTTACAGTTTCACATTTTATTCCCATCGCGGATCCTAGCGCTATGCGAAGGGGATACACTGCCCTCTCGACTGTATCGCTCTCTCTCCGACGCTCTCAGGCTATATATACACTTTTGCTTCCCAACCCGCGGATAAACTCGTTTCGACCCCTGTAGTCTTTTTTTTCCATCGCCGATCATCTATAACGAGAATACGCAATTCGCGAATGGAAACTCTCACACCGATTGCTCTGGATATGTAGAAAAAAAAAAAAAAAAAATGTATCCAGTTTCTCGACCATTCATTTTATTTTATTTATCGGACCTTCCAATAATATTTTTTTAAATTAATTTTTGTTTTTTTTTTTTATTCCATTGAATGCGTCAGAAATTCATAGGCTAAGAGATTGTCCATCGAAATGGCTTTTAAAGAAAATAAATGTTGGAAATGATACAAATTTTATTATTTTATCACATATTCCTCCCTCCCACCGTCTTCATCTACGCAGAGAAAAAAAGAATTGCTTAAACGTATTAAACAATAAAATGAACAGTCACTCAAGTGAATTTTTTTTTTCAATTATCTATAATCATTATTTTGTTCGATCAGCTGTATAGCTTATTTTGCTACCCCGTTTGTTCGGTAGATTCACGCGATTCTTTTTTTTTTTTCGGCGCATAAAAGAATGCAGAAAATGTTATCTATTCCTTGAGCTCGAGGTCAATTGAGATCCACTGGTGGTTCCGGTTTATTAATTTCGTAACAAAAAAAAAAGAACTGTGGGACGCACGCTGGACCGTCGTCTTTTCCATGATTTAATTAGTTGCCATCCGCGAGCGCCGGGGAGTGAGAGAGAGGGTCAAGCGAGGGAACGGACGAGCCCTACCCACCTGGGTTGCAGGTAGGAAGAGAGACCACCGTGGTTCCCGTATAGATAGCATACACCAACTACGTAACCACGATGTCTAACGACTCGGTAATCCTGGGTACCAGCACGGTACCAAGGATGAGACGATAAAGAGTACAAAGTACAGTGAGAAAGATAGATAATGAAAACAAAAAAAAAATATATTGTATAAAGAGAAGAGTCTCTTTCTTCGCGACTGGGAAAGATTCATCGTTCAAAGGAGGGGGGGGGGGGAGGAGGGTGGTTATCGGGAGAGCAGATCTCGGGATGTGGAGTGTTTATTTTACGGGTTTCGGATACATCGATGGGACAATTGATTTTTCCATAACTTTCGTACATAACGAAAAATTATGAGTCTAATACTTTTCCAACTCTCGTATTTTCAATTCGTTTTCCCCCATCGATCGATCGGTTCTCCAGATAATGCGGATTTCCAACATTTCATTTATCAAAATTATCTCATGAACGTGAAAAAGAATTTTAAAAACTCAAGACTTGCGGATACTTTATTGATATACAGACATCATTTTTTGTTTTAAAGACGAACCAAAAAATTGGATTGGTTGGTGTCTCTTTATCGATAGTTAAGCGGCAGGGAAATTGTATATTTTTTTAATAATTTTTCGTAATTACTTTATGCATTGAGAAGCTGTTACGGGGCATTTGTATGTCTCGGATAATACCGTGAACTTGGTGATGCGTTAAAGAACGGTTTCGCCTTGAAGCTTCGAAGATGAGAATGTATACAAAGGCGACACGAGTTGGGGACGCGGAAAGTAAGTAAGTATAGAAGAAGAAAAGAAACACGAGAGTCGAAGTGGATCCACAAAGTGGAGCGAGCAGAGCTATCGCCGATGGGCTCATCGGTGCGTCACGTTCGTTTCTCAGTATTCAATCGTTCTAATTTCCAATCAATCCCTGCCGACGGCGTGATTCCGGCTACTTGGATACCTAACGCTCCGTGAGAACTATCGGGTTAACGAAACGAAATGGGAATTTAACATCGCGCTGAGCTCTACAATTTTGTAATTTTACTTCGGGATTCACGTCGATAATTAATTATTTAAAAAATTTTCTCGAAAATTAAAAATCGTATTCTCAAAGTGCGATACGTTTTTTCGCTAAAAATGCCGATTCGGAGTTTTCGAAAATAATCTTTCTGACACTTCGTCGCGAATGCAATTGTATTATATTGCTATCAATTCTCTTGACTACCAATTCATATTTTTATATGAGAACAAAATCCATTTATATATATGTCTGTTTTTCAGTAATTGTAAGAATTTAATTAAATTTTATTATTTTATAATAAGTTTAATTTTCGTACAAAAAGTTAGTTAATTAGAAAGGAAACAGCGGGCATAAGTTAAATTAAACTTTTGTTCGTTTCTCAAAATTCATTAATTTAGTTACCACAGAACCTTTGACGAGTTTCTTTTGCCGATAGATGTCGAAGTGCCGGTCAAACTAGTGACCGACGTATTACAGTAGATAAAAGAGTTGTTCTTCTCCTTGTAGTTTGTCGACGAGACTGTGTGGGCGGGCTACCGCGCCGGGGTCTCTCCCTCTCGTCGTGACGAATCGATTATCTACCGGCAGCGAAACACGGATTAAAATACTATGGAATCTAATTTTCATCCGTGGAAAGAGGTTTATCTCGTGGCTACGGTCAATGCCCTCTTTATCATTCCAATTGCCTCATTATTACATTGTTAGATTTGTTATAAAAATATCCCAAAAATATGACGATCTCCGCAATGCTTTCTCCTCTCTTAATCTTTATTCACGAAATTTCGTCAATGAGAAAAGGGCCTTCCGTACTTTCTTAGTTTTTGCACATATGAAGCTTTAAAAAATTGATGAGCAATTAGTACGCAAATAGCGAATTCCCCGGATATTTGACTTTAAAAAATTCAAAACGTATTTCGGCAATTTGTTTTTGCGCCTAAAATCTCAAAAAATAAGTCAGTTTTTCATCGAAACAATACTTCTTTTGTGTGAAATTTAAATGTTATAATTGAAATATGACAATTATTATAATTATTTACATTTGATGTTTATTCATTAATTTTATTATCGGCTGATTATTAATGCTTTTTTTTAATCATTTTATTGAGCACATAATTTATATCGATACGGCTCGATAAATCGATATAAAAATTGATACATCTTTTGAATTTTTCAAAGTTTATGCTTTTGCTTGGATATCACATGCTATCGCCTGAGTTTCTATCAGTGCATTATAGCATTCAGAGCTAATTTATCACCGACGTGTAATAAATAGTAATAAATTGACGATTGCTGTTGAGACGTTCGATAACCGGATTACCGTGTGTTCGTCACGGAACGTGGGGGAGATGGGTGCAACAGCAAAAGCAGCAGCAACAGCAGCTAGTCTCGCTGAGATGATACAAAAACAAAACGGTGAAGAAGGGAAAGCTGTAAGCAGCGGAGACATCGGTCACGCAATTCTCCGCGTGCACTACTAGCGCGCGTCGATAATAAACTTTGGTTGCATTCGACAAAGATTACGATGCGACTGGATCATCACTCCTGTGGATACGACCTTTTTTTAAAAAATAATTTTATTATCATCCGAGAACAGAATTATAATAATGAAAGATTAACAAGAATACGAAAAAAAATTATGAATACTGACGAATTATTGATAAATTTTCCGATTATTCAATCAGAGATTGCAATAAGTTACTCTTTTCACACATTCTATTTTTATAAATAATTCCTCGTGATAATTTGTGAATATTCAGTTTGTACGGTAAAAAAAAAAATATTAAGTCCGTCGTTCGGAATATTGGGTTTCACGTGGCGCTTGAATGACACGACACTCGCTCGACAAACAGTATTACATTAGCGCTGTTCTGATCAAACATCTCGCGGCGGGTGACTGTTTTTCCTGCCATTCCTAATGTCCGGCCACTTCGTCCTGACGCACCTTCCGGTTCTGGCTAATGTCATCCACCACGGCGACCTTTTACGCATTTCCGTTTCTACATTTCTACTCCTATTCGCTGTCGTACAGTTTTTGATGGTCGTTGATCGCTTTTATACTGAAGCCGAGACGATGCGTTAAGCATTAAAATCGAATCATTGAAATGTCTATTGGACACGTATACGAGATTATTTTTGAACTTCTGTTGGACTATTATTGAACTATTGGTTATTACATTTCCCTTGTTTGGGCGAAGCATCAACGATATTTCTATCGGGAAGCTTAGAATTTTACAGTAGCCATTGCCTTGTCGCTGTAACGACAACATATGGCCCCCGATAATTTGTTTGCACATCGTACTGCAATACAGAATCGCTCACGATAATTTTGGCACACGTTCATTCTTCGAACTCTGAATTATTGATTCATTTCCTCGAGTTATGGTGTTTTAGTGGTCATCAAGCACCGGCTACTCGTTTACTTGTACCTACATATGTACAACAAGTAGTGAGACCAGAGCACTCGAAAGTATCGCCGAAATTGCACGGACCTTCATTCATCTTCCGCTTAGAATTGAATAACTTGGATGTAACAAGATAAATAGTCAGTTGTGAACACGGCTGGTGGTCGTGAAGGGTTTGGATCGCAACGTCATCCTGACTACGGTCCTTTTTTTCCGTTGCACTCCCCGTTAGCGTTATGCCTCGCGTTGGCGTCCGTTTATCGTGGCGAGAGATATACCCAGATGCGTAGGTAGAATGAAAGCCAAAGCCCGTTTATTGGCTTTCTTGTTTCCCTGACACTGATACTGCCTTCGTACGACAACCACGAGCCTTTGTTTTACTTAGTCTCAGAGAAACTGAGTAAAAAAAGTGTTTTTTTCTGATTCTACCGCGAACTTTGGTGTCGGAATATTGGAAGATAAGGAATATTGCAAAAAACGCGCTTTTTTGGTTTAAAACTTATCAAAGTAATTGATTTTTTTTATAGCGAAAAACATTTATTTTTCCACCATCAGCCGAGATATTTTATTAAATTTTTTTCCGATAGTAATTCCAAATTGGTCAACGAACTTTCTCGTACGGCGATCTTTTTTTAATGATTTAAAAAAAAAACCGTGGAAGCGATGCGCTAATTACATTTGCACTTTTATTTTTGCTGTCGATTGCGATTGCTTCATTCGAGAAACGAATCTTGCTGAGATCTTCGAATATACCGTCGATCCCCGCCAACAAAGAGACCGGTACATTCATTCGGTTCGTCGCGCGAGAGTTTCGCACGCTCGGTTAAAGATATTCCGCAGTTTTTTTCCCAACGAGGCACGGGCTGATCGGTTTTTTATTTATTCCCCTGATGTATTTCGTCACGGAACTTCCCTTGACTGGCACGTGACTTTGCCCGGTCTTTGTTGTCTCACGCGGATCTTACAGGTGTCGATTTCTAATTTTATGCTCAAAACTCCGAAAGTGAAGAAAATCCTCGAAATGTTTAATTTCTGAATAAAATCTCAATAATACGAAATTCGTATGAAAATTTGCATAATTTTTAAAATTATGTCAGAAGTCGAAGCCGGAGAGTCAAAAGACAGCATTCTCTATTCACGTGATCACGTGACTAAATTCGAGTTTTCGTATTTTTTGCAATCTAAAAAAAAATATTATATTTCTATAATCTACATTCGTCGGTTGTCATTATTTCGGGATCATGAAACAAAATTACGCCTCACGAGAAATTTTTTTTTTTTTTTCTTGAAATTTCGCCAAATTTATCGAAAATTAGAATGCCACGTCTGTTTGCGCTAATATTTTCCTATTTGCAATCCTCGATCTTCGTGCCAATATTTCCCGACTCATAAGCTTCCATAGCCTATCGCACAGTCTGATCTGCTGGTTGCTAGAAAACTGGTTATACGACAGAAAAAGTATGTGATACTATAGGAGGAGTGAAGTGTGATCGGTTATAGAGGTTTGATGCTCCAGATGAGGAGGATGAGTCGTCTCGTACGAGCTCTCGAGTGTGCTGGTTAGGGGTCGTCCGATCTCATCCCGGGGTTGGGTAAAGCTCGTCTGCTCGCTCAAGCGTGGATTAAGATAAACCCTTTATCCGTTTTTCTTGCCGAACGAGTATTCTTCGCTTTTTCTCTCTCTCTGAATTTCTCTCGCACACGTTTTCACGACAGAGGCGATCTGTAATGTCGACGAAAAAAAAAACGCAAAAGTACATGAGACTCATACTTGGCATCCCGAAATCCTGTGGCCACACTGCTTTCTCGTTATCTTTTCGTGCGCAGCTATCGATAAGTTTGTTTTTATTATGCGCAATTAATAAAAATTCCTTCCTATACTTTATTCTACTGATTAAAAAAAATTAAATTAAATTAAAAAATCGCTAATTTGATAAATAAAAAAAAATGATTAAAAAATTATAAAAGGCATTGGAAATCATTCATTGAAGTAACAATACGGAAATCTAAATATACGGAAAAAAGTGTTGCGCATACTTCCAATCACTATTAGGCTAACTTTGTCCCGTCATTATCTATAATCGACGGATTAAATTCTTCGCACTGAAACGTCAAGATTGCTACAATTACAAAACGGCGAGTGTTATGATGTAAAAAATAAACAGATCCCTCGTATTTGATTTACGATGATAATGGCGATCCTTTGAATATCGTAATTGGATGATTGGAGCGATCAATTTCTGCATAATGCACTACGCATCACATCATAAAACTTTACAATTCCAATGACATTTAATAACAATTCATGTTAATCATCGATATTTTTTTCGAGCAGCAAATCACTTCTCTCGTATTATCGGATTTGTGAACATTTTGATTTTTTTAAAATTATCTCCGATCGACGAGAATTAACAAACAACAAAAAATGAAAAATGAATATTAATACAATTCCTTTGTCTGTGGCTCACGCTTTTGCTATCGAACTTCTCGTATATATCGTCACCGCCGGCTTAACGAGAATGGATCGAGTATCAAGAAAACTTTGATCGCCATGACAGGCTGTGTCATTACTGTGTTACTTATAAGCTACTTGACGATACTCGTTCGGAATACGCAATCGCAATGCCACCGCGTGCACGTAACGTTTATGAAAAAGAAAAAAAAAAAAACGCCTATGGATCGCGACGTATGCGCACACGGATACTGTTTCGCGCGATCGGCACTCAACGCTCGCGAGAACTCGAGCGTTTTGTATTGCCCTCCCATTCGCGATCGTCGAGCCGTTAATCGACCATTAACATGCACGTTGAATATTGATTGATTGCCCGCGGAAAATATTTCTTTCGCAATGTTCCCCACGGGGCAAAACGAGGCTCTGGGGTCAGCGATAGGAGTTAAAAACTTTAATGATATCGAGAGAGAAATCTCGCGTTGAGAGTCGACAATTTCAATCTTCAAGAGATCGATGCTTTCATTTTTATACCCACAAAATATGAAAAACAAAAAATACCAATTAAACAAAACATTTTTTAATTAGCCGACCGCCAAGAGTTCTGTAAATTCAACTAATTGGTACTATCCTCATTATTACGAATGTACTTTTGAGGTTAAATTTAATTTAATTCGTAATTAAATTATTTGACATTGTGAACTTGCGAAATTGTTTTTTTTTTGTTTCGAAGGACAACCATCGCCGCCCCCAATAATTAATTTTTTAAATAAAATCGCCACGATTTTGTTAAATTATATACTGATATTTATTGCACGGAAAATTCGTGTAATATCATTGCGATGTTACGAATGGAAAAGTGAGTCCAATTAAAGCCGTAGAAACACACATTTGAGATTAATAATTTTTCCATATACACCTGATATGCATATCTTGCGGCCTTAATTAATCGAAATTTATTGCGAGTTCTCGTGTAATAGCAATGCGCGTAGTCGGGTCGAGTAGTAATTATCAAGCAATTAGCGAAATGTATTACATTAAAAAAGAAGAATGAAAGAAAAAAAAAGTAGAAAGAAAAAACAATGAGATCTCTCAAAGCTATGCACGGTGTGTCGGTCAAGCGTATTGGGCGTTTCGCTCAAAGCCGACAGACATCAAGCGGCAATACCATCCTTAATACCGCAAAGCATTATGTTGTCTATTATAATGCGCGTAATTAATTTATTTAATGCGATTATATGGCGTGCGAAAACTTCGCCATTCGATCTCGCGATCGCGTCGGACTTTGACTGGAGAGTTTTTCCAAATCACTACTTCTTTTTTCCATCCTTAGTCGTCGAAATTTAGAGCATTAAGAACGCCGGACTTTGACTGGAGAGTTTTCTGAAATCACAACTTCTTTTTTACATCTTTAGTCGCCGAAATTTAGAACATTAAGTCCATCAAAGGACCGAAGTCGCGGAAATAGGAGAACGGAAACGTGTTTTTCTTCTCCTCGATAAAAAACGACGTTACAGGGATGTGGCTTCAGATCTGATCTCATAAAATAAACAAATATAATTCTCTTGCAATAATTGTTCGTCGGTAGCTTTTGCTACATATTTTACGAGTCCAATTCCGCCTGATAACAGTTAAAAATTGTTTACAGATCGAATGAACGCTGCGAGCTTCCAAAACGAAGGAAGACAATCCAATCTTCTCAACTGGCTGCAGTATCACATCAGGAAAAAAGGTTTCCAAAACGATGCAGAAGACGCCATGCAGTATCGCACCTGAAACGACGAAGCATCGAAACCGGAACCAAATGAAGAGTATCATTTTACAATCCGTTGAACCGGAAGAAGCATCAACCCTCGAAAACATCGTTCAACAACGGAAAATTAAAAAACGATCATCGTTTCTCGATCCTCCGGGATGAGGGATAACAACAATAACATCATCACGCTACTCGGGTCGCGTGCCGAAACGTATGGTACCCGAAAAAAAAAAAAAAAAAAAAATACGAAAAAAAAATTATAAAGACAATCGAAGTTGTCATGTAATCAAAACAGGTATCGTCGATAAATCAGTCGTATAGAATTCCTAAGATAGCGCTACTCGGTTGAAAGTCATTACGGTTGGCAAAGTAATTCCTAACTAAGTAAAGCAATAAATACATAATGCATCCGTCGAGATTCCCACACTGTAGGTTACTACCGGTGAGGAGAAGGGGGGCGGGACCGGTAGGTCGCGAGAGATCGAGTGGCTACATGCGGGGTGAGCTCTCGCGCACATAAGTAGAAACGCACAAGTTTCGCCGCGTGCGGAGTATCCTCCACGAGCTAAAGTACAGACAAGACGCGTACCAAGCGACGAGTTCCATGAAATCATGCATCACGGCCCTCGCCTCCCCTCTCTCTCTCTCTCCTGCATCTCCGCTCCTTCATGATGTTACGAGTCATCGATTTATTTCAACGAGATCGATACCAGAGAGATCAGCGTCGAGTACCGATACCAGCATCACCAGTCATAGATACCTTTTTGTTAACAATCTCACGTCGCGACCGAGCGATCGAAGATCTACATTCTGATCTCAAGTACATCAGACGCCTAGCAGCATCTTTACTGTCCCCGGACAGTGACTTTGTAGCCGACGCGAGAACATTGAGAATGCGAGGATAGCGCGGTATTTCGCTCGTCTAAGTTGTACCGCGTAGTGCGAGGAATGACTTCTCGGATCGAAGACGATAGATATGAATTTTCATTGCAACTGTTCTCGAGACTGTGATTTCCTTTTTTTTGGAATATCCAAATTCCGTGACGTTTAGTTTGAGATAAACGTTGATTTAGAGATTCGATTTGTACGGAAGTATAGTTATCGTTAAAGAAAATTATAGTGGAGCGATCGACTGACAAATAATTGAGATAAAACGATTGATCGATTTACTTTTGGCGTTTGTATTCCATGCAACGCAAGAATATCTCTTCTCCGTGCTATGCGCGATCTTAATTATCATAATTAATTACGACGCAACGAGACGTGGTGTGAATTAGTTAAATTTACACGCTATATTCTCGGCAATTACACGTTGACTGTTCGTTGATTGATGTACCGTAAATTTTTCGACGTTCATCAAATAATCACAAAGCGCGCGTCGAGAAATATATGGTACGCGTAAGCGTAGAGCAGTTTCTCTCTGCAGCAGGTGTGTGTGTGTGTGAGAGAGGGGCATAGCTCAGCGTTCTCGTTTTTGCGCAATTAATTTAATGCGCCGCAAAGGAGGGAAGATAGATATAAAGTATAAGCAAAATAGCGTAAAACAAAGATAGCGTTAAACAGATGCGCGCGTTAATTACCACGTTAGTGATAACCGGACGGTCGCTCGCGTTGTTAAGCATTCCTTCTGCGGATTCCGAGACGAATATATTATTTTCTCGCCTTTTGTGAGTTCGCGCCGTTTCTTGACTAAGAATTACGCGCGGATACCCGCGCATACGCACACTTGGGTACCACAATAAATAACGCATCTTTATCGACATTGATTTTTTGTTTTTTTCATTTTTTAGCGGAAGAACGAGAATTTTTTTCATCGCAGTTCATCACATTCGAGTCCCTAAAGGCCCCTCGACACTGAATGATAATGAATGAGAACGAAAGCCGGAGTGACGAAGGAAGTAGGAATGGAATAAAAAAGGAATACCGACAACCCTACAGCTCTCATTATTTAGTGAGCGATGAATACAGCCGGACACAAGGGTAATTTAATTAATTGTTTCGCGAAAAAGCTAATGAAAGGCATTTGAATAAATTGAGATTCGTTTGTTTCAGGGAGAAGACGGATGTGAGGAAGAAAATCAACGAAAGCTTTCATCACGGTTTCTGATTATGCGAGTTTTAACGCTCGGATAAGTTTTCCGGGGAGAAGGGAAGAATGGTAATGTCCTACGGACTTTGAAAAACATACATATCCTCCCGAATAAAATTAAAAAATTCCAGCAAATCATTATAATAATACTTTCTCCGTATTTACACGAATAACTAACGACTCAATAGCTTTTACATTCAAATAAAATAATTTCACGAAGTAGTTCATTTTTTTTACTACAATTTTATTGGAAAAAAATCGGTAACTCGAAACTTCGATAGGAAATATCTTTCTGCGGTTAGGCACGATGAATGCAATAGTCATACAGTTATTTTCTAGTGAGTTGCGATAAATCTTCGATCAGAGAAAAATAATTTTCAATGAAAAAAAAAAATAATAATAATTATGCGAAGAGATGATACCATATTGTTTACGGTAGTAGCGCGCAATACGTATTATCAAGGGGTTGGGGATTTCTCTCTTCTCTGTGCGGCAAATAATTAATTTCACGAAAGATAGGATGGAGTCAGGTCTCCGGAATGGCGTGTCTCGACTGCTGCCGTTGCGGTGAACTCACGGATCATCGTGCCCCGGCGCGATCATCTGCTTGGTCACAGCGAGTCACGTTCGAGCAATGGATGAAAATACTATGATTATATAGTATGCGATATACGCCGATGGCCTCAGCCATCGCGAATCGTATTCCATCCTTCGCGATCTGTCTTTCGTTCACTCGTACGAATTAATCGGATTGTTCTGCGGCAAACCACTTATTAAGGTGCTCCGCGAACGAAGATCGCGAGGCATGCAAACTCAGTTTGCCTCGTACACTGCGAACCAATATCGCTCCGCCTCTGTCCGCTGCTTATGCTTTTCTTCAACGGGACAATATTTTTTTATTTAAAATCGATTGATAACTTTTTGTTTTAGAGAAATGACCTTAAATAGAAATAAGTGGAAAATTATGATGAGAGACAATTTTTTTGACCCATTGACGATTTTTTTTTTTTCAAGCAATTTTATCAACAACTCAATTTGATAAATTGATCTGAAAGACGCGCATTATGACATATACAGCAAACAATATTTGTAACCGTTGTTCTCTTTCGCTTTCAGTGTAAAACTGCGCGCGAGGATCCAACGGATGAAGCATCTTGATTCTTCGTCAGCACGCCCCGCACGTGAGAATGATGTTTTAAGGTGCGCGAACACACGGACTCTCGTATACAGTAATCCGAAGAGGCTGCCGTTGCTGCCGGTACGCTGAAACTCTCACTCTCTCGGCTCGGCTGACGCTCGGCTATCAGATGGCATCGCAGATTCGGAGGAGAGAACGGAACGGGACAAGCGCGTTGGACCAGTTGCTTTGACAATGCCGACACATTCAGGCAGCCGGCAAGCCACCAATCCGGTGTGTGTCTTCTTCCTGCTCGCCTCTTCCTTCTTTTATCGACGAACCAATTTTCGAGACGATTCCTTCCCTTTTTCTCCGATTTTCTTTTCTTTTTTTTCCACTAATCCTATGCAGAAACTTTCTCTTGAAGATATATAGAACTGAACCATTTTCCGAGACTTTGGCGCCTACTAACAGTTGAAAAATGTTCTCCGAGAACATCCGACGAAAAAGAGTTTTGGTCACTCGAGCGTTAAAAAAAAAAGAAAATACGGCATGAAGTGTACAAAATAGGAAGTAGTTAAGTCACTCATGACACATAGCTTCCGCGATGAATATGTTTACTTGACTGCGCAGTTTTCGATGCAACGCGAGGGTCGAAGGGAAGAAAGGGGGCGGCATCTTCGCGTTTCCTCGGAACGCGATCTATTTTACTTGCGAGTCGGGCATTAATATTGCTCACCTAATTATGAGTCTACCCTGGCTGCGCCGTCGGAAATCTACGATCTTACATGGGGGTACATATGCCTCAGACACCTCCTATACATATCAGACAGATATGTATAATAATATGATAATTATGTACAGACGTTATGCGATTGCGATCGTACTTCACGGGTTTAATTATTTCTTCACTTTTTTTTTCTCATATTTTATTCGCTACCGCGACGGAACGCGAAAAAAAAAAATCAATCATTTACGGAACAAAAAAATCGTAACTTTTGCAATATGGAAAATAATGCAAAGTATTCGGAGGTTCTAGAAATTCCAGGAATTAATTATTTTTCCGCAAATTTTAAAAATCAAAGAAATCAAATATATTTTTTTCGTTTAAATAATTCGAAGGAATATAATCGATAAAAAAATCGAGAAAACAAAAATGCATAAACTACAGCGCAGAATAGTAAGCAAATTCGTTGTTCGCAATAATTCTATTCTCTGCGTACCTTTCGAAAGATTAAATCCGACCATCTGGATGTGAGTGTTCGACCACCCAGATGCCTCATGCTTCCGTTTCCCGTCGTTCTTATTATAAACATAAATACCGTGTCATTAACACGTCATAATATATCCGAGACATTAAAAACTACCCGTTCGATTCTCTGTAACGATTATCGATCGTCGACAAAGTGTAATATACCCGAGAGCGAGTTTGCGGTGTTGCGAAAGGTAGAAGAGCAGTGAGCAGTCTGACATTGCCGAACGAGCAGTGAGAAGGGAGCTCTCGAGACAACATAAATCGATATCGGGCGATACCGAGCGAAGAAGAAATAAGTTGAAGCTTCGGTGTTAGCGATAGCCAGTTTTGGGCAAATAAAGAAAACAAAAAAAAACCAAATCGCGGAGCGCGGAGGGGGAGGTAAGGGGGCAGAAATTAAATCATGGCGATGTCGATTAGTATTGGCAAAGGGGGATTAAAGACCGCTATTGATCAGTGGTTTATAATGACCGCGAAGGGAAGAAAAAGAACTCATGTGTGCACTTGCATTCGTTGGCTGTAGTGTGAGCACTGTAATTTCATTGATAATATTTAAATACGGGGCTTTAATAGGTGCCTTCAATCGACTGGCATTAGTGGGGCCCCCGTCTTTCTTCTTCTTCTTCTACTTCTCAGTTCTTCGTAGGTACAAGTCTTCTGTTTTCGTTTCTTTTTTTCTTAATGTTTCCCTTTTTTTTGTTTTCTTTTTTTGTTTTTTTTTTCTACCATCCCCTTCATCTGCCTCCCCGCGCCGATAAAACGCCTCGTGAAATCCAAGCTGGCGGCCCAGAGGCTGTACTGTTTATTCATCGAGGGCCCCAACCCCCATAATTATTTCATCGAACTCTTTTCTCATCCTCTCGTTGGTTGCTAATCGAGGCCCCGTGCCCCGTAACGATAACTCCACAGTGTACTTAATATCTCGACCAGGTGCCGGACGTATCTTTCATTTATCTATCCGATTTTCCCACCGCTATTCGATACATTCGAAGTTCATAAAATTTCAATTTTTCTAAAAAAAATAAAAAAAGAAAGTCGATTACGAGATATAAAAATTTTAACAACAAAATTTTAATTTATCGAATTATTTTTATTTTGCCAAAATTGGAGATGTGAATGAGAAATTAGTGAAAAAAATAAAATATGTCGGTAATGCAGGGTTCGTTATGTATTGCGGAATTTTTGGCTACTATCACTATCAGTCGGATATCGTTTGATATTTTAATCAAATCGAAGGTCCGTTTTCGAGACAATTTGGAATTTAATTTTAGAGAACTGTAACTATCTGTTGTAAGGATTTGACGATATTATTCGTATGATCCATCGAGTGCAAAAAAAATGTATATATATATATACAAGTAGTCAAGAGAACGTTATACGAGAAGTTGTAACTTTTTTTTTCAACGACGGTCCCGTCTTTTACATTTGATGGAATCTAATTGGATATGAAATTAAGTCAACGAAATTCCGACAAAAATACGGCGCCGCGCCACGGGGATGAGAAATTTGAAATTTATATTTTAACCGACGACTGGTGGTGCACTGGGGGAGTGTGCGGCGAAGAGACCGGCATCGCATGCGAATAACGATAGGCACACACGCTGCGACGAGTCTCGATGTGCAGCGCGTGTGCATCAGTCATCTTTTTCGTTCGATACTCGGATAAGATTCAAACGCATAATTATTCGCCTCCGTAAACTCTGTCGAAGCCCGCGGTTGGAGAGGAACTGAAATACGATACGTACGAATCATTCGATTATTCATCGAACTATCAATTTTATTTTATTTTTCATCGGTTTCAATCTCTCTGAAATTTTGCGTACGATTTGTTATCGGAACCTCTATGATGTTTCTTCTGTGAATATTGTTTTTCGCAAACGACATTATTGTGTTAAAACTTCAGTTCTCGACGAAAAATTCGGTTAATTTCCTTAAAAATTGCAATCCGAGTAGAATGTGAATAATCATTGAAATTTCGGATCGAAACGAAAACTTTTGTGTTGTTCTTTTACCGAAGGAAGATAAAGAAAGCTGAAAATGTTGATCGATATTCGATAGAAGTTATAGTCATTTTGTTCATTGAGTTTAATGCTAAATTAATGTTAAATGAATTTAATGGGACGATTTTAATGGTACAAAGTGAATGAGTGATCTATAGCTATGTTCTCTCGAATGTACTTATCAAAGATGCTGATTCATTGCCGCTGTAAATTTTACGGTAGCATTATAAGGCCCGTTATTATTTCGGATTATGTGTTCGAAAGTTATATCGTTATTTATAATATTAAATTTTGATACGGTAATAATAGTTCGTTTGGGTCCCTTCTTTACGAATTACTGTGGGAAACGAGTTCACCATACAAACGAATATGTAACCTCTGTGCCGTTTTATTAATTGAGTTTAATGCACGAGTTCCACAATTGTAATGCTATAAAGTGAATGAACATCTTAACTGTAATCACCAAATCGTATTTACCGAAAATAAGGTATTTTTATCAGCAACGCGCTTCATCGTTAAAAAATTCCCTAAATTCAATGCGCTTCGATGTATATAAGTTACCAACACCGTAAATTCGAAGAGAAAAAAAATTGTATTTAAATTAGAAATTTTATCGCTGAATTGAAATTAAGTGATAAAAATTTCAACATCTGTTAAAAATTTAACGCATTATTTATGCATAAACTCTTTCCACCGTTAAATGAATTTTATTTAGAAATTATTTTCAGTTTACAAAAAAACTGAAGATATAGAATTCGATTTTCTTTTAATGTCTATAAAAAGAAAAAAAAATCCAACAGTCTTATTATTATTCGTCGGTATGACCCCAAAACCGTGAGACTCCGATCTCCGACTGTCGAGCGTTTATACAGCATTCGCAAGTTCCTTACATGTATAATAATATGTCGTCGCTCTTCTGTGTCTCGTCCACAGATCCCGAACGAAAGAACCTCCTCGATCCAGGGGCCTGTCCTTCGGCGATGATTGAAAAAAATCGGCGAAGCAAGAGCCCGAAGAGAAGAAGAAGAGCGCAGTCACCAATTCCGTGGACTCTCGAGGAAAGGCGCCCGGAGGAGACACCGGAGGACTATACGCCGCGCGCCACCGCGAGGGATTGACGTTCCTCCAGCGACTGGACTGAGTGACGGACGAGCGGCTCTTTTGCCACGATGTAGATTTGTATGCGATTTAAAAATCAAATCCGTCCGAAACCCTCCACTTGCCCGCTTCTTTCGCCTTCCCGCGATCGTTCTGCCGTTTTCCATCTCAGTCGCGACGATTTCGCTCCGCGGCTCCGAGAAACTCCACTTCGAAGACATCCCCTATCCGCTATTAATGTTCGTTTACAGTGTGCGCTGAAAGTAGCTTAAGGGTCGCGTGGTATGCACTGCCGCAACTATCCTGGAGAATGGTATCCCAGTCTGCGTATTTCGCAGCGCAGTGGGAAAGAAGAATTGCAGATGTGACGAAACGACGAATTTGTCAAATTTTCTTCTTTTAACTTTTGCTTCTTCCTCTTTGCTGTTATTCTTTGTATCTCACTGTTTCTTCTCTCTTGACGTCATTCGCAGCTTTTCTTGAGACGTTCGAACGAACAAACCGATGAGAATTTAAGAATCCGAATCGATAATATTTCTTCATCACGATCCCGAAGAAGTTTGAAGCCATTCGAAGCATTTTTTTAAACATTAATCACTATAACCACTATAACTATGTAATTGTCGCCTCTTTGTCTCAGTCCTTCAGGCTTCGCAAGACTCTCCGTCGGACAAATAGATAAAGAAACTTGTCCTCGGGATGGATATTTTGTCGTCCTTCAAGACTGCAGTTCGCATAACTGCATGCGCGCGTCAACGCGCTCATAAGTTATGAAAGCGTCGAGAGCGACGAGAGGTTTGTCGATGTACGAGAGAAGCGTCGATGGGCAAACGAGAGTCTCGTACGAGATGCTGAGACATCGGAAACTCAAAGGAACGACGAAGGGACGAATAAACAGAAGGAAAAGAACAAACAACGGGTAAACGAGATCGGATGGAAGTGCAAAAGACGAAGCGGGAGAATAAGAAGTTGGACTCATCATCGAAGGTATATAGCGAACGTGTGGCGGCGAAGGGAGAGAAGCCGAACGGGGGGTGAGGGAAGGAGAGAAGATAATTGCCGGTGGATTAATGAGACGGCATAATTGCACGATAATCGACGATTGTTTTATTAGACTGCGAAAGAGACCGCCGCAGTATTCGGGACGGTAGAAGAAGACGACGAAGAGGGAAGAAGAAGAAGAAGATCGCGTATGAGGATCGAGAGAGTCAAAGGATCAAAACCGAGTTCCCCCGGAACTCCGGTTAGAGACTTCGGGAGCAAAGGGACACCGACAGGGCAAACGTCCCTCTGTTGTCGCATATTATTAAAGCCCTTCGCCTACGGATACACAACGGACCTCAGTATGTTTGGCTGTTCAGAAATGACAATTAGACTTTGGGAACGCGAGGACGCGATGAGCGTTTGTTACGGGCGTATGTGTGGGTATGTCGCTTGGTAAAGATCCACTTTGAGGAGATCGAGGAAAGATCGCGGAACAATCGAAAGAATTGCTGTTTAGCGTTCATTTGAGGAATGCGAAGACTTTGAAGCCGAAACCACGAAATTCGCTATTATTTGTCTCTCCTATTATTGTAGATATTGAATGCGCGAAGAGAGATGCGCGATGATTACTTGCATCCCGAAAATAGAGAGCTGTGATTTCGAATTATTAAAATCAAAGCGATTTCGGATTTCATTCGGATACTATGTAAAATGCGGGGCGTGAAAAGTTTGAATAAAGAACCGTATAGTAGTTATGCGTTTTTGGATGTTTTATTTTATTTTTTTTAATCGCACAATTGCGCTATAATAAATTAATTCGTCGTTTAATACACATCGACAATTCCTCTTTACCGACCGGAAAAAAAAAATCCCCGAAATTTCTCGCAAATTAAATTTTATGTTCGGAGCGAAAAATCTCGCAGATACGAATGTATACGAATGACCTCCGGACGCTCTGCTTCGATCCTTGGATCATTGCATCATTGTCCCCCGCGAGTCTATTTCTTGCGGTAACATCTTCAAAGTTCCGTTACATAAGCCAGACATAGGATACCTTGAAATAGACTCTTAGAAGTCTTCTAACTCGAGTGCAGACAACTCTCATCCGAGACATTTCTCCTGCGCACTCCCAAGCGCTGCATACCAGTCCACTACTCTATCCTATTACTCCATTGGATCTCATCGTCTTCTCAATACGAAGAACTCGATACTTTAGCTATCGCATGGAGACAGAAGGTGAGCACACGAGTTGTGGTACCGTCGTCGCGTACGAATGAAGAAGGAAGGGCCGTTGGCTTCTCGAAGATGAGGACTAAAAACCAGAGTTGTTGCACCGGCAAAGGGGACATTTAAATGATGTCGCCGAGTGAGGGGCTCACTGAACCGGTGGAAGAGCTCTCCGGCTCTGCAGGCAAGCATCGGGCGAACCCGTGCCGCGCCAGTCGTCAGTAAGCCAAGTCAGCCGACGAAACAAGCGAGCAACAGGGAGAATAACTCAGCGAGCCAAGAGAGATCCACCAGCGAGAGGAGCATCAGCCTCGAGGCAGCTCTCTCACCGCGGTTAGACGGACTAGACGGACCGCGCGGACGAACGGCGACGAATGGGCAAACGACAACGGCCACAAGACGCGACGCGGCTCAGTCAGCAGTGACATTGCGCCGCGCGGCACTCTTCTACTTTGGATCTCTTTCTTTTCTCCTTATTCTTATATTTTTTTTTCGTTGTTTTATTCTCTTTCGTAACCCGCACTTGGTTCGCTCTTTTCCACTTTGTCGTCATTCGCGTCCTCTTCGCTCTTCGGGGCTTTATACCTCGTGTCGTTTCCGCGTCTCTTTCTCCTCGAGATCTAAATGCTGCTAGGTGGGCCGCGAGCCATCCCGGTGGGACAATGCGAAGGGCGAAGGAGGAAGAAGAAGAAGAAGAAAAAACAAAAGGTGGAAAGAACGCGCGGCGTGTTTCGCGAGGGAGGCAAAGAGGGAGATTGAGGAGAGGGATGCTAATCAGATGCCGACAACCGCGGCGGAAGATCAAAAGGAAGGGTTGAGCGTCGCGGTGTCCTCCTCTCGTCACCGCACGCGCGGAACTTCGCCTTTATTTGAATGCGTTATCTTCGGTAGCCTCTCTCCTCGGTTTATCCGGGGACGAGGACTTTTTTTGCCGTTGCTAGTCGCCTTCTCGTGAATTCTATTGCCGCATTATTATTTCAGCTGGGATTCGATTGAACGGAGGAAATAAATGTTTCGAATGCTTCAACGACGATTCGAGGTCACTGCGGTGGAGTTTGACGGACGTTTGGGGATTTGAATGGAAGAAAATATCGAAAACAATGTCAAACGATGTTTCTCAAGCAATTTACCGTTGGCAAACATCGAGTGTTGAACATTGGTTAGTTGTAAACAAAATCGAAACAACCGTTGTATTAAATTTTTTTCGACGTAACATTGTCGCAAAGTTCAGTGTCAAATAACCCCGGTCTTCGAAGAAAAAATAAATGTATGTCGATGTTTATTCAGATTCACATTTTACGCAAATAAATAAACGACAATATACCAAAATGTAGTTTTAATGTTTATTCTCTGTAATCGATTCACAAAATGCTTAACTGTTTTTTTATTTATAATAAAAATATTACCATTACCTCAAAAAATTTCGCGTCAAGACGCTTACCGCATCTCTTGATGAACAAAAAAAAAATCTCCCGAAATATACATATTTAAGATGAGCATCTGGAACGTAAGTTATTTTTCGTGATTCACTCGCGGATACGTGGTCGCCTCGATAATACAATAAAATATAAGTAATGCACGCGAAAATCCAGAAGCATTCCTTTGACCAGTATCGCCACTCTGACAGTACAACGCAACCGATACAAAATCGTAATATTTCTTTGGTTATACATAATCCTAAAGGGTTTCGTATAAAACATGTATTCACGAGTATTATCGTTTTACGCGTATGAAAAGCAACTCGGTTGCCTCTGCTTGTCTTCCCGAAGGTGCTGCGAGAACATAAAGTTGTAGCCTCTCGACTTCGGACACCTGTTCGACGCGCACTATACGTACACTATAAACCCCGTGTACCGCGTATCTTGCATAAGCGCCTCCTATAATACTCGATACGCAAACAACAATATTCAACCGTCGAGGTGCTCGTTGCGCATTCATTCTCGCGCAGCTTCGTGCGCATCTCGGAGTGTAGTACTTGGTATGTAACTGTCTCGCGCGGCGTACGAGAAAATCCTTCGCGATACTTCTTGTATGTAGATACAATATACCCGACCCTACATTAAGATTCGACGAATGTGATAAGCTCGAAACTTTACGATCTCCAGCTACAACGATTCACGATGCCCGCGCAAAATCCGTTACACTTTCGTTCTCTGTCGCGCCCCCGTGTCTGTAGCCAGCAATGGCAGTTGCGTATTTACCACGCGGTGACTATTATCGACTTAAATCTTCTCCGTGCTTTCGTTGATCACCGCCTATCTCAATCGTGAACTAGTTTCGCGCTTGTCGTCGATCGATTGACATCGGTGTAAATATTTCTCGTAACTCGAATAAAACAAAAATACGGTAACAAGTAACGCGGAGAAAGTATGTATTGTTTCGATATTCGATATCACGCGCGCTCGTATTTTACGATAGTTGTTAGTTGGTATTGTGAAAAACGCAGAGACAGACGGGGAGATGTGAATTTAGGATCGAAAAATATGAGAAAGAGATTACCGTCGAAAGTGTCGAGGTGAAAAGTTAAACGAGCGCCATGACGCTCAATCGGTTTTTTTTCTTCGTTCTGTTCGCGAATATCGTTTGGGATCGTGATGCATCCTGTTGCATATTTCACCTCAACGAGTTCGTAGCGGGGCCGGTGCATCGCGGAACGAAGAGAGTTCGAACTCGCAAGACTATACGGAGTGTGTGTACGAGTACCATTGGACTACGGCACTACGCGGCGGTGTGTAAATCAACCGGAACGCTGCACGCCTGTAAATCTCTTCGGTAAGTACACACCATGCAGGATAATTTACGCAGCCGCCCTGGCTTTTGACGCCGGTTGCCTTTGGGATAAAGAAAAGACGATGCTGCGTCGATGAGGATATTCAGAGCTCCGAAGATATTGGCCGAACATGTGCGCACACGGAGTTAATGAAAAGATCGATTATCGATTGTCGATTAAAATTGCTGATGGAAACGAATGCTACCCATTAATTTTTTTATTTACAGTACGTCTAATGTTCCGAACATCGTATAAAAAATAGAATTTATTATCGCATAATTTCCATTGTCGCGTTACTACGTGAATAATTTATTGTTTCGTTCATTGGGGGGGAAATCGATACGACGCGATGTTGGTAATCGAAACGATAGAATGTTATGAATATCTTTTTTTTAGTTTCATACCGATACAGTGGGCGATCCAAAAATGACAAACACTCCATAGAAGATAATTCCCCGTGTTTCGATTTTTCCTTATTTACTTTTTATTCGTATAAAATCGAAGCGTTGCGTGTTACATTAGAAAATACGACTGAAGCCGCACGCAAGCTTCGAATTACCTTTTTTTTATTTTCTTTTTTTTTTCGGTAAAGTAGGGAGAGGTTAGGACACGCCGAAATTGGCCGTCGGCCATTGTTTATTTCCCCGACACAGATCGTACACAGCGGGTTATTCGTAGCAAAGTCTTTTGCTCTGCACCAGCCGCAGGGATGTGAAGCTCTTCGTAACACCCTCTCGAACTCTCGCGAGAGGGTTTAAGAGGGGTGGGGCGGTGGAAAAAGAGATACAAGGGTGTAGCAATGGGCCACAACAAGGCTAACGACTTTTAGATCATTAGTTACCGAAACTACCAATACAATTATCGGGACTGGAAAATTTATTCCCTCAATCCCGAAGACTTGCCGGAGCTCCGAAGTATAGGGGGGCCACAGGACGCCGAAGATTGCCTACCAGTGGCAATGGCATCGCGACCAATTTAGAAAAACACCTATTTTCACGCTCTTACTTTTACTCTTCCATTCCGCATTGCGGATAGCTTCATCACTTCTTCCCCACTATCGTGAATTTCACTTAATTCCGTCGCCCTTCATACTTCCTAATCAAATGTTGAATCATAAATCCTAAAAACAAACGGCACATATTTTTTCACCTTTTTAACGGCACGAATCTGAGAGATTTCGATGTTTTCATTATTACGAAATTTTTTCAAAAAATCAATAATTTTAAATTTGTTTGTAACGAAATTCAAAACGTTAGAATGTAATTACGCAACAGCGAAATGCAAAATATAAAAGTTAAACATTTTTTTTTTCAAATAAAAACTAAAACGACGATTTTTTCAAAATTCGAAATGTTAAAAAACCACTCGGGTTTACGAGACTCGAGGGTAGTGCTGTAGGACCATAAAAACCGAAAGTCAGAAAAATCAATTTTTTTTGCTCTTCAGTTTTAGAAATAACTTCACTAACAATCTGAATTTCGTATCGACAGAAAATGCGCCAACGAAGTAACAATTTAAAAAGAAAAGTGCGTTATGCCTAAAAAAGGGTTAAAAGATAAGATAACTCGCGTATCCAAAGGGACTCAGCGTAATCGTGGAGTACCGAATGTAACCCCAAAGTAATCGTTCATCCGATAACTAAGTTGTAAGAACACGTTACATCCCATGTCACTGAGTTGACCCAATGCTTCCACCATAAATTGCAACTATACACCGTTGTACATCGTTGCGGCTATTGGTTCAGGAAGCCAATGGCTACACTTTTTTCTCCGCTCCAACTATACGTAACCAACGCCATGATGGAATATCGCGCAAAAGGTTTTGAGATGAGAAATCGTTCGTGTATATCAGAGTTCCAAGAAAACCGAATGAACGGACGGAAGGAAGGAACGTTTGTAGGTGTTGTATGGGTGCAGACATTTTGCCCGTCGCGTATAACTTCTCTATGTACCGCGCATGTGTATCTGTATGTGTTTCCACACAGAGACGGGGTGGGGGCGTAGGGTGGGGGCGGGGGGTGTTCGTCTGGGGGATGGAGGACATATCTCGAAGCTCGTAGCCGAGCCAAGAGGGGTTGAGAATTCGCCCTCCGTTCGGCGCGCGTATAACGGCGTGGCGTTTGCAGAATGAAGTCATTATATTTTCTTGGAGCGTCGCGGAGAAGCTTAATCAAGGCGGCAGCCGAGCGGAATCAGCAAGGACCCTATTAGTATTACCCCGTACGTTCTTTTCTGACCTCTTCCTCCAACGCGCTCGCGAATCCCTCGTCTCATACCCAACCCCCTCCTCCCAACCGCCCCCTGTTACACTTCTCTCTTCTTTTCTGGTTTAATGCTTCTCTCTTACCTTCATCTCCTTTCCTCGCCACTTTTATTCCCCCCCTATACTCTCCGCAACGTTCGCGAACAACTGTCCTCGTCTTGGGACTCATTGTCCAACCTAATAACCGCAACTTTTAATTGAATTTGCGACTACAGCTCGAGCGGACTTTTTTTTTTCGTTGCCCCCGCGCCACACACCGTCACTTTGTACGCGATCGGTGAAAACCCCGATGGTCACTGATTGGCGACTTCTACCGAACTAGCATTCGTCTTCAATGTACGTTTTCTTCCAGTTGTTTTTCCACGATTCAGTTTATAAAAGTATTTCATGCGGATAGGATTCGGTGGTGAAAGAAAAAAAAAATTCGTTCGACACGCATGCGCTCTCTGCAATACCGACAATTTTTTTATTTTGATTTTTAAAAAAATTATAAATCTATCGAAAACACATTTTACGATTTTTCAAGAAGTTTGTAGAATTTGTAGCTTCGGATGTGATGAAAACTGCCGATAATAACGAATTTGTTGGATAACGACGATTTTTTAAAAATAATTTTGCGTTTGACTAAAAAAAACATATCAATTTATCGAAAGTACATTTTGCGATTTTCAAGAAGTTTCTACTATCCGCAACGTCGTATGTGATGAAAACTTTACTGTGCATCTATATCTTACGCTATGTCTCTTCGAAGAGTTGTGAAATCTTCGGCATTTTTTGCCATTAGTAGAATTGCACGAGTGTATATGGCGCGCATTAATCTATTCTCCGAGACCCGTAGATAAGTATCAATGGAATATTTATAGTTTCGCTCGAATGGAATTAATTCCAGTGATTATATCGGTACCGTTTCTCTCTCTTTCCTAATAGCCGATAATTTACGAAAAAAAAAAAAAAAAAAAAAAATTGTCACCCCGCGAAAGGAGAGATCTGCAAAATGCCGGTCCGTAAATCATTCGAGAATCGATACGCCACACATTGCACTTTTGCCTCTCGGCTCGTATATGCAAAGGAAATTCAATGATTCTTCTCACGTAACGCTTCGTAATCCGTGTGTATCGGACGAACAAACAAACGAACGAAAAAAAAAGCAGATCGTCAAATAGAGGAAACGAGTTGAGTCAACTTAATTCGCCAACTCCGGTGCGATGATTAAAAAAAAGAATAAGGAAAAAAAAGAACTGCGAAACAACTCTCGAGCAGCAGTGAGAGTGTTGCGAACCATTCGCATTGCACAGGTAAGGGGGATATAACACTACTTGCGAGAAGAACGTCTGAACGATGAAGAAACGTGCGGACGGCACGTTGGTTACAGTATCACACATACGGCGCACATATACAGCTTCCAACGCGGCCTCCGAAACTGGCACACTTGGTGCATAAAGCAGGCATACCTCTCCCACATTAGAAGTCGGTTTCGCGTAAGAATTAGTCAGTCACATTGGAGGTACGAGCGAAAAATGTGGTTAAGCGAGAATCGGTTTTACCTTCTGGTTTTTATGTTCTTCGTTGCTACACACTATCGATTTCCATTAGTACAATGTAACGACACTGTGGAGTGCGTATCCTTGGATATGGAAAACGATACTCACGTGTATATACTTTTATGGAAAATCGCAGAGAGAGATTATCAAAGCTTATAAAACACGCGGACAAACGATATAAAAATGAAAAAAAATTGCGAAATTATACTAATCATTAGAATGATTAAATGTATACTAAGTAATTAATACTATGTACCAATGCTACGGATTACTTCTTATTAATAATAATTGATTATTAGAAGTTCCTGTGCAGAAGCCAATTTTTTTAATTGAAAAAAAATTCCGATGCGATTCGAATAAATTATTTCGATTAGACGTGAAAATTTGTGATTTTAAGTCCATTTTTTATAATTCTTATTATTATTGTTTTTATTTTTTTGGTAAATTGAAAGATTTAGGACACTAAATTTGGTGTCATTTTTAATAGTGGTATTCATGCAATATTCCCATAGATCGTCACGTATAAATGCTCTCATAGACATTAACGCCCCTCTCATTGAGACGAATACTCGCATACATTCGCACAGACGCTACAGGACCTTATGTAGGGGAGACTTTTAGCCGACTGCGTACAACGCGTACTGCTTTTGCTCGTAAAAACAATACCCCGTACGTAAAACGTACATGTAAATTAATCGAAAATTTGTTATCTACTAAAATCGTAAATACATCGAAAATTCAGTTAATCGATACCATGAATAAAAAAAATTATTTTTTAAATTTTATCAGAAACAAAAAAAATTTGTCACTGTTGATGTATTCATTTTCACTCAGACGTTCATCAGCGTTTCGAACAAATACGCGAACAGACGAAACGATTAGTAGTAGTAGTAGTAGTAGTAGTAGTAGTAGTAGTGTAGTAGTCAGACGAAACGATTATTCAACTTCAGAAATTAGTTTTTTTTCTCTGGTATCGATCTATTGTGATAAAAAAAATTAAGTTTGTCGCGCAGTCCCACTGGTCCCTTAGTAGAGTTTGTCCAGAAGATAAATACGTCCCATGTTTTTCGATTTGTATCCTCTAATTATTATTTTTTTTTACTCTTGGAGTAGTCGACGTTCGTACAACGATTGACATTCATTTGTCATAGTTTATCCGCAGCTCTGTTGCTATGTCGCGGAGCAACTTAACGCAGTTACGACGAGATCGGTAGCGCTGGTATTATTGGCTTTACGCTTTGCTATTCCACGACGCCCGGTTGGCAATCGATATAGTATACAACAAATGCGAGAGATCTCGGGCTTCACACGTACGTGACGAGCTCGCGATAGGCCTCTGTGTGTGCCCCACGGTCGCGACCATTTACGGCAATTTTAACCATTATTACGATGCCGTTGGCATAATGAAGGTGAGTTTTTGTACGCCAGTGCCCCGGCCGGGCTGCATACTAGTTTAGTAGCGACAACAGAGCCGAGCCCCGCAGGTTCTCTATAGTAGTTCCAATTCTCACGGTGTCCCTTATGGACAACCACTTCGGAACTCCCACCGGTTATAACTACGAAGTCCCCAGTTCAGGTTCGATCGTAAGCTTACACTCAACATTCTGCGTGAGAGATCCATGCGGTAAGAAGCACGCGCACCCGGCTGCCGATCTCGATGGATCGTTCATCGTACACCCGTTGATGACAAGACGGACGCGTATAAACAGCGTTCGAACTATTCCACACGCTCGACGCATAATGAATACCATATTACTACGTGGAAATGTGATTGGCATCATTTTTTTTTTTTAACATCGAGCGGAGAGTTGTTAACACGAGAATATAAATATTTGCTATATACATGCGAGCCGTGCTATCCGGTGATCGGTATATGGCAAATCGGGTCATTGGAACAAAAACTCTCATCGCGTCTCGGGAACAAAGGTTTTTTTTTTTTATTAAAATATTATTCCAAGAAATCGGACACGTTGATTAAAGAGCTATTTTTTTAATAACTTCTTCATATATAATCGTAAAATTCTGGAAAAATTTTAATTCGTGTAAAAAACTGAATTTTTTCGCGGTGGAAATATAGGGAAAATTAATTATACTAACATTTTTTAAATATTTTTGGCACGAAAAACTGTCGATTTGTTGAAAAAAAAAGGATTTTTTTGTACATGAAAGGGGCTTTCGACTTAAAAACTTAGCTGAGAGTAGAATTTCCTCAAAATTAACGTTAAGAATATTCAGGAATCTGACTGCATAAATTAACTTCATGCAGCCCACTCCATTCGGATAATAGTGTAAATATGTTAGGATTTTTTTTTATTGTTTTGAAAAATTACCCCTAAAAAGTCAGTATTTTCTTTTTTAATTTAACAAAATCCTGTGCCCGAAATATTAATGTTGCGTTGCCAGACACCGAACTGATAAAGTTTCATCCCTTGCGAAGCGTCCTCTAGTTTGACCCCTACAAAGGCTTAAATACTCGAAAGAAAAAAATTCTGCAAATCCTCTTTTCTTACCGCGTATCGAAGATATTTTTTCGTTATCCAAAGGAAAAAAAAATGGAAGAACATGGCGCTGAAGAAAAATGAGGAGACCGAGAAACATGCATGTGTTGTATATCTGAATCGCGAGAGTACCGCTTTTGCCGTTCTTCCGACACTCTTCCAATCTCCGTTCATCCTTTGCTTCGGCGGGGAGGTTGCAGCAGCTGAAGCAGAGGAGGAGCAAAAGAGGAATTCCGTCTCGCAGGGGCCGCTTGTTCCCGACATCGTTATCCTTATTATTTCCTGGGATGCCTCGGAAAAATCCGGAGACAGTACAGAACCCGAGAAGAGGACATTACATTCTTTGTACTTAGCCCTCCTCCACCTCCTGACGTCCCCTCTCTCACGTCTTCCTCACTCTTTCTTGCACCTTCTTTCCTCAACATTCAACCCCGTTCTATGGTCTCTTTACTACTACTATACCGTTTCCTTGCCGCCCCGCTACTGCCGCCGCTTCTACGCTTCGACTCCCCTTTCTCTATTTTCACGTTGAGTGAAAAGTTCTACTCGGGATATTACGCCTCACCCTCGATTCCCTCATACCTCCTCCGAATGAAAGTCGATGGTCGGGGAAAAAATTCTCAACCCTCCTTCCAACCTCCAACCTTATCCTTTTCTCTCTTCTTCTTATTCTACTTCGCCTACATCTTCCCCGTTGAGCTTTCTTCGTCTTCTACTCTTCCATACCTCTTCGTCCTCCAGCCAACGACCTTTCCCTTCACTCGTGCCCAGCGCAAACATAATATCATTACTATTTCGAAGACTCGTTTTCTTATGAGTTCGAAGAGGACATAATATACCTTGACGGTGGAGAAAGAGTCGCTCGACTGTTGTTTGCCATTCTCATTGTTTCCTCGAGGAAGTCTCTGCCTCTCTCTTTCTTTCTGCTAACTCTGACGCGCTTACTCTTCTCTATGTCCCTCCAGGCCTCCAGTTCTTCACCGGAGAGTGGTCGAAAAGTTTTGCAACACATCTTTCCCTTACCATTAAGCGCCCATGCTGTCTGTTGGAGTAACTGGCATCGATACTTGAGGCATTTTGTAATTCGGATTTCAAGTTTTTTTTCACCTCTTTGTGGGGCAAAACGGCAAAAGAATTTTGTCTGTGGCACATATTGACATCATTTTAATCGGTCTATACAAAAAAAATCTGATATTCTCACGCCAGTTCTCGAACGTTGCAATGTCGAGTGCGTCAAATGTGTTGCTTGAGGCGTTTTGCGTCACATATCAGAATTTTTTCGTTTCGTTACTGTATGACGAATTACTTTTTCTTTGGTATACATTGAGGCGTTTGTCTGACTGTAAATAAATCTGATTACTTCTGACGGATACGCTTGATAAGGGATGAGTTCGAGCACAAGATTCGGTAGTTCGAGAAGCTCATTGACGCATTCCTTCTGCAGAAAACGAAATATATCTTCAATTAAAACAAAGTATTAAAATTTTTCATTTATCTATCGATTCACCCTAAAAAAAAATCATAATTTCGAATAATTCGCATAGAAATAAAGGTTAAAAAAAATTCAATATTTCGTTCAATTTTAAATTTCTATTTCAAACAATTTTTTGCGTATCATTCAATGCAGATTTCTATTTAAACGTCCATAAAGCGGCCGCCATATTTTTCGTTCTCCCCAACTGTTTTGAATTCCGTAAAAAAAAGAAAAAGAACGATTTAAGGCAACAGGAAGACACCCCTCGAATTGTAAAGAAGTAACGCGATAGGCTATCCATATCTGCGAAGGAGTTGCGTGAGAGGTTATTCGTTGGAAATCCGAAGCTGCAAAGGTGGGGATAAAACATCCCTTCCCACGAGTGGTACGGCAAATCTGCATACGGGGCGCAGAATTGAATCGACGTAGCGGAGAGCGAAAGCCACTCCGTCGTCGTTGCGGGGGAGCCGCGCTATCGACCAATCGTTGCTCAGACCTGCGTACATCAGCGTGGGCCGCCTATGGGCAACCTGCCTGCCACCCTCGGCCATATTGTAAAATATGGATTGCTGAGGTGTACAACACCCCTCTCTGCTCCTCCGCTCCTCCGTCGCGCGTCTGCTTCTCGCCAACCCTCCGCACACCCTCGCGCGCCACCTCAACCGAACCTCCACGCGCAACTTTTATATCAAAGTCCCTCTGGAAGTCCATCGTATGCAGTACCGAAAATGTTATAATAGTGAAGAAATCAGAAATAAAAACAGTTTAAGATACTTTACATAGGTGGGTGGGGGTGCGGATTGCTTCTCAAGAAATTACTCTCTTATTTAACATATTTCCGGTTCCATAAGCTTAAATTTGGAAATAGAAACTTTTTTTTACAGATCAAGATGAGCGAAAAAAAAAGCAAAAGTGCAATTTGCTTTTTTATTTCGGTTTGACAATCATTTTTTTCGACTTATAAAAAATATGAAAAAGGTTACATTTTTTTGTGGATTTAATACGGTAAGTGTAAATTTTTTTGTTATACAATAGCGATAGAGTTATATATATAAGCAGATGGATGGAGAAATATGGATATCTATATTTTATCGCAGCCACCCCTTGCGAACTCACTCTCGTTTCCCTCCCCATTGTGAGAGAACGTTTCCGCGGAGGGAGGAGGTCCAGGGGGAGGGGGATTGGCCGCACTTGTAAGAATATTCAGCGACGTGGCGCCATCTTGATAAGGTATACGAGGCGTGGCCCGCGGTATATTTCATATCGGAAAAGCAGGCGAAGACGTTTTTTTCCCCTTCCCTCAAACTCCCCCTCGCGCGCGGTTCGCTCTACTTCGACTTTCCTTATTTCCTCTCCTCTCTCGCTGGTACTACGAGCTTCCGATAAATTCGCCGACTTCACGATCGCCCGCGACGCTCACGAACATTTTTGTAAATCTCTGACGGAATTTCTTGTTTCAGAAAATACCAAAAAAAAGTCGTCTTTACCACAGAAAAAATCGTAGATTTGACGCAATGCCCTTTTCAGAAAGACGAATGTTCCTTCCGCGATACAGTCATTTTTTAATTTAATTGAATAACGTTAATTATCACAGCAACTGCCGGACAGTGCTAAAAATAATTTTACCATTATTTGCCACATTTTATTTAACGAATTCAATGAAGTCAGACGGTCCTTAAGTAGCGAAGGTCCCTACTGTAGGTGAGGACGCGGCTTTCACCCTCAGGATTCCCATTTACTTACATCGTTCGCCAGACAGACGTTAGTTCGCGTCGTAATTCTTTTTCGCTCGCACGTTGTTGTCAACCGAACATTAAATAACGACTGAGTAGGGGTTGGGGGTTGGGATGGAGGAGTCACGCAGGAGTAAAAGGGAAATGAAGAAGTAAGGAACAGTCGGAGAACTAAGGCGAAGTGAAATTCGCGCCATTTCTCTCGGTTCGCGAAATTTACGACTCCTGGCCGGACTCCAGCGTCGTTATAACGCCTTTGAAATAAACATCCGACTCCACTGAGGTATCGCGTCGTCGTGTCCTTATCGGATTGAAGGTTATCACGTTACTCCCCAACTATAAGTCACAAAAGTTTTTTTTTTCCCCAATTTTCTTAAATAAAGATAAGAGACTAAATTTGATCAATTAGTATTGCCTTCGTTTGTCCACAACAACGATGTGCAACGATGTTTATGACTATAATCAATTTTTTTTCTTGAACCCCAATAAAATCTATAATTCGAGGTCCGTCTGTGAATTTTTCGAGAATTTTTTCAATCACGTTTTATCGCTATTCAACGCGATGAAAATTTGTATACTAGCAAATTCGAGGAAACAAAAAACAATCCTTGATAATTCAATGATATTTCATAAAATTAATAAAATATGAATAATTTTAATTACAAACTTAGGAAATGTTAATCCATATTTTTTACAAGAAATCGCGAAAAAAGTATTTGATAATTTTGTGATCTTGAAATTTGATATACAAGTGATTGGGATGAAAGAAATTATAGTCGGACATACGGAAATAAGGTACCGATGTATGAAAGGGTTAAAAAAAAATAGCGTATTAAATTGAACTTTCGTGTGGATAAAAACGCGGCGAGATCAAACAAACGTCCCGACAGAAGTGCGCGGTAACACGGAAAAAGATCCCATCGTCTCGCTTTGCCGCCTACGAGAACAAGTAATATAATATAACTCGTATAAAATGTATCGGTACTCTAATGCATTAAAACGTCGGGGGCCTCCTTCGTTCGATTCCTGCACGCACGCACATCAGCTCCGGCGGGGCATAGACTTGTGTCTTTCATATTCACGATATGTAAACACGTGAAGCAGACTTTTATATATATTTTTTCTTAATCTCGTTCCTTATGAATTATAATCAACGATTTGTGTAATTATACATACAACTAATTAAATTTATCTCTTTTTACCTCTCTCTCTTTCTCTCTTTTGAAGAAATCTTGGAATTAACAGTTTTATGATTATAAAAGAGCAAAAAAGTTGTTCTATTGTTCTGATGGAATTAATTTATATTGGTTACAAGATATTCGAACAATGCATTCTTATAATTTATTTAACACAAATTGTACGTATTTGAGGGTTTTATTACTCCAGTAATGGATTCTGGAAATCAATAATTATTAAATAATAATTATCAAAAAAAATTATGCAAAAATGTAACTAATATTTCTTGATAACGAGTTTTCCTCCGCCAGAGTTCATATAACTGCAAAAGGAAATGAAAATTCTCATATAAAAAAACGTTTTGCTCCATTGTAGATAACTGGATAAATGAAGACGTATGTTGATATTCTCAATTCTTCAAAATCAGTCAGAGTTCGTATTTCTTTGTACCGTTCTTTTCGGTTTCAAAGCAAAAAAAAAAAAGAACGGTGGATAACGGAGGTTATTATTTTTTCAACTACCGTGTGGTACTATAGGGGCGAAACAGCTACTGTCGCCGTTAGGGTTAAGAGGAAATTATCGTTACATTCCTTTTACAACCACTCATAATTTTAGTGGTGCGGTTAAGCTGCAGGTTTTATTTACTCGTGGATTATTTTTCCACGAATGAAAGCGAAATAGGAAGTAATGCGGATGGTTGTGTCGTTGGTCGAGGCGGTCACGTCTTCATTGTAGGCCCGAGAGTTATGTTAATAATGAATATTGCAAAGCAGCCATTTTTCGTTTTACGCGCGCAGTTGGGTCTTCAAATTTTTTCGCGTAAAAAAATTGGCGCGAGTACTCTTATCAACATTTTTTTATATGTCCCTCATGCAGAGAAAAACATTCGAGTAGAAATTTTTAAAAATCCGAGTATCCTTGGCGTACTCCAGATAGGTAAGCAAAGGTACCCATTCCGAAGGGTGCGGAAAGAGTGAATGGCCCTCGTTTCAGTCCGTTTCACCTCTCACTGTCGTTCTCTATGAATTCCTCTTGATCGCCACGACGCTTTTTTGCTCTTCTAAAACCGGTTTATTTATTTTTTTCTTAAACGAAAAAGCTCTTTATATTTTTCATTTCATTTTTCGACTGAAATCCAAGACGCATTATCATATTTCGATTGATCATCTCATCGATCGAGGATACCAACAAAACGAATACCACGTTTCGTTGTCGAGAAATAAACTCCAAGTGAATAAGGTCTGCCAGTGTGAAGAATTAATGAAGTCTACGAATTACAGTGTCAACGAAGATTGTAATTTCCATTTCGGGATATTCTAAAGTTACATAAATAAAAGAGGTCATCGCTTTGATAGTTTTCGTAGGAATAAAATTTCGTATAACAGAGCGGCAATTGACAAGATTCTACTGTAGCACGTCCATTGCAACGCGGCACGAACACATTTATGCGATCCTTCGTCCATTCTCTGTCTTTCTTTGATCCTCAGACCTCGTCAGACCTCTCGTATGCGATGTCCCCTTCAGAGCGCGATCACTGGACTCTTCTTCGAAATTATGCCACTTTTTGCACTTAGTTTCCCTAAATATGCAGTTAACGTCGCCTCATCTCGAAGGACACAAGAGATTTATGTACTCACTTCGTCTCTGTCGTTCGCGATTACATTAATTTATCGGTGTACACTGTGTGACCGGACGCTCCGAGGTTCAGGATTTTATTTATATATTTACTGGTACATCGTATGCGTAGTTGTGTTGTGTCTGTGGCTGTTGCTAACTCGAAGGGAACACCGCTCGATCGTGTGTAACTCGACAATTTTTACTATACTGCAAGAAAAACGTTGGATTCGTGTCCCAGCCGCAGACCTTCTTTTTTTTTTCTACGGCTCTACATATGTATTTTTATCTCGTTTCAACTACCCATCTAACCAGCGGAGATCCTTAATGAGCTGTAATAAATATTACCGTGTACTACAATGAATATTTTTACATATTCGAGAGATTTTATTTTTAACTTCATCGGCGATTAAAAAACACGTTTATTACCCCATTGAAATTCAAATTAGAGTAAAATTTTTCAGAAGTTGCAGATAAATTATAGATATTTAGAGGAACTCAGCGAGGGAATATTTTTCGGAAATGTTTACATGGAATATTACAACAATGTTTTTTTGACAATTCCTATTGCGTTCAATTGATTTTTCGTTCTGTTTGAAGATAATAAAATAAATGCGAATTTTTTTGTTTTTTTCGCTCCAAAAGTCCATTCCATTCCATGTCCATGTAAAAAACATAGGTATAGTGAGTCTGGGTTGACTTTCCGTCGCGAATGGGCGGAGCCAATGTCGCAAGGACTTTGCATAGTCGATGAGCTCGTCGGGGTTTGCCGACTCAGAGGCGGGTTGTTGCAGTTTGCATACGGTTACGGAGCGCAGCAACTTCATTGGTTCACAATCTCATCTCTCAGCCTCTCTCTTGGTCCCCTCTGGTTGCCTTTTTTTTATTCTTCTTTGCTTTTTTTTTTGTTTTCATATATTTTGTCTTCCACTCTCTTACGAGTCTCTGTGTGTTGTCCTACGACTAGAGACAGGTAGATAGAGAGCGAGAGAGAGAAAGCGAGTAACCGACACACTGGTAACACTTGCTTACCGACCTGTTGTTTCCCACGGTTGGTGCGCGCACACGCTTCAAGCTATTCTCTCTATATACGTGCTTCACAGCCAGCATTACAGTAACAGTTCCAACGGCATTCTCAATTTATGGGAGATCATGTCCCTTGTCATCAGCCCTTTCCCGTTTGATTCTTTTTTTTTTCCGTTCTTTTTTTTTTACGATGCTTCGATTTCTTTGGCCGATGTTTCGTTGCACCCGAGGGATTCATGTCGAGACGTTTACACGCGGTGGAGGAGTATCATAGACTTGTATATATGTACGTGCGGTCAATGACAATGATAGATCGATGATCAATTATCTTCACTAATGAGAAGAAGACGATATAATCTTTTCAAATGGTATTAAGTTCATTCGATTATAGCGATAAATAAAGTGGCAAAACTCGTCGGATGACAATATTCCTGTATTCTGTTATTTTATACACTAAATTGGCTTTCAAAGTGAAGAGTTGAAAAAAAAAAAAAAAAAATGAACATTTTCAAGACGAATCATTTTTGTGACCCTTAATAAAAATATTTTATAAATTCGCAACCCATTTTTATACAGTTTTTGCACTTATAAAAATAGTGTCCGGTACTGACGCGCAACTATCGTCGAGGTGCACAGTGCTAATGGGGTTCGTGATGTAACTTACCTGACGACCCTTGATATCTGGCATTCGTATTTTTTGTTTTCCATTAGAATAAAATCAATAAATATCTTTCAGCAACAATTGGCTTCAGATTTTCTTTATAAATTTACGAAAAATCAAGACGCGCACGTATTCTTTTCCCCCAAAAAAGCCCGCGACATAAAATGACACACATTTGCAAATCAAAAGAAAGATCTGAAAGCTAAAGTCAAAATAATCGCAACTCATAATTATTAACGCAAAACATGAAATCAGTGTATCCTCGATACCTTCAAGGAACTGCTGATAAATCGTTTGCTACAAGGGCTTATAAATAGATCTATTAATCTCAAGTCTGTCGATCATATGATCGACCGTGTCAGTCGAGAGTGTTGAGGTATGCATTGCACGTCGTTGTAATCCCAATCTCACGATGCAGCTATCGCATATTGTCACGGTATAGTATATACCCACAGCCATCGCGAGGGTGTATCAATATATTATTATTTTTTTTTTACCGTCCGATCTATTTATTTAACCGCCACGTACGGGAGCGACGGGTCTGAAGGGCGACCAACTAAAATTCCGGTCGCGTGGCGGTGCCGTACATATCGATGAGAGGGGTAAGAATAAGTCGGTGTGTTGTCCAAGAGAGTCTGTTACAAGGTAAAAGACTCTTGTGTGACTGTCCCGACCGGCTGTATCCTTGGAAGCTCTGCCTCGACGCCGGATGGCCATGGCTTCCATCCGGTTGACCGACGAAGTCTCGCGCCGTTCGGATTCAGCGAGTCAGAGAAATCAAAAGATCTGCACCAGTGAATGCACGAGGTATAGAGAAGGAGAGTGCCTACAGTGGAGGATCGATGTGGCAGTAGAAACAGAAATGGCAGCAAGAACGAATCTCTTCTCGAAGTCGAAGAGGACAAGAACGAAGACAGCGGGGATTGCTAAGCGGGGCACCTGGCTATTTCATCGTGGATGACGTATGGGTCCTCGTATACCACGTCCGAGAACCGCAAAACTCTGGCACCTTTGACTCATTCTTATTCCGCGACGACTCTTCACAAAGTGTCCACCGCTTGCGCGCGATCCCTTCTTTACCCAGGAATTTCCCTGTCGGCGAGCTTCTTTCAACCCTCTCGAAACGGATCATCGAATATTCCATGAGCAAAGATCGTTCGTCGTATAAGATTTTTACGAATTGTATCAAATCTTTTATTTCACATCTTGTTACAGGTTTTCAATATTTTATCGACGCATTAACACTATTTTTCGGGTTCTCGTAGTTGAATAGAGAATAAACGAAAAGCTTATACTTTTCCGGCATACGGAACGTCGATGATCATTAACGATGTCAAAGTGAAGAGAGGTAGTAATCGGGTCGACTTGGATCGATTGCAAGTTCTGTATTCGATCGCCAATGTTGGAAGGAGAGTTGGATCGAAAAATTATGCGGCAGCGCGGTTATCGGCGGGGAACGGGGAAAGCATTGGTAACATATACTTTTTTTTTACACTGTGGAATATGTATGTATAGGAAAGTAAACGCGGGGATCGCGGACTCGCGACGGGGAACACTTGACAACCTGTTTAACTTCACCAGTCCTCGCGGGTCTCATTTATGACAAAAAGAGGATGCGGTTACCCTGCAATATGGCGTTCTCTTGGTTATTAAAGATGGCGAATGGTGTATATATGTATGAATGTATGAAGCATACATACGTAGTATGTACTATGTATGAGCTTTTGCACCGAGACTCAGCTGAATGCTCATGGATTTTTTGCTAACATTCAGTAGAGTCCATGCCATGAACATGATATGAGAACACGAGGGCGATGACAGAGCCGAACCATATTTGAATGCAATTTACAGAGTTAATCCGCGATAGGGAGATGCTAGTGATTTTTTTGACTTACAAACTGTTTACCGAGGATTTCCCAGACCTGCATAAAAATAATTCGAGAAAAAATACTCAGTCGTAGTTAAAGTTCCATCTCTAATCGAAGACAGCGCATCTCATTTAGGGAACTAAGTGCATTAACGTCCTTAAAGATACGCGTGATGCAGACACAATAAGAAATACTTAATCATTATAATAGCGGGTTGATGCGGTTAACTGTATTTAAGGGAAAAAAAGCATCATTTTCGACCTTCGCAATTTAGATCGGATCAGGTTTGGATCGATCAAGCGCGTCTTTCGGTTTTGATGAAAGAAATACCGAGTCTGTCATGTATAGCGTATAAAAGCTTCATCCCTACTCTGGATCGCAATCACCGCCATCAGAACAGTAAATTCAGTGCAACATTCAGTTTCAGATGAGACTTCGTGCCTGGCGTACCAGTAGATACAGCCGGGACGTCTCGTCTCGTCGCGTCGGGAACACATAAGCGCCCGACGTCCCGTGTCCTACGGATATAATTTATGAAGTATCTGCATTCCGGGCAATGATAAATCAAGTCGCCACCCCGCGAAGCCAGTAACAGACAAGCGGTGGCTCGCTGAACGTTTGGTCGTGCACAGCACGGCGGCGCCTATACCACACAAGCAATGAGTCTCGTTCGAGAGCCGTTGAATTTCCAACTGCAAATTGCTACGATTAACATGATTTGCATGATTGCCATTCGCTCGGAAAATTTGAAGTATTCATTTTTTCCTTCATTTTGATTGCGAGATTAACCATTTTATATGCCATGAGTTCGACAGTATGAGAAATTCGAAATTCCAACATATGTTTCCCAAAGATTGTGAAATCAAGATGACCGGTCACGCGGCAATCACTTTCTATGATTACCGATTGGACACTGTTAACAGTTGAGTTCTTCCGGCCATTTTTAAACAAAAATCGGTTGGAAATGTTTTGCTTGATTGCACCCGAGGATCAAAGAGATTGTTCTATATTTCGAACATCAAAGAAGTTCTATCTATTTGGAACCTCCCTAAGATTGCTTAACGATTCAAGCGCGTATGATGTTGTACAAGTAGGCAATTCTACAGTTCAGGGAGGGAGGGAGGGAATCCAGGGGGTCCAGGGGTTTCCAGATTTAACGTCTGAATGTTCAACGTTGAGTCTCGAAAGTAAGAAACCGCTTTGGTGTCTTTTCTCTAATCATCATCCATCGTCGAAGCGTTGAATCCAAACTATTGACGAATCTGAAGATCTGCCGATTCAAGGTGAACACTCTTCCTCAACTGGATGAACAATCGTTACCGCGCTTGTTCCTTCGATTGCTCGGTTCACCACCGGCCAGCAATGACGGCCGTGGTTAATTGAGCTACAAATTCCACTGTGATCAACCGGTCACCGGCGTCTCGGGGCTCATACGAAATCAGAGCGAGACGCGAAGTGAGTGGAAGCAGGTATCAATCGCCGGCCGGTCTCACAGCAACGACGACGGCAAAGGAGAAACATCGCCAGAAGCCAGGAGAGGAGTGCAATCAGCGCCCCGATTCAAACGATCCACCGTTCCAGCATTCTTTCAGTGCAAAAAGTGCGACTCATGCTCTCGTGGTCACGTAGTCAACGAAGACGGACAATCTTAGAGAGTCAACGTGGCTACTGATACGCGTATTCATATGCGAATTCCCATGACTTTTCGGTGTAGTCGATGCTGTCCAAGATTTGATCTTTTTTTAGCGCTCGGATCGATAAATGTAACCAATCTTAGCTTATTTCAAGTCTGAATCATAAGTCATTTGAAAACAAAAGGGGTGTCAAGGTGTTTAACGCCGAATCAAAGAATGAAGAGCGTCAGATTTGGATAAGTCTGAGTTCCATTTGAGGTTTGATGGTTTTATGGCAACTTGGGTTATATCTCCAGTCCACAGGTGTATCTCGAAATTATTTTTGCCTCACGTACGAGATAGTATCTCAGTCCAAGTTTTATCTTAATCGTTCATGACTCAGAACGATTTATATCCACTCCTTAGGATTATTATAAGATCGCGTAAGTCTAACTCTTTTCTGCTATTTATAAAGATTGCGAATCTAAATCCGACTTCGATGTTAGGCTTCATTTGAAAAGGATAGGAACCAATTGAAAATAGAAAATGGCGGCTGCATCAATGCCCGAACCTAATTCAGTCGCCATTTTTCAAATAATAAGGAATAATTCGGTATCGGATGATATGACGCAATTTAAGGACTACCAATGCACAGATTTCACTCCTCTTTGACGATGGAAGCAAGAAAAATCAGGCAAAACGTACGAATAACGAGTGAGAAAGACTGAACTGAGAATTTCTACCGGCGTCTGAACGAAAAGACTTCTCGTGAAAATACCAGGCATAGCGTCGTGGTGGAGCTTGCGCTGCAGGCCCGCAGCCATCAGGTTCCTCTGCCGACTTTGCTTGGCTGTTTGACTGGTCGTCGTCGCTCTGCCACACTCGTCCGGTAAACCCGCGGCCAGCACGGGGGACAGTCGGCTCGATCGGCCGGCGACGAGTGAGTTGAGTTGATACGATTGTTTTTACAGACGCACCCAATGCGCAAGAAACTGTCCTTCGACAGTGACGCTCAGTGTAACTCGAGTATTTGAATACATACTCTGCGGCAATAGCTATGATTCCCGCACGTCCTCGAAGGTTATTATTTTGCTTCTAAAGAATTAAAAAAAAATGTAGGAACCATAAACATGACGCAATTGCATCTAAACCTCTGAAAAATCGAAAGGCTACTCGGATAAACGATTTATGAAAACACTGACGTTATGCTTTCTATATGAAAGATTTCTTTATTAATCAGCAAAATGTACAATAAAAATCGATTTAGTAACATGAAGAATGAAGGCAATATTTTAGCGTGAATTGTAAAAGTTAAACATTTATTTATAGATTAATGATTTACAACAAGGAAAGTACTCTCGTAGAAAGAATAAAAATTGCCCCGCAAAGTTGGCTGTATATTTTAAAAGCATTTTTTTAAGCGTAAATATTTGTAATAAATGCATATGATTAAACATCACCGGATCAAAGATCAAAGATTGATAGATTATTGAACAACGATCTATATGCTGATAGTTAGAGATCGGTAGATTATTCTTCAAAGATTGGTATATCAATAAACAATGATCGATTGATAATCGGCCGCACAGGTAATGATTGTATGTTCGATGGCAAAAGGATCGTTGTCGGAGGATTGACGGAACCGTCATGTGAACCACTGGGGGCGAGTTGGCGCGGTACGCAGCTGCCGTTGATTCTGCTTCTGCTACTAACCCGCGCGGCCGACCGTCTTTGAGTGTTCTCTGCCTTCTTGAATTGCATGGACATATTTATGCACGCTACGTAATGTTCCCATGCGTTTTTTCTCTTCCCCCTTTCTACCTCTTTCTATATTTCTCTCGGCTGTAACCTCTTTCGCCGTCAGGCAGTGTATGAGATTGTTCAAAGCTTCGATTTCGCCGTGGGTTTCGCTTTTCCATTTTTTATCGATGATTTTTATCTTTATAAACGCTTCATCCCTTTTTCGTAGCTTACAGATTTTTTTACTACAATGTCGGGAATAAATCGTCATTTTCATGCCGGATTCTAATTTATTTTTCGAACAGTTCTATAAATCATTACCAACGTTGTATCGCATTCTGAGTCTATGATCTATCTGCGTAAGTTGTGGCGATCGAATGAAAGCGGTCAACGTTCGACCGAACGTCGAATAGTCAGTCTCGTTGGCAAGTCAATACATTCAGCAGAATGTGTTCCTATGGTTTTCCAGTTGTCCAGTCTTCCAGTGTCGCGATCAATCGGGGCGAATACTTTTGCCACGTAAAGTCGCAACTTTGAAAGGGGGCGAACAGGGAAAAAAGATCTAGTTGGGTGCGCGAACGCGCGCGCGCGCGCGAGAAGCGCAGGAGACGGTACAAAGGCGAAACAGGTGCGAACGGAATGCAGTCCAATCCATTCGCGGAATCCGATCTTGCGTTAGTAAATCCCAGTCGCCGAAAAAGCTCGTCGAATAATGCACCCGCGAGCGAGGCCACGTTTATCCTCGCCGACGGTTGGTGGACCCCGGGCGATATCGTCGTCGTTTACACCGGGCACAATCGCGCTTGACCGCAGTTTCGATGATCCTCTCGCACAGCGGGCTTTGCTCCGCCATCACTTCTCTCTCTCTGTCTCGGCAGGCAACAACAAAAGTTGAAGCAGCACCGGACCTTCTTTCGGGTTCTTATGCCATTCGCGTTCACCGCAGAATCTGCCGAAACCCTTTCTTCCCCCCCTTTGTATATACCCCTTCGTCGACGCGAATCGCCGATTCCCTCAAGATTCTCGTAAGAACTTTTTTCGGGGTTATCGAACGCGCAGTCCCGTTTTGCTCTCGAATATCACGAATACCATCCATCTCTGTCCTTAATGTAGTGTTATTTTGCCAATTATTAATATGACTCGGCTTCTTTGTAGTGAAATCGTTACGATAAAATGTAAGCAATGAGTGCGCTATTTTAATAAAAAAACGTGCATTTTGAACTATTTGGCGTTTCGGGTCTCTTTCAAAAACAGATATGTTCCATAATATTCGCTATGTCGATATTGCGCCTTCGGCATCTTCTTTAGATCGCGATATTCCAATTTTCAAGGTATAAAGTTGTTCAAGAATGAAGTCATCGGGTCTCTCCAATCCGTGTGTAATATTAATGGCAAGCGAAAAAAACGTGTGGTATACGTGTAGTTCCAAGTCGTTTCCAAGGGTTCCAAGGTTTGGAATCAGTGGTAAAAGAGCCCTTTTGCAGGTCGATATCGAGGTCAACAGAGCAACCAAGATGATGGCTATTGAAAGATAAATTTACATTAGAAATTGAATCTGAAAAATTAATAGACTCGAACAACTACATACGAATTACACTCATTCATTTACTCTAATCAAGCAACGTTTTCATGTCACTTGGAAAGTGTTTCATCTCAATAATGATTGCAATAATATCCTTCGATGTCTACTCGACATCTACTCCTACGATCAACACAACCGCTGATCACACATTCATTTTTACTACTTGTCCGCAAGTTCTGTCGCCGTTTTTCCAACGCAAAGTCTGCACTTAACTCTCAAGACTCTCGTTGTGTTTCTTTTCCATGATGAACGACTCCAGTCTCTCGTCAATAAATTCGCAAGGGAAATCTTTACTCTTAGCTGACGGGCAATTTTTCTGAATTTTCCCGTCGCACTTGTACATCAGTTAACAGCATCAAGCTGAGCCTCGATCAGTTCGAATCTTTGACCGGCTCGTTGTAAAGCAACGCAGATTGTCGCGTTATTCCAAATACGAGACACATCTCAAAGCTTTCCCTTCCCGTCCATCATGAGCCTTTCTCCGTTCCGCCAGTTCCATCCACCCATATCCTCCTCTCGTTCTTTGCGGTTATCGTGTCTTGCAATTCGCTACCCGCTGTTGGTACTTAAACTCTCGGTCAACGTCGTCGCATACCTACAACGAGAACAATTTGTTGCACGTAGAAGTGCTCTTGTCGCATAAAAAGTGTGCAATTAAGCGCAACCTCTCGTTGGTCAGTGGTGTGGCCGGTATCCCCGTACTCTGTCTTCTTCTCTTCGTATCTATACACACGCGCGCACACACACACTCGTTCGCCTTTCCTTTTCCTCCGCATGTCTTGTTTCTTCTTTATCGCTTCCCAACTTTTAGCTCTCTCGCCCCGGTTGCTGCAGTTAGAACGGCGTGGCACTCGCTCAAGGCGTGTATTTTGCGCGTGTGTACGCTCGAGCCGAGTGTCCCGGGTTCCTGCTTATTCCACCACTAAGCGGACTGCGAAGTGGCCTGCTGACTCTTCGGGGTTACAACTTGAGCTCTCGGATTTTTAACGAGGCAGGGTGTTTAGTCGCTAATTATTCCGTCATGGAGCATTAACTTCAAAGCCCGGCATGAACGTGGATCTCCGCGGAGCGAAAATTATTCGCGGACTATTTCTTCCCGTGTTTTGTGTTGCTAGTTAGTTACGAGCTACTAATGAGCGAACTACGAGTCATCGTCGCGTGCTGTACGAAGACTTCGCTTCGTTAAATTATGTTACATGAGCGGAAAAATTACCACTCAATCTGTGTTGTGTATTAAATAAACAAGAAAATATATATCCGGATAACATTTTGTTGACGGTAATAAATTGATCGTAAGGATGTTCCGATCTTGGAAAATAATTCCCAGGTTTCTGTACAGAACAATTGTGGAAAGAATGCCATTTTTTTTTAATAGAAAAAAGTTGAAAAAATTTTAAATTGAAAAAATGGAATTTCTAATACAATTTTTCTATATTAGGTCATTCATTCATATAAAACGACGACACCCTTAAAAATAATGAAAAGTCCAGGATTTTTATATAACTTTTTTTTCGAGATAAAAGGAAATAAAACGTTTTTTTTTTTGTCATAAATCGATGTATCATTTTTTTATTTAATGAAAATTGTATGAATAATATATCGATGTTATAATAGCATTCCGATGATGTTGGCTGCGATGCGGTTCACATGCGCAGACCCTTTCGAAGTTGTTTTTAATAGATTCTAGGGAATCGCTTTTAATTTCACCTATAACTGCGCGGTTGCATTGCTGTTGCAGAGGGAAACGGCTTTGCAAGAAACTCGATAGATCTTCGATTGGCTGCGCGTTAACGATCGCATATTAATTGGCTTGACCCTCGGTAGACGAAGAGGGCACGGATTAATCATTACGTAGGTAACGCCGCGCTTTCCCCTTAGAGACGATCCTCCCTCCACTCATTTCGCAACTGACGGCAGATAAGAAATTAGAAATGCGAAAGATGTTCGTTCGCCTTATCGCATCTTCTCTTTTATTCGTAATACCAGTTTTTTTGTTTTTCAACGATATTGATCATCAATTTTCACAGTTTTTTTCCTCGTTAGTTTATAAATCTTTCACAGCACAGAATTCCTACATGTATGCATGAAATATGCGACATTGATGTGAAAACAGAACATATGGAAAATAAAAATCCCGAGACGCGACTATAAAAAAAATTGTACATGAAGTTAAATTTTTTTCCAGGTCTTTCTTTTCACAAAAAAAACTTATTTATTGTCTGAAAATAATTTTAGAACCCATCCTCTTTAAAATATAATTTTAATTCTGCATATGGCGGGAATAAATTTAAAAAATTTCACACTATTCGTACGAATCCTCAAAAATTCTTATTAAAATTTGATAATGATTCGTCTAACCGTCTCAAAGTAACGCTATATTTAAAGTCCATACAACAGATATCCCGTATCATTTCGAAGGGCTAATATATTCATTCGCCAACTTACGCCTCTCGATCTCGAAACTATTGGCAATGTAACCCCTCTTTCAACCGGTTGATTTCTCACGAGGTACATCGCCACTGAGTCTTACGAACTCTGCTCTGAAGCTCGCACTCTGTGTATATACTATATCCGAGTTCGCACTCCAAGGCGCAAGATTCTCTCCCCAACTACCTCTTTTTTTTTTCTTCTTTCTTTTCTTCTCTCTTTTCTCTTCGTGCGTTATAATGCACTTTAAACCGTATGTGTGTATATATAAAAGCCACGAGAGCAAACCCAGGAGGGTATAGGCACATTTGCATGGTGCAATATTGCACATTCTTAGGTGCCCAATTACGCGAGTCGATCCGGGGCCGATAGTGAAGGGAGCGCGCGAGTCGAGAGCTCCCCTTTACGCGAAACCTCCAAGCCGTGTAACCTGTGCCGCGAGGGCCCAGGCGAGCCATGCACACGAGAGTTGTTTGCTTCTGACTTGCATCCAATGTCGGATAGGGTACGGTTGGGCCCTTTTCATGATGCACTGCTCACGCTCACGCTATCCTGCCCCATATGCGTTTTAATGTTTAACTCTTTCTCTCCTCGGGCACCGATGGAAATAATAATAACAATGAAAAAAAAAAAAAAAAATAAGAAAAAAAAAAGTAGGATAGAATATAATTTAGCGCACCGAGCGATAGAAGGGGCAGAGGTGAAACCGCGGTTAGGTAGGTGCAGATGCTCTACATAAACCCTCGGAAAAATATCCGATACGCAAGCAGCGCGCGCACACATAGTGTTCATAATTAGCATACAGCAGGAAATGCAATTTTCGCTTAAGCACGCGATACCGCGTGCATACTGCCACTTCTCTGAATATTACCAACTTGTAGTGTATTTAAAAATTCTCGAGTTCGCACGAGGTTTTTCCCTCATGTTGTATTATATTTATAGTAACGCAAGTCTTTGAGATATGATTTTGCGCACATGAGTGAGAGGCGAATGGACTGAACCGCCACTTGCCACGAATGTTGAAAAGTTTTTCAAGAGAATATTCCATGGGATATCAAACTTAGCGGTGTTTTACTATTTGCTTGTGTCTGTCGAGCTGCGAATGTTTCGTGATATGAGAAAGAAAAAAAAAGAGTTGATTTGAGTTAAAAACATTTATACCGTTTCTATTCTGTATAATAATTCATATAACGAAGAAATTTGATGCAGAAGTTGTTTTTCAACTTTTATCTTCATTAAGGTACAACTTTTTAAAAAATTATTAAATTTTAATTTGTTTATTGTTAAATCGATACAGCAATATGCAAAATTGCAAAGCAAAATTGTCGAAGCAAAATGCTTACAGAATTTTTGGTTTCTTCTAATTTACACTCGAAAAAAAGAATCCCGGTGTCGGAAAAAAAAACGTATTGTGAATGTAAAAAAAACGTTGATACGTTGAAACACTTTCAATCGATACGGACGTTGAGATCTTCTATTTTCAATGAGATATTCATGAATAAAAAATGAAGTAGAATAATCGATTTCACGAAAGAAAATAAATCGAAGAAATAGCGAAAGTCGAAGCGAAGAGAGAATTGAAGATCTGGGAAGCCACGCAGCGGTGGACGACAGAGTACATGAGTGAACGTAACGTACGCAGATAAGATCCCTATAGCTCGCGAGGGTTTTACACCGAGTGAAAAGCGAGAAGCATATGCAGGAATAACCGTAGACCAGGCAAAGTCAGCAAAAGCCTAACCAGACAAGAAGGCAGTATACACGACTCCTTCGTTCTCTTTCTCTTTGTATATCTTCTCGTTCTATAATCCAATGCTCTTCGGGATCGTGGGTGTAGGTATAGTTCACCGTTGCTTTCCCTCGTTCGCCGTCTTTCTCTTCCACGGTGAGTCCGGACTCTCCAGGCGGGTGGTGTAATTGGCCGAGTCTCGGAGATCCTATCGGCTCGTGAATCAAGATCCTCGCACCCGGGGCAACTGCAACTGCAACTGCAACTGCTGCTTCTGCTGCTGTTGCTGCGGCTGCTGCTTCATGCTTCTCCAGCCGCACCCGATCGCTACGTGTGGCGGCCCGAGGACCCGTGGCTCAGTCGCCGTAATCGTCGACTTTGTACGTAACGGAGGTAAAATATCGTATGCAGACATACCGAACTGATCTTTGAACTCTTTAACTGTTCCTCGAAACTCGATACTTCAGTAAAGAAGAAGAAAATTTCAATTTAACAACGATAATAGCTATTAAAAAAATATATGTATATAGATGCAAATGCGATGGACAGATTGCTTTCCCATTTTTTACAGTTCTTCAAATTCTTTAGAAAGTGAGATGATTTACTGATAAGAGAAATAAACGTGCAAATCACAATATAGATCTGTATTCATTGACATTTCGGAAGCGAATTCGTATCATACTACTTTGCCTACTTTGTGCAAAATATTACCTCGAGGGCCCGAGATTCCTTAGCGCGAGAGTCCCTTAATGATTTATTTTTTATAAAATCAAATTTTACAAAAGCACAACTGGCGTATAAGGAAGTAAGATAAAAAAAAAATAATGAATCGTTTAGGACTTTTAAAAAACATATATTAAGGTGATAGCATCACAGGCCGAGGGGGTAAAATTTGCACGAATTCCATAGAAAGGTAAGGCACACGGCTGGTCCAACACTCAACCGAGAAACTGGTTTTTCGCGTAATATACGTAGGTATACAATACGCGAGTTCGACGCACAGGCTGCCCGTGAGGACAATGATAGTATAAGGTACCATACCGGTCTCATACGAGCAGCAGAAAGCTACCTACCGCGCGTGCACCGCCGTTGTTATGGGTCAATGAGGTGCTTGTTATGGAAAACACGAAATACTTTGCATAGAACGTAGATATACATCGCCAGCCAGTACTCAGCCGAGTGCGAAGAGGTGTGTAAAGAAGCGCATCAAGTAGACTCGGAGTAAAAAGAAAAGAATTTAGCGTGAACTGAATCGTGAAGAGAAAAATAAAAAAAAAATCAACCAAAACACAATTAGTGATGAGCACTCGGCAAATCAGGGATCATTTACGCTTTTACTTCACGCAGATTTTTCTTTGAAAAAAAAAAAAAATACATCGCGGAGCAGCTCTGAGTACCTTATGGTTGTACCAAACAGATTTTTATTCGACTTGAGCCGTGCATCGAGACTGTCGACAAAAAACAAGGGAATACTTTCAACTTGATCCAAGGGATCGTCCAAACCTGCTACTTGCGTGACCCACTACTTCCGGCGGTCGCCTCCGTCGACGCGGATCTCATGACTTTCTTAGCTAAGGTTCAAGGGGTTTTACGGCCTTCATAAATGCGCGCACTGTGATTTAGTACGAGTTCCGCATCTGGCGCTATACGCCACCGATTCGATCCCTCTTTCGCTGGTTCGCTTCTATTACTCATTGTTTTTATTCACACACATGTAGAGACACATACAGGCCACGCGGAGCTATACATTCCTTGCCTCTGGAATCTTATGGTTTGACTATTTGGACACTTCCCGGTGCAATTTTGTCTACAAAATTCATTTTCGTAATTTTATAAACGGTTCTGATCAATATGTTGCCTCAAATATGATGCATTATTGACACATAGTGTTGTCTAAATCCTAATCAGACTCGTTGAAAACAGAAATCAGAAACATTGAAAAGATGTGAACATGAAAAGCAACTCCATAAAATTAATTTCGTTACTTTTTTTTTCGTTTACAGATACAAACGCCTTTGAGAGATTATCAAAGATTGAATCCCAATCGTATAAACCGTAAACAGCACAGAAAAGGTAAGTCTATAAAATTGTGAACGTTGACTCATTAAGGATTTCATAAGACCGGCTTTAGATCCGAATTTAGGAAACTTTAAAATTCCCGGGTAACGAATTTTCGCCTGAATCCTGTTTCGGAGGTTTAGGCAAACTTCATCTCGAATACTATTGGTGAATTTTTAAAATAAAAAAAAAAAAAAAACTGAGACAAAACAATACTGTGTTTAAAAGGCTGAATTTGCCGAATTAATTCTCCATTGATTTTTGGTACAATTTGAAGGCCTTAAATTGTAATTTTTTGCTAAATATGACCTCAACTATGCATAACATAAACAGCCACCTGTAGCTGACCTGTAATTTGATTTTGTTTGACCTCATTGTTGACCGCGTGTCTGATTGTTAACTACAAACCCAAACTGCATCCCGAGCAGAACAAGGAAGTAAACGGACGATTCGAATTGCAGTGCAACGATAACTATAGTATAGTATTGCTGCTACAATTCCTTGATCGTTGCAAAGTAGAAAAAAAAGGACGCAAAGAAGTACAGAGATAAGAACGATCGGGAAAGAAGACAAAGTGAGATGGGCTCGATGTTCGCGGGGAGTTAAACGCTCGTGTTCAAGCGGGCGTGACAGCTAGTTTAACCATAATATTCGATTGGATATCGTTCGATTAACTATCGGAATCGCGGACTCACTGTTGTGTACCAACCTGCCTCTTAAAATCATATATACCCTCACTGGGTCTCATCTAAGTGCCTCTCTCCACCGCGCGCGTACACCATGATTTTGTACCTTATCGCGGAATAATGATAATAACCCAGTGTACAGATAGACACAACCGAGAAGATATATATTTTTGGTTTTTTTTTCTTTTCTCGTTCGATGAGCAAACGAGGAAGAAAAAACGTCGAAAAATCGTAGTGTATATTAGTTTAAAAAAAGTAACGCAAGAGTACAGCTATCGATTCTATCGATTCTTCTCTCGATCATCGGCGAAATCTTGGTTAGCGTCGAAGTTGGGATAAAGATTGAACGACTCTCTTTTAAATTGTTATTGAGAAAATTTACCGTTTCTTTTGGGTCATGCGACACAAAATCGTCTAATTATCTACTTACCTACGTGACTTATCCATCCAGAACCAGAGTTCTAGCGATAGACAAGAATCAAAGGGAACGGTTGGGGGGTATGAGACGATAAAAGTTGGTTCAGATTAATCGATCAAAATTTAAGTGATGAGACTTTCGCAAAATTAAATTGTTGTTTAAAGAGGTTAAAATTGTCGTGTCATCTACGGGTTGGCGATTCTATCGTATGATGAACCAATTAGTAAGGTGAACGAGCCCAGTGCCACAATCAACGTAAGTCTCGAGTACCGTTAACGGACGAAGAGACATGGGATACCGAGGGCAACGAATTAGGCTCCTCGTTACTCGATCTTAGATGATTAGATTAATGACTTGATTAGATAATGGAAGTCGGTTGTGTTCCGCAAATCCGGGAGGAAGACGCCAAAGTTTCAAGTATTTCCCTTTGAACTCAATATTTTCGATGTTCTCGTTGTTGAAATCGATAAGAGTGCGGACTTTGTCATGCTGCGAAAAAAATGAAACAGCCCTCGAACGATAAGATAAAATAGTAAAAAAAAACTACAATTCTTCTTCAAAGTACAGTTTTTATGATGACATAGAAAGAAAAAAATGCATATAGTTGTTTCCCCTAAAAGAAGGTCCAATATAACGACGAAATCCTCAAGAAATCACAGGTGAACATCGGAGGGTTCAGCATTTAATTTCTATGCTAAGATGGGGAAAGAAATTGTTTTTTTTATCTGAAAAAATGCATCGACCATTTTTTTTCATCGTCGAAATGTCTATGGCGAATCTGTATAATTAAGATTCGGCATAACTCCTCGTTGTCCATCGTAATACGCCGGATAACCTCTGCGCGTCTGAGAGCTGACTAAACGATAAGATTCCTGCCCCATAGTCCAGACTGGCCGACTGCCTAGTCGATGAGTCGAAGAACTGAGAAGCGATCTCTATTAACCCCGACTGCGAGCCTATATGCCGCGAGTGAAGTGCGCGGAGTGATGGAGTTCAATTCTAGTGCCGGTGGTTGCTGTAGATAATACTCCGCTTGGTAGCCAACAGTGAGAGAACTTCATTTGCTGCGTCATTACGCTCACGTGTTATCCATCTAACATGCAGTCCGCGGTAGGACGGGAAAGTCTGCATGGCGTGTTAACACCTTATGAAGAAGATGCTGCATACAAACGATTATTGTCATAACGTCAGAGCCAATCTAAAGAGCATAATCGATAGTAAATACTACGCTGGCGATGATTGATTGCAATCCTCGTTGAGCTGCAATGAATTTTGACGTCGGGAACATCTAGCGAGATACAAACGAGCAGTTTAACTACGAGTTCAAATGAGACGTAAAAAAAGGTCATATTATCCATATTAAGGGCATGCGAGATTCTCCTTTATCAAACGCAAGTGATGTGACGATGAATTTGATCTCAAAGTCCTATGATCTTCTGAAGACTTGTAGAATTGCAACAAAAATCGAAATCCCTTCAAAAAAGGATTGTTACATGAAGCACTTTCTAACTTTTACTTCCATTATTGGAAGATTGTCTAAATTTGATTGAAATGATGCGCAGCTGAAAGTGTCAAGTGAATGACGAATCATTCCCTCAGCAATTTTCGGGAGACATTCTTTGTCAGTTTGCAAAAAAAAAAAAAAACAGAAATCCTTAGACCATTCAGTATCTGCCGATTCTCTTCTTTTGATATTCTCCGTCCAATTTTCGCGAAATTTTCTACTATAATGCCTTCATGACCTATTTCTTCGTTACAATTGCAGATCGTACGTATCTAATAATACTATTCTATCGATACAATGAAGTCTCGTGAATGTAGTGCACATCGACGACGTTAATTGTCATTATAACAACCTCGATGCAGCCGCGGAGCTAACATAGTCGAAATGACTATGCATTCTCTATTTTGAAATACTATGAGATTTATACGATTGTGATTAAATCCTTGACAATCTCGCATTTGCCGTCGACAGTGTAGATCTCTCTTGGATCAGAAAAAAATAAGTGGAATGAAAATATTCAGCGACGATCTCCCGAGATAGAGTGTGTAAAAACAAATGGGAATTGAGTGGCGGCCGCATTAATGTCGTACAACGAGTTACCACGGTGCTCGTGCGCAGCCTCGATATCCCGGCGTCCTTGGGTCGCGGTTAATGCGACACCACACACAGTGGAAACCAGGAGAAGCGCAGCAGAAATGCATTCGGACGGCGAGTAGAGGATGCAAAAACTCTATGCCTTCGTAAGTCGGAGGTGGTACCGCGGAGGCTAGTTAACGATGTGGGAACGGCCCGCAAGTGGTACCACCTTCAACCTTACCGAACACACTTCCTATCTGTCTCTCGACACAACAGCACAACTCACCTTTCAGCACCTTTCGGACTCTTCATTCTATTTTTCACTTCGCTTCGCGCTCTCTTCACTTCTATCTATAGACAGACGACATACCGACTTCACTCGTCGCATTTGTTTTTCTTTTTTTTTTTTTTGCAACCGTGTCGAGTCTTCGACGAGGTGATATGATTGCTTCGCTTATTGGTAGTTGAATTCTAGATGTGCCTTTGCCGCCTCTGGTTCGGTCTGATTGGACGAGCTCTCCGCTATCCTGTATCTGTGCCTTTTTTCAACCTTTCGCGCGATTCTCAAGATGACGTGAAACATACGATGAGTGTCGGAGAGACGAAGTTGATGGCGCTCGCGGCGGAGCGATAGTGAAACATTAAAAATAGGTTTCGTCGTTGTTTTAGGGCGAATAAAACAATACGGACGGAATAGATCAACGATGTAAATCCGGACATTCAAAGTTGTTATTCAAAAAATTCATTGCTGGTTTCATACAACATCTTTTCCGATGAGCTATTGCCAGTTATATCAGGCGACTTCACAATTTTATTAAACGTTGCCAATTTTTTTCTATTCTTGTCAGTATTTCGTGTTTCCCGCATCTGCATAACATGCAACTCAAAAATTTCACTTGCGGGAGAATACTCGCTGATCTTGAAGAATCGAGCAATGATCGACGAATGAGATCGACGTATTTACAAAGTAAAACTCACCCTATAACCAAGACATTAAGGTTTTTCTTTAAGTGGTCGGTATGCGCCAACGCTTCCCAATGATCCGAATTCCATGACAAATCCAAATCAACCCTTCCGCCAACGTGCAAATCCAATTCGTACAAATATGGACCATCACGATCTTTTTCGACGTTCGAGTAATGGAATTCTCGTTCGAAGAACGCGCCAAGAGTATTCCATAATTCCGCGTCGTTCCATATTTGTTCCGATACTCTATGCGTTTTAGATGATACCGACGAACGAAAGAACGAACGAGAAACGGCGCGAGGAGAGACAGCGAAAGAGCGTACGTGGATGTTGAGATTGGTGAGTCCCGAGCTTTGATGTTCCGAGAAAACAGGCTTAAATGGAAGAGACGTTCTGTGTTCTTTCGGTCGGTGAATACGGGCTATACGCACGCCTTCAACACGAGAAACAGTTTTTGCTACCATTCTCTTTCTCTCTTCCTCTCTGGTCTCGAGTGTGGAGACTGCGTTGGACAAAACTCTCTTACAAGCAGAAACTGTTCTCCACCAGCCTCTTTTCTGACTCGTCGTCGTCGTCGTCGTCGTCAGCGTACTCGCGGCTTTTGCGATCTTGGAAAGGCGAATAGAGAGGATTGGCTCCTGGACTCCACTTCGGATGACAGAGTCAGTCGACTGTGAATCCGACGGGGGCACAGGAGCGGGTGGACTCTTTCATTCGCGATCTCGCGTGAGGGCGCGCATCGCGAAACATCGTTATGCGTTCCTCGTGGAACTCGGTCGCTCCTCAGAACCTCCTCACCTCATCGATACTGGGTAATGCGATAGTAGTGGTGGATGGTCGCATCAGTTATACCGTCAGTCAACCATTCTTTCCACTCACTTTTCATTTTCCATGTTGTGGTTTTTTACGGGAATTCTAGTTAAGCCTGCGAGCCGTTTATGGCATTCGAGGATCGATATTCCTATTGGAAATTACAAATGAATTTATAAAAATCCACGGAGGAGTCGGAACCGGATGGAAGAATAACAAATGTACATGTCATTTGCTGCGTTGACTCATTGCGATTTTCGCCATTAGTTTTCCTAATTGTACTTCTACAGAACTGGTCTTAAAATCTATAAACTCGACGTTACCCTATAAAGTAGATATGGATCGCGAATTCATGGATGCGAATCCTGGCAACGACGTTCAACTTACGGTGACGAATAGGGGAGAAATAATAGTCAGATGTATCAATGAAATAAACAGTGAAAAATGTACAAAGTGTGCGGAACTTTTGCGCGGAATTTAATCGCAAGAAACTTTATAATGCTTCGATGGGCGAGATCTTTCCGCGTAGCATTCTAGCGATAGACACATAGAGGTGGTATTACGAAAAAGATCGGGAACACGGGAACCCAGCAGCTTGTAGTTACTTGGGATACATAGCGCACAACTCGTGCCCCGCTTCGTCGCGACTATTACTCCTTCAGGTCGAGTATAAGGGAGTCTTTAGAGAGACAGAGAGAGGGAGCACGGATTCTTCTCGGAGTCGTCGAGAACCGTGCGTGGCGTCCGTCAGAGACAATTTATTAGGCGGACAGAGCAGTTTAGTAATTAGCCGGTTATAATGGCTGAGGCACCGTTCACTCTGCCGGTTATGGTACACGGGCTCTCTATTTTTCCATTTCTATTTCTTTGCCCCTTCTTTTGTGTCTTCCTATCTCGATGGAGTCGTGGAAATCATGCCGCAAACTTGTCCTCTGGCTCTTGTAACTGTCGCGGGTAGCAACGACAAATCGCGTACGTTAAAACTAATTCCTTTACGTTTACACGAGGAATATGGAAAGGGAGATCGACTGACAAAAAAAATCTATCCGTTAAGGGGTTAAAAAATCATCGAGGTTTGATAGATTATGGGTTGAATATCCATAAAATGGAAATCTATATATGTATTTATGTGGAAATTAATCTCTAGATCGATGGATCGTTCAACATATATTATTAGTCCCTATATAGTCCTTATGGTCTCTAAGTTCCATTCGACCGATTTATGTATCTCTGCCTACACCTGTGGATCTGTATAAACTATCATATGCAGACCCATGCATGGCTTTTCATGGTTAGATTTGACCTCGAAAAAGTATTAAACGACGCAATAGTGTCCAATTTTTTCCACGTCGTCGTTCTGCGTTTCGTTATTTACGTTTCGTCACATGGAAAAAGTATTTTTCACTTCCACTGATTTGGACGCAATGAAAAGTGTGCGAGTAGAAGCCGAGAGGTGTCCGCGCAAAGTGGAGATCCCAGTTTGCCATTTTGAGAATGCACTTGTGAATCGGCTTGAGACTTCCGGGAAGCTGATCGTTCTCGCTAATTCTACAATGGCAAAAGTAGTGTCTTTTTGCGTTGTCTTTGGAGCCTCTTAAGCCAGTGTGCGAGTCGTTTGACGCTAAGCCCGCTGGACATCTCATCGTATCTTACATTACTTACAAACGCGCCTTGCCGACTTGCTCCGTGTGTCAGATAGTTCGTTGAGCTCGCACCTTTTCGCTAAGCTACTACGAACTCGCTACTGGTGAGCAGCTTCTGCGGCTCATACACCTTCTGGCGGTTGGTGGCCCGCGTCCGTATACGGGATACATGCTTGAGAAATATTACGGTCATTAATCAATGCCAGAGCTCGGCCGAGGTGACGAGTCTGACACCGACGGCGGGTGTCCAATGCTGCCGGAGACTCTGCACACCTCGATTTTTATTTTATACATCACGCACGGATGCCGACACCAACGAAAGCGTCCAAGTGGCCTGGCCATGGCTGTCATCTACACACGGAAAGTTCATAGCAGAAGGCATTCTGCAGGAGAGACTGTGAGTGCGAGACGACATCCTTGTTTCTGGCTATTGGAAGGATGAGAATTAACGAAAGAGGAGAAACAAAGTTGAAGTAGCAATATAAAGGATGGGATATGTCTTCAAAAGTGCGATGGTACGCTACAAAATCATTTATACATCAGATTCATTTATGGGTGCAACAGACGAAGCTCAGCCTTTTTTTCATGATGTTGGGAAAGAATCCACCCTCGTAATTTCATTGGGCGTTGAACAATTAGGATAGGCAACCAATAGGGGTTTGTCGTTTGATTCAGTTTAGACAACAGACTGATCTTGATTTTGCATTAGTCTACTATCGGATAGATCATATGATCGTTTTCTTTAAAGGTGTGCGATTCTAATGATGGACGCTAGCTAAACGTTCCAATAGGACAATGCCAAACCAGTTTCATTCATTTTCCATTATCATCACTGAATCCAAACATCATCAAGATTCCTCTCCAGTTCTCGCTCAATAATTACATACAGCTATACCCCTTATGCCTTTTGCTTTTCGCATCTCTTCCTTCCGACCAACCGCCTTTCCCCACGGGAAAAGACGTTATTAGCTGAGGCATTAATCAGAAAGACTAAGGGATGGTTGTCGAGGGTAGTAGAACCTCTCCCAACTTCGATAGAGGTGGTAGAGGCCACCCGGCCGAAAAAAGAAAAGCGGCGCTGAACGACAGTGGGTGAGATATGAAACGGTGGAAAACTTAACGGACATCTCTCTTTTCTCTACCCCCCTCTTTTTGCTCTCGTTGTTCCTCTCTCCCTCCCATCTTCGTATGTTCTTGTGGCTTCAACGCCGCGCCTACCCCACCCAACCCCTTCAACTTTCTTCCCCCTCCTCGGCAAGTACTGTCTTACCTACCGATTTTCCTCTTTCTCTTCCTCTTTGGCAAGCAGAAAAATCCGCGAATGGTCCAGCGCCTCCGAGCGGAGCGTGAGCCAACTGTTTTAATGAAAAGATGGCGACAGGATGCAAGGGATGGATGCCGGGGCTGCTCCGCAGGGCAAACTCCGTGGCTGAGGTGCGCTACTACATTTGCTACTCGTTGGCGATGCCACTGTTTGTATAACTATATCGATGCTGGCCTCTGCCGAGCGAGAAAGATGAACGATCGTGACGATGGAGCAGGACGCACGCGCTTCCTCCTCTGCACTATGTGTATGTATGTATGTGCAGTACTGGGGGATTCTACCTTCGCGAGCCTCGGAGCGCTCACGCTCATCAGAAAGCACTGCATGAAGTCGAGGCTCAAATGAAATTGCCGCTATAAAAATGATGCCCGTGTATATGCCACGGGTATTACATTTTCCTGCTGGTTATATCTCCGTCTCAATGGGTTTGACCATCGCTCCCGGCTTCCATATAGCTTTCGGTTTTTTTTGTCTTTTCTTTTTTTCATTTTTTTCTGCTGTTTGATAAACGAATATTTCTCCATTGCAGCTGTTGACGCTTTGTCTTATAGTCTATGTATGAAAAAAAAAAAAAATTAAAAAAGAAAACGAAAAAAAAAAAAAAAAACTGATCCGAAGAATGAAAACGAAATGTTTCGCTGGACACGAAATAGCTGTAGTTTCATTTTTATTCACTTTGCTTTTCTATACGAACTATTAAAAAAATGAAAAAAAAATAGGAAGTGTTTCCGAGAAAGAAATTTTGGGCTTATCGCTTCGACGGATCTAGAGTTATTGTATTATACAGTAGTGGCGAAAGAATGTGAGAGACATTGTTGGACAGTTATCTTCCGCGTTACAAACATCGCTATTATTTCTTATCCGTGTGACGATCAATCTCGTGGAATCCCAGTTATTATTCAATTAAATATAAATACATCGCCTTGGAAGCGATACGTAGGGGGACTTTGAGGTTTTTAATGAAGAGGGGGATAGATAATTCGTTTTAGCACGATATTTTCGTCGGTATGTTTTTACCGCCACTTTTCATTTCGACGAGAAAATTTTAAACCATCGATATATATTTTTTTTTATTCTATCAAAAGGATCGAAATTAAAAAAAAAGTCGAAAGGTTCTCGATGAAATCAAATTATTAATAGCCGAAGGGAGCGATTCAAAAAGTAGGGATTCTATGAGAATTTTTACCAACCGAATTGATAGCCGATAATGTTATCAAACTTCTTTCTGAATTTTGGAACGCGGGGCTATCCGATTGAAGGTAAAAATTTTCCCGTTGCCTTTCTTCCCCCCCCCCCCCCCCCCTCCCCCCTTTTCATCCAGAAATTTTTCTTTTGCACCATTCTTCCAAGAGCGCTAGAATGCAAGGAAAGAAAAATCACCGGTTCTCATTACGCTCGACACGTAGGCAGCTTTATGAGTCTTTGCCCTCTATCCTCCGTTCGCCCTTAGCTTTTCACCGATCGTTTCTCTCTTTCTCTCGCTGTCCTTTCTCCTTGCCTATTATTTCCACTGTCCGATATCTCTCTTTCTCTCGCGCTCTGCCCAACAAACCAACCTTCCTCCCCCGTGAACACCGACGCGCCTCTGGAAGAAGATATTATTTATTTCGTAAATTAACTCCCAACCCGGCAGAACGTGACTGGAAAATTTCTCGTAGTTTCGCTACTCGCGCGTTGCTTTTGCCGCGCGGTTATTAATCGACGCCATTCTCTACCTCCACCCTCCAGCCCCTCTATTCCCTTCCCCCTTCCTCTTTGGCGCTTCTGCCAACCTCGTTTTTATCAAAACCCTTTTATTTGTTTGATTTTTGTATTGGCGATTTTTCCCCTGCTATCGAGAGCTACTAACGTTTAACGAGAAAAATCAATCAACATCCGTAAGCAATGATTAAACAAAAAAAAAATTTAAGTACATCACGCTATTTATGTTAAAAATAATATTGAATGAACATCAATACTCTCCGAGAAAAGACGAAAAAAAAAATTAGAAACTTAGAAATTGTATGAAAATTAAATATTTAACTTTTTTTTACAATAAAAAAATGATGTGCTATTTTTGCGCATTTAAAGAAATTCAGTTCGTCATAAATAGCTGTTTTTTTTTACGGTAAGCCACGACCTTCGGCTGAAAGGAATTCAGTTTATTGTCCAGAAGGTTAAGAAAGGCATACAAAAAGTTGTCGATGTTTCGATCGGTTCGTAACGGATCGCATAGGACACGACGAGACGTGAGGAGTTCGCGCGGAGTCCCTTCGCGGGCTTCGTACTCGAACAGGAGCGCAAACAACGGTAGAAGTCATCCGATCGCTGGTCCATAGTCTTCGGTATATATATCCCTTGTGCCCCGCGAGCGCGTTTATATCACGATAAATAAGTGAAATAAAAGGGAAACGATATTGCCGTTGACATGGTACGGCGTTACGGTCTCGAAGTCTGTACTGCCTCGATGCCTATACACCTTCTGGTTCTGGTGGTGCTGAGAGAGAGATAAGCATCGCATATATAAAGCATTTCGCCTTTACCCAACGGATATACCCAACCAACTAAAACCCTTCGAGACCGCCTCCGCGTGCGCGCGCGCGTTCCGCGACCCTGTCGAGAAACGAGAGAAAGGGTGAGAGAGAGACTGTAAAATGTTTCCAAGAGCGACGGGCAACGAACGTAATATCGACTGTACAGGGTGATCGTAAAGTTCAAACTGCAACATGCGCATACCCCTCGTACGTTCGTGTCTGGGACTTTACTTAGTCGTTGAATAAATACGATGCAATGCAGAAAGGAAAGCTCGACACGAAATCTTAGCGGCAAATCATTTTATTCACGCATGTTTCCGTTTCTTTAACGCAACGATTTGTTTTTTTTTTTTACAAGAAGCAAACAAAAATTGACGCCGTGAAGTACGATTATACTTGTAATAGGCGATCGTAAACCGAAGAAACTGCCCTCTGGCAAAATCGATTAGGGCGCGTAGTTCGTTGGTTAAGGACAGTTTTTAGATAAAACAACGACTGAACGTAGTTTGCACGCGCGCCGTCTATCGAGCGCGTCTCGTAGCTTAAAACCCGCATTCGTATATCTCACAATCTCAACAAAAAATCATCTATCTACACCCGTATCTTAAATTCTTCGCTGTTTTCGAAATTATTCAAAATAGTATATTCGACGAGATAAATTATCTGCGAAAAAAAGAAATCTTGAAATTAAATTATAATCCAATAAATATATAATTAAATCTCTTCTGACGATTATTTAAAAAAATAATCGTAAAAATGATAAAAAATCAAGGAAAAAAGTATTACGCCGACTTAGAAAAATATTCTGCTTCACCAAATCCTATTAATATGTTGATATGAAGAGGCAACGAAAAATTGCTTTTATTTCTTGTCATTAAGTACGTCAATTTTTCAATATTACGACAATAGACCTGTGTTCATTACCCATTGAACTTCGAGCCCCCAGAGGCTAAAGGAACTGTGATCACGAGATTCCGTTACCCCCGCCGAAGGGAAGTTTCATGGAAAGCTTTTTACACAGCGTCTCTACGTCCTTAGCGATAAGGCAATGGCAACGTGCCGCTGAGCAATGAGATAACCGAAGTAAGGGCTGAGATGGCTCAGGTTGGGGGAGTTGAGTTAATGAAACGAAAGAAATAACGGCAATCAGCGAAATATAAATGAAGGATCGCTGGGAGTAAAACACGAGCGGCGAATCCCGTTTGCGCGTCACGCGCGTTCTCTGCCGGAGCGCGGAATAACGTCTGGTCTCAGATGAAGAAGAAGAAAAGGAGGGAGAAGAAGAAGAAGAAGAAGCAACAAAGCTGAAGCAAAGAAAGCGAAGGGCGCGATAGAAAAGTAGACACAAGGTGAGAAATGAGGTTTAATTATGAGAGACACAGAGTAGAAACGAACGAGACATGAAGACGACGGCATAAACAAGCGAATCAGGGACAATCTTTAGCCAGTAGATTGACGCGGGAATGAAGTAGTTAAGAAGATGAGAGAGGAAAAGGTTGAAATTCGAAGAGGATGCACGAGACACGTATTACAAGGCAAACGACGGGCCCGAGAGCTCAGGATTTATGTAACGGTACGGTCACGAACCTAAATGTGAAAAAGATATATAACGCACAAGTGTGTTTAAGACGGATATAGAGATTCTCGAGGAGAGGTGAGCAGCAAGGATATCTAAGAGACGAGAGAACGAGAATATAAACATATCTCATCGTGAAACACGAACGTGGAAAATTTTTTACTCGCTCTCATAGAACGTCGTGAAACAACGGCTGATACACACTGTGGTTAATATATCGCATCTAATTGCTCGGAGCTTCGTGGAATCCAATAAAATATGGAAACTCGTGAATAAAGTCGGCGAATGGGTAGGAAAATAAAAGAAAAAAAAAAAGAAAATATCACGCGATTATTAGTTCTCGTTAGGAAGATTATTCGAGAATTCAGCGGCGTGTATGTATGGCGAATTAACATTTATAATTGTTGAACTGTTCGCCGATTGAGGTCTATTAACAATGTTGACGAGTAACATTAATATTTAACTGAGTATAAATACCAAGTATATTAGCGTATGGCATTGAAGAATTAATTTATTGCGTTAATCGGACTCGAGATTACAATGGTGTGAATTTGCGATAAGAGATTTTGAAGTGAAATGGATGATACGTAGGCAATTATTTTAGGAAAGGTGTCCGATGTTCAATTTTTTAAATAAGTATACGAGATTCGATTCTTATAAACAGTTGTCACTTCACCCTAATTTTTCTCACCTATCTTTATTTTTTAATTGTACTGCGTCAACAAACGATGTGATGAGTTTTTTTTTTTTTTTTTATACGCAGATACAAATTATCTATTGACGACTGCGCGAAATGACAAATTGTGCTTTTGCACAATAGCAGAAATAAAAATTAAATAATGAAAAAAAAAACAAAAACGCTAAACAGAAGCTATCTGATTAACTCGATCTTTCGATGTTTGCGGCGCGTATTATGAAATGGATGTAGCTGCGGGCCGCACATTTCTGTTTATTAAACAAGATGAATACCAATTTTCGATTTTGTACCAAAGGGCAATTTTTGTTTTCATTGACCAGCGATATAATTAAAAATTGTAATACAGAATTACAAAATCCATCAAGTAACATCAATCTGCTCGATCCAATGAACGGATATATATATATTTTTTAGATTAACAACTATTTAAAATCCCGGGAAATAAATAATTTCATAGACGATATGGTTTTTATTTTTTCATTTATTAATCTTTTACTCATCCGCGAAAAAAAACGATTGATCAAAATTACATTGGAACAGAGAAATCCCCTGGCGATTATTTCCTCCTCCTCCACCACTAGTCCAGAGTTGCGAGACGCTCATCAATTCTCAACTAACAAAGAAATTATTCTGACGTTTATAAATTTATATACCAAAACCGTTTAGCCTCAACGCAAGAGAAAGGGGTATATAAAAGTCTGGTTCTCGATAATAACCGTGGGCAATCGAAATAACTGCTATTAGCACGCGTGGCGAGCCACAACTATACTCCTCAGTGAAAAATGATTTAGCCAAACAAAATTTTTTTAACAAAAGGGGCATCTTTCGCGCCTAAGCGATTAGGACGAAGAAATCTCTGTCCTCTTTCCCTCTCTCGCGCCGGTGTGGTGTGCCGTTTATGTTTTTCGCGGCATAATTATCGTGTTAGACGGCCAGCGGCAATTATGATGATTCGAACGGCAAGCGTGGCAATTATAATGATCCTATTTTGCGGCCTCGAGGGGGTAATGCGAGCCACATCAGCGGAAGCCTTCAAAATTTATCTATTTCGTTTTTTTTTTTCGGCTATATGCAGTTCGAACTATTCGAAAGGGTAGCTTTAGCTCAGCTTGCGCAAGAATTGTGCGGAAGAGGGGCAGTGATTCGTACGGGGCGTGTAGTTATCTGTAAAAAAAATCATAGGCAGACCCCGTAGTTGTTAAGTTCATCCTCTTAGTAGTCCGTGTCTCCTCAACGCGGTGTGCGTGTGCATACAAATCATTCGAGTCTATACTTATACGCAAATCAGAAAGCATCTCGAGAACTATAAAAGTCCGCGCGCGAGTTGGTGCCGGAAAAAAAAAAAAAAAAAACAAAATTCCGTGCGCGAGAGACGAGTTAAGGCAGGTTAAACGATGCGAAAAACCTTGGGGTTTAGAGAATTAGAGAGTGGAAGACCCTCTAATACAAAAATTGTAATTAACACAGATCGATGATTCGTGGCTTTTAAGGCCAACGCGGTAATGTATTAGAGGCAAAGCATTACAGTAATTATTCGTGTGGCACGCGCGCCAAATCGCTTCGAAGATCGTTGTTATTTCTTTTCGGAATTATCGACTATACGTATGGTTATCCTTGTGCTGCAATTTTCGCATAATAATGAAACGTGTATTCGTTGGACCCTCAGAGCAAACGAGACCTCTGAACTTTAGAATTTTTTAAATCTCAAAAATCATAGTGTGAGTGGCGAGTGGTGGTGTTAAAAAGATTTTTTCCCCAAAACTATTTTTTTTAATAAATTTTTTTTTCCGATTTAATTTATCTAAGGGCCGTTTTAGCATTACAAGCTAAAAAAACCAACTTATTTTTAACGGTGAAAAAAATCTACGAAAATATCTAACGATAAAAAAATGACAATAAGTTTTTTTCATTCTAAGACTTTAGCTATGCAAAGAAAAACTTCGTAGGCTGGTTGAAAAAGAAAATTATACTTTCAATATTCACCTTAATTCGCTGACGCTTTTTTTAATTTTGAAAAAAAAAAAAAAAAAAACAAAAAAATCGAATGATGTTGATCATCCCTGCGATCATATAAAAAGAGAGAGAGAGAGAGAGAAAAAAAAACTGAGACTAGCCGGATAATCCTCTTGGCTGATGGTGACCGGTGTGTGCGCTTGGATATTCGTTGAGGCTGTTCTTCGGACGCGCGCGCGCGCCTCTGCCAGTGATTCAGGATCCAGAGATGATCCTGCTTATTAAGTGGAGTCGAGTGCGGGGCGTATATATCGCGTATACAGTATACGGATGACCGTGCCACGAACGAACGAAAGATGGAACGAACGAACGAACGGATGGTGTATTATGGTCCTCTCGATGTTGTTGCGGAGAAGATGGAGATAGGTGGGTATATGGCCAGTCTGTGGCGAGAAACCCCCGGCCGTCCGGCGCTCCACAAACCGCTATTATTTATATTAAGTTTAATGCAACTACGTGACTGAATCCACCGGGCTAAACCTCCCCCCGCGCGCCCCCGTTCGTCTCTTCGCGAAAGAGGGCCCCCCCTGTATCATTAGTATACACCTATTATTGCATTACTCCATGTGCTCGTCCAGCGCGTCCACGAACGAGTAACAGCAGAAGAGAAGCAGCGCAGGAGCAACGGAGCAATGTGCGGGAGATGAAAAACTAACCGGTAGAAGATATACCATCGCTATAGGTCAGCGCGTTCACTATCACCGATGAAGTGTATTACAGTCGAACGATAGGCAATACATCGATAATTATTCATATCGCGTTGGAAAAACATTTAAACTAAACTGTCGAAAAACTTTAATCTCGAGAAATCAACATATTCTGGCAACTTCCGCCGGTCGCGCCGTGTGTTTATGCCGAAATTAAATATTTTTTCGTCTTATCGCAAGTAAAGCCGATACGTCAGCCTATAAAGAACATGTGTGTTAAGGATACTATTGCATCAATGAATTTAAAAATTAAAAGCTTAGCATTCAAAGCTCTAAAACCTTAAAAAAAAAAAATTTATTGCAAAAAAAAAAACAATTTTTTTTTTTTTTTTTTTTGGTACCGAAATTGATAAGTCCAGAATTCAAGTAACGTGTCTACAAGATTTCTTATAAAGATGAAGGAAATATTATACAAATTACACGCTATAATAATTATTCTACATCTTCATCGATTATTTATGCAAACACATAGTATTCTTCGCGTTGCATCGTCAATTTAGTAATCGTTCAACCACGAGTAATAATAGTGGTGTACTAGAGTATGAAGGTACAAGTTAAGTACAACATGCTGATGATCACGCGATACTCTCGCAATGCGGAATAAAACAGCGAATACGAGAGCGCGCTGAGTTTCGCCTGTGAGAGCCGAAAACGGCAAATCGCAAATTGGCCAATCCCTCGTTAGCGCGTGGGTACACACTGCTTTATTAGGTGCAAATTACATATTCGCAAGCGAAGCGAGAGGCAACACAAGCCTCGCTGAGTCAAGTATATATCTTTATACACGTTATATACACCCAATCGCCCTCTATCGCATCTCTTGGCCGTTTTCTCCCCACTTCCGTTGCGAGGGAGCAGGGATTCATCGTTCGAACGTAAATTACAACGTTCCCGAGCTATACCCGCACGAATAAAACGCCAAGTATGTACGACGGGGTTGTACACGCTTCGAAACGAGCCGATCCATTAGTACTGCGAATGCTTGGGTTCATTCGACGGACCGGTAAGACACCTGTATCCGATCTCTGGATCTCTTTGATCGAGAGGAAGAAAACACGTTTTACGATATATGAACTATAGCGTAGTACATTATAAATCAAGTTATATATGCTGTGTGCACTTGCGGTCCAACCATGAGATGCAGAAAATTGTTTGAACGATAACTCAATTAATATGGGTACTATGATTCTCTTTGATCTGCGATGTTGGAGGAAGAATCAAACGGTGCGTCGTTGATTTTGCGAGCAATGATCGAATATTGAAAGCCTTGGGGTAGAAATCGTAGACGGGATCATTGATGGGATCTCGAAGCTCGCGTTGTTGTTGTTGAAAAAATGGAAAGTATATTGATTTTTAAAAAAATTGAAAGTGTTCTGATTTAAAAAAAAATGGAAAGTGTATTGATTTTTAAAAAAATGGAAAGTGTATTGATTTTTTATTGCAATTGTACCAATCGCAATTATTGTTTCTGAAGGAAAAGTCATGAAATAAATACAAAGATGCACTGTTGTAGTTTGGTTTGCATATGAAGCGACTACTTTCTGAACTCGTCTCCGTCGGTTCTCTCGAGTAATTGTGATTTATGATTTGATAGATGCCGGTCACAATCGATCGATTGTAATCGTTATTCGTTCTATCTATCAAGGTATATATCCATCGCGTCAGTGTAGTCGGGAGGAAACAGCGTGAAAGGATGTGAGAAAAGGCTTACCGTCGTAACGGGGCGCGCGCACAAGTCCGGTAATAAGTTCGAAGGTGGTGATGCTACGTTATCTTGATGTAAGCGCAAGCGATTTTATCCGTTTATCCCGAGTCGTTGGGAGCTCTCTCCGCGGGTATCGCGAACCCCCCGTTCCTCCCGATAATGGGGCCTGATATCGGAATCTCTGACTACGACGAGCAAAACTCTAACCAACCTTCCGACTGACTATACCTATCGCGCTTTTGCACGGGCCTACCGCGCCATCTTCGCAGCATTCCCCGAGATTTTAGATTACGCTTCCCTATACGCAATCACAGAGTAGCATCGGTTCTGTCAGTTTACAGTGTGAAAGATCTCGGCTGTTTGAAATCTCGCAAGATCTTTCACGAGCTTTTAGAAACTGGAGTTCGCGCATTTCGAGACGCAAAAAATAACCTACAAAGACAATTTTGCTGGCCGGTAGGCTAGCATCTCGATTTTACTCGATACATTATATTTTTTTTATCGAAACTACATTTTATGTCTTCAATATTAAGATTTTTGGCTTCCACGACTGGTTAAGTTCGACTCTCCCCTAAAATAGCAAAGAGCTCTGAGCTTTGAATACATCGCGTTAGTGTGGACCAAATAGTTCGCGTCTGGAGATGGTGGCTGCCAAGAGGGTTGGTACATGCTGTAATTTCGGGCGTAAAGGTACTCGCTCTCTTCTCGTTGATGAATTTATGAATGCCCGGTAACATTTGAATGTTGCCAGAAGGGACGGACCGCGTCTAGCCCCGTGCTATAATCTCCTACCTTTCGTTCCTTTCCCTCTCTCCCTCACCGCCGCTAATATTTAACTCGAGAGAGATTTAGAACTAGAGAATGGAGATCTGCGACGCCTTACACACACACTCTCTCTTTCTTCGTTTCATTCTACCTTCACTCTCTCTTCTTTTCACGGACGAAATTTCGGTACGTCTCGGCAACCGCGGATGTAAATCATCCAAAGTTCTAGCGCCACCCCTATAATCACTCGTTCTCAATTCTCTTCGGCTTGTGAATCCTCTCTTAACGCTCTGTGAGAGCGAAGATCAGCTTAAAATTCACAACGTTGACCCTTCTCTCGATCTCCACAGGTCTTTCTTATATTCTTTTTGTTTTGCTGTTGTTCTTTGTTCTTGCGAATAACTCTTTCTACTCGTTCCAATCGGAATTCCGTGTTTATCTCTGAATCGACGTTACGATGCAAAGAGAAATGATAAACGGAACGGAATTTGAACAATGAATGTCAGGTGGCGCCTTAAGTAGAATCGAAGAAAATTATTAATTTCTAACAAAAAAACGTGTTTTTCCGTTTCGTTTTATTCAGCTCTTATCTGGCGAAAAAAAAAAGAATTCTCGACTACTCGATAATTTTCTGTATCAACATTTTTTTAAAAATGTCTCTTTTGAAAAAGTCAGTTTTTACATTTTCAAACGAAAAAAAGAAAAATTATAAAATTACGATGGACCAATTTCCCTTTAGACACATTTCTTTCAATTTTTCAAGAACTTTTAGAATTAAATTGAAAGTTTTATAAATTAGTTTTAGTAAAAATTTTTTTGAAAAAAGAATATTTTATATGTAAAAAAACAATGCGGAATTTACTACTATTGACATATTTCTATACCTATCTACAAGACATTTATTAAAAGCATAAGATGTCTTAAATATTTTTTAAACAAAATTTCATCTAATTTCTCTAAACTGTTTGTATTTTTCATGCACCCCTAATAATTATTCATCGTTTCGTACGAAAGCCTCGAACAGTAACTCATCCGAATGATGGCAAATTTTTTACCATAAGGTACCGCGTCCGAGTAGGTGGCAGGTAGACTGGTCTCGAGTTTGGGCGATTATGCAGGTTTTTCGGGCAACTGGGGTCGTAAACGATTTCGAATAGCGTAAGCTAAATTCGTTGCAGAGCGTATTTTCTCTATATAGTAGCAACGTATATGTAGTATACGTTACATTATACAGGTATATTTATATGGCGGTTGTTTCTAGAGGTTATAAAAGGCGAAACAAGGGCCTCCGAGAAAAGTTGATGTGTGCGAGATATCTCTATGAGGGAGAGAGGGGGTGCGAACGTAACAGGACCGATGTTGTGTTCAAGGGTTAGCCAAATTACAGCTTCCATGTCAGGATCGGTTGATTGATGAGCGGCGTTCGAAAATATCGAACAAGAGGGCGCCCGTTGCTTGTGGTTTTCCAGGAAATTAAATAGCGGCGAGCATTGACGAAAGATGCTACAGGTTCATACATAAACCAAACTATAGATCGTATCACGTTACATTTCAAGCGTCGCAAATGGTGTGAGATATGCCTTTTCCTTCTTTAGCAGTCAATTTAGCAAAAAAAATGATTTCATGAAGGTCCGTCCGACAGTCCGGATTCGACAGTCATTTCGGAATCCTACGAATAAATAACCGTTGATTTTGAAAATAAAACGAAAAATAATAAATACAACCCTTGAGCATTGATTATTACGAATCTATTGAAATTTGAAATTTGCGATTAAAATAACTCAATCAAGTCGCGGGTTCCATATTAACCTCGTGCAGTGCGCATTTCAAAAATGTTGCAACATAATGATTTTTTTTTGACATCGCGCAACCCAGCTGTTCCGTGTATATATAAAACCATCCCTACAGCCGGAAAAGGATGGAAGTCTCGTTAGAACTTTATATCCGGCGTCACCGGACGTTTTCAAAAGTTTTCGAAAGTCTTCCGTGAACTCCCACGGGCAAGTGAGGTCCAACAGGAGTATATAAAACAAAGACGCACGTAAGGCAGTTATTCAGTAACCAACGAGGAAGGAAGAAAACTCTTTTTATCCTTTCCCTCTCACTCGCTCGAGAACTCTAGATATAGCAGCGAAAAGGAGGGAGAAAGAGGAGAGAGAACGTTTCTCTTCGGAAGGAGAGTCGTGATGCAATAAAATGGCGCCACCCACCGGGCCGTCGTTATCGTTCCAGGGATCTCCGCAATGCCTCACTTTACTCGAGATCCTTCGCGGGGTATCCCTGGTCCTCTCACAGGTTCTCTGCAGCAAAAGCAGCAGAAGCACCAAGAGAGCGAGAGGGGAATATATAGAGAAAGAGTGCGAAAGGGACCCCTGTGGCCCGAAGGGTGCATAATGAACTCGTTAATTAACTATCAGGAAACTGCATCGAATCTGATAACGCTTTGTCCACACGACGACGCGCCTTTTACTCTCTGTCCCAGCGGCAGCAGAAGCAGCAGCAAACGACACACTCGCGAAGGGCTCTCTTATCGAGACTTTGGTTACTCTATCCGTAGCGAGTTGGACTTGTGTAGGTCATTGTAGGTGCACCCATGTGGGCAGAATAGAGTAACTATTTTGCTGCAGGCACAATGAAGGGGGCAGCGGTCGGTCGGGGCTGCAGGTGCACGTGAGGTATTCAGGCTATTATTATATGGGAGCGTTCCAAAGCCCAGTGCGGACGATCGTATTAGATCTTATTTGTGTACTCTATAGATTAATTAGCAATTTTATTAGAAATTATCATCAAATTGATACATTCTATATTAACTCGCGTTGCGATACCAGTTTCATTTGAATTTCATGCACGTGATTATAAATTCGATCCCAACAGTAACTCCGTTGATAGATCTACGGATCTATAGATCTCTATGGAAATCTATAGATATATTTTAATCTGGAGATCGATAGATCTACAATGAGAGCGACTTACAAAAGATTTATAGGGATCTATAGAGATTTATATCTTTAGATCGAAATAGAATAGAATAGATAGACAGTTGAGGGACAGTAAGTTTTTCTTTTATAACTCATTTATTTTCTGTGTCATTATAAATTATAAATTATAAGGCACAATGAGCTAAAGAAGTTTGTTTCATAGCTGATGATCAAAGAAGAGAAACATTATATAATGAAGATGGGAGGGGAGGGGGCGAAGGTAGGCCTCTCTACACAAGATTGATACCTACTCTTAATTAATCGATCGTTCGTGTGCACACTAACCGATGACTACACGATCGCCGATCGTGGAAGCAAGATTCGTGACGCGATGTACGTGCGCGATAGAGCCGTAGCGCGTTGAGAGTGTACATACGCGATCGACGACTAGGACAACGACCACTACGACGACTCATTGGGTAATTACAGGTAACCGGCGAATGCAACGTGCGCGCTCTTTGCTTCTGCGCTTGTCTACCGGTGCTGACCCCTCGCAGTAACCGTGCTGTGGATGCGAATTAGCACACACAACGTTTGTTTCTCGCCCTGTAATCCCCTTCGATACGCGCCGTTTCAACAATAAACTTTATTAATATAAAATATTCTTTTATTCGAGACACCAGCGTCCATATTTACGGAACGCAAAAAATAATGTCGGATGAACTTTCGATACCGAAAAATATTAGGGAGCAACGACAGGATTGGTTTAAAAATATCAAAAGTCGCAACTTACAGCAAAATCGACACGACGAAAAAAAAAATTTCACTTTTCGTTCCGAAACTGCATATTTTTACTTATCACTTAATATTTTTGATCGCAAAATCCGTTTTTTTTTTTTAGCGAATTATGATTTGAATTTTTTTTTTCAAACGCAAAATACGAGATTATGCAGTATAAGGAAAAAAAAATTTGGTCGGCATGTGCTAATAAGTCGGAGAGGTCAAATTAGTAGAGAGAGGGAACATTCGCGATGGAGCATTTAAAAACCCATCATCACAGGCCCGGTTGCCCCTTTCGGTCATCCACTGCTGATTGATACGCGTTTAATAATATATCCCCGTAGGTCTATGAGATAAATTCCTTCGTCTAGTCTTGCCGATTCAACGCGGATAGCCGAGATACATGTAGTCCTTCCATGTGCACTATTAATCGACGATAGCGTCAAAACAGTATCGATACAGGAGTTTCGTAAGAGGAAAACTAACAGAATAATGCTGCGATGATATCGATACGATTTTTTTCAAAATTGGAAACGATATATAAAATAATTAAAAAACGTGTCATCAAACATTTGTCGAATTTAAAACTTCGATGAAAAAATACATAAATATTTTCATAAAAAAAAAAAATACGAAAGAAATATTTGCTCATATTTTTATATTAGTTGATATTTTTTCTTTTTGTATTGGCGGATGATGGGCGGAGTTGAAATTTCACTTTGGTTTTATAAACTCGAAAGCGCGAAAACAGACAAAATTATAACGATGCACCACGTCACGCGAATGTCCATATCACGATGAATTCTCCGAGTTTTTCATTAATCGAGAGAGAGTTTCATCTGTCAGGAAGTCACATCCACAAGCAAAGATTCGAGGGGCTTTGGTGCCGGTTGCGGGTGGTATAGACACCCGCGCGACCGGTAGACGTCTAATAATATGGTTTTATTCGTGCGGGCGCTCCCGACGCCGGTGCCGCGACGCCTCCGGCCACTCGGACGCCTCCACCGATACCTGCTTCTCTTACTTCTTTTCTTCTCATTCTCCTTTTCTCCTTCGGTAGTCCTTCGTCGATCGAATCTCTACTTTTATCTTCAAAGACGTCTCCCCTTTCTTTTCTATCATTCCTTTTTCTTTCTGTCTTTCTTCGTGCATTTCTTCATAAATACATCAATGAACTGTTCAGATGTGATGCGAGTCAAACTTCTCGAGTACTTTCGTAAAAAAAAAAAAAAAAATTCCACCGAACGAAACTATGATCACGAAGATCACGTATCGAGCGTCGAGACTCTAAATGCGATTTCGATTTCTATATCTCACACGATGGGTGGCGCGGACATTTGCGTATCGAACCTGCAGCGTTGCATATTGATCATTGCGTCAATTTAAATTTAACAGCAGAGGTTCCGAACATTCTCTATTATTATTATTATTATTAGCTTACCTTGTAGAGGGTACGGAAGACCAGTTAACATTATAGGAAAAGACAGTTTGGAACGTCGCGCACGACTCGCATTATACATGAGGTTTGCATCTAGTCTAATCAAAACATTCGTCTGCCCGAATGCGTACGAAAACCAACGGTGAAAATGTCTCCTCGACGAGACTAAACAAACTTTCACAGCTAAAAAAAAAGCAACTGTAGCCAAACAATTCGATTCGCTGATCGTATCGAAAAATCATCAAAATTTATTTTCTCACACCGAATTGAATACATATTGACGATTTAGTTATCGAGTCACGGAAACGGTCTAAGCGGACATTCGCTGCATGAAAAAAAAAAAACGAGATAAAATATCGTCGATAATCTATTCGAAAAAAATCATAAGAAATTTCTTCCACACTGAAGATATACATTTATTTTTCGAACATTCACAGTCATTGGATTTTTCGGCAGTTAGGCAATCCATGGGAACGAGAGATAATTTCGATAATAATAACAATTTCTCGGAGTTCCAGTGCGGTGTTTTTCCCTTTAACGATGATGTAGGACTCGAAGTCTCGTCAGCGAGAGATTTTTCCCTCGAGGCGGCGAAGGGAGGGGGGAACCCTCTCGACTAAGGAAATTCGAGAGGGTTACGAGAAGCCTAACGTGTGTTATACCGATACCTACGAAGCGTGCACTGTACAATCACAGGAGTACCCGGTGGTGTACGGGCGCAGGGCGAGAAACGTGTATTTCCGAGAAAACGTTGCTATCGTTTGGATCGTGAGCGATGCTAATGGGCGCCGCCTTATATTATTATACAAAGCGCGGTCTCGTACCTCAACGCGTAATATCCTTTTCTTACTGCAATACAAAGTGAGAGGGAGAAGGAGAGTTAGTGAGAAGAAGAAGAAGAAGAAAAAAAGGCGCTCGGTTGAGGTCTTTGCCTGCTACACGTAAAGCGCCCGCGCGTTCGTTCGCGGTTGCGTGTTACAGTTTCACTCATTTGCCTGGTAACGAACGTCCCCGTCACGGCTTACGTTTATTTAAATAATTAAACACAAATTGCCCAACTCGGTGCTTCTATCCTCCACCGTACACTTCTCACAGTTGCCGCGAGTTCACTTCGCGGCTCGACTTTCCGACGAAGACGAATAGATTGAGAGTCGGGTATATATATACCGTCTTTGCATGCAACAAGCATTCCGGGAATTTCTTATTTTTCTTATCGCCGAGCGAAGATCTCGGCGGTCGACTTATCTCCGAGGGAAATGACGGTGCGAGTTAATACGAGACATGATTCGCGAGTCCCATTCTTCGGTGTTATAATATTTATTCGAGAAAAGAACAAAAAAAAAAAAAGAAAACCCTATGCGGAACATTGCGCAACACGGTCTACACGAATCCGCAAAAATGATTGAAATAATCATTTTACAGAGGTTTTACAGAGGTTCTATGGAATCATTGATATCGATTTTTTTTCAATAAGAATTGTTTTTTTTTTAACATCTTCGAGTTGATTATATGCCATTTTTGGACAAACACCTGTGCATCCTTATTACAATTTGTCGTTATAATGATCTCATTATATTTTATCGTACCCATCATTTCGCACGTGCGATTGTATAAAATACGCCTATACGGTCGAGAGGTTTGAAAAAGGGTTTAAATTAAGTTTTTTTGTACGATCGAAGAGGATAAGCCGGGGATTACGTCGATTGAATCGACTTCGAGGCAATAAAAAAAAGGCGAACAGCCGATAGAAGCTAAAGAACTCGGTGCGAAGTTTACTGGATGAAGTACGATACACGAACAGCATAGATAGAAAGATAGACCGTGACAATGGCGAAGGAAAAGAAGAGGAGTAAAAGCGCGGGCACGTGAGAGCGATACTGGAAGGTCATATATACCAGTATAGTATAAGCAGTGTATACGCTATATGTAAGTTCGAAAAGAAGAGTGATTACGAAGTCGACGCGGTAGAAAGGGGAGGTGGGGGACTATTAGCTGGCAGATTAGCAGTTAAAATTGAAATTTGCACGGACAGTTCGATGCGCGGCTGCTGCGTCGGCGTCGGCAAAGGTCTCCTCACAGAGCGAGAGAGACTGTTGTTCGAAGATTGGAGAACCAAATCTGCCACGCATCGGTTTCAACGCACCGCTCTTCGTCTTCTTCTTCTTCTTCTTGTTCGTCATCTCTTCTTTTCTCGTCTTACCGATTTTCGCTCGCACTTTCCTACTCTCTTTCACGCTCATCCTCTACACTCGACTCGACTGTTGAGGTATGAAATGAGATATGGTTACGAGGCCCATATACCACCGTACGCTGGTACCAGAAGCGAACGATGCAACAGCCACCGTTGAGCCTCTTGTACTCGACACGTCATGAGAAAACTATACGTATTGCCGGTTGCTGCTTCTTCAAGACTTCCCTTAGGAACTAAAATATTGTGAAAAACGATTATCCCTTCGTATATCCTCTGAATTTGCAAGTTATGTACCGGTCGTTATTGATGTTATTGTTGTAGCCTGGCGGTTCGTTTCGGCTTTCGTTTTAATTCTGCACAGAGGAGATCGGGGCTATCTGACACACTCGTTCGTTTAACACTTTAACCTTAAATAAAGGCATGAGATTGAACAGAGACCTCAGAATTTTTTAATAAGTAGATAGGGACCATATTTTAATGCATGCAAAAAGGCTAACGGATTCATAATATGATACTTGAGATAAAAAATATAACTTGCAAAAATAAACTGCGACATGCTTCGATACAGTTAATTGTAAGAAATGAAAGTGGTGACTGGTGTTATTTTTTTATAAGCATAATACGACGTTCACATTACGGGTATCTAAGGATTCGTCAATTTCTCACACAATAACGGAAATTAAAAAAAAAGATTTTAATTTTCGTTTAGAAAGCTGAGAAAAAAGATTTTATTTCGTTTGGAGACCTGAGACGAAAGTAAGGTTTGTACATCGGCACGTGACCTGCGTAGGTGATGAACAGCCAGTGGTCAACAATTATTCAAATTAATTGATTAGAAAATGAGTGTTAATTTTTTATTTGCATTGAGGTTCATGCTAATCGATGTTTCAGTAGTAAATAAAAATTGCTAACACCCGATGGTATGCTATCGATGGTATCGCGCCGTGTGTGGACGTCGAACTGCTTCTCCGAGCGACCGAGCGTATTACCATAATGTCCATAATGTGATCGGTTCGTAAAAGGAAAGTCTTGAAGCATAAAGATATATGTGTAGAGAAAGAGAGAGAGAGAGAAGAGGGAGAAGATGGGTGCGATATTTTTTCACCGGTAATTAGTTGCGCTGCATAAGAAATGGTATTTTAATGAATCGTAAAGTCCGAAGGGTTATACGTGACGTCAAGTGTGTGAAACAAGGGCCCTCCCAGCCAAGCATCAAACTATTCAGTTTCAAGTTCAGTCGCTTAGAGTTGAAAAAAAACTTTGAACTTCAACGGAGTTAATTTTACGCTAATCCAGCGAGAACTTTTTTTTTTCTTCAATCAAATATTAAGAACAATTAGGATAGAAATTATAGTACTCCGTTTTTTGGTTCGCCCTGAAATCATAAAAGCTAATAATCAAGGAAAAAAATTTGTAACATTTTTTTATATTTTTGTAACAGACTACAAAATTATAAAATCTTTTTTGCGAGTGACTATGTTTATTCTGAGTTTAATGTCGGAAACGTTTTTATTTCTGAAAATCGATCAACTTCGCTTTTTGGTAACAACGGCGAGATAACAAAATGCACCGACAGCTGGTATTGGCTGGGTAGCCAAAAATTCACCCCCGTCTGGCGAACGACGAATGATTTCCGGTTTTCTTGTTGGTATGTCTGCACCGGCAGTGGGCGTAAGACGGGAACTTGCGGTCCAAAATTCTTGATCTTCGGTATCTTCGACAGGCTATTATCGCAATACATATGATTTCAGTCGATTAGAAATCAATTGTAAATTAAGTTTGCATATTAAGATTTGTTATTTTATGTTTAAAAATTTGCATATCTTCTAAAATTTGTTTAATATTCAAATATGGGATTTTTTTTCACGTTATCAGAATATGTTTGCGAAAAATCAATCACGAAAGATTTTTTCTACACGATTTTTTTTTATAGATGAAAAAGAAACAAATCAATTTTTTTTAAATTAGTTGTTGAACTTTCGCTCTTTACAGTTTAGTATATGCAGAACGGCTTGTCCTGTGATTAAATTTTGTTTTATATATTGGTTTTTATTTACCAAAAGAGTCGCCATCGACATGAGCGGCATGTTCGGTGGAGATTTATCGAAAGGAGGTTTCAACGAATCTTCCTGAACCCCCAATACGATATAATACATAAAATCATTCCGCAATTTCAGCTCTTCGATCGTTCTAGCACTGTTCTTCAAAAATCTCAACCATTTCACAACGTTTTGCCTGTCTGACGTAAGAAAATAAAGAGTTACAAAAAAAGTGGTGATTTTTGACGCAAAAAACCTTTTTTTTTTGCAAACTCACCTTCACTGCTCCGCATATTTGGTAGCATAGTCTTCGCCACGAAGAGATTATAATTGTAATCGTACATAAGCGATTCTTTCACTTCGCGAGACATTTCTTCAACGAAAAAAAAAAATTATCCAAAAAAAAATGGTTATAACAGAAATTTGTATCTATCGGTCGCGAATCTAACCAAACATAAACCTGACAACTGATAAAAAAGAAACAAACGAAAAAAACAATTTTCTTCCATATTAAAAGGATTAGAATCGATCGCGTGAAATATCTGACATAAAAGAAAAACCAGAATCGATCTTAGAAAGAAAAACAGTATTTTTTTTTTGCATTCCCGACGCTTCACGTCCGACAGCAGCGTATATAGAAACCGAAACATAATAACTCATTCTTCCGCGATTATTCGTGCCGGACTTGCGTGAACCTTACAGGTGTTCCATGTGTCGTGACGCAAGACGGAAAAAAATATGAGAAAACTCGGTCCAACGAAATTTCTTCCCGACGATAAATCGTAAATTGCTTACTTTGTCACACACGCTTTCAGCACAACGATTTCCATAAATCATATCTTCGACCTGACAGTGGACAGTGCGTGTGGGGTCGTTCGCTTACTATATAAATCGAAATTTTACGTGACTATTTCCCATTGCGTCATCATATTTACAATTTTTATCCTGAAGTATAACATAAAAACGACATTTTTGCAAAAAATGGTTAATTTTCGATTTTTTTAAAACGACTAACAATGTTTGCGCGAAGTAAAACGTGCAAGTATAGTGAGCAACGAACCGTTAAAAGTTGAAACAGAAGTTAAGAAAATAGAAAAAAAAAAACCAGTAGAGATCCAATTAATTTTAATTGAATGGATGAATCCAACATAGTGACAAAGCAGGTGTCCAAAACATGGAAATCCAGTCACGAGAGGCGAATGGCAATTTCCTTAATTACCATACTAATTGTCATAATCACCGTGCGTATTGTGACAATGAGATTGTCACAGGAAGTAGCGCAGCTCTTGAGTGTGTATACAACGTAGTAGGTATATCTCCATATGAAAGTTAGCCGGCGAACAGGCAAATATCGCAAGTAGGAGACCGGGGTTACTTAACACAACACTCCGTCTTGCAACGTTGCGGGCGCGTGGAAAAAAATTGAATAAAACGAAGGCGACGGTATTTTTTTTAAGCACAGATGAAGACTATCGTCAGAAAACTTATTTCAGATTACGATAATATAAACGCAAATTATAATGAAAAAAATATGAAAACGGAGCAGACAACTTATTTGCATCTCTTAAATTTACAACATTGCGCAGTCATATTAAGAAGTGAAATTAGCTGAAAGTCTAGGAAGACCTAAGATTTTTTTTATATTTAAAACAAATACCATCTCACGATGAGTGCCAAGCTGCAAATTGATTCTTTGAACGATAGCAGAAAACGATAGCAGCTGAATTGTAACGTTACACAAAGTGTCGAGTGACCCCAGTCTTCCATTTTTTTTACTGCACAGCATTGTAAATATAAATATATATGTATATTTATAGTATGTATGAGTATTATTCACGGAAAGCTCAAGGATATACACGCTTCATGTTCGTGTGTCGACTTCCGGTTATCGTGTCTACCGGGCAGTGATGCCATCGGCGATCCCGCCCGGCGTCCTGTCCACGTTAGCGTGCAAGCGAACGCTTAGATGCTGTAGAGATTATCGCGGTGCATCCGAAACGCTTCTACCTTCAAAATAAAAAAATTATTTGAAAAATGGTGCATTTTGCTTCGCTAAAAAAAATTCTGAAAAAAAAAAAAAACAAATTACAATATAACTTTTAAAACAAAGTAAATTTATAGAAAAAAGCATTTAAAAAAATTCTTTTTTTTTGTATCGGATATAAAGACCGGTATTTTTAAATCTCCGATAATTCTACAAGACTTAACTTTTCCGTCATTCAAAGACGAGTGAAGGAACGACGATTTCCTGTCAACGACAGACGGGGCAAAGGGGGATACGAACGATGCCGACTATGAGCAACAACCGCGTGTGTTCACGGAAGCGTAGCAGGTGTACGGAGAGTGTCGGTGTCGGCTAATCGTTTATGCGCAGTGGCTTCTTTGCCGCCAATAAAGTTGCGCGATGCAGCTCGTGGTACTGCGTGTGGCCGAGCGGTGCATAGACACGTACCTTCATCAACGTATTCATAGCGACCGCGATTACGCATCTTCATTTGCATATAATCGTGCGGCATGCATCCCGGCCATGGAGCATACCATGACTTTCCTACGGTTTTATATATGCAGAGTCGTAGGTTGATAGGACAAAAAAGTGGCAGTAGCCGGCAGCGTGTTAGGTTCATAGTCATAGGTAAGGTAGTAATAATTTGTAAGTAGATACTTCGATACCGAGTTCAGGCGACCGTTTGCTATAATAAGTAATAGATCGATGTTTTATTTTTTTTTCATCCATATTTCTTTTTTATTATTTTTATCATGGATTATACCTTAGAAAGCAGTCAACAAATATAAAAAAAGTTATTGAATTATCAAATTAATAAAATAACGCAATTATAACGAAATTCAACATAGCCGCATAACTGCTATATTTTGGATAACAATTAGGCGTTCGACGACGTTGAGAAATTATGGAGACATCTTTAAGGAATTTAAATTTTTTAATGAAACGCACGTTTCCTTTTTTCTCGTAGTATACCGAAAATAAACCTTGAACTCCGACAGCCAATTTTTTTTTTTTTTTTCGTAGTATATCGTAAGAATGTTTTTTTTGTCCCTGGAAGTTAATAAAATCAAGATTAATATTCGTTTCTTTATGAGAAACGTGGAGGATGGCGCGACTATCCGTCTCTCAACTGACTCGACGGGATCAAGTCGTCCGGCGCGAGATCGTTTTCTCTCTCTCTCTTTCTCTCTCTTCCTCTCTTTCTATCATGCTTTCCGCTCATTCGTTGCCACTCCGATGATTTATCGCAATATTTTGACGTGGAATATATATAGTACAGTATAGAAAAGATGAATTGACCCGGTCGACTCTTTATGGCTGAAAGTTCCGGCCACCCTCTTGTCCGTGCCGACGAACAACTACCACCCCCCTATATCCTCACCCCTGTTCGTGCCAACTTTCACCGTTGCCTCACGCCAAACTCTTGTAAACGTTTCGCCACCATCCCCCGAAAACGTTTTTTTGCCTCTAATTTGGATATTAATCATTCCCGAACGCCTAAGGATCATTAAGTTTTTCGGAGATAAGAAAAAAAAAAAGTCGAACCAAAAGCAATGCAATGGGTAAGGTACTGAAGAGGAAAATGTGGTTAACCGTCGGGAACGCGTGCGAGGTATCGAATCGCGTCCTCTGGTCACACTATTTATATCTCATGGGCATCAATCATTTCGTTTTTTGGATAAATACGTTGAAAAATCAAATCATTTGGTTGTAAATCCGTTGCTGGTATTATAAAAAAACAAAAATCCACGTAATCTGCGCAATTTTTTATCAGAAACATTCTGATTGGTAAAAAACATGGAGAAATAAAAATCAATAAATACTTCGATAAATAGTAAAACTGTTGATATGAAAAAGTGCAATTGACTCGAATCACTCGATCAATCGAGCAACGCAGTGATTGGTACAGTTGTAAATACAATCGCAAATTATACTAAAATTCTTTATAATAATTGTTGTGTTAATTTACCTATAGCTATAGTTATATTTTATGTGTGAACACGAAAAACAGTTTCCCAAGTTGGTGACGTGAACTTAAATGGACGAATAGATAAACGCGCGGATTCGTAACAGCTGATTTTTTTTTGTTCGATTTACAATTTTTTAAAAAGTTGTTGACTAATCAAACGCATTGCGAGTGTATTGGATCGAAAATACACGAGTCGAAATGAACTATGGAATTCAAAGATACCGCAAAACCGCTAAAAAATGAACTGGTTTTCACAAAAAACGCCCCGAAATTCGCAGCTACGAAAATCGATAAATGTGGGCAAATCTTTCACAGGAAAACGCGTATAGTTTTGCCCATGAGATAAAAAAAAATACACAAAAAAAGCATCACGCCCTTTCGTGTCATAAAACTTATCGACCGTAAAGCACGTAGGTGTTTTATAGTCATGCAAAAAGTCCCTTCCCATGAGAATTCGTTACGGGTTCTTGAACCTCCTGGCAATATCTCCGTATGCAAATATTATTAGTAATATTAATCTTCTCGACACGGAGTCAAAAAAGGCACCGAAAAAAAAAAAAAAACAAAAAAATGCATCCCCCTCTTTATCGGTGACATCTGCATACGCGTGAGTAGTACAATAGTGACACGCGTAGGGTGGCCACCGTTTTTTCTCTCTTTTAGTATCATGGGCACTTTTTTCTGCCAGATTCCCCATTTCGATTGAGAAACAGTTGGCAAAGGGCGTCGTGGCGTCCCTGACCCATAATTTCCAGGATACTGGATGAAATAATTCCGTTCGTAAACGACCGTCAACCAGTAATACAGGAGTAGATAGTTGACCATCGATTCTACTCATTTTTTGCGCGTTTGCGTTGTTCCCGCTTTCGATACCATTCAACGATTATCCAACTGAGATTCGAACAATCCCGATGATTAATCATACAACATTTTCAATAAAAAAATACGCTATTGCTGGCAAAGACGTAAAAGATTCATTAAGAAAAGAATTAGCAGCGATTGCGTTTCAATACGCGGAAGGTAAATCCTGTGCGGAACCATCGACCTCACCTATATATAGCTAAGCGGTAAATCATTTCTCAGATCAAAACGTCGTGCAACCTCTTCTCTTTCCTCCGTGTCACCCACCTTCATTGAAATTGCTTGAAGCCCGCATATTCGTCGTGTGGGTGTAATGTACCCCTCCCCTTTCCTCCCCCCTTTCCACAGTCATCAGTCTTTTTCTTTACCGAGGATCTATGAATGGCAAATACGACTTCTATTACACGCTGGCAAGTTACACCGCAAAGCGGTTTGCTGAGCTCGTGCACAAGCATTGAGAAACCTATGAGGGGAGGCTGTGTGCGCGTACCGCGCATCTGGGATCTGAATACAATGAGAATGAAGCTATAATGCCTTTCTTAATGGTATTGTGACTCTGAAACGACTTCGTGCCGCTGTAGAACGGATCAAACCTCGAGGCTCCGTCTTGGAAAATGTCATTGGTGAAAACACTCACATCCGGTACAATCAGCCACCGTAGATATACCGGGATTACTCGATAAAACATTATTTCAATTTTATAGAAACGGTTAATTAATTACTGCAGTAATTAGCTATAAATTCACTTGATTTTCCATACGTAAATATTCGACAACAGACAAAATGCAACAGATATTAAATAAAGATAAGATAATAAATAGCGTTTTTTAAACGAAAATTCTTAAAAGTTATTTTTACGAAATAAATTAGATTCAATTATAAAATAAATAAAAATCTAACCTGATATCTAATTTAACGTAATTTCTAATAGCACTTTTTTTTTTAATAGAATTCAATATTTATTAAAATTTTAAAATGCTGAGGATAATTTTTGTTCGAATAATCTTCGCTCCCCTGACTACCCTCTCCTTTCTAACGTCGTGTCGTTTGAAAAGTGTATTTTACTACGAAAAAAAAAAAAAACACATTAAATAAGATAATAGAGCGTTTCACAATTGATGGTCTTTTTCCATGGCTTTCGTAATTTCTTTTCCGATTCACTGATTTCGCAGTTACTATCATTTTCGCGGTTTAAACAGCGACCGGGAAATTCAACGTGCTGCGCGACTGTCTATAGCGCTTCCAATCAGCATCTGGAGACTCTTTCAATTCTCTTCGGTTATCCGTCGACTATAACATCGTCTGCTCAGAAATATACAGGCGTATCTCGCCCTAGTTAACGCGAAAAACGATATGGAACTGCGCCTTTATGCTTCTTAGAAGTCGATAAAATACTGTAGTGACAATAGACTCGCGCGGGCGTTCGGTTGGCCGACTTTGTTACAATAAAGGGTCCGGAGAAAAGAAATATAATTGTAATTATTTTACTCGGAACTTAGCAAACGTTGCGGCTTACACTTCTCTCTTATGTATCACAATGCTCGGTGGTATACCACAAGCATCTCTGTTAGTAGAATGCATTATTTTATCTCTGCGAGTCAACAGCAGCGGCAGCCACACGGCTGTTGCCCCGCACCCCCCTCCGCCCCTTCACTGCCCGCTGTCCGATCTCTTGGGCTTTAATGCGTCCACGTCACGCGAACTTTAAGGGTCGAATGGTTATGAGCTCTATTCTCTGTTTCTCTTATTATTATATTCCACACGGAGTTTGTTCGCTCGTTGCCACTCGAAATTTTTTTTTTTTTTTATATATTCGATCTGTCGATTACCAGACTTCACGGAAAAGGCGTTCCGCCGCTTCTCGTGCCGATAAAACGCGCGCCGCACTGGAGAAATTTATATTCGTTTATTCATTTGTTTGAGACCGACTGCGGCAGGGATCGCGAATGCAACAGCGAATTCGAAGGAAAGTGGTAGTCGCGCGGTACTGTTGTTCTTTTTTTTATTCACCCTTTCTGCTACGTCTCGTTAAGCGGCGTGGAGAGTCGACCGGCAACGAAAAATCGTTGAGGCCCAACGGTACGAAACAATAATTTTATGAGGTTTAAATACACGAGTTGCGAGTGCAATGTCGGTAAGTCCACTTTTCATATTGTTATTCGTGTCTGAAAACTATCAGAAGATTTGAACATGAACTTCCGGTTACTCGAACTCGAGGCGATTGAAGTTATAAAAAATAAAAATGGATCAAAAAAAAAAAGAACATAACGAATAGTGGTACTTAAATTGTTATTAAGAAGGGTAAAAAACGTTTTTTTTTTCGTAATAAATTTTGTATGCGTCATTCCTAATTCCGAAGATCCAAATATACGTCGTTGATGATTCCAAAGATAATTCGACATTTGTAATCATTCAAAGGTAAAAATAAAAAATACCTTGACGTCTTTCCTCAAAACTTATCTCCGGTTCGTACATCAAATACGATTACAGCGAAGTAGGCGTTGTTTCATTTCCGCTTTCAGTCATTTTTTTTTTTTTTTTTCCACCGAGAGATCGAGTAAACGTCGAATCTCTTAAAATCCATACAACAGACGGAGAGAGAGGAAGATAATTCGTGTCGGAGTGAGAAGTAGAACGAGAAGGGAAATGACGAAGATGGCGGTGCAGGAGGGGGAAAATAAAGGCACTCCTGACTTTTGCCTCGCAAATGTGAAAACTCGTGCGGACGTTAAGTGGCTCAACTAGGCCCGGCGCTTTGATGATAGCCGCGCCTCGTGCCCGCACTTGAGTCTTGCGTCGTCTCATAGCCCCGATCCTCATACGTGACTCTCGTGAACGCGTTTATCTACTCGCGGGTTCCCTCGCGAAATAACTCAGCAACAGTGTCCAACTCGACTCTATACATGTATATCTCTTTATGTATATATATAAACACATATATGGACCAATGAACAACAGAAGGGCGTATTTTCAGACGACTTAACATGTTAAACGACACAAGATACGCTCCTCTGCTTCTTAGGGTCGATATATATGGATGTAGAGATCGCTGTAGTGTGTAATTTCGCGACGAGCTTCTTGCATACTATAGAGAAGAGTTGCGCAGTGTGAGAGGCTGGTGTGCAGCAAAACTCACGAAGTATGGGATGCCGAGAAGACCATCGGCAACATTTGCCATTTCTTCCACGAACGCGTCGTTACCATGACGAGCAAGAAGTTTAGACGCGGGCAGGAGAGCAATGCCGTTGCTGTTACGTCGACCACAGCACGACAACAACGCACTCTATGGCTTTCCAGCATCGTTTTAATTATCCTCTGTGCTAATGATAATAAGAAGGAGGACAAGCGGTCGCAGTCAAGTAAATCTCGATTTTCTGTACCATAAATGCCTTCGGTTGGAGAGATTGAATTGGAACGAGTTTCTGAATGATGTAATGAGAATTATGGACGGCATATCGCTCCTGATTTAGATGGATTTTTCTCTTGTGAAGGAAATATTGAAAGCAATGCAAGAATACATTTTTTTTTTACGCAACACCCGAAGATCTATAATCCGATTAATTTTGCGATATCTTTCAAAGAGCTCGATACGGGTCTCACATTGCTGGAAGAATTTTTCTAATATGTTTCGCATTTTTTTTTTTTTTTTACAATTCTGAGAGATTTTTGCTTTTCAAATTTTTAATAATATTTATTATATCGAAGATTATATCGAAGAGCTATGAACAGCGATCGGCGAGTATCCGATTCGTTAGAATACTTAATTATTTATTCAACAATAAAATTTCAATAATCGATAAAAATGATAAAAACAAATGTAAAAAAAAAAAAAAAAGAAACGGAGGTAGTGGGCGAGTTGGCACGGTCGATTCTTCTCAGGCGCGTTCACGTAGCGATACACGCAGTGGCCGTTAGAATACGCGAGAATGATCGCGGCACACACGCAACGATCGTCCTCGCGTAACCCCGCGTAATCGACCAATTACCTTAATCCAGTGAATATTCCGTTTTATAAAAGAGCCAACGCGGCCGAGTGGATTCACTTCATGTATGAATTGAAGCGAGAAAAAGGCCGAGCAAAGTGCCGCGCGAGCGAGCGCGCGCGCGACTATGAAGCGGGAGAGGGCCTGAGGGATCGAGGCCGCGAAACGGAGATGCCAAAGAGCGCTGAGAAATCGTCACGTACACAGAATACACTGTATTGTACGTAAACGCTGTGCACGACTTCCTTACAATCATCCATCCTCGAGATATGCCTGACAGATGCGAGGAAAATTTACGTATGCGTGGAATGTTACGACTCATTACCCAATTCAGCTATGTTTTGCCGGATAAATTGGCACTTGGAGTTCAAGAATACAGCGACAGTATGCAAAAATATCCTCGACGAGATATCGGATCTTGAGATACTAAGAAACATCGTAAAAAAAAAAAGTTTTTTCTTATATTAATTTACGCGGCTACTGAGGCCGTTTTTTTGTTGTTTCAGTAACGATATGAATATCGATAATTAAAATTTCCTCGAAATCGGAGAAAGTCGATTATAAGTTACCTATGCGAATTATCTCAATTTTTTTTTTGTTATCTAAACAGTTTTGAGAAAGTAATGTATATTTTTTGTAACTTAAACAACCATATCAATTTAATGAATTTTTATTTGCGCAATTCAATAGACTCGACTGCGGATAGTCGTAATTTTTTTAACATTTTTTTTAACCGCATTTCGTTGAATCTGAGTCGTCTGTAGGGTAATATAAAATTAAACTTTTTTCTTCTACGTAAGAGATAATATTATCGGGAAATAGTAAAGCTGACAGACCTCGTAACTTTATTCGTGTATTTGTTTAATTGCGTAAACTGCCGGTGAAATAAAGCCGGCGCCGCGTGTCAAGTAATTATGCATGCAGCTATCTTCTCGTGGCAAAAGCAATTGGATGTAACGTATCCAATTGTGAGGAATCTTTATTCGTAATACGAGACGGCTTATGCTGTGTCCTTTGATCTCGTAGGTACGGCCGCGTCGTGGCTGACGGAATTATCGTTAACCGAGCCGAGAAGAAAGAGACGAATCCGGGGCTTTTGTATTATGCGATATATAGTCTAATTACGTCAAAGGGGAACCGCGCTTATTTTATAAACAGCATGGCAAGTCGTGGATTATTGTCTTAGGGACTTGATGTATGAGTCGCGGATTGTGAAGAATTTTGTCATGTGAAAGATAAAAGCTTTTTCCATGGTATTCGCATCAATTATTCATAATTAAAATTACAAAAGTTCTTGTAATGTCGAGTATGTGAAACGACGAGGAAACTGTCGGAAATAGCATTTTAACATATCCAATCGATCGAAAACGTCACTCTTAGAACACTTCCTGTTTTTTTATTATTCGTTGCCATTTTTGGAACAAACCAATACTTACCATTAATATTTTATCACAATAATTGTTTTTTTTTTTTTTCAACCGAAACTACGAATTTTGTTACGATTTTGACGCAATTTTTTATATCAATAATAGAGCAGAAAGCAAAATGCGTAGCGAATGCCTCGTCACTGGGAATAAGTAGTGACATTATCTTTCATTTGCGCGATACATTCCGTGAAAAGTAACGATTTTTTGTATTTTCTTACAGCCGTTATTTCTAATTGGCTTCCCGATGGGAGATCGTGAAAGGGAAAGCGTCTATCGTGTTTCACTGAGGAAGAAATACAAAAATCTACAGAGATGTTTAGAAAAGTTGCAGAAACGTTTTTCGAGACAATGCGGAACAATGAAGAGAGCGAACAATTTACTACAAAGGTAAGCCAATTTTTAAGAAATTCTTTATATGCGGATATCGGCGGCTTCCAACACTAAAAATCGAAAATGCATATAGCATTTTTTTTTTCAATGAAAACAAAGTTTCCTCTTCTATGAGGAAGCAAAAAATTACAAAGTTGGTTAGAGGGTGAGAGATAGAACGCCCGGAAAATGGAAGGATATAGCGCGAGGTCATCGTGAGGTGTTCTAAACAGTGTCTCGGGACAAGTGAGCCTGAAATTGCGATAGAAGCTCAGGTTTTCTCTGTTCCGTCGGTTTGAACGCGCTGCTCTCCACCCGCGTCGGTCTCTTTGATCCTCGAATAGCCCCCTCCCTCTCCTCGGGCTCGCCGATCGGAAACCAAAACCTCATTATGTCTGCCATGAGTCGAAGATCCATCCAATACTGAAGAAGCTCCTCTACCTGCTATCCGGTGGCGCGGCATCAACGTCGGCGTTGGGAAAACGATTTCACAGGTGTAGAACATTGTGCATCGGCTAATGATACGCTGCAAGCTATTAACCGCACTATTTCTCATTCCATCGCATAGTTTATATTCGCGGAGTTCGGGAAAAAAAAAAAAAAATCAAATTTAATTTTCTTTATCCTGAATTTACCTAACAACTGTAAAATAGACGATTTTCTTTTGTATTTTTATATTTCATTTATAATGAGAAAAAAAATGGTGTTAAACTATTTTCGGCTTCATCGCCTCAGTAACAAAAAAATAAAGTTTAGGCATAATCTACGCGGCAATAACTATACGATACGCGAAAACTTTAACGAATTTTGTCAACTCGTAAAGTAATAATTTCTCTCGAACTACCTGAGCTAAACGACCGATTAAAAAAGAAGAAAAAAAAAAATAGTCTCGAAGCACTGGTGCACCTCGTAAATCAATGAAACCGTAACGTACAATAAAACGGTACAATGCGTATCCCAGAGCTCAATGAACTAAACATCGATGGTTTGTAGCCTCACTAAATTCCAACTGTAAAAGACCCGGATTTTCTCCAGTATACACAAATTTTAGTCACCGTTAGGCGAAAACAAAAAGAAATATCCAATAACGGTAGAGCGGAGCGCTGTACACCTATAATCATAAACAAAACAGCCCCGCGGCGAATATTAAGTAAAAAAAAATCTCCAGTTGCGAACCTTCGACATCTTTTTTTTTCTTCTTCAAGCCTCTTGTCCCCCTCTTCGAGCCTTTAAGGATCTCTGGTAAATCTTTGAGAACACTAGTTACCAATTCTATTAGTTTGCACTTTTTTTTATCGAAAAAAAAAAAAAAAAATCATTTTTTCCGTTCATTCAGTGTAAAAAAGGAAACCGAAAATGGCACTAAGTATCATTTTTTGTAGTCTTATATTCAGAAGGCGAAAACTAGTTTGAGGCTCCAGAGTTCGGAATTTGACGAAAAAAAAAAAATTCAACACGCGAGCCTCGAACGGAACAATGTTTTTTGGTGACCCAAATTTTCTATAACGTTAGAAATCGCAGCTGGATGCAGTCGGCGATCCCACTGTGAAGCATGTGGTAAAAAAGCCCCGAAATCGTTTTTTTTTTTCTTCTACGATACAGAATAGATTTTTTTTCGCATACTTGAAGGGCTTCAAACCTCTAATTTCGTGCATAATGGGGGTGCGTCTTTATTGATGCATAGAGAGAGCCGGTGCTCGGAGGGTTGCCATGGCTTCTACCTTATTTTCTCCCTTATTTCGTCGTTTTTTTTTCCGTCGTTGGAAAAACGAGATGAATCTTGAATATCACAGAAGAGACGAGGAGAGGACCATATTTACTCGAAATAACTCTCGAGATTCGGAAAGTGCCTTAACGGTACAAAACACTCGTCTTCTTGCAGGAAAAACTTCAATGTGGGGAAAGAGAGAAACGAGAACATTTCTATTCGTTTCGGGGACACTGTCTCTCCCTTTCTCTCTCTCTCTCTTTCGTATCGGCATAATGTTCGTTCGCATTTCACTATTGTGAAAACTGAACTATAGGCGGATCGATCGCAGCCAAAATGCTAGTCGAAAGGTTTTTTCTTTTTTTTTTTTCATTATTCTCTTTTCCTTTACTGTTCCGGTAAAGTACCGAGTGCATAGCGCGTACGGTACTTTCGAGAATAAAATGTAGGTCGCAGGCACCGCGTGCTTACAAACCGCCGTAAATATAACACCGCGCCGCTGTCGATCAAGAGTTGTCATAATATTTATATCGGTGTTTTTATTTCTTTCTTTTCAACGATCGATTGTCGGTTCCTAGATATGTAACAGTTAAGAACGGTTGGACACTGCCTCACGATTTGCGAAATAATTCAATAGTGGCAAAAGTCCACCGAACAACATTTCAGCGCAGAGAAAAGTCAGCTAAAACTTGAGAGGCTATTTACAGAGTTGCGAAATTTTATATCAGTTACACGCGATCAGAGAAACTTTCTCAATTCGTTTTTCATGGCGTTTCTTTTTCTTTTTTTTTTTCAGAAAAATATTTTTTTTTCAGAAAAATATTTGCATTTTTTTTTGTGAAATCCGATTTTTAAAATTTTTTTTCAAGGACTTTTTTTCGTTGTGTAGTTGATATTTTTATGATGAAAAGAGCGGAATATGATAACGTCGAGGTCTGTCGGCAATAATTTTTTCGACACGCTTTTTTTTCTGGGGATTCTATTGTCGTTTGTGACAACTGTCCTCCGCTGGTTGAGATGTTAGAATCGAGCCGCAGGTGGCCGTGCGTAGTAGCCACTCTTTTACTATTCGCATACGGTCGACTGCTGGGTAGACAGGTCGTTCGCAATCTGCTCGCTCGCTCGCTCTCTCTCTCTCTCTCCCTCTCTCTCTGTGTGTGAGAGGGTCATCGGGTCAGGAGGCATAGGGACGGTTCCACGTTCTCCCATTCGGGGTGAACTCACAGAACCGCAAACCCTAGGAATTCTACAGAAATAAGAACTATAATTCGGCAAAATAAGTGCCTCAAATTCTACAAATAATTAAAAAATAATAACTATAAAACATATTAATTATTTTCGATTTTGAAAAAAAAACGTAATTTTTTCATAATTTTTTTATTTCGAAAAATACTATTATTTTTCTATTCCAAGATCAACGAAAAGACCTGTACTTAAATTTTCTTTCGAAAATGTATATTGTTATCACTTTATTAATTTATAAATTTAGTCTGCATCCATTTTTCTGTTTAGAATAAACAAAAACGCTTATCTATGCCGATAAATCAAATTTGATTGATGTAATGCTTCGATCAAGAAAAACGTTTCTCGTGATATACGAGAACCTATTATTATCATATATGTCTCTCAAATATTACATAACATTAAATTGAAAGGTCAAAAGGGTTCATAAACCGGGTGGTATCGTCCTACAGACCGAAGGGGCAAAGAGGCACTTGCCCTTTGGAATTTGAGGGTTCAAGTGGCTCTGTATCTGAGAGCTATTCAAATATATACTACGCTGTAAAGCGTGAAGGAAGGGTTCGCCCTAATCTGAATACAGTAGAGCCCTTTACCGACACGCGTGATCCGTCCACCCTTCCCTCTTTTTTATTCATTTGACTCGTGTTAGTTGTGCAACAAGAAAGCAGGTATTTGCATGGCGAAGGGCGTCGTACTGTAACGCCGCAGGTGTCCCGTCGGTTTCTCAACCCTTTTTTATTTTCACCCTCATAGGTGTATAGGGTGAAACTAAGAGATACATTGGGAGGTTATTTTATTCGAGGGGTTATTTTATGCATGGTGATCGACGCCACCTGTTGTTAGGGTGCATAATAGTGATATTGTTTTTAAAAAAAAAGGGTACGATGTAACAAGTGTTTTTAGATAATTGCTGGGATCGCGGAACGGTCATGTGTCCGTGCAGGTGCCACTGTGTGATAAACCATGTAATGTTATCGAACGATATTGTAATTAATACTTTGCCATGTCATGAAAATTGGTCCCATTACCCTGATTTGGCCGTTTTTTGTTCTCTCACCACGGAAATGTATATGAATTAATCAAAATATAAATATAAAGTTGTTTGCGAATAAATCGCAAATCGACATTTATCTGTGAAAAGTGATATCAAAATTGAATTTTACACACAATACGTAATGATATTATTCTTCGTTTTTTTCAAGTAATAATTTCAAAATTGTGTAATTTTTCGTATATAATTTCGATATTATTCTGGTTCCCCGATGCTTATTGTTCCATGAAAATTCTATATAAATACATATTGATAGTACCGGGGCTCGCTTCGGCGATGCTGTACATACATACCCATTGCATACTAGTCGTCGGTCGTGGTGGGGATCGTCATTAAAATCAATACGCGTTCCGCGCCTCCTCGTTCTCCTTTTACCATTTTCCCCACTCAATCATTCTTTCTCACTCGTGGCAGTCGCGCGGTGTGGGTTGTGGAGGCGCGCGAGGGGTTGTTCCCCACTCCGTGAGAGACGCGCTCGAGACCCTCGGTGGGGCTCGCGAAGTAGTGGGGGAGATTTCGCCAAGTTTATGGCAAGAAACGACAGCTTTGAAAAACCGGAGCATCTTATCATTGGAAAGAAAAACGGATCCAAAAAAATTTGCTTGCAAGGACACCGAGGAAAATGAAAAATATTAGACAAAAATTGAAATTTTTTCATCGAAATTGCACTTCCCATTTGTTCGGCCAGTTGAATTATATTTGGTTTGTTTAACAAGTTCGAAATTCGATGCGAAAGTCGCGGGAGGGGGAAAAAAATATCACACCAATAGGCGTCACTCCGACACTTTTGTTTTCGTTATTCGCACCTTTTTTTTCTCACACGCTCGGCGGAGTTCGATCTGCGCATGGCGAATTTAAATGTATGAAAAAAGGTGAGAAGGGATATGGAGAGGGTGGACTTTCCACTCTTGGATCGAAAGTGGAGGGGAGTCCCGTCCTCTCCCCCACTGTATGGAAATATGATAGCGCGTCGATAAAACGAGAGCGAAGAGGGCCGAGGATAGTAGTAGGTGGGTACCATCGATATATATTTATATGTGTATATGTATAGCGATAGGAAAGCTCGAGTAGAAAAGTCGGAGGTTTCCTACGAGCGTTGTCGACGGGGGTGCACCTCCTATAGCGGGTAGGAAGGTGCCTCCACCGGCTTCCGTAGCCAATAAGAACCAGTTTAAACCTCGAAGGTATGTGTGTGTTCGCGTTTTTCTTTCGCTTTTTTTTATCGTCTTTATTCGTCCGAACAGTGCGCATGACTCAATTCAAATGATGGTGGGGGAGAGTGCGGTACGTCCCGGTTGAGACTGAGGGAGAGGCGCGAAGGGGTGGTTGAGTGAGAGATCAGGGGTGCGTATGGAAATATGATAGGTTGAGGCACCTAATGCCCAAAAACAGGTATGGCCGCCGTTCTTGAAGTAAATTGTGTCCTTCTTAGTCGCATTCTTCAATGACCCTTCGTTGTTTACGACCTATCATGCATATTAGACGATTTGGTTTAAAGGGGAGGAGGTAAAAAATAATTGATCGTTTGCCCGTTTATCAGCTTCTCGATCAAGCCTTAGGATCAAAGGATGCCCCGTTCTAAAGATCCATTTAGCTGAGCTTTGATAAATCTCGTTATACAAGCTTGTCGACCAGTTTTTCTGTTTCCAATACTTTTGTAGACTCGCCTCCTCGTTGAAAGATTACCGACACCTTACTTTTCTCGCTCGAAGAGCGAAGCAGTCGTGAAGATAAAGTACGACGGTATTAGCTAGAGTGGACGGTCCTTTTGTAGACTACTGCACTCCTGTACTTGTTCTATTCCTGACCTTTCAATCTTTAGCGCCGTCTCGACTCGATGCTCTATCGACTTGAAGCTCAACAAGATCAAACAAATTTCTCGTTACCTAAACGACTTTCCAAGGGGTCTTGTATTCTTCGAATGTCTATAAGCCCGAAAAGCACCGTTTACCGCATTCATTGGTCAGTCTGAGATATTCAATGACCGTCGTAATCTGCTAAGGAAACAGATGACAGTCGTACGATGGAATCTGGTAGGAATCTTCAACTGCTACACAAGTCGAGCGTTCCAGATTCTCAGTTAATAATGAATTCACAGAACTGTGGACCAAAGAATAACGTTTCACAGGAAAGATCATAACGCATAAACGGAGAGGTCTACTTAATTCAAGGCGCTCATTGATCATCCGTCGACCTTGCACATTGATCAGCCTCCGTCTTTTCCACTTCCCTCCTCCGCCGCTTCTTCCGATCTTGCATCGCCAACCTGACGACAGTTTCAGAGGGACGTTACACAGGAGAACAGATACATGCGAGGTGTCCCTTCTCGATTGTATGTACAGCGGTACAACACTTCTCAATTCTTGTGTCGACCCCTCGCTCCACCCACTCTCCCGTTTCTACCGCGACTCGTCTCGCTCCCACTTGCGGTTCTCCACCTGTGCCGGCTGGTAGAATGGAGACCGCGGCGCATAATTAATCGATGACAGGCAGTGGAGGGAAACCAAGGAGGCTCGGTGCCTCGGTTACGAGAGTATCCAACGCTGCTAACTGGGCGTACACCTCCTCCTCGGCCGGTCATGAGACTCGCGCGGAGACTTCCAGTCCAGCCTGCCTGTCGGTCGTAAATGCGGATTGGCCGTCGTTCCACATCTCGCGAATGAGGAAGACGGCCGCAGGATCTCTTTATTCGATTTCAAAAGAGCGAATGAGACAACGACAACCACCGCACGAAATTCACCTCTGTCGAGTCTATCGATATGCAAAACAGGCCTAGCAGCTGGAAGGGAAACAAGTGAAGGATCAAAGACGATGAATTCTCTCACAGACCTGAACAACGTCATCACCGGCCTTTTCGCTTCATCTTTCACTGCTTTCGGCCTAAGACTCACATGGAGCAAAAAGACGACGACGACTCTTGAGAAGTTACCCAGAGCCTGGAGCAGGATAGTTGCGATAGAGCAGCGCGGCGAGCGAGTATCGCGAAAGCGCGTGTTCCCAACCGCTGCGGGGGCGGAGCAGCCCGAAGACCTTAAGATACAACGATTGGCTGACGTTTCCCCACTGAAGCCAAGTAGCGTCCAGAATCCCCACTATCGACTACAAAGCCGCGTGGACGCGCCCGCCGCTACCAGGCGGACGCCCGATCGACGCACCCGCGCACAACTACCACGACAAAGCCCGGTCTGTTACACTGTGGCGTTCGGATGCTGTGCGATGTTGCTCCTGCTCCTGCTGCTGGGACGCATTTGCTTTCTTCTCTCTTTCTCGCCTTTTTTTGTTCTTTCCTCTCATCTCGCTCCCTCCTGGACCGTGCTGTTTCCCATCTTTGTCGTTCCTTCGGTCTTTCGTGCGCTCGTTTCAGTCTTCCCTTTGCAGCACGGTCCCGCTCCGCCGTGGTACCTAACGACTCCCCCACCGAGGATTCCTTCGTTTGTGTGCGTCAGGCCAGGAGCACCCCGGCATCACGGGAGTGTAGTGGTCTCACGGCGGGGATACCAGAATTATACACACGCATACACAAACACACCACTCATACTGTAATGCTTCACACTGGTGTTGCGGTGCAGTGTAGGTGAAGTCCGCTTACACATGCATGCATCGCACGCCGCGCTTACCCCACAACGACAACCGAGCCATCTATCTGACCCTCCTACTCCTCCTTCTACTACGTTCAGGCTCTCGCGCTTGCCTCTCACTCTCCTCCACCACGCTCGTGCTCTCCTCGCGGCTCGGCCACCACGGGGACGGCCCCGCTGCTGCCGCTGCTTCCTTCCGATTGCGATAATAACGGAGCGCCTCGAGGCCTCAGTGACTGCCACCACGTACCACGGGCTGCACCACGCTCTACGGCCCCTACGCGCGTCCCGCCTGTGCCCCGTTCTTACGACGCGAGCCTGGCATTAAATAATCCTTATCACTTGAATAAATAACGCATACACGTATTATTATTCATATTTTCGAAAAGTGTGTCCAGTACACAATAGTTCCAAGATTTCAAGTGATAAGACACAATTGTTCCGAATCAAACGGTTATATCTATTTATCATCGCCGTGAATAAACGATAAATAAGTGGTTTTGTTTAGTGCCAAAAACGTCTGGAACAAGTGACAGAACTGGAAAACAGTGGTGACAGTGTTTAAGGATCAGACAAGGCTTTAGTGACAGTTTACCAAATTGTGCGGTGTGACAGATAGAGAGAGAGAGAGGTGGTAAAAGGGAGTGAGCGCCACAATAGCCGGGGTACTTTGGGCCACGCGTTCTTCGTTATACGTCTCATTGGCTGTCGGCCAGGAGCCTTCGGTGGGATTGATGGTAGCGGTAGCCACAGTACTATCGGTGGCGTTGACGTCTCGGCAGGTCTCGTATTCTTCTTCTTTCTCCTCTTCTTCATCTTCCACGCTTGTTCATCCCGAAGGGATATGACGAGGGGACGACAGTAACAGCAGTAAAGCCGGGAATTCGGTGTGTGACCACATGGGCTTTACCGTAATACGGAAACAGTGATATGAATATTGTGCGATGTTCCAAATCTTACCTGCGATAGTTCAAAATTTGTAGATGTGGAACTTGATATTTTAGATTTTATCGAATTGTCAAATTCCTTAGTTAAGATTGTGCAGTGTCGTTGAGTGATCAAGTGTGACGTCAACTGTTTCGTCACATGACATCCGGGAACACCTGTTATCGAATGTATTGACATTTTAATCCGAATAAAGACAAGGTTCGGTATTGAAAAAAAAAACGCACTAATTTGTGCAAAGTTTTAAGGGTAAACACGTTGGATCTCGGGGCGGGAGTGAGCGGTTACGGGGGCGTATCGTCGGGACCCAGGATCGTCGCGGTGGCGGGCACCGGGGTCCTCGCGGCGCTTCCCGGCGGCGGCGGCGGTGGTTTGATATCCGACAAAGGATTGTCATCGCCTGGTGGACAGTCAAAAACTAAGTCCGCAGGGCTGGCGGGCCTTGACAGCGAGGCGGTTAGACGGTGGGTAGCCGAGGCTGCCCGCACCGTCCGGCAGATACCACCGCCGGTTATAGTACCTACGAGCTCTCAGCATCATCAGCTTCATCATCATCTCCACCAAACTCAACAGTCCCAAGTCGGCCAACAGTCGCAACAGCATCAGCCCCATCATCAGCATCAACAGAATCATTCGTCGGGTCGTCGTCAGCAGCATCTCCTTGGATCTTCGTTTATCCTTCCAACGTCAATGACGCAAACGCCGAGTATGCATCTGTTGGAGAACAATAATTTGGTGGAGGCTGCAATGGCCGCTCAACAACAGTCGCATCAACAACAGCAGCACAATCATCAGTCACAAGTGCAGCAGCAAAGGGAGCCGTTGGCACAGCTTCATCACAAAGCGAAGCAGACTGCAAGTCCAACGAACAACAATACGATTGAGGCTTGGAGATCCATGCAAGGTGGTACCGGTATCGGAAATGTCAGTGGACATCAATGGTGGAGTCCACCGAGCAGCGTACATCGGGAAACTCAGCAACAGCAACAGAGAGAAACTTCTCCAATCGCTCAGCCAAGCATCCAGATACAGAATTTGGTTACCGGATGTCAGGTGTCCAGACATCAACAGCAAGGACAGGTTCAGCAAGTGCAACAGGCGCAAGGTGCACAGCAGGTTCAATCGGATATTGATCAGCCTCTCGACTTTTCTGTGGGTTCACTGCAGCAACAGAGGCTTCATTCGCGAGTGAGATCGATGCACGAGAGACTTCAGCAACAGAGTCGGATTCACGATAACAACAATGGAATGAGTGAACGAGCGAGAAAAGTCGCTCACAGCGACGGTGGAATTGGACGCGGTGCTTCCAGTAGAAGAAGCTACAGTCCTGCTAGCGAAGCGAGCACAACTGGAAGCGAAGACGAAGGAGTTTCTACCGGTGGAAGTCCGTCAGGACCACTTCGAGGTGCAGAAAACGGTGAGTCCGTGTTTCTCGGATAACAAGACGCAAACTGCAACGTTAAAAATTCAACTTGTAAAATAATCAATTTAAATATTTGTAAAGACGTGATTGGTATGTTACATGAGTCCCGCAGCTTTCACCTTCGTAAAAATTTGGATTAGCATATCGGTGACTCGGTAGTTAAATCGTCAAAGATAGTCATAGTAATTTTGGAAATTTCTGATACCTCTAAGATGTTAATACGCATCAAAAGAAGCGAACAATTCTGCCGAAAAATTGACTTGAACGGACGATATGAGTCTTCCAATTTGAACTCTTCATTTCAAAGTCCCTTCACGGATATCCAATTTTGCTTTCGTATGACTTATGAACGATAGAAATCGGACTTCGAATGTCTACTATGTGTTCATAAATCTTAGAATCTTAGATAATTACACCGATAGGTCTCAATTGTCGATTAGGAAAACATCGAAACTTAATCAGTCGTATCGTCTACGAATTTTTGCCGCGTGTCGTTCCTCGATCGTGTACCATACTAATGACTCACGCGGGACATTAGACAATACGCCTCAACTATCATCCAGAAATCATTTATGCGACCTGAAACTCAACTTCAATAGTCCCACGATAATAAACTTTTAATGGCAAGCATTTTTCATCGTATTGCTCGCTTTTTTTTCTAATTTTTGGACGGAAAAAATTCGTATTTTTTTCTTTCAAGTTGCAATATCGCTGCATACCGAATGCACCATGAAATAAGATCACTCACGTGTAGGATCTATTATCCAATATATGTATGTGTGTGTGTATGGGGTGTGTCAGCTGTCAGCGTAGCGCAAAACTACCCTTGGAGGTCGACACCCCCGCAAGAAGCAATGTTCCGAAGCGAGCATTGTCCGCATCCACGGCAGACGCATTGTCGAGCAATCGCCCATTGTATTCTAAGATACTATTTCTCGTGAATTCGACGACGATTTACCTGCGAACCTTTTTTCATCATTCGCTCGAGGCAACATTGCCACGGTTCAAACTTATCGTTGATTTAGCCTCAATGCTATAGGAAAGCTGAACGTTTTTCATCTCGGATTGAAGAATGAAATGTATATTCGTGGCACAAATTTTCGTAACTCGGCTTCGAAGTTTGGTACGTTGGTCGGGAGAATATTTTTATAAGAATGAATTCAGTAGAAAATCGTTGGAGGTGAAAGGTACTTCGGAGAATATACCGCCGCGGGTGCCTCATAATTAATTTGCACGTGCATTTTAAACGGTGAAGCGAGAAATTATTTCATAAATGAACTTCTCTCCTTCTATTCAAGTTACTGCTCGATTAGGTGTAAATTTATTCATAAATAGCGGCTATAATTTAGCTCGCTAGACGAGCCTCGATCCCAGTATGGATATATAATAATATTAGCACCTGTCACATTTGCTGTTATGAATTAGGTGCAAATTTACTAAGCGACTTTAAATATTAATCAACTTCTCACCCGGTTGAGATTTTCCCTCCGCACTCGATTGGAAGGTAGCAGTATCCACCTCGCGCTAACGCTGATAAACGATTTCACGGTCTGTGCGTGTGAGGCACGGATACAACGTACTCCGTCTCCTTTGCGCTTTGCTACACCTGACGTTTTTAGAGACAGAATGTCTGTGCTAAACTGGATTTCATTACGCTGTTCTCGACTCTTTTCCCTCTGCTTTAAACGAGATGAGGAACTTTGTTCAATTTCTGATAGTCCGATAGTCTATTTTTCGACGATTGTAAATAAAATAATTTCGAAATTTTCGTATTGATGAAGAATTCGACACGTGCTAACAAACAATTCATAACTTAATGCTTTATCTTCTATTAAATCGATACTCGCGTTTGAGTATTTTTTAACGATAAAATCTTAGTATCTGGTAGAGTACTGGTAACCTCCGGTTTTTTCTTCTTGATATTCAGTTCTTACGCGAAATATGGATGTATCAGTGATATATTCAAAATTTGGTTCACCACTTTGTATTAATCAGAATTTCAAAACTTTCTTTAATTTCGGAGCATAAAACGTTAAACTTTTTTTTACGAATTCAGTTTGATTCTAACTAAGTCTCATCGCTGAAATAAACATGTAAATAATAACAAGTATATCATGATATACCTAAAAAAAATGAAGTCAAGCGATGTAATCCGCTGTGACTCAGCCAACCGAAACGCACGCTCCCGATAGCATCTGTATAGACGGGAAAATTGATGATTACATCGTCATACTTACACATTTTCGATCTATCGATAAGTCAAACGAATTACTCAGATTTCATACTGTTATCAGCAAATTCACTGTGGCAATCGCCGCACGCTGCGACAAATATAATCTACGTAAACTATTTCTCCTTCGACACATATCAATTCTCACAATAAGTCGATACGAACATTAAACATCGTCAACACTTCATTTCCAAGAGTCCGCATTTTTTTCTTCGTTCACTTCGCAAGTATCTACATAGCTAATCTTACTAATAAAATAAAAACTGAAAGAAAAAAAAGAGAAAAATATGCAATTGCAAATATCGATAGGATATCAGTGAATTGATAAGAAATCCACTGCCTCGTTCGATCGTCGTTTCGAATTATCGTTGAATTGCGTTCAATACGGTTTGCTTTGTTTATTTAATAATTCCTCAACGCCTCGTGACGACGATGATGATGATAGCGAAGGGACGAGAAGGTATTATTAAGCGGCCTGTTGGGCATCAACAAATTGATCCAAGGGGAAAAAATCCCCACCGTTAAAACACACCTGTCCCCTATGTTAAAATCAAGCGACGATTTTTTTTTTTTCGGCGTGTTTAAAATTTCTCCGGACGCGGATCGACACTTCCGGTTATTGTTTCGAGACAAGTGCGTCGACACGAGTAGTGAACACTCTATACACGTATAATTCAAAATTGTATGTATAGTTACACACGAACTTGAAGACGAGAGAGAGAAAAAACAACAGCTATGGCTGTTGTGGCGGTAAGAGAATTTCGATCGAAAAGATAGGCGATTACGTGTTACCTCTTTGCTCTCTTCTTCACTCACACACTGATACCAGATGGTCGAACTGTTGGTTACGTATATCAAGTATATACAGCGTATTCTATGTGTGTGTGTTGGTTTTATTGGCGAGTAACTCGATACCTATGCTTGATTCTATGTTATTTAACGGACAGGTGTATAGCACACAATGTTCGGGACGTGATTGGATGAACCGTGTTGAAAACTTACGGGTATCTTCGAACAACTGAGAATTAAAAATTTGCGATACAGATTTAGTTTTTTTATCTTTTGAATGCCAAGCCTCTTCCGCTTTGAAAAAAAAAAATAATAACTTTTTCACAATTTCTCGAGATTTTTTCCGAAAACAAAAAGTTTTAAAAAAGTGTATTAAAAACACTGATTTTAATATATTTACATAGAAACTAATCATTTTTTCAAATAAAAGTTTTGTCGAAAAAACTTTTTTTGTCGAAGTCAAATTTTTCCGAACTTTCGGAATAAAATTTTGGGAGTCGATTTTGAAATGTTTCTTGAGAGTATCTTTTCACTGTTAATAACATATTTTTTGTTCATGGAAAATTGATGTGATAATGCTGTTCTGATTTTTCTAAAAAGCAAAGTTTAGTGGCCTCAAATTTTGTATTTAATGTAATATATTGACAGCTAATTGATCAATTGAATAAAAATATTCCATATATTCAAGATTTGCATGGATATAACAAATATTTTTATTTCGATGTATTATCTTTTAACTACTCCAGGATCTCGAATATATTAACTTCGTCTCGTTACGGTGATTGGACGGAAATATTTAATGCATTTCTCGTTAATGTCCTGATAAGCCGGAATCAATTTCATTACTCAACTAAACCGAAACGACACATGGTCTACGAAAGTTCTTCGAAAGTCGTACGATCGTTCGAAGATAAACAACCGATCGATCTGATTTGTACTATCGGCGACGATAATAAGTATTCTCGACGATCCGGCTTTTTTCCGATTAATTGCCAAATTAATTTTCGATGACGATCGAAACTGATAAAAAATAGCGTGTCTTCGTATAATTGGTTCCGAATTCTCATAACCGGATATTGCCGTCAGTCACGATAGAAATGCCTTTCCATTTGCTGCAGCATTATCTGGTGTAATGACTTTTTCCTGATAGGACATACATTGACGATAAAACTAATCATCGATATACGCTTTTTTTTCTAAGTTACTCGTACCTACATTATTACGATTACGGGAATGAGCCGTCATCGTATCATGATGAGATTATCTGCAGTCATAACCAACCGATAATGATTACTCATCGTCATATCGCACGATAAAATATCGATAATGCTTAAAATTTTATCACGATGAATTTTCTTTATAATCGGTTAAATATTTATATTTTTTAGATTTTACCGGTCAATTTTTTTTCTTTAGCATATCTGTAAAAATACGGAGAAATTTCGTACACGAAGATTCAACGAGGTTTCTATTACCTTATCGCGAAGTACCCTTAGTCATCCTAATGTTTGATCGCTCTGATCTTGTCACTCTCGTCACGGTTTCTTTTTTTCTGTTTGATCTGCATTGGGGCGAGGCGAGTTCTTTATTGACCCGGGAACTGGTATAGGTAGTACAGTAAGAGAATTCCTCCGATGTGTCGTATGCACCAATTGTATATACGAAACGCGGTACGTCAGTCGAAAAATCAAGGCTTGGCTCACACGTTTAACGCGAACATCGTCGCTTTCATCTATCATCCTCGTCGCTTTTAGAGATAAAAAAAAAACGTGTAAAGGTGTCTCGAGACTCGAGGCTAAGAGACGGCCGGAAACGATATCGCTGAAGGTGTCGAAGCTCGTTCAGCACTCACTAAAACCCCGACACGTAATATATACCAGGTATACATAAGAAACAGAGATAAGTCACGAAATACGCTCTTTTTGAATACCGGGAGAATCTTGAAGTATGCGCGATGAATAATCGTCGCTTATTTGGATATACGTGATCGGACGTTATGAGATTACAATCGTGTCTCACCGTAGTCGATTCTGATTATTCTATCTTTTATCATTAATCAAATTATTTTTTATTTGAAAAACGACGTTCGAAATAGATTATTCAAATTTACTAATAACAAAATATGTGATAATATATTTATTTATTATTTTTAAAAATGTTGAGACGGTTATCTGCGACTTTCTGATTGTACGCACTTTATTACACAAATTATACGTCATGTAGAGAATATAAACGAGTAACGGCATGAAGTGTAGTGTGTCTCCGAAATATTGGATAGAAAATAATTGAAGTTGATGCGATGCTTCCGTCGAATGAGACTTCGATGCGCATGGCATGACACACGATGAGCGGTGGGTCAAGTAAAAGAGATGATTAGTTCCTTTCGCCACGAGAAGGCCAACACACTGATTAATCAAGTCTATAATCAAGTTTCCCCGCCGGCCTATCACGACTTTCAACGTCTGTGTACTTATCATCATAATCAAAAATTTTATACGAGAATTCTCGAAATGCAGAATTCCCGTCCCTTCATATACTGATTTAACGCTAATTATAAGAAAATAATTCGAGCGGTTTTATCTTCAACAGAATAAGAGTTCGTACCCTATTACATCTTAAACAGTCTTCATTACTAAAATAATTTTTAAAAAAGTGTAAAAAATAACATGCAAGAGAAAGTTTGCGTATTGCACAACACGATATAAATTTTAAACCATTGAATCGCTCGAACCATTGTCCGGATTTGCCCGACATCGGAAAAATGGACGAGTATATAAATTTAGGATAATCAATCCCACCCTTTCGGTATTAGAAATCTATATACCTGAAATGATATCATTGCAAAATTCGACGGGTTCAAACTTTCTATAAGGATTTAAGAAAACATCGCGTTTCGTGTATTCACGGCCTTGAGAATCCTGAATAAAGTCCCGTTCATCAACTCATCTCGCGTCCTCCTACGCGCGAGGATCACGAGAATCGCTCCGGAAACCTGTTTACGAGAAACCCGCGCCCTTCTGACTTGATCCTTCCCCAAAATCTCACCTGTTATACGTGTCTAGCCGACCATTCAAAACGCCGCCGGCTACATGACCCGTTCTGACCTCCGCCATTTGGTACAGATGGCTCTGACTAAAGTTTCACCCGGTCAGCATCCGTGTCCGATCTGACCGATAGATAGACATTAATGTTCATTATTATCACACGTTATCTCACCAATGGTCTATGAGGCTATTGAATTTTCCGAATTTACTTCAATCGAAAGGTAATTGTTTCTGCAAGCGCGCAACAAAAGAGCGCTACTCTGCTCGACTTGCTCTCCTTAGAAACCGCACCAATCGACAGAACAAAGAAAAAAAAAGAATGTAAAAAGAGTTAAATAAAGATAGTGTCCGACGGCAAGTAGAGCCGCCGGCCAAATCTCACCTTGGATAGGTCAGGTTGTTCAAGGATTCCAATAAGGAACCTCAGAGCAACCTGAAAGGCCTTTTACCCTGCGCTATGTTTATAGCAGCAAACATCCCCACAAACTCTCTCACGTGGTCCAGACTTTCTTCGCTCCTTTTTTTTCTTCTTAGTCCTTCACGACTCCCCATTTAGCCGATTCCCTTCATTTCTCTAACACTTTCTTCGTCGATCTTTGCGACCCGAACTTTATGTCTTAGCGTTCCGTGGCCTTCTTTGCTCCTTTTTCTTATCTCATACATTTTTTCGTTGACTTGACTATTCTCTCGTTCTTTATCCTTTTAAATCTTTGCGTGATTCCCCCCGTTGAAATTTCAAATCTTTGAATGCCTGCCGCTCTGCTCCACATGTGTACATTCTGCCATCCAGAAGACTGCGACTCGCAGTGTCAACGGAGGTTATAATTTGCAGTTACGTTTGAATTCAAATGGATAAAATCTGCTAGTGCGAAGAGTTAACAGAACCCTCTCGTCAGGAGTCTGTATCGGGAATCTCAGCGAGGGACGGCAGGTAGTCTCAGATCTCTGTTTCTCCCTTTTCAAGCTCCTTCTTCCTTTCTCCTTTGGATGATTCTCGCTCCTGAACTGCTGTGGGTTCTTGATACGCGTATGGGCCCACCTTCGTGCCTGCAACACACAAAGCCGACAAATCACCGCGTCGGAACGCGACACGCGACCAAACTTTGCTTCGGCTCTTTTCTTTAAACATTCAGAGAGACGCGCACACACGCGCCCGCCCGGTGGAACCCCCGAAAACGGTGGAACGCCATCGAGAAGGGTTGAGAGATCTCTTGTTTCCTTTGCTTGTGGCTTCGACTCTTTGCTATCCTACCTCTCTCTGTCTCTCGGTTTGTCGTCTCAAACGTTTGTTAGCTCGAGATGAGGACACGCGCCACACGAACAACGACATGAGAAGTCTTATTGTCATCTGCGATCGATGTTTGATCGGTGCTAAAAATTTTTCAAAAGATGTCCAAAAATTTTCGAAAAAAAAAGTATTTATTTAGGTTTTTTATCGTTGAAAAAAATCGTATCGAAAACACCTCCCAGTTGATTATTCTCTACAGCCTTCTGATAATGTTAAAAAAGTCTCTAATTTCTAATATCTCGAGTTATAGAAAGAGTTCTAATTTTTTTTATATTATTTTTTTTAATATAAAAAATTATAACTGTTATCACAATTCAACATATTTGAGAGCGGATTGTTTTATACTTTTTGTTTTTTTCGATCGAATAATAAAAAATCAGGGCATTTTTTTTTAGAGGTAATTGTTGTCTTGTGGGATTTTATTCTAAGAGTTTTTTTTTTATTTGCGATTTATAAGTACTGTGACTCTGGATAGAGAGTTCCCTTGTGGTGCGTCACTTTTGCCGCAAAAGAGGAGACAATCCATATTATACGGGAAACCTTGAAGCGCCGATGAGAATGGAGATGAAGATAGTAATGCCAGAGATGAAAAGAAATATCGTACGAGAGTGGCCTTGTCGCTACTAGCAGACACGAAGGAAATGTAGTTCTAATAATAAAGCATGTAATGAAGATGGAGTAGAATTTAATGGAACAATTCCAAACAAAAGTGCGATAGTGTGTGCAATCGTAAATAGCGCAATGACGAATATACGGAAAGTTTGGATGGAAAATTGACTTTAGTTGGTGCATTTCGTCAATTTTGATTATAATTTTAATTCCGCTATTATAATAGTACGAATAAATTTGAAACTTTTCACGCATCGAGATACGGTTCTTTATTCTGTATGAAAAAAAAAAAAAAACGTCCCTAAAGTTCCAGCCAATTTTTTTTTTTACATTGAAATATCGAAGTATCAATCGCTATGATATACACAGTGTTTGTTAGTCGATCGGTAACGACACCCGTAAATCTCGTATTTCAAGGACCGTGAAGGTACGAGAACTCTCGCGAACCGGATAGATGATGAAAATCACCATAATCGTTGCATTGTTGCATCGCTGCTGTTACAAACTATACGGATGAGATCCGCGCTCACTTGTCCCGGTCGCCTTATTTGGATATCAATATGCTAATCCTTACACTCCGATCCTCGTGTACGGAGACTGCTGTGCGAGAATACTATTTAGATTTATTATTTTATACGGGCACTTTATGGAGGCAGTAATGCGTGAGAATCAACCCTGAGAGATTGAAGAAACGATCGGGAATCTTGCAACTTCGCCGAGATGATTCAATGCCGAACACATCATTTTTTTTTTTTTTTTTTTTCGAAGATCATCGGAATAAAAAAATTTCTTCTTTTCAATCCAAAGAAGTAACATTTTGTAAGTAAAAGTGATTGCAGCACTACACATTTTAATAAAAACATATTAGGAATGTAAAAGAGATATGAGAAAAAGTTCATCAGACGAATGAGCGTACGGAGGGAGGGGTTGCATTTTTTTTTTTTTCATCATTTTCCAGTTTCTCTTGAGCAATTAATGAGTCTGCCAGCAGTATCTTTCGATCGATGCGAATTTTTTTATTGCGTACTGTCGCACGATGCCGCGAGCGTAATACGGATAGTTGTGGCATTTAATACACGACAGAAATGTCTGTAGTTGCGCGTGAAACGGAATTGCGCTTGCAGTACAAAGTCGACAGATGCTGATTATGTACAGTGTACCGGTGATCGATCAGTGATTGACCACTCTTCAACGATTGGCCAATGGAAATTACCAAACAATTCGTTAATAAACATTTTCCTTGCTATCACTTCAATGTGTTTTTGATCCATACAACTTTCGATTAATTGGATGATATTTATTTAAATAATCATTCGAAAATTTATTTGAATAGAAAAAATCTTCTCTGAGATTCTGCGGTATCTACGAAGATTAAATCTGTACAGAAATAATTGGTGGTCACTAATTCGCAATGATTCCATTGCGAAATAGCGAAATTATATTCGTATCTACGTCAAACGATGACGGAAGCAGAAAAGAATGTAAATCTATGTAACTATAAGAAAGATAAAGAAGGAGAGGGCGCTGGAGGGGATTCATGATTATTACGTGCAAATCCTTCGTCGAAGTCTCTGCGTTTCATATATTATGCCGTTGCCTCGTAATTTTTCATGCTTTTTTTTTTCATTATTACTTTTGATCCTTTCTTTCATTCACATTGTTAGAGCCGTAGACAATCCAACGCCAGTCTTAATGAGCTCTTTGCGAGAGAGAGAACGAAAGGCTTACATACACGCGGATGAGCCTCGAGGCTAAAGGCGTGCAGAGAAAGAGAGAGATCGAAGCAAGTGGCGACGACGGCCCGCTGTGAGCGGTAGCTGCTTCAACGCGCTCGTTTTGCCATTTTGCAATTTTTTTTTTATACTCAGTTTTTTTTTTTTTTCATTCGGTCATTTTGTATCTCGGTTGCTCGGGCTCCCGAGATTTCGGGAGCTCACAGGTTAATCGACCCGGTCGAGGTGCCCCTTTCCTATATTTCAACTTCGCGTTCTTATACAACCCCAATGTACCGAATAGCCTTTTTTTTTGTCGTTCTTCTGACCGACGGTAAACCTCGCCGCTGTCTTTCAGCTAAAACAATGACGCGGATATGTCCAATCAATTATTTTCCTCTACTCTACCGATGATACTGTACTTTAAGGTACCTTAACAAATTGAACAGTCAACTTTCACCCATTATTGTTATTTCTTTTAATTCGTTTGAAAATTCAGCTACTATACGCCTCAATTTTTTTTTTTTTTTTTTTTTTCGAAAATGAATTTATAAATTTAAAAAGATCGATTACAATTCTTCGCTCAATTCTCAGAGTTTTATTAGGATCTGAAGAATCGAATCCACGAATAATTTGCGCAATGTCAAGGAATGCTGGAAATTTCTGTGCGTAAACGTCTGGGAATATTTGGCGTGACTATGAAAATACAAGGAAGTTTTGACGCGCGTGAACTAAGCTCTCTCTGAACGGAAGAGTCTCCGCGGATCGTTCCAACGCGCGCCTGGCTTATGTTAAATATCGTTGCGGTCTTTACGGTCGCCACCGCGGCGTCCTGTGTGCGTGCGAGAGTTTCCTTTCGCACGTGACGCGTGCGCGTCCGGAACTCAAGATCATTCGTCGCATGCCACATGTCCCGCTATGCAAATCCTGCTTAACCGCGACCGACATATTATACTCAAACGTGGTCGTCTATACAATGAATTCTCATAAAATTTGTTTTTTTCTTATATTTAATTTTTTCCACTCATTTTAACTGGATAATGGACGAGAATTGGCTGCGAGTGCCGTATGTTACACAGAAATGTTTCAAAGTTCGTTTTTTATAACGCAGTTAAAAACTTTTTTTTTTTTCGAGGTTTGCGATATATTCGAGAGAAATGTGTACTTTTTCGATTCGATTGCCATTGGCATCGAGAAAAAAAATTGATTAAATTTTATCGACAAATTTTATTAATAATAATTTAATTCGCAACGACAAATTGTAATCGTTGCCTATTCAATTTTTTAATCTGTTCTGATGCGGACAAAATATCATTACCAATGTGAATGTTAATAACCAACGATTTTCAATTATAACACGGCAACCTTAATATTTTTATTCCGTGTCATTCCGCGGGAGCGTATCATAGAGATCTGTCAAGTCAGAGAGCTATACGGGTTAACGGGACGCTCGGAGCAGTGGCAACAGCTTGCGTAACGATCCCAACGATGACGAAGCTTAATGAAGGAACTCCGAGATCGCGCGAGAGGTTGTATGCGCCAAATTTCGCGCTTATGAATCAGCTCTCGCGATGGGTTTCGTAGTCGTGCGCGATACAAATATGTAGGTTTACGCGCAACTAACACGTGCGTCACACGCCATTGCGCAGTCGCGAGCTTCACTACTGCGCAAACCCTTGCTAAATGCCTCAAGGAATATGGAAATTAGTTTACACGCGTTCATGCAATTAAAAACTTCATCGATTATCGCGTACACGTTTTTTTTACAAAAAAAACCTCTAACATCAATTTTAATTGTTTATAAAAAATGACAGACGAAGATCTTCCGCGAAAAAAAAAAAATTCACAGCATTCCACGATTATACGGAAATATAATGAAAATATAACGTTGACGCCTGACGGCTATACGGAAATAAACAAGTTAAATAAAAAATGGGGTTATGAAAAAAAAAAGTTGTTCCGAGTCACCGCATTAAGTGTTGTTCGCCGAATAAACAATGTGACTTTAAAAAAATTCGCGTCCGAATTTCCCTTAAAAAAAAACTATCAACGTGCGACCATTATCGGGAAGTATCCACGATTCATATAAAAACCTTCTGCAAAACAAAGCGCATTAGCCATATTTATAGCTGAACAATTTTCCAGCGGTAATCGGTCGGTAGATTGAATTTTGTGTCACGCGACGATTAAGTTCTCGTTAAGAAGTCTCCGTCTAGCAATTGTACGTACGTACGTCTGTATACGCAGACATATATATATAAACGCTCAGCGTTACCGCGTTGTTACGCGCTTTATCTCAGGTAAAATTTAAAATCACTTTAGTCGACGTTATGAAGTCGGAGTGAGAGAGGCTTAGAGAGCCAACGAATATTAATTTATAGAGTCGTACTCCGTTCCGGATATCACTTTCCCTGTCCTCTCGCGGTCTGCCGAGCGTCTCGCCGTTTGGCTTTAATACAGTCATCCGGAGAACGGTATATACATTTATTATATGTATACATATCGTCTGCCAAGAAGCAAAAAGCGATAACTCCCACTATTCAACATGTTAAAATTATATGACATGCGCCCTTCTGTTTCTAAACAGTCGGTACATTATTATTGATATAAAATACAATCGTCGTGAATAACGTAAGCGTTTTTTTCCTTTTCGTACGTCGTTACTAATAGATCGACTCCAAAAAAATAGAAGGGCGTAAGTCCGATTATTTAACATCTAAAACTACGGGAGATACGTCGTGCCGACTCTCGTTCGTCGATATATACATAATAATTTACTCCTCGTCTTTACTTTTACCATACGTAAAGCACTTTGGAGTAATTTCTGTGCTCACCGCGAATCTTCGTCTTCGTCTCTCTAACTTCCGAGGGCCCTTGTGTATATAGAAGCTCGACGGTTCCCCCGACCCATGCGTGCTCCAGATCGCCGCATAATTAAGGCATATAGTATATATATGCCTGGTTCTGTAACCGGCGCGCTGTGGCGGCCTTAATGTAATTTTAATAACTGGATAAATAAACATAAGAGCGCAATACTCGAGAAGGCGTAATTTGAATCCGGATGCGACCGGCCGACGGCGCACGATGAGCGGTTTTGATAAAGCAAAGTGTAATATGCCTTCTCATTCTGCGCACAGACACATACGGATATATATCGACTGCTGAGAGGCAGAAAGGCGTATCGTCTATAGTTTTGAGTGATCTATGGCGTGAGATACGCTGTTATGTTTCTTAGCAAGAGATTTGTATACGATGTGTACATATATATAAATACATAGGTTTGATAATGTTAAAATTGTGTTGCTCCGAGTGGATTATGGGACTCGCTACACTGTTCCTTGTTTCATCCGTCTGTTCGTGGATTGCACGCGAAAAATTTGCCGACGACTATACTACAGTCTTGCGGAACGATTATAACGCGTGAGCACCTTACTTTTCTTTTTCCGGCATGAATGTGTTCAAGCGTTGGTTAATTATGCGTTGAATTTGCGTGAACTAAAGGTTTTTCTGTACTTAACGGTTTTTTTTATTTTTTTATTTCTTCTCGTTTCGTCTATTGAATCTTTTTAATGTGTTTAAATTTTAGTGATTGTTGATTTTAGAGTTATTGAGACATCGCGATAGCAACGATCCGACACAATTATTAATCACACTTTGACTTTTTAAATTTTTTCGGACAAATAAAAAAATATAACAATTTTTGCCGAAGTAACGTAACATTGAAGACAATCGTAGGAAACGAATTTTTCTGGAAAATAAATCGAATTTTAATTTTAAAGCTTTGCGAATTCATAACCGGTGGACTTGAAAAAAAAATCATTAATCATCGAAGTTCTGCATTAAGTAGAAAATAAAAATTATGCAATAATTCTAAGAAATTAATTCATCCATTGGCTAACGATAATTACTTAATTACAATAATAATATTCGAAATACTACTACTCATGATGGATCAGTGTATATCTACGGACAAACGTAGTATTCTGTAGACGGAATAAATGTTGACCTTCCAGTCGGACTCAATTGGCCCGAATCATCGATCAAAGTCTCCGATATATTGTCTTTCAATTCCGGGTCACGCAGTACCGAAACATTCTCCTAAACTACTGCAGACATAACTCCTTCGTCGTTGCCGCGAGACATTGTCGTTATTTGCGTCACGCAATTCCAACAGTAGACGAGTACTGGAAATAGATAACAATTCCAAGTACTCAGAGATTGTAGAAAAAGAGAAATAATATACATGAACGTATTTTTTTAATATTGTGTTATTAGACAGATACTCGTTATAAAATATTTAGAACAGTTCTATGCATTGTCTGTTACACTTTTTTCGTATTCAGTTATCATGGAACCGACCTGATAGTTTGAATACATTTTTTTACGTTTTTTTCCCAATTTTTAATAAATTGTTCACATACTGAATTATTATCAATAATTATTACAATTACGATTTTTTTTTTTTTTTCATTCGGAAGAGTTAAATAACAATTCCCAAAACTCGAATGTGATACGACATATTTCGATGATAATGTCATTTTATTCCAAATCTCGCGACTTGAGTTTTTAAAAGATAAAAAAAAAGTCACATCAAAAATCGATCGGAACGTCAACAGTCCTCATCTTTTCCGATGCAAAACGTCACATTTAAACTGGCAATACTGTTTGAAACGCGAGAGAATCTCTTATCTGATTCATTTCCGGCAAATCATGGAAATTCTATTATTCCTTCCTCCGGCATGCAAATATGCGGCGAACTCGCGAGCTCCGCGTATCGAGCTCTGCTTCCGTTTGAGATCCGGGAAACGATAATACTTGTGTATACATGTGTGAGCACTCGCGGGTAAAGTTGCCGCGTGAACCACACACGAGAGCTCTCCAATTCGCCGACTAGAAACACACACGCGGTTGCAGTCCGCGCGCGATGCATTCTCGTAATACTCTGCACGTTTATACTTCAATCATTTTGCTATGCATAATTTTCCCCACTACCGTAATCTGTTCTCGAACTATTATTATTCGTATTATTATCATTACCATACCACACTATTCTGCACGGTACTCCTGCGGTTTCTGCATTCAAGTTTTGTGGAAAAATGTTCGTACCGAACGTCAGAATTGATTTTTTTTCTATTATCAAACTGCATTATCATCGAATGGTCTGCCTTTACGCCATATGGGTCAATTCTCGTAATTTAGAAAACTGCTATCGATTATTCACACTCGAAGCTGTACTCCGATGATTCGATGATTCAAGATAATAAATGCAGAAACCGAGCAATGACGTCGAGGATTATTTGTCACCGTTCGACTACCATACAACGTACGAAGCGTTCGGAAAAATATGATTGAATTTTTCGTATACAATGTTATCCGGTGGGGGGATGTTGTTGACAACGGATCAGCTGCAATATGGAACGAAAGGGTTGAATTTTCATTCTGCGGTCCCTATAGCATTTATCGGGTAAAGTGGGGTTCCTTCTCGATTATGAATAGGATATCCTATATATATACGAATGAAAGGGGGTGTCGGAGATTTCCGATTCATGGAAACTGTTTATTACGCCGCGCAGTGAGGGTGAGAAAATTTGTCGATCATCAAACTTGTTTTTCGGGCATTTTGTCGCATGTAACTTGTAATAAGATATTATCATTTGAATTGGTGGTATCGCAACCCTTATTTGCTCTTAACGTCATAACTGAATGTTTTTTTGATTGTCGAAACTGTTTATCCGCGATTTTCAATTTTCTTTACTTTTTAATAATTAATTAATTGGTTAACCGCAGAAGATTTAATATATGCAATGTAAGGGAAGTAATATCTATGTAGTTCCGGGGCTAAAAATTAAGATATTTTTAATTGAGAATTTTCTTAAGTTTTTAAGAAACTTTGACGAATTATTTCCTTAGTATATCCTGAAGTATTAATAATTTTTAAATTAAACTGAAAAATATTTTATCTTGTAGGAGTGATGTCAGTAAACATTTCGAAAGGTTCGCAATAATTGTTAATAAACAAAAACAATAATTAATTTGTTTATTCATTTGATTGTTGTTGCAACAATACCAATAAAAAAAATCAATCCGATAATTCATAACAAATCAATCGATTCGATGAATATGAAAAATCGAACGATTCACTCGATCTCCTCAAATTTTGTGCAATCATTGTTTAAAAAAAAATGTATATATATCGAAACTGTATTTAATTTCCGGTTAAATTTTTTATGGCGCGGTGTCGAGTTTTGCCGAAAAAAAAGTGAAATAAACGGCGAGGGGAAAGCGCCACAACGCGTCGTTGCAACGAGACGTATTGCACTCTCTCACAGAGAGCTCTATAATTTATTCTGCTCGTAGAAAAGTGCGAGAGTCTCGATGTCGCAAGTCTCGAAGAAACTCTCACGGCGGCGGCGAGCACAGCAACGGCGGGACTCCGTGTACCCCGGTGGCAGTGCCACACTAATGCTCGCCTCTGTTTTCTTTAGCTCACTCACAATCTTGTCTGTTTCACGTTTTCCGCGATTTCGCGCGAACGCATAACGCGCGCGCTGCCTTCGCTCGCTCGCCGTTGCTGTTTGCTATAAAAATATACATAGAATTATAGAAGCGTTGCCGCAGCCGAGGTTGGTACTTCCATCGCTGTTGCTGTATTTCTGCTGCTGCCTTAATGGGCGAATTTGATTCGTCGTTGGTATTCTAATATCCGCCGCCTCGAGTGTGTAACACCGACACAGTATGCTTTCTGCCGTTCCACGAATTTGCGGCACTTACTAAGAGCGAAATCTCCGTTAGGCTGCGGTTATGACGCCGATCTTTTAGCGTTACACAAGAAAACAATGAAGAATTTACGAAGTTTCGATAATACGTTAATTAAGTACGAACGAGAAGAGAGGTCCTTAGTTTTTTTTAGATAGTTATCATATTACCAGTTTCTTTCGTATCCAAAATAATAAAATTTGACAAACTGATAACTCGAATTTGATTAAACAAATGACTCGATAAATTGTAGCATTTTTTATATTTAAAAAAACAACCGAAATTACGTTTTTCATTATTTATGTACGAAAAATTCTTAAAGTCATTTTCAAAGGCTGCAATTAATAATAATTGAAATAAAAAAATGTAGTGAACGTTAAATGAAAAAAAACTTTGTGAATATTATAGTTAACATAGATCTTTTTTTTACGAGTATTTATTGAAATTTATTTATTTATTTCTACGACAACCCGATGCGATGTCAATGAACTTATCGTACAATGCCGTTTGGACAACGTTATCGAATGACGAAACAAAAGAGTCGGTGTAACTCGGTGAAACTTTTCTCGTAACCCTCTAAATGATTTTTCAACGGTCGACGATTGGATTGAATTAAGACGAAGCGTGAAGTATCTCCCCGCGAGAGTCTCGATGACCACAATTCTTACTCGGTGAAGTAATTTTCATGACTCGATAGATTTTTATTTTTTCTTCAACTACCAATGAAACGAGCAGAGTGCACGGTGCAATATGCAACGGAGTGCATGAGTCGCCAAGAAGAAAATCGTAAGTATATTGACACCGCGAGTTCTCTTCGGCTCTTTCCTATCCCACTTTTTTCTCCTCAGCGAATCGCATTGCCGTCGAAGACCAAAGAGCATAACGCACAATTACGGAAAACGTTGTTGAACACTCGTTTCACTGTACCGCAAGCTGTTTCTCTACTGGTGAGAAACAAACGGACGTATCTTACACCATTCAACATATAAAACGCTGGTGAATACGCCCTTCTGTTTCTTAGCCCGCAATTTAATGGTTCATTTGCACTTTTCTCAATTACGCTATTCGCAATAACGAGAGCTTCGTTATCGAACGAGGTTCTTAGATTTTTATTAATCATTTCATAATTCTAATAAAAAATAAACAATTAATGTATCATTGCAATTATAAATTAATAAAATTTATTGAATTGAATATTAAATACCTGTCGAAATGGAAGTCTCTTTAAATTGATTAAATTTATTTAGATCGAAATAAATCATTTTTACCAGTGCAACTATATTAGTAATTTGTGACCACCTACTTTGAGTACTTCCCGTTTCGTCTTACCATGTTTCGTTCCTTTACTTTCTATTTCTTCCTCTCGTTCGCTCTCTTTCTATACGCTTCTCGAGCGACCCGGCCGGTCAACACACCGGCCAGCGCCAACACGCATACATATTAAATCTCATCTGGCGTCCCACACATTCCACGCGGAAAGTGACTCACCCGTCCTCACGCTCGTTCGTTCTCCCCTCCCCTTAAGAGAGCAACCGTCGTTGTAGCTTCCGCGACGATGCTCAGGTTCACCGGAGCACTCGAGCGAGAAGAACGGCAATAAAGTATGCGTATGACTGATGACGTTACATCGAGACTCTCTATACACATTTATGTTTGTTGTAATATGAACTGAGTTTCATCATTTCTTTGAACTTCGCGAGGAAAAAGTGTTTAAAAATCGATAAAAAAAAATATTGAAGCCAATAAAAAAAAACATCGAATAACACAGAATTTTTTTTTACATAGTAAAATTGTTTCTTTCACTTTTATATCTATCTCTCGCGTACCCAAAAATTACAGATACCTTCTCAGGAATTTCTTCAGTCTATTTTTTTTTAACACGGAACTTTCATGCGTAAAAGATTCGTAGATATGATAAGAAATGTAGTGTATTGACTACTGAGAAACAGAGGGATGCTTTTCCCAGTGATTTAAAATGTGAAATGATTTTTAGATACGCCCTTCCGTTTCTCAGCGGTCTATTTATCGAGCTGTACGCACACAGGAGGTCGCGGTAACAATGTCTAATTCGAATTTTGACGTTATGTCGAATCATCATGAAGCGTCGGGATCTCGATACTGAAAAATGAACGACCACCAGAGCTGAATAACTATTCAACTGACCGACAGACAAACCGAACGATCGGCTCATGAAACGAAAGTCGCTTAATCGCTGCTGCCGCGGCTCTTTGAATTAATGAATCAGATTAGACTCATGTGAAACACTGACGATGTTTTTTTCTTCACCCTTTACGAGTGTTTTGTAAACATTTATTTGTTTCTATGAACAGTACAGAAGTTTATGAAGAATACATTTCACGACCTTTGGACAAAGTAAAGATTTTATTTTCTTCACATAATTATCGAAAAATAACAGTCGAAAGTTAAAAAAAATTGACTTCGTCCTTCATAACAACAATAAAAATGTTTATACTTAAATGTCGTCCCTCTGCCATTTATCAAATTACACCTCAAAGCACTTCCATAAATTTCTCGTAAATTTTCCGAATAAATAATATTACGAAAAATAACAATTATAATAACAAGAATAAAATTAAAAAATGATTTCAAAAATCGATATATTTATCGAACAAAAAGTCGAACTAATTGAAAAAGTTATTTTATTTTCTCTAACATACGAATATCTTAAATATAGAATAATAATTTTTGAATGCTCGATTTTCACATAACGCAACAGAATACGAAGATAGTCAATATCATTGTTCTTTATTGTTATCCTCATTAGCATCTTCGAATGGGTAATCCAAGTATTTATTCATAGCACGCGCTTCGAGATTTTTACAGTAATAAAGAATGAAGGAGTCAGTCTCGAAGTAACAGCAGCCAGTCACTAAAACCGGCTTCTCGTGACAACCGATAAATCGATACGACGTAGCCTATCGAACGTTCGTTGTTTGTGCGTCACACAATGCCGCCGACTTCTCTCTGCTCCGCTCTCTCTATCTCTCTCGCTTCACTCGAACCTCGAAGGTAGTTAGCGCCTATCGCTCGAGGCTTCGGCCACACGGTGCGCATGTAAGGGTGTGTGTGTATGTGTATACGAATGCTACTTCTTTGCGAACCACGAGAGCACAAGGTACTCTGAACTCTATATCTCTCTCGAAGCTCTCTCGCAGCATCTAGAAAGGAATAACGTACTATATACGAGAAGCCAAAGAGATAGCGGGGTTCCCGAGAGCGTTCGACGGAACCTTCGATGATGATTAACAACGCTCCTTCCCACCGAGAAACTCCTCGCTTACCTCTCTCTGTATCTCTCGACGATCGATTGAAACACTGTAATCGATTAATACGAAACGTGCGTATACCCGAGATATTAGACTGATTTCGTTGTTTCATGCTAATTATACACTTCCTAGATCTACATTGCATGTAATTACGATAGCGAGAGTGATGTGAGAATCGAGAATTTTTAATAGCGAACGAAAAAAACAAGTTATTGAGATGATTTTTTTTTTTCGTATTTGAGGCTTTGATGTACGATATTTTGCGAACCTTTATTTCTTTACGAAAAAAACATTTTTTTTCGTAAAAAAAAGGGTGGAAAAATGATGTACAATATTGTTTCATACGCTTTGCAATCAGCCTAACGAACTATTAAAAAATATACATGATATGCTCATTGAATCGACACCGACATGTGGAATTTGGAAAAATGTTCTCACCATTTTTTTTCACTGACTAATTGCACCGGTTTTATCTTCGATAATTCCGACGCGTTTTTTTGGGAACCTTTTCATCCGACCCTTTAATGATTAATTCGCAACACAGCACGTGTCTCGTTAGTCTCCGCCTCTCCCCTGTGCACACATACAATAATTCCACGTGGCAGAGGAGCCAAACGAGCAAAATACAATTACTTAACACTTGTCACGCTTCGGCGACGTCAACATTCAGCAATTCCGCTTGCATCCTCTCGCATGCAGAGTGAAAAAGAGATAGAGATTCACCGCTGCGTGTGTCGGCGCACCTGCGCATAAGACTCGACGCCTCGATGTTCGAAATGTCGTAGTGAGAGTAATGAAAAGAGAAAGGAAACGAAAGAAAGATAAGAGAAGCGTTGTAAGCCCACCTTATGCGCGCATGAGAACGATGAGACCGGGTTGAAAGTCGTTTAATATTTACTGTCTATCGTTGGCCTCCATTCATACACCTCTCTTACGCATCCCGGTATTAGTTTCATTAGGATTCGCCGCAGGAACGATGGAATTCAATGGAAAATATTTGAATACGACGACGACGTCGACAACGGCGAGAAGGCAAAAAAGGCAAAGGAGGACTTTGATTCTGAATGTTTGTTTAACTGTGTTTGACTCCTCCGAGCGATGCCGATTGACAGATAAGTATCGATGAACGTCGAGACACGCGTACAACCTGTTGTGTGCGTCCTTTGCTCCCTCATTCAGAGGGACACAGAGAAGAACACCGATAGTCAAACGGAATACCAGATGCTGGAATTTTTCGTCCTTCCCAATCTCATCGTCCAATCTCTCGACACCGAGGCGCATCCTGTCGATCTTCACAGGCATTCATCCAATTTGGTGTTAAAAATACAAATGAGCATTAAATCGACGGCGATCGAAACGACGAGCGATTTAATGAAGATGCTAAAATCATTCTCCTAGAAACGATACTTTCCCTCTCTTTTTTTACTCAACTGCGATCATTCGTCACGCACTTGAAGGTCAACAAATATAATCCGACATAATTGTTGGTTTAGGAAATTATTTGATCGATCGAAACAAAAAAAATTTTAAATTTTTCATCGATAACGATTTTGATACAAAATTAAATTGAAGAATATTGAAGGATTGAATTTGTAGGTTTTTTTTTTGAGGTTAAGGCGAATAAAAAAACATCGATCAACGGGTCGTTTAAATCGAAATGATACTTCAGAATTGTGTGTTTAAAACTGTTCTCAAACTCTCCGAGCATTAAATCAATATCGTGATTTTCTAATGAAGACATTAGCATTCAACTCGTACGGCGTTGACTTCTACGAACGTTTATGACACTCAATGACCCAATACCTTTGCGTGCTTCTTCGTGAACGTTAAAACTTCTACCGAGTAAGACATTACTAGGCACCTCTGGTTTAACTATATTCCGATCGTTGGGAGCTAACGGCCCAGGTGCATCCGTGGCCCCGAGGTACCCGCATTTCATTTCGAGCCAAAGATCGCTTGAGATTTAGACTTCTTTATGCCTCGAATGTGAATTATATCATTTCCTATATCATCGCCTTCTTGATTATCATCACGTATTCATTTCAGTTAAAAAACCATGCAATCCACTTGAATATCGTTTTTGTTGGGTTTTTTTTTTATTTTAATAATTGCCCAATTTTAGCGATACCGTGCTTCGCAAAAGCAGCTGAACATTATAAATCACTCATTAATATCACGTTTATTCATCGTGATCGCGAGAGTTCATTCAACGGTTAGTTTTCTCTTTAAGCCTTATAGGTCTATTGTAGAACGAAGCGAAAGTAGCATGGATTTTGTAGGTGGTGTTTATATATATATAAATATAACGATAGCATGAAGCGAATGTGCTAAATTAGCTTCGGTTTGAGTTTCAATAATCTCATTGTTGAATATTCCGTGTGTTACAGATTCGAGCGAAAACGTAGCGGAACGAACATACGGTGAGTTATCATTTCTATGATTATTCAGTCAAAAAATGCATGGAAAAGTTTAAACATAACTAATTTGAAAAAAAAAATCGCATAAACTATGATTTTGAATTGAAATAATTTTAACTTTCGATGCTCGATGTCGATCTGCAATAACTTCAGTTTTTTTTTTTTTTTTTTATCGAAAAATATAAATTCTCGGAAATGTTTAATGCCAAAACTCGAATGCTGCATAAAATAATTTCATGACATTCCTCGCCGAGCGTTGATTTTAATAACGTTTGCGATTTCTTCAATACAGTCCTCAGCCTGTACTCTGTTACGAAACGTTCTCATATCCTTGAACACGCTGACTCGCTCGGCTACTGCCCGTAGAGAACACGAGACGAAGAGTGTATCGCGGACGTCTCTCGATGGTCTGGTTTGATGCTGACGGCAAAAAGTGTCGGTGTCTCTTTTGTTTCCTCGTCTCCTTATTTACGATCCTTCTATGAAGTTATGTTCACAGCCGAGGGAATCGTGGCAAAACGGCTTTGATCTCAAAAAACACGCTCGTTGTGATTCGTTCCCTCGGAATTGATCTCGGTGCCAAGCAAATTTACGCTTTTTTTCTTCTCTCTTTATTTCCCCCTTCCGTTAAACTCGATTTTTCTCATTACTGTCCACAAAAATATTCGTCGTTCGGATTTAAAAACGCTGCGGGCTGTTTTTTTTTTTTGTTTCGTCATCTTTGTCAAATTTTCGCGATAGCGTATCCTCGGGAGTGCAGAAGCAATTCATCTTCATCGGGGGTCGACGCCAATTATGAGTGCACGACCCGTCGTTGCAAAAAGTCACGTTGCATCCGGCGGTCATGGAATTTCTCTCACTCCTTCTCACTTATTCGTTTTTCCTATTTATTTTTTTCGTCTCTCTCACACATTGTTCGCCGAGTGGCAAAGTCGTAAAATTTTCAACGTTATGCATTATTCGGGGGACTGTGTTTTGTCCCTTGGGATTATGATTACCCGTCGGTGAGACGAAGGTAACCCGCGATGAGAGCGAGCGAGACGCATCAGCCGTGGCTAATATCACGCAATAAGCCGCGCGAGCCGAGAGCGATGTGGTACAGGGGACCACCCTACCCGCTTCCGAGCTCACGGGACCACGCAGGTACACGTTATATAATGCGTTCTACCGAAAACTCGTGCTGATGGCCTAAACGATCATCCTCCGGAAATCCACGAAGAACAACTAGCCGGGTTCCTGTTCGCGCGGGTGATCAAACGAACCGCAAATTTTCAGGCGGAAAGAGCTACTCATGCACTAGAAAAAAAAAAAAAAAAACAGAATTGCAATGGTTCACTCCTAACATGTAAAGTCATAACTATAGTTCACTGCCATATTCACAGATCTTTAAAAAATCGACAGAATAAGCAAAAGTACCAAAAATGAAAGCCAACACGAGTGTAACTATGATGCCACTTCCTAGTGATCGACATGTTGTAAAGAGTTTTGCGGGGACCATTTTTCAAAAGGCCGAAGAGATTCGAATCATTACTGCACGTCTAGGATATTGATAACAAATCGGAATCCCTTGTGTGTAGCCATTCGATTGTTGGTTATTGTCGCTAAAAACAACTCCCAACATGTTCTAAGTTGTTTTCTGCTTGTCACTTCAAAGCGGGTAAAACTATTGAGTTCGAATCATTATTGGTTCATCGAAAACCATTATATGAACCACTATACAAAATAGACGCGACTTGTGTTAAAGTCGATTTGCCATCCCTTTATTGCTGAGATATACATTTACGACGTCTTCGTCTTCCAAATTCTACAAAGCAATCGATCATATCGAGAATACCGTGCGCTCTAAATTTTCACCAGTCATGACTGTCAAATATACATTTTTTTTCTTCCACGGTGGTCTCAATCGACTCACCGCTCAGTTAGGCCGAGTGATTCAAGATTTCGAAGGGGGAACTATACATAAAACACAACACAGTATACGTGAAATGCCCTGAAGTGTAGCCAGGATCAACAGGTCCTCACAGGTTATGAGAGTGTAAAGCGTTTTGAATCCGTCCTCACCCTATCGAGGGGGTGTACGAAATCCTTGCGGGGGTTGAATCCGCGAATCTTGTATCAAGGGGATGCCTAAAACTTCTTTCCTCTCTCGTACTTAACCATTTTCATATATATTCCATCCTTCCCTTTCGTCAGACGCTTTGGTGTCTGCGGGGGGTCGAATTGTGACTCCTACTTTGCCGGGCGAGGGTATGGATCGAATACAAGCGTTGGTTGATGCACGCAGGATGCTTTTCACCCTTCCACCCTCCCACACGGTTTCGTGTATATCAAGCGACACACGGGGGTGGCCGATCCTGGGCCAAGTCCCTCTGACAGCCGATTAGGGACAAGATGGAGAAGGGGGGGAAGCATGTAAGCAGTCGACGGCAGCCCCCAGCGGAAAACTTAAAATAACATCGTTCGATCATCCGGGGTGTCTTCGCGACGACAGCCAATAGCCTACTTTCGTATTCCCTGTGTTGTGTTCCCTTTCCCCCATGGCGCCCTCGATTTAACCTGACGACCGCACGGGCTTCCCTTCACTGTTTCTCCTTTCGACACCCGTTGTAACATCTCAGCGGGTCAAATCATCCCACCAATCTTTTCATTTTTATATACTTCCTTAAAATGACTACAGCGATCGAGAAATTGATATCCCAGGTTCAGATCAAATCCTCGATTAATTAACAAAAGAAAACCATAGACCCTTCAACGAATCTAATTGATGAAAATCATTTGTTTTAAAGGTTTGTTTATACTTTTGTGATTAATAAAAAAGAAACCATGAACACAAAATCAAATCCTTGTGATGCAAAAGGGTCAAATAATGTTTTGGAGTCTAATGTGATCATTTCTTGATAGTGGAATCTTATTCAATCGGTTGGTTATGATTATTTCCATGTAAACGATAACACATTTTGATGATCAAGTTACTAAAAATGGAGCAACGGTTTAGACGAGTACATGCGATACGGACGCGTGCCCTGTGATCTTAGCACTGGGATAAATAGCTGAACATGAGATTTGGCGTGTCGAAGTTGAGCACCTCTTCGATGCTCATTACAGTGTGTCCCGCCCCCGGCGGCGGGTAATCAGGGTGTGGGACGAGGGGGCCCAGGAGGGCGGGGGCGGTAGGTGACCTCGCCCGGGGCCTTTACTCTCCCCTTCCACCGTTTCCCGCTTACCGCTCCTGAAATCCTATCTCTTTCACTCTACTACGGCGTTACTATATTTTTCTCTGACTCCTTGCCTCTTCCCTCTTCTTTATCCTCGTTTTCTTCATCTTCTCTTCTTTCTCAGCTGTTAAACATCCAACTCGCTCACTCGTGGGCAGGGAAACGGCAACTCTTCTTCTCCCTCGCATGACTACCTGCCAAGTGGGTATGGCTCAGGCTCTCTTCGGACGAAGGAAGAGAAGAGTGCCTGCCGCGAGTTCTATCCCTGTTTGCTTCATCTCGCTCACTCACGAATTACGGCCTTGCCGGTCACTTCGCATTCACGACGTATCCCTCACGAAATTAGAGGAAGTGGCGTCCGTTCACACCTGTACAACGCTATCCGATCACCTTCATCATATGGGTACTTTACCATCATTTTATAGTACCTCGAATCGTTTTGTGATTATTGGATCAATTTTAACGCTGTAAGAATATGCGATGGGATACTTTGGATATGGAGATGAAAAAAAAAAGTTTATTATACAACTTAAGTGTCATCAGGATTTACCCATTATATAATGATTATTTTCGAATTTTGCATTAGTAATGAACCGTTTATGTATGAATAGTTTGAATCCATTAGTCATCAGCGCGGTATTGGAGATTGCAATCGTCAGCAAAAATATATATTTTTACTTCTGACGCGGATATTCATATCAAATGTTAATGTTGGGAGTAAGTAATGTAATCGGCAAACTCGTGATCAGCAAGAAAAAACATGATGAGACATAGCCACGAAATGATGAGCAATGAAACATCGTTGTCTGAACGATTATGCGAAAAATTACGATTTTTTGAAGATTTAGATAGTTCTTTTAATGCTTTTACAATGGGATTCAGGAAAACTCGAGGTACCTACCATGTTTAATAAGGGAAAAAAAACACAAATTAGGATCCTCTTTTGCTTATTACAAAAACATCAATTTTTACCAGTTCCTCATTTTTAAACATTCAAAATAGCGCGATTCAGATAATACTCATAGCTGGACACTTGCGGGTCTGTTATAACGAAGCGCAACCCCCATTTGACACTCCACTGACCGTACTGACCTCTACTTTCCCATAAGCCAATCTTGCAGTTTTGAAATGCGGTAGCTATGATTTTTGTTGCATCACGATTCCTGAATGCCCATTTTTTTTCATGAGCTATAAGCAGAATAGATCTTTTTGGTGACTGTGATAGAACAGTGTAAAAAAACTAGAGGCTACGATTAGACCCTCGGCAGGTTTTGAGGTCCCAGTGGGGGTACCGGGGGTACGAATCAAGGGCCCCGCGGGCTCTCTTCGTCCCGGGGAATAATAATGATCAGCCGGGGGGGAGGCATTTTTGAGCAGCAGGAAATGGTGCGGTGGCAGATGGCGATCAGAGTGGAGAAATATAACCGAAGACCCGCTAAGGTAGAAACTCTTCCAACTCTGAAACGTTCGTGGCATTTCGTGGTAGACATGGCATAGATCGCTCACGAGTTAGCCACTTTTTGCTGGTGCTCCTAGATGATTCTAATGCCGCGGTTTCGCTCTCGCCACGAGCTCATTATCTATGCAGACCACTCGTGAGGCTCTTTGACTCATCCGAGCCTAAGTCCAAGAATCGAGATGAAAAAAAAAGGTGGACAGAGGGGATCGACCGATCGTAATAAGAGCCACGATGTGCGTGTGAGAATGAGAAAAATACGAATCCGGGTCAGAATTCGTGGGATAATTTGTTCGGTCTTCGTCCTTGGCATATTTTTAGTCCGGCAATCGTCAAATGGTGGTTCGAATCACAAACACTATCCCACTCCACCAAGTCGCCGGTAATCATGTTTGCATTAAACTTTATTACATTTTATTTTGATTTCAATGACGGATCCGGTTGATTTGTTGTCGTAGCAGCGATTTCTCGTCACAACAGTCATCAAGTGGCCATCGCTGTTTAGTACGCGTATAGCGTGCCCGCGCGACTTCCATTGGCTAGTCTCAAGTGATTCCCGGAAGACGATAACGGTCTTTTTCAATGCTAAAGAAGTTTATCCTTTTGCCTTCAATGTATACAGCGCAGACTAGAACTATCGATAACTTCGATCGCGAGCATCCGCGTCCATTGAGTTTCTACTTTTCTGTTGTTTTCTTTTTTTTTTCGTTTTCTATCTTTAAGGTTTTTCCATTCGCGTCTCTACATTGCTTCCTTTGCTCTTCAAAGAGTCGATTAGATTACCGCATTTTACATCGAAGATCGATACGCGTATATCGCGTGTCCTATGGTGGGAGATTCTCGTCGCATGATCGAGCTAAACGTTTGAGTTGGATGTCGTTCTGCTTCTGCTTCACCGCTACTCGATGCGAGACTCGTATGTTGCACTTGTAGTCGCAGTTTGCTCGCTGCCCGTTACAATTTCTTCTTCTCGTACTCACCGTCTTGCTCATTCTTTCACTTGTCCTGGTGGACGCTTCGGAGAACTCTCGTCTGTCCGGCATCTGAAACACGTCTGATGGGCCTCGGCGTATCTCGTCGTCCAACGGGGAGGAAAAAAACCTTAACGCCAGTGTCGTCCCAGGCGACGTACAGGTATCCACTGCAGAGAAGTTCCTCGAGAGTCCAATGCCCTTCGTGATGTCTTTAAAGATTCTTCACATCATCAGATACGCGATGCTATGACTTTCCAAGTTATGTTGTACGCAATATGAAGACGGCAAGTAGAAAAATAAGCCCCATAGAATATTCCGTACAGATAACTGCGGTGTTAAGCGCACATCACCGTCAGGTGCACAAGCAGCTTTTTTCGAACTCTCGAAGTGGCATAGACGCGCAAAGATCCAGAATCCTTAACGTGAATCTTGAATCTGAAGTGAAGTTTGTTGAATCCGCCGGCTGAATTCATGACTATCCAAATTCCCTTAATTAGGAAATATCCTGCTGAGATTCATATTCATCAAACTCAGTTCGTTTCATGATCGAAAATCACTCGCATCGCTTAGTATTCATTATTAATGCGTCACTAATTGACCGGGTGAGGAGACTGACCTTAGAACAAATTTGGAGGCTACTTTGTCACGTTCTTTCTACATCTGAAACAAGACAGTAGAGGGATCAAGCTTAGCGTAAATTCTCGGGTTCTATGTTTACGCTCGCGAAAATGAGACGGCTTCATCCGTCTTATCCGCACGATCGAAGCCGGTAAATGCGACGGTAGGCCAGCGACTCGGCCGTTAAAGTTGAAAATGTGTCGCGCCGTTTAGTAAAGGGGTGGGGGGGCTCGTTTCTACTACCTGGTACGCAGCTATGTAGGATAGACACGGGTGTCCTGACGGTCTCTTCCGCCCTCCAACGACGTCGACTACGGGAATGGGAGAGGCACCGCTGTAGGGTGGCGGGGGTAATGGTGCCATTCAGTCCTTCGCCCATTAAGGGCCATCCCTACGCGCGCATTCACCGACGGCAAGACTTTACCAAAAAAACGGAAAGAAACGCCGGTTTCATCCTGGTAAAAAAAAAACAGTCTACGCTCTCTATTCTTCTCTCACTCGGTTTCTCGGTTCTTCTTGTTCCACTCTTGTTCTTCCTGGCGCATTCTACGGAGCGGCATCCCATGCCTTCGGTAATAATTTTAGGGTCCTACGCAAATTCGTGGGTCTCGGGACGGACACGACTCACGACGCTGTCCATTTCTCTGAACACTGTATAACTGTAGTATACCTCTCGACTGACGAACGAATCCCAGGTACGCGAGTGTGTTCGGGGGAAATCGAGTTTTTGAGTAATTCCGAGGTTCCTTTCTTCTTCGCTTCGACGCTTCACCTTTTCAATATATATATATTTTTTTTCTTAGTATCATCTTTTTTGAATCATAAGAGATTAGAAAATCATATCGCGTGACTAAAAACCGGTATGAACTTTTTTCCTATGATTATACGAGGTAAATAATCCCTTTTGATTTTAGTCACGCGATATGTTCTGATGTGATTGATGGATTCTTCGGCGATGACACGACGGGGCAATGTTTTTTTTATTCGCATATTTTTGAAAATAAAAAAAAGTAACGAAATTACTATATTATCATTTTTTGTCGTGGCTTCCAATATTATCGTCGTACGTGAGTGTATGATAGAAGATTGGCAAATCGCACGATGTGATAGGAGAGTTTCTTATTTTACATCTTCACTTTCGATCTTATCGTCTCGTATCAGTGAATCTTAAAAGATTATGCAATATGATCATACGATATGATTCCGAGATTCTCACGGCAGATTGCGATTTTTTTTCTGCATAATAGCTTCAGGATATCTCGCAGATTTTTTTTGTGCGTCTCAGACTCAATCATGCGACCCCTCTCACTGTCAAAATCGTATCTTATGAAATCGTGGGAAATGTGAAAGCATTTAATGAACATTGTATCGTCGCGGTATCAAGGATTTCGTGTTTGTTGCATGGAGACAAAAATCTGAAAACAAGTTCCTGCACTCGTTCGTCCATACATCGATAGCTCGTTCCTCCTCGTCTGGGCGTTTAGGAAACTCGCCATCAGACATCGACTGCTGTTGCATCGCGCTGCTGTGTTGCCCATCCGTTAAAGGAATACTGAATCCGGAATCATGAATGAACTATGCGAGAATACGAAAGCCGGAGAGAAGCGACTGTGAAGAGAATCCCGGTCGGTTGTTGCCGCCGCCGCCGCAGTACCATCACAACCCTATTATTTAGCATAGCCACTTTTTCAGCTTCACCCGCCCCACTCGTCCCCACCTCCCAACCTTCCCTCTCGTCCTCATCCGATGGCGGCGTTGTCTTTGTATACGCGCGCCGGATGGACGATGACGATGCAGAGGCGGACCGCGCGGCGTCGGCGACGTTGTGGTTTCTCAGTGCTCTCTTCACGGGTACCATCTAACTCTGTTGCTACTGCTGTTGATACTCTGACTGCTCCAAATAGCCAAGAGTGCTGGTCGCAGCGTCATTGTCGAAACGAGTCTTCACTCGTATCAAAACCTCCTGTTTTAACCCTTTATAAGTCTCCGTCGATAGAATTTCCCATCTACAGCCAATCGACGAATAAATTCTCGGATAACTTTTGGAACAAAAGTATTCTCATTTGTTACATTAATTAATCCGATCATCAGTCTTAATCATCAGATTCCGATCATCGGTAAATAAACGAATTGCCAATAATTATCGCAATTGCTTGTAAGAAAGCAAACTTTGATAACAATTGATTTTTGTTCTATAATTTTCTCGCTTCCTCTTCTCTCAATTAATTTACCTGCTTTAGTTACGTTTACCTGTTCACCTCATACGTAACACCCTCGCCAACACTTTACCGTTCTAATTTCTTTTGCCTGCCCTTCTGCTCGTGAAAAACCTTCTTGCCGAGGCTCGTCGCGCCCTTATTAAATTCTAGTGTGCAAGAAGTACTCTCTACAACGCTCCGCACCATACGAAGCTGCGAATGGCCCTTAATTGATTTCTTGGGCGTGCAGTTTTGCCGCTTCTTCTCTCGGTGAACTTGACGCTTTATACGCTCTCTCCTTCCACCCTTTTTAACCCTTTTGTATTCTCACCTAACACCATCCATTGAGTTATAAGTTATAACGACTCTTCTTTATCCAAGCTCCCTACATAATCCTGCGCTTCGTTGTTCTTTCGTTCGTCACTTATCTGGTCGACAAAAGAAAACGATGAACACGAAAATCGAAAAAAAAAAAAAAAAAAAAAAAAAACACGTAAAAATGCGAAAAGTGGAAAGAAACAAGTGAGAAGATAATTCAACGACATTTTTCAATTATTACATCGAGAGAGAGCATGCTGCGGTTTTGAAGACCTGAGGGGGGAGAGAATAAGGGGGGGGGGGGCGATCGAACCGCAGCTCGAAACTCGATTACCCGAACCAGTGATCCGGCAAACGACTATTAATAATATTTTCGTGTCGGTGATCTGCATTTCGCGTTCGGTCGGCGGTTGGTTCGGAGTTTACAAGCCGATGACCGGAGGAAGGATGCGAGACGAAAGTGCAACAATTTCGTGAGGATGAATCGGAAATACGTGTTGTAACTACAAGTAACACGAGAAGAAATGAAAAGGAACAGTGGCTTCGGGATATGAACTGCCCATGCAGGGCATATAAGTGTACAAGGGATAAAAAAAAATGAAAAGAAAAACAAAATCGAGAGGAGTAGTGGATTTTAATACGGAGATCCGAACGTGCCGAGGAGTCACGGCGCACGTCTCAATAAAACGTAGTAATAACGTAATAGACGATCGAACTCGCGATCTCTCACTCTCGAACGCCCTACCAATCTTTCTTCTTCTTTCGGTTCTTCTTATTCGTATTCTTTAGCCTTCATTCTTTGCCTTCGAAATAACGTTTGCAACGATGGGGGTGTACGTGTTATTTATTGAGGCAGTGATTCTCAAAGAGGAGCAAAGCATAGCGAGCGAACAAACGAGAAGAGGATTACTCGAGGAAGTGTTGGTGTTAAAGACCCATATTGATAAAGCAAATAGGCTGAAGGTCTTGTGATTTTTTTCATCGATGACTAAAGTCGATCCCTAAGTGTGTGCCAAAGGGCGATTAGTTCCGTCGAAAAATATCGGAAATAAAAATTAGAATTGAAAAGAAAAGCAAAAAAAAAAAACAAAAAATCAGTTATAAATCAACTAATCTTTATCGATGAATTATTATTGAATGAAAACATCAATGATGTCAACTCTAGATTTGTAGAGACGCAATTGTAACTCAGAAAACTTCGAGATCGGAGAACTCGTATTCGAACAACAGATACACAAATCAGACTCGTGAAGCCGATCAATTAAACGGCAGGCCGCCGATCCGCTGCTCTCGCACGATCTCTCGCGCGCTCGCATTATAACCGGTAATTATCTGTAATTAAATATTGGTCGAACTGCGGGACTTTTCCCCTCTGGTAACTCGCGGATACCCGGTCAGTGGAACCTCGAACCTTTTATATTGTCAGACCAGTCGACTCTCCTCCACGTCGATCTCTTGTCCTCGACGCGTCCCCTTTGAAACTTCCTCTCTCTCTCTCTCGAATCTTATTCTACAACGCACCCGCTGTATTTCTTTCCATCATTCCGCGCAATTCAAATCATGTAAAAATCGTGAAACGTCGAGGTTCGTTGATCCCAGTCGAAAAAACGTTTCTTTCTTTTACTCCTCAATCCAAACATGTTTGGCAAATTTATTGCAGAAAAGCACATTTTTTTACTTTTTTTTTTTTTTCACTGACAAAAATACGCTTTATTCCCTGACATCCCCGAATTCCCGGCGCCCGAAAAAACGCAATGAATTCTCATGAATCGGAAGTGATAAATATGAATCGAAAGAGGAAGCCAACATACAAATCAATGCCGCTAAAAATAGCCCGGCAGGTCGAAAAAAAAAATCTATAGAGCTGATCGCCGTCCAGCAGTCACGGCTATTTACTACCAAGAATTCATTAAATTTTCGGCGTCGGTTCTCTATCGTCAGTGAGACACGTAATGATAGCGTTGAATGGCGCGCGGTCGAGATTTATGTCCGTTTATATACCCCCGAAAACAAAGAAATAAGGAAGAGGCCGATGTTGCTTATTTTTTCACAGACGTGGGTGGGTTTCTTCATCCCTTGTGATGTCCGCGGGTCTTAGCTTCATCGTATAATTGCTCGATCTAATTCGCTTTCACCACGTTTAAGAAAAATAAAAAAAAAATCTCTAATCTTCTCTCAGTAAAATAAAATTGCATCCAATTAAAACGTGAATCCTTGAACGCCGCGTCTTTATGGCTATGTTGCTTCGTCAAAAAGCGATATTTTCGTAAAAAAACGAAACAAGATTTTCTTAATATTTCTCAAATCTATCAGATTTCAATGGGGCGATTCTCAGGGGTTAAAAATGCTAATGAAGTCATACAAAGGGTCCGTACACGACGCAGTGGAGGTTCGACCTTCGGCTAACACGTACATTAGGTAGGTACTTGGTATAACGTTATGATAGAAGGTACATAAAACGTCGGCTGGGCTCTTGTTGAGTGATCGAGTAGAGGCCAGCCACGTCCTATTTGCGAGACGGACTCCGTTTAAGCATCGCATGTTGTTCGTCGATTAATCAAGTTGTATCATCATTCGCCCGCTTTATACCGAGGCACCGATGCCGACCCCTCCGGCGATTTAATCTAATTTGTATCGTCCTTTGTTAATCGCGCGGCACGGCCCCCATGTTAATTTGTCGAGGCGCGCGGCTGGGGATACATACTTTCGCGGCTTTTGAACACACGCGCGTATGCGTCTTATTATATACCCAACTGTAACGCTTCGATGAAATAAACTACCGTTGAAGTATCTCGCGGTGGAACTTTTGTCTATCGCTCGAGCCTAACAAACATTTTTATCTGTGACTGTAAGATTTGTTGCGATGTGTATTACGTGGTTATATTATTTTTTGTAAGACAACGGAAGGATCATTTGAGGGTTAAGATTCGTTAGTCATGTTAAAGAAAACGACTTGAAAGTCGAAGACTTTTTTTTAGAACAAACAGTATGAAAAATTTGAAGAAAATTGACAAAGTTCCACATTCTTCGGTTACCCTAGACTATGAAAAAAAAAATCATATTCCGCGGCCTTCTTCTTGATGCTTACGGATCATTGATCCAACATCGGCACTGTTCCATCCCCGCCACACAAGTGTCGATACAATTTTTTCAATCTTCCTACATCCATAAAGCAAGTTTCTCCCAGCAACACCGGCGGACACAGTACATAAAGTAAAATTAACGCTGAAGCAAAAGCCCTCGCGTAGAGCAACGAAAGACCCAGCAGCAGCTCGTATGCCCACGCGCAACACTATAGTTACAAGATTCCCCACAGCCTCTTGACTCTTTGCTTTCGTGAATCTCTTCTCGATCGCAAATCGATGCTCGAATCGATATTAAATACATCGTGATCGATAGATCAATAACGCACGCTTGAAAACGCGTGTACTCTCGCTTACTCGGTTCGCTCACCGTGGGGGATAAGAACAGGAGAAAACACCTTATCTCCCTCTCGTATGAGACAAGACGAAGGGTATATACAACAGAAGAGAATCACGAAGAAGCTTTGCGCACCGAGAGATGAGAGTCACATATTAAACAGCATTATTTATAGCCCCCCGCGCAGCCTTTTGATTTGATTTAACAAACAGTATCCGTAACAAATTGATAAGCGTTACCCGCGGTCGGCGAGATCAGAGAGAAATGAGAGCTCGAATGCGTTCTCTTTCTCTCTCTCTTTCTCTTTCGCGAGTTGAAACGAATGAGAACGGCGAATAGAGGTAAAGAGGAAAGAAATATCGAAGTGAACGAATGAACGAGCGAAGCGACGAGAGTCGTACGTCGGTGTGCCAAGAAGAATCTCTGGCAGGTCAGGACTGCGCAAACGTAAAAGGATGACTTAAAGACAGAAGGATCTATTCGATATGGTTTAATGTGCAAACCTATATGAGATACGCGCATATGTTTCTTAACAGTCGATAGAGTTTCGTATACAGTCGAATCCCTCACAGCTTTGCCTTCGATTATCTTACGAAGACAAATGGAGGGGACTATCTGATTCTGCGCGTTACGCAAGGGTTTGAGTTACTTCTTCATAAACGTAACAGACTCTTCGCATAAGTTTTTTACTTGACACATTAAGCTGAGAAAAAGATATACGTCAGAAAAAAAATGGAATTTTTCTTGTCTTCATTGCAAAAGAAAAACGTAGAAAAAAATCCCCTATGTTGATCATTCGTAACGGTGTTCCAATGCAAAGAAAATCTCGAATCCATATGTAACAAATTTCAGTGTAGGGCTTTCCTTTTTTTTTTATAAAAAATGTGAATAAAAAGAGAGACTTTGTGAATATAGTATGTTCAGCTCCCGGGTTTTTATTTAAATTATATAAAAATCGTTACGACTATTCAATTGCGACGGGATTTTTTATAAGATTGCTTTGGTTTCCTGGTAAAAAATCAATTACGTTGTATTTTTGTCTGAAATTGGTAGGCACTCCTCCTTCTCCCCCACCCTGTGAACACGATGTGACAGATTCTACTGTACTAAGTTTGTACATCGAGTTTATATACTGTATGAAACGAATACTCAAGATGATACTTTTGCTCCTGCTGCGGATATATATGCTGTCCGAAGAGAAAGAGAAGTAAACTTCGTGCGAGGGCACCATTAGCATAGTAAGACCCCCCACGGCGATCGCGAAACTCCGCTGGACTCGAGAATGAAAAGAAAGAGACGACGAAGAAGGTAGAGAGAGAAACGATGTAGAGTGAGAGATCGTAAGGTTTGGTTCGCGGTCGAAGAACCGCATGCTACACATTATAGAATATAAGCAGCTCTTGATATATAAACCGAGATTCATTGATTTATGAATCGAACGATTCCTTTTAATTATAATACGATATTTATTCAGATGAGAGGCGTGCGCTGTTGTAAGTCACGCTCTCTTGCTATATGCAAATTTTTTTTGTGGATACGTCGCCTCCCATCGCAACTTTCATCCCCCAACTGATTTCGCTTTCGATTCTCATTGAGATTCGCTTGCAGCTTTCGATCTCTCGAAGACTCTGTGTCTTCGCTTATCGTTCGAACTTCATGATTATTTTATGTACCAAAATTTCCGGGAATATTCGAAAGATATATTATTACGAAATTTATACTCAGCGCGAAAAAATACATCGATAAATTGGGGCGTCGAGGCATTTTTTAAATTGCATCTCAAAAATCGAACGGGCAACCGGAGTTTCTATCATTTTTTTTAATTAAAAATATTCAATGGTATTATAACATTGTTATTTGAATATCACGAACTATAGAACGATAAAAGATGAAAATAAGAATGAAAACAAACATTTTGACGCCAACTTTGATACAAAATATTGAACTACGCGTAAAAATAGGAGAAAATAAAGTTTGGCATGAAACTGAACTTGAATATAGTTTTAGTTCTAATTATGGAAGTTGAGCCCTTCTGATTCTCATCAGTCGATCAATTTTTAATATTTCTGTCTCATTCAAAAAAAAATTTTATTCGTTCATTCCGTGTGTGAAAGGACCGGCGAGTTTGTACGTGGATTAGATCACGTTTTCTCGTGTCGGTGTTGTATATACCGCGAAGCCAATTAAATCCTCGTATACCTTTGATCCATACAGCGAAAGCCCGTTACACAAAAATCCTCTGAATCACGATTGCAAATATCGTGAGTGAAATCAGCATATTCAAAAGTCCAAGGCTGTAATTTACTCATAGGCCGTAAATAGTGCTTCTTGGTACGTAAAATTGAGAAACGCACAGTTCTGTGAAGATTAAGACGAAGAAAGAGATGAGAAAATAAAATAAGAAGAGAAGATGAAGGGGACAAAAGAGAGGAAGAAGACCCGTCGTATCAAACGAGGATACGATGGTGTTCCCACACGTGCAGGACTGGGGGCCTAAGAAGAGAGTGAGAGACAAAGTGTAACACCCGACTATATACGATATAATGAATCGTAGACTCGATATGCGTTATAGTATATAAACCCGAAACGTAGTCTTTTTTTTTCGAACTTTTACGATGTGATCCCGAATCGGTTAAACACGTGTAGATAATTATCTACATGCGGTGCGATACTGTGCATCGCGTCACTATGTTGCATCAATATTCATTAATTCCTGCAACGATAGATGGACTGCGATGGACACTTTTATGATGATTGTTTCGACGATTATTTAAGAATTCCCTACATTTTTGCAAAACTGCATTATGCTACAATATTACGTTCGCACTACGTTTTTCTGTCTCACATCGAATTATCTGCAAATCTTATTTCGTTTCACAAACATTCTCATTTATTTTTAATTGCTATTTGATTTCAATTCGCGCTTTTCAATGGTCAATTTTACGGCGGTTGTCCGACATACGTTTAAAAGTTGATCTTTTTTTTTATCATACAACTGTACAATTACACGAAATGTTCAATCGGCAGCTTAAATTTTATCTCACAAACATTAGTTTTTATTTAATATTTGCTTTTGTTGATTATTTTTGCAACATTTTGCGGTTATGATAGTTGTTCGATGGGGATTTTAAGACTTGAGCAAATCAATGAAGAAATTGCGGGGAAAAACGACGATTTCTGGTTCGATTTATCCCTGTGAGTCCTTCCCTTGAGACCTCCTCATGATTTTCAGTTCATTTTTTAGCTTGTTCCCTCCACTACCCCTCGCTCTCTTGATCGTTGGAGACTCGGTCTCTTTCTTGCCCGCTCGACCGAGATGAGAGCGGCATAAATCAAACGAGAGCCCCCGGCATTCCCTCCGGGATCCAGGATCGATCGGTATTCGTATCTCGATGCGTTTTTGGTGCAGGAAACGTTTTAATCGTACCGCTAAACATTCGTGGCTCTCGGCGAGTTGTTGCATTCTCTGACGAACAATGTAGAGTCTCACGAGAAACGAAACGAAAAAAAAAAAAAAAACCTCGAAAGTTGTTCAGGTTGAAGAAAGTTCCTCATGGGCAACTTTCAACAATGTGAGTTCTGTCAACCTTATCCAAATAAAAAAAAAACGGCCATACTGAATATAGACGAGTCTGTCGCATTCGACTTGATTTCTTTTATCTTTACAGTGATGTTTATTGGTCGTTGCTATCAGAGTTATCAAAAGATATCAAGCATGGCATCATCAGTCGGTTTGGTAACACTTGGTATATCCCGAAATGGAAAAGAACGAAGTAAAAAAAAGGAGAACAGGACACAGACACCCTTAAAAACCGAAAGATGAGTCGCGCTAATGATCTCCCCGAAGGCCCTGAGATCCCGTTCTTCCTTTCTCAATCTTTTCTTTATTTCGTTCCCCTCGAACAGAATCTTTCATTTTATTTTTTGTTGTTGTATCTTTCAACATCCACATGCCGGATCTTCGGCTGGTATCGTTCAATCGCGTGTCACAAATGACCCATTGTACAGTTACGAACTAACACGTGAACCCAGGACCGTTGTCTGTTATTCGCTCATTCGCTCGTTTCACGAAATGAATATCTTTGCTACAAAGTACGGAAGCATTTTTTTTCAAATCTAATTTGCGAATAATTGCGTGCCTCGGAACTTTGCTTGAACGAACTGAAAACTGCGTTGATGTTTATTTAATGTTACGCCGGAAGATGATGAAAACAAGAAGAAAAAAAAAGGAGGTTTTGGATGTTGGAAGAACCGTGGATGTAGAAGATGAAACGAAGAGGAACGGATTGCCGGACTGTTTATGCTATTTCGCTAATTGATTCGCATGGCACGAACCATCCGAGCAATAAAACCAACGGTGTCTCTATAGCTACGCTTGCAAAGTAAATTGCACATATACATATGTATGTATATTCTATGCCCGCCACTGTAGATCGCGATATATTGTCCCCATAAAGTAATACCATCAACACAGAAAACAGCCGCACGAATCCTTCTTGGCTTACAACATTTTCTTCGATGTAATGTTGCGATAACTGCGCATCATTGTTCCAGAAACGGGTTCATAGTTGATACCATCGCGTGTGTTTCGTTTCTTTCAATCAGCTTTTACTGTTTCACTGATCATTTTTGCATATTCAACTTATGGTTTATATTGTTATTTTTTGGTCCCCATTTTGATCTTATTACGTAAGTCGTTTTTGATAAATAATAATCTGTTGTAAATCGATGATCGTTGCACAATTTTCTCGCGTTTATTATGTCTTACGGATGACTATCCACTGAGAAACCTTGAAGACATGAGCAAAAATCATCGATCACTCCTTCCTCTCGATCACACTTCCTTCATTCCAATGATTCTAAGCCAACTGTGTCGTTTGCTCCATGAATTCGGATGTTTTAATTGAAGGATAAACACGTTCTTTGGTCGTCAACAATTGTTTAACTTTCCAATCGTGAAGGACTCGTTAAGAAATCTCTCCGGTTAGAAAATCATCGAGTACAGTGCAAGTGATGAATACTTACAGCACTTTTGGCACCTTGCAAAAGACACTTCTAGAACTGCAAGGTACTTGTTGAAGCTCGTTCGTGCGGCGTACTGCACTCGAGTCGCGTCATTAACGAATGTGGTAGAATAGGTGGATATTTAAGAGTGCGAGAGGGAGAATAGAGGGCCGACTGATTGATATGTTTGCGGGGCGGTTACCGCGCGCCTCCGCATCGCCGCGGCCGTTCAGGTGAGGGTCCACAATCCACTTCTCCTCGATGATTTAAGGGCCATATATTACAAGGGCCCTTGGCATCACCAGCACTTCTTCACTTGTGTTAGTTTGCAAACGCGTGCATGCGATACTGGCATTCATATACAACCATAAGTATTAACCCCGCAGTATGTAGCTGTATTATTGAGACGTCCGGGTGCGAGGATAGAGCATCTCGTACGCATACGAGATTCGTGGCGAGAACCCGAGAAGACAAGGAAGATACAACGAGTGGCGAAGTTGAAGGCGGCAAGCCATATAACCATCTTCTCTGGCAAACTACCGCTTGAAATATTATTCTCATGACCGCGGCGTGACTAACAATGAACCTCGAACTTTCTGTCCCTTTTCTTTCTTTTGCCCCGTGAAGAAGAAGAAGAAGAAGAGTTACAGACTTCGAAGTGACTCGCGTTGCATGCATGCTTACCAAATGAATTGGAAGATTTTTGAAGTGTGAAGTCTGATTACTGAAGTTTAAAAACTGAAATATGTAATGTGAACGCGAGAGTCTGTTGACTTACGTCTGAAGCGTGAAGCGTGATAACTGAAATCTCATAGCCGGAAACCGAAGTTTATGTCTAATGACTGAAGTCTACTAACGGACATCTAATCATAGATTCTGATGACGTTGAAGATATTGATGTATGCCATTTATATGAAATTGTAAACGCTTCAAGATAAACCAAAAACCCTGCAGACGAAATTTAACATAACCTCCATGCAATCCCATTTATGATTCTATCCGTGAAAAAATAAGAATATAAGGCGTCATGGAATCGTTACAACCAAAATAGGCTCTTGTTTGTCAAATATAATGCACGGTAGGCGACCAATTCGTGATTGCCGGGTGATAAACCGTACGGAATGATAGACAGAGGTTGTGCCGGCAGTCCTGCCAATCGACCCGCGATAGATAAAACAGAAAGCGAAAGCTTTGGTTCACCTATGATATGTCGTCCTCATCTAATCCATTTCGATTCCTCCATTCTACCAACGGAAATACAGAACAGCATAGGAATATTGTAAAAGAAAGCGAAATAAGAAACAGATGAAACGAAACGGCAGCTTTGCTTTATTGTTCGCATTTCCCCCGAATGATATGGCCTGTGCTTCGCGCCTCCTTCGTTTCATCTCCGTACCATCTCTTTCCAAAGCTGTTGGAGCTGTTCGAGACAAAGAAGAAGAAAATAAAGGACAAGATATCTCCTACTCGCATCCCTTTCACGCCGAGGAGTTACGAGCAGAGAGAAACTTTTTGCAACCTCCATTACGGGATGACGGGGCAAGCAGCAACACCGTAAGGTCCGCGATCCGGACGGCGTGACTACCGCGTTCCCATGATATCCTTGCGGGTCTCTCGTCATACGGTACCAGAAGGAAGCGCGCTCGCGCCTTCTCCTGCTAGAAGAAGAAGAAGAAGAAGATACTCTTCGCGTCCATGAACGACACGATCTCTTCGGGGTACAGTGTAACCTTGCCGTCCATGGATTATGGGTGTATCCAGTTGATTCCCAGTCGTACCTCACCATTCTCTCTGTCTCCGAAGGAAAAACTCGCGCGTATCTTATCGCTGACGTCGACATGGACGATTCTCCTTACGCGGGTGGTCAATGGCCACTTTGGTCCATATATTTACGACAATCCATACGACCGTACATCTCTTTATGTGTTTCTTTGATTCTGTTTGAATAGAATAAAAAAAAGAATCCCCGTTGCATCGTCCCATGGTGCACTCATGTCTTCTCATATCTCCTCGTACCTCCCCAATGAAATCAACTTTTCGTCCGCATACCCGAAATAAATTTACCGTCATTGATATCTTATACCCGAGTCCCATATTCGATTGTATAAGTAATTGGTCGAGTGTTTCATTGAATTTCTTTTTGAATTTTATTTTGAGCTCTGCCCCTCCTTCGCCTTCCGCCGTTTGCGATTGCGGATTGCCATTGGACATCTCGGGATCGAAACGGCGGATGGGGAACGTCGTGAAGAGAAATTTTGATGATACGGTTTGAAGTTCAATGGACTCCGGATGAATATATTTTTCTTGGAATATTTTATAATCGGTAAATGGTAATTACGAGTACACGGCTGGCTTCGTAGGCTAATGAGAATGTCATAAATCTAGACGTTGATGGTAACACGCTATCGGCTTGGCGAAGCTGTCCGAAGGGACCGCGGTGAAACGACCGAGAACGAGTCCATAGAGTCCATGCCATGGATGGAGAGTCGAAGAGTATAGGGGGAGAGAGATGAGCAATTTTCTTCGCATACGAAACGAAAAAAGGGAGGAGAGGCGGCAAGACAATTACTCGACAACTCAATAATTAACACCTCGACGCGCACGAAGATCGCGTGCATGAACTTTGGCAGGTGTAGAACCCAAACGAGAACACCATACCGTGAAATGCGAGATTGCGAAATTCAATCTTTGGGTATTTCGAATGGGACATTTTTTGTTTTTTATGCTAATTTAATTTTTTTTTTGTTTCTTCCGTAAATCGGTGAATGGAAGATTGAGGAGTAGAATTTCTTTTTTAATACGTGAAACTTTTGGTATCGAGGTGAAAAATCAAATCTTCAGCTAGTTGATGAGTTGAGGAAATTTTCTCGTTGAATCCACCGGGGGTGGGGTTAGGGGTCGGAAGTTTGCACTGTCTTGTTGCCGTTTCGTGGAGCATGCAATGAAATGAGTAGAACAAACAAGAGATAGAGCGAGGGATGGAATAGCGGAGAATGAGTAAAATGGAACGCGACAGAAAGTCACGTGCTCGACCCTGCGGACTGCAAATCCTCTTGTTTCCTTCCCGTCGAAGATTGTGTCTGTTTTCTCTTTTTCCCCGTTCGCAGCCCTTGCCGGATTCGAGAACAGCAAACAAATACGGAATTTGACGTCTGATTGAAGGCGAATCGTTTGTTTGGAGTCGGGACCGAAAGGCCGATAAGTTGAATCCGTTTATTGGGAGTTTGAACGTTTATAGACATTTTTATCAACTGCGGAGAGAAGAATTTCAGACTCCTGAAGTATCATCTTTATAGATGAATTATGCAATTGGTTTGGCCATTTTGGGATAATTTTTTTGCAGGGATGGTAACATATCTCGATGTTTAACAGAAGGCAACTTAATTCGATAAAAAATAACGACGATAATAATTATAATTTGCAACTCTATATATGTCATGTAACTTTTTGCTGGTGAAAAAAAATCGAAAGAAAAATAAATTCAAGCGTGTTTTCGTAGTCGGTCATTTCGAATTCCTTCAAGTAGATTCATTCAACACCGTACGGTGGAGGGTTAGTGGGTAAGGCGTATACTTGTTGGCAATTGGCAAAGGAAAAGAAATTCCACGGTGAGCGGGGCATTCGTGTGTTCTGATAGAAGGGACCTGCCAGCAGCAAAGCGTTTCGGGGTTATTTTCCGTCCGAGCTGGTGCACGCGCCGAGACGTAGAATAATCCAAAGGAAATCGGGTAACTTGGAGGCGGGAAGCGAGAGGAAAGGAAAAACGCGAGCGACGCGAACAAACGGAAATTTTCCCTTTAAAATGCGGAATAGAGGAGAGAGAAAAGGCGAGAGAAAGAGCTGCGCTATGTGGTGCGGTCAATATAGAGGGAGACCGAGGTTCGAGTGCAAAGGGGTGGTTAAAATAGAGAGTGCAGGAAAAGGAAAATGAGAGAAGCAGCCGAAGGGTCAGACTTAAGAGGGAAACACGAGTGGGTGGGAGGTGAAGTTTTTCCATCGAGGAACGGAGGACTCTCTTTCCATTCAACTCGCAAATAGCCCTTTCCTCTTCACTTTAATACTTCCATCGCAACTCCACGGTTTTTCGAACAAATCGACGAGTTAAATTTCGAAGCTCCTCGATTAAGTTTAATATTCAAAACTGAGAATTTGTTCATTATAAAATTTGGTACAATTATTTGAGAATTGTACTATTGAAGTATAAATAAAATTAAAAATATGAAATCCTGCCGAGTCGATATTATTACAAAGAAACCAAAAAAAAATTCATTCTCATTCATCAAAATCATGAAGAATTGGAAAATCTTTAAAAAGTCTCCATTTTCTATTAACATGCATATTATATACTCTCTAACAATTATATTTTACTTATTAAACAGTAAAAAAATTTTTTTTTTTTTCGGTCGAAACTTCGAAAAGAAAAAAAAATTGAAATCTTTGAAAACTCAACCAATTTTCGATAAACCCCTCCGCCTCGATTAATACAAAAAAAAATGTCAACTCTCCCGAGTAAATATGGATTCTTGTATGAAATTTTTCGATATAACTCTGTATTAGTGCAAGAAAGTTCGAACGGAAGTGGGGTGGGATTTGGAGGGCGGAAAAGAATGAAATAAAATAAAGAGTAGAGCCAAAAAGGAAGACAGCGGTCGTTGTTTGCTTGGCCGCTGGGGGTGTGCGGGGCGGCCGATGATGCCAGGAAAGGCGGTAGCCAATTCAATTACACATCGCGAAACGGGCATTGCGGGGGTTGAACCCTGCCAGGGTTGTTGCGGGAATCGAGAGTGTTGTACCGTTTGGTACTGCTGTTGCTGGTGCTGTTCCTACTTCTACATCTCTCTATATATATATTTATATATACTAACCCCGGACCTATCCACAACGTTGCCATCTCAGCCAGTCTCGCGCAGCCGGTCTGCACTTTGTCGACTTGTGTCCCGATGATGCCGACTGGGCGTGTGAGTGGACTTAAAAAGAGTCATTCAACGAAAATACTCGTGTAGCCGTGACAGTAAAAAAAATCGAAGTTAAAGCGAATAAGACGCTGTAATTACAGTTCGTTTACGAACTCAACTTTATGCCGATCATATAATGGTTCCCCCCAATCATTAATAATCCCTTCAACTATTTAAAAATGTATAAACAGGCGTTTCATGTACAGTTTTACATAAAAATTGTACGTAGTTTATGTATAATTTATCGATTCTTTTTTTATACGTGGGGCAGAGACAGCGAAAAGCATTCATCTGAAAAGAAATAACGAAAAGGAACGTCGACGTCGAGGGTTACGGGGGCGTTGGCAACCCCTTTATTAGATTACAAGACCGACTTCGCGGAGCTATGGTCGCTGGCTACTCTACCGGCGAGAGTTCGCACTGCTTCTGCTAATATTACTATACCGAAGCTGCACAAGCACCCTTTTCTCTCTTCTTATAGGCTTATTGTCTCGTTCCCAATGGCCGTACGACGTTCCTGACCCGCGTTGAATACCGCGTTACGCCTATTCCGTTCGAACAACATATCCATTCACGCACTTGTCGCTCCTCGAATAGGATCGTTAAGTGGTTTGTCACCTTCGAATAACAAAACGAGATTCTCCAATTTTCCAATTATTTCCGTAACTGTATCACCAAATGGGTAAAAATATCGAAATTTTATTTTTATGGAAAAATAAAGATCTTCTCGCGTTGCGTGTCAAATTGACTCGTCGAGTCAGAATAAAAATAAAACTTCTTATGTAAAATCGAAAAATAAGATTACTGAGTTTCTTAACACACCTCACGTAACCCCGATTTTACCTCTTTAATGAAAAGTAACTCCAGCTACAAATTAGTCAAATTGACATGTACAGCTTTTTGTTGTTTATTTTTATTTATTTTTCGTTACATAATTACTACACGACGTACCGATACATAGTTGCTCTCGAAGCCGTTCGGGGCGGCGAGGGGGAAGTTTATAAAAATTGGAATATCTCGTTGCGTGTCTCAGGGCACTCACGTGACGACGAGCTATTCGTTAGCGGTAGTCGCTTGGTTGGTGCTCTCGCAATATCTCCCGGTCTCGATAATTATGTACTCGAAGATCGAACGTACGAATGATCTTTACCCGTGCGCGCGCGGGGCCCGGCATCGAGTCCACAGAACGGCACGCATATCCTTCGCGTTCACGCAGCCATCCCCCTCGATTATGCCCTATGCGTTAAAACACGTTTTTCCCCATTCCTTTTATCTGTGTGTTGGCTTCTGCTCATCGCTATATATCGCATATATCGCACGAGTTACCGCTCCGCGGTAATGATCGAGCAGCTGCGCTCTCCGTAGATCACTTGCCCGTTCGATGACTGGGCCCCTTGCTACTCGTGAATCATTCTACCAGTCATTGTAAATTCACCCTATGTACACTTTTTCCAAAGTCTCTAGAAGCCACGATTTAAAAAAAAAACCTACAAATGCTCATCGTTCCGTTAACTCTGGAAGATCAGACATATTTTTCCACCCCTCACTTCGTTGGTATCGCTTAGCAGGGATTGAATTAACTTTTTTTTCCTTATTTTGGAATTGATATGGCAGAAATCAAGTAGTAAGCAATAATAATAAAAATTATGTAGATTAAAAATTGTTCGTAATTCGAAATTTTGGAAATGCGCACATATTTCAGCCACTAATGTGCCTCTCATTAAAGATAGAAAAAAATAGACGGTAAAACATATTTTAAAAAAATTGTATAATGAAACAATATCTTTTCCGAATAACAACGAGATTCATTGATTATTCAATGAAAGGTTTTCCCCAATGACGACAGATGCGTTGATTAATTCGCGTTCCATGAAATATATGTTTGTGGTAATGGCTACGAAAAAAAATATGCGGTTCTCCATATACGTGAAACGGTATAAACAACCGATGGAATTCAACGTCAATTAAAAAGCATTTCCTTCGTCACTTCGTGAGAATAGAGTCCGGCGGGATTTTACAAGGATTTTTTTTCCATTTTTTTTTTTTTTAATCAGTAGATGTTTATTATATGACGAGATAAATAAAAGACAAGGATATGGATGAAATATGTTGACGAAGCGTCGAGGGAACGCGGAAGTTGGCGCGACAGTTCGCAACTACTGTTTCCACGTTGTCATTGTTTGTTATTTTATTGTTACAAATCTTATCGAAGAATTGACCTTCATGCAACGAAAAGCCTTCGGCAGCTTTAACCTCACTAAATTAACGAATATCCGATAAATAACTCTGCCTGTTAACTTTCCTGGGATATTTTTATTAAATTTATTTATTTGTTCAATTAAAAAGAAATCAATTTATCAGCAGAAAAATGTACGATGGAATGTTGCTTGCGCTAACAAATGTTATCCGGTTACTAAACAATGATCTTAATTATAGATCATCAATTCTTCGAAGAGAATCGATACCTGATAAAGATATAGAGATATTGAAAATATGACCGATAAGGTAAAACGGGAATCCTGTGATTGATCACTGATGTTCAATAAAGAAGTAGACATCTATTCATAAGATTTAGATATTGTTACTCGGGATTTTTTAATTGTATGTTATATGTATTTCATACGCCTTGAAATTATTTCATGATTTTCAAACATTTTTATTCAAATAGATTCATTTGCATATTGAATGATTAAAATATATAAAATAAATGAATTGTAATAGTTTATTTCCGAATTCATAACTACTTATGATATTATTAACTTACCTTCTGTTCGTCGCGTTTATTTATTTATTCTGAAATCCTTTTATAAATGGTCTTTATAATTGCAATAAAAGTTGCTTTAATCTTGGAAAAAAAAACTTCGAAACATCAGACAATAAATATTTTAAACTTAAAAAAAAAAAATCGAACTTCTAACAACCGAAATGCTGTAAATTGGATTCTTATTGCCTCTGTATACTGATGTCTGGCGCCATCGTCGACGCTTTTCGTAACTATAGCTACATACCATACGAAAGGTCAGGTCTAAAATCGGAACTCTTTTACTTTCCCCTTCTCAAGAAAAAAAAAATCTTCTAATACCTTCTCCTTCCACCATCTTCATGGCGCGACCCCTTTTTTTCCTTCCTCTTTTCTTCAATTTTCCCGCGTCTCCCCCGTTCGTTGAGCTCCTACTTTCTACAAGGACTTTCTTCAAATTTTTTCTTTTCCGTACGAAGAAATTCGAGCCACAAATTCGGTTGCATTGAGATCAGTGCAGCCGAGAGAGCATTGCCGGGCACCGCGGCTGACATATTGAATCGTCATAAAGCATTCGCGTGCATCAGACCAGACTCATTGTCCTGTCATTCACTCATCATCCCCTACTGCCCGTTTTTTTTTCTTAGCTCATCGCTTTCCAACGCTGTCTTTCGCATTGGGTTCTATATAGAGCGCCGCTGTGGCCCGGCACAGCGGAGTGACCTTGCATTACAAAAAAAATAAATAAACCACCCCTAATTCGAATCGCTCCCCCGCGTCACATAGCTGAGGTTCGTTCTCCTTGGTGGTTTCATTGGATAGCTAAGAAGCAAAATGCCAGAATCATACGGAGCCTTGGATTTGAGATCCGAGATACTTTTATAAGGAAACTATTGCATTCGACGCAACAACGAGGATTAGGGACCTTTTTTCCCCAATCTCTCGATGCTTCGTGCCATATCGTGGTATAATGTTGGTGCAAAGGAAACAAGTCATCACTATTGCAAGTTTTTTTTTTTTTAAATTGAAGTTTACGAAAATATAAATATAGTTAAAGAAAAAAAAGTCTTTTTCTTTTTTCGAAAGATGTCCATCACCAGAATAGTCGGTACACGGAATAGAGTTGCGTGGACGAGACTCATACGTGGCCAAGAGGTAGGAATCGCGGTTGGTGTAGCATTGTAATTAACCCGCGCGCAGGCTGTTTAATTCAAACGGAGATCGCGAAAACCCGATTTACTTTAATTGTTTATTTATCTCAATAATCTCATCATTCTCCGGCGCAAACTCTTCTTCGACTGTCTGCACACATTTTTTTTTATTCGTTATTCGTAAAAAAAAGCGTTGTTAGACATGATTTTTGATGGATGGCCGTAAAAAAAATGATTATAAGAAGATGAAAAGGCAGAGATGTAGGTCGAGAAATTTATTACAGGTACAAAGAAAAAAAAATCCGTTTCCACGATCGGGACAAAATTCGATTCCCATGCCTTCTTCTCTCGCATCTACCTATACAAATTCCCATGTGATCCAGAATAAAAAAAATATATCGCCGAAATCTAAAGAAGCGTTCGAGGATTTGTGTTGAAAAACAGACATTTCACCCGTTTTCACGGGACCCTTCTCTGTTTCGATACTCGATTGAATAGAATACGTTTTTTTTCTTTTTTTTTCAACCCCAGCGGAGCTTAGAAAATTCTTTCGTTCTTTCCCTCTTTCTCTCTAGCGAATCTTTCGATTTACGGAAAAAAAACTCAGTGAATATGCAGGATGCGCTACCCCCTTTTATTATGCGCTTCACGAACAGTACATATGAGGTCGACGGTCTTCCAGAAAAATCACTAAATTTACCTGCATCCGAGCGCCATTTCGTTGTTCCTCTCTGACGCACCCCCCGTACTTCGTTGCCTCACATGCACCGATGGGGTCGAAGCGCTCTCGTAAAAAAACTCTCGCGGCGTCGAATTTCACCCCAAAATAACGCTTTTTCACACAGTTTTTAGGCAGTTTGAGCCAAAAAAGGGGACAGAGTCGCGAGCCGAGTTTAGAATTATCGAAGGCGCGGGAAACCCCAAGACCTAGTGAACTACGGATTTTGTGGATTTTTTTTAGGGCGGCAGACAAAATTTAACGAAAATTCTCATAGCTTCAACTCACCGAGACGCATTCACTCGTTGTATTAGTGTGCGAATATTTTTTTATGTATTTGTCCCTATAGAAAGGATTCTTCAATATTAAATTTGATAGTATAATGGAAGATAAAAAATGCCAAAAGTAAAAAAAAGTTTTAATTTTTTTTTCTGCAATTTAAAAAAAAAAAAAAGGTTCTAAATCAGTAATTTTTATGCATTTTCGAAATGTTGCGATCTCTCGACCGCGTATTGAAAGATAAAATTTAAAAAGATTTGAATTAAAAAATTCGAAAAAGATAAATCTCTATGTGAGATGCAAAGGGAAGATTTCAGTGGAAACCCTAATGAAAAGTGTCGCGAAGAGAGAGGATTGGTCTGACTGGCAGATATCCATCAGGAATACGACCGAATGGAATCGTTCGCGACAAAGGAAGAAAAAAAAAAGTTTCACATGTATGGGCGGGCGGATAACCACTTTTGGGGATTGATTGATATCGTGATCGTGGGGAACGAACTGCGGTCCCGCGTTCTCCCGTTCTCTCTACGCCGTCGAAATTAGCAATTCGATTGAAATTCAAGCCCTCTATAGCGATGATCCCGCGTTGTATAGAAATAGGTGCTCATTCGCCCAATCGTCCGTGGCTGACATCGATTTTTTTTTTTCAATGAACTCGTAACCGAAGATACGCGATTTTGAAGTTCGATAGACATTGAGAAATTTGATTACTTTTATTTCTAGCGATTATTTCATTAATTGAATATAACGCTTTCATTAAATCTTCGTAGACTCATATTCACTGATTAAAGTAAACAACACAATTAGTGACGGCGTCCCAATTACAGACTGGTATTCTACAGCGATCACCAATAGTCGCCTTTGCCTATCATCCAATGACGAAGGAGCTTACTTTTCGTAGCACTTTTGTGTGTCATTATTAATTTTTATAAATTTTATAGTCAGAATACGAGATTTTCCCTCATACCGTAATTAACCTGAATCCGTTCACTGTAATCGTAAACACAAAATTATGCATTACAATAATCTCTCTTATTAATTGTCAAACAAGAACGCGAAGTATCACAGTGAGTTACATATATTTCGCAGTTCTTTTCCGGAAAACGGAAACTCGTTGTCGCCCCATAGTCGAGCGGTTGCCGCCACAGTGGAGAGTAATTGGCGTGACGTCTTGTTACGTCGAGGTGGATAAGGGAGAATAAGTGTAAAAACGAAGAAAAAAAAGCGATGCATAGAACTGAGCTCGCGGTTTCTTCGTGTTTGCCAACCGGCTGACAAACGGCCGAAGCATCAAGTACTCTCGCATGGATTTTCCTACGTATGCTCGCGCACGCAACCACCCAAGCGCTCCCTTCCCTCCTCTGCATATATTCGTAATTAGCGTTTGGGTCTTTCTGTTCTAACGCGAGTGAAAAGATACTTAACCGCTTTCTGTCTCACCCGGTTGTTAATTAAGTATTCGACTCACGTTATTCTTTCGAATGGCTGCCGCTACTGCTGCTGCGTTTGCCCTGTAACGTTGTTTAGACGCTGCATGAGACGCGCGGATATTTTTCCGACCACCTCGGCCGTTGCCCAGCGTACACCGCAATCTTTATATTTTCGAAGCGTACGATCGTCACCAGAATTTTTAAACATCCAAACAAACTTTTTCCTTCGCGAAAGAATTTTTTTTGTTGAACTAAAATCAATTATTATTCCGCATTGTTTAACAAAGCAACAAATTATTTCGTATTCATGTAAGTATCCTTTTTTTATGTTTCGATGAGTAAAATAAATATTTTTTATTTATTACAAAACGTGACATTTGAAATTAGGATATTTATTTGAAAGTATTTTGTATTTTATGATAAAATTATTCAATGTTTACAAATAATTGACATATTTTCAATGCTTCTTTAAAGAAATGAATTTCTATACTATTTACTGTTTTTCTTTTTCTTCAAGAGGCCGTTATGTTATCCGTGATTAGAGCCATTTGTGCGAATTAATTTTTTTAGAATGTTAAAATGATCGAAACAACGTTGGGTACTCGTAACAGCGTCGTGTAAGTACAATTGTTTGTGCATCGGTTGAATTTCGAAATGAGAAATATAATATAATCTACGAGGGCAAACAAAGACTTATTGGGGCCATAGAGTGGCGCACACCCGCGTATGCACTTCACCAGCTATGCACTATACATATGTATACATATATAGTATAGAGCCGCGATAACCGCGATGGGTGCGCCTCGATTTTACATGTTTAAGAGTCAATAAGATTATCCGACGTGTTGAATATGTCGAATAAATCAAACAATCCACCGGAGCGTCCGAGAGAGAGTCGGTAAATTCACTCAAAGTTTATACAATCGATAACAATAATACGATCGATAACCTCGATTTAACCGCTGGTCTTATAACTGATGATCCAATGTTTATGAACAAAAAAAAATGAAAAAAAAAAAGAAATGTTGAGTTGTCATGATATTTTCGGACTTCGCAATACCCTTTATAAATTTGAATGATTCCGTCAAAAGATAAACTACACATTTTTTTTCGAATTTAAATAATGGCATCGAAGTTTTAAAAATAAATGGTCTGTTATACATAATTTTTTGCAGGATGCATCTTACTTTAACGTCCTGTTTTTTAGTTTCTACTGCTCTGAATCTTATCAATTTTTTGATGATTTCTGGGATCTTTAACGCTTTAACAATCACAATATATCGGTAGCGTTTAAAAACACATGAAATTTCGAGGCCGAAAAAATGTTATAAATAAGAAAAAAAAAATTAAAGAAAATCGAACGATAAGGAGGAAAAAAAGAAGTTCCCTCTCCGAAGAAACGATGAAAAAAATATTCCACGGGAGATAAGCTTTATTTGTTTGCGATTGAAAGAAACGGTGGAAAGTTCAAGCAACCCGCCAACTACTTACATGTCTGATTACGTCCATCTTCGTACTATTTCTCTTTCTCCGTTTTTTTTTCTTTACATATATTTATTTATCGCTCTTTCTCTCTCTCTCCCTCTCTCTGGGAACGAAAGATAGAAAACGATGTACGTCAGACGGGATCCCGTCGACAGGAATGGAGATACAAACTCACCTGGCCGGTATCTTTCCCTCGATCGCGCCACGCTCGCGACTCTCAACGGAGCTGCCGAGTTTGAGAAAAAAAAAAAAAAAACCGAGAAAAATGTGACGAGTCCCTTGATCTGGCTGGTTGGGGAGCTATCCCGGTAGACATTCTTTCTGCAAGACCCGCCACTTTTATTTTTACGTAAATCGCATAATTAAATAGCTACCGGCATCGGTAAACAGACATATTTTTCTCCGTGAGAAATTATGAAACTGGAAAAAAATGAATGAGAAAAAAGAAGAAACTTCATTTTATCTCTACATTGAAAGTACAGTGATCGCCGTTTCCGTTAAATTATCCGACTTCGCTTTGCGCGAAACGGCCGATCGATTATTCTCGAGAGTCCTAGACGAGTCGTTCAGACATCCGCAAGTCTTGCAGTAATGGTATCGAGTCTCGAGCGGTTCAGACTTAATAGCGATGATGATACGTTTTTTTTTTTCTCTTTTCCACGCGAGTCGCAACGGTAGCAACGGTGATAAATACGTTGCAGTAACTTTTTGTTTAGTTCTCTGCTGTTCGCAGTAATGCGATGAGTTCGGAGAAATTGATTAAAGCCTTTAAGGTTCTGCCGGACAGTAAATTATCACTGAATTATCCTTCATTTTGGCAATATTTTTCGACAAAATGTTTATTTTTATCCAGAAGGCCTGAAAATAGAATCTTCCGGTCTTCAGAATTCGCACATTTAAAATATTAACAGAACGTTTTAAAAATAAAAAAAATTTCAAAAAAAAAGTAGAGAAGTAGATAATTCAATTTTTATTGTGATAAGCAGAAGAAGATGCATTTCAAATATAAATGTATTTAATATATCCAATGTAAATTCGATATTTTTTCTCCTTAGAAAAAAAACGACGGCAAATAGTTTTTTACATTTCAAAAAAGAAAAAAAAAAACACCCTACTCGGGACATTTAGCTCGTCTGTCTCTCAAGATCTATCTCCTCATATCCTCCGGTATATTAACTCTACGGTCTCGCGTCTACGCCAGAATACTGGTATATCCACAAGTCTCGTACTGTATCTCTCGTTGCTCTGTCCGTCTGTGTGTCTGTCTGTGGACAACACATTCGGAATCGCAAGGTCCGCACACCCGCAATGGCAATGCCGATTGCCCGTATGACTTCGAAACAGGAACAGCTTCAGCTTCTCCGACAGCAACGTCGGTGGAAGAGTGTCTTCTTTCTCCTCTCCTCTGCCTCGATCACAGAGGAGAAAAGACGTCGTTCGCGCGACTACCTCTCGTCCTCGGGTTCTACCAGTTTTTCTCGCGGTTTCGCCGTTCTTCGTTTATTCCAACGTCGACGGCGGCTATACAGCCGCGATCATCGACTGTCCTCCCGTCGATATAATGCATTACGCATGCAACGACTCTCCCGCGGACGCATCGTCGTAGATGCTCTTCGTCTTCTTCTTCTTCTTGTTCTTCTCCGTTCCACTGGCGGCAATCGAATGGGAATTGAACTAACCTGCGCACACGGGAGCATCATCTCTTCGGCATCTCTTCGAGCACGAAGAAGACTCAGAAAGAGCGTCTCTCCACGTGAGCAGCTCATTCTCCTATGTGTATTGAGTCTGTCTCTCCTGTGTGCGTTTTGTTGCGTTGGCACATCCGGTGCGTTGGATCCAAGGTAGACGCACGAATAAACGTAGGGCAGACGGCCGAATGCCATTGAAGTGCATCGATAAACTCACGAGTTTTCTCCTTACTCACACTAATGTAACGAGAATGTTGGCGTTATTGCGCAAAGCCAACGGAGCCAACGCATTGGACGAGAAGGCGACCCAATCGGACTCTACTTATATACCATCGACAAATTCAACCCCCTCTTCTCATACCGATCCATGTCACGCACTCGGGCGCGTTTGTTACAAACGTTAGTCACGATGAGAAATGGTCGTTTACTTTTCAGATTTTTAAGTTCTTTTTTGTCCCCCGTTATTGAGTGTTGATTTTTTTTTTTTTTTTTCTTTCCGGACCGATGGATTTTTCAGTTTGCCGGTTGCGCGAGGGGAAAAAGCGAAGGGAGGCAAAAGGAAATTTGCGATTTTTTTTTCTGTTATGCGAAATCGAGATGCATTTTTTTTTAACTTAATTTATGGGTCTCATCATTGTGAGCAATTCGGAGTTGCATTTTTTTTTTTTTATGCCGTGGGTTTCGACGAGTTTTTTTCTTCTATTATTCAACACTTCGAGGAACTTTTTTTTCTTTTTTATAGATTTTAATTATAATTTTCCATTATGCAAACAATGAGAAATTACGTTGTGAGTTTGAAAATTATGTGAGAAAAAAATATGAAAAAAGAAAATTGTCGAATAACGAAGCAAAGGTTGTGAGAATATCGTACTTACAGATTTTACAATATTTCAAGAAAAAGTTTAAAAGTTACTGAACTTTGTTGAGAAGGTAGACACAGATTAATATGCTTATTTCGGTAAATTGAGACTTATATCTTAACTTTTTTGTTGTTCTTATTATGCGATAAATTAATTAATCCATTGAGAGCGTTGAGAGTTCATCACGTTATAAATGAAAAAAAAAATCTCTGCACCAATAAATAATTCCGTTTCTTGATAAACTCTGACAATTTTCAATGTCTGATGCATCGAAAAGGTACATTTTCTATCTTTAGTTCTCTAATTTCCGTATCTATTTATAATATTATTAATTAATTTATCCTTTCGCTCGATTGCAGAATCGATCTTTCGTCATCTACAAATAACGAATCCTCGTACATGTAATCAATTCCAATCCATTATCAGAATCGCGATAAGTTGTAAGCTGAATTTTCACAAAATTTCTCTCTATTTCACTTCAACCCCTTCAAATCAATTCGTTACGCTAATTACATATCATATCATAAGTCGTTTATTTATTGAAGCTAAAATGAAGTCTATAAATCACAAGCTATAAGGTATCCGAGGTGCAATAAAATTCTTGCCATGTAAACGTGTATAATTGATGCTCCGAGACGCCCGCGCGCGGGAAAACGTTCATCGCGTTGGGAAAGCGCAAGTAGTATAGTATATCTTTCGCTTGCGGTAAGAAATTCCCCTCCCTCGCACCTCGCGGATTAATTAGTCTTCGACGCTGCGGAGCTCTCTCCCTCGACTCGATAGAAAGAGAAAGAGATGAATACGAATGAATAGGCAGAAAGAAAAAAAAATCGTGTATAATTTAATGTAACGCCTCGCACGCCGTTGTATTCCCACGGTCTCGTCTCGCGCTCTCTGCAAACAATTCTACAACTCTATGCACGCTCTCTCGGCGGGGCAAAGATACGTCGGTGAGTTTTAATTCCCTAAGAAATAGAAAAGCGGCCAAGCAAGATAGACTCGGTCGGCAATGCCGTCCATCTGCATGCGTCTGCCTTATGCATATACATGCATTCAATATACATAAAGCAAGTCTCGACGTTGCAATTTTGATCCCCGCCGATCTTTGGGTGTTGTGCGTGTTGCGCCCGAAGTCTCGTGAATTCGAATTATAACAGCAAATACAATCGCGGTATATATTTTTTCATCGCTACTTTATTGCTCGCATTTTGCGCGTATCTCCAGAGACCGCAGAGATAGAAATACATCGAGTATCCCGCGAGCGAATAAGCAAACGTAGCAAATTAATATCATCGTAAAACAATCACCATGACTGATTGCTCGTTAACTTGGTTCTTACGGAACACAAAAGCGGAGAGTAGAAAAAAAAAAGAGCATCGAGTGTTCTGCCAACGTCTAATTTTAATTAGAGAGGTCGGTGTTTGCACATGGGATCCACTCGCGGGAATTTACTCATCAATGCAAATACCTTTCTGCGCGCTTCTTCTTAGTTGGCTGTTCGGAAATACATTACGATGATTGTTACGATTGTTTTACGTTGCGTTTCCTAAGAATTACGCGCGAGGAGTAAATGAGAGAGCCTCAAGAAAAAATCGACAGATAACGCCACTCTTTGCACGATATGCAATTGCATCTATTCTGCATTTATTATTTGTTAAATATATTAAAGAACAGAAAATGAAATTGCGATGAATTATTCAGCCGCAATGCGATGAGAAATTATAATTATGGTTTTTTTTTATATTGTTTGCAACAATGTAAGCGTGTGGAATAATTATAATAAAATCGACATTCGTAGGACGGATAATCAATGCTCCCACGAGGTTGATTAATTCTTTGCATCCTTTGCTTTACTCCCTGCAATTATCGTTATTGCGCGAGTTTACTTTGTAGATGGGAACATTTTTTTTATTAATCTTTCCGCCAACTGAAAAAAATCTTATGATGTTCGACATTAACACGCTGGTAGCTACGCGTCTGCTCATCAAATACTCATTTTCGAATTATTACATTAAGCGTTCACTGCACAATATACCATATTTTACAAGTTATTGAATCGGCTTTTCTATTAAATATAATATTTTGTCGATTTTACTCGAATAAATTTTCAAATTTTTTCATGGATAATGATGCATACGAAACTAAAATTTAAAAAACATAATTTCATCGTGTATTTTCATTCAGTGTAGTTGTAAAAAATGGTACAAAATTTATACATTTTTAAGGCATTTTGATACGGCGAAAACCCTTTTTTAAATCACCGATTCATTATTTTTCTAACTTAAAATTTTTTTCGGTAAAGTGTTTAAATTTTTTTTAACGGTTTTTACGCGGCAAAGTCGAAAACTTTAATCAGGTAATATTTAAAAAATTGAAATCGTAATCGACGAAATCAGTTGGAACGGTTGAGTAGCTTTCACCCCTAACGTCAACAAAAGGGGGTGAAGCATTTTTTCTTGTATGTGTGTGCGTTTCTGAAGAAGTAGATGTACAGAAACGGGACGTGTACGCGCGCGGCTGTCGCACGGAAATGACAAAAAAATGCGTAACGGTAGTGAGCCCTTTGTTGGGCATTGGTTTTCCCCGACGCTCCGGCACAACGTAGTATTGGTTGTGATGCGGTGATACTTGTCTTTTTCATTCTTTTGCCCTCTGTGTTTTTCCAAGCGCAGGCTTGCTGCAATCCAGGATTGCAATCCTAACTTGAATCTCTTTTCACATTTTTTCTGCTTATAAGGTACAATGTTTACCTTTGTAAAAGCAATAAAAAAAATGAATTTGGAATTTACATATCGTTTCGACGAATGTAACTTCTGAAAAACCTTTTCCGATGATAAAAACGATCAAAAACATGTGAAAAAAATGAGAAGAAAAATTTGAAAAAAAGTATAGTCGTATCTATGAAACGGCTAAACACGTTACACAAATTTGTGAATGATTCATCGAGTCATTTACAAGAAACAGCGCTCCACCCCACGAATTAAGGTCCAACGCTGTCCTCTAAAAATTCAAAGCCAATTTTTCGTTTTTCGATCGAATTTAACGATTCGATACTTAAATTGAAGTCTAAAAATACATTTCGTAGGGTGCTTTTCACGATGGAAAAGAATCGCAAACGAAGCTCGCATGTAAAAACTCTTTTTTTCAATTCGAATAACAGTTGCAACTATAATAAATCCCTCATTGCACAAAAATATAATACAATACGTACTTTTCGAATCGTCCGTTGCAATTTTCAACCCGCAGAACATTAATTTCGTGGCGCATATGACCCCCTCGTTCCACGTTGAACCCTCCAAAAAAACTGCATCAATCCTAAAATCTATATCCAAGCTCTTTGGCTATCGCGTAAAACGTCTGTCTCCTAGCGTCGAAAATTTTAAAATGTTTGAGGAAGGGTGGCACGAGGCAAAGAAAGAATGAAAAAAAACCCCTGAGTAAGCGGGAACGATGAATTAAAGAGAGAAGGGCTGAAAGCGAAGGTGCCTGCCGGTGGGTTTTGCGGGGACCGCTTCTCTCCCTCTCGGTACGGATTTTTCTACGGGACGTTACGGGGGTAGCGAGGACGTGTGCTCGGTTCGTGCCCCGTGCGTGCACTCTAAACTCGCTTCGGCGTCCTCACTCTTTCTCTCGAGCGACGCGTAGCAGTAAAACACGAAATAGTCCGACCCCCTAAACGGGACAATGTGTGTTCGTACGAGTTTGAGCGGAGACTGTAAAACGGTCTGTAGAAAAACGGGAGAGAGACAGAGAGAGAACTGAGTTAAAAAAAAAAGAGAAGGAGAATCTCGGTGGCACGCTTGTGTACACGCGGCGGTACAGACGCAGATGCTTGGCTACTCTACCAGCAGAAGCTGTGGCGCACGAACGGACGTAGACATGGCTCATGGAAATGGATGGGTTGTTGCCGGCGACGTGTGTCTGCCATTGTGATTTTAAATTCAGTAAAAAAAAACCTTCGAATCACCATCCCTCCTTCCCCCGCCCCTTCTCTCTCCTTTCTACCCCTTGACTCGGTTAGTCTCGCTTAGGCGGATTTTCTGGTTTGCTGTTTTCCATCCCTTCATTTTCGGCACTCGCGACATGAGTAACGGGACATATGAGACAGAAAAATTCAACGGAATTAGAAAATTACGTATATTAAATCTATTATTTCAATTATTAATAACAATTTGAAATTATAGCTGAACAATCTAAAACTATAGCTGCAAAAATGGCAAAATACGTTTTCCGAGTAACGTATTTTATCTCGCCGATGCAAGAGTCTGCCAGTTCCGATGACCCACATCGATAAATGATAATATAATTTGATACTCGGAATATGTTTTGCTTCTGAGAGCAGAATCAATGAATCATTATTCCGATAAGAGTCACTTGCATGACTTTTACCGAATTATATTAGCTTTTAGAAAAGATATCAAAGATAAAAACGATACGTAAAAGTCATACCGCCATTTACATGCCGAGAAGGTGCCAAAAGGATGTTCAACCCCTGCGAGTTTAAAATATAAAAAATGGCGGATATCCAGTACAGACGCGAGTCTAACATGCAGATTGGTTTACACTCCGGACACCCCTATGCGCGCGTTACGTTTTCAGGATGGAGGAGGTGGATGCTGACAACCCCCGTGTACGTCGATGAGGGGCGGTTCGCGCTTGCGCTACAACCCTTCCTTCCCGTCGTATCCGCGTCTATTCGCGATCCCTCTGCTCCCCTCCCTAACTTGAAAAAAACCTTTTTATTATTCACTTTTTATAGGTCCGCGCATGCCAGGTAGACTGCGACATTACCATAATGGCGGATTTGGAACTGCATACGGAAAAGTAAACTTTTTAGAACGACGATATCCGAATTCACGTTTTATTCGAGTAATTTTGACATTTTAATTTTCTGTTATTAAAAAAAAAAAAAAATATTCGAAGTAAAAACAATTCAATTCCGTTATTGGAATCGATTGATCGAGATAAAGACGCTTTTAGTACCAAAGTAATCCGTGGACGGTCATTCGGGGTCAAAGGAGGCTGCTATCGATTGGCAACGCGACAAAAGCACTAGACCACCACCGAGCGACCAGAACACTCAAAGTATAAGACAGAAAAAAGTATAGGCTCCGAAGTAGTCGCACGTTCTCCGAAAGAAATCAGTACGGAATTTGTCGAATTTGGAACAATTCTTGTTAGTTAACACTCGTATTTCTCCATCAGTAGCTTCTATTAAAGGGAATAAGCCATTTCGCAGGCGAAAAAGCTTTTTACGAATTGGAAAAACTTTGCATTTATTTTTTTCTACAATTTTTATCATAAACAATAATTATTAACAATCTACTGATTTTTTTTTTTTTTTTGAAATTTCAAGTGACATCCGCCTTTTTTAATGCAAATTTGACGAAGTGTCGACAACAGATTTACATTATGATTTCCATTGAAACGTGAGGCAGTACACGTAAACTCGACTACACGATCAATGGTATTGATAATCGATAAGCAAAGTGGGCTATCGCTTTTCATATGTATTATCTTCCGCGCCTCTGTTTACAGATCTCGAAAGAGCCGACATCCGTCCTCGTGCCGTATAAACGTATATATATATCTATATACAATATGCTCAGAATTCCATACTAATATATAATAATACCGTTATTTCGTGTACCACGTTGCGTATGCATGCATGCATCATATCGAATCTCGAGCTAAATAGCTATCAATCAAACGAACGATTGTATACATAAAAAAAAAAACGACGCGGTTGCCGCGCGCAGTCGATCCCTCGTCATAAATTAGAAGCGGCGCGTTATTCACGTTTCTCAAAGGTAGAAAACGATGCAGCTAAACGCTGAAATAAAAATATTTTCATCTTTCTCCTTTAAATTTTGTCGCATACAATTTTATTTAAATTTATTTTAGTTAAAAAATGTGCATCTTAACTTATTGCGAATCGTGATTTTTTGTTTCGAGGCTTCAAAACATGTTCTTTCGATATAAAGTCGAATGCGTTTACATTCAAGAATTTTGTAACTCGTCGACAGAAAAAAAGAAATTCGAGAATTTGTCTTCTACTTTCGATCGAAAGTTTTTCCGCGGGGCTTTTCCCCTTTCACCGTCTTCGTCGCAGGTCGCTCACTCCGTCCTAAACAGGATTCAATTTGGTGACTACCCTTGGGTCCACCTTCAAAGAAGAATCACCATCGACGGCAAACCCACCCCTCGAAGACGACGCTGGTAGCCAGCGACTGCGGACCAGTTCAGGCCTCTACTATTAATCTTATATCGAACATTTTATCCGCACCGTGGGTTCACTCTTTTTTTTTTTTTTTCTTCGTCTTCCTCTCGACTGTCCAACCGACCACCGTACACGACCCTTCCTCGGCCTCCCACCATCCATCGAATCTTTGGCCCGCGAGCAGGAACTTTCAATTTTCTATTTCCTCTTTAAAATCTTCAAACAAACCGAACCGGCATTGAAGATAAGAAAAAAATAGTTTTTACCAATTAGTAATATCATATTTTACTTTAGTCCGATGTTGAAATCAGTTTCTCGTTCAGAATTCGTTAGAAAAACAACGCTAAAATGGAAAAAACTAATGTTTTTGCGCCGGTTAAATTTTTTTTTATACTCTCGTCAATTGCCTAAGATTAATCTAATTAAGGTATACAATATTTCCTAATTGAATCATCGGTAATCATCTTGATTAATTTTTTTAATGAAAAAATCAACTTTTCGCAATCCTTGAATTAAACGAAAATAGATTACTTTTTTAACGTTGACCGAGGTGATCTGCGGAACCGCAGTTTTCGCCAAGCGAAAAGCATCCGCATATAGCAGCGCCCCCTCCGAAGTCGGGCATTGGCCAACTCGAATAAGTAATGTAGAGGTCCATTATGCTGAAACGGTGAAGGGTCTTCGGTCCACGGGTCAGCCAATCCCCCGGGGTGCCGTTAAAGTGAAATACTTCTGAATGCAAGGTGGCTGCCGGACTTGGCATTTTTTTTCTATGTATACCCCACACATATGTGTACGCGTTGGTCGTATGTGTGCGATTGTATATATTCCTATCGTCCTATTCCTTGTAGTTCTCGCATTCGTACTCTTTCTCACTACGTTCCTATACAGTCAACCGGACGGACTCTTCATCAAGTCCCTAAGTCGAGAACCCACCCTAAAGCTTCGCGTGTAGGTAAATCGTTGTTATCTGGACAGTGATAAACCCGTGAATGGAGTTCGCGGGTGGGTGCGACCAACGTTGAGAAAGAAAAAAGAAAAGAACCGGGGGAATGCAAAGAGAGTCGGCACTGCAGTAAAGATTTTTTGGAAAGGATCAACTCCCGTTGACCAAAGGAGATTTAAAAAGAAATTGTTCAGTACAAGTTGTAACTTAATTAAATCACAAATTGGATTTAAAATTCAACCGGAATCGAGAACTTGACTCCGGAGTCTATTGAAATACTAAATCTTTAATTTTTTTTATTCTAAAGAATGATTTTGTTCGTTAAAATTGAATGGAAATCGTTAAAAAAAACCATACGAATTGTTTCAGACACGTGAAAAAGGATTTCAATGGTTTATTGATGAATTTATTTTAATCGCTTTTAATGAATTAAAATTCGATTCTGTTGCCGATAAAGTGAACTTCGGATTCTCTGCATTTTTAATTGATCTTTCCGGAAAATAAAAAAAATGTAATTCCAGTTTGTTCAAAGTAATTCAATTGTCTGCGGCGTTCGGGCGATTCATACACGCATCAAAAGTTCAATACGTCCCTTCTTTGCCTTCCATCGCGTTTCCACTCGTGGAGGACATACAACGGGGGTAGGTTACTCGTCGATGCAGAGAGCTGCGGGCCAAAGCATGCAAACACCACGAGATTAAAGGAACCGCTGGTCCATGGTTAGCGGGGGGATCTTTCGTCTCTATACTCTCGTCCGCAGGACCTCCGGATACGCCCGCGAGGCTTTTGTCGAGAACTCTTCTCGTTCTCCGACTAAACCGTCGACCTTTCTAATATCTCAAAAATGTATTACAACTACGAGATATTTTCCAATTATCAAATCGAGACGTCCTCTAAGACATGACGGAAAAAATGTACCGAAATTTGCGAGAATCTTCAATTGTCTTCAATCGTAATAATGGCAATTTTAGAAATTGTTGTCATTGCTTTTTATTGCTTTCATTTTGCATTATATTATTCTTATTTCAATTATTTCTTGGAGTATAGTTACTTTTGAGGTGAAAAGAGATTTTATGAAAGTTCGTTGATGCTGAGTAGAGAAACTGGAGAAGGCCAGTGGCCATTCGCCGATGATATTGATTAGCCGACGCCCTTAGTTAGCGCCAGCCGCAGCAGCCACACTTTCTTTTTCCCCTCTCCTTCTTTCTTTCTCTCGCACTTTTTTTTCTTCTTCTCTCTTTCTCGCCTCGCCTCGACTCTCGCGGTGTCCCTCTCGCGCGTTTCTTTTCTCGCCGCGAGATCTACCGCACAGCGTACCGGACTTTAGTTACTACTTCCACCCCTGCCTAAGAACACCCTCCATTTCTTTCCCCCGCTTTTGTAATTCGCTCGCTCGTCCTCCGCGATCACGCTTGGAATAAGACGTGCGTAGCAACCCGGGGAATGATGGCAATGGAGGGGATGAAGGGTGGGAGAGGGAGAGCAGAGCTCTCAAGATAAATCATTCATCAAGCAAATAATACAGAGGCTGACTCACATCTCACGAATTCACCCATTCCCTGTTCTTCATAATAACAGGATAAATTATACAGGGTGCTCGCTGTGGTTGCTACAATTCTTGTGCTAAGAACATAAATACCTTGAAGAAGCATACATCATATATGATGTTAAGGAACTGTATTGCAAGATTACGCACATTAATGAAGTTCATTATTAAAAATAATCCGAAAATTATTGATGAATTTCACGTCAGGTCTCATTTTTTTGGTAAAGATACGTCTACGTTAATTCATTCTCGGATTTTTAAAAAACTTAATAATGAGTGGTACAGGTGAATCGTTTTTTTATATAGCTCGCTAATTTCGTAATTTTCGCGTCTTTATCACTAAAAGTGATACATAATGCAAAAATAAATTAAAACAGTTATTTTTTTTTTACTTCCTGTAATATAATATTGGTTCTCAAAAGCATCGTTGATAAAGGGAAAGGATATTGAGTTTGGAGGTTAGGAATTCATGGAAAGGAAAAAACCGGAAATCTTATCAAGTTTCTGATAAATTTTACCGAAACGGAATAATTTTCGTGAATATTTGGGTAGTCTAGTATTGCTTAGCGAGATCTATAAACGGGAGAGCATATCTGAAGCGGCGAGGGTTGCTGCTCGAGGGCGTTCGGCCCCCTCCGTGTAATTAGACACTGCTGCAGTCTGCCTGGAACAACATCGACCCGTGGCATTGTTCCCAGAAATTAAGGGAAACGAGGGAAAAAGGAAAACTCCGAGGGAAAATGCATCTGAGTAGTGTATATGTGTGTTCGTTGCGAAGATCGAGACACGGAGGGATGCAGACACACTCAGGGGTTGTTCCTGCCGTTCATGCCGCTTGCTAATTACGCGCTTGGGCTCAGGACCTATTTACGAGGGGAGAGAAGCCATTTCTGCAAAACCCCTACGCACGCACACACTTATCTCTTCGTTTCTTTTCTGCCATAAGGTCCTATATGCCTGCGCGTTATTACCTCCGACATTCATTTCCAGCATATTTTCATCTCGGCATCGAAAATTGAGCTCGAAATGTCGTAATATGAGGAAAAAAAAATCCGCGATTAGTTCGAAATTGTTAACGCAAAAGGCATTAACAGAAAGACTCGTTGAAGCTAAAAAGAAAATAGAAAATAAAAAAGTGTCTAATTTAAACTGTCTTGGACAAGTTTGGAATGGTTTTACGCGAGATTATCAATAAATCGATGTGAATAAGCGATTTTTTACCCTATCCAATGTTCCGTTCAACTTAATTGAACGAGAATCCACTAACAAACTATACGAACTGTTTCAGACCGGTTCGAAAGTGTTTTAAACGGTCATAAATTGATTTAAACAGTACCGAATTCGTTTTTGATGCAGGTAAAGTGTGGAGAGGCGACAGCGAGGTCGCGTGGCGAACGGAACAGTCTTTCAAGAGGACCTCGCCCCTCAATGTGTCGTGTGCAACGACGACAACGCCACCGACGAGCATCGGTACGACGGTGGCGACAGGTGGCGGGGCTCCGGCGCATCCCCACATGTCGCCATCCATTGCCGCCCCCGTTACCACCCCCGACTACAGAAACGCCGCTACACTGCAAGCAAAACAAGGCATCTCACCAGGTAAGAGACAACTTAAGTTCAAAATCTTAAAAAGCTCACGAAAAATAAACAATTTTTTTTTTATTGACAATAACGCAATGAGGTGTTAAAAAAAATCAATAAGCTTCGAGATCAAGTTGAAGACTCGAAACATCGTCGCGACACTCTAAATTCAACGACCCTTAAAATCGTTTCACACGTACAACGCAGCCCGGCCGAGTCCCCTAGATTTTTCGTCCGTGTGCAAAAACCACCGTGTTAGTCCCCCTCTCGAAAGAACTTCAATCCTCCTCGTCTCAACCGAGGGATGCCCTCGCTGGAAGAAGGTTTTAAAGTGGCTCTTTAAATAATGCAATAAGCCTTATTTCATTTGCCGGACAATGAGGGTTAAGAGTCCGGATGCCTTTTATCGAAATCTCCCTCTTCTCCTCGCGCAACTTTTCTTTCACGGCGCAAAAAAAAGTGCATTCATTTTTTCGTACCAAAGCTCGTAAGCAATGACGGCATATTGAAACTGAAACTGACTTTGAAACTGAAGCGAAATGCTACCGCGACGAAATTGTTGTGCACAATCCGCCTCATCGATTTTGCTACAAACGAACGGAATAAGTATCAATTCTTAAGATAATTCCACGATTACGAAAAAACGGATCAGAAAAAGAATTATTTTCTCCGGTTTTGCGAAAGTCTCCCTTTCCTTTTTGTCTCAGTTCTCACTTATCGATCTCAAGAATTCGGTTAGCATTGAATCTTAGAGACCGTGAGGGGTAGTAGGGCTCGCTGTTCGTTTGCTTAAATAAACATTACTCGGACAATGGGCCAGGAACTGGATGATGGGGTTCTACTGGGACATGGTGAGTAAGAGGGATGAAAAAAAAGACAAAAAAGAAAAGCCTCGCGGTAGCGTTCCATTCGTAACCGTCGCGACTGTTCGTATTTCTTCATCGGAGACGAGGATGAAAATCGCTCGCTAAGGACGAGAAAGAAAGGAAGAACGAGGAGGAAAAGCCGAGCGAGAATGGGGGATGTAGGTGGGGGTGGTCCGAGCTCTCCGAATACGAAGCACTTCGCTTCGGAATGTTTAATGCATCGTTCAACATTTCCATGTCAAACATCGCTTTGACTCGAGAAATTTAAAACCGTTCTCGCTGCCACCCCTTCTCTCGTCTCGCCTCGTCTTCGACCTCTGTGGTTTATATACCCAGCATAGTTTACCCCGTCTACGAACTTATCTCAACGTGGACATTCATATGTATAGTTACCTTGTGCTGTAACCGAAAAAAGAAAAAAAAAACCGCAAGAATATTTCAACGTCAAGTTACTCAATGGGGATGAAACTACCCATCTTTATTAAACGCCGGAAATGAGACGATCGGTAAATGTGTTATTGGAGGATGAGACATGATGATAATTCGAAAAAAAAATTAATTGCAAAACCATCTGACGTGTTGCTTTCAATGATAAAGACGAAAATGTACAATCATTGATATTATTTGAACCATTGCCGGGGGGCAGAAGTTTGAGGCCATTTTTCCGGTGTTTGATCAGTCGTCGCGAATTTTTTTTTATGCTTCTATGTTTATACGTATGTGTAGTATAGGAGCATCGAAAGACTCTCCACTACGGCTTATTTGCCTCGTAAAGCCATCGGGTTCACGAAAAGTAACGGACTATAGTGTGTTTATTCGGTATATCAATAAGGACCGAAGTGGACCCGGAATCCCTCGAGAATCCAGTATCCCGCGTCTCTACAGTATCTTTTGTCTTCTATCGACGTCTGTGCCTAAAAGTAGCCGAAGCGCCAACTGGACAGATAACACGTGTTTTTCGCGCGATGGCGTGAATAAACGACTTTTCAGAAAACTCCACTTGACAGAGGGATACTTGAAATACGAAAATGTTTCAAAGTCCTTCGTCACAAAATTGCTCATTTTTTTGACCATCACAAGGGCTCTCCATATATGTGAAACATGAAAAATCCCAGTCGTGAGACGATTTATCGAGAAATAAATGTCCAGTATACACAGCCTGCATCGGGAAGTCAAGTTCTCGTAGCATTTTTTTCGTACCTCATTCTTTTTTTTTTATGACGAGAAAATGTGTATTATATGTGTCGGGAATATCAAAATGTAGTTCGATTCCGATTTCATCAATAACCAGTATGTCCGAGCGCCGTATGATACAGTGCAGTAGTAGATTTTCTCGTCGGAAAGGGATTTTTTTTTCTTTTGGATATATCATACTATTACATTTTCGTACGAGTGTAGGGAGCGAACGGGGGAATTGAGAATCGGCTAGACGCGCGAAGGGGTGACTTGAAATATTGGCTACATAGATTTCAACTATTATTGCCGAGTGTAAAACACGACGACATTTGGCGCCAAATCGATCGGGACAGCTTGCCCAGCTCCCTTCTTGCTAACCCGTGCCGGGTGGCGGCACCAAAATAAATACCTTCTGCAGTCAACTCTAGTGGACTAGCAGTTTCAATCGCATTTTTTTTTGTATTTTTTTTTTCGTACCGGTAACGTTTTTTTCAAGAATTAACTTTTTTTTTTAATATTCTAATATTCATGAATTTATTTAACAAAGCGTTTTTAACGGTGAGTTAAAAATAGATAAAATGTTAACATGATATTAATTAACTATTACGTTTATGAAAAAAAAAAAAAAAAAAAATTCGCTCAAACTTAGCAATTTTGCCTGATGTCTCCCATTCAAGAAAATTGTCCTTAAATGTGCACATAAAGACGCGGAAAACATGTATTGAATGGTCGTTTGGTAGCGCAGTATGCGTACAGTGATGGAGATGCGATAGGCGAGGCTCTCAATCTCGATATCTCGTGCACCCATCTTTCGCCCGCGTTCCAAATTGAATTCTGATTTACTTCATCGAGAATTGCAGCAACGCCAAAACCAAACTGTATTCTTGCGACTCGTTGACTACATTCCGATACTTTGTGCAACAGACCTTTGTATTGAATCTTTTCTTTGGTTCTTTTTTTTACGCCTCTTCTTCATATCTTCTTCTTCCTCTTCGTGAATTATTATTTCGTATATAAATTCACCGCGTAGTTTTGAAGTGTTTATTGCTGCTGGCAAGCGGCAATCTTGATGCCTATCGTTTGGCAATATTTATCAAATATTTTGATATTTATTGATTTATGTAGAACTGTCGTTAAAATATATATGGACGTCGCGAAATTTCAATTCAAATAACAAATAGCCGGCGAAAGTGGAGGCTAAATGAACCATTGCAAAATAAAAGGACTCCTCACCTCAAAAAACAACTCTCGTCTTCCGTAACCCTTTAACAATTCGGGAATTCTGATTTTTTGTTTCTGAAGTTTGTAACTTCTCCGATATTTACCATATCAACATAGCGCTTTAATAGCAAACTATTGCGTACCTGTTGGCGTTTCGATTTTACTATATTGAAACCGAAAAATTCGGATTTTTGAAAAATACTCATGTGTGAAGTTAAAGAGATACAATAACTTGTTTCGTATTGTAGGTGAAAAAAAAAGCATTCGTCTGTCTTTTTTTGTACAGTAGTCCGTTTTACCGTTGGTCCATTTTTTCCCACTTTCTCTTACTTGGTTTCCTATCGAATTTTATTTTCATTACTATTTAAAAATTTGTTTAGCAGTCTATAACATAAATATAAATAGAGTATAATAATCGGCGGATACGATGCATAACATTAAAAAAAAAAAAAAATAATAAATTTAATTTCCCAAGAAAACTTCTGAAACTTATATGTTTAATCTATACGCGAATGAAAAATCCGCTTCTACCTCGTGCTTAACCTTACTTAATAATAAATAAAATTTGCACGTTTAATCGAATGAAGCCTCTCGTTACCGCGCGAGCGTAGCGTGGTAAAGCGCGAGAGAGGGTTCGAAGAGTATATAGCATTTTTTGAGATCATAATTTTAGATAGTCGGATCCGTGCGCAACCCGTGCGCTGTCTATAAGGCTCTCTTTCGCTCTGCCTCTCCGATGTTGGTTGCCTCGCGCATTGTCCGATGCTCCCGTGAATGCCAGGGTGTAGGCAAATTGAGGTGAGATTGGAGGTCATGATTCTGCCAACCGTTCGGAGCTTTGTCCGCCACATTATCTACCGGGTCTTCCAAAAATAACAACTATCTCCCACAAACAAATGAACCAAAACAAAAACCATCACATTTCGATTAAAATAAAAAAAAAATTACGAGTATCGAAAAAAACTTCTGTACCGATCGAAAAAAAGAATATTTGTTCTTAACCTTTTAGTAACGCAATCGGGTTAAATTTAGAGTTGAAAAAAAAAATTTCATCCGAGTTCTATTAGAATGGATAGAATGTGCGGTTCAAGAGAGCGAAGCTCGTTATCGACACCCGTTGGATGCGAATTCTCTCGCCCTCGCGTAATACCCAAAGCCTCCATCACTTTCCATCTCTTTTCATCTCGTTCGAGTCTTCTCTTCTAACGTGATTATTATAAAGTCAATACGTTGCTATCTCATCAGCCGACTCCGCCCTTTAACAGCCCGGTAATATGCGCCAGCGAAGAAGTCAGTTACGCCGTAGTAGTAGTAGTAGTATCGGTACAGCTCCTCGTATACTCTTTCTTCCTTCTTCCCTCCACTCGCTTTCATCATTTCTCTTCTTAACTTCTTTCCTTTATCCCTACATGCTGCGAAATAACTGGCTGCTTTAGGTCGTTTTATCCGTTGCAACTATAACGCAACAGGGCTACGTATACATCCAGATCTTTGAAAATGATGGTGTGCATTAGTGACGAGTATTGGTGAAGAATATTCTTCGCTCAAGAAGAATGTAATGGCGTTGGTCCGAAGCTCCGTACATGCAGGTTGCAGGTTATTCGTGAACTTGTACACGTCGACGCGTCACGCCGCGTGAAACTCGGCTGCGTGTATCGCACACACTGCCCTACGCCATTGCCGATAAGGTAATAGGATAAAAAAAGGAATTACATGGTTATGAAACGAAGAAAAAAAAAGTAACTAAAAGGCTACGGCACGTCTTCCAGGTATCTGGTGAACTTACGCGCGGTCATAAACAGGCTGTGCGTGGAACGCGTTATTAACGTCACGAGTCTTCGGAACGGGTGGATATCTGCCTCATCTCAATTCCTCTTCCTATATCTGTGTTGGATATTATTTTTTTGCTTTGTTCTAAGGTCGAGATCACCGTTAGTTAGACCATTTCAGTTTCTATTTCAATCTCTTATCTAAGCGTTGTACATATACATCATATCTTCACACCGCCTAAATAAGAAATTTATAAGTATTTGGCATCGAGGCTTTTGCTTTTGATTTTTTTCCCTCATATTTCTGCGTTCCTAGAATACGCGGATTTCGATTAATATTGTATTAAAGTTGAGGAGCAAAAATAATTTTTCCACATAACGAGTATATTAACAGAAATAACATTTTTATTGCATGAATGTGTTGAGTAAAAGTCAGGCTTTCTTTTGGTTTTGCTGGTTCCGCGGAAGTCAACTCTTTTATTTTTCTTTCTCGAGCTCTCATAAACAATCAAGACACGTTGATATCTGCGCAACAGCTTTTTAGCGCTAATAATCTCGCCCATCTCGCGCCCACCTTCATATTTCTCGTCTTCAAGTCGAACGTACGAAGCTCTACTGTAAGTGGGTAGCGCAAACATGTATCCAGAAAACGACAGCCGCAAGTGCGTTCGTTTTCATCCTCCAGGACAAGCTAACACACGGCTGCTATAGTTATGTTGAACTCGACGCTTTACAGTACACAACGGCAATAGTATGCGTGCGCGAGCGTGGTGGTTTCGGAGTCAGAGGTTAAGCGGCGTGATTGAGTCTTGCTTACAAGGAGCCGCCCTTCCCGTCGTTTCTATATACAACCCACTACCATATACCCAACTTTCCTACCACTCTTCGGCTTCTTCCCTTCTTTCGCGGTGGGGAAAGGAAACCGTAATGCAATTTGAGCGATAATACTTGACTTTAAATTGAAAAGATTGCCCGAGGGATGCAAGGGAGCTCACCCCCACTCTTTTCCTCCGCCTCCCCTTCTTCCTCTGTCGCTGTCTCCCTCTCTTGGTTATTCGACCCGCGCAAACGTTCAACCGTGCACGCTTGCTGCTGGCTTCCTCTTCCTTCTTCGACCTGGTCCTTTGGTCCTTTACTTTCCTTCGCTTCTCTTTTTTTCCTATACTCCACCTTCTTCTTTCTCCCCCGGACCCGGTGCTCCTCGCGGTTGCATGGCTCACGCTTTTAAATCGAGATCCACTTAAGTGCTATCAAAGTCCGTGCCTATTCGTTCGCATCCCAACTAGTATGTTGCCGAAGGAGCTTCGAACTCGCGCATATTATGCTCGCTTGTGAACGAGGCAACAGCTCTTTTTTTTTTTTTTTTTTCACTTGAATTCTTCACTTCTATATACACTGCGTCTAGTCTCTTTACTATAGTATAATACACTGGCGTAGGTATTAGTCTGTGCCGGAGGGATCAGTGTTTAATACGGATTAAGCAGAGGTACGTTGAAGCAAATCTTATCTCGAAGGTTACATCGCGCGGGATTCTCTTCACGTCCCCTTACCTTCTACCCTTCTTGTTCCCTCGGTTGATGTTACCCTACCTACCGACTCGACGTACCTGTAGTGAGCTTGTCACGGTAGTCCGCACAAGGTGCAATTAACGTCTCGTGAAACCGTTTATGATGCCGTAAAGACGATCGCGTGCATCGATTAATAGCGTTACACGAGGCTTGTGTAGTATATAAATACCATGCCGTTGCGTTTCTGGCACATCGATTCTAGTTACAAAATTATAATCGCAACGGTGGTATGAGAATATATGTATATTTTATATCATTTACATTCGGTGAACGGGCCTTCGAAAAACAGGGATTAAGAACATATTCGCGAATGAAATAATAATAATTTTAACATTCGGCGGTTTTTCGTAAAGCGGAAGACGTCACTTTGATTCAACTACTACAAGAATCATTATGATTGTAATCAATTTTTTTTGTGTCATTATGTAAAAATATCTCTTGGGTGCTTCTAGGAATAAAAAAAAAATCACGTGATTATATGTGATAATTCGATATATTTGAATATTGCGCATCGTCAAGGATGAATAACCCTAAAAATGACAAATATCAAATAACATCCAAAGCCACAGTGAATAACAGCAATGAGCATTAATGTTAATTTATGTTTATCTTATTTCTATGAATATGTTCAGTAAAAGCTAAATTTTTCCCGGGTCTGCGAATCGTCGAGGTGCGCTGACCAGTGGCCATCTGTCGGGTCGTCGAAGCGATAGAACTGACCTCCACCCTCTTTCGCGCACGAGCTTGGACTCTCCTGGACATCGGCTACCCCCGTTTTCTTCCATCCTCCTCTCATCCCCCTGCTTGCGGGCTTACATTTCCAATCAATAACCGATTGAACGACCCCCTGCCACAGCCACCATCAACCCACCCATTCCTAACTTCTCTTTCTCACTCATTTCCTATCTATACCCAACTTTGCTCTCTTCACCCACCCTCCATCTGCTCAAACGTCTCTACCTATTTCTGAGAGCTAACGGCCAAACAATTCCACGCTCCATGGCCGACTCACATGCAGACACTGCATAGTCGGTTGCCTTCAAATACGTCGTTTACTAAAACACCACACCCCCGCACGCGACAGAAATTCCTTGGGACAGTTGAGGTTCAATAGAATGCATAAAGTTGGGGGAGGGTGGGGGTAAATATTGTCAAACTGCCCCTTGATCAATCGATATCCGAATCCTTATATATAAAAACAAAAGTCCTGACTGACTGACTGACTCGTCAACGCGTAGCCTAAACCCTTGGACCTAAAATTGGACACGAAATTCGCGGAGCATATTCCTTCCATGACGCAAGTATTCACTAAGAAGGGACTTTTCGATAATCGATCTCTAAGAGAGTGAAGAATAAGGTTTCGCAAACTTCAAAGCGAGAGTACAAAACTCCCGAGACGCAATAAAGTGTTACTTCTTGATAAATTTTAGTGAGTTTACTAATGAATAACGGACGATACTGTTTTGTTAAATAAAACAACGCGGAACTTCTAGTTTTGTTTGATTTTATCATTTTTAGAAGTTCATAAGACGCTAAGAAAAAAGAAATTACATATGTATTTTGACCACGAAGGGTGTTCGTAGTTAATGATTTTCCGTGTAAAATTGTCCAATCTGTAACAATTATGCCGCTCAAAATAGGCGGAGATGGTCCTGCCATTTTTTTGTGAGGATCTAAGTTCGAGCCGAACAGGAGAGTGGAGAATGATTTTGGGTGGGTGGAGAAGCGCCATGTCCAGAGTGAGAAAGAGACCAAGAAGATGAACGCAGGGCGCGCAGAAAGGCGAGATGATAAATCAGATAGAGGTGGCGGCAGCTGGTGCTCGGGAAAATTGGCCCCTTGCCATTGTATTATTCTCTCTCCTACACTTTAACATAGGCAACCCGAACAACCAGCGGCGGCGGTATTATTTTGGAAAATCATCTTTCCGACCGTTTTGCCTGCTAATTTCAGCCTTGTTTCCAAATTACTAGCCACTTCCTGCATCACGGGAGGGCCCTGCTGCCGATGGGTGTTACTCGAACCCGGGCCAACGATGGGCATATGGAAGACCGCACCAAAGAATCCACTTCTATCGGCCCTTTGCCTTTAAACCACTCGAACAGTCCGTAAAATGTTCCGACATCATTTGCAAATTAGCCTTTTCGACTCATTTGTTCCACTAAATGTGCCATCTTTGTCGGTCTCGACAATCCATTATTGTTTTCGAATTCCTTTTGCGTGTAGGTAGAATTCATCCTCATCGGAAACGTATCTAACTGTTGCAGTAGTGCATACTAACGTTTTCGATTTTGATAATGAAGCATTTCGGGCCGTTGCGATCATTGATCATTATTTCCAACAGTTACTCCCATTTATGTAATAGTATATTACGTCACGAGGGAGAAAAAACTTTTTCTCACGAGTGTGAGTTTGCAGCACGAGCCGAAGACGAGTGTTACAATCACACGAGCTGAGAAAACTTTTTTCCGCCGAGTATCGTATGCGATTTTATTTCATAAGGTGTGAAAAGAGAGTTTTCCACGCGCAACACGCGCGGAAAACCTCACTTTTTATACCGCAGTGAAGTAAAATTAATTTTTACACTGCATTCATCTACCTGTTGCAAAACTGCATAAATTTCTATATTTGTAAAGCGTCAAAGTTATGTAAATTTTTGGTTTCCGAATTTTATGACTTGTCGGTTTTGCGATTCAGGTGGAGATTTTGTGGAATAATTTGATTTTTCAGATCGAAGGAATGTGATGTCACGTTTCGCGAACGTGGTTACGATTGTAATGAGAGTCTTAGTGTTATTTTGTGTGAGGTCTCGGTCGGCAGGAACATTAGCATGTCAGTGCGAAGATATAGAATGCGGCTGACTCGTGGCTGTAACGCTTCCCCCCATTAGGTCTCTCGTTCTCTTGAACCTCCTCTATCGGCTGTCAGGTATTTTGGGCCTTTTTCGCAGGTAGACGATTCTTCGACTCATTACGCATTTTTGTATTCAAACTACTGCAGCCTGTCGCATTGTTTGAATCTTCATTTTAGACTATTTTTTGCAATTTCAACTCTTTGAAAGGGACTATAAATGAATGAAAATATAGAAAAAAAAATTATAATCGTAGAATTTAGAATAATAAAAAAAAATGCAGGATTAATTGATGGAGCAATGAATAAACAGTAAATCAGATTGTAAATCCAGTGGATAATGAACTTTTCAATGTTAAAAAAAGTCGATTTATCGAATTTCTGTTACGTCGAATATTTGGAAAAATTATCAATTTTTGGAACCGATTCGCTGAGTTTGAAGGGGAATCTTTAAATATTTTAAGTATAACATGATGGAGCGGTACCTACGACCCAGAGAATAATCGAGATCACGACCTCTGACCCTAAAATCGGGATCTATGATGCAGGACACGCGACCCAACGCTCATTATTATACAACGAACAATGACGCGCAGTGTATTGAGCGTCCAGTGCACGCCGAACAAATCCTGCTTGACCCCTGCTTGCCATACTTTTGTGGCGAACAATGAACGCTTGCCTCATGGAAAAATATGTCCTCACCTGAAAAAGAACCAGTTTTCGGCAATTTCGCTTCGCCCATACGTTGATCCCATCTGCATTCTTCATACACGATGTACAATATAGCTACAGTAGCGCTGTTTCTATTGATTCGTGATTCATACGATTTTATCATTTTTCCTCGAACACTTTTTCGTTCGGTGTCAACTTGAATAACAATTCAGTTTGTACTTCATGCCGACATTGTTTTATCAAATGATAGGATCGACAGCTGACAAAATTGGCCAAAACATAACTAAAAACTGCTTAAATGTACATTAAAATACGCAAGACGTTCCCAATTGGCGAAATGATTTCTTTTAATTTGTAGAAATTTACGTAGAGTTTTACGTGAGTAACGGTACCGTTTTCCCACGAAAGAAAACGATGAAACAATATCGTCAAAACTTTTGTGTGCGCGCAGCATCGGATTAAATCAGTGTTGCCTTCAAATTTTCAAACATCCGTAAGTCGTGCAGATCACGTGCCGTGTCGTAGTATCGTCAAGGGATAACAAAAGAAAAATCCTGATTTTTCCCGCCCGCAAATTTGTCGAAGTCAGGACATTAAACTTCGTGTAGAATTGAGCCAATAACTCATTCGGCTTATACGATCTCCAGCGATGCATCGACACACGTTCATAGAGAAGACACGCGTATGCCGCGTTTGTCCTTCGTGGCAGCAGGAAAAATCCACGCTCCACATTTTTCGAGTGGACAACGCGCCGGTGATTTGATGGCGAGCGCAACTTCGCTCGTTTCGGGGGACAGAAGGAAATTGTTCGAAATGTCGGGGGTGAACTAGAAGCATCAGCGGCTTTAGTTCTCTCTATGAGTTACAATAATGGCAACACTGACCATTGGCCATCCCTGAATATATTTCTCTCGCTGCCACCCCTCTCTCTTTGCAACCCACGTCGATGATTCAATCCGACAATGGACCATTCCCACTGGACAATGCTATGGTCAACTGCAGGGAGGTTGAAAAATACCAGGGATTGCCGGCTGACTCCTAACCTAACCTCCCCTCACTTTTCGAATACTAGCGTGGGTGTGCTGGTCCTCAAGATCAACAGCTACAGAAGCAAATTTCGCGTTTGACTTCTCTTGATGCAGAACAATTCAAATTTTTTGCGATTTATTCATATCTACTGAGAAAACTGCGATCTTTTTGTTTTCTTGGTTTCGTTACTTTTAATTGAAACAGTGTTTTTATAAATTTACGTAAAAGCAAACCTGGCAGTGTTCTTTGATACTGATATTTTCATTTTTTGTTCTTTGATACCAGAGAAACTATCGCTTTGAGATTCTTTTACCCATTTTTTCCGATTTTTGAAAACTATTTTTCTTAATAGATGAATTGTTTAAAAAGTTAAGAACTGTCAAATTTTAGGTCCTTGTTAGACAGGAAGTATCACATTTATTTCATTTAAACACATGATTTCTGCAGGTGTTTGACTTACTTTTATTAAAATCGTAATTTCGAAGATTTTCGGTAATGAAACTTTTGTTCATGAAAAAGTACAATGCAATTCGAAGCCTTTAACATTGCCTTGTCTAGAAAAATAATGAACGGAGAAATGTACTTACTACGAGTATTTCGACGTGGGTGAGAGTAAGTGAGAAATTCGATGTCGTAGAAAAAGACAGAAATGGGCGCAGAGATCGAGATGGATGGCTGACGAAAGACAGGCCTGGCATAGGTCCGAACGCCGATGATGATGAGGGTGGTAGAGCGCGTGCGGAGGGTGTAGAGAAAATGGGGGGAAATCCGAACACGGGAGAGCGAGACGAAAGAATGGAAGGTGAGAGAGGGTGAATTGTACAAACAGGGAAACTGGCACAGCCGGCCAGTCTCGATCTCCTTTCGCTACAGTCTGCTCTGATCAAACGCTGCAATCCTGTAACCTACTATGCGCAGAATAATATAATACGTTCCATCCACCTTCCGACAGAACTGTACAAGTCTCTGTCTATCTGAAATAATTATACTAAACGAAAAACTGCGAAAAAGCCATCGTTCATTTTTGTGAAATCCTTAATGTTTAGTAGTTACTATTGTACGTCTTTTAAACGGCTTAATGAATCATTAGGAAATTCAAATTTATTAAGAAATCCAAAACGACCCTTTGGTTTTTTCAATTCACATTTGTTTATGCAATTTTACATAACGTCCGATATTTTAGAGCTGTTTTTTTTTTTATTTATGGCGTTGTTAAGTGATTTTTTGTCATTTTCGATATTTTTTCGTATATATTGTGATTACAATTAAAGAAGTGTATTTTCCATACGCAGTCCAAACGTCCTTTTGATTTTGATCACGTAGTATTTGGGTATTTGAAAAGCTTTTCAGCTATTTATTAACAGTTACAAACAAAAAGAAACAAAATATTTATATTAATAAATTTCCGGAGAAAACTGCACAAGTATTCCTTTACTTTCAATTATAATCCAGAATTAAAATCAAGATGCAGAGGTAAAATGCGCTAACGAAATCATTGCAATATTTGTATGCTGTTTCAAGTCCCAATTATTTTCATAACATTTTTTTTCATTCTGTTTTGTAATCATTTATTACAAAGCGGTTCGATTTTTTTATGTCAAAATGTAGTACACATGCATCGAGATAGTACTATATTTTTCGTTGATATTAATTGGTTCAATTATATTGAAAAAAAAACAATAAACCACCGCGAGGGTAAGCGAAAGCCATTTCCCGGCTATTGTTAATTATCCGTACAATTCCCATTTAGTTAAAATGGCGATGATTACTGAAGCAATTAATAGCTCGATTGGTGGCAATGAGGAGTTATGCTGGATGTAAAACGGCATCAAACTCGATTATTGATGGCAAAGCTGCATGCGGCTGTGAGAACCATATTGGTAACGATTGTCGGGAGTATTATTTCAACTAGTCTCGGTATATCCACGAGCGGTGCGGGCGCACCGATAATTACGGCAATTGATTAATTAAATAAATTAGATAATCTGCGGATCGATCTGAGTGTAAAGTAATAGGGCGACGTGTTGTGTTGTTCAACGGGGCATCCAATTTTCTAGTCAATTGGCCAATCAGCATCCACAATTTATTATCGCTATCGAATAATCGTGCTTAGTCATCGGGGGAAAAAAAAACTAACCGACATTTGAACTTCTCATTTTCTGTCTAAAATAAAAATTAAATAAAACCAAAAAATAAATTCATTGAACAATCTTCAGTTTTTTTTTTTTCGTACTGTTATAAATTTAGGACTTTCCTGTTAATTGTAGAAGCACTCAGAGTCCGTACACCTTATACCTGGTTGCAAAAATATATGACCCCGGGTACGTTTTTACACACTCTTGTGCCTTCGAAGTAAAAAAAAAATTTGGTGAAATTTCTCAGATTTTTTTTCTCATAAGTCTCTTGCCGCGTGTTTACGACTTAACAACTTGTGCGCCCGCCGGGACAGCAGCGCGGCAAAAGGGCCTGTCGTCAACATTCCATGGGGATAATCACGCGCATCCTTGGCGTTTCCGGATTTTTTTTGTTTTTTTCTCGTACCTACACTTTACAAACTTTCTTGGGATGTTATTTGATAATTTTCCTTCCTGGAAAATATTTCGGGGCACAGGTAACATGCCAATAGAAGAAATAACTTGTATAATTAAAAATAAGTCAAAAATATCTAAATACAACTAGATATCGCGTCGCTATTGTCAAAAGGACGTTATCGTTGTTGAAAATTGCTTTCCATACCATCCTAAAGCAGAAGCTGAAAACTGGAACAGGAAAAAAAAATGAAGCTTGAAGGGTCAAGAGGAACGAGTAAAGTTTTACACCCATAGCAAAATGAAAAGGCCACTTCTAGCCGGGCACATCGAGAGTAGCGATGTTTCTATAATTCAACAGAGAACGCCTATATATAGGTATATAGGTGATACGCAAAGGGCTACCTAGGAAAATCGGATCGTAGTATGGGTAAAGCCTATGGGCAAAGGGAGAAAAGCGATCGAGGAAGACGGATAGAGGATGAGAGGGGGTGGATAATGTATGTACCCTCGTGCGCTGGACGTCGAGACGGACGCGGTGGTGGAAACGCGGGGGTGCGCACTGACGGGACTCTACAAGGGAGTGAAGAATCTAAGAGCAGCAGGACAGAAGCAGGAGCCGCAGCCAGCCAGGCCAGCTGAGAAGAGGGGCAGTGCTGACCAACGCGAACGGACAGCTCTTTGCTCGAGCAGTAGACAAGTTGCCCCCGTCTGGCGAACTTGAAGCAATAGACGTAACGCGTTATCGAACTTTTCCGTCTCGTTTATCACTCTCTATCGTTCGTTTAGTTTTACTTGTCTAAATGACTCGTTAGGCAAATTCCAACCATTAACCTCATCGGAAATATCTGTAGAATGTCTACTGGGATAACAGTTTATAATTTTAAGGATAAGTAGTGCGAACTTTAGTGATACAGTGTTAATTAGACAATTGCAAGTGAAAGAGTAAAAACAGCAGCAGGAACGATCGATTGGAATTTTTGGTTTTAGTTTTGTTTTTTTTTTTTCAAAAGAAACAAATAAAGTCTGCAAATGGTTGTAGGCATTTGTCACTTCAGGAGCAAGAAGAAGATGCACGCCGACACGAAATTGCGATTTCGGATACGTAAGTTTTGCATGACTACCGATTTAACCCATTGACAGGTCGTTCGGAATCTTCGGTACTTTGTTACCATAATGTATCTTTTTTTCGACATATTTATAAGAATTCTTTCCCACCGTAATATACCTTTTTTCACACAAAAATGTTTTGTTTGTGTCAATAAAGTAACGCATTTATCAATTATTTAATCAATCTTAACAATTTTTTAATGACGATTTCAGTGAATTCGTCTTATATTAAATATTAAAAAAATTCATTTGAATATGTCTCCCGCAATAATAATTCATACTTTCACCTCATAAATGTATTCTATATTATTCAATTCAACAATAGTAATGAACAATAATAGACGACTTGCGAGGTGTTCGATCATTCATTCACTAAAATGTTTGGCGATATAGAACCAGCATACGTCAAAGTGTCACGTGTTCGACTACCACACCGGATATAATTTTCTCTCAATTGAGGGAGAAAAAAATTTCCTCCCGCATGGCGCAACGTGCTCTTCTCCCAATCGAATTCACATTTCGGTTCCACCGTTTTAACGTTATAACACGTATATATATCTCTACCCAACTTTTAACCGAAATTTAATCGTTCTTGCGTGATCTCTTCCTTCTATTTAATATATATGTATCCCGCCATTATACGCAATGCTAACCCACATCATGGTGGTTGATTCTCTATATTTTCTTAAACCCTCATGCAACACATTACCCTCGTGTCTGAGAGTCTGGCGATCGCAATCGTTCAATTCTCTGCATACTGTTCTTTACTAACGAATTTATTTTAATTTTTTAATTTACGAAAAAAAAATGTATTTCACCGAATTAAATTTTTTTTCACGTTCATCGTTTATACAATTGTCTCCATTGCGGCGTTAATGCAGACGAATGATTGGACGGGCTGAGTATTGCCAATGAGAAAGGGGAGAATTTTGCGCGTGTCGAGCAGACGGTCGCTGTGCAGTCGGGGCGTTTTAAAATGCAAAACCAACCCCTCTTTCTTTGAATCAGATGAACACGCCACGCACGATTGGATTTGCGTTTGGGGTGAGCAATCCAACATCGCTTTTATGTCTGCTTACTTCTCTCCCTCGCAGATCGCCCGTCCGTTGTACTCGATTCACCATTTTTTTTTCGCTAATGAGAATAATTTTGAATGATTTAAATCGAGATAAATTTCGATAGATCTTAATTTTATTTTAGTCAGTTACTCACAACTGATGGTATCTATTGTTTTATTTACTTACAACTGCATCGAATTTCTATCGATACAAGACATACAATAAAAATGTCGATTTCAACAGAGTTATAATACTGCGAAAAACTTTGCCACTCCAATGGTTCCGATAATCTCTTTTGTTCTCATTGTTCTTTCGTCCTAATCTTATAATTCCTGATTAGATCAGACTGACAAAAAAATCCACAAATACCTTTCTCCGTCACACTTAGTCGGGATAATGACGCTAATCTTAGATAAAAATGTTCACAGTATCCGATTCGTTGTTCGGCGAATATGCTAATGAAATTTCATGAATTTTATAAATTCAAAATTATTCGATGTCCGTGAAGCATATTCTATTCGTTTGCACTTGCGGTGTTTCCACGTAGGCTTATAACGATAGTTTAAAAGGATTATCGCCGATGGGTTCGCGTGTCACTTTGGCTCAACGTTATCGATGGATTTACTTTGCCAGCTCGCGTCCGTCGATCTTTCGTGGATTACTCGGATACCGCGAATGCATGACGCTATACAGAGTTGCCGACGCGTTCGGACTTTTCATTTCGCGTAATTCACGCGTTTCAATACGTGCGAATTATTGTAACTCCTGAACCCGAAGCGACCCGAAACGGCTTTACACGGGTGCAATATTTGTGATACGGTTCGAACTTTAATCGATGGCACAACATTATTATAAAATAAAAAATAAACAAATAATAATTCATAATTTTTCTATAATTAGCACGAGAATAATTAAATGCAATGTTATCTTGAAAATAATTAATTAAGCTGTATGGAAAAAAATTTCGATCAGTGACGAAGATTTTAAGTCGATGCTCTTTCGCGCGTGCGAAAGAATTCCCTTATTAAGAATCAATCGGTCGATCTGGCGTTCGGACTTTTCAAACTAAAAACGCGAGTCACAAAGTTTAATTTTGAGTTTAGAAAATTAAAAAAAATTAATACAACGATAATTTCAAATTGCAAAAATTCCCGTATAAAGTAACGACACAATCGGCGCATATCGCGCAACGAGTACTTTTGACCAGTTAACTATCTACGTCCGTCAATAAAAAACATGAACGTATGAAATAGCTTGAAATTCGAAAACTTCGATTGAACTCTGCTTTCGTCTTCGCATATTTCCTCCATACATTCCAACTTCGACATAAGCCACTGTGTACTCTCTATGTGTTGGACCATCCACCCCGACGCATTAATATTCAAGGCGAAACCCCGGAATTTCTTAAAGGGATAGCTTGTGCTTTTGCGTGCGTTTATTATGCAGCTTGTGGCACGTAATGTAGCTCGGTTCCCGGGGCTTGAATATCATGAGATTTTTTAACATTCGATTTTATAACCGCATTTAGACTAATAAATAGCATAGAATAGCATTAAAATGTCTCGTAACATTAAATTTTCATTCGTTTTCATATTTTGCAAAAAAAAAAAAACTTCGATCTTGAAATTCGAGTTTTGAAAGCAAAAGTTGCCGGACGGACAATATGTCTGCTAACAAAAAACGAATCATTTTTGTATTACATCTAACCACCATCTCTATAGCCGAACACAAACCGAGATTATTTTTTTTGGTTCTAACCATTTTTTTCGTTGGTAAAAATTGGTTGAATTTTTAATTTTATTTATTTTTGTATCTCTTACATTCTTACGCTCATTTGTGCGGGAACGCGATCTTGGGAGGGCGGCAGGTCTTATCGAATATCGTTATCGTGAGATCTGGCCGCGTTCCTGGGGCCTCTTTTAACCGCTGCCTGGTCACGATCGCGTGCACGGTGACCCCCACAAGACCCCCCACACACCCTTTCGATACGAAGTCCTCTTGCCTCGACATCGAGGCACAAGCGTTTCATACCTCCGGCAGCGTTGTACCCCTCCTACTTCGATACAGCGCCTTAATTAAGCGTTATGAGTTGGCTAGCCTCGTTAACCGGATCTCTATATTACTTACATTTTAAAAAAAACACCCTTTACCCCTTTCCACGGTTCCATTTTAGATATCTAGTACAAAATTTGAACATTGCAATTAAATTTTTTTGCCTTTTTATCAATTTTTGTCACGACGTTGAAGTCATTCGCATTTCTTCTGATTTCTGAGTCATTCGCGTTTCTTCTAATGGCTAAGTTATGAATTAATTTATCATTTCGCAATTTTACGAGTTTCTGCATTTCCCACAACATACAAAAACTTCAACTTCCTATCTCCGCGTTAAAGGAAATTGACAAAGTTAAATAATTTATTAGCCGACGGAAGTTTTAACGAAGCCCTCCCACAGAGAGCAATTAAATATATCCCGAATCGTTGAATTATATTAAATTACGAAATCAAGAAATTTACAAGTGCACATAGCGTTAATATTTATTAGAAAGCAAGTAGAACGTAAAGAGTACCAAGGAAATGATTATTGTAAAGAATTATTGGCCGGAAGTGGCAAAAAGACGGACAGACAGACGTTTTACTTCTTCCGACGATATTACAAGAGGAAGTATCAGCGAACCAGTGAGCTTTCCGCCCGTTTCCCCCGCCTCTCTGGCAATAGTACATATATATAGTTCACCTTTATCAAGAAAATAATATTTCTCGGCATCTTTCTTCTCCCGTGCGTCAGAAGCAAAATGGCGGCTCGCACCGAACTAATTAATTGCATCCTACTCCCAGGACCGTTGCCAATTCGATTTCGCGCAATTGAGTTGTTCGTCCGACGGCATCAGGCAACGCGCCGTGGTGGGCTCTCTCGCTCTTCCCATCGACACACACGCCTCGCCCAGACTTCGCAAGCAATCGAGACTCTCTCGCCGCTTTCCTTTTTTTTTTCCCCGTTCATTTCTTCGATTCGCTCGCTCGTTTTTCTCTCATTCTCCATCACAATAAGCGTTGCCTCTCGCGCGCGCGAGTGCTGGGGCGGGGGGAGGGAGGGGGGGGAGTTAATATCGATATTTGCACGCTACGATAATTATCGACAGGAGTACCAAACGAGCTTTTCTCCCGAGCAGACTCGAGACTTTCGTAAGCTCGAACATCTTTCACTGTGTGTGATATAGACGTGAAATTAGCAATGTTTTGCGGACTCTTTTATATTGGGGAGGGCATTGCGAAGCTTATTGGGATCTAATATACCGAAGACCGGGGCTATTTGGAACACAAAGTTATTTAAGATTTCAGGCTGTAATTGACAAATGGTATTGATCAGAGGTGTAACCGTTTTTTTAAAGATTGTTAAAAATCATGTCTTGATGAATGCCGAAGAGAAAGTTTGTCTACTCCTAGCATGCGATGTTTTAGCCATGCAAACATTAATTACGAAAAGAAATTTGCAAAAGAAGGTTTCATGATTTTTTTTTAAGCAGATAACGATCATCTGTGATTATGTATCGAAGGACAAATATAAAAAAATTATTTTTCGTCTGAAACAGAAATGAAAAACTGTATTGAAGGAAATTTGATTCATTTTACAAATTAATTTTTGTAATATTGACTGCGGGAATTAAAAAATAGAATTGGCATTGATGTGAAGATTTTATTTATGAACAGACGAACATCGTTTTGAGACTTCTATGAAAGGAAAAATTGTTTGTCACATGACAACGGGGAGAAAACAATTAAATAGTGTAATAGCAAAATGTGTCAGATAGCCCCGGTCTCCCAAATCTACAAACGATTCTCCGCGTCTCAATTTATCGACGTCACACGAATGTGCCAATGACCAAGAGAAAACGAGTCCCGATGCTATTGCTAGTGTTTCCACATCCGCCAAAGCATTCGCAGAAAAGCTCTTTCTATTTTCCTTTGCCATTTGCGACATTAACCAATCGTCTACTGCGGAAAAACTCACCCCCGCGGTTGGCCCGCTGGACGATGGTCCCCCCACATCAACTTACTACCATCCCCATTCTGCAACCCCCTCACCTCCTGCCAGAACCACTCACGTCGGATATAATATATCGTCCGGATTAGTAGAGACCCTTATTGTTTTCCACTCCTCGCGAGTGCCGGCCCCCACTTCTCCGTCTGTTTCTCTGTTCTGTGTTTCTCTTATTTCTGTTTCTCCTTGTTTGGCGCCTCGATGCTTGTCTCTGGCTTCTCGTTTTCTCGCTCTTGCCAGGCCTCTACCTCTGGTGCCGCTCTGATACCCCTCCTCCCCCACCCCCCGGGTACCCGCCGCGTTATAACTTAATTACAAGAAAAGCGGCGAGCGAACGAACGGAGCGGCCCGAGTAAGCAACGAAAGCCCATTCCCTCATTCTTCTTCCTTTCTCCGACCGGTATATATATTAGATTTTCCGTCATTAGAAACTTTTTGCCAGCCCGGGGAATTATCTGTAGCTACAGACGCGCGATAACTGCTAACGGCGTACGAACTCCGAGGGAAAACGCGAAAAATCCAAAGCAATATACCATTTTTCTCTTTTTTTTCACTTACTTAGGTTCGTTTCGAGACGAAGTTTTTCCATTTTTGCTTCAAGAGGCGCCTTTTTGCAACATTTTCTCGTAACTTTCTCTAGTCGATCCAATAAGCAATAACGTATTTGTAACTATTGTTTACATTTGATTAGATAACTTTAAATGTACGAATATTAGGGGAATTCTATTGGGTGTCAAATTTTCATTTCGTCTTCTTAATGAGCCGCTGTGGCTGCTTCTTTTGGTGTGGAGTTCAAAGAGCACCTTTCGTGACTTGAAATTCATCGGTCCGCAGCACATCGAAAAATTGTCAATATTACGATTTTCACCCATTTTTAAAATATATTTATACTTTTTTGCTCTTATGAATTTCTTTTACAATGCTACATGCAAACAATTCTTCGTACAATTTTTTTTTTTTTGTAAATGTAAACATAAATACAAAATATTATATAATAATAATGTACATTATTAATATTATTATACTTTTATTACATACAAAAAAACAATTTGTTGTTATTATTGACATCATAGAAAAAGAAAGTGTGCAGCGTAGAGAAAAAAATCATTTTTTTTTTTTAATGTTTTTGTAATAGGGTTGCATCGTAAAAACATGCGGCTTTCCTAATCTCGATCGAGTGCGATCTATATAACGCTTATAGCTACACTACCACAGTTACGATCAAAGCAGAATGGTTGATGCGACACGAGCCTCGCCATGATATTCACGAAGTTAATTGCCGACAAACCTCTCTAATTACCGCGTAATTATGAGCAGCGGCTCTGTATCACAACGCACACTTCGGCATCGTCGTGGCGTCGACACAGGGAAAAGAGGGGTTCGAATGCGGCTCGACTGTAGAACTCTTGTTTATGGTATGCATCAGGATCTCCCCGGCGTATCAAGTTTAATTGTCAGGACTCTCCCGGGGTTACCGGCATCTCTTTATCTCTCCTTTTTCTCCTCCCACTCCGGTCTCAATCGTCGTTATACTACAAGCTTGAAGCACGTCGGTATCCCCATTGTTCCAATTAACACGAAATATCTGTTATTATTTTTTAATGATAAACACACCCAATCTATTTGCATTTTTCATAAATATTTCATACAACTTGCAGACGTTGTTACGTTGATGCATTTATTCTGCAATACAAACGCGTATCCAACTCACTCTATCGAAGCACTGATATTGTTACGAAGACCGCAGAATTTCATGGACTCGTTGCATCTCTCATTCTTATCTTCTCGGTTGCAAGTTCTAACCATAATTAACAATTACTCTTCAGACGACTGTACGAAGGCGATTTTTTCCATTTATTTATCGACTCGCTGCGCTTTACCCGAAATCGATTGCGCTTCAGTCCACACATCCCTTTGATGTTGAAATCATTTGCGCGATTCGATGATCTATATGATTCATTGCACATTCCTCTACTCATACATCTGTTTTTAATCGTTCCCCACGTCCAGGCAAATCAACATGTTGCATTAAGGTTTAAATTCATTGCGGATCGGTCCACGCGTCCATCTTGAACATTCCGACCAAAATCATTGTGTGCAGCGATGGCGCAGTAGTACAGTAAATGTGTGAATAGTCAAAGTGCAATGTCGAGTAATATCCTGCAGTGAGTTTATCCGAGTGCGTCTGCTGCTTTTACCGTAGCCACGGTATTCGATTACATTTCAAGAGGGAAGAAAAAAAGAGTGTGAGAGAAAAATCGCGCATGAAGGAGAGAGACATAAAGAGTTTCTCTAACGAAACTCGACTCCATTACTTCGCTGCGTGAAGCACTTATGCTTTGCCACCCTCGTCCATTTTACCCCCCCCCCCCCTTTTCCCTCCGCCGCTTCCCTCTTTTCTTTCTCGGCCTTTCGAGATTCACCATCCCAGCGTGCAAAATACTTCGCTCGCATTATACACTTGTCGGTTTCTTCGAACTGCAAGTAGATACTTAAAAAAAAATGGCAAGAAATGTACCATTTTTTAAATAAAATAATTCACGATAAACTAAATGAATTGAAGAAATACCCTAAAAAGAAAAGGAATTAGAGAGGTTAAGGGGGCCATGGGACACCCGTAAATTGCTCGTGTGCCAATAACATGCTATAGCTGAGTTGCCAAAAACTATTCGGCAACACGCGAAACTGTGTTAACCATTGAAAGGTTACAGAAATTCTGAACCGCGAAGTTTACTAAGGTTTTGGCTGCAAATTTACTGGCATTCACAGCACAAATTCAGTCGATTTCACCGTTGCAGACTCTGTAACCCGGCATAAGCATAAAACATCCATAACCCCCACTACGGTTTCAACGGATGCGATATATACCCTTAGCCTTAGCATCCGTGTGGAAACTCGTTTCGCACGTATATTTTATAGTAGCAGTCGCAACGACGATGCCTGCACAGTTTCACGGTGACTTAACGAAGAGAACGAGAGAATCGTGCGTCGGTATATACCGTCCAACGGGCCAAAGACGATAAAGTTCCCCGAGAATGCTTTCCACTCTGGCCGACGCTCTCTGGGCGCGCGGCCTCTCTCGGGTTCTGCGTTCCTGTTCTACGCTGCGAGAGAAGTAATTCAATTCGAAAATTACGTTTCTTGGTAAGTCTCTTCTCTTGGCTGGCGGCGGGAGGGAGAATGCTCGTTGGGCGGTGCGCGAATTCTTAGTGGGGGGATTTCGTAGAATAGAACTCAAATCGGTAAGTTCATTGCCGCGAGTTCATTTATGATGTTGGCGGACTCTTCGCATATACGGTTTGAGTTGAGACCAAATGCAATATACGTACATTAAGTGCCATTGAATAACATAGTGCGCTTGGCGAGGTTAAAATTCGTCACCGAACTCGGACGGAATTTTTTTTTTCTTTCAACGCAAATTGCATAATTTTTCGGCTGAAAGGTACTAAAGAAAGAATAATTAAATATTTTTCGGTATATTAAATTTTGGCAAAATTAGTATTTTCCGGATGCAGCAGAAGTGCTACAATGACAATAAAGATTTAATTTTTAATCCAATGGATATGTAGAAAAAAAAAGCTGGTAATCGTCACTTTTTCATTTAAATTCTCTGTAATTCCATGCTAAATAAAATAGTAACATTTTTCCGATGAGAGGTCTGAGACGTCAGTAGTATACGATATAAACCGGGATGTTTTTTTTATTCGCGCGCAGTAGTCCTCGATGCCAATAAAAGGGCTGAGAGGGCTTCGACCCTTTTCCTTGAACACCACGCGCACGGCACGCGTCCGATTGCCCCCCCAACCCTTCTGCATATAACGTTTCTACATGCTGCTACTGCGATATAATAATAAAATTTTCGTAGTACTTCCATATATGTATCCAGCGCGCACGCGTTCGACAGTCTCATCAATTTCCAATAATTTTTGTCATAGCGCCTAAACGACCATTTTTATTCTCTGTATATCTATATACCCTCTTCCCCCCCCCCCCCCCCTTTCTCGTCAATATTCGCTACGAATTTTTTCGAGACACCCCGGTTCACGCTTTTCGATATGAAACGACAGCAATGAGGGAGAATGTAAACGTAGTTTGCCATCTGCGAAAGGGCGTGATCGCGCCAACGACACGGATGAAACATCCCTTACTCAGCGACATATTAGCGATAGTTGGTCTGTGTCCGTTGTGACGATGTCGGACAGCAATTATTTTGAAATCCATCAGCCTTTTTTTTTTGCTTCTCAACACACGACATATACGAAATGCATGATCGATCGATCGATCACGATATGCCCGTTTCTTTTACACTATATGTTTCCTGCCTGTTTTTTCCTATTGTGCAAAAATTTTACTAATTGGATTAAATGCTTTTTTTTTCTGTACGTGAAAAAAAAATGAACGATGAAAATTACTATCGATTCAGGTAAATCGGTGTTTTCTTTGTGATATATAAAAATGGAATATTTCCACTGCTATATAATGTCAGAAATGAAAATAAGTGACCTCAATCGGCAAGGTTAACTTTCAGAAAAGTAAAAAATATTTTTTAAGTACCCTTTTTTTTTACCCTTTAACCCTTTCATCGTCTTGATGAAGAGACTGTAGCGAAGGACTTTGCAAAACTACAACCTGGTAGATGGAATTCTCTTGCGTGAACAAGGCGATCACTATGGTAACACCAGATGAGGGAGGCGGTGCCGAAGGGGGTGGCGTTACGGGCACAGGCCTTGATTTTGTTCATAACGGCCGCCATTATCAACCCCTCTTCAGTATCCATTCCCTGAATATTGCACAATTCTTTATATTTATGGACTATTCGTCGCTGAATTTTTAAAATACCAACATTAACAACAATCCGATAAATTTTCGTCTCGAAATATATTGTCGATCGATTGGAAAAATTGTTCACGGCGAAAACTAATGCACTTGTTGCAAATATCGTTAGTTTACATTAAAAAAAATTTGTTACAAATCTTAATAAGTTTTAGCTTACGAAATCGATGCCTGCAACGATTTCGAATTGCGAATGCAAGGCGATACAGGCAATTCCGTGCATCTCACTATAGTGAAAAACGAACAGACCATACTATCTTTTTATTAATATTCACGTGTATTTCGTATGGAATGATTCTTCGCTCGTGTGTTTCGTATGGTAAGAAGACGGTTGGGCAGTAAGGGGAGGGGGGTGGCTACGTAGTCGAAACGTGGTTTCCATATGGGTGGTTTTTAAAAATTGATGACCGGCCGCGCACCGTGCCTCTTACCACGCAAACCAGATTCAAAGCCCGCATCTCGTATTCATGGTGAGAGGTATAGAAGAAGACGACCGAAACATGCACGTTGGAATATATACTGGAATCGACCCTCGGCCGATCGAGCCTATATTATTACAATAAGTTACCGTGCGAATGCTTCGATAACTTCCGTTCGGCTTTATATACGAATGAAAAGCCTTTAAAGACGTTTAGTTACTACCCTATTATTAGTTACTAAGATTAATAAGACGGCTAAAAATTTACGCACCTTTACACGAATATACCAACAGTTTACAGTTGAAGTAGTAACGAAATGCGATTTAAAAAAAAATGCATATAGGGGCCTATAGTTTTGTTCCTTTAACGCTATAGAAAAAAATTGATTACGAAAAAACTTCGCGGCTGTTGCAGCTAATGAATACTGCAGCTAATAAATTCGAATTGTCTAAACACCGATTTTTTTTTCGGAGCTGTTTTTTTAACAAAAAAAATCATGTCGATGATTCAATTATCTGAAAAAACGGGTTCTATTATATTTTTCCAAGACTATACGAAGACACGGTTCTACCCGACAGAGAGACTGTCTCAGCTAGTAAAATATTTTATGGATAAAAAAAAAGAAAAAAAAATGTAAGGTTCCAATCGATAGATTATTGCGCTGTAGGAGAATCCTCCAGAGTGTCGTAAAGTGGATATAGCTGAACGTGAAGATGTACAAGCCGTCCTTATCTCCCTGTGTACCTTTTCCTCGCACGGAACCATTTCTTCGCTGCACGAATATCCTTATACGACGTGTTTAATGTCAGCGAGACGAGCGGGAATAAGGTGTACGTACATACGACTTATTCACGTGTCCTGGCGTCGGTTATTTCCGCAAAGCCACAGATATATGCGTTTATGCAGTGGAAAAAAAATGGTATATATACATTGAAGTCGTTTTTCATATTTCACGAGTTTTGTGTCGTGCGACCTCGTCGAACCTTAATTATTGTCTGGCGAATGTTTCAAAGACTATACATATTCTATGTACATACAGGATAGCCGTGGCATAGATCGAACGTAACAAATAAATGATTGACTTTGATATTGGAATACCGAGAAGTTGGTTCTGCTAGAAATTGACGAGACTGATGTAATATACCAGCGATGATGGATATTCGATTGGATTATTCATACTGTTGGGTTTATACGTTACTCACAACGTATCGTCGAGTTTTTTTTTTTTTTTTTCTGACAACCGCGAATCGCGTGACTGCGGTGCAGCACAATGCAGGCGCGCAGGTCTTGTATTCTCTCCTTAGTATTCATAAAGGTCAGTCTGTTGACTGGCACCGCGACTAACGCTCTCGATTCTCAAACAGGGATAGAGTAGAGTTTCGCATGAGTTAAACTTCTCGCGTAACACGATTTAGAACGGCGCTAAGAGTCGATCGGAGCAAAGCTACAGATCGATTCGGGGAAAGCGGAGTATTTGATTTTGCGGCTTAGAAATTTGGATATTATTAAATGTAACTATATTACCATCTTGTCAGACGCATTGTTTCGATCTTCAGAATCTTTGGAAAAATATCCGCATTCGACGGATACAGTATTTATTTTTTTCCAAAGCCGTATAAAGGAGTCTATATGGCGGACGTATTGAAATGTCGGGATCGCCGTCGTGTAGGAGGGCGAAGGTAGGATTATCTGAATACAGTCGTCGTTTCGGGGTGAGTTGCGAGCCCCCAGGGGCCAGTAGGTGGTTCTACCTTACCCCCTATGGTCATACTATCCCTTCCCGGTGACGTATGGTGGTCATCTCTTCGCGGAATCACCATCATCCCCTCTCAACGGTCTGTCCAGCGCCACACTCCTTCTCCACTTTCGCACGCTTTTCCTATCTTCGTTCTTTCTCTCAATCGGTAGAATAGATTATTTGAATATTGATCCTAGAAGTGTGGCTCCATTCGGAGGACACAAAGCTTTTGGGGTGACATCGACCCTTTTTTTCTTCGGAATACTTGATTGAAACTGTAGGAAATAAAACTGCGCGATAGATTCTACGAAATAAAGGCCATGTGTCCCCATTGATTGGATGCACTTTAGCATAATTCCCATCGAGGGTTTACGTCGATAAGTATCTCGTTTTGTCGAGAAAAAATATTCACCCTCCTGCGCATTCCACATTCGTTTCTTCTCGCTGTCTCACGCTGGGCGCTAATTTTTCGCGTGATATTCAATTGTCCGGATGTAAAAAATATTCGATACATATTCTTTGCGTAAAAATTAAGTGAAGCGTAGATTACTTGGATTTACTTTTTTTTATTGTGAGGTCAGGAAAAAAGTGTTAGTAAACATTATTGAGGATTATCTCTATCGATTGATTATTAATATAATTTTTTTTTGTTACAGCGAGCGATGCACTCGGAAGGATCGACACGGAGCCGGCGTCTCCAGAATCTATGCAAGGTGAGTGCATTTTTTTGAATTACAAAAAAACCTCTAAGAAATAATTAATCCGAAATCGGATACCAAGTCTGATGAATGTTTAGTTTTTGGCCGGTAATTTTTGTAATATTAATCGAATCTTTGCGATTCATCGATAAACATGTTGTTCACATTCTGCCGTATCGACTTTACAATTGAAAAGCTAAAAAATATTTATTTCCGACGAAGTAATAGCTTAATGAAGATAAGGGTGCAAAATCTTCATATTTTTTTCTGGAATTAATAAACGTCTCTTAACAAAACTCAATCAAATTATCAGCTAAATTGCCATATACGGGGGTAACAAAAATAATTTTCAAGGTCGAAAAAATGAAAAATATGAGGATATTAAAAAAATGCTCTTCCTATACTTCAGTCGGCACATAAGTATATAAATTTACCGCGAATTCCTGCGGCAACTGTGTTGACGATTTACAGCTCTGCCCTCACCCTCCCTCTCGTCCTGTTCGTTCTTTTTATCGCTTCGCTAATTTTTTTCTTCCACGTAAACTATGTCATAAAGCCAATTACACTGTTGCGCCTCGCTATACGGCACGCGGGTTTGTCATTTGCTCCCGAACGAGATTGGGAGGGATATACGAAGCGAAATGCAGCCTCGAAAAAAAAAAAAAAAAAAAAAACGACATTTTGCAAAGACCGTTCGAGATTTTCGAGGTGTACAGAAACCGTTGAAATTTGCACTCAACCCCCGGCAAAGGTCGTATTTGTACTATTATTAGTTATACGTAGGATTATACTTGGTTCGTAGTAACCCGACGTAAATTCACCTATCAGGGCGAACGAAAGCTCGTAAACGGGACGTATATCCAGGGTGACTTTGCCCCCCGGAGACGCGGCAACGATAATTCGCAGCAATTTTAAACAAAACGCTGACAAAAAAAAACGCCTTTAGGCTTTCGCTGGATTCGATGGAACTGCACAACTTAGATATTTTTTCTTCGAGTTTCGCGTTCCTTGACGCCATTTTTATTACGATTTCGACTTCATGACAAATTAAAAAACAACGATTCGTGTAGATTGTTTCAATTAAAATAAATTGTTTAACGATTTATTATATTTGTAAGAAAATATTATGAAAGTGAACATTTTTTTAGAAAGCGAAATATTGAATTTCAAAGCTCAAAAGTTGAAACGCATAATGTTCAAAGGGCGAACGCTTCTCTTTCAATAAAAAAAAATACTCCAAGATTTACTAATTATGTAAAGAAATGTCATCAAAATATGATGCTTCAGACAAGGCGAATCGAATCTCATCAATGTTCCGAAGTTTTTATCGGAGTTTCCGAAGAATTTTTGCTGATTTTAACGTTTTTAAACTCATCCGCGGACGATGTGCCCCTGTTTTGTGTCATTTTTTTTACGAGGGTTCCAATAGAGACGTACGTGTCTTACCGCTGTCTATAGATCGAGAGAAAGGATCGAGAGGACGTCTCGGACGTCACCGAACTTGACATCCTACCAGATCTTGCTGCACAGACGACTTTTGTTATAACGATTACCTCGATGTATCGTCAATTTCATACTTTGTCGTTTGATTTCGAGAGTCCGTCATTGTTAAAATATTCGTCTAATCCGCGAAAACTTCGCCTCGCACTCTGTTCACATTCTGGTGTATCGATCTCATTACGAAGAGCGTTGAAAATATTAATTCTGCGCACTACAACATATACGAAGGTTACAAAAATATAATTCCATACTTTTCGGAATCGAATATTCGGAATATTCGGAATTCGGAATATAAAAAAATATATAATTTCTTTTTTAAGCTTATTTCGTTTTTTATCGGCGTTCGATCAGCATCATTGAAACTCGCAAAAACGTCAAGCAACGACGGTTCACGCAACGCAAAACTACTTTACCGACATAAATTGTTTCGTCCCCCTCGTTACCGTTCGCGAGGACCGTCTCATTTTCTTCCTCCTCCTCGCCCTTTGCCTACACATTCGCGAAGTAAAAAAGAAAACGGAAGAAAAAATCTCTACGCTTGTTTCGCTCAACAAGCCAACGCGGAGCTTCGAGAGTACGATTGGAGCGTCGATATATCTGCTTACTAGTGAATCGCCTCTATCCAGAATGAGCGAAAGAAAAAGAAAAAGCATCTCGCGGTGGAACAAAAAAAAAAAAAAAAAAAACGAATATAGAAAACCACAAAAGGGCCAGAAGCGATGGTAAGGAAGGAAGAGAGAAGACGAAAGTGAGATGGACGATACCCGAGTATTGCGAACCTGTGTTTTACTTTATAGCATTTAGCCCCGTTGTTTGTCTTATTGCTATTAGCCTTCGTCAATTAGTAATTTTATTTTAATGTGGATTCCGTGAATCGGCCGGTGCCTCGGCACTTTCTTTCTCTCACTCCTCTCTCTTTCTCTCTCTCTCTCTCAGTCGATCTTCTTCGTTTCTGTTTGTTGGAGAAACGGAGAGCCCGGAGACTTTGCGATGCATCTCTTTCGCTCTCGAGATGAGAAAGGCCACCAACCTTGGAGCACTACTTTTAGCTTAGTTCCTACGAGGCCCTCAGCCCATGCGAGAGAGAGAAAGGAATATCCTCTCAACGAGCAACGAGTAAGGGCGTCAGTCAAGGGAGCAACGAGAGGAGGGAACCGAGAGTGCGATGAAAAATTTCAGCGGAGGTGGAAGAGTAGAAGAGGGGGCATGTCATTAGGAGTCATTAATACCATGGAACTCTGTAATTTGACACACTTCCGATCGACTAGCGCCACCATCTCCCCTCCCCATCGCCCCCTCTACAGAAGTTATTTCCATCGCGAAAATACCGAATGACCGCGTAAGGTAAAAATTGTTATATCTCCCTAATTCTTATATTCTCGTAGGAGTTTGTATTCGCATTTGGGGCGCGACGTTCCGACGAAATCTGATTCAAACTTATTTCTGCAGCAGTCGAAACAATTTTTTTTTATATCGAAAAAAAAAAAAAAATGTGAACAAACTACAAATTACTTAATAAACATTATTCATTCATTATCAAATTATGATTATTGATTTTTTTATTTTTATTTCAATAAATTTGAATAAATTAATTTTTGCATTCATCTGTCGAAAATCGAACCGATTCGTCTTTTTTTTTTTCTTCAATGCGCTATGATGATTTATTCACGCCACGAAGAAGCAGTCACACCTGTCAGAATTTTGAGATCCGCTGGGAAAGTTCGTACTTCTTTTGTCCGCGAAAAAAAAAAAATGTCCCTAAAGCTCCTCTCTCTACATGAATCTGCAGTGGCGGCCAGATAGACAGAGGTCCCTTGGCTCGCGTTCGTGCATGAAAGACGAAGTGTTCGCCTTTATATGCAGGGGTGAACGACTAAAGATTCTTTTTCATATGGGAATTCGACGATTGTCGCGACGCGAAACGTCATATAAGTGGATTTCACTTGCCATCGACCTTTGCATATTTTTTAGTAGCAAACATTTGTGGGAATCTTATTTTCGTATTTCTCAATACTTTTTTTTTTTTTTCATTTAATTTGAACCTTTTTAATCTCTGCTTTGAAAAGCGCATAGTTTTGTGAATTTTTAGATCGAAATGCTAATTTTAAAAAATTGCAACTTTGTTTAAGAAATTTTTGAAAAAAATGTAATTGGTAAAAATGAAAAGATTTTTTTAGTCAGTGAAGTATAGCGTCAGTTACAGGATTAACTTGGAGAATCATATCGGTGATAATCACATTGAAATTGATCGAAACGTTTCGAAATATAAAGCTGCGGCGGTATTTACCATTTATGAGGTCACGAATCGTCATGAATCGTAGCGGCTTCTACGTGGTCGCGTTTCGAATGCAAAATTTCACATAGAAATGTAAAAGGACAGAAAACCCGCCAGAGTGGAAGGACCCGGTCGAGTCATTGATGCGAGAGTTCGCATCGACCACAGAAGGACGTTGTTATTCAAATTTCGAAGTCCATAGTCCGCGAAAAGCCCTGGTAACCAACCGAACCTCATATATACCTCCCGCGGGGGTAAACGCTTCTTCGAGTCGCGCGCGGTCAACCCTCCTTTTCAATCCCTCGATTTTCCATTCTAACTCACTCAATCCACATGTGACGTCAAGAAAAAAAAAAACGCAAATTCTGTGCTCCAACTTCTGTGGAATCGAAGAATCCATTCGACGGATTTGTATAAATATCTATTGATAATAAACGCGTCGAGAAAATCGATTTCTGAAATGTGCAAACCGCGAATGACACTTTATCAAAGAGTTCAATGACTTTACAAAAAAAAAATATCATAATAATAACCTCCGTGACGTCGATTTTGATCGAAGAAGCCTCGCGGTCGAATCCTTTCATATTTTGACGAAGCTGCGCACATACCGGTGTAATAAAAAAAATAAAAAAAAAACTCGCTGAAACTCTTTATTATGTTTCCGCGAGTCTTAACGATTCGAAGATAAAGATAAATTCCTGTCCGGTAGATCAAAGATTCCAATCGATTACCAATAATTTCCGCGCGTGCATTCGTCTCACGCGTCCCAAAAAGTTCTGCAAGAACCCTGTAGAATTCACTCTTTCGCCTTGCATTGAGACTCCGGCAAAACTTACATGTACTGCAATATTCATAAGAGTGACGGAGAAATATCGTAATATATATGATGGAGAGAATCGAGCAAAATATTACGAGATCGGCATTGAGGCCCTCCGATGCTTCGAGAGATTGGCGTAGACACGTAAAGACGGCTTTGGCTAATAGCGTAAGGAGAAATGAAAACGAGTAGTGGCTCTTTCTTGGAATACGGCGCAAAGGTATAGAGAGATCGAAGGAGATGGACGAATGCGTTCGCGGTGAAGAGACGAGAAGCGAGGAACGCAAGATGCGAAACAAGAGACTGACAGAGACTGAGTGAAAGAAGAGAGATGTGTGTGTGTGGGTAATGCTCTCGAGAGTCGCGCACGTTCCAAGATCCGTCTTTTCCTCCGGGCATCTCTCTCGTATATTTCTCACGGCTTGTGGAGTGTTACTACAAGCCGATGACGAGTTGCCCGGAGCGAGATCGCGATACAATGTCGAATGAGCAACTTTACTTCCGTTTTACGCTTCTTATGTGTACTTTTAAATGGCTAGACGGCATACATGTACGTATCTTTTGCGGCAGCGATTCGCCGAACACGTGTCTCAACTATGACGTCGTTACGGAGATGCAAAAAAGAGGGCTGGGAAATTGTTCGATGGAGAAATGGCAATTAAATCGTTCAAAATAAAAGTAACGCGCAAGTAACTTTTTTTTATAAAAAGTTTACATTTTATGGATCACATAGAGAATTTAGATCGCAGTTAAAATTGTTGGCTTTTTTTTACCTTTTTTGTTTTTAGTGTATTTCGAAAATCGAAAATTTTTATTTTTTGGCTAATTTATAGTGGAAATTATGCGACTGGAAGTAACCAACATCTGTGGCAAATTGTTGTTCTGATAATTATATCCGTCCGTCTTCATTTGAGAAGAATAAAAATTACATTATTTGCAAACTTATCGAACAGGAAAAATTTAAAGAAACAAAATAAATATCCTAAATGTATAGTTGTTTCCCCAGAATTTAGGCATTTTTTTGTTATTATCAATATTACCAATTATGAAAAAAAACCATGGTTGCGAAATGACGACAAGAAGTTGTGACGATGATAACGGCGTTGAAGTTGAAAAGACTTGATTGCCTGTTTTACTGTTTTATTGACAAGTGGCAATGGGTGATAAAACGCGCGGTATACAATACGTGAAAGCGGGGAACCAATGAAGAAAGATAAAATATGAGTAGTAGCAGAGATGAAAAGCGAAAGTGCAACGGAAAGACTGAGGTAAAGGACAAGAGCAACGTGCGCGCGCGCACACACACAGGGATATTGCCAACATAGCGGGGGCGTTCGACAATTTATCGTCTTCATTTGCTCGTGTCCATATTTATTGCGTCGTTACGAACAATACGGCGCCTATTAAGCGATATACGGTGCCCGCGCGAAGCTTACAATCGAATTAATCCCCTGCTATCCGCCGTTGTTGCTCCTCTCGCCCCCCCTGCCAACCCGATAACTCGCGAACTCGCGTTTGCGTTCGATAATAAACTTTATAAATATTGATTATGTAATTAATATTTAATCGTTACACGTGGGTTCACGCTCTGTCGCGAATCTTGAACCATCAATGGCTCCATGGATTATACAAGAAAAAAAAAATTATTCACAAGATTTTTAAAACAACGGGATTCACTATCGATTAATTAAACAATGAATCGTTCCGAAGTAAACAATCTTCAACATTGTGTTCGATTAACCCACGAAAAGAACATCGAAACAATTTCTTGCCGGCAAATATTTTCAAAAAGGTTTAGCAATTCTTGTTTTATTGAAAAATGGGACAAATATATATAATTAATTATTAATTGATTGGATTAACGATTGTCCTAAAGTAAATAATGTTTATTCGTATGAAAATTATTTTCTCACACTCCAATGTGTACCCAATTCGTCAATTCTTGATGATAAAAACGAACGAAGATATGTGTTTATCGTTTCGTCGTATTCCATGCCGCGAATCCTCGCGGATTGCCAAACACAGAGGAAGCAAAAGACGAAGTAGGAGGAGTCAGTTGAGATGAGATGTGAGAAGTACACTGTGGAAGAGAGAAAAGAAACCGACAAAAACGAAACATCCAACAGCGGCTTCTTCCCCTCCGCTTAGTTGTTCTACAACACTGTGGGAACGTCACACGCCAGAGCGGCATTGATGGAATCACCAATTGCAGGAGTTATTGGTTTAATTGTTAATTGCTAGTCGTGGCTTATTGTACGCGCACGATCGCCCGCGCTTTTAGCAAAGTATGATGGCGCCAACGCCCACTGTACATATAGAGCATCGCACAGCATCCGAGCATTGGCTCCATTTATTCTCCATTCCCTATTCTCTCTTCTTTTCTCTTTGTTTTTTTTTCTTTTTTTTTGTAACAATTCTTTTCTTTCTCAAACAGACTCCGTTACTTGCGATGCTGACAATTTTTTCTCACGCACTATAATTTTTATTACTATTTTTTTAATGTCTATACGACGTCGATTGTCAATTATTACCTTCCTTTCTTCAATTTTCAATAATTTCATTGATATCATTTAAATTGTCGCCAATGAAAAATAAAAATGTCGCGTATTTGAGAAATTTCTTTTCCCGAACAAAAATCGCCTTTTCACAGTCGCAACAAGAAATATCGAAATTTGTAGTCAATTTTCATTTCCAACATCGGAATTTCAACCCTTTGAAGTGACACCTAATTTTTTTTTGTTTTAGTTTCTAAATTCAATAAATCGTTTTTTCGGGTGTAAGAGTGCATCGATGCAGATTTTTAATTTTTTAACATTGAACAATCATTGCAGGATTTCAGATTTCGATAAAAAAAAAAAGCTCTGAATACTCGTTGAAAGTGTGAAACCCAAATGACCCCACAAATTTGAAGTTCTGGAAAGAATTATGAACTGCTTTGCCGGAAGTGGCAATTCAACTGCTCAACGGGCGGTTAATCTTTTTTTTCGAACCCTCCGTTTACTTTGCGCGTAGATAAGAGAGTTCCGGTCGTCCGGTCGTCAACCACCCCCGCGCGTTTTAGCCCTCGTCGCTTATTATAATCAATTAGCACCCCGTTATCTACCAGCACGCGACGCAATACGCGAAGCAAGAGTAAAAAGCGTAGCACGCCATATATATATATCTGTTTCCCTTGCCGCGTTACTGAGGGGTTGGTAACTTTGTACTATCCCGCGGGAACCAGTGAAGAACGGCTAGTCGAATAGGGGTGCAACCCTCGAGCTTTTCTCTTCTTTTTTATATACAGACTGCTGATCGGTGGTGCTAGCGGGCTGCGAAGGGGCGGCCACGGGCTCCGGCAACAGGCTGATGAGTAGCGAGATCCTCCATGTCGTCGCTTTTCGTATTTCCTCCCTATGTCCTGTATATCCATACACATATATATACGTATATACTTCGCTGCCCGTATCACAAAGTTTGACCCTTCTTCGCGTGGAAAGTCGGAAGCAGATTTCTTCAATCCTCTTCCAAAGTCCCTTTTATAAAGCACAGGAAATACGGCAGACCATCGAAAAAATAAATATAAAATAGTATTTAATAACGAAAAAAATATTTCATGTGTATATATTCATTTGTTTGACTTTAAAGCACTGAAAGCGAACGAACAAGTAGTTGTTGCTATATTTGCTGTTTTCATACGCCACCTTGACGCATTGATCTTTTATTTTTTTTTAATATCTACTTTAGCCCCAACAATAACTCAATGAATTCAGGAACTACAAAAATACGTGTGATTTTTTTAGCGTTAAAAAAGAAAATCCGAAAAGAACCACAAGTTGAATTCTCCTGACATAGTCTAAATGCAGTTGTAAACTGGAAGTTTCTCGGAAAGTGAACTCGGAATTGCGAAATTTAGGGTTTCGCGATTTGTGAAATCAGACGAATTTAGCTGATAATAGTTTATTTGAATGTCCAAAAAAAAAAACTGCAGTGCTAGAAATACTCTGCGGTAAAAATTAGCGACGGAAATGACAAAGTTTAAACGTCGATACCACGGACGATAGTGTGGAAAAAGATGAAAGGTTTGGTGTTTTCGCCACATCGTATTTTTATGAATGCTGATGGACACGCAATGGGAACCGCCGGAAAGGACAGAACTGACGGAACGAACGGTACAAGAATCGGAAGAGAGCAGGGCGCTTAGCCAGAATACCACTCGGCATCTCCGGAGGTGGGAGGCGCGAGTAGAGACGCTCCTATGTAATTGTCATTTCACGAGAAACCTAACGTTCCTCCGAGTCTAGACGGATGTAATTGTGGCAGCGCAGGGACAATGGGTGATGAGCAGGTAGCTTTGTCCATTGATTTGCTCAAGTAGGCGCCAGTGACTGGGACCGACGAAGCGTGCCTTTAGCTACTCCAAGAACTAAACAGGTCCTCAACAAATAATTAAATCAATTAAACCCTCTCAGCTAATTAAGGCGCAGCCTCATCCCCATTGGAAAAGAAATCATTTTTTCTCGGCAACGTCAATCCTATCACCGGGTCTAATTTTGCAAAATGTCTTCGTAGTGTAGTGGTCGAAATTTTAAGATTGAAATCGATCGAGAAATTTCTTTAGACGCGGTGAAATTCCGTTTTAAACAAAATAAGGTCTCTTTTTGTAGGCAAATCACGATTTCTGATTAGTTGAGATGTGGTCGCTTTTTCAATACGACGAAATATTTTTTTTCGAACGAAACGAAACATCCTTTGGAAACAATATTCATGGATGCGTTCGATCCTTAAGCGCATAACCCGGAAGCCAATAAATTAAATATCTGCGAGTCAATAACCGATGCGGTTACTTGCCGTTGACCGCAATGGCGGTCTCGTCGATGAAAGGGAGGAGATATTCTACTGTCAGCGAGTTACGCTAGGGACACCGAACGAGTATATGGGTTTTGATGCGAGTATAATAAAAAAAAAGCTCTGCGGGAGTTTGATAAGCCGGAGGGTATTTCACACTCGGACAACCCTTGTATCGGAGAGAGGGTGGTAATGTAGCGTTATTTAACTCAGTTACCGACACCCGTCTCCCTCCTCCCCCTTTCGCATTCTCCAACGCGCTGCTTCTCCTACAGACTATACGAGCTGTTCTCGGCTAAAAAACCAGGGGGTGCTCGACGTCCCGTGAAAACACTGCGGAGGCGGTGACACGCATAAAATAGCAACCAGCAGCCCCATTTGCCGTTACTGGACTACTGCACTAGGTGGGGAGCGATGATGCGATGTGATTTCTTTTCGCCCTCGTCGCATCATCCAATCCCTTCGGCGGTCACTCAAACGCAAAAAAAAAATGAAACTTCAGTTTTTTTTTTTTTTTCATTTTTCTTTTGTCTAACTAATCATAACAAAGGGCTTTAAATATGAAAAACCATTTTTAACCCTGCGGGAGTCCCCTTTAAACTTGATAAATTTTCATACGGTTCTTTCGAAAATACAAGTATTTAACGTCATTATAAAAACATTAAAGGGAATCGAAGGGAATCGAAAAAAATTAAACAATATCATAAAAGGGTGAAAAAAATGGTAAAACACTTTCAAAGGTGTATTGTGTACCTACTAAACATGTAAATTTGATTTTTCATCGAATATCCGCAAAGACAGACACTGTAACACTTCGATTTCAGTGATTTGAAATTCTCTCGTTGTTCAACTTTTTGCTAAAACAATACATATATGGATTTGGCTGCGGCTACTTGAAGGATAAAACACGTGCAAGAAGCAGCCAATATCTCTCTTGTGGATATGTTAAAGCGTAAGTCGCATACATCGGGGTCAGTACAGCGTGAAAATAGAATGTAAAGTGCCTCCAACCGGGTGGCCTGAGCGATCCCTCGCCTCGGCAGCGGTAGCAGTCAGTGGCAGAGGCAGAGTAGAGTAGCGTAACGTCCAGAAGCAGGAAGCAATAGCGAATGAAAGCATACAGTGAGCCAGAGAGCCCCGGGGTCCCGGCCTTAGCTTCCACCGTCGGGGTTGGTTTTTGACGTGTATGACGTGCCGGCCGCGTGACTCGCCTACCAACCTGACAATCACTGCTACGGTACTACGCCGGACGAATCTTAAATATGGGATATTCAAATAATCTTATCCACGGCTTTTCGCCTCTCTCAACTACGTCTCTTTTTCCCCTCTATCGTTCGATACGCGTTCCATCGAATCTTCGAGAGCGTCGAAGCGCATTAACCAAATTCAAAAAAATTTCTTAAATTGAGATCCAATCGTTTTCTATATCTAAAATCTTTGCATAAAGATCAGCAAAAAAATCGAAATTTATTTAATTCGAATTAAAATGGTCTAAAGAATTATTAAATAAAAAAAATACGAATTAAAGCAACAGATCAAAATTTTATTTTATTGTGAGATTAAAGAATGAAATGTAGTCGAGTAAATAGAAAAAAAATAAAGTTTATAAAAATTAGCAAGTGGAGTTCTAATATGTAAATAAATAGAAAAATATTGGACTTTGTTTTTTGTTTTTTTTTTAACAATATAATAATAACGTTAGAGGTTTTATATTATTTTCCGGAAACCATAAAAATGTTGCTAGCGAACACAAAGGTTCGATAACTTTATGATAAAATAACAAAAACCCTAAAAATTTGATAAATTCGATGCAAACACGCGATGTTTATAACAAAAAAATCGAAAATGAGAATAGTGATGCATTCTTCGTAGTTGAAACGAGAGACCTTATAGGAATACAGCAGCGGTAGCGATGGTCAGCGGGATGCTCGGTCACCGTGGACCATACATCACTAGCCGGACGTTGGATAGGGGTGCCAATTCCAAATGGACCCAAAGTGCCACTATGAAACCCCCCCGGCGGAAACGCCCTCTTTTATATGCATAGCCTTATTTCCTTATCGAATATTTACGGATAGCAACGATACAAAAAAGGACCTCTCCTTCCTCTATGCACGCGTGTTCGACCGTCAACATAATTTTTTTAAAGTTCACATATAGAGACCTACTTCTCGTCGCTTGTGATCGATAGAACGTCGTATCGAAAGTGTCGCTTAAGTATATTATCAACGATTTAAAATGTTTATAATGAATATTAATTGCCATCAACGAAATTACCATTCAAAGCTTTAACTTTACTTCCTTACTTTTATTTCTCAAATAATAATAATAATATTAACATTAACTTTTTAATGTACCACATGTACTCATTATTCGAACGGTGCAAAGCTTGCTGATTGGCCAATTCCTGGATCTCACTATAAACTGAAGGATCAAAATTCATATCCATCAAAATTAAGATAGTAATCAAAATTTAACGAAATTTGTCGTACACATAATTTAATCTTCATTTTTCGTGCAGTCGCTCTTGAAAAAAAGAAATTCTCTCGAAACCTCTTAAAAGTCCGTCAAACACGCCACAGTTTTTAATATAGCATTAGTCACATATACGCGGTATCCATTGCGCAGTATATGTATTCAGTCTATAATATCCCGGAGTTGAGAAACATCTGCACCGCAAGTAATATGCCTGAAAAAAAAGCTTTAATATGATCGTTCAGCTTGCCTCTTCTACCGGCGCGCGCCTATACTTATTTACGTATTTAGGGAGGACACACGGTGTGTCTGTTGCGCGCACGTGCCCTAAACTAAGACAGACACATTGTGCGCGGGGACTCGGAGTCTAAGTTTCATTATAGTTATAGTATTAGCGTGCAATATAACACCGGGGCGCGTCGGAGTCCACGAACGTCGATGATACCATGCGTTTGGGACGCCTCTGCTTCAGACTCTTGGTTTCGATGCCTCCTGATTGCCTTCCGTATTATAACTGTTTCTCGTGATCCACGTAACTGTTCCTCGTGTCCTGCATCTGCTCGGGTCAAATTCTGCTCCGCTGCCGCCCTCGACAATTTTCTATCTTATCCTATCTCTACATGAATATCTTCGAACTATTGCCATAACAGTTCGATAACGGTGTGCCATGTGTTTGGAAAATATTTGATCGGTGATCATTAAGCTTAATGTTAAACTTAACAATTTTTTCATCGCGGTCTCTCAAAATCAGAAATATCATATTTTTCGCATTAATAAATCAACTAGAAACACAATAAACACCGATATATTGTAAAAATTTCATCGAGAATTTCGATAACAAAGTTGAGAATACTTTGAAAAAGCAACATTTCATTTTTTTTATAGCCGCCATTTTTTTTTTCAAAGTTCTTTGATTGTGTCCCATCGCGATTTTTTTTTTTTCATTTTCGTGGTTCGGCAATGACGTTAGGAACGGCAGTAGGGGGGGTAGCGAGAGCTCAAAGACTTCGGGGTTTGCAACGGTACATATCCGAGGGGTACTGCGTTGTAGAAGGGGTTAAAAAAAAAATTCGTCATGTAAAAAAAAGGAATTGTGTGCCGCAAGTATTAGGTATACATACCTTGTATTAGGTATACTGTAAAGCGAGAGCCTCTACAGCCCTTTTTCAATACTTTGAGAATCGGAAGGGGGGGGGGGGGCGCATGTTTCTTATGTATCAAGTAAGAGGGAAGGGGGTTATATATCTCGCGCGTGCATGTGCTACAGTGGAGAAACGAGGAGAGTGAGGATCAGAGAGGATCGAGAAGGGCCACGTGCCTCTGGCAGCACGCGACTAACATAACGGTTTTAGTCTCACCCCACTAAAAGTCCCAAAACCAGTCCTTCGCATATACACACTACACTGTATCGTCATCTCTCCATCGGTTCTTCTCTTCCTTTTCGTTCCTTCTCTCGTTGGCAAAGGACCGCAGGTTCCACCCCTTCGTCACCCCTTGCCAAAGGGGCCCAATGTTATCCCCCTCGGCTTCAAAACATACGAGGAAACACTGTTATTCTATTGGCTCACCGATATATCCCCTGCCTTTCGATACATTCGCGGTTCTACGATTTTACAATAAGCTCTCTCTCTCCCTTGCTACAGCCTCGTCTCTCGTAACTGCACTCGGGTTGTTTCGTAACCGACGAACGACTGCACCGGAATCTGTTTTGGACAATACTTTCGCACCTTTTTCTTATTTTTTTTTCCTAACAGTGGCGGGTTATACGTTGTGGGGAGACGGAGTGGCTGAGCGATACCGGCGTTCTATTCGTTAGAAGGTTCTCTCTTTGCTACACCCCTTTTTCTTAACTTCTTGGGCGTTTTTTTTTTTTTTACTTCAGAAAAGTATTGTTTTTTGACGATCGGTAATGCGGCGATTGATTTTTGGGAATAATGGCGGTTTTGGTTGTAATCGGGGTGAAAAAATATATGAAGATATGAGGTCGAGAATATTTTTTTTTAACTTACATTTTTAGACAAAAACATTGTAACGGGCATTGGGACAATTTTTGGGGCCTCTTCTTCGTTTTATAACGGCCGGTTGGGAAATACCGATTTCGAAACACCGCCGACTTCTCTAACTTGGTTACTTTCCCCCCGTAAAACACGATTGACTTAAAGGGACCACTGTTTATCGAACTGATTTAACTGAAATATTAATATTTACCAGTGAAACGCAATCCATATTTTACTGTTTAAATAAAATACATGTTTTTATGAATCTGCAAGTATGGAAGAGATTTAAAAAAAAACGATACTCTTGTGATCGACATGAATACAGAAAATAAACGAATTTCTGTGTTTTTATATTTTTTCCGAAACGATTATCTATCTACTGGAATAACTTTATAATGTTCCGCATCGCTTCACTATTGGATCTGATCTGTCTGCATAGAAAAAGCTGTGCCGAAGCCGCACGGCAACGTTCCGTGGGATTCATATAATGGACGATCTCGCCGTTTTGTGTATTCGAGAATATGCAAGACCTGTAGAAATGCAGAAACTCGCAAAGGCCGCGCGCTTCCCTTTTGCGTGATCTACATAAAATATCGATTTCGACCCGAGTCTAGAAAATTCCACGAGTCATGGGGATTCTTTCGGTTTCCTACTTCTTTTTTTCGATCTTTCTCAGCTTCTTCCTGCGTGTCGGAGCGCAACTAACGAATCGGCGCCACAAAGAGAAATCGTTATTTTCACGCCTCGGAACGATTTCGTGTTGCACATCCCTCGCACACACCCTCGACCCGCGCTGCGCGTTCATCCAATATACCTTAACTTTTCTCTTCAGCGTTTCTTCCTTTCCTCACTTCTCGAGGTTATGGCTCATCCCGACTCATCGTCATTATGGAAATAAGCCATTCACGAGACACAAACCCATTTCGTCGAAAATCATTTTTCGACTATGCTATTTTGCAATACGATTGCACTTAAACCCTTTTTATACAGAATTTGGCTTAGGAGAGGGGGAAGGGAAGACCATTTTTTTCAAATTTTTCACGGTTTGAAATTACACGAAAATATTTAGAAATCGTCGGTTCCGAAACGTGTCCGGAAATCCGTGACGCAAAACGCCCAATGAAAAAATATGAAAAATTAATATTTCTTAACAAAAACATCGATAGATTCGATTGATTCAGAAAAATTGTTGAAGACGCAAACAGCGATTAATTCGCTCGGAAATATACGAATTGAGAGCAACGACAGTGGTGAAAAGTATCAAAAACGGCAACGACGCTTTTCAAAATTGATATAACTCAAAAATTTGAATATCATCCTGTCATTCACCGAAAAAAACTATTCGACGATGCGTGCGAAATGACGAGAGCTCTTTGTTCGCACAAAAAAAATCGACGTTCTCCGAATCTCCGTTGCTCTGTGAATTGTGGGAAAAGCTGAAATCGTATTCATGGTTCTCCCCTAATCTCTTCTCGTTTTCGAAGGTCAGTGTTCGAAAAAAAAATTGGCTATTCACAAAAAAGCGATGCTTCGGCATTTTAGCGGGATGGTCGTTTAAATATTCCTTCGGTAATATCCTCAATCGGTGAGAAAAAAAAAAAAACAAAACGAACTCACGGAGAATCGAGTCTCTGGACAAAAGCTGAAGACAGTAAGAGGGAGAGAGAGAGAGACAGACGGAGAGTCTTTTGGCGGACACAGCGAAGTTATCCACAATGGGGCGGTAAAAGAGAAAAAAAAACGAAATGACGGAAAGAAATTTGAAAAATAGTAAATTATGAAATATCAGTGATCCTTTTTTTTATACATATATCTATACAGAATTTATTTGAAATTCCGTCAATTTTTGCAAATTTCACTACTCGTAATTACAAAAAATTGGTTAATTTTTTCGTTACAAAAAACTTTTATTAAGAAGACTGAAAAATGTGCAGTTTTTTATGAAAAAATAAAGAGAAATCGTGTATTCTAAAGATGCGAAAAAAATCATTTAGAAGCGGCTTCGGACTCTGCTAATACTGTTTGCTACCGAATACGGGGAGGTATTCGTCAAAAAATGTGTATACAGACTTCCAAGATGCAGACGATCGCATGAGAGCGTGAAGAGATTTTCCTTCTTCTTTTTCTTCCTCCACATCGTCTTCGGCCGTTCGTTTGGGTGCTTCCTTGTCGCCGTCTTCGTCGTCGTGTGTAAAACGCACGGTAGCATCTGCTTCTTACGTTCTTCTCAATCGCCATTATTGTGTGCCGCACGCCGTCTAGAGATCTCTTACGTAAGGGACAACAACAAAGAGCTCCGGCTAAACTGTGAGATCCATGAAGGAGGAAAGACCTATGCACACCAGCGACATGAGCGAAATCGGGGGCGAGGCGGCGCGCACTGCGGGGAATCCCCTGGACGTCTCTCGTTTTTTTTTTCTATAGTAAAATTTCAATTCCTAGTTCGGTGTCAAACGACTTACGATTTTATTAAGATCTTAACATCATTCAGCTTTTCTTTTTCCTCGATGCGTGAACGCGTCGATATTCGTTCAAATGCGAAAATTTAAGTTTTCCCGCTGTGAGTCCAAGAATTTTATTTTTTGTATTTTCCATTTAAAAGTTTCATGCTATTTCTTTACGATTAATTTCAATTTTGTGTTCATTTTGTCGGAGCGTCAAGCGGCCATTGATTTCTCGAATAGTCTCCCGAACTCTAAAATTCCTATTTGTTATCTATTTTTTTTTCAACAGAAAATAGATCACCAGAATATCCGATATAAAAAACAGAAATATATCATCCTATCGTATCGATATGCTTCCTACTTGTATCGATGTATTTTTTATGCATTTTTCCGTATCGAACGATCGCGCACCACTTTACAATCCCTATTAATTATTAACAGTTCGCCGAATTAGATCACTGCAGGTTTTTCTCACGTCGAAAAATCGAATGAAAAAGTTCTTCCGACGTTCGTAATTCAGGTGTCATTGTTAAATTTTTATCACCTGACGGGCGCGTCTATAGACACAGAAATTTCGTATATAAAAATGTGTTGAGAGCGCGTGTGGCCAACTCAGTGTCGTTTCGCCGTAAGGTCTTCGAATTCATTCATTCACTTGGGCGTGAAAGGTCAGACCCGTGAATTTCCGGGGGTCGAAGGAAAAACTTCCACAATTCTCTATTTCTCGGTTCCCCTACTCTTTATCTCTTGGGTTACGTATGAATCGTTGCATAAACGGGGAATACGAAAAAATTTTAGTCTGAGCGATCATCGGCTATACATGCAAGCAGCCAGCAGAACCAGCTGCAGACACCCTCGCGTCGCCCCGCTGTGTGGATTGGATGACGATTCATCGGTGAATGCGGGGGTGATGGATAGTCTACGCGGTGGTTACCGTGTCACTCGTCCAAACGTTAAATAGGCTTCGACGATCGTACGATATTTCACGGCTGTCCCATTTTGTATTCGCTTGTCGTATGTCTCACATATTCGAATCTTCATCCGTAAGTTCGACGGTATGTGTGGCTCTATTTTACACAAACGAAATATTCTGATCGTTCTGAATTGTTTATTATAGGTATTCATTAACAAAAGCTTTTATTTCGATAATTTTTTTTATTTTTATTAACGCTTTTACGCTGTCGGCGTTCGAGAAATTGTGGATATAGTTGATGGGGGATGTTGTTTAGAATTCGTAATTATCATATAATTTGTTAACTTATTGCTAAAATTCCGTCGTATCGATTGTACTACAAATGGTCCAAATATAATTATTTTCGGCTGTGTAACACCCCAACGAAGACGGGGGTACGAAAGTACATGATATTTTTTTACCTCCATCTTTCTGTCTTTTTTCAAACGGCCGGAGAAAAAAACGTCTGCCCGTTTCGAAGTATTAGTGGCAAATAAAGCAACGAATCAGCTACAGCGCTGGCGCGACTGAAGAAGAAATCCGTTAAAAAGTGAGCTAAAGCGTTGGCAAAGATGTTTCCTGCGTCTCTCGTGTAAGTAAGGGATGCGAAAAGGTCGAAAAAAATTCGATCGTTTACGCAAGAGACGGAAGAAAAAACCGTTGCAACGACGAAATTAACGTACTTTTTTTCAGAGACCTGATCTCTCACATTCTTCGGAGTGAAAATTTTGGAAAGGTAGGAGAGAAGAAAGAGACAGAAATTTCGGTCGCGAGTTATAGGCATCGGCGATCGATGTGACGGTTAGCACCTTATCGCGACGATAGGTTGTAAAGGTGGACGTTTAACGTTGCACCTGGAAGTACTAAACTGACAAAAAAGAAAAAAAAATGAAACTTATACTTTAGCAACGTGTATATGTGGCGCAATCTACACAAAGCAGAAAAGGGATGAAACTGACGAGTTTTAGCCGTTATTTTCCCAAAACGGGTAGGTTCCGTGAGAGTTCGATGAGTCAAAAGTGGTGGAAAATACGCCAAAAATGTTTGATTCCCCTTTCGTGAAGCTTCGAGACACGGGGATTGAAAAGAAAAAAAAACGTTGAGAAAGGTGCGCCTTCTTTCCAAATCCGCGGTCCCCCTTGTTTTTTTTCTCCACTCTCTCGCTGATTCTCACGAAAAAAAGTTTGAATTTTGGGGTAAAAAAAGGTCTCAGCCGTCAGATGGTGATGCAAATTTTCGAATGAAGGGAAGAGATTGCAGCGTATATGAGAGAACCATAACTATCGCTACCTTTAAAATTCCCTTTGGGAATGGTGAAGCGCCTTCCTCCCTCTCCCCGCACTTCATCTCGGTATAACGTTGGGGGAGGGGATGGAAAGGCAGATTGCACGAAGTAACTGAAATTTTATAGTGAATCCACCAATATAATCTTCGAGCTCCCAACGACGAACCCCCGAAGGATATGTTGCCTACCTGCTTCGCCCGGCTTTTTTTACCCAATTCGGGAGAATCTGCGCGTCAGGTATGAAAAAAAAACGTGAATGCGAGAAGAAAGACGAAGAGAGAGAAACATTTAGAAAGAGATATATAGCGCTACTATAAACGGACGTTGGCCCCAAAAATAGCGTCTTTGAGAGCTGTTTGAACGTTTTTTTTTTTCTTTTTTTTTTCTTTTACTAGTTTTTAGCCCTCTTTTCTTCTCTCTCTTTTCGACGCATTACTACGGTTAGTACGACCTGTGCGCGGCAATACTCTCTACCTGTCTCCTACTTTTGTGCGCAGACTCGATTTCCCGTGTTTTTTTTTTTACGTCCGATGATGTTACCGGAGGAATATTCAAACGATCATCGCACGAAAATGTCAATGCGTCGCTTTTTTTTTGTGAATAGTCGAGTTTTTTTTTCGGACACTGACCCTCGACACAGATGGGGAGAGGGGATCTGAGCATGTAATTTCGACTTTTCCCACAAGTCGCAAAGCAACGGACATTTGAAGAACGTCAATTTTTTTTGGTGTGAACCAAGAATTTTTATCATTTCGCACGCATCGTCGAAATACATTCAACGTTTTTTTTATTTTATAAAAGACAGATTAATCTTTATATTTCGAGCGTTACAAGAATTACATAAATCATCGTAGCCGTTTTTTGTTCCTTTTTACCATTGAAATTACTGACTACTCGTGGTATTTCCTATTATAAAGGGTGTACGCCTGTTAATGAATTTTCCAAATTAAATAGATTGGGAAGTAACAAATATTTTATTAATCAATTTATTTTTATTTTTTAATCTTTGCCTCTCACTGCGTAACCCTTCTTTCTCCTCCAGTAACCTTCCAGTACGTTCCTTTCGAATCTTCCGGCACAAAAAACTTTTGGGTTACCATAAACATTAAAAATTTTAAAAAACGGCGGACAAGTTAAAAAAAAAGTTGTAACTAGCAGTAACGAAGATTCGAGCAATAAATCCGTTCGCCGAATGGGATTTTTCAGTTGTGGCGAATCGAAATAATTACATTTAAAAACCGTTATGCTTCACGTGCGCGCGCGCTGAGCGCACACATCGAAGCGCACAGCCCGGCGCGTCAACCGGGCGAAAGTTTCGTACGTGCAATCGGTTCCGCGCGATTATTTGAGGGTCCTATTATAGTTCGTAACGAAAAAAAAAGGAGAAAAATAACGTTGCGAAGCGAGGCGGCGAGAAGTTCGCGTTCGCCAGAGGGAGAGAAGAAGAGAATCGTGAAGCAAAGGGGTGGCGAGGGAGGCCGTCAAAAGATACGATGATGGATGCACGCGAAGGGTTGTTGCACGAGCCAACGTGGAGGGAGAGGGCGTTTGTGCAAAGGGTTTCCCGGTCGTCCAATGAGATTCAGCATACCGGCGCCAGCGTCCAATTGGATGTGCGTGCATTTAACTCGGGTAGTGGGGATAAAAGTTCGCCCTTAGGGCTTACCACCGGCTCGGCGCATCGGCGTTGCGTCACTCTGACATTCTCTCAGTGGCCGTCCTACGACGAGGATCGTAACCGCCTCGTTGAATACGCAAATTTTTCTTAACAGTACGCATATGCAGAAATCAACACGAATTTATAATTAATTAACAATTTTTTTATATATATTCTATTACTTCGTTATCGTTGAAAGAAACGATAAGCCACTGAGAGATTAATCATTATTATAAAAAAAAATATTACGAAGTATTTTGTATTTGGAGTTAATTTGAAAGCAAAGTTTTTTTTATTTCTTATCGAGAATTATCCTAAAAAAATATAGATAGCCCACAAAGTGTGTGGGCACTCGATGTGTCGTGTATATAAAATACGTGATATCATTCGCGTGTGTCATTGATACGATAACAGTCGCGAGTTGCTGACGTGACGGTGACGGGTGTTAATGATATTTTGCTTTTATCTTTGAATCAAAGGAACGTTGTTTTTTTTTTAATAAGATTGAAAAAAAGGGTTGAATTGAAGCGATTGTGCGCGTAAGGGTGTCATCGAGACAAGTGGAAAACGCTCCTTGACGGGGGTGTACGATACAAAAAATTGTTCTCAAAGTTCGCCGTGCTGGATCTCGAGGAACGAGAGACAAATGTGACGGTGAAGAACAGTGACGAACCTGGCAGCAGTAGGGTGTGCAGTGATTTTAAAAATATGGTATTTTTGGAAGATCCAAGAATGATCTTCGCGGATATGAGACTACATGCTACGAGCACACCGACCAGCACGCCGACGAGATATCATCATCATCGACGTCACGACAAATACAGGGCACAAAACAACAACGATTGTACGCGATTTTGTCATTAAATCTTTACATTAAACAATACGTCTTATTGCGATGATTTAATTAAATAAATTCGGGATTTTTGGTTCGCAAATAATGAGTAATAAATCGTCAAATTGTTGACGACTATCGGAGAAACTCTAAACAACATAATGTGACGAGTGTAGATCGCGAAAAAGCCATTATTTATGCAAATGCAAGGATATGCATTAACTATTCGAAGAAATTAATGATTTTTAGTCGTGAATATTAAACCCCAATATTTAATTGCGATTTTTAGATTTGAATGAAATTGTTGATATTTCCGCGATAACGAGGATATTAGGGGAAACAATGGTTGCATGAAAAATCAATTGTTTACATCGATGATTGACGGAAATCAATGATAAAAATACTTTGAATGATAAACACTTTATTATTAATTAATTTTTTTATTAATCGTTTATTATTGTTTTTCTTTTTGCAGATGCCGATCTGCATGACGATGTCGATGGTCCGGAGCTCAGCGGTGATGACAGAAGTATCGCGAGTGACGTTCAAGATGTCAACGAGGCGATGCTGGATCACGACTCCATGGATTCGGATCGTGGAGGAGCTCTCAACCTGGTAAGTCGTCAAAATTTCAAATTCACTGTCCCGAACCAATTATCTTCTATCGTTTCGGGTTTCTCCTGCGTTAATGACTCGAAGACTATAGTTTCGAAGATTACCTTGCGCGCCGCTACAGGTGCATTTCTTTCCGCGCGAGAGAGCGACGATCACAAATTACAATCAGTAAAACTCGAACAGGTGAAATAACTTTTTGTAACGAAAAAAAAAAACAAAAAAACAATATCCCAAATGGCTATTCGTGTCTCAGGAACAATAGCTAACGTAGAAAAGAAAAAAACCGAATTCCGCAGAAATCGCTCGCTGACACGATTGCCGAATTCTACAAATTAGCACTCAATTGCGCGACTATCAAAAATTATAAAAAAATTATAGAAATTTCGACGAAATGCAAAATAACGTGCGGCGCTTTCAAATTATGAAAAGAATTTTTTAAAAATATCGGCACAATCGGCAATAGTGGTACTGTGAATTTTACTTGGAAAGAGAAACTCCGGTTTTCTTCAAAAGAACATCTGTCACTATTCCCCTAAAACTCCTGTAGCGGCGTCACCCACACGTACGCACCGAGTTGCCGCTTTCCAGCTTTCGAATTTTTCGGCATCAACCCTCGCGAGGATTTGCTCGTGTGTAGAAGTGAATAAAAAAAGAATCGTGTAGATACTCGAAGTCCAATATTTGGCAAATAAATAGAGGAGAACGAGGGAGGGGGAGGGGGAGGGGGGGTAGTCGGATGGATCCAAACACGTTGAAGAGAAAATCGAGGGTCCGTGAAGAACATTGACGAAGAGTGGGGGTGGAGTTAAGAATTTTATAAAATACAAAAGCGACTTGTCCGGAGCTTCGGGAAGGCGAGTGACCAATATCCTGACCTGGCCGAGTGTAAACACTGTCTTTGTTCGATGCGGGGATTTACTTTACGATATTAGGGCCCCGCGGCAGGGATGGTCTTCAACACACTTTATTTTTTATGTTTCCGCGCATTTTCTCCGCGTTGAATTCCAGTAACGGAAACTATGTAAAGGTAACTGCTAAAGCAGATACAATTTTTTTGGAAAAAATTACGCATATTATTATTATAAACATTTTTTCGATGTATAGTTGAGGTTATAGTGTCCTTGAATAATACGCTTTAATCGATTTTAATCGATTAAATTTATCAATACTCGAGCTGACTGTGTGCTAAACGACGTCATCCGGTTGAATCTCTTGTATCGATACGTCGATGGCACGATAAAAAAAAAAAAACAAAAAAAAATCAATGTCCTTCAGGTTACCGACGTTTCGCAGCGGAACAGCAGCAGCGGCACAAGCGGAAGCGCGTCTTCACCGAGTTCCGGTGTGAGTAGTCAATTGACCGGAAGTCATGCCGGTAATACCGGAAGTACGCAAGCAGCATTGGCCGCGCAACTCGTCGGTCAGCAGCTTCTTATGCATGGACCGTTGGGCGCGCTGAGTCCTCAGGAAATTCAGGCACTCGCATCGACACTTCAGCAACAGCAACAGTCACTCCAACAGCAGTTGCAACAGTTCGCCATGTTTCAACAAGCGAATCCTTCGGCCGCCGGTCAACTTCCGGCACAGGCACAGTTTTTCCTGCAGAATCAGGTGAGTCCGATCTTTTCTCGTCTCTCTTTTTTTTTGCCCCATTCTTCTTCGTAAATGGAAGGGAAGAAGAGCGCATTACTCAGTAGGATTAGGAAGGGAAAGGTAACGATTAAAATGTCCTCTCGGGTTTCAAAGATCTTAACGCTTATCTGACCGAATCACAACGAAACACGGAACCCACAAGCGAGAGATCCTTTAGAGATCGACACAATCTTTTACGATGCAGTTATGCGAAACGAACATTTTTTAAATTTGCATTCGGTAGGAAAGATTATTAGAAAAAATTTGTTTAGATATTCAAAAAATGTTTATTGTATAAAATAAACATTAATAAAATAAACGTATGTTTATTATATTATTATTATTTTTTTTAATAAATCGAGAAATTTCTGAATTTTTTTTTTTTTAATACTTTCATTGTTACATCATATTTCTATGCTAAGCTTTGGGTAACATGTGTAAAGAATGAGAAAGAGACTTAGCCAGATTAATGGAAATTTTTCATAGAGTTCGATTTTTTTTTCTTCTGTACGTGCCGCTGGGCATTGAAAAGAAAACTTCGAAGCTGTACGGAGCACCTTGCCACGGTCTCGTCTTTTGTTACCTCACACGTGGCGGACGGGGTGAAAGAAGTTTTTTTTTTCTTCAAAGTACCCTACACACGTTATTTTGTTATCTAAGTAACAATAGTCCGACACACGACGAGCTTCTCAAAGCGCAGAAGCGACTAAGAGAGTTCATAGGCCCTTCTCGTTTTTTTGGGGAGAGGATTTTTTTAGACGCGCGGTAGAGGCGAACCTGCCTCAACCCTCTCCGACACGCGATCGTAAAAGGGTTCGATCGTAATCCCTCGCCTGTGGGGCGTCTTCCGGAACGGACGTTTAATTTCTTCATTCGATACACACTGAATTTCTTTTTTTTTTTCCTTCCGTATACCTTGGCGACAGCCGCACCGTGTGTAGTATAACCATTGTAACATCACGCTGTCGTGACAATCCTTCCGCCACGCGCCAAAGATATCAATAAAAGAAAATCTCGAAGAGATCTCATTCGAAGAGCGACATAATACGGATTATAATGGAACGAGAATTTCAAAAGGATACGATTTCCAAGCATTTCTTAATAATCAACATTTTTTTTTTTAAGTTTCGGAATATTTCGAACCCTAAGCAAACATTTTTTATTTTTCTATGGTGAATCTAAATTTCTTTATTTAAAATTCAAGAGGAATTCTTATTTTTAGAAATAAAAATATAGTTTTTTTTCTATAATAATAATGGATATAATAATAGCAGATAAAAATTTATGAAGTGAAGGGAATTGTAATTTTTTCTGCAATACTTTTTTTTACTTCGATTAACTTCATTTCTACAATTTAAAGTACACGAAAAAATGAATTCCTGTATTGTAATAATTAAACGCATTTTTTAAATTTTGGATATTGGAATAGTTATTATTTTTATAATTTTTTTTTGAGACATTTTTTTTTTTTTGTTCAAAACAGTCTTCACGTGCGTCTTTATAACACCAATGAGAAACTGTGTCAGGGTTATAAAAGGAGGTATAAGACGTGCAACTTCGTAATCTGATAAAATTCAAATGCCTCATCGGTTCGGATCGAAGCCGACTAAAGCTATTATCTAATCGTTTCCGTTTATCAGTCTGTCCGCGTTATCGATGGTCTCCAAAGAAAAAAAAAACAAATAATTTTATCGTTTACACAACGACGCAATTAGTGACAAAAATCGTCACGATATCGTTCCGTTAATGTGCTCAATAAGTTCGAATACTCTCGATGATCAACATCATTATCCATTATTTGCAATCGCATAATAGCTCAGCAAGCGGCGACGGAAAAACATCGAACGAACGTGAAAATTTTCATTATTTTTCATCGTAAAAATTCATTTTTTAATATTTCACTCCTTTAAATTCTTTCCGAAAAAAATATAAATATTCAAATCTACCGCTTCAATGATTTTTTTTTCGCGGTTAACCTATGGCAAGTGCGTGCGTTACTCGTGACTGACTTTTTTTCTTCCGCCACGCGAACAACCCTTTCGAAAAAAGAGGGTTAGAAAATCCGAGGGTTCTTCATGTTGCGTCAATGATATGGGTATTTCGAGACGGCGGCCACGTGTTTGTTATTCAAGTGCCGAAAATAAAGAACACCCTGAGATTTTAGTGCGATTTATTAATCGATTGGCGCGCAGGTAGTTTCGAGAAAATAATAGAGGATCGTAGGGACCCTCTCTGCTTTTGTAAATAAAGAAGAAACACTTTGAACACCGTGTCAAGTGTATGTAAAAAGGGGTTTGAAAGTTTTATTAAAGAGGCACGCGATCGTGCGAAGATATAGTAACCCCTCGCTGAGGGGTGCCACGGTAGGGAAAATAGGTTCGCATAAGAAAGGGGTGAAATTTAATCGATTCGCGCGTGTAGCTCCATCGACCGCGACTCTCTTACCTGCTCTTCCGGTGCCTCGAAGGCACGCGACTGTTATTATCCTATTTGAATCGTTTAGCGGTATTCAAAGTCGACACTAAATAGGGGCGATGACAGAGTGTCGGTGCATAAAAAGATATCATTTGTCATCGATTTACGGCCATAAATCGCAATGGAAACAAATATTTTAATAATTCATACGACGAAAATATATCTCTTTCCATATTTTCCATTTACGAAATTTATAAAAAAATGAACGTATGAAAAATGAATATAATTTTTAATATTTCGTCTATAAAATACAAAAAAATAATTTTCGAAGACACGCGACACTTTGATCCCACGAAATCAATAGATATTTCAGATTTAATTGAATAGATAATAATTGTTGCCACGAAAAAAAAGGTCAACAAGTGTTTTGGTGGGTGAAGAGATATGATTTGTTTCGATAATTGACGGGCAATGAACAAATATGTCGTCGACATCTTGCAGGGGCTGTTGCAGAGCGGTGGCTACCCTCAGAGAACGAGTCATCCGCGCTCACAGTCCATGCAGGTATGATCGTCAAATACCCGCAAAACGTCGCTATTAAAACTCCAAAAAATTGAAAAAAATTCTCGAATCCTTGCAACAAATTCATAAAAATCCAATCGTTATCCTCCGTGTCGTTTTGAAGATATCGCCCGTTGGAAATAACACGCATAGTGCTATTGCGTTTAACAGTGTTATATTTATTTATCAATCTGGAGAAACGAAAAAACGAATATTATAGCTTTAAAAATCACTGTAATTAAAAAAAAAAAACTGATCTACAAAAGATAAAAAATCATTAAAGACGAATAAAAAGATCGATTAAAAAAACGGCATTGGGCTAAGATATCGCATGCTTTATGCTTTTCGTGATCTGAACTTATAAATATCGAAAAATTCAGATAAATTTGCATTGTTTTTTAAATACGATTTTTTTTTTACGATTCGTCAGGTACAACAAGCGGTGGCGCAAGCTGCTCAGCAGCTTCAAGCCCTTCAGAAGCAACAAGCGCTTCAGGGTGGCGGTGGACTGGTCGGAAGAAACGTGACGCAACAGAGGTCACCGCCGCCACCTGGTACTCCACCAGCGGTAAAACCACCGCCAACGAGATTGGAACCATCGCCCGAGGAAACGACGGATCTCGAGGAACTCGAACAGTTCGCGAAGACATTCAAACAGAGGCGTATTAAACTCGGGTTTACGCAAGGCGACGTTGGGCTCGCGATGGGAAAGCTGTATGGCAACGATTTTTCTCAGACGACGATCTCAAGGTACGAAACGAAAAAAAAAAAAAAAACAAAAAAAAAACAGTCTTCAAGGATTACAAAAAAAAAAAAATACTTTAGCTTATCGCAATTTTTTTACGATTTCTTTTCCTTCCGCAGGTTCGAAGCTCTGAATCTATCCTTCAAGAATATGTGTAAACTGAAACCGCTTTTACAAAAATGGCTCGAGGATGCAGACAACTCGTTGAACAATCCGAACTCCCTGTCGAATCCGTTGACGACGCCGGAAGCGATAGGAAGGCGACGCAAAAAGAGAACATCGATAGAGACGAGTGTAAGAGTTGCGCTCGAGAAAGCATTCGTACAAAATCCAAAACCAACGTCCGAGGAGATAACGATACTCGCCGACAGTCTCGCGATGGAAAAGGAAGTCGTCAGAGTTTGGTTTTGCAACAGGTCAGTACCATAAATCGGCGCACCATTTTTTTTATCTACTGGATAACATCCATAGGATCCAAACCTTCGTAAGATACTGTTCTCACTGTAGAAGCGATCCATTTGCTCAATCTTCAGTATTATAAAATAAATTCCGTTGTATTTCGAAAACTAAACAGGGAGCTTTGCTTCCCTCTCTTAAGCTTTCATTTCTAAAGATAATTCGTCAATTCGAAACATAAGTCGAAAGAAATGTTTCATTTTCTCAAAGTTAATTTTTTGCTTAAACGCGAGTTAATCAAAGACAAAAGTTGCTGTGTATTACTGAAATTTCAATAGCCATCGATCATTCACGATAATCATCGAGCGACAATTTTGTAACGATTTTTTATTACAGACGACAGAAGGAAAAGAGAATAAATCCCCCAACGGCGGCGATGGGAAGTCCAACAATGGCATCGCCAGCCCCTTCGGTTTTCGCGTCACTCGCGAGTTCCATGTCCGGCAGTCCGTTGGCTCTTACCTCGCATTCTTCGGGGATGAGCCATTCGCATTCGCATCCTGCGCCACTCGGTTCACCGCTGCCACTCGCTCTGGTAGCGTCAGCGGGCGGCAATTATCACACTCTTAGCAGCAAATCTCACGAGTGACATCAGCCTGCGACCCATCCGGGGGACGCGCTATATCATCATCATCATCATTCACAAACGCAGCAGCAGCAACAACAGTCGCAGCCGCAGCATCAGCAGCAGCAACAGCAACAGCAACAGCAACAACTACAACAAACATCACAACAACAGCATCATCTTCATCAGCGACGATTGTGCAATCTATCGGAGTTTTATCACTAATAATCGGCCGCGTTATCACAGTGTTACGGGTCAATAATTAAAAAAAAAAAGTAAGAATGACAATCCGACGAAACGTAAAACATTTGCCGAATGAAAGATGAATTCATCCGTTCGTACGGCACCGCGAAAACGGATAAAAAAAAAAACAGTGGATATAGACGAAAGTGAAAAAAAAAGCGATTTGTATCGAAGACAAAAAATGTTCGAATTGGTGTTTCGATATTTTGATTTCGATTGACAATTCTAATTTGTCTAATTATCGGGACATTGAGACTCGAACTGCGAGGAAGAAATTTTGATGCTTCAAAAGCGTTTGAATCTCTCGTTCGAAGTTTCGAGCCATTGGAGCTCTTCGGTAGCGGTGAATTTTTTATTTGTTTTTTTCAACGATTCACGATGTACATAGGTAGCGAAAGGTTGTAATTATAATGTAATTGTTGTAAAAAAAGCCCTGAATCGAATAATGAATCGACGGAGGTTAAAAAATGGAGGTCCCAAAGATTCTTGTTTTTTTTCTGTTCATTTTTGTTTTTTTTTTTTTTTTTCGGTTAAATAGAACTTTTTTTTTCGGGTGTAAGAGAGTTTTTTTAGCGACCAATTAGCGAGTCAATGCTGCGAGTTTTTGATACACGAGCGGAACAATTGGTCATGAATTTTCTAGAATCTTAAATGATTTTGTTTTTGCGATAATTATTTATTGGTAGCCAATGTCTTGTTGATAAAGAATTTACGGTGTTTCGTGTAACAAGCGATAAGGTTTGTTTCACTTGCGATATATCGAAAAATCGACGAGGATTTATTATCAAATTTGAATATATGTTCCTTAAGACTGTAATTTTCAATATTATGAGTTATTTTTTAACACTTCATGAGTCACAACGCCCAAAATTCTTTCCAAACGGAACTAACTAACAGGGAGTCCCGTCAGCGTAGCATTTTTAAAGTGAACTTATAAACGGGCGCTGTGACTCATGGAAAGTTAATCAATCATTTCCGCAGTATTTCACCTAAACATTGTTTTCTTATTGCGAACTTTGATAGAATTTGAAGTTTTCCAAAAGAAAATAATTAGTTGGTTGCAAGTAGCATTCAAATTTCACGGTAAATCTTTCGTCGAATACACGTTGAAGCAATTTAAAAACATTGGAAACTTCAAGCTCCGCTAGCGATACACAAAATATCGATAATTCGATCTCCGAATTGATCGCAAATCACCCCAACGAATCGGGGAAGAGACATTCGACGACCTCATTAGCTCGTTGACTGCCTCCTCCCGGAAAAATTCGATTTCAGCAAAAATCTATTTGTCCATTTTTTTTACGAAAAAAAAAACAAAAAAAAAAACGCAATCACAGTTTCGACATTACGACTATTCGGAAAAGTATTAACGGGCAAAATCCCAAAATTGCAAGAGGAACATTCTGTAGAGACCAATTGTTTCGCTAGTAATCGAAATCGGCATTTCGAGTCAATGCGCTATAAAAAAAAAAAAAAAACAAAACTCGACTCGAAATAAGACAAAACCCCCAATAAACATGTACAAGAGGTAATTTATACATTAATGTACATAAAGAATAATAGGAAGTATATATATATATATATCACATAATGTTGTAAGCCCGCGTATCGACGGTTCGACGTAAGAAAGCATATAGGGTATAGGTAGACATATATATATATTCACAATATAAATATATAAATATAAATGTGTATTGTAAATAGAACGAATGGGCGGATAGAGAGACAGTGTTTGGGGGGGCAAAAGAGGAAAAAAAAAAAAACGAAACCGTTCGAAAAAAAAAGGAAGATCGAACGTAATTAGCGCAACTTTTTATTATTCTCGATTATTATTCATTATCGTAAGATAATTAGAATATGTGTGTTTGTATGTGTGTTGCGAGGTTTTTTTTTTACCCCGAGAGACTTTCTCGTCGATTAAACGTATTCGTGAATGTGTCCCACGAAAAAAAAAAATTAAAATAAAATAAAAAAAAACCGAGCAAATCCAAACCCACCGGCAAAAATGATTTTTTCCTCAATTTGGCTTTTTTGAAAATTGTAACATATTTTTTATCATTGATAATGATAATATGAACATTTTCTTGGTGCATTGGAATGTTTACACTTTTCGTGTGATTATGGATTTGGTCGATTTTTTTTTTTTTTTTACCGAAAAGAGAACGAAAGTGTGTATGTGAGAGAAAATCGATTTCCAGATACGTGGACCAAGTATAGTAAAGAAAAAAAAAAGAAAAAATGAAGCAGAAAAAAGTTCCTAATTAAGCGCACCTGGCCGCTCGTGCGCGTCTGTAGATTGTGAGTATGTTAATTTATCGATAAACAAAAAAAAAGGAAGACAAGAAAGAAAAAAACATGAGGTGCGCGTACTGCGCGACAACACCGCGGAGTCGGGGTTTTTCGTTTTTCGTTGATACAAATTGCGATTGAGGTCCTGTGTAGATAATTTGATGGAAAAAAAATACGAGTCAAGAAGATGAGAGACACGAAGGAAAAGAAAACAACACAAGTATCGTGAAACTTTCCTCCACCCCGAGAAAACACTTTTCCTAAAAAAAAAAACCTCCCTCTCCCCCCACCCATTTTACGTTTGTCGCGGCAGCGTAAATTTATGGTTAATAGATACATTATTTGATTGATTAATTATTAATATTATTATCATTATTATTATTATTATTATTATTATTATTATTATTATTATTATTAATAATATTATTATTTCATTATATTTTAACTTTCATTAATTGAAAATAAAATGACATAGACATTTATGTTTGATTTTGTTTTTATCGATTTATTTATTTCCCTCCGATCGATTTTTTTTTTACGTTTCGCGAAATGATTTTTTTTGGGAATAGATAGGTCGCTTCGTCGACGATGGGAGAGATCGATGTTCGATTAATTTTTATTATATCTGATTTAACTTGACGTTATTTGACCCTTCGAAACGCACAATATCTTTTTTAGTGTCTCATTGAACCTCCGCCACATTTTGAACAGCTCGACGAATCGTTACTGAATTTTGATACTATGCTTAACGAGTCGATAAATACGTTTGTGAATTTTATCCGATTTTTCTAAGGCGTTGTTGAAATATTAATTTTTTTAACTTGCGTAATGTAAAAATAATTAAAATGTCTGCATGTGCGACACTTCGAAGGGTTAAATCGAATTATCGTTATCAGTTTCGTTGAATTTTATTGGTGTTGATTTTCGTTGAAAAATCGCAGAACAACAGTGCGAAGTCATAACGCGCGCATACGTACGAAATATATATTTTTTTATTGCTTCAATAATATTTTCAATCATTCGGAAATAATTGCGATAATTATTGAAATTAATGAAAAAATATATTTCGTATTACGCGGCAAGAAGAGTTACGCGTCTGTTTAAGGTCTGTGATTCGATTTATTTGCCAATGCCGTTGTCACCGTCCTGCCGTAGGGTTACCACTGTACATAACGATAGTTTTAATTAGCGACTGATTAATCGAGCAAAAAAAAAAACACTACTGCATAAATAATCGCGACTTCGTATACCAAAGTTCTAGGTGTCCGTATAAATGAATCAACGTCTGGTATACCGACTAGTTAACGATAAAAAAAAAACTAAAAAAATAAATAAAGACCGAGGAAATCGTCGCATCTCGATGTCCTCGAACGAAAATATTAGAGATAATCAAGTAGATAAATATACTCATTAAAGAGGCAAAGATTAAAGAAGAAGAAAAAAAAAACTGTTTTTTGAGATCAGAACACATGTGGCGGACAAATACTTATACTTCCGAAAAAAAAAAAAAAAAATTGGGACTGTCAAATCGATTTTCATAAAAAAAAATTGGAAAAAAAAAAAAACAACCCATCAATGTATAATCCGTATTAGGAAGATGAATTAATAACGTTACACATTGTGAGTGAATGTCTTTTCATTAGATAACGGATAAAGATATTAAAAGGTTAAAAAAAAAAAGTATAGAGGACATTCGAGATAATTTCGAGTTTCCAAAGAACGAAAAAAAAAAAAAAAATTGGAAGTGCACGGTATGATAGTTCCTATAAAACAAAAAAAGAAAAACGAAGAAACGGTGTCGATCGCGTTGAGAGACGAGGATGGCGAATAACGCAAAATCATATTTCGAAAAAAAATGGTCTAATATTTTGTACTAACGATAAAATTGTAACGACGACGTATCGGTAGAATTTAACGAATAGACTACTTGCATAGCACTCGGCCAATGTTGCGCCGAGATTTTGAGGGCAGTAATTGAACGACGGAAGAAAACGAAGAAGATGAAGAAGAAGAGATAAAACGTTAAGAAATCTTTTTCGATATCCCTTTGGACCGTAGATAAATCGCAATCGTCGAGAATGAAATAGACACACGAAAAATTCTTGACGATGTTTGACGGTGTATAAATAAAATCATATCAATCGTAAAGCGTTAACGTTAATGCTAGGCATGCCATGATTAATAATTATCTATCATTACATAATTAGTAATATATTGTAATTATATAATAAACAACGTCATAGATCAAAACCTTTGTGTCTTTATATATTTCCCTCTACTTTTTTTATTTCGCACAGCGTATTTGGAAGATTCAAATAGTTCGCGAGAAGTTTATTGCTATTTAAAAAAATCGACAAATATCGAATTTGCAGAAATATTGATCCGCGCGATTAATTACCATTTTCGTCTTGCAAGATTTGCTTCTGGTCAATTATAGATGCTCCTGCTTCTGGTCATTAATTTCTTCAATTGTTTAATTGTCACTAAGATGATGCGAAACACTCTCAGCGTCTATTTGTTTCGCAGGGAAAGAAATTTTCCTTTTCCTCGAACGTCTATGGTTTGAAAATGGCGTTCATTACAGTTTTCGTTATCGACTGAGTCTTTTCACAACACGTTACGGACCATTTTTCAATTCCTTGACTTTTTGATTTTAGCAACCAATAGTTAAATTTACGAACCAAAGTACGTATAGAAATATAGCACTTATTTTCGTTAAAAAAAAAATCAATTAAAAATAGAAACATATCGACAAATGGAAATCGGGGAATGGAAATGGAATGGTTTTCTCTATAAGGAACTTTTGATTGCCCTCTCTTGGAAATATCGGGTACGAGAACCGAATTATTGTCGGTGAAGGACTACGTACCTTGAGCCGATACAACAGAAACTACATATCTACTGTATGTGTGTATTTATTGTGGGTAAACAGTTATCCACCGAACTCTCATTCTCCAGTAGGGGGTACGAAAAGAATAATAATATACCGGATGATAATGTAACGACGACCGGAAGTATTTCATTCAATCATATTGACAGTAACCCGAAAATATCGACGGGAAGTGATTTCTTTATCCAGCAGTGATTGATAAGTATCGGCTGATGTTTCTTTGAATCCCCCATTGAATGTCCATCGAGAACTTAAGGTTCATCACCGGAATAGTTTCGAACCAAATTTCAGCCGTGAGGTTGAAATATTTTACGCAAATCTATCAACACCGATCAATATCTTGTCCTGGAATTTTGCGAAAATCGATCGAAGAGATATCTCTATTTACCAACCATTTGAATTTTTCAAAATTTTCAATAAAAAATATAACTATCAAGACAACTATCGACGATTAATGCTCGTAGTCCTTTCTGTTTTTTTTTTTTTTCGTCGTTCGAAGAATGCATATCTTTCTCTATTCCATTTTCTCTAAATAACGGAATGGTTAACTACGTTGCAGAATACGGAAGAATTTCGTCAGTCGTTACTATTTTTTTTCCATTACGGTTTCGAGGCGTTAGAGGTAAACACCCTCCGCTGACGAGTTAAAATGAATACCTGCGGTGAATCAACATCGATAAAAATTTTATGCCGCTCGGGTGATATACTTAAAAGACTTTGGCACCGTCGTCTAGCGTGAACATTAGTGTCGCTGGCTGGATGCTGGATCTATTTCTTCAGAAATCAAGGATATCAGCTCGCCATTATATCCACCGACCGTCGCATCCTGTCCGCCCGTCAATTCCCGAGACTCCTCTCCCGTCTCAACCAAACCTTTTCAACGGTAAAAGACTACAGTGCGGAGCGGTAGTGCGGTAATTGAACCAATAAACCTCAAGCCTCGTCAGTGTCCAATACAAGTCTTCCGTTTGGTGGCTGCGGCCTCCGTTGATTCCCATGGAAAGCCGAACGTTATTACCAGACCATTCCCCCACTGAAGCTCACGGTAATGATGCAAGGTATACATCGCACACCGCATCCCAACCATATACCCACCGTCACTGTGACGCAACGACGTGAGCGCTGAATGCGGACTTGCAATTCTATGTAACTATATACCACAGTATACCCACATACATTTCTGTATTCATATAATAAACGAATTCAACAATACCGCAAATACTCATTCCGATTGCGAAATTACACTTGCAATTGGATCAACACATTTTCTTATATTTCTCCTTCTTGCCGAAAATTTAATGCGTTTCGCTGCAATATCAACCCTCTGATGCGGAGAAAAATACGAGGAATTCTTATCCCCGTAGTATTCATACATAATGATAAACTTTACGTCGGCATCGTATCATTACTCGGAGCCAAAGACCAAATTAATTTATAACATACTAGCAGGTTATTGTGGTTCGAGCCCTTCGCGCACTGGCATTGCATTTTCAACCATTTTAACGAATGGTTAACGGTTAATCACTACAAATATTCCTGGGCAGTTCTTATTTTCGGGATCCAGAGGCACTGATCTGAGTAATCTGAGTTTGTCGAATGGAGTGTTTCTGTCTGTCGAGTGTTTGAGTCTGTCGAATAGAGTGTTAGTCTCAGGGTCTTAGACCAATTAAGTGAGTGTCCGTGAGCGTCTGTGTGTGTCTGTGAGTGTCTGTGAGTGTCTATGAGAGCGTCTGTGAGTATATGAGTATCTATGAGTGTCTATGCGTCACTGTGAGTGCCTATGAGCGTCGGTGAGAGTGCTGTGAGTGTCTGTGAGTGCGCAGACAGATATATTTTTTCAGGGACTCTCGTTTATATATATAGAGATATAAGGGAGATACAAATTATAATGTAGAATTAAAAGAAAATACATCACTCTCGATCTGCCCGGACTAATGATTAAAAAAAAAGCATAGCAATGAAAAAAAGAAAATCTCGAGGCAGGCAGCCAAAAGCTGAGATGCCCGGTATGTTGTCTGGAGTCGTAGACTAAGCTGAATCTATGGTAGAGAGTGCCTCGTAGAAAAGTAAGGTTTATAGCTAAGGTCGAGACGTGTGGAGCGCGAGCGTCTATATTTTAAAAAATTTACTTTCGTATCAGCCAAGCGTGAGAATCGCGCGAGAGAGCATCGCGGAAAACGGTGTCAGACACAGTTTTCACATTTCCAACTCCCGAAAAAGAAGAAGAAAAAAAAAAAAAGAAATCCCCTATTTTCACTACATAAGCTCAGCGGAGAGTTTCACTGGCGTAACGTTCATGCATATGAGGATATGTGGATTAAAAAATGCACTCATCGCGATGCACACCCCTCATCGTTGCATGCAGAGGCATTTGGTGGAGAAGATCAAAGGACTTTTGTAATGGAAGAGTTCTTCTTTGCATAAAGCTTATTGAAGATCCGGTCGAATCCTCTGTTCTAATTGAAAAATAAAAAAAAAATGAACCCTTATGAACGGACCAGAAATTACGACGCTGACCAATTTCAAACCACAAGATGAAAAATGAATTTTTTTTTTCTTCCGTAACATGTCGTCAACGAGCCCGAAGCTGATAGAAACTCCGTTTTCCAAGCTTCGCGGATTCAACGAGCTCCTCGTAAGTATGAAAGCGATTTTTGAGTTATGAAAATAACAAAACTGTTACGTTGGAAAATTTTCTCGCATCGACGAATGTCCATTAACCTCCGAACTCGAGGTTCTGCAGTCGACGTTTTGCTTATTAAAGTTGTCAAGATTGGACGACGGCGCTTTCCCTTCGACCTCGCCACGGATTTTGTGTTTGCAAATTGAACGATGGAAAAAAAAATGTCTCCGCTGAACGACGCATAAAGCCGGCGACGTCTATACGCTTTCCTCGTTGAACATTTACGTGTATGTATACAAAATCCATTGCAGTCGTTTCACCTTAAAATTATGTTCTGGACAGGTCATGGCTTCGCCTTATCGTGTGTAGAGTAGAAAAAAAGGAATAATGAAAAGAAAAAAAAAAACACGCAGTCCGAGAGCAAAACTCGTTACAGTGAGCGCCGCCTCCGGGGCATACGGTGGCACGGGGTTTGCCGGTCTGACTACAAATGTAGTACCATTGCATTTACGGATTCTCGTGGATTGCGCTGTGATATATACGTTTGTTTGGGTGTATGTGTGCGCCTACGCCGTTCGGGAATACAAATATCATACGCTCTCGGTCTCTACAATAACTCATTTTCCTACCGGTGACGTTTGAATTAGTATTCTCAAACTTTGGTAGAACTTCATTGGAATGTAAATGAAACAAAAAAAAATACAAAGGGTTGAAACAAAACGCGAGTTCGTTATTGCGGCGCTCTGGTGTGTACAACGAACTCACTTTTGGGGTTAATGAAATATTAACCTTCGCATTGTTCGCTCCGACAGCTGCTATTTACTTTTTTTATGTTACCGATTTTTGGCAATAGAGAAATCTCATTTTCTCATCTTTTCTATGACGTTTTGATTTCATTTAAGATATTAGACTTTGTAATCGACGAGTTTCGTTGAAAGTTTTACAAAGTATTTTTACGCAAACTTTTATACGCGTTTTCCTGTGTTCTTTGGCTGTTTTACCTTTTTTCGTTTGATCTTTCAACGTATTATTAAAGTTTAACTGAAGAGACGGGTGTTGTGTGTTTCAATTGCACGGGATTATGTCGGTTTGTCCTCCGAATAGGACGAACGGGAATCAGACGACACAAAGGAAGTTGGAGTGACACAATCGGACATCTAAAGCTTCAGAATCATTCTTTACAAGTGGCTGCGGACAGGAGACCGAAGGTTCGGCTGCTGGAGAGGCGGGGGGGGGGGGGGGGGGGGCAAAGCTAAAATTGTTTCGGGAACTGTAATAGAGTAGATTTGTAAATGACATTAAAAACAGAATGAGGAAACGATGTAAAAATCTGATTTTCATCATTTTGCTAATCCTTTTGTTTTTATTTATTTTTTTTTTGTTTTCCTTTATTTGTCTTCTATTTACCATCCCCCCTTTTGTTTTCTCCACAACAATTTTTTTTTCCGCTCCGATATTTCGTTACGGAGTTTCCAATTTTGAAATGATTCCTTATGACTCTCTTTCGGTCGTTTTTGCTCTCCCGACCTATTTATCTTCATTACAACTTCCTTCCGCTGTTAATCAAAGCAACGATATCTTAGATAAGTTTAACAACTTATCCTAAGTTGTTGCTGTTGTTGTTGTTCTTCTTAATACGATTCTGTTTGTTGTGTTTCTTTTTTTTTTTCTAATTCACTCTCCAGATTTGCTGCGCCGCCGTTTCTTCTTAACTCGCATTCGTCTTCATCTACCTGTTCCACTTCCAATTCCTTTCTCTATTATTCTTCCTCTGTTTTTACGTTCCATCTTCAATCTTACCTCGTCTTTCGACCTCGTAGTCCTTCCTTTCTTTTGTTTCCACCTTTCTTGCTGCCTTCAGTATCTCTTCGCTTTCATTCGACCGAACAATGTCTGCGTTGGCATATTTATTTTTAGATTTTTTTTTATATTTGTTTATTTTTCGGATCTGTCTGTTTGCAATTTTATCTTTAACAAAAAAAAATCGCGACTCAACCAAAACTGGAACTGCGGGTGCCGAATAGAATTTTTGGTTTCTCGCAACGAATATTTGGGTTTATCGAACGTGCGAACGGGCGGACGGAATTGATGGTTTCTTTATTAATCATAACAATTAATTTAACATTTTTTTCGCTATCTACAATTGCGAGTTTAGTTAATTTAAAATCATTTACTCCTTTCATTTTACGTTTATCTTTTTATCACTTATTCATGTAAAATCAACTATATGAAACTCGTGTTCCTGACGATAGCGTTGGGTTGCAAGAACGATCCAAACTGTCGAACTTCTAAAAGCGGGGATAGCGAGAACATAGATATCGTATCTCGCGCTAAGCTCAAGAAATTATATTGACGGTGTAAGTTACACTTAACCGTATCCATTAGCAGTTGAGAGAAGAGTTTTGCGAAGCTTGGCGCATCGTTTAAATGTTGAATGAAGAGTATCACAAGATCGTCGTTACGTCGTTAATGTTCGGAAGAAGACTTTTGGTAAGACGCGGAAAGAGAGTTGTCGTAAAGCGAATTATAAATTCCGAGGTGTGATAAAATGACATGAGTTATTCCCATCGATGAGTGAATTCTTGACGTTTTAAGCAGCGCGAAGTATTTCAATTTCGAAATATATTTACATTCTATGATAATGATAATAATTATTATATTTATTTCCGTCATCGTCTTTTACACAAAATCTTAAAATAGACGGAAAATAAGTCATACATTCAATAGCTGTACGGATCCTGACGTTGATTTTAAAAGTGTAACTGAAATAAAAATTTTACGAAGCAAAGGAAAAAGACAAATTTACTCGCGGTGACGGTTGAGCGCTTATGCAATTAACCGCGGTCGCTGCTATTGTACGTAAATATTGAAAGCCTGAGAAAAATCTTCTCGGTCACTTATTATTATGATTTTTTTGCACTGAATAAAAATCTCGTCGAAATTTTAGGTTATATTAAGCAAATCGCTGTTAATTATCCACTCTTTTTTTGGTTCAATTTATTAATTTATTTCTAACGTTACGAAAGTTTCTCGTCCACTGCTTCAACGAAACGTTTATAAAATAAACCAAGTGAATAAAATGAACGAAATAATATAACACCACTAACAAGCAATGCGATGCATATATCTAAATCATGCGATCAAAGTAGAAAAATATTTCTAAAATTTACCTTAGTCGTGTAATCCGTGTCGATGTCCTTGTCAAGGTAGACGAGGAATCGTCTATATAACCTCAAAATACCTTGAATCTAAAGCGAATCGCGCTGTTTTGTCCACTTATTTTTTTTCGATTAAATCTAAAATGCATCGCCATCGGGCGGTGGTGGAACCCGGCAAATTGACATTCACGTGCAGAAGACGAAGAACCGGCCGCAAGATGCAGCCCGCGATGTCACAGACAGAATCCGGGAAAAGTGCCTCGGGGTACGGTATGCGCGGGGAGTACCACGAAATAAAACAAAATAAGAAGAGTCGACGAAGCGAGAGATAGAGAACGAGTTCACTCGAAGCCGGCAACCGTCGTGGTCTGACTGTACGAGTGTTCGCGCTACTCGGCCACACGGGATTCTCCGTGCGTGCGATTGCTCGCTCGCGTGCTTGCTGAGCTCAGTCGGCGGCCGGACTCCGCGCGCTGCACGTCACTAACGGCAGAGCTCTCGTGCGCGCTAAGCCTGCGAAAACTCAACGAGTATTCTAGTAAATTTTTTTTTCTACCACTCATGTGCGTCAGTTTATGAAAGAGAAAATTCTACGAAATCCTATTCATTGCCGGTAATAATAATTAAAAGATTTTTACGATGTTTTTTTTATCTCGCCAGTCGAGACATTAAGATTCAGTGGTGTTGAAATAAAATTTGTACTACTCGAAACTTGGAAGGCAGTGTCGGGGAATTGAGTTGGAATGATAAGAAATTATGGGAAAAAAAAAGTTTACCGAAGATTTTTAACGAAATTAACAAATTGTGTTCTCAAATTTGGATTTCATGAGTTTTAATAACTCGAAATGAAATATTGATTTTTTGTTCGTCACTTCCAGTCGATGGAATCTCCCAGAGTCCGTGCGAAATTTAATAAATAATTTTATTTTGCTTCCGTATTATTTTTGTAATTTACTCGTTGCTATCAAGCGATTGAATGAGCAGATAAAACAGATGCTAAAGAAGGATTGTGGAGTGTAAAGTTGAAAAATTGTAATATTTTCGAGACAAAATACGTTTTTTTTGAAGTTGTGTCTAATTTTTCAAAATCACCTATAACTCCCGCAGAGTTATCGAAAAATTAAAAATAATAAGCGATTAATTCCAAAAAAAAAAGATTTGAAACGAAAATATCGGAGAGTTCGCGCGTCAAATAATAAATTAACTTTCATTGATGACTAAATGTCGGAACGATAATTTTGAATTTAATTTGCTTCGGGAGGAATGTAACTCGATGAAGAGAATTTGTAATATGCGAATAGTTAGAAGTTTTTTGCCGCGGGCCTCGTCGACTCGGTTATATAGTATAGTGGATACGACAAATTTATCGGTGGGGACGAAACATTGCCGGTGTGCGCGAGAGGGCGAGGCGGTTGGGAGGAAGGGACGTTGGAGAGCCGATGCATGGAGGTGATAAAAATATACCCGAAAAATCTCGGCATGCAGCCAAGTGGCCTCGAGAGCCTCGCATGAATATCGGATACGACGACATGATAAGATAATTTCGGGGATGGAAATTCGAACGGTCAGTTATTTCAACGCTGATTTCAGGGTTGCGGGAGATACGAAGCCATTTTTTTAAAACACTTTTCCCATAAATCGTAAATGGCTCACATTTTTTTTCAGCGCGATCGATTATTTATGAAAATTTAAGATCAGAAATGCAAAAAAATATGTTTTCCGAATTTTTTTAACCCTTTTAACTATTTTGCATAAAAACGGTAGAAAAATTTTTACGTTTTTTTTAAACTGTTTTTCCGCGGCTTTGCGCTGTTAGGCACTTTTTTTTTCTTCCCATTGAGTGTATTCGACGATCGAAGGTATTTTTTTGCCCTTTACATAAATTCACAAAATTCATTTACAGAGCTTAAAAAATTCCCTCAGTGAACGTGAATATATCGGGTTAAAAACAAATGGAATAACAAGTTTTTTAGATTTTCAATAGCAAGTGAATAGAACAGTCGAGAAATGTTTGATTAAAAAATTTTTTTTCAACGATTGCAATTTCCTTCGAAAAAAAAATTCAAACACGCGATTGCGATTGTACGTAGCGAAAAATTCATTAAGAAAAAAAATCTTATATAAACGGATTCACTAAAGTTATTTTTATCCAACGGTTCCACTTCGTGTATAAAACGCTGAATACACTGGGATGAAAAATAAGTTTTCGGAGTACAGACGCGGCGCGGGGGAGACGCGAACAGAATATATGCATTTTCGTTACACACGGCGTTAGTGAGAAAGAGTAAAAGCGAAAGTATTTGGTATCCCGAAGGGAGGGAAACGTTATTGCTGGTCGTGCAAAGGGTCCGAGTGTTTTCGTGTTCACTCTCTCAAACTAACGATGTGTAACGACGATGCATATATCGATAAATATCGACTAACGATCGATATTTTTCCTTAGCGCTTCACTGCGCCGCGTCAATGCCTTAATAACTCATTTTGCACCCGCGTGTACCTTGCGAACGATTAAACATCCCTTATTTATCCTGTAATTTAATGAATGCCGCGGTATTAAACGTTCATCAATTTTTTTCCCACACGAAGAGATTGACGAAAAAAAAAAAAAAAAATTGGCCGCCTCGACTACACGTGTTCTCGCATAATCAGTTTCGTCTATTAAAAATGGTAAAACAAAAAAAAAACATGAAGAAAAAATGAAAAATGTTTGTGAACATTATTTTGTACCATGTAAGCCTTAATTTCTAGCGCGGCCACCGCACCCCGCCGCCCCTTCCTCCCTTCTGTTACCCACCGCCACTCCGACACAGCTGCTGGCGCGTGTACACTTGACACCGAGCGTTGTGTTTGCTAAACGACTTCCGCGCACGAGCTCAGGCATTTTATTTTAAAATACAAAAGAATGTCGCCGTGAAAAAAAAAGTCTCTCTTTCCCCGCGGCCCCTCTGGTCAACCCCCTCTGTCTCTCTGTTGGGCGAAAGCCGCGATAAAAAAAAAAAGAAAAAAAAAAAACTTGCTTCCCGCGGATAAGGGAAAAGAAAAACATTCGAGCTGTTCAAACGGCACGACGTTAAATACTGCCGTTTCGTTTGTACTGCGTTTTACAGTTTATATTTATCTTATACCGTTTAACAAATGTATCGATTTCTATCGAAGATAATTTACGACTCGCTGCGACATTGAACACAAAAATTATTTATTTTTCATGATTATCGCATTTAAAGATTTTTTAAATCTGCTATTTTACAGTTATATGAATATTATAAACGATCTATATTATCGAATTCACAGATTTCATTTTATACCGGAAATAAGCGAATTGAAAACAACTGTAAAGATTGCGAATTGCAAAAAAATGTATAATTATTATAAAAGTTACGAAGATTAAGCAGTTATCGTTTATCGTATTAATTTCGATCGATTAATTGCAAATATTAAAATTTTTATTCACGTTACGCGCGGTATTTTTCTAACACCGTCGGTAATACCGTCAATTTATTTGACGCAGTACCGCGCAATTCAAATAATTGATTGGCGACGATGAAGATGTAATTTTCGAACGAAACGGGCGGACAACGAGATAACGCCCGCGACACCTCGAACGATGGGTTATCGGTTTTCGATTTATCCCGCATTTTAACACTTTTCTGGGCGTAAAACCGGTGATGCTACGAGCAAAAGGGGTGTTAGAATCGCGAGAGAAAAGGCCCGTTGCAAAGTGCTTCTTCGCGATAACTATATCAGTTTTCGCAGTTTCCTTACTTTTTTTCTCAACACACAACTCTCCCGTCATCTTTCGGTTCGACGGGTCGTTCGGTTCGCCAGATGTATCTTAACGGCAAATAGTTTTCCAATAGATCGCGCGCTTGAGGAAAAGACCCAAATTTTCTCATCACAGATTGTACTTCGCTACTTCACATTTTTTTCCTGTTATTTTCTATTTTGTTTGATAAAAATTCGCGTGATTATTATTAAAAAATTCGCGATACTTCGAACACATTCCATTTTTAAGGTTAAACCCGTAACTTTAACGAAAAGTTCAAATTGTTTCAAATAGCCCCGGTGTCGTCTTCCGGCCAAAATCTTTTCCCTTTTTTTACCATTTTTTCTTCGGCTTCTTCCGGGATCCACAGGTGACAAAAACTCTTGTGAGGAATGCTCCGGAAATTTTTTATTATCTCGTCGTCTCAATCCATCGTCGTGAGTGTTCATCAACCGAGACACGGAGGTACGACGTGAAAAATGTGAAATAAACAGTTTGTACTCTCGTCACAATCGCTCCAAAAACAAGTGAATAAGTTGCGTAATAAAAGAAAAAAAAATTGATTGAGCTTTCAAACGGCGGCGTGAGGTATCGCGGGGGGAGGATAGTGCGGCTTCTTTAAAAATCAACGAGAGTCGAACGAGGCAGTGGGAGACTTGTGTAAATAAATTCAACGAGAGAAGAGCGATCTATCTTCTTTAACGAGGATAGCGCGGAGGAGTATACCGTGTGCAGTGTGCGTTCGTGTGTATATAAAGAAAAAAAAAAGAACCGAATAAAAGTTAAATAAATCACGAACAGGGGGAGGGCTTCCGAGTGTCCGATCGAGAACTGAGATTGAGTTGCTTCTCAGAACAAAAAAAAAAAGGGAAAAAAATAAAAACGAAGATAAAAGAAAGAACGTTCGGTAACTACTGGAAAGGAAAAGGCGAAGCGAGTAACGGATAATTCTTATTGATCGTTCAATTTAGTACGAGCGCAGCCCATCTACCGTGAAATTTCCCTTCTTGCCTTCTACTGCATACAATTTCATTTTCCCTTTTTTTTCGCGCTTTTTCTCTTTTTTTTCCCCCGTTCGTTATATCCTGAATCGCGTAGGTAAGCGAATAAGTGACTTTGTATTTTACGTTCTTTTTTTTCTTTTTTTTTTTTAATAAGAATAAAAAAGACGTCGAAGAGCGAGGAGAAGGGAAGAAGAAGAAGAAAAAAACACTCTCGAGTGGCATAGAGGTGCTAACGGTTAATGAATGTGTTTGCACCGGGTTCTGGTGATAGTGATAGTGAAATCGTGGGACGGAAGAGGTGCTCGATTTAAATACATAAATGTGCGAGAGGAGTTCACAATGGTGGCTCGGCTCCCGCAACAAGTTTTGCTACTACTCGTACTCGGTGAGTTTCTTTATATTTGTTATACATTATTTTTCAGCGCTTCATTCGTCATTATTACGATGAATCGTAAGTTAACATGCAGATGAAAAAAAAAAAAAAATCGAGCGATTATAGAAAAAATTTTGACGAAATTGACTTAAAGATTATCCAGGAATTTTAAGTTTTTTGGAGCGAAAACGGATTTAGCGTTTAGCGTTTTTTGATAAGCTGATAGAGGTGTTAAAAAATGTTGCGTACATCCTGCCGTATCGGTATCCGTACAAAAAAAAAAAAAAAAAAAAAAATTATCAAATATTGTAATACTCGCCTCGGTACGTCACTCACACGTAACACTCAGGACGTACGGATTTTATTACGGAGTAACTGACAATTATTAAATTCACCGACAGCGTCACTGTCGCTCCAATGAATAAGTTTACTTTTGAGAGAATGTGATGAATCAACGTTGTTATAGATGTAAAAGTTCGCAAATAGAACATTTATTAGAGAACTCTTCATAACGATAGTATTACATTAAATACAACATTCTACTTGCTGAAAAAAAAAAACTAAGCGTTTAGAGAAAATGGATCTTTTTTTAGAATGGTTTTTCCTTATTTTTCATTTTTAGTACTAAGAAATTTTCCTAAAAGAAAAATATGCAAAGATATTTTCAAAGATGAAAGTCGACATATCGATAGTCTGGAAGAAAACGGGCGTACGTCGTCGGTTACGTGACCTTGAGATTTGATCTTCAAAAATTTATTTATATATACATATAAATAAATAGATACCTATTCGCAATTCAAATTTGAGATAATTTAATACTCAAAATTAACTGACGAATTGTTTTCATCTTGGAAATTCCGTCGCCTGGGATTACCATAGTATAGTAATTTGGTATATAGAGTGCCGTGTGTGACTTCTTCTAAATTTAGTCGGACGGCCGGGTTATGCGGATCGTTCGAAGAAGGGATCACACAGCCACTGTCGCCGTGTTCTAGATTTCTCCGAAGTCTTCGCACTATATTCGCTTTTTTGTTTTTTTTTTCGTGTTTTTTCATTTTACCAACCGCCATCATTTTATCTGCCGAAGAATTCCAAGGTATTCGCCGAAAAGCATAAATATAACTATAACATGTTGGCACTGTTACAGCGCAATTTGCAAAGTTTCAACTTGTCTTTTGGAGTTAAAGAAATATATATGATTTATGAAACGGATGTTATACTATATATGCATGAAATTGGGTATTGAAAAATGGTAAACAAATTGTTTGCGTTTAATCGAAATATCAGTCGTCATTATTTTTCATGCAACAAATATTGGACTAAATATACACATTTTTTTCGCCGCTACATTTCACTTTAAAATGGTAATTGAGAAATCAAACGGAATAAAAAATGTTATGAATAGTAATTATTTAAAAAAATGCATTTTCTCCGATTTGCCTGCCGAGAATCGATTAATTTTGAAGTAACTGATGTGAAAAAAAAAAATGGTCGTCTAATCGACAATATGGTTTTTCATAATCGTAATAGACCTGAAAATATTTAGTAAATTTGGACGTTGTACAACGCGTATACATCCACATTCAATGTATAAAAATATGAAAAAGTCTACAAAATCTCGTGTTTTGGTCGTTTTAGCATTGCATTGCATTGCATTGCATTTAAGCCTTCACGCGCATTTACTCGTTTAATTACGTTAAAATAATGTGCAAAAAAAAAACTTTAACAACGAACGATTTAGCTCCCGGGGAGGAAGCCAGACGTTGTTATTACCAATAATAATAAACTCAATCACTGAAACATTTATGCATAATACAGCGATGTTGCCGCGGGACGAGATCGCGGTGGGGCCGTGTAAGCGATGTTTATAAAAATATTTAAAAAAAAACATAAAAATTACCAACATATTATTCCATAGTTCATAGATGTATTATAAGGTTGGATTATTTTGATACAAAACACCATTTATCCGCTGTTTTAACGAAAATTCATATTCCACAAAAATGAAACTATATAGTATTTTTTTCAATAATCGTGAAGGGTTTTTATCGACTGCGTAAAATACCCATTTTGCGTACACGTATATCGAAAATCAAAATCGGCCCATCGAATCGAATCGTTTCGTATTAATTGAAATTTTACGATATCGCTGTCGCAACGCAATGAACATGAATTTCGAAATGCGTCGTGGCATAAAATTTCAGACGAATTAATTACGTTTTTTAAAAGAAAACATTTTTGTGAATTTTTACTTCGCTGTTATTTTTCGTTATCTAAAATTCGAACGAAAAACATATTTGTGATACCGCAGTATTTCTTAAAAGATTTACTTGTAAAGACTTAGGGGCAATCTGATGATGATAAATACTTTTGAAAAATAGTAAAATTTTGGAATCCGTGCGATAGCTGTATACAGTGGATACAGCCTGTCGATCGAGGCAGGTGTTTAAGCGCCATCAGATAATTTACGATGTTCGCGTTGCGAATACCGAGAATTTGAAATACATTATTACACTCACCGTGAACATCGTAAACTATGCGATGACGCTGACTAACGCAACTGACAGGATCTCACCACGATGAACATACTGTATCTACTGCAAGCTCATCACATCGATTCCGAAATGTAACGACTTTGTTTCAGTATTTCTCATTATCGGATAGCCTTCCAACCAAAGAGAGACGTTGCGGGAGAATAGCTCTGCTTTCTTTCTTTTTTTTTCACTCGCAACCAATTGCAACGTCATCTCGTTGCAGCGAAGCACAGCTTTGCCAGTCGACGATTAGTTCTTTGACGGTCGCGAAATAATCTCTTTGAACGTTTGCTTACGATTCTCCGTCCCGACCAATGATTTGGGCTTTCCGTGTATACCAAATACGTGTCCAAACGCACCTCACGCTTCCTTCGACTTTCGGGGTATACATCGGGCGGATGTAGTATACCGTTCAATGAACACATTGCAACTAATAAATTCTGTCGTGTACACGAGTTTATCGACATGAATGGAAAATTAATTCGAGCGCAGAGAATCAATTTACAGCATGCGGACGCCTTTTGAATATTGCGTTGAAATTGAATATTGCGTAACAGGCAGAAAAAAATGAAGATTTGAATTCGCTACTATAGAAACAATACCGATACAAATTTCGCATAACCAATGTCGACAGCCATCGCGTTGGCGGGTACAATGAATTTCAAATAAATCAAATATATTCTTCATAATAAACCGACAGCGATGGATGCGCGGTCGGTGTGTGGCTCAGGCGATCACCCAAGTCAAAAGCAATACTGTCCGCGGGCAGTACTTAGATGGGTGACCGCTTAGCCACGCATTGGCTGGCGAGACGCATTGGCAATCGGTGAGCGAGAGGTCAGTTTTTCTGAGACCTCGTTGTCCACACTTAAGTAAATACTTTCGTGTGTACACCGCGGAATCAGGAGAACATGACCGACTGTACCGGCACGGATTTTCCGCAGTTTCCCCGTGTCCATGGCAAATGCGGTACAGTGTAGCTAAATCGGCTGCGGACGGACTGGAAGTTAGGTAGCTTAGCGAAGTGCGGGTAGGGAGTGATAGGGGGTATCGGGAAGGGTCGTAAAACCCGAAAGGGATACGCTGGAAGACTCAAAAATTCTAAAAAAAAAAAATCTTCTTCATAATAATCGCTACGCTTGAGCGCTGAATGAAAGCGAGTAACAGGATCGAAAAAAAGGGGCGAAAATGAGAAAAAAAATCACATCGTTATTAATTTTTATTTCCGACTCTAATTTGAATAGTTTGAATAAAGCCGAAAATAGATTAAAAAAATCTTTTAAAAAAATATATCATAGCGAAAGAGTACAGTGTATTTTATTTGATGGCAGAGAGAAAAAAAATGTTAAAAGTTTTGATATTGAAAAGTTTACTTAATCATTAAAAAAATCCCGAAAATCAGCAAAAACCAACATTTTTCAAGTTTGCTGCGGGTTGATTAATTAAATTTAAAAAAAAAGGATTTGCTTTCAGTAAACTAAATTCCGTTTTTTTTCTTTGGCGAAAAAAAAAAACAAAAGAACTGCATCGTGTTCGATAAAATTGGCTCAGCACACACGATTAACGAAAGAGAATACTAGATTTTCAGATTTAATGCATCGCCGAGTTTTATCGCTCGATAAATCGCTAGTGAAACAATTCCGTCGGTTGTATGAAGTTGATAAAGCGTTTTGTTCGATAACGTGCTATTTTACGACGGATTAGAACCGCGGAACGTTTTTGTTTTTTCATCGTTCGCGGGTCGTTGAATCAGTGAACAAATTCCCGTGAATACTTGGAGGGGGAGAGGGGAGGGGAGGGGTTGGTTCGTTGATACACAACAAGCGATTGTGGTGACTCGATCTCTCTCTTCCGCAGCCACTCGATAAACGATAGTGCGGCCAACCGGAACGGGTATGTGTGTTGAGCCAATTTGGGGATTACACTGACACGTCGAGAATTCGGTGGATTCCAAGTAGCGGTAGTATCAACAGGGGACGCAGGGAAGGGGGAGGACGGGGGTGTTTGCAACAATGACAAACATTTCTCATGGATTTACTACGTACGAAACAAGAACAGAGAGTATTACGGTGCCCTCGGCGTCCAATGAAATTGGCAATTTGACGAGCGGGCCGTCGAATTTAGACTATATTACATATACATATATATATTTACAAAAACACAATCGAGAATCTCGAAACCTATTGTAGATTCATATTGCTGTCCATCAATTGCATACTTTAATGATGTTTCGATGAAATGAAAAATGTATAAAGATTCATTGTTTTAACTATGGGTAGTAGTTAAATATTCATTTTCTCACGCTTCGACGGTTATCCTGGACTTTCGCAATGAAAACTTTTTTAATTATAGAGAACAAAAAAAAATAATATATACAACTCTTCCTCCGAGACACAGAACGTGCAGCCAAAGTTTCAGAGGCGCGGAGGAAGGGGATTTTCGCAATTACTTCATCAAGGTGCGTCCGGCACTTGTCGAAAAAGTTGTCGCTGAATGAAAACGCACCTTGAAGCAATGGCGATAATCATTCTCTTTTGTACCCAGTCGGTAACAAAAAACACGAAAAGTCACAAAACTTTCGGTTTTTTATTATCAAATAACCCAACTGAGCAAAAATGTTCCTTTTTTGGGCTCCCAAACGGCAAAAAAGCACGAAAATAAAAGCTTATCGAGAGAGTATTACACGGACTGTTCCGATCAATATGTGTTTTCACCCGAGTTCAGCGTCGAATCGCCGAAGAAACTCCAAGGGGTGAAATATTCGTCCATGAATTTTTCTTGATGCATTCAAAAAGCACTCAGATCTTTCGATTAGTTCTCCACACTTTCATATTTTATATGTCGGATTCCCTGTAAACTTCAGATTCGCCGAATTTCGATGGTAAAGCGAGGAAGTCAAGTGAGGCAAACGTTCGACTTTAGATTCTGTAAGTAAGGAAGTTTTTTTGTGCATTTAGAAGCCTTCGTCAGAAATATCGTTCTTTCGTCTCCGCTGCGTGAACTTTCGCGGGTTTTTTTTTCTTGTTTTCTTCAACGCCGTTGTTTTAGGGAGTAATATCTGACGAAGGACCATTATTTTGAACGACTATTGGACTTCAACTGCTTCATAGTTTGATTAATCTTTTTTTTCGGTGAAACTTGGTAGAAAAAACATCGTAGGAACTTCGGTGATAAAAATTAAAAAAAAAAAAGAAACGAAAAACCATTCTTCCGAAGTAGAAATAAATGTTCGAAAGCTGACAACTATTGCGGGAAAATGTAGAGTAGATGATCAGATAAGTTACGACCTCTCCCTACAAAAATCGCCCTTTCCATTGCTACCCAAACGTATTTTGATTTTTATGGCGGGTCCGAGAAATTAAGGAGTATAGTCGAAGCACGTCTGTTCATCAACGTTCCGTTCTCGTCAGCGCCCCAATCGGTATCTTCCTTAATGGGAAGTTGCCTACATGGTTTAGGAAGCATCCCTTGCGTTACTGCGCCGCTTTGTTCGTCTGGGTACAGCAAATATGTTCTAATGGATTTAATCTGCCAATAGTGATGTCCTGAAACGAAGAGAAGACCAGTTTCATAATTTACCTTAGATAAGTGGATTGTTGTGTTAATTCTTTAACTTGACTTAGTTGGAAGAAAGAAAGAAATGAGAACATTTTTACACCTCAACTTAGTTAAGTTCAGAAATTACGACATGATCCCTTCTAGTCGCAGCAAGCAGTCGCTTACCTCAACTTATCTGGTTATGTACTGCTTGGCATGCGCATGACCAGCTGCTGCGTCGCAGCAGTGCATGTAGCGCTTACATAGCATTTAGTTATTGATGCAAAGGATGAATGGATACGGATTCCAAATGGCGCTGAAACACATTGCAGCTTCTTCTTCAAACGCATTCGTAACAATGCATTCGCAAATGAAAGAATTTAAGTTATCAATGTATGTCAGTCAGGTTATTCCACAATTGAGATTGTGCAGTCGATCTATGCAGACTATAGTGGTTATTATCGTATCAGCACCCGCGTTTGCATACATCGATAGCTATATAGTGATCACTTCCATTCACCATATCTATCCTATTTAACAATTCTATGTGATGCTTGCGTTAGAGATAATTAACGTATAGTGTGTGCTATCGCAGCGTATAGCACCACTGTGCCACACGGGACTCTTTCAGGCATTTACGTGGGCAGAAGAACGTTATTTAATCAGACGAGTGCTGTAGTCACCGAGGGTGCGTCAACAAGGTTAGGCATTCGCGGTATGCGAAGCGTCTCAGTTGTTGGTTTTTCCACCGTTGGTTTTTCCGATGACTCCACTTGTTTTCGTTGTCCGGATGTTTCTTGAAATTATTTATGTCGCAACAAAATTTCCCACATTATTTCGGAATTTCGTGATTCATTTTTTAGTCAACAAGTCTGTCAAGATAATGAATAAACTTTGAACAATACGGTAGTAGGAAAGGAAACATTATATGCTTTTTAGAAAGAAAAAAATCAAAAAACGTTGCAACAAATGCTCAACTAATTAAATTAGTTAGTAGTTTAACTAGTTATACTAGTTAAATTGTTTTCTACGCATTTGCAAACTACACAGGAAATTACCTTCTAAACTATAATTAATTTAAGTTTTTCGAAGAATAACTGCTTTCGGAGTCTGAGGTTTGTTCCAAAATTTGTATATTGTCCGATGGGGGCTTTGAATATTTTTAATTAAATGTTTCTGTCATCGTACCATTCAATCATTATGAAAAAAAAATGATGTCGAGAATCTGATGGGTTTATAGGAACGCGTAGGCGAAAGCGTAATTATTGAAGCTTCAGTATACATACCCCTCAGCTACGAACGATGTAACGAAGAGAAACAGGAAAGGTTGAGTGCAAATGACAACTTGTCCGATTTACGGTTGGACCAATCCTTTGCCATACATACCACGACGTATACATTAACGTTTTGCAAGGCAAAAAGCTTTGATCGAAGCTTTCCGTGGCAAAGTTTTGACTGCGCAACGAGAGAGATCAGAGCTCTGGTGTCGCTATGATTGCGACGGAACCTTTAGAGTGGAGATTTCGAAAAGCCTTTGGTCAACCCTCTGGTCAACGCTGATATCCACTGGTTAATAACGAAACCACTCTCTTAGTCTCCTGTGCACACGAGAGCTTGACGAGCGAAATTACAAATAGAGAAATTAACATTTTTAAGCCGCAAGGCTTGCATTTGCCTTCGTGACACGGCATACGTATTACGAGGATTGCACAACTTTTTCGTCTTGTATAATTCGGAACATTTTTTTAATCATAAAGAAGTCGAGTAAAAGGGTCTCAAAAGAGGAAAAGAAACGATAAAGTCGTTATCTTCGTGTTAATGATGATCTTCATTCATAAATTTAAGATCTCGTAAATTCCGAAGGCTTTAATGTTTAAAATTTTAGACACATTTCGTCGGAAAAATTCCTAATTCATGTGTTTATCGAATCGAAATAATTGCGTATTTTTAGCCAACACCACGTTTCTTTATCCGAAACGGTCGGTTGCCGTTTCTCATGAAAGTTACTGAAAAAGTGGCTAATTTTCGACAATAAATGTGCGGCGCAAAGAATCAAAGGGTCGAGGTAAAAAAATGAAAAAATAACACTCAGCAGAGGCACGGTAGCGAGAACAAACTTGCCGGTGGTTATATTTCCGTGATTTTTTAGCGTAGCATTGAGAGTAGTTGTGTGCTTTTTTCGTCGATTTTTCTTTAACGTCCAAAGTAAAGACCACCCGACCGGTGCGCTAACGGTGCATCGTAGAAAAGTGGATTGTACTTTCGCGGGTCGAGGTTCATAAAGCTTTTAATGCCAAGAAATGCTCTTGATGGTCGGGATGAAGAGTCGAGTCGGGAAAGAAACGAAACGGATCGTTTCGCTTCTCTCGCCAAGAGAAAACTAGACGAACAGAGGGTGGCGGAGCTTATCTGGCTCTTCGCTGAAATTTTATATTTACACACTATGGGAATGGACAAAATTCTCTTCGTGGCCGACACTCCGGCACGTTTTATTCTCATTTCCTTTATTTGCCACGTATCTCTCTGGTAAAGCAAAGATAGTCGGGTCACGCTGATTAATTACCATCTTTAATCTCGTGATGAATTTACAGTCGAAAATTTTCGTCGTTAGAAACGCTCGCGATATGGAAGGGGAAAAGTCGAAGAAATTCGAGCGCACGTGCGATAGCAAATCCATTCCGTCCCGACTTTCAAGAGAGATTCTCTCCAATGCCGCGGCTGCTACATCGATGTTAATTACCAGATGTAGTGTTGGTAAACCCTCTTTTCACGTTGCTTCGAGAAATCGAAAGATTATTCATAAGTCCAGAGGGCAACGCTATCGTTTACATTATAAGGGTGACCGGCGTTACTCGAGTTACTGAGTTTCACGATGTTCCGGACTGCAACTTGAGAATTGAGTTCACCAGAGATCTCATGATTCCTTTATGCTCTGATGAAGACTGCCTTTTAATGTATGCCAAAGGGCAATTCGTTTCGTCGTAAAATATACTTTTTTTTTAATTTTTGTACCCTGTACTGCTGCTTGACCCACCCGACTTTTTATTGTCGAAGAGCCAAATTTAGAAACAGAATCGATTCGGAATGTTCTCTAATCTTCTTACAGGCAGGTAAATGCCATTGGGGATGAAAGATCGAGTGATAAATCTGTTAATTATACCAAAACGAAGGGAAAATATTCAGAATCTCTAGTTTGGCAAAGTTGACTTGACGCGTTTGACTTGCGTAATTACAAATTTAGAGACCTGTGTCTCACGATTTTTTGATATGTGCAAAAATTCTAATTATTTCAGTTTGTTCTAACAGAGGTAAAAATTATAAATTAAAATCGCAAAATACCTCAACTCACCCCGGTCACGTCAGAAACTTACATCACCAAGTACGCGAAGTTCTTGGCGTTTTCTCGTACGAAACTTGTACCCCTATATATATATATACCGGCAGTACGATGGTACAGAGGGATGAGAATTACTGTTCCCGCCAGTAATAATACTTCACACTACATTTTATAACTATATATATATATATATCCCGCCTTTCTCTCGCGCAACGGTAAATTCTTGAGAAAATAGCCCATTGATCTTATCCGTCATGTCACACCTCATAAATTTTAACTTCCGTTGATATTACAACCTCGGATTCCAGAGGTACGACACTCTTTTTTATTTATGTAAAATGTTTTTTTTTTTTCTAATTTTTATTAATAAAAATCGCAAAAAATAAACGAAATGAAGTCAATCTTTCGTTTTTCTTTATTTCTCGAAGTTTTTATTTCATTTTCCGTATCACAGAAAGATTTTGTAACTGAGCCAGAAAACATTTTTGACCATCCACTCGACGCTACTTTTATCCTCTCCTCGGTGAAATTCTTTTTAAATGCTGCTGCAGCGTCGAGAGCAGATGAAATCTTGACGATTAATAGATCCTCTGGTGTCTGCGCTTTCTTTCTTTCTCACTCTCTCGTACTTTCGGCGTTCCTCGACGAACGTGTTCACTCGGACCGTCACACACACACACACACACATACAGAAAGAGAGTCTTTTTGTTACCCCGCCAGGATTTATTGTTCTTCCGAATTGCTTCCGGCGTATGCGGCCTTAGCCAATTCTGCATGTAGGCGTCGAATAAATCCTTCTCTCGTTTTCTACGAATTTCTCGTTTTTTTTTTCCTTTTTCTTTTTTTTTTTATCATTCCTTCGACTTTTGCCACACTTGACTGGGTTATCCGGTGAACTTTTGTGACCCGACACTCTTGAGAATTGTCGACTATCGGGAGAATTCGCAAGTATCGCGAAAAACTTCGCGCAGCCGGGTAAGAGATTTTCTACAAATTTTCACTCTCGCGTGTTTCGATTCACTTTTGTCTTGCGGTGTGACCGAGTTTTCGACGGTAAATTTCTGTAATATTACTATCATACGTTCCAATATGAAGGTTTGCGCATATGAGAAATAGGAAATGGCGCGCGCGTCGCGCGAACGCAGACATCGTAACTCATGTACACAATGTGCGTGAAGAAATTTTTACGATAGTCATTAGTATCCTCGCTCTCGACCTCGGAGAGTCCTTTTTCACATTTCATTCCGTTTCACGTCTTTTCCAGCGCCTAGCGTTCGCGTGTGTGTATGTGTAGGGAGAGAGGGGAATTTAAATTTTGACGCTTTTCCACGCGCGAGACACCCCGAACGCGAAGCAATTTCGTGGGAGTTATGAAAGGCTACGACCGAAGTAGCTGCAGAATCTCCGTGAGGAGATCCATAGGTTCACATGTTTGTTGCACTCTAGATATGCTCCCGTGCACTTCTGAATGCGCATCCGGTACTCCAGCGCTGGTGATGTTGAATTTTGCCTCGTTCCCTCGACTTATATTGCTTCACCGAGCGACAAGAATATTACTAGTGCCGAGTGTCAGTACACGCAGAACTGAGAGGGTACAGCGAAGTTCCGTATGGATCGGATGATATTTTTATGTAGCCGGCTGAGAGATCTACTATTTGTTTTGTTACGATCCATTTTCGCTCCAGTAGACTACTTCGTTTTTTTATGCATAATATACTGTTTCATTTTTTTTTTCGTATTATTAGAGAAAGTGTTTTTTTAGATAAAATTTAATGTGCAGATAAAAGTAGTTTTTATAGGTCCGTTTGAAAAAATTTCGATGTGTGAAGTAACATTGCGTCGGAATTCTTTATTTGTCTACTTAAATTTTCCTGCTGTGCGAAAAGTTCGTTGAATTATTTTATCTTCATTTTATCGAGAATAATAAATATTCTTTGATAAATATTGTTTAAATATCTGCATAAAATGACAATTCTAATAAATTGTAATAAATTTCATTAAAATAAATAAATCAAAGTCTATTGATTGTAATTCTTCGAAATATGAATTGACATAAAGGGGATTACGCTACTTTACCGAGATATTAGCGTCTCACGACTACGCTTCAACGGGTTCAGTTCATTATTATTTTTTAATCAACTTTAGTAATTTTCAATTTTTTCATTTGATAAAACGAAATACTAAGCTACCGTCATCAGCCGTATAGGAGAAAAAAATTCACAGTAGCGTCACGCACGTACCCGAAAAGACAATTCATCCCTTCCTCACCGACGCCTCGACAAAGCGTACAATTTACTTTGGATGCGAGCCACGCGGAGAAATAATTGGTACGATAGTAGTAACATAGGCGAACAAACGAGGAAGCGAGTGAGCTGCGTGTACACGGGGTCGAAGGAAAGCAAATGGGGACTCATAAATTACAAGGTAGTCGACGACAACGATGGAGAAAGGAAAGAAAAACCCGAGGACGACGGGATCTGGGTGCCAAAGTAGATGCTCTCTCGAGCCCTTGAAAATCGTCGCCCTTTTTCTTTCTTTCCCTTTTATCCTCCCTTTTGCTAATATCGAACAACGGAAATTAAACACCATTTCCGTATCTCTTTCCACTCGTGATTTCTTCCCTATTAAGTATTATTTAACATTTTTCGAGAACATTTTAACGCTGGAAGATCATAAATGAGTCTTGCGAATTTCGAGCATTTAGTTTCGAGAGCGAGAGCTATACATTTTTTTTTTTTTTACATTGTAATGGAATTTGTTAGAACGTATCGCTTACATAGGAACGGATTCATTTCACACCGAAAAATGATTACTACATCGACGAATGTATGAAACCAAAAAAATTGAAAACTCCAATCACGCGTGACGGAGCCGTTCGCTTCTGATGCCGGTAACTTCTATACTATTTTTTACATGTTGCCGGTCCCTGGAAAAATGTAATACCTACACGTGTCAGTTAAGTACAGAAGAATAAAGCTAAAAAATATTGATTTCAAGTTGAGTAATATCTGGATGAACTCCTAGAGGTATAAAAGAAATGTGGCCTTCTATGGTTAACTTTCACACCCTAAAAAAAAAAAAGACCCGTAAGAAAGCAATAGAAAGTTTCAAGAAAAACGAAGAGGATGAAAGGAGCGCTTGTGCGAAAACTGGTAAACTCTCGTCGAGCAACGGTAGCCAAGAAATAAGAGTCGTAAAAAAAAAAACAAAAAAAGCGAAAAAAAAAAATACGCATAAATTGAAAGTTTACCGCAATAGCGGGAAGAGGATAGCGGATAGTGTTGGAGGAGCTGAGGGGGTTGATGCTCTCTTATGTTTGAGAGCGGAAAGTAGAAAGAGGTTTCTGGAAGAAGCATAAGACGAAAAGGCCGTTGGGCACAACGAACGGGACTGGATGTAACGCTTGGTTCGAGGGGTCGAAAAAACGTTGTCGATATAGCGTCATTTCCGACGGTAGGAGCTCACTTCCGGCCGGTAAATTCCGGTTGCACGGCACATTCGGCAGCTCGCAGCTTCGATCGTGCTTTCACGGACAAACCGGTTGGAATGAGGGAAGGGGGAGGGGGCATTTTCTCATTCCTCGACTCCATACCTCCCTCCTCTCACCGGTCTGGCAAAATTTTCCCCTTTCGCACTTCACCCGTCCACCCCCTACGTATACCCACACAAACATCTCCCACTGAGTTTTACACCCTTTTCGCTTAGTCGGTTTGCACGTTATTGTCGAGAGGTGCCGGCTTGACTGCAGCTGCGGCAAACAATGTGCATGCGGTGCGTTTGAAAAGTATTGTGCAATGCACAACGCCAGAGATACCAGCGTTCACCATGAACGTTTTACTTTGTTACATGCTGGGTGTGGCCTACGGCAACCTTTGCTGTTCGAAAAAAAAACGCTACTTCAATCGCAACGCAATCTCGTACCTCGAATTTCCGAGTTAAGTGCAAGCATTACGCTTGCGGATGGCAGTCATTCTTTTGGTAATCATGAAAACAATTTTGCTGACGCAAAATTGTACACTCGGGGTTATTTTTTTTTACAGAAACATAATGAAAAGCTCCAGGGTTTTTTTACTTGTATAGATCGAGAAATGGTCTTTATATTTTTATGCAAAAAATCCCGAAAACGCCCGCTAATTTTTTTTTTATGTTGAATCTGAAATGTTGCAAGTTCGTGTTTGTCAAGATACCGCTGTTTTTCGCACTTGGCGCTATTTTTTTTTTATGATAATCGCTAAAAAGACTGTTTTTTTTTTCACATCCGGCGCGAATTTACATATCGCGTATTCAAGTAGAAGCGAAATACGTGGGGTATTCGTGATGACACGAGCAAAACGATCGTTCCCTTCCAGTGGAATATCGAAAAAAAATCAACGCACCCATCGGGCAGATACGGGGAAAAAAATCACACGGGGTAGGATATTCGTCAGGATTTAAAAACGTTTTTTCGAGGGGGCATCGGGAAACGCCAATAACGTATGACAAAGGCTTCGCCATTACAATGCTTTTTTTTGCGTAAAAATTGAACGATTCCAAAAAAAAAAATAGTCTCGATTACAGAATTCATCGTGTTTGTTCACACCGATTACAATCACAACATCGCAAAATAAAGATCTCATTTCCATGGGAATGGGATAACATCCTATCACCGAATGGATAAAGTTGCTACGTATGATTATTTCAATGAATAATTTATTTTTATTAATTTATTATCGTTATTATGGTGATTTTAATATATGTATCGTTTCACATATGGTAAATAATAATCGATAATTAACGCTATTCATGCAAAGTAAATCAAACTATTGCGAATTATAATAAAATTGAAGAGTACTTAATGCATTTTTTCATACCAGTTTTCCATTAACAAATTAATTAGCAAGGCACTTGTCTCGTTTCTCGAGAGGTCTCTCGGTGCCTCGCGGCATTTCTGGAGAACGGTAAATCCTCCTCGCGCGTCAGGACGTCGGAAAACTGGTCTCGCTCTCGGTCTCCCGTTCATTCCACTCTTGTCCGTTGTTAACGATTCGCCTCCTTCCTCCTTTGTAATGCCGAGGTCCGCAACCTCTTCGCGTCGTTGGTAACAAGCGGGTGGTATGTACCACGTGGACGCCGCACCAAATGCGCGTCTCGACGACTCCCAGAGGTACCGAACGAATTGATATTGTTCTTGAAAATTGAGTTTCTTCGAGTCTCCCGGAGGCTTTCTTTTCTCACTATCTTCCGAAACTCGTCGCGACAAAGATGACGTTACAACAGGCCGATGGTGCGTCTTGCCGAATAAGCTACGAGAGCGTTGACCAGTACTATTCTTCACGTTGTACAAAAAAAAAAACGAAAAAAAATAAAAAACAAAATCAAAGAAAAGGGATGTATAAGGTTTTTCAACCCTTTCCGTTGTCTTCTTTCGTCGTCTCGCTATACCGATGATTCGATGCCATCCCCTATTGTACCAGCGAACAAGAGGGCCACAAAAGTTTCACAAAATCTAATATATATACGAGGAATTCTCGTACGTTCATTCCACTTTTCCTTCTGTCGTCCACGAGTCGAGAGCAAAGCAACGGCAACTTGTGCCAAGAACCGAACGAGACGAGAGTAGATGGTCAGAATGAAGTTCGGCTCTGCTGATGCTGCGTGAAGGCAAAAAGTCTAGTCGCACGGTAGACCGACATTTCGCCTTGAAGAAACGCTTATTAGTGTCATCGACGTCACTGGTTTGCATCTCTGTATCTCACTATTCTCTGTGAAACTTGTTCGTTACTCAATTCACATTAATTTTCGCTGAGGAAAAGTCTGATTGTTTTACTAAAAAAAATTTTTGTTTAAATTGTGTGAATTCCATAACACGAAAGATTAAAATAACTTTTTTTTCGTGTAAAAATTGCGTTACATTCTGCAGGTTTATTTCGTAAAACGACTTTTAAGAGGTACTTTCAGATATTTTAATATTTTTTCCGTGCGAAATTCACTCGTCTCAGAGACGTATATTTTCTCATAATTATAATGTCTTTGATATTAAAACCATGAAACACGGAAATTTGTAATAAGATTTTCATGCAAGTAATTGCTACGAGAAACAATTTCATATTTTATTTTTTTATTAGACAAATATCTTTCCACCAACCGTTAAAGGGTTAATGTCTCCGGTCGCACCGTGTGACTCGCTCCGCCCACCCTAATGACCATTAGGCAATTTTACATTGAGCTTTTACATCGCGACCATAATTTTACCGTTTTATGGTCGCTATTCTTCGATCTCTCGCGGCGATGAGAGTCTTTGCCAGTGTTGGTACATCCGTGTCAGGTGGAACGACGCGTATTAACCCACATAAAGAGGAGGAAGAGAGCTCGGTGACCCAGAAGAGATACCCACTCACAGATACCCTCGAAGTAGATACGCCCGAATAGCCCCACCCGATGCACTTTCCGGCTTTTAAAAGGGATTTCATTGAGTCCAACCAGGCAACGGGACTAAGAAGATCCCCGAGAGAATTATCGATACGACCTTCTCGGCGTTTATCGAATACTATACACGTACCAGCTGCCGCTATACCGCTCTTCTCCTATATATGCGTTCGAATCTTCCTCTCGAGTGGTTCGAAAAGATAGAGAATGAGAAAATGGAAGACTATTATGAAACGATATACATTTTAAACCCTTTCGATCGTTCTACTTCTTTTTATGAAACCTACTTGATGGACTAAAAATACGTAAAAAAAAAAGAAAATATATATTCATATAATGAGTCGCGTCGGCAATAATAAAAAAAAATGAAAAATAGAAGCTTACTAACATAACGCGGAAAGCCGCAATTTCCCAATAATTAACAAATAATTGCCTTGCATACGAATAACGTGGGCCATCGAACGGAAGAAAAATTAAATGGGCAAATAACCCTACAAATTAGCGATCTGTGCATTGCGTTGCTATCATCTTTATTTATTCAACAAACATTTGCTAATGAGAAAGCGGCTTCTCTGCCATCCGTTGGCTTTGCTCCAGGGGAATTTTAACGAAAAAAAGATTGTGAAAAAACTCAATTTTCAGAGTACTCTATATCATGTATAGTTGAAAAAATGTTTCAAGCAGTATGTATATATATATTTCCTTTTTTTTTTCGAAAAAATCTTTCATTTTTTAATAAAATAATAGGTGTTTGCCCTCTCGCTAAAATTGGCCCAACGTTATAAACCGATGTAAATCGTCACATTTTCGAAATTTCAAAGACCGTAATATTTTGCAGTAACTGATTGAGGACCGACAGGCGTTTTGATTTTTTCGCGTGGGAATAATACATAGATATAAAAGTTTACCCGCGTATAGTGAAACGAAAATTTTCGGGGTTCCCGCATATTAATATATCCACCTATATTTGTTGCGGTACTGTGTTGCTAAACCTATACTACGGATAGCTCACTCGCTCTTCTTATCACTCTCGAGAAGATTGACCCAATTCTCATTCAATTCCTGGCAACGAGATCAACGCGAACGGGCTTTCCCGAGCTTCGGCTCTGAGAGTAATGGCAAAGTATCGCCGGCACACAGTGCATCAACCAACGCCGCGGAGAGAAAGAGATGCGGTGTACATTCACTTACAAATTGCTCGAAGTCGCGAGATAGAAAATGACGAAAGAATATATACATATTTTATTACGCATTATATTTCTACTGAATTTTTACAAAAGAGTATAGTGTATTTTAAGTCGGATGAAAAGATCCCTTAGCATTCTTTAATTTTTATTCAAAAAATTATATCGTAATATTATTATTGTTATTATTATTGTGATGGGTACGTAAAGAATTTATACTGAGAAGTCCAATTAAAATTTTGGCGGACATAACAAAAAAAAAAAAAATATCACACGTTCAAACTTTAATATTCAAAAATCGTAGAGATGTTGTTTTTGGCACTTATTTCAACCTTCAGAGTCGACTAGTATATCGCTTAGGCGATAAATCAAATTTTGTATATTTTTCAAAAATCTCTTTGCGAAAAAATTCGTTGAGAAAGCAAAATTGTTAAGTCGAAATATATTTTTAACTCTGATTATCAATTTTTTTCAACATTTTTTGTTAACATTGTATTACCAATTGAATTCTTTTTAAATTGAAGAAAAAAAATGTATCTACCAGGTAACATCTATCAAGTTAACTGTACTTTTAGTCGATCTTTTATCTTACCACTTTTACCTTTTTTTAGTGGTTCGTAGATTGACGAAAAAAAAGCTCCAGACCTGCTTGAAGCTGAGTAAAGCTGCTTGAACTTTTGAACGCTGTTTTTTTTCCTTTCGTTCCACCCCTATGCGATTTCATCCGTTGAAAACTTTTCATGGTTAAGTATACGTAGATCCGTGCTTGTAGCTCTAAAACTTCAAGACCAAATAAACTGATGCGCGTTGCACAAAGGGGGTGTGGTTTTTTCCCGGTATTTCCAAGATCCTTTGAGCTTTGAGACATTTTTATTGCAAAGGCAAATCTAATATGTACGCTCGTCGAAGTAAAAGCAAATGGTATCGAAATAAGCTTTTCGAGCTCTTTTCGTCGGGTAACATACGAAGAGAAAAAGAATATTGTCGAATCTTCTTCATCGGGACTCGAGACGTCTCAATGGATTCTCGTTTGAGTATAAAAAAAAATTGTTCATTTTTTTTATTTGTTCTTATTCTATTTTTCTTTTAAATATTATCTCTGCGTCGGAAGGAATTTATAATAACGTGGCGCTGTATAAAATTGCACCTCGAGATCGATTAATTCTTCCTCTCGTCGAAAAACGAGAGAAAGAAAACTCGTATTAACATAATACGTGTAGATTTTTTCGAGGTAGGAAAACGTCGTCTGCGTTTGCGGAAGAATCAAATGGGCGTGGGGAGCGGGCTAACGCGACTATTTTAACCACAGCTGAATTTTACAGTAGAACTCGGGTCTCTCGTCTTTTCTATATCTCGGGAACGATCGAGCAAAGTTTATTCTCCGCCAAAGATGTACTTCGCAAAAAGATAGCTTTGAATTATCGAGAGAAATTTCGTGCGCTCGGAATTAATGAAGGATACGTAGTGCGTACATTCAAAGACGAAAGTGCATGCGATGAAATACGAACCCGAATTAAAAAAAAAGAAAAAAATACACAGATGAAAAAAACCCCCTTTAGGTGATATGTTAAACAATTATATTTAAAAATAATTCTGTAAAAAAATTTCGGAATTACTATACAGCAAAATCTCAGCCGTTTTTAATGTGATTTATTTCTTTTTTTCATCGGATTAAACTTTTGGTTGGGAGTGTAATACGCGAAGCACCCTTAACGCATGACTGGCAGTTTTATTTTTATCTTATTCCATCCTAACAGCCTGGAATTTGCATTCTTTGAGATGCTGCTATTTTTCTATTATGTTTTTTCCACAGTTTATTCTTCCTTTTTGTTTCTGCAATTGCGCGCCTGGCACAGAGTGCATTCAACTCCATCGAGAACCCTTCGTGTAATACTTTTTGTATTTTACTCGCGTAACAAACCTGCGCTTTCTTCGCCACCTGTAAACTCTCTTAGACGCGTTCGCGTGATGCTTCTCGACATTTTTATCTATTTTCTTCCGGCGAGAGAAATTCTATTTTTTTTTTACCCTTAAGAACTCGCTGCACGTACGAAAAGGTTTTATTCTCATAACTTATATACTTTCGTCATGTCATATGTTCATTCGATCACTTTTCGATAGATTTATTTTTAGTTGCATTATGAAATATCGTGTTTTGTTAACCAACTAATAAATCTGCTCGTCAAATATCAATTTACGTTATTGTTTCGTATCATTGAAATTTTTGCTGTTTCTTTCTTGAAAACTGCCAAAAAGTAATTGTAATCCGATGTGAGTAATAAAGTACTGTAAAATGTAGAAATATTTACACGATCTTTTACATTATTGCATCAAAATCATCGAAGTACTCTAAAGCGTCGAGAAACTCAATGTCCAATTTGCGATCAATTATGGGTGTACAATTAATTGGTAAATTTTGTGACTTCTCTATGTTCCCCGAACTGCCTGAGTTCCCTTCTTCGATAACACAGAAAGAAATGCAATACAAATATACTTAATCGCATCTAGAAAAAGAAAAGTTATCCCCATTTGCGTCAAACATCAATTTCGACCTCAAAGCTCTCGGCTTGCAGCTCTATCGTTCATCGTGAATACTGCCACCTGTCTTTCCGACATCGTACTAAACGAGTAGGACTTTCGCATTTTGTGTTTATTCTTTTCTTTTTTCTTTTTTTTTTTTCTGTTTTTCGTCGATGCGCTTCAGAGTGTACGCAAGAGTGGAGAAGAGAGTAAAGCCAGAGATGCAGCAGGCGCGTCACCCATTAGGCTGTCACTCGGTTCACGCTGCTCGTACATTGCCCACAGAGTCGACCTACTTTATACACCAGTGCCAGTGAACTAACACACAAGCTTTAGCATGAGCTTCAGTGGCATTGAAGGAACCCCGATGTTGGTAACACGTTGCACATCGAGTTGCATCCAGACAACGCCTCTAATGCATATAACCGGGCGTGGTATGATTATCCCCCTCGTTCTTCGTTCCCGTGTGCTCGGCCTTGTAAACATTCATTAGGAAATTGAATGCTGGTATTGTGGTGGGTTATGCATGTACGGGGAGGACATGACGGTATAGGAAGAACGGCAGGACCGCGAGCGAACGAGCAAGAAACCCTCATTGTGATGGTATTTAAGCGCGGCTCTCCATCCCTTTCGTCCCTTTCCCGTTAAATCGCGCGTGTTAGACCTCCGTTGTGAAGGAACAAAAGCGTCGCTATAATTTAAGCGACATTCAATGAGGTTTCGCTTCTCTATATGTAATGTAGTATATGCTGTATACATGGTATATATATACTGTAGATATATATTTGTGTCTATATATATAAATATATATATATCGTTGTTCTATATACCCACTGTTCTGTTCGACAAAAGCTCTGTCCAGCCCATCATCAAGATAATCGGTGCGTGCTGAGGTAGAAAAAACCACTGCGTGTGCCAAAAAAAATGTGTGCAATTGACAACATTTTTCGTGGACCAGACATGTAAACGGCATTCTTTAGCTACGTTTTTGTTTTTTTAACATTTACCTTTTTTTGTCTATTTTACTCCTACAGCAGAGATTCTGTTATCATGTTATTTAGATTTTTTTGTTTTTCGCATTTGTCTGTTGCTGAGCTGTTGTCGTTTTTTCAAATCCCCGTTTTATCAGAATTGAAGGCGTGCAAATTCTGCAGTAATACAAGTTTACCACACGTAGCATTATTCAGGTCGGATTCGACATCCTCTTAAGAATTTATGAGACAAGAACTCTACCAGATCGAAAGTCAGCTAAAACTAACCGGTAACATCTCTAGCTGATTTAACATCTCCTTTCTGCACGTGCGTTCGCGCGTTCGAAAACGCAGCTTTCTCACTCGTTTCATACGTTTTACAAATAGTGAAATTAAGTTCGGGACACGAAACCCGTGAAAAGACATTCGTGAAACGTGTTAAACGAGTAAAAACACTGAGTTCTCATGTAAAGAATCAGTCTCCTGATACGATCTTCATGAGATTAAACAGCAGTATATACCTTCAGTGTACCTGTCGCGCTTACAGGTCTATCAGAATAGAAGTCTCCGGAAACAACTTTAGTATACTATAACTCTGCCGTACCAATAGACTCTACTTGGTTACAACTTTACCGCACTACTTATCTCTTAGGCGCCCTTCAGCAACACCCTCCTTAAGCGTATTATTGAATGGCTTTGAAGAAGGTTAATCCATAGTTACCTACCACCATATGAAGGTCAAACATGCAAAAAATAGTACCGCCCTTTTTCCCTCAAGGAACTGAAAGTTGGATAAAAAATCTTAAAGTTAGAAACATTTATTCTGACTTTATCTTCTCTTGATTATGGCTTCAATATATTGAAGTCAATGTACAAATACTCTGCTATTCGAATAATGGAGTTCCGGAGTGTCGATTTTAATTGACAATTTTTTTTTTTTGTAATAAGAATCTTGTTGCCGGAAGAATCGAAGCGAAATTTCTACCTGGTCGAAGCTTCGAATTTTATTTTGTCGAAAAGGGCGGAGTGATAGATGGTATTGTATGGTAGAGTGGTTTCAGTATAGGGTATGATGCACTATAGTGGATACACTACACTGCACTATGGCGAACGGTAGTGTATATTGCAAGTGGATGCTACGTGCACACGTCCGTTGTGGCTTCGACGGGCTTCGCAGGCTTCATAGAAGTGGCTTAACGGAGGAGAAGTTAAGACGCTATGCGCTACACCTTTCTAGCTACCGGGATTTCGTCTCCGGTAATAGCCGTTCCGCTCAGAGAAGCCCCCGAAAATGGTCACAAAGGAGTATTGGTCGAGCTCTCCTCGAGGTATCAGGATTGGTCCACTGGATAACTTTGCCTCAGCACTTCCACACTATAAATATAGATGCCTTCCGGACAACGCTGTTGTACACTATCCCCTTTGGACAAAGCGAATCTCTTGTAACTTCTATTCCGTTTGGGAGGTTCGGATAACACCTGCAAAAGCGACCCTTCAAATTATCCCGTCGATTTCGGTGGACGCGCAATATTCAAAGTCACATTCGCGTTAGTGAAGTTAAACTTAATAATTTAGTTATAAAGTAAAGATTCGATTAGAAAAATCTTTTATAATTAATCACTTTTGATTATCAACTGTAAATACTAGAATTTTGCGCTGTGCAATTTTTGGTTGGTCACTACTTTTAAAAATAGAAAAAGGGGTTGAAATGGTTGATATTAATGGTTGCGTTCAGAATGTTGAAAAACTAATCCACTAATGACTCTGGAAATCAATAATTATTGTAAAATAATTTCGGAAAAATGCAAAAATGTAAAAATGTGTTGAGTAAAACAGCTTTAATTCGTTGATGGACACGTGATACTGGTGAAAGAAGAGAAGGATAATGTGATTACCCTAAATCACTCTGATTATCAATTAAGTTCCAACAAGTCGCGGTCGTCTACTATCTATTATAATTTTCGTAAAAAAAAAATTAATAAGTTCCAAAAAAGTCCAACGCTATGAACCATTATTTGATTCATTAGCAATTCACATTTTCTTACTCGTCCAGACTTTCAAATAAATTTGCCAGACTCTTCAGAACCCGGGAAGCGCTCGTTACAGAAGAGTAAAATTAAGAATACTCGTTGGTTACTCCGGTATATTCGAACTTACGAAGGGGATGGTGGTGGAAGCAACAAAATTGAAACTCTCGACTTACGAGAAAACTTCGTCTGTTCGGTCTCTCGCGCTGGCTTTTTCACAGTCATAAGAAAAGATTAAATCTTCTCCGGCCGGTTTTCTACTCTGCAAGGGATCGTTGGTACCTCTTGTTGATGTACACTGTATCCTTGGCGCGGTCAAATTTTCCGCAAATTACCGTCCGCGAACTTCGTTGAAGATTTTTTTTCTTTTTTACGGGGCTTTTTTTGTACGGGATCGGTGGACACGAGGATAGAGCTTGGCATTCGTTCTAATTATTGTAGCGAGTTTTATGGGATATCTCGCCCGCTTGGTAATATTTGCCGTCCGCAGACTCTCGGTAAGCCGGGGGCTATTTACATCGTTAACGCCTGTTAATTTTCTCCGGCTTTGGAGTTATACGCTAGAAACAACGTGGGATCACAGCAATATCTGCCACAATGTTATGTGCGGCAGGATGCAATGTAACAAAAAAAAAAGTAACGGTTTTGACGATCAATTTAAAAGTCTGTGCGTAGAAAACGATAAAGTCGTGAACGATCCTAGCATCTTCTTAACACTGCGGAATATACGAGCAGATTATTTTTTAATTTCAATTAATTATTGTTATAATCCACGTCTCGTAAAGGGTTAATGTTCCTAATTCCATATTGGCAGCTTTTTTCTCGATCCTTGAAATTTCGGAGAATTTGCATAGAATTTAATAATGATAGTAACTTTTTGGCGAAAGGGCAACCCACACGATTTGAAGGGATTATGCCTCTGCTAACTCACTATTTCATCGCAATTCTGCGAAATTCCGTGCTATCTACTAAAAGCTCAAAATGTTCATTATTAATATTTTTCGCTTATTATCATTAATTTCAAGTGATATGTGTTTTATCGATTACGAGTGTTCTCTGAGTTATTGATTTCTGTAAGCCGATCAAAGAACATAAAAGCCGACAACAATATGTAGCCATCATTTAGTAAATTAATAGAGCCAACGGCTTTATTTTTATTCCAATGTATTCCGTTCATAATAAATGCAATTTTCTTCTTTATTTTTCTTCTTTTTTTCACCACTATTCCCGTGGAAGCTTTCATCGAGATTCTCGTTACAATTCTCGTTAAGGGATTTACAGACAATGATCGCTGGAACATGGGAGATTGCGTAATTGAGCCACGCGGCCGATTAACGGAGCCGAGGGGAGGAAAACGGCAGAGGGGACACTAATTGCTCGTTGCTCGTGCGTGCTACAGGACCATGTGGACCTCGTACTTGTAGGTATAACGGAACATGCTTGATGCCAGTGGGTTGTTCCTGCCTTGGAACACATTGATATGGCTTGTCGATTGACGCGGGCAATGATTGGAGCATTCGCTTTCGAGATTGATACCCTCCCACTGCCCCCGGGTATCCTCTATCCCTCTGATGGTTGTCACTGTGGTAATGATCGGGCGTCCTAGTTGCGCAAGGAATCAACAGTACACGCACCAATGATTATACCATCAGACGATGCCCAACATGAAATTAATCCTGGAACATCGCACGTATTTTTTTTTTTTGCTCGTTCAACGCGGCACCCGCCGTTCTTGCCGTTTTTCACAGCTTTAACAACGATTAAAACACTTTGCTGTTTAAGGTAACATCCCCCCGTACTAACGACCCCCGATATTCGATTTAGGGTCCCGAAATCTGATTATTCACACCAACTGTCGGCATGATTGGCACGACGACATGCTTTTAACGGTACCGTTCAAATTTATATTTACGAAGTAAATAAAAAACGATAATACGATAGCGAGGGATTGTAGGAATAGACTGAAAAAAATTGTGGATCATTTAACCTGTAGTTTCAAAGTGCTATACCGATGCAATAAATTCCACGTCACGATGCGATAAAAAAAAAAAGTTACGTGATTAGTGTCGAGCTGTTACCCCGCCTCCCGATAAACCGTAAAATCTGTAAAAACGAAGCTAAATCGACAAACTGTAAAAATGCGAGGAACAAAAGTTTCTTTTTAATTGCTCATGTCTACCAAGTTTCATGTGTGCTAATCTGAAGTCAAGATAATGTGTTATCGACGCGAAGGCACACAAATTACGTTTTGCAAGAAAACCCGTCAACGTTCTTTTATAATGAAAATAATAAAAACTCATCTGTAATTTGAAAATTCATTGACGAATTTCCAAATTTACATTGTCATTGACCAACGAAATGGCATACGTTGCATACGCAACGAGGGAATCAAAATCTTTCAACATTGTATCGAACTTTTATCTCACCTGAATCTGGAAACTCGATGTTACGCATAAATTTCAGGTTTCGAGCTTTGGAATTGGATGATCGTAACTGGATCAATAAATAACTTATCGGAATTGAAGCTTTCCGGGCTTCGATATCGCGTGTAATTTATCGCAATTAAACAAATACCTTAATAGAACAGTTTTGGGGTTTATCCGAAAGCCGAATAACTGACGGACGCTTCAAGCAATTTGCGTGCCTTTGAGAAGGATGAAAGCTAACGTGTGCACGATCAATTACAACTGAATCCCTCGTGGTTCAGGATCGGATTCGTGTCTCCCGAGAGTGAACCAACATAAAGGTAGAAGGGAGGGAGGGACCGGTTACATAGGTGATCCTACTAGTAATAGTATCTGATGTACTGGGTTAGGCACGAGTTGATATTGAATCGATCAGAGTAGCTATATCCCATCGTGAGATTATCTGTGCCGTTTCTTGTCCGTATCCTCCGCACATGCTCTGGAATAATCCGACCTATCGCCATTGATCAATTGGTTGACACTCCTCTCAACTTCGTTGAGTTTAGATTAATCCTGAGGGTTGCTCGCTGCCAACGGCCCGATATCGACGCTTTTACTCTCCATCAACGAAGTTATTTTTAAAAAATTATTAGTCTCGTTAGTTTCGTCAACCACTTTTTATTATAAAATTGTTAATAAATGTGGTGGACACAAGAAATCTAAAAAAAATTAATCCCGGTATCTAAAAGTGTTATTTCATCGATGTTGTTGCATCACTTAAAGCAATGGACTTGTAGGACTTATTTCAAGCAAATTATAATATTTAATATCCTCCAACAGTATATCCATTTGTTTTAATAAAAATTCATTAAAGAGAAAGTTTAACTTCGTTTAAGGTATACATTATTTTACGTTGATTTAATTACCCTCTCGAGACCGGTTGAACGAAACCTGTATAATTTTTCGCGCCACCAACCGCATGAAATCTCCGCGTAAAAATGCTAAGCAACATCGCCATTAGTGCAATAGCGTGGAAAAGACGCTGCACAGTGCCGACGAAAAATGAAAAAAAAAAAAAAAAAGGTGGGAACTGTTGCGCCAGTCTGCCCGTTGAACTTGCGGGCCTTTGCTGTGTTGCAATTAGGATAATGCACATTCGCGTCTATCGCATGTAAAAGCCCGCATGTTTTCCATCGTGCGTAACGAACGTCAGAAATTGAAGTTTGAAACTCCAAAACGCAAAGCTCGTACCTACGTTAGGTTCCTGTGGCAATAATAAACATGGTAGAGACCCTCATGGTATATAGTATTTAAACGACGTTGTAGAACACAGTCTATTGTATGTGTTTAGGGATATATAATGCGGCCTAACTTTAACACCATGAACGAGAGAAATGCCTTAAGAGCATAGAACAGCCGCAGCAACAGCAGGCATTAACCTCGACGAAACACAGTTTCCGGCTGAATTTCATTTCCGGCTTGCGAAGCGAGAGAAAGCTTGGAAACGCTCCTCTACCCGTGAAAGTGCCACACTTGCATACTTAATTCTATTCAAATAAGAAACTTTGATTGTTCTTTTTTTTTTTCGTTCACCTTTTTTTGTTGTTGTTGTTTTTTTTTTTTTTTTTTTACGAAAATGCATCGTCCCAACGTGCCAAGCCGAGCCGAGTTCACGTGCATGCGATTTATCATTCACGTTCCGGAGTGTAATTAATTAAATTGTGTAAGCGTTCAGGGGTACAGACAAAGGGAGAAATTCTTTCGTAAGGGTGCAACGCTGTTTTAATTCTTTCGAATTAGAATAGTATGCGTATATATATGTGTATATAGAACATCGGGGATTTGGAAACCGAGGAGTATTCAAACTCGTACACTGACCCTGAGCTTTTCTCTTTCTCCTCCCTCTCCGTCTCTTGGTGCACCGTTAATTCTCCGCGTAAATCAGGCTTTAGATTTCGGAACGAGCGTATTCCATTAGTACTGTCGGACCGCGGCTAATTGGTTTTAATTAATTGTTCGAACCTCATTGTGATTATGGTGTTCATTTCAAACGAATATTCTCGAGACTCGAAAAACAAAAATTAATTAATATTCCATCGATGAAAGAAAAAAATCATCGAATTTTTGCATCAATGCATTATTTATCGTGCATTGATTCATTGTTACTCACGATTGGGTCTGATTTTAGACATTTTTGTAATTATGATTCTCGCATTTAATTACAACATATTTAATCAATGGTCCAATGATTGAATTTCATCGATACTGCAATTGATTATCGACTATCGTGGATTGCTTATCAAACTCGATATTTCACGAGTTCGTGCGACTTTCATAAATAAGTCTTCGGTTTTGTATACGTATACAAGTTCGCATGCACATGAAATATATGTTTGAATAGACTATAAAATTTGTATGGAAGAAATTTCGAACAGATTCGGTGAAGTGCGAGTAAAAACGAATTCGGTGAAACAGAATTTACCGTTAATCCGCTTTAGTCGAGCGTCAATTTGTTGATTGGACGCTCGTGCAATTGACGCAAAATTTTGTGTGACTATTTCGTCAACAAGAGGTAGCAAACAAACCGGATCGTCGACGAGAGAGGTTACCAACATTGCACCGAGCTGAGTGTATGCCCTCCGAGTCTCACGTTGGATTCTCTAATTCGAATTACCTCGCTTCGTGACTGGTAGCCCCCCCGATTTCGCCCTCGCCGCTGATCCTATCTACTTTGACTATTCGTCTTGTTCGCGCAAAAAACAAGTCGGCAAAAGAGTTCGTATATCTCCCAATATCCACGAGGTCTTTAGGTCTTTCACGTGTACTTACGGGACGGCGACTCTATTTGTATATAGCGATTTTAAAAAGAGATGCAAATTAAATTTACATTGCCATTGCATTGCATTCGCAAATTTGCATTTGCAATTTACATCGCTTCCTCATTGTCTTTTTTATTTCTTCGTTGGTAACGTTGCCGTTATGAGAAAGTTAGTTAACCAACTCCGGTCTCCTCAGTGAAGAAGCTTTGCAAACGACAACAAAAACCGAATGAACAAACAATGTGCAACTTTGATTTTTTTTTTGTGACGCGATCTGATTGTAAACATAATTTGAAAAAATTTGCAAGAATTCGAAAAAATTCGTAAAAAAAACGAAAGAAATTACGATTTCACTTCACAAGGTGTGGAAAGTGAGGTTTTCCGCACGTTCCGAACGCGGAAAACTCCCTTTACACACCGTAGTGAAGTTAAAGCAATGAGCATTACTCCCTTAATACACCGGACGAATTTCAGATTTATAACTCAGTGTCCACAGGATATACAATAATCAGCATTTTTCGGATATGGTACACATACACACACATCCGTCTGGCCATTTTTTCGAAACATAATTTTTCCATAGTTCCGATCATTCAGTAAACGTTTTCAAAAAAATCCCATAGTTATTGATATTTTTCAAATGGAAAAATATTCAGCAGCATTTTCGATTTCTTTTTTTTTTTTCAGTAGCATTTTTCGATGCTTTATCTATGAAAAATCGAATTAAGATGAAACAAACAAATGTTATTAAACTAATTATTATCAATTGTTAGTGACTTTTACTACCGATTTTTTTTTAAATAATTAACTGAACAATCTTTTTTCGTTACACCATTTTCAGCAACCGTATACGTTTTTAAGTGACGAGAAAATTACGTTGAGTCAATCGAGTCGTTCGGATGACTGCGCGCCGTTTATCGAGGCTATAATCTAAATTGAATCATCGATTGAGTTTAATCAACTGTAATTTGCTGCAAAACTGCCCGTAATATCGAAAAGTATCAATCGCTGATAACGTTTTTCGAAAATAAAGTTTGTTCAGTTTTCAACTCTTAATACTAAAATGCATATTGTAGCTAAAAGAGAAAATTGGGAAGAATAAAGTATCTGAAACGGAGTTTCGACTGTAGCCGCTATATAACATCCAGATAAAACTTTATGACACGAACGTAGTTTCAAGCTGCAGAGTACCGTAAACGATGGATGCGGAAAGCGACAGATAGAACGAGAGCAGGTCTCCCCGCAGTATATATATTCTCCGTTGAAAGGAGATGGTTCTGCGTGACACCCTTGTAATTATCTTCTTGATTATCCCCGTCCTCAGGTACGTCGACGAGAGAGCTTCGCAGCTCAGCGACGCACACTAGCTGCTTGTGATGACACATGGGGAAAGAGCCTCGGGGCGGACTATTCTGTGAATTAGGTTGTCCACTTCATGTCCTTTGAGATTCTAGCTTTCCGCGCAAGCGTACCGTACGCTAATCCACTCAAGTACAATATATACTTCGGTCAAGTGTTCGTACGTTGAGCTCTCTACTTTTACCTTTCAGCATCTCGCAACTAATGGAAACCATCAACGATGTTTCGTACGCAACAAAAAATTATTTCAAACAGTTTTGCTGCTCGAAAAATGTGGCCAATAAACAGACCTGCAAGAATCCTCCAACGGACCTTAGAGAGCAATTTTTTTGATGGCGCAGAAACTTACATGCCTTTCGTTGTTCTGCGCTAAAAGACAGCCTCGTCTAACGAGGACTTCATCAATTAGCAACAGTCCAAGTAGTTGTGAAACATGGCAAGAAAAAAACAGTAAACCTTCACAGAGAAACCGTGGCGTATTGTTTCTTTGATGCCATAGAAAGAAAAGAGATTACTTCTATTCATATTTAAAATGTGCACCTCACCTCTTCCTAAATTGCAAAACCGTTCTTACAACGATAAAGAACTTCAATAGTACAATTTCTTCGTTTTTCGATAAGGAAGAGAATGGTATGCGATAAGTTGGATTCCACTAAAGTTTCGTCATTGAAAGGACTTTTTAAGATCGAAAAATGCAAAAAATTTGCAGAACAGAAACCTCTGTATATTTCGAATTTGCCGGAAGTGAAGGTTCACCGCAATCATGAGCTCTCGGGTTAATTATTGAACGCTCGTTAAGTTCGAATGTTGGAAAAGGGCTTTGAGGGTAAATAAGTGAGAAGCACCGAGTGTCAGGGATGAAGTTCCGTCCGGTTGAGGACAGCGAGAGGCCAGCGAGAAAGTTCAGCAATGCTGAAGGCTGTGGCTGTGTGACCCGGTTCTTCCGCTTTATAAAGACATACCTATTCAAATATATGTAGGATATGAAGAGCCGGCATATAATGCCCCGAGGATTTCAGACGTGCTATGTATATAGTACATTTCAGTATGCCGAGAAGGACGCTTCCAGGACGCGGACACGAGTGGTTAGCGCATTCCATAGTTGAATAACGCACCAACGTGACGAGGAGAGTCCTCGTTCTCTCGTCACGTCCTTTTAACTTTCCAAGAGCCCCGAGAAGAGCTTGAGGTCAGCATTTCTCGACAGTGGGCCAGCGATGCGGGAGAATTTACAGCCGCAAAGTGGCTTTCGGTGGACCTTACCGGAAAGCATGCTACACTCGAGATAGAAGGACAGGAATATCATAGCATTTATATATTTATACTAGCTATTAGCTCGTATCGTTCGTTAGGAGAGGATTATTCATGAAGCGCCAAAACCATGTTGGACTGCCGTATTAGGACATAAGCTTCTACCGGCTTTAGCAGAATGAGAACAGGTATTGCAGAAATATATCAGATTCATTACTAAAGAATAAAAATCACGATGAAAACAATGTAACATAATTGTCAAACTAATAAAATGATAAACCATTTGATAATTATTATCGACGGATTAAAGGGTCATAAAAGTGTCGATAACTGTCCGGGAAATTTGGAATTTTGTCGAGCAATCGGTGAAGTGAAATTAAAGAGAATCGAGCAGATTGGAAAACGACGAGCGATGCACAATAATAATGGACTATTCTCTGACGGGACATTTCACTTTACGCTGTAGATGTATAGGTATATCGTTCTCTAGATTCTCGGGTTACTCACGCCCTATAAACACCTTTTGCGTAGGTCGATGGATCAAGTGGCGTAAATAATTAACCATCGGTATCAACGATTTGCCCCGCCACAACGAGGTATTACGATCGGGTCGACAGACTCCTCCTCAACCCTTTCTCCGATTCTGGTACTTCATCCATTCGTCCCTTTGCACAAATTTCGCATTCCCGTAACCGATGTTCGCCGTTAACGAAAATCGATCAATGCGACATTCGCGCTTCATTGTTTATTCCTGTCGTTCTCTTCACTGTCTATCGAGACTCGAAACTCAATAATAAGTGAGAGAATGGCGAAAGGACCGTATCGAATTTCAATTCTCGCCTCGAACTATTTGATCGAACTGTTTTCTTTGCGGTCATTTTAAATCTATAATTGCAATTCCCACAGCGCGAAATGTGTTTCAACTCCCACGATTAGTGCATTTCGGTGACCAGGGAGTATCATTTTGAGAGTCGATAATAACTTTGGCACCGACAATCGGTACATAAAGTGGCACTTTTCTAATTCTTTAATTTATTACTTTCTCGGTCCCGTTCTTTGGTTTATGGAAGAGACGCACTGTTATTCATATATATGCTTATACCTTATTAAATTCACTGCAAAGAAGCTTCGAAATATTGGTTTTCCGCGAAGCAGTGTCACTATGGGGGAAGAGGATGTCACGATTTTCGTGTCAAAGTTCAATTTGCGACATTTCATTTTTTTAACGAATTAAAAATTGCTTCAAATTCCCACAATCGCTTTTCAATGTGTCAAAATATCTTTCTATTAACACACAGTCACGTTTTCGCACGATATTGAATTTGAAAAAAAAAAAAAAAAAGCTCCAGAGCTGCCAATGCTTTCGACCTTTTCGACCAGTTGTCGCTTGAACTCTCGCGGTTAACTGATTTATCGAGGACACGTTATGTCTGGCACGCGCATATCTCGCTCTGTACGCTGCTATTGGGAAAACGAAATTCATCTGGTTTGGTCAGTTCAATATGGGTGGCATGCGTACCAAGTTGTGGTCATCGGCGCAAAAGCATTGTGCAGTTTGTGACTCGATTATTCAACTTTCATATTGTATTCCCCCGAATATTATACCATTATTATCTTCAATAGAATACCAAATCGTATAACCCCTATATTGAGTATATAAATGGGTGAATAGAGTTAAAGGATCAATCGGATCATTCGAACAAAAATCTTCCTACTTCGTTAATAACATTACTAATAACATAAAAACCTTACTATTCAATTCTGTTTGTTGTAACTGCACTACTAATTTTTTAAAAGATGTTATCATTATTATCATTATTCTGGCAACGGCTTTTAAAGTTGTCATATTTCAGTTCTTTCCTAATTAATTTTTTTTTTTTTTCGAAATTAAACTGTTATCATCAAACAAATTATCAGCCACTCGCGAGTCCACTTGCTAAGTGAACTCGTGGATTGTTTTTACGATGTGTGTCCGACTGGTCCCGGTTTTCGCTACCATCCAAAATCATTGCCATCATTACCAAAATAATGAAGCGTAATAATAGCAAACCATTTTGGATTAGTTGGCCATTAATAATTGGAGATTGGGAAATGTACGGGTGGTATTCGCTATATTATGAAATGCTATACCGTCTATCAAATATTGGTATTCGGTCAGAGGGGGTGTATGCGTGTAATCCAAAGATTTCTATCGACCACGTTAGCCAAGCAATTTCGCTTCGGCCTATCCACACCCCGTGTGCCCGTTGAGTGAGTATGGTCAGCCGCAGGTAATCGATTAGAAACACCGATGGTGGTACTCGTTCAACCAGAAATTTCGCTAGGGATGCTGCTTCTTTGGCAGCTGCATCAATTATGTACATCAATACTCTCTACGCACGAATCGCTCAAACCTTCGCGAACTTAAGCTGAATATCCTCATTTTTTTTGCAATCGTTATTGATGGATATACCTTTCGAATTCGACGTGTCTGAATTCAAGGAATTGACTGGACATTGACGTGTCGTCAGTCAGGACATTTATTTCACGTAAATGGAAGAAATTAATAGAGCAGTTAACCTTCAAATAAATTCCACATCGACCGGAAGTAAAATTAAATTCTAATGAACAAAATTTCTGCAATGTTTTTTATTTTTATATACTACGTATTAGCATTAATATACGATATTGCTGATAACGCACGTCAGTGGTATGTAACGAAACACCCCAAGTGCCAGTTTCCGATTTGATCCGCACCGGCTTTTCGCTGAGGTATGTGTGTGAGTTTTACAGAGATCCCAGGTATTCTGAACATCATAAATGTTGATTAACGCTGTAATTCGACGTATCGACAAATATAATGGTCCCAATGTACACTTATACATCGTATCTACTGACCCGTAATTTTGCAACGAAATCGAATTAAATACACAACAGTTTGCTCGGCGATTATTACGAACGATATCAATCACGGTGTTCAGATTTTATTGAAAATAAGCTCATGTATAAAACGATCGTAAATAAAGTCGTATATCGGAGATTTTACGGACAATTGAAATCAACGACAGAAAATACTGAGAATTACGTTTCAGTTTGTTCTTTTGTTTTCATTTTTGTTTGAAAGCATTTGAAAATATCGTTGCCGACTCCGAAGCTCCGCAATATCGGGTGTTCGATGATAAAACACTCGAAGGACTTCGTAAATATTAAAAGAGGAGTTCTGTTTGTTTTGCTCATCTTCTGCCGACGCGCCACGAAACAACCAAAACGTCGAGGTTTTGCTTTTTTTTGGAGCAACTCGCGCTTTTGATGCTTCAAACTCTGTCGTATGGTATGCAGTTGAGAGAGCGACGAATCTATCCATGGGAAAACAAGCAAAGGCCCACCGCAGATCCGACTAAAAGCCTAACCGAGTACCTTTGCTGGTTGCGCACGGCAGCCGTGGGCAGTGAAGCAGTACAGGCGCAGTGCAGAAATCGTCGGAGAGTAAAGCTACAGTAAGGTTATTTTCGAGACTCTCTTCACCGCTTGGGCTCGTCGTCGTTGTCGTCGTCGTCGACGAGCGTTCCGCGAATAACCGAGTTAGCTTCTCTTGCTCTTCGTCCTTTCCAGTTATTTCTCGCTGCCTCCGTTGGTGCATCCGCAGAAAACGCCGAGAATAACGTAACGTTCGCATAATATTCTATGTTTTCCGAATCATTCTGTTTGGCTTACCTAAGCGCTACGAGTTTTGCCGTGATGCTGGCACTTTCTACTTCTTGCACTCGGACGAGCCTCTTGTCTCGAGGGAACTTTAATCTACTTAAACTTCTATTTTTCAAAGTTACGGGAAGTTTTGCAACCCTCAAGAGGGTTTAACTTCTTTTTTAACCACTTCAAGCTTCTCTCGAGGTTATTCGTGAAGAAAACGTTTTTTAATCGTCAAACAGAGATCTGCAATTGAACGTACAAATTATTAAACGTTTGCGCAGCATTTTTTTATTGAAAATTCGTAGTCATTCGATCTTACTAATCAGAATGAAAAAAAATTACATAAGAAGTATTGTCGGCAGCGATTTTTCTGCTCATCGAAACAATTACAGTTAACCCAGTTTTTCCGATGATATCATCATCACATTTGAATTCAAAGCCGCGCACCCATTATAACTATAGCCTATATATACATATACATATATATAGACGAGACAATTTTTTGGCCGCGCCAATTGCGTTTAATCCTAAATACAATCTAATCTTCAATGGTAGGTACCTGTTTTATCCTCAGAAAACGTTCACATAAGCTTAATCTTTCGTAATCCAGATCCTCGTAACAGTGGATGCGAAGCTGAGCGAAAAGTATCATATTGGATGTGTGTGCGTACATGTGGGCGGAGAGACGAAGGTGGGGGGAGGGGGGGGGGGGGGGGGAGGGAGTGAGCAGAAAAGACTTTGGGAATGTAGAGCAAAACCGGAAGATCGTGTCCTCTTTGTTGCTCGTAAAACTCACCGGGCCAGCCACGCTCGGTGTCGTAATATTTCATGGTCGAGAAAAAAACGAGCGATAAAAAAAGATTCGTACGGAAGTCTCGGCGCGGACGTGAACGCTGTGGACTTCGGGTCTCCGGGCTATGTGTAATAGTACATATATGTATATGTATATCTATATAGATACATATATAGATACACATAGGTATGTCTGACGATCTATGCATTTTTGGTGGATGGGAAGAGAAGGCGACGGAGGGACAGAATGGATATGATAGGGTAGGATACGTTATGTGGACCGGAGCGGTTGCTATTGCTGATCGTGGTCACTGATCCGAAAACTTCGAACCTCCGGCCCCAGGCCCGATACACGCCGAACAGGAAACCAACGAACACGCTTGTTCGCGGTCGCTCGTCCTGCATCAAACCGCTAACCATTTCTCTTTCCTCTATCCCACTGGAATGATGTTGCCAGAAATGTTCAACCCCAACTTCGCAACACATTTTTTACACCCCCCCGTCAGACATAATACAGTCACACGATATTCAACTACGAAAGAGTAAATAAAATATTTATAAGTTTTTGTATTAACTTTTTTTTTATAACGATTTTTCGGCTTTTCACGAAATTAATAACTACTTATAACTATATAACAATACAATTACGATAATGCAATACAAGAACGATAAAGTTCTGTTTCATTCATACAGCAGAATGAGTTATTATAAAAATAATATTTCTCTTCACATCTCGAATATATATTCATTGAGATTTAAAAATATATTTTTTTTTCTCCATTATTCTGAGCGCAGTAGCAGTTTTTTTTTAAGGATTTCATCCTTTACGATTCGACGTTGCGATGTATGCAAAAGCGTGTGCTTCAAAAGATAAATGAAGGCTTGAAAGTTTTTTTTTTATCTTCATTTCGTTCCGAAATATATTTTTCCAGTTTAGTACGGTTACAAGTTGCCCGTAGGCTGATAATATGATGTGAAACTTTTTCTTTTTTATCGCGCAATAACATTATATTGTTTGCTCAAACTTTGCGCTTTAATAATTACGTTCTTTCGCGGTGTACGAATAAAGTTTTTGTTTTTTTCAATTCAACTACGCAAACGTTCTTTTTGAACAAATAGAAACAAATAAATAGAAAAATATTGAAGTAATCTGACGCTGGTGGTACTTTCGCACTGTTGGCGGCCAACGGTTCCATGGACACGGAAACTGAAAAGCTTAACACTTCGCAGAATATGCCTGTACAGGACAGTTTGAAATATATGCGCGTGAGAAAAAAATACCAAAACAATTCAGTCGAAAATTCATACTCACATCCCCCCACTGCACAAACGGAGCGTAAACTGCCTTTAATGAAAAATAAAACAGTATTAGAAGCTAAAACTGCTATAAAAAAATGGCCTGAAGCTATCATTGTACTATAAAAAAAAATACAATACTTCAGATGTTACGTTATTATATTTTTTGCTTCCTTATAATAAAAACTCTGATTTCATAAAAAAAATTAATAAATACAAAATTCTTTTCGTGATTGAGTGAAAAAAATGTGGTAAGAATGATCCGAAAATTCGAAAAATTCCAATCTAAATAAATGTCTGCATAGATGTTTCTGTGTCTCAGATTTGTGATGAAAAAAGCCATAACTTGAATCTTGAGACATCAAGCTGTCTTTTTTGACGTAGATGAAGTGTTATATCGTTATTTAGTAGTTCCGCTCAAACGAATTCGTAAAATACACTGTATTATTTAATTTTATTTTACAACAAAATGTTGGAATTTAAAATAAATGTTTGAAGTTTTCGATCTAATTGATTTATAAAAAGGAGGGTAAATAAAAAAGAAATCCTCGGCCTTTGGACGAATCAAACATATGGATAACTATTCCGCCTTTTTTTTTTGCAAAAGATCTGTCGTCTTTCTCCCGACAAATAATTCTCCCACGAATTTTTATCTCTCAAATGCCAATAATGATAATAACCATGAATTTTCGTTCTTTATTTATGATTATTCTTATTGCTTGCCGATTTATCTTTCAAGAGACGCAATATCGTCCCGGCGATATTTGGCTGGCTGCTTGGCTCGAAACTGCGAAGCATGATGGACGATTTTACGGAAATTGATTCAGCCAACCCTTCCTGTATTGCTGCTCGGTGAATCCACTCGTTCTCTCTCACGGCTCTTCGATTCTACGTACTCCTATTCTACTTCTACCCCCTTCGGATGCTACTGCTTGTGTTACTATTGCTTCTACTCGACTTACTCTTTCTCTCTCTCGGGCTGCGCGTCGGCGTTATCTCTCGCTATTTCATAGTTCGATTCCAACACTCGGGTCGCAACATCGGCACAACTCTCGGTATCTTCTCGCTTGGTACCATGGCGCCTCCACCTTTCCCCATACCACTTCGGCAACATCGACGGATTATCTCCTCCAGTGGTAAGGGTGGGAGGCGGGGGGAGGCTACGAGCTTTATTCGATTCGCTACGACGATAATAACTATATATCGAATAAACCTATCGACGCTCTCCAAAGTCCTGCGCACTCAGTATATAGATATACAAAGTCATCGGGCCCTCAGAGAATAGCCCCTCGAGGCACTCGGTTGTGTACTGCCAGATTGAATTCCCCCGTTGTTCCGATAATTATCCGGGAATTGCGATTGAAGTATTTGTTATCGTTCAACCGGTTAGAAAATCGAGGTTTATCATCGAAAGTTTGAGACGTTACGGATTCTCACGGTTAAATTGTCGTACAATTGCTATTACGCGGTTTATATTGTCTGAAAGAAGATGAAACTTTGATACGGGAAGAATTTTGTTATAGCTTCGTTACCGACGAAGTTACGTTGCCATGACAAATAAAGCAATAATTTAGACATTTTAGACTCGTATTCTTAATCGTAATTTATCAGTTGAAATTAAATTATATGCAAGCATTTAATATTTACTCATGAAGCGCGCTGACTAATCTTAAACAAGTATAAAATTACGTTATCATCGTAATAATAAAGCATTAAGCATTTGTCGATTGTGATTATGTTAATAATTTTGAGGAAATAACCATCTAAGGGTAGATTGCGGATAAACTCTGTACAATAAAGCTGTTGAGAATATTTAATTAAACGACTTTTCGGGGAGTATAGCGATATCGCACAATCACAATGACGCATTCATTATATTATAACTCTTGGAATGCTTTTATTATTTCTGTCGGAGTTTCGTTGAAGTTTGCATTTTTTTTTATCTCTGGAAAGCAACCAACAATACAATTAGAAACTCCGCGGAGGGAACTTCTTGATTATTCCGAGTTAGGATGATGTCGAATATACACAGTTTAATATCATTGCGCGTTACAGTCGGCATTTTTTAATTATTTGGTGACCGCCTAAAATTAAATTGCGCCGAATGATAGTCATCTTCGAGCAGTTTGGTGGCTTTCAGATATTATTTTTTTCTCCAAACTAAAATCAAATTGCATAACCTATTAAAATTCAGATCATCCACAGCGTAACTGTTGCTTTCTTAGCAATAATTTCGTACGGCCGTGTAGAAGAACGCGATGTCTTTATTGTGAGTTCTTTGAGATTTGTTGGTTTCGCAAAAACTTGTAACTCGTGTAATTTCAATGAAAAACTTTTGCCATCTTGCAATAAAATAATGTGACGATTCGTAGTCACGAGAATGAATACGTGATTTTCAAATACAACAGCGTTGCATCACTAGATTTTTTATATACCCTTAATGACCCCTGCGAAACCCTCGATAATACGCAAATACCACAGGCGAACGTTCGAACTTATACAGCGTACGATAAGGGATAAACGTGTTTTCCGCTAATTATTCACATTCATCGCTTATATCCCATTTGTCATAACTCGCTGCACATGTTAATTCATTATGTAATATCATCGTGATCCGTATATGTCAATATTTGTTCCAAATAATATCAATTATTATTGTACAATACCACCGAAATATCATATCCGCATCAACGTTCAAAGTTTCTCTAAAATCCATTGAATATCGAATTTCCTTTAATATTATCGTAAAGAAATTATATTTAATCGAACGGCGTCCGAGTTCGACATGTATCGGGTTCCGGTTAAATTATACAATAGGCACAATGCACAAATGGGATTGCGACTTGTATACACATTTAAATTTAATGCCCGACCACTCGGGCCAATTGAGTACAAGCTGTTTCGATAAACATTATTCTGTTTTCTTTGGGTGGTTTTCTTTTGTTTTTTGCAGGAGAAAATAATAAATTAATGCGTCTTCGTTCGTATTCCGAACCTTTTATTTCAAATGTCGACTGCAAAAAACCAGACTAACGTATGTTACATTATTTTGCCGTTAAATGATGTACGAGACACGCCTTTCTGATTTTCAACAGTCGATACATATACTACGTGTAAACCTGATTTTTCCATATATCTTAAAAATGCACCTTCGGTAAACAAAGGAGATGCATGTTTTTATGTACAGCACCGCCAATGAAATAAAAAGAATATGAAATACATCTATGAGGAAACGTTACGTGAATGAAAAGTCTTATAGCGAATACGAAAATATGAGTTTCGATATGAAATCGACGTAGGAGCGCAGGAACGCTTGACCTTTCAATTTCGTGTGTGCGCCAGCGATGGGGAAGATCACTTGAAATGCCAGTTATCCGAGGGAGAGGTAGATCGAGGGGAGTAAGAAATGAGAGCAGCGAGGAAAGGTATAAGGAACGCTCGGTGGACGGACGAGTGGACACGGTTGGCACGAAAATAAAACGACGAGGATGAAAAGAACGCGCGCAAAGAGCGAGAAAGAAAACTGTACGGTCTCCGGGTTGTATATTTAGAAAAACAAGAAGAAGAAGAAGAAGAAAAAGGCACCTACATACCATGCGTTCTCAACATGCCGAGCTTCAGTGCAATTTTCGGATTTACTGTACTGGTCGATCAACCTTACAAGCTGACAAAAAAAATACACAGACGAGACAGGAGCAATATAAATAAAATTATGACTAAAACGAAGAATTATTTTTTTTTTTATAATAATTTGGACATTTCTGCTCTTTTGAAAATCAGTCCACACTTAATGCACCTGAAAATGTTTAATTTACTAGCATCGTAAATAAATTCAAACCCCAAGTACTTTGAACTCGTAATTGAAAAATATCTTTCGTAAAATTGAAAAAATATATATATTACGAACGCAAAAGTTATAGTTAAATTGATCAAAGCTATTTTTATTGAAGCGCTCGTCATGAAGTCAATTCTATGGATTAAATATCCGATAGATGAGACGTGTTTGTCGATTGCTAAGTTTGCTTTATCTTGGTCACTGTTAAACTGAGGCTACGAGTGCGATTGTAAAAACATCGATTACAAAGCTTCTCTATGAGAAAATCAAATAATCATATTTGGCTTCCTGATAGAGGAAGCTTTGTAATCGACGTCAAAAATTAAACGAGGAAGCGATGTGCAAATTTAATTTGCATCATTTTTTTATGGTACAACTTGATTCCAAATGTGATGTAAAATAAAAAAAAATTGTACAATTAAAACGCCTCAATCAATTCTCGTTAAATTTAATGCCAATCATTGGATAGGTAAATTGGAGAAGTTATCGTGTCATCCGACATTTCCGAAAAAATTCAAAATCTCATAAAAATTGAACGGTTCAACCGATTCTCGGCAAATTCAATACCGATCATCGGATACTAGTAGTCTATGTATGTACAAATTTTCGGCGCGATATCTCAAAAATTGCAAGAGTTATCGTGCGAACAGACATTTTTTACAAATTAAAAAACCGCGTAAAATCTTAACGACTGTAAGGATTTTGACAAAAAATGAAAAAAATGTTGAGAATTCATTCCTCTACATGACCTGTAATTTTCAGCTTGATACCCAAAGACGTTCTCAAGTTATAGAGGTTTAAATTTGTTGACCTTCTCACACATACACACAGACAGACCGACATGTTTTCTAGATATGCTCTTCCGACGTTTTGAAACATTCTGAACACGTTTTTACTGAAGTCACGATTTTTTTTTCATCAAAACAAAGCTTCCTCTATGGGGAAGCAAAAAAAGAAAGAAACTTTCGCGGGAACCGTTTTATATTCATACGAAATCTCGATCAAAATCGCATAGATAGATTCGTTCGGAAAAGCGACTGAGGTCGTCGGTTGGGCTCAAGTCAGCAAAAAATATAAATGGCAAAAGGGTCGTGACGGGTTTGCGGTAGTCAGAGTTAGGATGGCAGAGTAGCTTTGCCACGGTACGAGTTTGCCTTTCTAACTGTGAGCTTCTAGAAGCGCATTGGCACGAGAACCTCTGAAACGCCAGCCGGCCACTGAAGATATCTAATGCTACAACCCTTGGCCACCCGTATACATCGGAGTTCATCCTATTCCTGATTCCTTTCCTCGGCCTCTTCAAGTTCCCCTTCTGCTGGTCGATCTCCTTTTTTGCGTCTTGGCTCACCCCCTCCTTCAGGGTACCTCTTCAATACTGGCGCGAAGCCCACTACTAACCCTCCATCTTACGATAAACCTTCACTGACCTCGCTTGCTTTATAGAGACGTGCCGATTTTATGGCTATGTTTGATCGTACACTCTTCTGCCGTCGATCGAGAACCCAAATTTCATCCGTTTTTTTTTAATCAATATATAATGGATCTATCGATACTACGGTGGGGCTTCAGATGTAACGTTATCCATTTGCAGAAATATTCATTAACATAGATACGATACATTACGTAGCTTCGGTTAACGAAAAATTATAAAATTTGCAATAAGGTTATCGTCAGTGTACCAATAATCGTCGATGTGCGCTTTAACTGTAGCAAAATCTATGTTCAAAGCACACGATTGACGATTACTGGTACATTGACGATCAGTAGGACATCCACTTTAGTTTTCAAATGTTTTTCTTCTCAAGAAACGAATACAACATACTGCATTGGCTTGAGTTCGGTGATTTTTAGTTCAAGCTGATATCGCAGCACGGAAAGCTCGGTTAACCTTATCATCCTATCCTTCGCGCCACTGCACGTTCCTCCCAATCGCGCCTCTCGCCTACGTCTCAGGTATTACCACAGGCACGTTCCCCGCTCTTTGCACGCTGATTACGTCTTGTGCGTGGATCATTAGAGGATTAATGGACGGTTGAAAAAACAAGAGAAGGCCGATCGGTTGCCGACAACTTTTAACCTGCAAATGAAGGCTTCATAAATGAAGAGTCAATTCAACCATAAATCTTGATAATTTTAACCTAATTGCAACCCCTTTAAAACATTTTTACAAAACTAGTTTTCATTAAAAAAATAATTCCAATTGAAATATTTTTTGTTCGTAATATACAATGTTTACTATTACAATTTTGCTTTGTAATAATTATTGCCTGCAGTTGTTTTGAAGATAAATTTGCTGCCTCATTGTCTGGGATCGGCAATTGCCGAATAAAGATAAAATACTTTTACTGAAATTCATAATACTTTTTTTATTTAAAAAATGAAGGCAAATGGCTGTTTGAATGCATTTTTTAATAATGAAAGTATTGACATTTAATTTGTTATTTATGAGTTGCCCCATTCCTTCTGTTTATTGTCCCTCTAATAAGCAGATAACAAAGTCATCCGTCCTTCGAATTCATATTCAGATTTGGCCTCCTTTAGCGTTCGCCGCTTTAATAATACGCCGACTTTATCAATAATAACTTCCATCCTTTATCGTTGAAGCTATTCGCAAGGGATGAAATTCCTTTATAATTGGATAGTCAAGTCGGAATGTCTCTCAGAATTACGAAGAGATATCACTCGAGGTGCCAGAAATACACAGATTGAAAATTACGTATATACATTGCAGAAATCAATATATCTCCGTCACCGTACAGCATTGCAGCACAATATAGAATAGTTGAAACAATCTGCCTCTGCGGTCGAACGGGTAGGAGACAGGGGTACCCCGTGAATCCGGTGGTTGCTTCCGTAGCAGGCAGCAGTGAAATGCTTTCGTGGGCGAATCCCAGTTCTGGTTTTGATTCGGATCAGACGCAGTTAAGTTTGGTTCACCGAACTCGCGCCATTTCCATCGTTCGTCAAATAATACACCTACAGTTATAGGACCGACGTAAAGATATATTCGATTCAGTTGAAGAAAAATAAGAAGCGAAGAACCGAAAGGGATCGAGGAAAAACATTGATTTGAAAAATTTAACGGATACGCTGTTGCGTCAGCGCGAAATATTATGATCCGCCGGTCGTGAATCATAGGCCATGCGAAGGGCTGGCGAGAAGACAAGAGAGGGGAACCCCGAGCCAGACGACGATTTTTACGAGGAAAATTTTTACAACCATCGTCGTTCTATTTTCAACGTAAACGTGAACCGATAGTATTTTTCCTCTGCTTCTTTAAGGTTAACGAACCCATGTCAATTTTTGGAGCATTGAATCATTTCGGAAACTTTTCGCTCGAAGCCGAGCAAAAAAAAAAGAAATAAAAAAAAAATCTTTATTTTCAAATATTTGCACTAACAAATCTATTCTCGAAAAAATGATATTTCTGTAGAAAACAAGAAGACAATAAATAAATAAGCACTTGAAAAAAATCATTGAATCTACAAAAAGAGTTAACAAATTTTACAGATGAGAAAACAGTCCTCGCTGCGATTGATAAACACGAATATCTAAATACAACGATGGAAATCCGTCAACTGCAGCAAAGATATTTTTTCAGCCTGTAAAAGGATTTGACTTTTTTTGCAGATTAACCCGTCAAGTACAGGTGACACGCTGAGCACGACGCGACGTTCGCGTAAGCTATGCGATGGTTGAATTGCTGTGACTAAAAATGTTTTCCGAATGTGAATAGTTATAAAAAAAATGTTATATCACCACATGAATTTTTAACCGAAAATATGCGTTATTCGCTTTTATAAGTAAGTTAGCCGAAGTAGCGTGTTGGAGTCATGGTATATTAAGCCAGTGGAGTTTATTAGGGTGAAGTGTGTTCTGTCAGGATTTTGCACTAATGGCTGCGCAGTGGTCACATTGCTCGAATGATCGTTAGAGTTTGAGTTAATGAAGAGAGGAGAGAGAGACAGAGAATAGGAGCTCGGTGAACTCCCATCAATTCTTCCTGCAGTCTACGAGCACCAACACCAACACTAGCAGCAAGCAAAGCCACGTTATATTACAGGAGCTCCCAAGAGTACCTCGTTAGAGAGGACCAGCCAGAAGCAGCCACCACCTCGAATATTCCCCAATAAATTGCGCCGGTAAATAGAAAAGTTTTTTGTTTATGACTGACAACTTGAAGAGAGCTTTACGGCCGATTTCGACTTTTGTTTTGAAGCCCGAAACCCCCGTCCCGGCCCTGAATTTCGTACGTGAAAAAAAAAAAAAAAAAAGAAAAAGTTTCGTCGCCCCTATTTTTTGGACGCGATTTATGGCGCAGACGAGAGAGCTCACTAGCGATCTTTCAACTCTACAAAATTCAGGCGAATTGAAAATGTAAATGGAATTTAAATACCAAGAAATTCGGCTCGGAATACATTTTATTCAGCTATAATAGCGACTGTTATCGATCCGAACGATGGCGAGACGCGACAAGAGACGGTGCCCAAAGGGATGCATTTTATGTCTGTCGTAAAATTTAATAAATCCATCATTTAAAGGGAAGACAAACCCTACATTATGGATCTGCAAATACTTCAGAGAGCGAGAGAGAAAAGGAGGTTTTGAAATTTGTGAGTTAATTTTGAATTTTAATGGTTCGTCTTCAAGAAACGTATGCAATTTTTAAATTTTTTTTTTAATTTTTGGTAATTGATTGTTCGTATTAATGTTTCAATTTTCATTTAACCTGAATAAATTCTTTAAAAAAACATCGATCTTTTAAAATTGTCATACCATTTTCGTAATTATTAATCGAAGAATTAAAAGTAAATCGACGACATTGCAGTTTCATTAATGACCCATTGGCAACATACCGAATATATAGTGTGTCTCACAAGTTTAACGGTTCGCGACTACTCGATTTATCGCACCAATGTTTTGGTAATCGTCTTATTTTGTCCACAAAGAATATCTGTGCGCTGTTGGGGAGAAGTTCATGTGACAGAATGTAAGCAATGTGTCGGCCGGGATGCCATGTTTGACATAGCAAATGGTATCAAGAGAAGCGGTTATTTGATGAAAAATCGGCCTCGATGCTAAGTAGTTTGAAGTAAAAATAACACGAGCGGAAAGAGCCGTCAGCATCGAGCGCTACCGAGTGTTTGTATGTTAATACGGGGGTCTCAGATGTTCTAATAACATTTACAGGCTGTAGAAGCTAAACACGATGTGTCTGAAAATTGCACGAAAATGACTAGCAATAGAAAAACAACCGAGAAAATACCTTATAGAGGAGTCATTTCTTTATGGAGGTTTTAGGGTTGTATTTTTTCAAAGTATCCGAGAAAAAACCGAATAACCAAACAAAACCGGAATAACTAGCAAAACTGTATCGAGGAATGGTTCGTTAGGTAATGGTCATTTGTATATTATTTTTCCCGATCGCAATGGAAAAGTAACTTTAAATGAGCGAACTGAAACAGTCGAGCGATAATTATACAGTTGTTGCTGGTTAAGCAACCCGCGCTGAACTTCTGTATAACAACGCAACTCTCGCCTTGCGGTTTGCTTGCTTTCTTGCCATCTGATGATCCGTACTCTACTACAGTAGGCGATCACGTATTTCCAACTCAGATAATTCCAACCATCAGGTTAGTTAAATTCTGACCCTTCGCCGGGTTCGTCTACTTCCTCGGCGAGGCAACAGCGCGCTCCTTCTTGTTTCATGCCAACCAATAGAATCGTTGCTGCAATTTGTGTGACAGAGAGGGAACGCGGCGGAAAGGGACATTTTCCCGGCGGAGGGGACAGTGGGCAGATACTCCAGTAAGTATTAGGATATTCAACTTATCTGATGGTATCCAAGCGGCTGGGTTCCCGAATCTTCAGCTTATCTGATTGCCTACTGTAATTCTTAATGTCTTTTAAGGTATATTACCGCTTCCTTTGCGTATTTTATTCGGTATCCAATTGATTCACTCGTTACGTTATACGCTCCCGATGGTTAATATTTCTGTATGCTGCAATTATTGATGCCTACATTGACATCCCATTCAGTTCTTAACAGTCCTGCCATTTGTTACGGTTCACATCTGCGTCTTCCATCATTAATAAGACCCATTCTTTAGCTATCTACCGGTTTGAAATGACAATTTCCGTTGACTTTCTACATTAATAGACCTCGCCGTTTGCGAAGGTTGATAGCATACTACGGTCCTTCATTAATTCTGCATGTATCCTCGACCCACGGGATTCTACAATTGTCATACGATTACATGTCTTGTATTTCACTCGTAAATGGATTTGACATGTGATATTGTATGCGTTTGTATCTCGTGATGTCAAGTGAAATATAAAGGGCTCTTTCGTTATTAAACAATATAATGAATGCTAGCAGAGCGAAACTAAGTTGTAGCGGTCGAGATGAGGAGTTCGCGAAGGGTAACGAAGCGTGAGGAGTCAAAACAGAGCGAAATAAGGGTCTCTCCGTGTAGTTTCCTGAATGCGAAAATGTACCCATTCGAAATACGCCACAGGCATTTAGGGCTCTTGAATTTCAACACGAACTTTCCATCCAATACCAAAAACATCCGTTCCCTTTTGAATCAACTTCCGATTGAATAAACTATAAACTCGAACAAACTTTCCAACCGCAGAACAACGAAAGAAAAACAGTTGTACCAATTCGATGAGACTTCGAGGCCAAAAATAGAGGGTTCTTCAAAAAAAGAATACAAAAAGACGAAACTAATGATCCGATAAAATAAAATTGCAACAACACTGAAAAAAAGATGCCTCAACCTCTAACGAACCGTACTTCCGTGAGGTCAATGTCTCGGCTACAAGAAAATCTCGTATTAACATCACGAAGCACGAGGTTGAAACTCGTGTTTTATCCTTTCGTTTACGTGACGAAACTGCAGCGCCGGTACCTCGCACCTCGAATGCTTCAAGCTCCGGACTATCGATAGCGATAATATTTTTTCCTCCTCTCGCAAACATTATACCTTTTATTCGCCTCATATTTTTCACACGCTCGTCCCGTCCATTTACAAGCAAAAAATATTCCACGGCGAAACGTTCGTTTAATGTGCCGTATAGATGTCATGTCTATGACTCAGATAGCTCACGAGGTTACGACTTTTCGTTCTGGAAAACGATACATCAACGGAGAGGTGGAGGGGATGGGGCCTCTCGTGGGACGTTAACGCCAAGGGATGAACGGGAGGGCACTGGATCTCTTTGGATCGGAGATTGTCTGTCTCTTTAGTTCGTTGAGATCGAAGAGGGATAGAAAATGGCGAAGAGGGTCGAGACGAGCTGGCGAACACCCGAGTTCGTGTAATTCTCGGCACTCGGCACCCTCTGGTTCGTGTGGGGATGGCAAGGAGAGGGTGTGGATAATACTTGCTCCATCGTCAGAGGGGTGGGTGAGAGAGAATATAGGATTCCTCAGAGTCTACCATCAGAGAGACTGAGGGGAAACTCTTGTAGGGGGCGGCGAGAGGGGGAATATAGAAACGCCGGTACCGGGTGCACAAGTCTTATCTGCTCCGTGGACTCGTTTGAGTCTGAAGGGTTGACTCGGCGCATTGTTCCGCGATGGAGACATTTTACCGAAACGATTACCCGAACCCGGTAGGTAGAAAGGAGCAGAGTCTCTAACAGAGATTTCCAGCGGGTCTTGTCTCGAACTGAGAACAAAACCTGTTAGACTGATTCTGGAAAGAGAGAAAATCGCACGATCCACCGAGAAAAACGCACACAGTGATTCTTCTCGGTTCAAACATTTTTTTCACTGGCATTTTTGAAGGGAAAAGACATAACGTACAAATTGACTACTTTTGGACTCAAAAAGAATTTTTTAAATTCAACTCCCAAATGGAGCATTAAAGCTTTATAAACCATTAGAAGAGAATTCAATGGTTTCAATGAATAGAATTTCATTGTTCACTTTGCATGTCATCGATATAATATTTTTTTCATACTTTCCATTTAAAAAATCGGAACTCCTACAGGTGTTTATGTCGATACCTGAGTCTCTTTTACCTGATAGTGATGGTCGTTTAAAACAGATGCATCGTTAAGATTAAAACCCACAAAACTCTTATTTTTCTGAGTCGATGTTGAAAAAAGGATGTTAAGTAAAATGTTATTATCTCTAATTAAGATAGCAAAGATTCTCTCAGGTTTCAGGATATATTGATTACTCGACGGATGAATATTCAAGATAAACTCGGACGGAATAACGCTCAGTTGAGAATAATAGGTGTGGTTCCGTTACCGCTACTAAGTGGATTTTACCGAAGGCAAAACTTGTAAAAACATTTCCCACTGAAACCCCCAACTTTTCTGACGGCTTAAGAAAACGAATGCCCAATCTCATTGAGAGTTATTACGAGAGAAAAACCGCGCGATAACGTTGTGCAAATTTTCATTTGGATTCGTATTGTTTTAATTCTGGAAAGAGATTTTTTTTATCTTTTAATAGTTCGCAGCTAGAAATGGAGACATTTCGTATTTAAAAGACTTGTTATACGGGGATTGATATTAAAAAATAGAGAATTTATATGCAAAATTTTGCGGTGCCAATGTTAGTTAACACTTTCGCGATTACTGGAAATGATTTACGCCCAACCAGCGTATTTCATAGTATTTCAATATAAAGTACGCTATTCGTTTCGAATCCTTTCCTTACGACGAACAGAGGCGGATTTTCCATCGTTAATTCTTATTCGATGTCAATTCCAAAACAAATATTTAACATTTTTTTCATGCATTCCGAAGCTCGTAAATGTTATGCTATATTCGTCGTATACATCGAACGATACATCGAAAATGTGAAGAAAAAAAACTACATTGGCAAAAAGAATAATTTTCCACTTGCGATAAAATATCTTATTACACACATTCCTAACGACTACGTTAGCGTCGCGAGTGACTCCAAAAGCCTTGACTGAGTTAACGAACGGCATAATTGAAATGCACACGACAGTCCGAGAAGTCTCTCACTAACGAGCCGACTCTCGTGCGCCCGGTGGTACGAGCTGCGAAAGCTCCGAGAAGCCGCCCGAGCGACCGTGATACGCGTAGGAAAAAAAAGCGAAATAAAGAAACGTATAACTTTCGAAGTCTGGCGGCGAGCGTGTGGCATGTTGCATAATTTTCTCATCGCGCGCGACTCCCGCAGCAGTTTCAGTTTCCTTTATCCGGTGAGTTCCATCTCTCGCCCTACTGCTCCTCATCGTTTCCCGTCTTTTCCTCAGGAATTGTGTGCGGTTGGATGTAGAAGAGGAGCGCGCATTGGGGAGCGCATGGCTCCACGGGGAGTGGAAAAAAAAAGAAAAGCAAAAAAAAAACGGAAAAGAAAACTTGACCATAGCGTCGAAAGCCCGAGAGAGATAGGGGGAGAGAAACATACAGAGAATGAGAGTATAGAAAGCTCCGGAGCCATGAGGGGTCGCGAAAGATAAAACCCGGACAGAGCAAGGAGCCCGCAAAGCACGAGTCTCGAGCTCTTGCCATCGTCTCGAAAGCATCAGGGGAGCTGAGCACGAAAAGGGATCTGATTTATTCCGTGACTGCGAATTTGGATTCAAGATTGTCTCTCTTCCACTCGTCGTTGAATGTCGTTGCCGTTCTGCTCTATACTTCACCCCTTTAGGAATCCCCTGGTCCACGACCTTTCTCGCGTTGTGGTTCATTTTTCGCTTCGCCAACGTTGTCATAGTCCCTTTTTTCCGACGATATTCTCTCCCGTTAAATTCGGAATGAAAAAAAAAACTACCACGTCCCCACGTTGGCTGAAGCTTTTTTATAACCGGTGAACGAAGCGAACTCTTCTATTGAAAAAAACCAACAAGAAAAGTTTTTTTGGTAACCGTATATTTTTTTACTATCATTCACGCGGTTGATTATTATGAAATGTGTCAGTCAGTCAATAGTTACTCTTCGGTTTCGAAGTTTTTTCTATCACTAAAAATGGACCGAAATAAAAAATAAAAATAATATTTTGTTGTCCGGTCTCAATTTGGGTAAAAATTGCTTTTAAATTCGTGTTCAGCACGAAAAAAAAATACATGAAGAAGCAAGTTGGCGAGAACATTTGCTTACACCTTTCATTCGTTATGCAAAAGATTTGGAAGTGTATAACTACAAAAAGTGTTACATTTTCTTTTTTATTTATTTTTATCACATCACTTTGTAATGTCTCGAATGAACGATGACGCAACTCTGCCGAAGTAGCGGTCTGATGTATTTTCCGCTGTTCATCATGCTACTCTTTAATATTTCATCAGAGAGCAAAGAGACTGTAAAAAGAAAAGTCTCGAAAGTCGCAAACTTTCTCAAAAAGAGAAAAAAAAATGTGTTTGATGTCGCAAGTGATGCTAAATGTTGCAACCACTTGTTCGGTTTTAATTTTATTTTTTGCCCTCCACGGTTCCGTTTCTTTTTCGTAAAAAATGCATCAAAATGCATGCAAATTGAAGTTAATTGAACATTTTGTAAGAAAGTTTAAATTAATAATAAATTGAACTTTTCGCTATTTCGGCGCCATTCATTTTCGAATGTTTCTTCCCCACTGCATTCGATGGGAGTCTCCAGCGTGAGCTATAACTTCCGGACAAGTAGTTTAGGTACATAGAAAACTCTGATTAAATGAAGTGAAAGACCTTCCCGTTGGGCTACATTTTCTCATACAGTATTTATCGCAACACCCCTTTATCTTTTGCCGTTTATTCCATCCGCCTGTCGTCTTCGACTTTTTTCCATCTCGTTGCCGTGTATTTCAAGTTATATCTTTTCTCGTCGGTTATCTTCCACATCTTCGACTTTTTTTGTTTCTTTTTATCAGTTTCGTAATTTGTTTTTTTTTTTGTTTCCTTATAGAGTAATTTTAATAAAAAGATATTCAAAATCTTCCGAAACGTCGGAAAACCACATTAAAAAAAATGTCTGGATGAAAGTGTGTATTAGACTCAAAAAACGTTAACCTCTATATCTTGATAATGCGTTCAGCTATCAAATTGATATTTATCACTATATTTACGGATAATGTTCATTGTTTCTTTAAAGTTTCACTCAAATACATACATTTATTTGTTTTATAAATTGTTGTCAACTTTTTTTTTTAAATGTCTAAACGCCATATGTCTCTTGTAATTTTTTACGTCACATTGGTGAATGATTTCGATTATTAAAAAAATATGCAAATTATATTCGCTTTTTCATGTTTTTTTAAACGGCATTTACCGAGGGGTCTCTCTGTATGGAAAAAAAAATTAATTGACTGATAATCTCATAGACGGGGTCTGTAAACGCCGATCGAGCAAAAATGAGAAAGCGATATGCGAATATAATTTGCATTTTTTTTTTTTCCTGTAGTGTCGTTTTTTTACAACCGGCGACGGTAATTCGGAAATGCTTTCCATTTCCGCCTGTGCGACTCTCTTTGCCTTCGTGTTTACGAGCGACCCTAGTCGCGAAGCTTCCCACTGGCTGAGCTCTTCGTGCTCTCGTCGGTCCTACTCTCGGCGAACGGATGAAAAAGAGACGCAGAGAACGCAAGAGAGAGAAAGAGAGAGAGAGGATAAGGATAAGAGAACTAGAGAAGAAAAAAAGAAGGAGAGCGTATATAGAAGTCAAGCAGATAGACAATGCGAGAGTTCTCCTCGTAAAGCTCCACTCTCAGAAATAGCCTGGAAAAAAGTCGGAGGTTTCTTTGACAAGAGGATTACGTTGAGCTATGTATGCGCGAAAGGAAACTGAGAAGGTTTCCCGGGAGTACATACGATGAAAACAAAAAGAAAAAAGAAACTACAGATAGATCAAGAAACAAAAGGGAAAGTCCGGAAAGAAAATAAGGAATGAAAAGTCGTAAGCGCCATTGATGCCTTTCTTCTACTCGTTTTTTTTTTTTCTTTGACACTTTTTCACCATTGGCTTTGCTCACCTCAGCAGGAAAAGCCGATCTGTTCGTGACGCCTTTGTAACTCGTAACAATCCTAGATGTTTCTTACGTGCAAGAAGTCAGCCGCTAGCCGGATGACTCACTTTCTTCATCGGTCTTTCGCTTCTTCTATTTCCCTGAGGCGGCATAAGTTGTCCTCTGTCGAGTGTTGAAACTCGAAAGTTGAGGGAGTTGCTACGTTCGTTGGCTATAATCGTCAAAGTTTCGTCTGCTCTTCGAGTACACATGTCGAGGATGCAAAGATTGGAAAACTTATTCGTACGAAGATATCGTCGTAGTTGTGTGATTTCGAAGCGAAAATACTTGTCAGCAAATATTTTTTACATTGCGTTTTTTTTATTATTTTTTTATTATTAATAATTCCCGTTTTTTTGTCAAATTTGTGTCAGTCCATCCGCATTTGCCTTGGAACAAGGAAGCTGTTTTAGTGAAAAGACCCGACCGCAAATAATCTCAATAAAATTTTGACGAGGGTCGAGAAGGGAAAGCGAAGTGGTGGTTCACGGAGGTAAAGAAACACCGAGGCAAACGCGGAAAAGTACGGGGGTTGTCAGAATGTAACATAACACAGCAGAAACCTGCAGAGTTTGTGGCTATGAATGGTCTCCTTCTCGTTTTAAAGGTCACACCGGCCATACCTGCGAAATTCAGCGGAAAACGCGAGAGTCCCATGGGTTCGAACCCATGGGAGATGAATACTTTAACAAGCATCCGCCGCGCGTGCCTTCAACAATAGGCAGAATTTCACCGAGTAGAAAAATTCATCTAAAAATCTGATGCTCGCATGCATATCGTATACCGGTACCCATAGTAGATTTCACCCTCTTGCGGAGTTAAATAATAATAAATTCACGAGACACGCGTGAACTGGTGGAAGTGATTTTTAAAAACTGATATATCCGCTTAATCATTTAAGCGTACGCAAAAAAAAACATTGCTTTCTTTATATTCATTTTTTGTATTTTTTAGATAGCAATTGTTTATCGCTTTTATATGAAATAACTTTACAACGACCTTTACCTTTTTATTATTTATTGCGTTCTAACGAATCGTTACTCCATAGAATGACTTTTTGTCTGTTTCTTTGTAGTTAGTAAAATCGATACGGCAGGATACGAGCAACAAGTTTATCGAAACGCGATGTGAATGTAACAGATAATGTATCAATAAGAGGCTGAAGAAGCATTTTCCGAACTCACTAAATTCATATGTGGTCGTTGTTTTCCTTGTCAGCGTGCTGAAAAAAAAAACGCCTACGTCCGTTAAAGGTTAACGAGCGCCATGACTTATTGCTGCGAATTCTGCGCACGTCTTCAAGTGTCCCATTGCGATATCTCATCCAGAATATCTCGTACAATCCTCCGCGGCTCTCGGGGAATCCCCTTTTCAAACCCTTATTTTCATGATACAGAGACTCGGGTTGGAATTACGTTTCTCGTTTATTTTTCATACTACCGCATTGAGTCGTCACCGCGATATTTGATAGTCCGAAACTTAGTGAAGGCAATGGCTTTTTTTTCTTTCTGTTTCAGTTACCGGCACCACGACGCGAACAAGTTATGAGCCGGAACTATCGGATTGGACGAACACGGGGTCGACTGTACGACGAGGAGTACCATCGTCTACGAGGTCCTCTCGTCCGACAAGCATCGACGAACACGACTCCGAGAGTTCGTACAATAGCCGAAGCTTGTTGGCCACGAGTAACGACTTTGGCGAGACATCTAAGGGGGCGGAAATCACGATCGCAAACCCGTACTCCACGAAAACCACAAATTCCCGATTGGACCAAGAATCCTCGAGTTCAGACAGCGATTCCTCGAGCTACGAGAGAAAAAGTTACATGTCCAAAGATCGGAATGTCGACTCGAACGAGCAGTTGGACCAGGAGGACGTTGGACTGGAGTATCGTTTGAAAATAGCCGAAGAATCGTCAACTAGTGACGAAGGTACATCCATCAAAGTTCAGGACACACGTACCAAGCCGGGTGCGTCGATTGACGACAGTCAATACGATCGTTTCTCGACTTTGAGCGATGCGAGAATCACGAGATCGGTATCCTTACCTTTGTCCATGTCGTTCGCATCGCCGTCGAGCAAACTTCCTGCGTCTGGCACATCCGGTCGTTCGCCAAACGCTGAAACGAGACTCCCCCAAAGTTCAGACTATCCGAAAGCTACCCCTGGGACTTGGCGCACGAACGACATCGCCACCACCATCAGCGGCTCGTCTACGTCGACGCATCGATTCGATCAGAGATTTTCGGATGTGGACGTTCAGCACGAAGGGGAAGAATTCGCAGAGTTTGGGAACGACGCTTCGACGCCTTTGAATTCGGTGATCGGTACCGAGGGAAAGATCGGAGTTAGTGACTCTTCGATAGTTTCGAAATCAGCCGGTAAAGCGAATGGACAGGCGAATCTTCCCGTCATCGCGGCGTTGAGCGTTCACCAGCCGGATCCGGCAAATGGAGGAAAAGTCGATGAACCAAAGTTCCCAAAGGATTTTTCATCAGATCGGATTATCGCGCCGACGAGTCCTCGTGAATTTCGGACTTTCAAGATGCCGGAAAAATTGGAAAGTTTCGAATCGCGTAGCGGAGGTCTGGGATTAACTTTAGCTCAGGAGGAAGCGGTGGAAGTTTCATCGTGGCGCTTCGACGTGCCACCCCCGGATTTTGTATACTTGCCAAACGATCGACGATCGTTAGATGATAAAGTTGGAGAGATACACAGGACGAGCGGGAAATATGAGAGACGACAGATCGATTGGCTAACATCCGAGCGGAGCCAACTTTTGGGAACTACATTGCCTACGACGGCGGTGGGATTTCCGAAGCGCTACATGAGAGAAGTGCCGGAAAGCGTGGTTTGCGAAAAGTTTAAGGACGGCGATCGTAACATGAGGGAATTTTACAGCCCCGGCTATCCGCAAAATTATACACCAAACGCCGACTGCGTTAGAGTTCTCGAAGGTGAGTACCCAACTTTGAAAATATTTTCCGATATAAATGGGTTGTGTGAAAAAAAAAAAAAAAAAAAAAAAAAAAAAAATGAATCAGAGAGTTATGCGAGTTGAGCGAAAATTTGTAGGAGGTTTCGAGACTTTTGATATTCAGTTATTTCATATCCGACAATAAATTTATAAATCGATCGGTACTTTGGCACACATCGAAATACGATTTATCTTTACTCGCGAAAAAATCGCAATATTTCTTCACACGAATTGGGGGAACGGCGCTTCGGCGATTCCACGTATAAAAAACGTGTTTCATTAATTTTATCCGGAAAAAAAGAATATCGCTAATCTCATACGATTTTTCTGCTCGGGTTCTGATGTCAAAAAATTGTAACGTAAGTGTAATGTTTTTTTTTTAATAAGGACATTTTTTTAATTTTACTGAAAGTGAATTTCCTTCTACAATTTGTCTTATACTTCGACGTAGGAATTTTTTTCACATAACTGAAATACCGTTAAAAATAATCGCCTTCAAGGAATTTTTTACACGATGTGTTTTATCTATAAAAAAAACACGTTTTTTTAATCTGATATCGACAAACGCTCTCTAAAAACATTGCGAAATGCGTCCTACTAACATTTGATTTATCTACTTACGAATTTTCCGCGATCTTTATTTCGAATAGACTTGCGCTTTAGAATATTCCGATATACCGAAGCAAAGAAAAACAAAACTCCCGAATACTAATCGCTCGAGGAGGTAAAATTCAATTACCATATCGGGAATATCTGTTCCGATATTTCCAAAGATGTTTATCTTACTCCGTGTCGCCCAATATTGGTACATCGTCCTTAAAGCGAACATTGGCACCAGGAAAACTTATAGATTCCCCAAGGTTCGCTAAGCGATCGCAAAACGATAGTAACGAGGTAAACGGGGAAGGATGTAAAATAAAAAAAAAAAATTGGCAAGATCCCGCTACTTGCAGCCTCATAAATCATTCCTTCTTTCTCTCTGTGGTTCTTACTCTTCCTTTCTCATCTCTCTATCTACTCTATCTCTGTGCTTTTGCCCCGGCGGAATCTTTCTTTCTATACTACCGCATCGTTCTTGTTCGGGGAAAACGTTGAGAGTCGTATAGCGTTGGAAAATCGATGAGTCCGCCATCGAAGGAGAAAAGCTTTCTTCGGCTTCTCTTGTTAACCTTCTCGTACCCAAAGGCGGGGACGCGCCGGTAGACGGTTGAGATGCATCGAACCGTTGATATCCCAACTATTCGGAATTTTGTCTTTTCTTCCTGCGCAATGATGACGACAAATTGGATCGTCCCCTTTGAAAAAGGGTGTCGAGGGATCTCCAGTTTCTGTGTGGAAATTAATTCCACCTTAATCGGGTTACGGTCGGGTCAGTTGACATACTCGAGAGTGTAGCTTTCGCGTTCTCGACTCTCGCGATGCGTCGGGTTGAGCAAACAGACAGTTGGCCTGAGTCTGAATTTAAGTCAGGGTCGACGCGCTCCACTATTGGAACCCGAACACGAAAGCATCACCACCACGCAGAGGCAACAAGTACTTTGACAGTGTCTGCCTCGGTAATGGTAGTGGTAGAATCTTCAACTGACTAACGTGTAAGCGTTACCAAAATAGTAACTGGCTAATGCCCGCGAAGCACCCCCTCACCGGTCCCTTTACGCATCGTAGTATAGAGTATACTGTACGGTATAGATGAATGCGGAGTCGGTATAATACTGTGTGGCCTTCGGCGTTCGCCTCGATAGTCTCCCAGAACTTCATAACAATTGGTAACAATTAGGAGGAGAGTTGAGGGATGCCGGCCAATGGATAATAATAACAGTTACGTTGATCTCTAATAATTCAACGATGATATCGAAAATTCTTGATTTTTTTTATTTTATTTTTTTTTAATTTCAAAATCTATCGATTGGTAGGCATTTCGATCGTTTAGCCGGTGTAAAAAAAATGTAAAGAAAATATTTGATTTGATTATATTTTCTTATAATAATTTTCACGCTTTGAGAGATAACATTTTGTAGTTAAGATATCTTGTTATGTAAGTAATAAGATGCAACATGATCTCTGTCAATGATCATCGATTTATCGAGTGATTATTACACGAATTCGAAAATGTTGAATTCACTAACTCTGTAAATTACTGGACAATGAAGCGCTTTGTACCGTAAATCATAGAATCATTCGTAAAATTAATAAAACAAATCGCGTTAATATCATAAGTGTAATAAGTAACTTTTAATAATTGATTAACATTTCCGCACATATTTGTTTAAAATTTAACATACATTTTGAAATTTTCAATGCCGATATCGTAATTTCCATTTAGAAATATTGGTACAGTGGAAATCATTTGTTTTATTTTTATGGAATATTAAAAATAATTAGTTGAGTACATATAATTATAATCAATAATTAGTGCAGTCCATTTTAACAATCAGTTCCGAAACGTAAATACTTCGCTAAAGTTTACAATACGAAATCGTATTGAAATTCAACAGAACGTCGATTACACTATTACATTATTCCGCGATTGCATACAACAGTTCTTCGCATAATAGCTTGACGATACACACGGGGATAATATAACGTAACAATGGCCACAGAAATTCGAGAACCATCGTTGTCTTGTATCCTTCTTAATTCGAACAATTCGCAAGCTGAATTCCTCAAGTGTCATATACGTGTTCCAAGTACCGTTTAATCGATGCAATGTCCCCATTCTTGCACGTTTACTCCGCGAAAGCATTAACAGATCCCGAAAACGAGGAAACTATAGAAATTGCACGTTTCGTGTTGCTTCAACACGGAGAAAAGCGATAATGGGCAACGGGGAATTTGAGCGGAGAATGTCCCAAGGGTGGAAAAGCAAAGCGTTACGACAACGAAGGCTGAAGCGGCCGACAATGAGAATAGTGAGAGGAACCCCGGGGTGAAAGAGGATAGAGGATCTGAGACGCAAAACGTGCTCAGGCGTTTGCGGATTACGCGGTATAGAGGTTGGTGAGAGAGATTCGATGGAAGAGACACGACGCCCAAGCCGTATAAGTCGAGCCTGCGGTCCTAGACGTGCCGGGGATGCTGCATGTGCTTCAAGACCCGAGGCTTTTCCAGGGTTCCCGAACGTCAAGCCCATGCCCTTTGCCCCTCCCCCTCCCTTCGCCCTCCCGGGAGCCACAGCCCTCTGTGCGTTCCACGAGCTTCCGTATCAAGAAATACGCCTCAGCATCGCGAGACTCCATTTGCCTGCTACCGACCGTACCGACTGAGGCATCGATTGAAGCAGAACCAGATGTGATAGGTAGTCTTTTGCACGCAGAGATGAGGTTCACGTCCCTCTTGACAAGCTAATTATTAACCCATCATGGAGATCTGAACAATGCTAGTCTAATCAGCAAATGAAATCAAATGCTTTAATACGAACGAATTATTCAGTTTATTTGTAATCTCAGAAACAACAGACCATATTTTTTGGATTCTTAAATGGAGATCCTTCAATTTTGAAGCAAAAAAAACCGCGTTTTGGTTTTAATATTTTGGTGAATAAAATATTATAAAAAATTGTCCATGATTGATACCAATATTGATTGTTTGTATCAATGAGTTGTCGTGGATCTTTTATACGACTAAATTTTCACGGAGAACAAAACTGTTCTTTTTTTCTGATGTCGATGGGACTCCTCCCTTAAGATTACATATGAATTTGGAGACAATGGCTTTACCCGTTACTACTTTACCGAAAACCAATATATTCCACCGTTCAAATTCTGGAAGATTGGGGTTTCTGAACTCATTTACAGCCCTTTCGTGAAAATTTTATTGGAAGGTTAAAAAAAAAAAACCGGTAACGCAGAAATAAAATCTCATCGGGTGTCGGATGAGCAATAAAAAGCCTTTTCGCAGACGGTAGTGTCGGAAGAAAAAGAAAAAAAATGTCATAGAATCACAACGTATAAAACGAAGACGTTGACGGCATCCTCCGGTAAATTCGAAGAGACGATAGTGTATGAATCGGCCTGAGGGTTGAACATTGTCCAATCTACTTTGAAAGCTATATCGACGGCAGAGTGGATTTTTCTGTTGATAGAAAAAATAAGAAAAAAACAAAAGAGAACCGTAGGAATGCAATGGGGGCGAAGTGAAGAGCAAACGCTCGGAGAATTGAAATAAGTATAGAGAGACATCGTGAGTTGCACGAGTGAATTGTCCTGACAGATTCAATCGCGTCAAGGATTCGATGGGGCGAGAGTGAAGGAGCGAATAGCAGTGGCACCGTTCTCCCGTGGGGTCAGCAGTCGAGTCATTCACCTCAACTCAACTCACTTCCCTCTCTCGCTCTCGTCGTTTTCCAATCTTCACCTGTCCACAAGTTTTCCCTTTTTATTCGATTTTTTGGGCAATCTTCGCGGTCGATGCGACGGAAATAGTTTGATCCTTGATAAAAGCATCGACATAGAAGAGACCGTCTGAGAAAAAATTCTTGAAAGACGAAATGCGAATCGGTGCTGACGTCTGATTGGAAAACCGAGTCGCATTTTTAGAACCTGTTTGCATTTTTTTTCTCGTGAAATTTCCATCACGATAGACTCGATGAATTTCTCGGTAATCCGTCGGGAAGGAAAAAGAAAGAACGTAAAAAAAGTTTTTTTTTTGTTTCACTAATAATAGAAAAAGAGTCGCACGTGTGACATTGACGTGAAGTTATCAGTTTGGTTTGAAAGTTATTGAGCGATACACCCCACAGTTATATACTCCGCGAGAAATGATATTCCACAGGGAATCAAGGAACCGTCTGTTTTTCATTATTTTAAGTTTTATTTTGTAATATCTTTCTTTCCCGATGGAATATCGAGGACGTCGATGTGTCTGTCGTCTTCTATGCAAAAAAATACATAAAATTTCATACGCATGTGATTTGCGGAAGCGTTTCTTGGAATCGTTAGAGAGCGATGAAAAAACACGAGAAAAACAGCACTGCAACGGAAGATCCACCATTTCTTTGCGTCACATCGAAGCATTTGAAAAAGCGTTGTGGGTGCCATGTTTCGATGTATTATTTCCGTTAAACTCGAAGTATTATCGTGTTGATAAAGTCGATCAGGAGATTGCTAATTGCTAATCTTGGAAATAATATAGATACGCCACACACGTAACGAACGCCCTAATTCAAACGAATCTCCCAGTAACCTACATAACAAATGTATATATAGTTCACCACCACACGTAGACAAATTGAGGCCAAGTTCTTAAGATACAGCCGTATATCATTAGAAAAAGAACCGAAGACTCTTCGGGCGAAGTGAATCAAGAGTGGATGATTCTTAACCCAAAATCACCGAAGCGTGAACGCTTAACGAACTGCTATCGTTCTCGTTCGGGAAATCCCGATTATTCTCTTTTGCAGGACAGCACTCAAGATTCAATCTCCATCTCATTCGTCCTCACGGTATTTCCTTCTGATTATTTCGTTTTTTTTTTTTTTTTTTTTTTTTTTTTTCTTGCGCTCTATTCGCCATTAGTTCGGGTCTCAACGGCGAGGCACAAAGCCAACCAACCTATCCAGAAGCTCCAACGAACTGTGATCTCATTACGTCGTACATCTCAAGTAGTTTAGAGATGGTGTCCCGGGTCGTTCGAGAATCGCACCACTGGCGTCTTTTCCTTCGCCCACCCTACCTTCTACCTTCACTTCCTCTTTCTCTCTCCCTCGATGGTCCTATGATATTCTATAACGACACTGCCAACCGCGCTATCGCACTCGCGGCTCAGCAATTAAAAAGTTTCATCGGTGCAATTAGGAACAGTCGACTTGGTCGTAGTCTCGTCGTCTTCTTAACTTTCGTCGTCGAAGCATCTCCTTGACCCATCTACATCCGTGTTACCATCAAAGCTTTATACTCGCTATTCCTCCATCGTTGATCAGGGAGTACGACTAACACTACAGCCATTGCAGAGATAAAGCCTTTACACAAAGCAACAGCATTACTGTGGGTCTTGCTGCATTGTCGTTTCATTTAATTGGAAAATACGACGTCGAACGAATCGATGATATCGGAATTCAGTGAGATCCTTCAACAGCCCGTTCTTTAATAATTCGTCCCTCAATAATCCGCTGCTTCCAATGGTTGCCAATCTCTCAATCGACTTTTTTCTCATCCTGTTGGCGATTTTAACTGTTTACATTAAAAAAACAAATGTCCTGATTGACTCATTAACGCGGAACCCAAAAGCTTTGAACAGTTTTTTTAACCCTAAAGTAAGAAAGATGCAACGAGCTGATTTGCCTGGAGAAAAAGGTTGGCGTTATCTTTTCTGGAGAAATACTGTGTCAAATGTGGCAAATGTATTGCCACATCGCTTGAAGGCTCTTCGCGGGAAACCCAAATGTTCTCAAAGTAGTGCATGCGACCGTAACGAAGTTCTTTACAAGTACAGTTATTCAGACTTCACCGCTGACGCATCGTCGGAGCATCGTTGGTTGAACTTCGCCAGAGAATTGCGCCATCGTGCGGGCGGCCTCACCGCGTCGAAAGTCGTCGATCACCCGGCCAAAGTTCCGCCACAGTGTTTGGTGCCTTGTCTCGGGAAACTCGGCAAAGTCCTTCAGGCTGCAAGGCGTATCACACCAGCGTGTCAGAATGTCGTTGTCTAGTCCTTGCCGTCATTGAATATCCGGTGGGAGAGAGCGAGAGAAAAAGAGAGCGTAAGAACGGTGAGAAGAGTGAGAGGGTAAGTTTCACGGAGAAGTTTCACAACGTCCGGTGTAACGCCAGGCATGCTGGACAGGACAGAACGAGGCGAAGGAGTATGAAGCGACGGATAGAGACAAATAAAGTAAAAAAACAAGAAGATATAAATAAAGTGGAGTTACAAGAGGAACGAAGAATACGAGAAGAAAAAAGGAGAACATTGTGAAAAGAAGAAGTGGGCTTGCAGTCGGAATACGAAAAGATTCTTTGGCCTCGAGGCACACGAAACGGCGTTTCCGATTACTTGTGTTCCAACTGTGACCATGTGATGCGTCTTCAATGTCTGAACTACTGCAACTGAGCTTCAAAGACTCGAACCAACAGAAGTTGATCGTTTGAGCTTTCAAATATCGCGTATCATACGTGAAACACAAGCGGTCGGATTCCAGCCATTGTCACTGACAGTCTGAACCGACGTTATACGTTGGGTTAGAGAAACTGAGGACGGAAGTGACCGAGTTAGTCAACGAACGAACGGAGCTTTCTAAAGTAGGTCAGCAAATCAAGTTATCGAGCACTCAGGACGTAACAGGTTCACCAAGGTAGCATGTAATATGATGTGCCTTAAATCAGTATGGCGGTGGCTATTGGAACTCTGCCGAACCCTCTCCAGAAAGCCGATGACATGGAACATAGTAGTGCAACAGGAGAGAAAGGGTGGAATGCCAGCCCCCCGAATGGAAAACCAATATCGTAGTTATAAAGAGAAGTTTCGATAACGTAAATGTTAAACGCATATACAATATTTGGGACGTAGAGCAGAGAGTAAAAATCGCGGCTCCTAACTATCTTAAGTGACAAAAAAAATTAAGCATGATGAGCGCTAACAATGACTTTGGAAATAAATTTTTATTAAAAGATCAGTGTGGAAAAATTAGAATCACATTCTGTTTCATATATCTGTACTTTACGATGCACACGATACTCATCCGCGACTCTGACTTTCTTAAAGAAAAGATGTTTATTGACATTTTAACTTCTATCAGTGGTCAAATAACTTCTTAATGAACGATAAAACTGTATGTCGGCATTCCTGATATACCGGAATACATTAAATTGAAAAAAGTTAACCGCTTAAAACGTGGTGATTGTACAATTAAAAAAACTACATAAGCCGAATAAATTAAGTTAATGTCAGTTCTTTTGTATCGATATAAGTGATAAGATGAATCGTGACGCAACTTGATATCACTGCGCAGTTGTTGAAAGTCAGACGCGTCGATATTAGCCAATGCTTCCCTAAAATCCTACAGCGACTGCATATTTCGAAGAGCTTATTCGCATCATTAATTGATAGCATGAATATTTCTGTGATACCAACGAAGGGTTAGTAGGTTTTGCTTCGATTATGCTTCGCCAGAACTTCGCGAAGCTACCAATTTCAAAAGAGAACGATAAAACAGTTACTTACCACTGGGGATTCGCAGAATTTTCAACGATATTGCTTTTGGGAAACAAATTGCCTTCGTGGGCGCGATAAAATCACCTCTGTGCACGGCGTTGCAATCGAAGCTGATACACAACTATGTGGTTCAAAATTGGCGAAAAGCCGAACAACAACATTTATCCATGATTTCTCGCCATGTTTGTCGTTTATGTTTGTATCGAATGGAAGTCAAAACCACTGACTTTCTATGCTTTTATCACATTGGGGAACAAAAATATTTAGACTGAACAACAGTAAAATTCTAAACCGCTTCACTGTTTGACACTCAGAGAGATTTTTACACGATTGTAACAGTTTTTACGATATTGAACCATCGAAATGTATATTTATATGCTTATATACAGAAAAGTGGAGCAAACATTATTTTGATCAGCAATTAAAGGTTTGTCCTCCTTTCCGAACTCGTGGACAATAATTGAAAATTCCCTTTAAGTCTCCTGATTCAACCAATTAGGTCGTTCGTGAAGTTCTAGTTATCCACCGCCGTTAATGGCTCATCAGATTGAGTTGGCAATGGAGAGCGAGAGAGTAAGCACGAGAGTAACGAAGTGATTCCTTAATGAGAGCGCGAACGCGGCCACTCGAGAAGCTAAACCGCATCATTGCCACAGAGTAGTTATAATCGAATTGAGTTTGTGGGGATCTTTGGCCATCGATTATACAATCTCTCTCGGCTCTGGGGCGATTATATCCGTTGGTTTTCCCCTCGAAAACACGAAATCCCGCCACTGGAAAGCCAAGTCTAGATAACGCAAGATAGTACGGTTAGTTAACGGTCGGTTAGCGTACCACCCGGAATATCGAAGAACGCCTCTTGTACCCTGAATGCGTTTGTGCTTCTCGCCCGTAGGACCGGTGCTTGGGATGCAAGGGGTTGTCGTTGGATTGCTAGGGTAGGTGGGAGTTGCCGGGGGTCCTGGACGAGCCCCGATATTTCCCATTGTGTTTGTGCCCCCGATTCTCATGGCCTCGTTGCATGACGGGAAGCCTCATGGAACTCGGCAGTTGAACCGCGGGCGGACTAACCGACTCCATGAATCACCAACAACGTTCCTGGGGATAGCCGGTGTTCTCTGCTCTCACTGAACAGACTGCTGATGCCCACTGACCAACAGCACGGAATTCTCCTCCATACGGGGCTTTATTATTTCCCTGCTTTCTCGCGGGCACGTAGAATTCGGATGGACAGCGGTCAGCAGACGTCAGGTTCGCTTCGATTGTGCTCTTGTTGGGTTTTGTTATTTTGCTGGTAACAGGACTACAAGAACTGGTGGTCGGCATGTATCGCGTTTCAACATGCGAAATCATTAAGGAAGATGTATCATGTTGGTTTCTGGCTTTTCGAAACAATAGACTGCTCCATGCAATTTTTGCAGACACACCATTTGAATGGATGAACGCGCCTGAATATGACTTCCAATAGTAATATAACGAACTTCTATTGATATCTTTGGGTTTTTCTATGAATTCTTTGGATCTCATCGATGTTTTCAGCGACTCAATGATGTTAGATTTCGATCAATGTATCCTTTGTCTACGTCTGCACGAAGAGGCAAATAACGTCGGGACGCATATAGTACTCGTTGGAGTACCGCGTAATTTAGGCTTCTTTTTCAGATGTTCCTATATGACCTCCAGTTTTATAGATGACTCTGAAGGAGCGGTCATAGACTGCACATTGTCTAGGATTAGGTATTACAAGGATCTCTAGATTATTCCTATTTTTTTTTTGCTGTAAAGGACACTAGAAAAATGTCCCCGTTTTGGTTTGCTTCGCCATCTGGCAATACTACGATCAGACGAGATTTGATTGCGCTGTCCTATGTTCTATTATTTTGCATTCCATGTGGTTACGGGTAGTGATGACTATATAAACCTCCGAAGACCAAACAATTATACATATTCCATTGTTCTCTGCGGCATAGTGTTACTGCATGTGAAACGGGTATCGGTTGGGTTGTTACTGAAAACAGTATCATCAATATGGAAGCAATATACATGCTCCGGATCCATAACAGCGGGCCGTGTGCTTTTCCATTAACAATTGCAGTTCAATATGCAAAGTTGTCACGTCCGATATTTTCTGATCGGATATAAAACAATAGAAATTATAAAGCTTTTACCGTTCGGATCCGCACCTCAATGGCCAATTACGGCTATCGATGTCAGTAAAAAATATCAATGAGAAAATTTAAATACAAATAATACGGAAAAAATCGAATTTTTCATATTTTCCTCAACAATACTGATACTGATACAACTCATTAATAAAAAAACGTGTAAAAAATTGTAAAGTCCAAAAATTTACACGTTATCATTGGTTTTACAATATTATGTTTGCAAAGTAATCTTTTCTTGTTTCGTCAAAACATTTTGAATTTCACTGAAACCAACCGTCAGATTTACTCACACGCGATGATTTTTGTTAAATTATTAACTTATTGTCTCAGCATCATTTGCCTATACGTATCGCAATGTACAAAAATAATAATGGTATCTATCGCGATCATTGATTCCTCTGATTCTGAATCAAAATTTAATTGGGTCTCAATGATGTATTCGGAAGACGATTGGCAATGCAGAGTACAGCCATCAATTGCAACTCGAGATAGTTTCCACGCCCAAAGCAATCTTCAGGCTTATCGTGTTGTTATCTCCGGCACGTTGCGAATTGAGTGTATATATTGCCGGGTATATCGCGGCCGTTCTATCGTGACAGTATGGCTTGCCAAGGATGGACGTAACAGAAGACCGGGTTGAAAGTTTCGAACTCTCTATGTAGTACGGTATAATGCCTCTGAGCGTGCCGCGCGTAATAAATGCTTCGTCCCGGCGACGGTATTGTTTCGCCGGAGTTTGCGGGACGACGCGGTTTACTCATTCAACTTCTCCCAACGGAATTCAGTCTATCTATCTATCTCTCGCACCACCGGGAGCTCCCTCCGCCGCTCTCTTTTCCCACTGACTCTGTCTTCTTCATTCGCTCCCGTCTGACTCGAGCCTCTGTCGTTCGCCACTGAGGATTCCGTTGAAGCACCGGGACGTCCCGACGTTATAGCGGTAAATTCGATGCGGCGGAGAAACCGGGTGGACGAGAGAGAGAGAGAGCAAAGCGTCGGAGTGGTACATGCTATGTTACGGAGAGGCGAATGACGACGACGACGACGACGACGTAGACCCAGTGAGAGCCTCATGGGAGGTGGGCGAAGAAGCCGAACCTCCCATGGCTGGCCAGACCACTATATGCAGCGAAGCTGCGGTGCAGTCGCACCTGCGGTACAGATGAGCTTGTGGTACGAATATCCAAACTTTCCATCATCCATGAAACCCGTGACGACACACAAACTTTGGAAGCGATCAACCTGATTTTTTATGAGTTTATACAATTTTCTTAACTACATCCACCGTCGAGGTTTTCCTCGAAGTAGTTAAATAAAAATTTCGCAAAGAAAAAAAAAGCGCCTTCAAAGTTAGTTTTTGCGATTTTGGTTTAAGTAAGAGCGACGATGAGACAGAAATACACAAATTAACTCTGAATGAACTCTGAAAATCTGAAATGGCAATTAAGATTTTTACGATCTGCAAAATGTAAATTTAGAAATAATGACATTTTATCTACGTATATGCGAACAAAACTGTTCGGTTGCGAAAAAAAAAACATCGTATGTATCTATTTTTGTTTTTTTTACGTTAAGCTTATTACCATTTCTCTGTCATTTCCGCTCTTACCTCCCCTCGGAATCGTCTCCTTGACTGACTCATATTTCCGTGAATATAACATTATTTTATCGAGTAACAAGGTAAAGGGAAACATTTGAGAGTCTTTCACCGCGTGGCGTTTCAAGCGTCGTTTAACTCGCTCGTTTCTCTTCCGGCAGGCAAAAGCCTGGGATGCTCCGTAGCGTTCCGTCGCTCGTTGTAACCAACGAGTGCCGTGCTAGCTGCGCGGAAATGGAATCTGTGCATAGATCGCACCGGTGGGTCCTCCCTCGCGGCCGTGATATAACGAGAAATGCGCGAAAAGTGATGTGTTTATGCGAAAAATTTGCGCGATCGATAAAGTTTCTCCCCCCCCCTACGTTTGCAAAAACCCTCCGCGGCGGCATCTTCGCGTTTATGGATTCTACGAATATAACAAAAAAAAGAAACGAAACACCGAAGAGACTGCGGAGATTCCAAGCGCGTGTTACATGTGTGATCGACAGAAATCGTGGAAGGAATGAAGGCATCGAGAGAAAATGAGAGTTCCCGGTAGTTTTGTTCTGATGAAAAATAAAATAACTTTCCGACGAGCGTTTTTACGACAGGCGTATTTCATTCGTAAAAATTTTCGTTCGAGAGAGATTTTTCAAGCGAATTCCAACTTGATTCACATGCTTCGCGGTGATTCACTCTGCAAATACCGCGACATTTATCGTTGAAACTAACGCATACACACGAATAAAGAAAATGTTGGGGAATATTCGGTTTTAGTTATTTACTCAGTGAAAATGCATTCATCCGTTCTGCTATGGTAACGACTTCCTGTTTTTCATGCTTTTCAACGTTTGTCAGCTTGTTGTTCGTTTGCATTCGACGAATCGGTGGAACAAGATTCGGTAACATTCTTTTTTTTTTACTCGTATATCGATGATTTTAATTGAAATTTCATTTGATCTTTTTAGCCAATCATATTTATTCCCGAATTTCTAGTATTATGGCTTTTATCGAGATATCTGATCCGCATCGTCCAATTTACTTCGCTCTTAGTATTCGGTTCGACACATCGAGTCACGTGGCTCTTCAGACAATCGAGCAGCGTCGTCGACGTTATGTAGCAAAGTGATTGCAATTAGCGCAGCGCTAAACTATTCACCATGAATGGTCTCTCTATTTGCCCCCTCGACTACCAATTACCACGTGTGCGCGTGCGACACGTGCGCAAGTGTCAATTTAACCGGTACATTGTATCGTATAGACTGACCAATGAATCAACGGATCCTTGTAAAGAGTGCGTATAAAAATTTACTCGAATAAATACGGAGTCGCATTTCCCATTGAAAGCTGAAAAAACTTTTTATCTGTAACATTTTCGTATGATACATCATTTTCGGGTTACGAGCAGTCAAAGTTCGACCAATGAGAGTGCCGCGGAGACCGCTGCACCGTGTATGAAATTGACTAGTTGAATCAAAGTTAACTGGTCGCAAGTCCGTCGTTCAAGCATAAAATTGCCAAAAGGATAATATGGTCAGAGATAAACGCTAAATAACATTATACGCTTTTTGGCGTTCAAAATGTTCTATCTCGACGTTTCTGTTAATTACAGCAGATTTATTCTCAATTAAAATCTGAGGGAATGTTTAAATTTGTAACAAAAATATCGCGAGATGTAAATATTTTCGAGCTATGAACGGACAAAATTCAATCAAAGGGAATGTTCGAGAGACCGTAGCCGCTGTCTATCGAGTTGTCTCAATGGTTGAACTTCAATTATTCGTCACCGGCAAACTATCGGATTTAAAACAAGTTGACAAGAGAGACGTTTTATTTTAGCTTCGAAGTCGACGTGTGTTTTGATCGTTTTTTTTTTTTTCTATTTTCGCCCACTGCGAAATGTCGATACAAAAATTCAATTGAAAACCTCCAATTTGTTTGTTTCAGCCGAAAAGGGAATGTTGTTGAAGCTCGATTTTCGCGAACATTTCGCTCTCGAATCGGCGGTGCTGTCGAACGACAAAGAAGACGACTGTCGTTTCGACTTTCTCGAGGTACGAGACGGAAAATATGGCTTCTCACCGTTAATCGGAAAATTTTGCGGCAAGAAATATCCACCTGAGATATTATCGAAGTCGAGATATCTCTGGCTTTACTTTCACAGTGACGACACACTGGAGTACGAAGGCTTCAAAGCCGTCTGGAGTGAGGTGCCGAGACCAAGTAACAGTAAGTTCCGACGCAATCACATGCTTAATAATTCATTATAAAGGATAATCAACAAATATGGTGCTTCAATAACGAAAAAAAAAAAAAAATCAATTTTTATTTTTATTTCGAAAATTGTATTTTAATATTCCCACTAACAAGCGACTCAAATTTTTCACTAAAAATGAGTCCTAATGAAAGAGTTAAGGATTCAATTTAAACAAGAGACTCGTTGAAGTTTAAATTAAACAACAGCCGTGAAAGCGATCGGAGTTAATCGCGAGAATGTGTACACGAAAGATCGATAAATTGAACTCAAAACTTGTTCGCATGCACTGCGTTTGATACTACAGCTGATATCTACAACTAGTAGCAGTAGCGCACACAGTACGACTTTGACGATCGTTCAACCCTCTCCTCCTTCCACCCGTTCTCCGTCGATCCAACTTTAGTAATTCAAAGTTCCACTCACCACCACTCGAGAGCCTTTGGATTTCACGTTAATCAGCGTGTTCCCGACCGGCGCTTTCGCTCCGGCACGCTGCTGAGTGGCAAATAGACAGCCAGACAGGCTATAGTTTACCCTCATTATCCTTAAATTTCCCTATCATAGCCCTTCGCTGTAGCACTTTCAACAGTTTCGAGAGCTAATAGCCATCAGATCTATCATCGCACCTGCACTTTAATAAATTTTAACTCATGTTTAATCACTGTTGGGCAATAAAAGATTGTGGAGTTGTCGGTTAGGTTGTATCATCGATGTATATATTATTTTATACTCGCAAATATTTCAGAAGTATTGTATTATATACATATATATTTTAATCTCGTATAATACGCGTACATAAGCGTAAAAGGTCACTAATGGATCCGCCCGCCATTTTTCATGCATTTTTTTTTTTATTTTATTAATCAAAAAGACAAACCGAACATTGAATAATCGATTACAAAATCTTGCATTTTTCTCATCGCATGATATTACGCATTCGACAGCTAAAATATCTTGAATCTTCCAACCAATTTTTTTTTTTTACTTATGTTTGCGCGAAAGCGCGAAGCGCGATTTCAAATCTTCATGATCGTTCGATTAAATTGACAGATAGATTTCTCTGCAGTATCGGATGCAATCGACGCCGCGAATGATTACATCGTGTCGAAACAAACACGAAACCCATGTTGAAATAGTTCGCAGAGAACTGTAGAGAGATTGTAGTATGAGAAAAGAAGTGTATCCTAAATACACAGATCGAATAGAATTTCGTCTGTGGACCGATAGTATTTGTAGTCGTTGCTGTCCGCGTTGCTGTTGTTGCTGTTTAATACATCGCCGTCGTCCGATCGACCGAAGGCAATTTGCGCTGCCAGACTCGTTGGAGGAATGAATAGATGCACTCAGTATCGCCGATGTATATACACGTATACTCCGTATACGGGTTTTCAGCTCAGTTTGAAAACCCTCCAGCGATCGGCTGATCACAATTCGTGATAAATTGCGCCAGCATCGCTGTTTCAGGGAAATTCCGACTGACATCCTCGATTGTTTCCTCATCATTGTCGGCGATAGTTACGAAGATTGTAACTGTAGCCGCCGGTATTGCAAAAGAAAATAGGACAAGATAATGTACTGAGATCGCCATTGAACTAACAATGAAACAGAAAAAGAACAAAAAATTAATCTCCTAAACAGAAAATGAAAAAAAATTTTAAAAAAAATCTAAATAGAAAAAAAAAATTAATCTGTTAAACAGAAAACAGAAAAAGAATTTTTTTTTTTTAAATCTAAACAAAAAAAAAAACAAAAAATTAATCTCCTAAACAGAAAACAGAAAAAGAAAAAAATTAATCTCCTAAACTTTACCGAGAAATATTGATGATAAATGAAACGTACGTGGAAATGGCCAGTTAGCGAGTTACAAAAAGTTATGATTCACAGGTGGAATTCCAGAAGAACAGGAACCGTGCTATTTTGCAATGGAAAACTATTCAGAGGTCTTAATAAATACGAAACAGCTTAAGAAGGAAAAAGATAAAGCCGAACAGTCCGGCGTCCCGTTGGACTGTTTGTGGGCCATAGCGACCCATCCAGAGATGAAGGTAAGCATTGCTCCTCATAAAATTCAACATTAAATGTATTTTGACAAACTCGAAATCGTATTTTATTTCTACAGCAACCATTATAAATGTATATATAGTATATATATTGATTGAATAATGTTTTTTTTCCATTGCTTTTATAATTTGTTGCAAAAATTCGTTTTTATTTATTTTTTTTTTTTTTTTCATTTTTTTTTTTTTTTCTAAAATACGAATTTGGCGTCGCGAGGTAAACAATTTCGAAAAGATGTTTAATCCAGATGCAGTTATCGTTCGACGGCTTCAAACTTGTCAGACCAAACGACTGCGGGGCTAATTTTCTCGATGTGTTCGGTGACAAAACCGAAATACCGTCGAAATTGAAACACTTTTGCGGCAGCATTGCGGAGGCCGTTAACACCAAAGGAAATATGCTTTACATTCGTCTTTATCTTGAGCCCAAAGCTATCAACAGTTCCTTCGCAGCTCTCATAACTGCTGTGCGCGAAAAGACAACGACCGACAAACGTAAGTCACAAATTGACCCCTCAAAACTAACATTTTGCAGAATTAAAAAAAATGCATTTTAACAATAAGGAAAAAAAAAGGAAATAAAATTAACTTAAATTGTAAAAAAGTTCTTAAACAACAAAACATTAAATTACGAACAATATTCGTAATAAATAATCATTATTAATAAAATTCGATTCTTTGTCCTATTCTGATACACAGCGTGTAGCGACAAGGAATTCGATTGCGACGATTCCACTTGCATAGCCGCTTCTCTGAAGTGCAACGGTCGACACAATTGTAGGTACATGAAGGACGAGGATCCTGCCGACTGTGGGGTGAGTTATTCTGATTTTTACACCATATGCCATCCGCGTCCTATTTTCAAAATCATATTTCTCTAAAACATCGTCCGACGGTCCAGTTTTGCGTATTGCGTAGACTACGCGGGTAACAACAACATATAGGTAACCGTAGGGCAGTGGTTAACTCTTTTACGTATTAGTAGATCTGATCATCTTGAATTCAGAAATTCAGCAATTGCCATCGAAATCTTTGCTTACAATTTAAAAATGGCGTCTCCAAAAAAAAAGTCGATTCGGATTCTCGTCGCCAAAATTCAACAATATTTTCCCTTTGAAACGTTTTTTCTGATGTTCCCATTTTTCGAGTTATAAGCATTTGTATACTTCAAATAACAAAACTTTTAATCGAATAACACGTTTTTTGGGAAAATGTTTGAATATTTCATACCTTTTCATTAAAATTGAATGGCACATTCGGCAATTTCGAAACAAAGATAAAAAAGACATCGAATAGGTAAAATAGAGATAAAATGATAGAAATATCGTCAATAAATAGGTAACAGAGGGAATCCCTATTAGAAATTGATTCGGTAGTTCGGGCGGAAAAAAATAAACGTTACGTTGCGTTCGTGTTTCCGGAAAGGTTACAACTGTATATCAGATGTCGCGAAAGACGTAGTTCTACGTCGCAAAAGTCTGAAATCATTGAACCGATAATGTGTAAATTTGCATTGTATTTGACGACGAATCGTAAGCTGCCGGTTAGTTTGCCTAAAAATTTATCGTAAATCACGGGAGCATACAAACTTCTAATGGTTATACGAATATTTTACAAGATTAGTGACGCACATCGTGGGTCAATAATCTTGTTGAACTTTTGTTACTGAATATCAGAAAAATATATGCTTTATCCTGGAAACAACTGCGACGCATAATGTTCGCCTCAATGGCTCTTATACCCGAAATTTAGGACGTACAATCGATCTTGAGATTACAATTAAAATCGTATGGGATTCCGTACTTTAGATCGAAATTAAAATTGAACATAATAAGTATCCGAATCCAACTTTAGAACTTTTCCCTCGTATTGCAAGTTTTTCGCAGTTTAACCATTTCTTAGACGGGACTTTTTTTATTTTTTTTTTTATATATATAGTTAAATATCGCGAAGTTAAAAAAATACTATTCGTTTATCCCTCTACGGTAAAATCGAGAAAAATTGAAATACCATCGTTAATTAAAAGCCAATAACGTCCGATCGATTGCAAAAACTCACAAGAGCCTTTGATATGCGTCACGAGTTTTTTTGCTACGATAAAACGTGTATTGATCGAGAATCGAGTAATAAAGGAGAAACAAAACTGTTGTAACAGAGTGCGCGTTATTTTAATTGGAAAATATACGCAGAATCGGTAGAAGCGCAAGTACTTTTGTTATTTCCGCGAACTGTTAAGGCTATTACTTAGCAGCGTTACGGCTCTCTGTGGCACGCAGTAACAATCGCTGTACCATTCGTGGAACCGATTCATTGGAAAACGACAATGCCGTTCATCCCGGTCGCTTTTTACAAACGATCAAACGTCGCAAAATAAAAGAAAAAGAAAAAAATACCGCTCTTCAATGTGTCTACATGGTGAATGGTGAAATTGTTAGAAGTTAAAAGACTATCGATAATCGAATGCCGATAACGACAAGTTATCCTAATTAATAAAAAAAAAACATGTATTGCACTATAAACCACAGAAAGCGGTTAATTCTTAATCCGGTTAATGAAGCGCTAAAATTTGGGTCTTATAATATCCCAAATATTACGATAATCTTGCAATGAAAAAAAAAATATTCCAAGTGAATAAAACTTGTCGCACAAATTATTAAAAAAAAAAAAAAAATCAATAAAATTATTATTTTTTAATTTTGTTTTATTAAACTTTTTTGTTACAAAAAATTATTTCTATTGAACGACAAAGCGAAACGAATAGCTTTGAACCAACGATATACGAACCTCCGCAACATCATTGTTGCCAAGTCTCCGAAAAACGATTTTGGCGAACGGTTACCCTCTCGAAAAACAATGAAAATTCGAGATGAACGAAATGCGAACCGGGAAATTAAGTTCGATCAATGATACGGATCTCATTGTATGTACACTTATGGGTAGCAAGAAGAACCACACGGTTGTCGCGTAAATGTTAATAAATTGGCGGACCGTACGGACGGTTTTGCATCGTTCGGACATAAGCCGGAGAATTGTCCAAGAGCCACATTGGCCAGTAAAACCGGTTCCTTCTGTCTCGCATACTTTCGACGTTCTCTGCACCCCGCCGACTACCCATAATTCGCGGCTCTTTTGGAGAATTTAGAAGCCCTCGGGGGGAGGTCCGCGGTGCATCCACACCATCCGGTTTTCCTTTACGTGAAGGCGAATAGATGGGTGTTTCCGGTTCCCGGTTTGCACAATACTACGCGCTTTTGGCAACCTACCAGAACAAGGTACCGAACGACGGGCGCGATGTCTGCGACGGGATATTAATCTAAAGGACTCCCCCGACACCGCTCACTTTTACTCCCACCGGGCTATCTCTCTTGTCGTGTCCTCTTCTCTCGCTTCATCCAACCCTTCTGACTCTCTCCGTTCTTTCGGCGCGCATACCGCGTCGGAATATCTCGCCCATCGTGCGTGAAAACGTAAAGTTTTCGTGAGTACAAAAATTGCGGGAGGAAAAGGGTATATAGGCGCAGTTGCGCAACGAACTTTGTCGGCAGTCGCGAGAGCCGGCAAAGTTCACTCGAGCGGTTAATAGAATCGGTAGTAAACGATGTAAAATATATATGTCTCTTGTTCGTTCCTCGGATATTTCATTCCATTTCTCTTCGTGTATCGAGTTCCGTTCGCGTGCATTCGAGAAAATTTTTTTTTTTTATACAATTCTCAAACTACATTCGGATCTTCGAATGTTTATGTGTAAATATAAATAGAAAATATTACTGTTATTATTGATATTAATGTTGATGAAATTATTGTTTATTTATTTTCTTTTCAGAGATGTTGTAGTTATATTAATATTTTATCGTAGTGTTCTATGTAATGCGGAATTTAATAATCATAAATAAAATTTACATTCGGAAAGACGAAAGATTAATAATGAAAGAGAATGTAGGATATTCGAAAAAAATAATGTACGTCGTGTAAAATCATTGGAGTGTAAAAAAGAAATTCTCAAATAAATAGTAAACATTCCATTCGCTATCTATCGCAAGCGCCGGAGCTTTTAATTTCTCAACAATGCGCTGTTGTAAAAAATAAAAGTGTCCGTAACAAAAGATAAGCTTTTGACGTGAGAATTCAGAGAGGGAACTTACAGTCCTTACCGTTTCTATTGTCTTTTACGCTTCCTTGTTCTCTTGCTTGATGCTCTGCCCCGAGTTAGTCGTCAGTCAACCGAACTTCCTCCTCGCTGTTGTGTAACTCTCTCATACCTCCTTATCTATCTGCGCTTCCGAGATGCCGGGTTAACTGCTCCAAAAGTTGGCGGACTTACGGCTTGACGGTACGCTCGAGACTTGCGCCTCGGCGCACACTCGAGGCGCGGACACATCGTCCGTCCATTTAAAGAACGTTAAACTTTAATTGGATTGCTCTGTTAAAACAAAACAAAAAAATAAAAAAAAAGATGCCATATCATCAAACAATCTCGTTAATCCTTCGTCAACGCGTAATCTTTTAACGTCCACTCGAAGAAAAAACTTTGTATTTTTTCTCCAATTATCAAAGCTCCGCGAAATGAAAGTGCATACAATGAAAGCGTCGAATATATTTAAAAATTAAATGATATGCTGTTTTTCAACACAACGTTAAAAAATTAAGAAATCATTGAAAGATCGATGATCTAAAAAACAAAATTCGTAAAAAAGATAAAATATAAAAAATTTATTTAAAAAATGGCAATTTCGTGGATTTTATTTTCACTGAGCGTTGAACAACCAAATAGCGAGATTTGCGAAGAAGAAGATGAAATTTCATCGCTTCTGCATACACGACGAATCACCGATATAATAATAAATAGAGATGTTTCGTCGAGATGAAAGTTGTGTGAGCGCCGAGAATATTGACTAAAAAAATCATTGGTTATATTCGTTCGGAAAAACGGGTGCAAAAACTAAAGGCCAAAGTCGGCGACGAATTGCCGCTATTAAAATTGCTCGAGGCGACGCAATACCCGCAAATCCAGCGCGTTTGCTACCTCTCGCTGCGCTTGGTAGAGATCCCGAGGGGATGGCGCGAATATAGTATAGTACCAGTGAATAAACAACAATATCGTAAACCCGTACAGCGTATATGGCTATTAGTATTTCGTCAAAGCTGCGGATATAAACTACGGTAACCGATTTTTTTTTATAATGGACTCTTTTATGAGGACAATGAACGCAGAAAACAGCACAAGCTAAAGTCGCTAATTCAGTATACTAATAACAATCCTTTAAAAAATGAAGTCTCGAAAGAGACGATGTTTTATGTGTATATATTTTTTTAATTTGTTTCAGTCAACAACAGACAAATTTGACTCTTCGCGAGTGATCATAATTCTCGTTATCTTTTCTCTCATAATGTTCGGCATGTGCTCCGCCTTCGTCTTCAATTGTATTCGAAAGCTGAGACGCGATCACCGAATAATAAGGGTACGTAGTAATTGTGAACATAATGAAAATAATGCTTTAACGATGAAAAACAAAAAGAAATATTGTTTTAACCCGCATATCGCTGAATGGGCAGCGAGTGCTTTGCATATTTTAATTTACCTCGTTATGGTGTGTACGCAATTTCACGCTCTCGATCGCCGATGCCACTGATCCCTCCCCCACGATATAACCAATATAAATGTAATCGGTAAACTGCACCTGAGCACATAGTAGGTACACTCGCAGGGCAATTTATCGCTAAAAGGGCCGAATAAAATTCGTACAAACTTTGACCCCTTTCATCGATTGCTAATAAGTCATTTATAAAAATGATGGTATACTTAGCGAAAAATTGTCCCCAACGATGAATAAATTCAAATTAATCTTTCGAAATTAATTATAATTATATATCTATTTTTTTGCGAATGAAAACTCGCAGTTACAACGACCATTTGTCATTGAACAATTCAATGTTCAAAATTCGTGGCTTTTGCATGCACCGTCACACTTCAAAATTATTTATTGTTCTTTTCCACTTTTAGCTTTCGTATTTTTGCACCCAATTCGTATATTATCGGTAGCCACTTGCAAACTCGAGGCCTCTTCAAAAATTGCGTATTGCTCATTCGTCATTACGAAATTGTGAAGCGACGCACTCGTTGCTCGTAAATTTTTATGCCGCGTAGACTTTCGAAACAAAGTTTCTCTGTTTTTAAAATTTCCTCTTGAATAGAATTCTCGGTAAACGATATTATTATTCGTTATTATTATTATACGATTATTATTATATTCGATATTATTATTAAACGATTATTAATCGTATTCCGAAAGCCTCACTAAGTAAGCAAAAAAAAAAAAAAATCCGCTAATTTTCGATAAAAGTCCTTCACTTTCATCGTCATAAGAAGAAAAACCATAAAGTAAAAAAGGCTCGTAACGATGTTTGTGGTTCAGGAACACATAAGACAGTCGCGGGAGAATCGATTGGACGAAGTGGGCCGTCACGCGACTCCATGTCCCGTCTCGGTATCTCGAACGGATCTTCGCGATCGTGGAAGCGAGTCGCCGAGCGTTGAAGTGGACTCGAGCAAAGAGCTTATTCCCGCGACAACCCTTATAGCGCGGGACTACACGAAAGAATTGGTCCTCGACATGAAGTACGGAACAAAGGATATAAACGACATTCATCAAAGCAACAATGTGAGCAACGCGACGCAAGAGCGTCTTCAGGAATCCAGCGAGGAGCCAGAAATGTGCGACAGTTCTTGTCAGACAAGGGAGAGCCTTTTCGATCCAAAGATTCCAGACGCTGTTTTACCATCGCCAGAGTTTTCAACATTCGGCTATCGCAGCGTTTCCGGCTCGCAGAACGGCGTAGCGCCGACCCAACGTGGAGGTTCCCAACAGAGTCATCAGTATCGTCAGCATCCGCATCAAACGTCGCGAATGGGTTCCCAGCCGAGTCACGGAAGCCAACCGAGCAACTCGCCACCTTCGAGACATCCGGTCTCAGAGCGTTGTTCCGCCTGCATCAATCCGTCATCGCGGGAAGGCAGTGTTCTCATTTGTCCAAAGCACTACCCAATACCAGCGCCTCCAGGTTGGTCAATCCACGATCCTCCCTATCCGCAGATCATTCCCGCGACACCGAACGCTCCCGATGGCCCGGATTATCTGTCTTATCAAAGATACCAAAGTCCCAAACCCGATCGTGAACCAATAATCATAGGTAACCGCTACCAACCACATCATCCAACTCCCGGTTTCGTCCGCCAAAACACCGTCGGTTCCGGCGAGCGTTACGGCAGTTTTATCTACGGCTCCGAACGCGCATCAAGCAACACTGCCAGCAATACGACAACCACCAGCAACAACACAACCGGTAGCGGTAGTCAACATTCGGCAACTCCGAAATACACTCAAGCAGATCCCCGCTACAGAGCCGAAGCTGTTATCGAAGTCGACCAAAAGAGGCCTTTCAGCATAGAGAGCACAAAGAGCGCACCGGACGTCATAGCGACGCACTGACGTCGGGGAGCTGGGGATTGGGAACCCTACAGGAGACGCCATCCCCGACGTAATCTCGAGGACGAAGAAGCTAACGATAAATTTAACGGTCGTGAATTCTGTCGGGTCGACAAGGTGAGCGTTGCCACCCAAAGCTCGCTGGATGACGACACTTCGACGGCATCCACCATCGACATTTCGTCCTCCTGATCCACGTGTCCCACCGGGTCTGCGGTACCATTCTCATCGAGGAATGAACCGCTTCAAGAACCGCGAAGACCGAATTTGAACAATGGCCGAACGAACGGAGAACAGGATCAACCCATCCTAAAGCCACCCGAGGAATTTAGAAGTTCCGTTGATGAGGACAGTTGGAAACGGCGCTGTTGTTCGGGGCATTCGCATGCGGCGCAACGACGGCCATCTATGCCTTGCTGTCTTCTCAAACGATGTTCCCAGGACAATTTCTATCGCACGTGGCCTGGCAGAACAGTGAGAAAGACTTCGAGAGCTCCGACTCACAAGTCCGTCGGGACTCAAAGTTCGCTCGGTCCGGTTGTCGTTGTCAACGACAAATCACTTCGAGTTTCGGAACGTCCAGTTTGGTTCACGTTACCCGGTGGAATTGTGAATAACGAGGAAGTTGGCGCCTCCATACCTTTCTGAGCGATTATTACATGCCGAATTATACGACGCAACTATTCGTTGAGGTGTCTCTATAGCGATTGGGCGTTTGTTTTCTGTCTTTTTTTTTTTTTTTTTGTTCGTCGGATTTGAATCGATGACGAATCCTACATAAACAATGGACTCTGTATGGATTATACACGTTTTTTAGATGGAACAATTGTAAGTAATTTTTATCAACGATTGGACGACACTGCCAGCTCGACTCTCACAGTTTGTATAACGTCTGATTTCTACGTTTGTCCCTAGAAATACATCCTGGAATTTTTCGTATAGATTTTTTTTTTTTTTTTTCTGTTCTTCAGATTTTTTTCGGGTTTAATTTGATTAGTTCAAAAAAATATATCGTTGAATATTATTTTTGCATAGCGAAGTTATTGGAATTCATATCATATATATATATCTATAGTACGAAGCAGAATTTTTTTTTAGACTCCGCGAATATTGAAGTTTACATTGAAAGAATTCCCTTGGGACGCGTTCTCTCCTTTGACATCAATTTTTGTAATTATACATTTTTCTTACAAAACATCAGAGAAACCGCGCTTTAACGTACTTCTATGCATTTTTTAAAATTTTATTTGGTACTTTTCGAGAAAATTGAAAGTTGATGATTGCTCTGTACGCAAAGGATATTTTGTATTTTGGAAACAAATTCTTTGTGAATTTTGAACAAATCTAAACAAATTTTAACCATCGAAGCTTTTGTTTCATCAAAAAATACATCAGTGTCCGAGCAGCGAGATAGTAACGAGACCATTCGGTGCTCAGATCCGGAAATATTTGATTTCAAACGATAAATGTAGTTACATGAAATTTCTGTAGATTTTTCTAACGCCGAAAAAAGAGTTTTATAAATCTCGTCTCTAAAAAGAAAATTTACCAGGGTGTCTTTTTAGGGATGAAAAAAAAATTATGCAATTTGGATAAAAATTGTTTGTACCACGAGTCGAGATTATCGCGAAAGTAATTGGAAAACAAAAAATTATAATAAAATAATTCTCGAAACGTAGAGAGTCGTCAGCGTAACGAAACGTTTGACTGGTAGAAAACATATCGCATGGCACAAGAGCCGACGAAATAATCGGCAAATTTTGGTTTTTTTCTTTTTATTTCACAATTTTTTTCTTTCTTTCTCTCGTTCGCTCTTTTTTGGCATCGATCTTAAATGCGAGAAATGCCGCGGTAAAAACGACGAAAAAAAGAAAAGAGAATGAAGGAGCAGCCGGGGTGACGAGATGAAAATTCAATTTCCGAGGTAAGCGAAGATGTACACCGGGCGGATGTTGCTTCCTCGAGAAGAAATAGAGGATTCATCGTCGGAACTACAGGTACCGAGAGAAAGAGACGCGAGAAAACCTCCGGGAATGCTATAGGTCGCAACTTTTCTGTTGGCATCTCATAACTCGTCTAAAACTTTTGACCCGAACTGTCTCTCCGGATCCAATATTTGTTCGAGAGGTATTTTATGTTTATTTTTACTACTTTCAACCGAGTCGAAGATACGCAAAACCGACCGAATTATGTTCATCGAGAGTGGCTGCCTATATAACCGAGAAAAATGCATCCTGTATTTTTAAGTCGCGAAGCGCCTTCTCGGAAAATTGATCGGTAAAAAGAAATTTTCCTTCGACTGCTTCTCGTATCTTTCGTCTGGTGTATAATATGAATTCAAAGAAAAAAAGAAGAAAAATATAGAAAAAACAGCGAATTACCGAAGAAAGACGTACCATCGCAAATGAAAATGTCTCAATTTTTTTATCAATTTTTTTTCCGCAGATTTGTTATTGCTTCCCGGGAAAGCATAATCTTATTTTTTACTCTCGTATCGGAGGGCTTCGAATTATCGAAAAAAAAGTAAAATAACCAATGAAGAAAAAAAAAAGAAAAGCAACGTTCGCAGGAATTATTGTCTCATAATAAAACGCGCAGAAACATTGTTATTGCGTTCGAAATATTTTTCCACGTTTAAACCGGTGTATGAATAAAGAGAAATGAAAAAACAATACTTCGGCGACTCGGGCAAACTTGTGGCTAATCTTCAGGATGCATTTATAGTTCACAGAAGTATATATATTTTTTCTTTCTTGCCGTTTCGAAAACTGTGCATTTTTGTCTGTTTCCGTGGATCGATTTGTTTTAGTTGACAAATTGTTTGTCCACGATTCGCGATAATTTTATCGCGAATAATTTGTAATAAATAGCTTTAGTAATTGCTGTGGCAATTTGTCGATTAAAGTGCTTCATATCCATTTTAACAATTGTATTAACGAAAAACCGGCGCCTGAGCATTAAAACACTCGTAAATTCACGGCTCCGAGTATTGCCCGAGTTGTCGATCGATGTCGACCAGAAAGAGTTATTATAATCAAATTAGTCAATTAAATAGGCGTTGGAATTTTCTGGGCTGTAGTGCGTGGCATACGAAAAAAAAAGGAAAAAAAAAAAACGAAAAAAAGTAAAAAAAATACATAAACAAAGAGTGCTCTGGCTATTACTTCGTAGTTGGGCACAATATCGCGTTAGCTGTTACAATTAAATACACTATATACAAACAGAAACATCCGTATAGTGTATCTAATTAAAACAAAAGATTTCAGCTTCGTGTACAGATTATTGAGTTAACAAACTAAATGAAAACATAAATAGAGAATAATGTACAGGTTGTACACATTTGTATATACATTGTTTAGAAAAAAAAGAAAAAAAAAAAGAAACAAAGCACACGAGAAACAAATATTTGTCAAAATGATCCTCGAGATTGATAATTAATATAATACTTTTAAAATAAAACGAGAATTTTGTGTTATTAATTTATCCTTCCCGTCCATTAGAAATATATTCGTCTTAAGTAAAATTTAAACTCCAATGATGAAGAATCGATTCGACGGTACGACTTCGAGAACGCAATACACACCGTCGATCTTCAATAAGGTGAAGAAATCGACTATCAAAAATTCGCGGCTCTGCAGGTACGTAAAAAATCTAAATTAACGTAATTATTAAGGGTTCTTACACCCCAATTGTTCGGAAGAACATCATAACATTTTTTTTAATTTCCATGTCGACGAAAAATGTCACAAAGTTTGTATTCCTTTGTGGATATTCGATGAAATTCAATTCAGCGATTAGTGTGTTAGTTAACGGTGTATTTGTCACATACACACTATTGATAATATCTGTGAAATTCGATAATCGGTCGTATTGGAGAATTATGAACACGTCATGATGATAAAAAAAAAAAAAAATCCCAAAAACAATGTTTCCACAGGAAATGAAAAAAAAATATATATTCCTCTCAGTAAAAAATATGAGTTCGAATTTCGGAAAGAAAAATCGAGTAGATTATCGGAAGTTCGACATCTTACGTTTCCTTCAGAAAAACACGCGGACATCCACTTTCGAAAATTTACTATTCCATATAAAATCAAAATGTGAATAATTTTAGTTTGCATCTTTTTTGTAATCCTTTAAGAACATCGACCTTTTGAACGAAAGCATAATATACAGATGATGTGCATAAACTTCGCGGAGAGACACGGAACTCGTAAGATAAGTAGAATAAGTTAAATATATAATCCTTGGGGATTAAATGTCTTGTGAAGTAATTCCAAGGTAGTTTCTGCCACCCGTAACGTTCAGGTTGGGCTTTGCGGCAAAGCTGTAGCTTTTCTCTCGGCAAATATGTACACCGAGATACAGGCAGTAAGCTTCGTACTTCAGTTATTTTCTCGTGCTTTGAAAATTAAAGCAACGAAACGAATATATATAGAGTAAGCGACGGACTAGATTATCGTGTGATGGGTTGAAATGTCGCGTGTGCGATCTCCGCGCTATCATTCGTCCGCCGGTGTGACGTACAATAACGTCTGTAAAGAAAAAAAACAGTAATTTATCATACCGCGTGCGACGTTATTCGCACGCTAATTAATTTTACGACGTGACAAACGACTTTGTCGACTTGGACCGGCGACTCGGACGACACATCGTTGAAACGATTAAACACCGTTTTCTCTCTCATGGATAATATAATTAATTGCGATAATTCATATTCGCTTCGTTATGATTACGATTATAAATGTACTATTGCCGCGTAAAATTTATACAATTTTACCATATAATCGGAGACCTTTGGTCGCCTTTTTCATATAATTTCAAGACGAATAAGATAACAGTAATGATTGGTGGATAGAATCGGAGAATGAACTGTGACATTAAAGGTTTTCTTAAAAAAAAAACGGTAACAGAACAATATAATAATAATAATAATAATAATAATAATAATAATAATAATAACATACCATAGCATAATGCGATGATACGAAATTATTTTTATTATTTATATTATTAATACGCATAAAATTGCTATTTTATAAATTACTCCTTTCACTATACTAATAAAAGTGCACGCAATGTAATTTATAAAATTTGCAAAATATTGAGCTCGAAAATTGATAAATTTTCGGTAGCAACATCGCAAATAAAATGTATCCGCCGGTAGAGCATACATGTCCAATACGTATACTTATTCTAGTAATTACTTAACTAATTAATTATATTTAATTATTTTATTTTATGCATTCATAAGATTTGTTAATTGCATAACGAGACTCACCTTTAATTATGGTAGTACCTCACGCCTTTTTTTCGTACTCCATTTATTTGCCGAGGTTTTCGTCGTCCGAGTCTTCGCTGAAGGGACGATATATTCGCTGTCTGCCGTTACGGTGAGCATCGCCGCCGTTGCAAAGGGCAGCAGAAAAGCATAAAAGAATAGTGGTATGAGAGTTGCGTTGCGCACATCTACCATCAGCGTAGCTCTCTCCCGTATCGCATAGAAAAGTTCGAGCGCCGGACTGGAATACACACCGTTCGGGCGTTAAAGGTTTTAATAAAACGTTCTGTCTTATTTTTACAACTCCGTTAATTAATTTTCTTACAAAATCTTCTCTAATATAAACTCTGCGATCCGTGTATAGAAATGCATGAAAAAAAAAAAAAAAAAAAAAAAAAAAAAAAAACCACCAAGTGGCAACATACGCTGGCGGAGTTTTACCATGTAGCCGAGATAATTAAAAGCGTTGGCTCTACGTTCATCGCGGTAAGAGTCTCGACATCGCGAGAAATTGGCTCGGACAGTAAAAATGAAAAAACAAAGAAATAACCACGTTAGACGAAGGGTGAAGAAAGCGGAAGTTTAAGGGGGTAGATGAGAAAAGTAAAGGGAACTTGTAGAGGCGTGAAATACTCGAAACAATTGTGCGAACAAGTTCCGGGCTTTGGTATAGCTGTAGACAGACCACCGAGAGCGGAGTGTATGTGTGTACAAGAGCTTCGGTTGCGCTCTAGCGGGTGGTAGCAGTCAAGCGTGCGAGGGTTAACGAAGACGGATGAGGGTTGGCGAAGCTCCCACAGTCAAGCGACTCCCTCTCTCTCTCTCTCTCTCTCTCTCTCTCACATACACAATGTTCATCTCATAAGCAGGAGACCAACGGCATAGAAGCAAAAGCAGCGAAATCACAGAGAATTGCCACCTTTATCTCTTCCGCTTAATATGTGCCTTATGACGGGACTTTTGGGACATGCAGAACTAGATGTAACGTACCGGAGTTTACGTGGGTTCTATACATAATTTACATTGTCATCTGAGCAGCAAAAAAGGTCGAGCGTATGTTGCGGTATCTTGCGTTAATTTGGTTAATTAATTTTGGAACAATGGAACCCAATTAATCGTCGATATAACAGCGTCTCTTTTCAGTCGTTCTTTAAAAATAAAGCAAATGAAAGTAAAAAAAAAAATGAAACGTCAAAAGTTTTCTATCGCTGTTGGATTTACCGGAGTCAAAGAAACGGGATAAAAGTTTTGTAGCACCATGAGAAAACGATGGCAATCGATCTGCCCAGGTGTTGACCAGAACTATCGTGGAACTGCGATCGTTTTTCATCGAGACACTCTCAACTCCTCGTTTTTTTTTTTTTTTTTTTTTTTCTGTCTGTTTATTTCTTACTTCGCTTTGGTTCTCTCCCCGGTGAACACTTCTAAGTGATTGTGTGACAAAAAAAAACCGGCAAAAGCTCGAAGAACGTGAGTCTGGTGAGAGTATCTGTACGTACAGCAAAGTATCACGTCCCTTGTATTTCTTGTGGGAGGAGAAGCTTAGTAAAGCCCACGATGGTATTAAGTTCGGCCTATAATCCCATCCTGTTACGGCGGTTGACAAATTGTCTTGCTTTCGCGGGATTTCATTGGCTTTTATCTTCTTCTTTTTCGTAGCGAAGGGGCCAACGTCTTTGTGGTTCCTCGCCGGTAACAAATATCGCCGTTTTCGCGATCTGGACTGACAAAAAAGAAAAAAAAAAAAAAAAAAACCATCAAGCTGTCGACTTTTTCAACGACTTTGGAGAAATATCCGAACAAACAGTCCGTTATTCCGCGGGTCGCGACAAATGTTCACTTTTTTATTGGTAGGCGTAATATTTTTTCTTTTTTACGAGGGTATCTATTTACAATGACAAAATTGTTCATTTTTCCTCGCGCGATTCTACAAAATACTGAAATTTAAATCACTGGCACGCATTATTGTTGAGTTACAAAAGATGTGAAAACTAAAAATTCATAACACGCTAAAAATGTAAGAAGATATTATTTGAGAAAATATTGTTCAATATTTGAGATTTTTTGATAAAAAATCAAATAAAGTTTGAAATCTAAACTTTCACTTAATTTTTTGTTAATTTCGGATGTTCGCGTATTGATTCAAATTTTGGCGAAATGTGTCTCGATGACTCATACAATGTACAGGAAAATTGTCATTATAGATAATTGATGGCTGCTAAAAAAGATGTATAAACATATATCTCGATGAAGAATTTCGGGAAAAAAAGATGAGCCATTACCGTTTAGTAAAGCAGAATGAATTTTCCACGGTAGAAATGATAAGGAGATATTTATGACTACCTATTTATATCTTTGAAAGTATATTACCTATGATATTTTACGACTCTGAGAGAAGGAAAGTGTCGTGTGTTAAATTGTAATTGCGGAGATATATGAATATAGATATGTATCTACCGTCTTACGGACTGAATGTATAAGACTGTGGACTTGTTATCAATCACCATTACCGTAATTACGTGTTCCAAGTATTTCACTGAGGTATTCCGTTGGTAGAGAGAAGGACAGAAAAAAACTGCCAGTGAGAGAAATTAAAAATCCCATCTTCGCGGTCTGTTCTCGTAAATTCTAATTTTATTGCCGACTCCCTCCCAAGTTTCCTCCGCCATCACGTCCCCTTCGCCCCGCCATCGTTAAAGAGCGTCGTTACTATGAATCTCCCCGAGCGAAAATCCGTCGTTCCTTTAACGTACCTCGATCATCCGCCACGTTCGTCGATATTGCGATAGTAAGATGGCGGAAAGAAAAAAATCTCTCACGAAAAAAAAAAAAAAATGCAAAACTTGAATCGAAAGAAAATTTTGAATAAAATGATAAAGTTAAAATTTCAACGATTGCATAGGTATTTCTTTCTAATTCGTTTATTAAACGGCTTTGTCAACAACACATTAAGCCTTCATATCGATATCGATATCCCGATAGTAAGATGGTGGAAAGAAAAAAATCTCTCACGAATAAAAAAAAATGTAAAACTTGAATCCAAAGAAAATTTCGAATAAAATGATAAAATTAAAATTTCAAAGATTGCATAGGTATTTCTTTCTAATTCGTTTATTTAACGTCTTTATTAACGACACCTTAACCCTTCAAGTGCCGGCTGTCGCATTGAGCGCGTCAGTAAATGGTATTTCCATATCAAAATTACTCTAAATAAAGAAAAAATGTCGATGTTTTACCGTTAGCATAAACAATATTTTCACCATTAATATGATAAAAGGTGCGGTGCATAAAGAATTCCCTTCGCACGTCGTTTAATTTTTACACCGTCCCGATCCACGAAACAACTCGTACGCGAAGCTGCTTCAAAGAGTCCGAAGGGTCAACATAATAAAAAACAGACGATTAACGTCGCATGGGCAACGAGTTTGTGTTTCCGATAATTGAATTGAGTATTGTTACGTTAAGGAATACGTTTTATGGGGACCATTTGAGTGTTGGTGAGATATCGTTTGTTTCGTGCCGATGAGCATCGCGACCATCTCCCGACACCTTTCTCTACAGCATGTAATTCAATTACATCGAGAACTGCTAGCCACCAGCAGTAAGACCATTCCCACAGCGTCGTGTTATATTCCTTGCTATCCGTCGATGTTTTACTATCCATTTCGCATCCAAGCCGCGAAGGGTGGAGACCCGCGATCCCGCGGGTACTCCGTTTTATCGCGTGTTCTAAAAGTCATGTCGCCGACAAGAAAGAACATAAGAAGACGGAAAGAAGAAGAGAAAGAAACTGCACCCAAAGATCACGATGGGAATAGCTAAGAGTAAAGATAGAGAACGAAGCTTGCGAGATTTATGCTCATTGGTGGATCACAATTTCATGACATCGGCTACGATGTGTCTGGGGCCTTCTTGATATACGGTCAGTCAAACGACGGTATAGGCATTCTCAAGGGGTTCTTGTTGACGCCTGGAAAAAGCTATTTCGAAAACCCATCGGAAACCTCCTTCGTCTTCTTATGTTTACCCTTTTTTCCGTATATAGTGCGATTTATCGTTTCAGAAATTCGCATATTTTAACTATATTCATAGAATAGACGTTATACATTATATCAGTTGGTAACTCAAGAAAAATAATGTTGGTACATCTGGAAACACAAACGAACATTATTGTTAAACCGACAAGCATTGCAATCCATTATAGCGTAGCATTGCGCGAAATTACAGCTTTAATCAGCTTTAACTAGCAGGTGAAGGCATTGACCCCACATGGCGTCGATGTACTAAGCGCTTCGGAGGAATGCCGCCGCTCAAGGGGTTAATCAGGGGGAGTAACAGCCCAGAAATGATGAAATTAATATGCACGTGTATCTGCAAATTTCATGTTATATGTGATTTCGGAATTCCTTTTCCTTGTATTTCACAGTGTAATCAACAAGACGACAATTCGTTTCATAACAATTCGATTAGTAAATTATGCACAACTCTAAAGGGTCCACTTGAAGATCGAGAGCAGGTTGTACCTGCGGCATCATTGAAAAATGCTATGTAGTTTATATGTACGTATTATTCGAATTTTCGATATAATAACGGATGAGTAAGGATTTTTTTGCGCGAACGCAATGTCAATAAATCCTCGGCGAAATGACCCAAATAAAAAAAAGCAGGGTCTCAACCAAGAGATGGTGAGTTGGTATTTCCATCCGACCCCTTCGGTCGGGGTAGTCCGCGATTAAATTTTTTTTTTATGATCATATTGAGAAAAGTAAATAGTGGAAAAAATAGTCAGGAAATATTAATGAAAAAAAAAATCGAATTTTGTCATGCGTTCTAAAGCAACGTCAACGACCATCAGTGAACTCCCATCAAAGACCTGGAACGCTGTCACGGAGGTCGATGTAATTGAGCCCATCTATCGGTGTACGCTTTCATGGACACGGAAAATTCGGAAATGATTCAATCACCTTGGGTCGTTAAATCGAAATGAAATGTGATCTCTTATATCAATCATTATCATTTATCCAAATTGCCATTGATTATGATTTTTCAATGCCCGATGCGGAATAAAATGTTATGGCTAAAAAAATGATCTATTTTAAATCCTGTTTTTCGTCGATCTAAAGTAATGGCAACGCATTTTCAACTCAGCGACCCCTTTTACTCGTCTTTGCCATACGTGAACTGGTTGCCATGGCTACCAATTGCCATAATTTAACTTCCTCCCACACAGGAAAACCGCACGTGGTTAGCGGAAGTGGAGAGTTGAAGGGAAATAAAAATATAGGAACATCGCCGATCTCGGCGAGTTAAATTATGGGGACTTTGTCTCCAATTAACTTTGAAACATCACAAACGATAGAGAATCTGAAGAATTTTCATTATAAAGCTTTATAATTTTTCTACGCGATGCTAAACCCTACTGAACACCTGAACGACCCCATTGATTACACTTATCGTATCTTTTTCACGGCGTGTAAATAAAAAAAAATGTATTCTAGTAAAAATAATACCACTGCAAGTGCAATGGTAAAAAAAACATCGCATTCCGAGTTTTTTGCGAGAAAATCCAATCTTGAAAAAAAAATGAAATAACTTGGTAAAGAATGAACAATTACTAATGAACCACTGATGAGAAATTGTTTAAGTTCATTACGGGTCTTTTATCGGAGTTCCATTACAATTTTCACGATGCCATCAGTATTTTTCTCCAGGGGGCAGTTTCCGCTACGCTCGTGAGTCGAATTTGTGACTCTACCGTCACGTTTTCGAACGCGACAGCATTCAAGGTGTGCGAATAATAGCCACAACCTTATTTTTAACGACGTGACGGTGAAACCTCTCGACGTGTTTGCAAAAGCCACCGTAGAAAAGGGTCGAGAAAGGTGTAAAAGCGGAAAACAAAACAAAAAATTGAAAAGAAGAAATCAATGGCTCAATACGGCGATTAAGTCGCTCTCGAGAACTCGCTGTATACGACCTTAATGGCGAGGTCGATTAGGGACTAGGGAAGCTAATGCCTTCCAAGCACTTCTCATTTGGCCCATTTTCCAACGATTATTTCTTCGTCCATTTTTATTCTTTTCTTCTTTCCCTTATTTTTTTATTTTTATTTTTCTTTCCTTTTTCCAATCTTCGTTGCGCCAAACTCGTTTTCTCCACTCGAGAATTTTCCAATCAGCCTACATTCCTTCGATAACCATTCCGAAGAAGATTATCGCAGCGTGGCAAATTGTCGTTCAACAGCCGGATGGGAAGAGAAGCGAAAAGGACGTGAGAAAGATTCGCTTGTCCGAGTACAATCAATTTAGACGCCATTTCCTCATTAATATCTCGAATGATCGTTGCCTCGTATTCTCATTGGTTTTTTTCAAACTCGATGTTTTCCGTTCGATTGGAAAATAGGAAGAAATAAAATTGAAGAAACGCTTGTGAAAAAAATCGGTAATTCATTGAATTTTGTTTAATAATAAATAACGGAATGATGTTACAAATTGAAATAATCATATAAATCATTGCAATTATCGAACGATTTATTGTAAAATGTAAAGCATAGCAAAGTAATGAATGAGCAAACCGCGAATAACTAATTAAATCAACGGTAATTATGGTTGAAAAAGTAATTAAAGAGAACCTTCGATGTGTAACTTCCATAATCATATTGTTGAATAGATGTGAATATTTAAACGTTATCAAATATATGTGGCCCATAGGTTTACCTTTCATAAGGCAGCGTTACAATGTCGCTTTGTAATTGATGAGAGCTTTTTCGCTTTCAAGCACTTTGCAATTATTATTTCAGGCGAAACAATTGGAAAAATTGACGGAAGTCAAGTTGAAGTATTTTTTAATTTTGTTTGAAAAAAAAAAAATGCATTGTACACCTTCGTATTATTATAGCAGATAAGGAAAAGCAGGCAGCGCTGTAAGCTGCGCAAAAAACGTCCCTATAAATAAAGCATTAATAAATCGATGCATCAGAAAAAAAAAAGTTCGCTTGTGAGGAAAAACCAATGAATACCGTTATGAATTTCAATATTTGAAAAAGTATATTCAAAGTCAAACAATTCGAGTAATTAATTCTGAACTTCGGAGAAAAATCAATCGATCATAAATTTAAAAAATAAATGATAAATGATGAAGCAACGGTTGTAAAGTATTCAAAGGGCTTTTCTCGTTATTCGCTTTGTGTGCGACAGCCACAGTAACGACATCAATGACGATACGTTTTAAAAAACTAAAAGTAAACAAATCTCGTTAATTAAATAGATGGGTAGATCACATCACACTGATTGGAAGTTCGGACGCACAAAAGCAAACAGGCGCTGCTATGGTATAAAACAGTATAACTTTGCGCGAGTAGTTCTTTATTTTAGGGATTGTCGATAACATACTCACGTTTTTTTTTTTTTTTCATGACGAAAAACGAGAGAAATAGAGTGAACTCTCGAACTCTGCGAATCTATGAATAGATACCTCTTGAAAGCAGTCAATGCGAAGTAGGGCACTGCAACTATCTCTGGAATTACCATCACGAAAAAAAAAAATCCCCCACTCTGTTGAGCACTCGTAGTTCATCAATCAATCGAACACGCTAGCCGTGGGTGGTGTGATACAGGAAAGCACCTGAGGGACAGCATTCTGTCTTCAGCGAACAAAAAGTACCGGAACAAAAAACACGATCTTAATAAGGATTGATCGAAGATTTTGGGAGTCGAATAAAAGCAAACCAGTGAATCAATTACTCTGGTTCTGTGATGGGACTTTGATAGGACTCAGCAACAGTTTGCTTTTAGTTTCACCCTCCGATACGACATAAATGTATGCGACCATTTACATTGTTAGGTTATTGTTGAGTACTGAAATCCATCCGAAAGGATGTAAATAAATGTCTACCGATATGCCATATCTATAGAAAATCGTATAAACAATGCACAGTCTGAAAATCAAACATCTCCGAATCGCGAAATCCGCGTCTGGTCTTCAAATCTATGGCATTGTAATAGAATCCGTGTCCACTTTCAGGCGTTCGTTGGAGAGCAAACACTTTCCGAAAGGAGAAGAAAAATCTTTCCCGATAACTTCTGACAATATATTATCTCCTACCGTTTCTATTTCCAATATCTTCACTTTGAAAGTTCTTGGGTGAAAATTCTATCGAAATCGCTCACTCTCTAACAACGTTCTACCAAACCTATCCGTCGAATCGTTGAACCAAGAAGGAGAACCCTACCGCATTCGCCTTCGATCGGCTTCGAGTTCAAAGTACGTTCATACTCCCGATTCACGCTTTACCGAAAGTTCTTGTACCTATGAAATGGGTGAAGCATCTATGCTGGTATAGCCATTTCCTATGATTTGAAAGAGAACGCTAACCCCTTGCGGATCCGCTCCTATGTGGAGTACGAATATGTATTCACGATCACTCGTGCATTCGCGGAGATGCACCCGCATTGCTGCACCGTTGTTGCAACACGAATATATCTACGTTGTTAGAGACCAAACGAAAAGAGAGAGAAATTCAATTTTTCCATGTATATCGAAGTAGTTGAGGGTTTTGCCAAGCGGGACAATACCCAGATAGAAGATAAAATACAAATTCTCTAAAACTACGCGATGTATTTTCTGATCAGATTTTGCATGGTCCGCTTGTACTTGTTATATGAAAATATAACTCATTGTTCGACTGGAATAATAACGAAAAAATACTTCGTGAAATAGAAATTCATAGCATATAAATAGAACGTCAATGGAATCAGATATAAAGATTGAAATGCAATAATACGGTTTGAAAGCGTTTTTTTTTTTTTTTTGCAAAAATGCTAATAAAAATATTATGGAAAATGAGGGTGAGGGTTATTTTTATCGACCATAACTACAGTCTGCGGAGTTTTGGGGATTTCGGCGTTTCAGGGAGGAGTTCGTAACGAACACGGGGACTAATTTTTTTTCTCATGATTATTGATATCGAATAAATTATCAGCTAAATCGGCAAAAATTTTCGTACATTCTATAGCAAAAAATACTTATACCAATATATTTTCTACCGTTTGGCAATGGATTGCTCATTCCTTCGAGTTTAACGAATTCAAAACACCGTAACCGAAAGAATTTTTTTTTTTACTAGATCTGCGGCTTCGAGAAAAGTGGACGGAGAATAAGGGAGGAGGGGGTCTTATAGAGTTCGCGGTTGGTGAGCAAGAGTTTGCCTAGGATTTCAGGAAGCGTTTTCAGTATAGGTAACTCTCATCGGTGTTCGCCACCACGATTCGAAGGTGGATACGAGCCGCGGAAACGTTAAAGCTCGACAAACAGTGCTGAACGCCCGGTAAAAAGACATCATCCCCCGTTGCTGCGATTTCGACCTCCGGCGCACTCACTCTCTTCTCTACCCCCTTAGCACCACCGGCATTAGTACCCACTGGCGTTACGGCTACGATCGATATTTTACGAGAATGGAACGTCGAAATAGAGATTTTCTACCTCGGTTAACTTCAACGTCGAAGCCTCCGAGCGGCTCCGGCACTACCCCACGCGACAATTTACGGGAATTGCTGGATTTATAAGCCAAAGATTGGCCTCAGGGAGTGATAAAAATTCTAAGGAAAAAAATATGTTTACCGTGTGAGACAAAAAAGCCTATCGATCATTTTACTGTTATGGGTGCGATAATGGGTCGTAAGACATTTGCATTAGCGCGGCAAAAAATTTCGTCAAATTTTGGTTTGTTTGATCGATTGCACGACATATTGGAGAACAATCGGAAGATTCCGAGCGTAACACACTATTTTTAAGGATTATAAATGTCTGTTTAATTTTCAGCCAAAAATGCTGTTGGATTGGAGTTGTCCACCATGAAAAAAAATCCAACTATGTAATACGAAACTTTCTTTTTTTTCAACTCTTTTCCCAAAAAGTTTGCCAACGATATAGTAACTTTATTTTGTATGGAAAAAGTGGCTTCTACTAATAACCTACGCATCGGGTGCCGTCGAGGCAAACATTCTGCCGGACCTGCATGACAAAAAATAAATGAAAATTTATAGTACGCGATTTTTTTTTATCCTTCAATTTTAATTACAAAAAACATTGCAATATCACGAGTTTACAAAAAAAATTGAATGCGAGCCGAATTATGAGAGCAGTGGCAGGAAAAGTAAAAAAGAAAAAAAACGAGTTCGACATTATCCACGAACGAGAACCAACGAGCCAACAGGCGTCTCATTTCTGCGTTGCTTGTCGCGTTAGTTTGCTCTGCCGCTTCAAATTTCCACCACTCTTAACGGAATTTTTCGACATCAAGTAGTACTTAAATTTTCAAACGGAGTGGCTCTCAAAATTTAAAACGCGTCATCCAAGTGTTGATAGAATTAAGCAGAAAAAGTCGCAAAGATTGATGATGGAACAGAAAGTAGACTGTAGCCAGACGAGACCATAAATTTCACGCAATAATTAGAGTAAAACGAGTTAACGAGGATGACGTTGATGTATATCTCATCATTTATTAAACGACGGTGACGTTGTCGAGAGATATCTCTTTTATTATTGAAAATTCTTGCCGCGAAAAAAAAGAATCCTTGAATTAATCTATCGATCGGTGTTTAATTTCTTGCGAAAGCTGATGCTTGGATATGCCATTAATCACTGTGTGTTTCCTTCCAATTTCTATTTTGTTCGTTTTTCAATTTATCCGTGACGATAATTGACACATCCAAATTCATAAATTTCACGCATTTCCGCCTCAATTTCTTTGATGTAAGGAGTAAGGTATCGATAAGCGCGGTCCTGTTCGAAAGTTATCCATTCTTCTTCTGGTAGATGAATTTTCAAAAAATCCACCTGCATTGCTCTGATTAACCTGTCAATTCAATTTAAATGGAATTTTCACTAAATGACCAAACCAATCAAATATAGCCAATTAAATTCGATCGGTTTTTATAAAATTTTTAGTCAACGCAAAAATAATTAAATTTCGGCAAAATCCTGTTGAACGTAAAGACTACAATTACACAAACTTTTATTGAATTTCAACTCATCACAAGTGTGTGTAATTTCACGAACAATAATAATTTTTTTTTTCGTTTATTAGAGGTTAACCAACGAACCGATAATTTCTAGCATCGAGCATGTCGACGGGCAGTCAATAATCATTTTTTTTCGTTTATTAGAGGTTAACCAACGAACCGATAATTTCTAGCATCGAGCACGTCGGCGGGCAGTCGAGTTAAAGCTTTCGAAACCGTGGGAATAGTGTGGTTGATTACATCGTCAGTGTACAATCCATACTTATTGTAACCACTGAGATTGAAGGCCCATTTCTTGAATCGTAATTTAGGATCCGGGGATTGCTTATCGCTTGGCTTGTGGCATTCGGCGTTATTGTCAGTTCGTCGATTTTTCGCGAAAAAATTTAATCTCTCGCTTAATACTCGAGGAAACTTCGTCATACGAGACAATACCATTTTCGGCATACAAATCGGATTCTTTCGAATAATAAATAAAATTCACGAAGACTGACAGAACTATAGCGATCAATGGATGCTGATCGTTCATAACTTTCAACTGTTTACCAAAGAAATCAATTTCACCTTTTCTTTAGAACTAATCTGCGTGATCTTAAGTGGATAAAAATTACAGACGCCCCATGTAAGAAAGTAAAAAGCTAATTTAATAACTCTCCACTCCGTGATTAATGACGCTCTTGAAAATGTGATCCTCGAGACGAAAGAAGTTGAGTGTAAAATTGTGAGGATACCGAAGAAGCTTATTTACAAAAAGGTCGTGACACTGATCCGACGTGCGAATGACCCGGGGCGACGTGGCGCTTTCGGTGAAAGACGAGACTAAGCTTTCCTCCGGTATTTACAAGAGGGCTTCGTGACGAAGCGTCTTCAGAAGACACGATGAGAGAAGAGTCGATCTTATGCGTTTGAACTTGACACGGCGTCATCCTACTTGTGACTTCCGCAAGTAGAAAAACATACGTGAAAGAAAGTTTTAGTGCGCTGAATTTTAAAAGGCAGCAAATTTTTTCGAATGAATGGGAGAAAAAAATGTAATTAAAGATCAGCCGTCAATGGCAAAAACGTGTTTTATTTCTTTTTAATTAAAGTATTTCTTTTTTTTTATTACAATTAGCGGGAAGACGTCTTTCTGACTGATCATTGAAGGATTCGATTTTTTTTATAGTAAAGATGAATAATAAATAAAATAAATAATATAATTTGAAGTCTAATGCAATATAATTATTTAGTAAACATACAATTTTTAATATCATTTAATAAACTTATTTCGACATTCTAAAACGCGAATAAATGTTGAATCCTTAACTTTCACGTACAATCGACAGTTTTCCCTTGAAAACAAAAATCATTTTTGTTTTTTATTCTACATTTTAGAAAGATCCATTCTGATAAACGAACTAAGCTATCGCTTGGTAAAAAAAAATCTCAAATTCCCCATTTCGTTCCGCCAGCAAATCAGAGAGTCTCTTAATCTCCTTTCCTTTGTCGAAGTTATACGCAGATCAGGAATTAAGTGCTCGAATTAATCGTGAGTGAGAGAACTTTGACGGTATTTTCAAATGAAGTTATCCGTCGGATTGTTGAAGAGAACTTCACGAGAGAACATAGTCCGATTATCGCGAAAACCCAACCTCTTTGATCTTTGAGAATACTATTCAATATAAAAGGACGAGCTGTCCAGTTGCCACGTAATGGAAGATTTCGCGACGTCGAAGGCAATCCTCAGTCATTTAACGCTCTTCGTAGATTTCCGTAGAACAAATCCCTTTCGAGAAGACAACTGGTTTATCTCTTGGGACTTCGACGACGGCAAGAATGCACTGTGCATCAAGTTAGCTGTCTCTCGACGGCCAGCAAGACGACCCAATTTTTTAAGCGGTTTCAAAGCGTCTCGCATGCCGTTGCAAAATAATGCAATACTACTGGGAATCTGCTCACCGGAAACACATTCCAGTCTCACAATATACTCGCTTCCTAATGTTCTTTAATACCTTCGATTCCGATCGATTCCTTGATACTTTAAAACTCCATTAGATATCGGATGCAGAAAATGTAGAAGTACACTGAAGAAAACCGGTCACTCCGATTTTTAAATAATTAAGCGCCAATCTCAGGATTAATCACGATTTACGTTGCTACGTACGACAAACCAAAAAAATTGAGTATATAACCCTAATCATCAATGATCGTGAAATAACTATGAAAAACGACTGGTGGAACAAACGATTTTTCGAAAATTATAATAATAACCCGAAATCACGACGAATTTATAAAATTAAATACGACGCAATTAGCGCTATAGTTCTCAAAATATACTATTTAAAATACAATTCGAAAATATGTTATTTCTTTAAATAATTGGCATCAGACACGACTCTTTTCATCTGTACGGATCTATCGCGACATCTGAATAGACGATTTAAAAAGAAACGGTGTGTCTTTGTGAAAAAAGTATTTTTTTATTTTTCATTGCAATCAAATTTTCCTTTGTTGATATTTCTCAATAGACGCAAATTTATCCGTGTCGTTAACGTCGGACAAATTCACCATCGATTTTATAATGTTAACAAACCCCCTTTGTGCAAAATAATGGTTCGTCGTTTCACTCGGAAAATCTGTTGCCATAAGCGGATTTTTTTCTTCAACTATGAAAGTGCATAAAAATTCGTCGTTTGGATGTATATTTTTCCGTGCCAAAAGGAAACTCGAGTCGTCTCACTGTGTTGCTTGTTGTGCTTTCCTCTCTCCGCGTCTCTGGCTATACGCGGCGAGAGCGGAAAGCACGATTTATGAAAGAGATTGATTCAGGGATTACCAGATCTGTCGGCGTTATATGTATGCATCCAGATGCTATAGAGTTTAGTTACGAGAATAGGACGAAAAGGGAGATCAACGAAAAAGGAAAACGATAGACTGTCTTGTAAAATCGCGTATATTCGCTTCCATCCACTATATTTTTTCATTTTTTTTTTTTGTATATACATTTTTTTTCGTCTTTTTCACATTACAAGGATGATGCGAGGTCCCAACGAACTTGGGATTTATCCGAGGGATCGATCTGAGGCTTACCAATGTTGCAAATATATATATATATATATGGTTTTTTCAATGGCATATATATATATACGTACGGTATATGTGCATTACTTCCTTTAGCCATCCATTTTCCTGGCAGAGACCGGCAACGTTATATCCTACGTACCAATATCCATTCACCGAATTCGTGTTGGCAAGGTGTAGCTACGAAATTGAAACTCCCTTTCGTCCTCATCCCCTCCCGCCATAACCTTCTCGTCCGTCGGATGAGATAAGAGATTTAAATATTTCATACATTTTTTCCGGATGTGTTTGAATGAATAGCCCCGGCGATCCACCTTTAGGTGAAACATCTTGATTATTTTATATTGAATACAGACGTAACGCAAAAAAAAAACCACTGAAAATTCGAGACATTTTATGTGCTTACGGATCTATTTTCGACAGCGATTTTTGGTTTCGTTTTCATTTTAAAAACAGCTGCCGTGAAATTGCTTTTCTATGGCTTTCGACGCATATATCCGTAGAGAATATCGCGATGATAGTGAAATATGTAAAATATTCGTTACCAAGTCGTACCAAAGAAAAAGAAGATAAAACATGTATCACAAAGATTCTTCTTGATTCATTCATTCACTTCTTTTTTAAATAGAATTTTTTAACAACAGTTTTTTGACGACAAATGTATATATCGTTTTTTCATACAGAAAATGGAAGCATCGGTCATCGCAGGAAGAAGAAATACCGTTTAAAATTTATTTTTTTCTCCTTTAATCACCCGGAGTTATGGAGTTGACGCAGAGTTGTTTATGTGATTGCAATTATAGTGGATTTATGGCGATCCGAATAAAAAATTACATTCTGTTTTATACAGCTTTTCAGAATCGTAGTTTTAGTCACGCACCGAGCTCTCCGGCTCTGGACTGTGTGTACTCTTCGACAAACTCAATTGCGTTCATTTCCATCGTCACTATCGCGCACGGACACAGCGAAAGGGAAGAATAGATAAAAGTTATGTCGGAATGAACGCAACGAACGGAGAGGGAGATACGCGAGGATAGACAAGATATTCCCTTTAATATTCAGCCAGTGAAATAGTAGACCGTGTTTTAAGCTGTGTTTGCATAAAAGTTTACTTCGATAGTGGAGTATCGGTCGATTGTGAATGCGAAATACGGAACATCCACCCCCTCCCCCTCTCCCAACAGTCCGGTTATAGGTATGCAATGCATTTCTGCATGTCGCTACCGTACACGATACAAATAGTGCATTTCTATCGTAATGCTGCTCTATACTCTACATCTGTACTACTGCGCATTATTATACAGCGATTCCCAAAAAAAAATACAATGAAAAAATCAATTTCCCACAAAGTGTATGTATGATTACAATTCGTAATCGATCAACTTTCCTTTTGAAAGATTTCTTTAAAATGGATACGAGTGAAATTGCGAGCCGTTAAAGTTCGTAACTATTCGCAGATAGTCTGATAAATAAAAAATTGTAACAAATAATTTTACTGTAAATATCGGATAACAACGGAGTTTTTGAGTAATTCACATTTTTCGATAGTTATGATGAAAACGATTATCTAAAAAATCGTAAAGTTTGGTGCAGAATATTTTCCAATACTTTTCCAATGACATACAAAACGTAAAAAAAAATGCAAATATGAGGATAATGATGAGGGATGACGATGTTGTTAATTTGGCAACCAATGCCTCATATACGAGAAAAATACAGATATGAATGTTAAAAAAAAAAAAATAAGTAGGTACGGAAACGTAAATACAGTATTAGCCTGGAATATACGCATCTCGCGTGCACCGGCGATTCGACAAAAGCTATATAGCTATACACCCCTCGCGAGCTATTTGCCTATATTTGAATATTACCGGGGGATCAAAACTACGAACGGAGTTTTAAGTGGAAATCCGCGAGGCGCGGGAGGACCGGTCTACGGATACCGTGCGGATAAGAGGCACTTTGCATCTCATGGTTGGCGTTTTACGGCCGGCTCTTCGAGTCCGCGGTGGCACTCTTCCACTTGCCGCCGAGAACTTGAAGAAGCCGCGAGAGAAAACTTTTGAAACTGACGCCCGATAGACCGCTCCCACTCGCCTCCAGAGACAATTATTATGAAAGTAAGGGACCATTGGTGTTTCAATCGGGTGCGTTACCCGCACCACACCGCATTCGGAGAACCGACGCTCTCGATCCTCCGGAGAAAAAATAACGTGGCTTCAACCTACTTAAAACTTTCAGCATGACATTCATGAAAATACAAACAAAAAAAAAACAAGTAGAACATTGCATTCGTTGAGTTGTTGCAATTTAATTAGAGTGCACGATTCGTGGCGCCTTCACTTTTCCGACACTATTCAGAACATATTTATTTAATTATAATTAATACTTTTCTTGCAGTACTCAACATATAACCGCGAAATTCTAAATAAAATTGCAAAAAAAAAAAAACTTTGGTACAATTGGTAATTTTTGCCTCTCGTTTCGTCTTCCGTAAAAACTTCAATATCACCACTGCAAGAATACGACATCTCTTCTCATTACAAGTATCTTCCAAGCGATGGAAAACATTATAAAATTTAGATTGCTTCGTCAGAGGGGTAGATATTGTGTTTCGTTAAATTTACGAAATGAAAATAAATGTATTAATTCGTTAAATAAAATGCTTCCGATCTTTCTGTCAAAGAAACGTTTTAAATTTCTGTTTAAAAAGAAGTGACGGGTTATCTTCGTCGACACCGGTTCTTCAACAATTAATTATTTGTTCTCACTGCTACGTAGTTATCTGCAATAGAATTCTCGTGAAATTCATTTGGCGAACAAACGAATAGACAACAAACTGCACGGCCCGAGGCCTCGTTTTGTCGTCTATGGCGCTGTGCATAGTATACGAAAACGCGACACGTTCAATTCGCATTTGCACAACCTCCATCTTCCGGCTCTTCATTATTCATTAAGTTGAGTAAATACTATAGAAGTTTCGCGAGTCGGGTGGAAGGAGTCCAAAGCCTGTAGTCTCGAAAGCGAGTTAAGTTTGAACTCTAAGAAAATCTATTCTGTCGGCATTATTAGCATCTTATTTCGTCAGTAGTCGATATAAGAACCTTTCGCGCTGTGTATCCAGTCCTCGTTGTGCTATCAACGCCGGGAATCTTTTAGAAGTATCGATTATACGACGCTTTGATATACTTTAATAATTCAATTAACCGCGACGACGAGATAAGCCTATTCTCGTGGGTATCACTACGTAAATATAGGAATGCTTGGGGGCGCGTCGTTTCACATCATGCCACTTGGGAATTCACCGCGCGTACCTGCAATATTAGCATATTATACATTATATACGTAATATTGTAAAGTACGACGTATCACGATGATAGCGAAACCCTTTTATTTATCGAGGTAACCATTGTCTGAATGCCGAATTATTACACAGCGCTATGTTATGAACGCGGATCTGTGTAAATAGAAATAGCCTGTGTAAACACACACGCGAAATAATGAGATTATTGCGTCATTGATAACACATGCGAAAATACGCACGCACCTGCGTTTCCACGTGGGCCGCTGGGCGTATATGCAGCTTTAATATGGAACCCGACTCCCGCAGGGATCATCGGGACGTACAGCTGCGAGCTACGGACTAATTAACTTAGTACTCGAGGACGGTAGAAAGTATAATGTCGCTTCACAGGACATTTTTTAAATGTCGAATCATCTTTCCCGGGAATTTCGTCTACCAAACTCCATCATAAAAAAAACGTTAGCCTTCGACTGTAAATGCAGTAAAATCGCCAAAAGTATAATCACTTTCGATCTTATGGAAAATTGAAAAAAATGTATACCGTTGATAAAAATATATTCAATAAGTGTTGAAGTCCTATCGAAAATAGTGCAAGAATAGAAAAAACTTTCCCAACAAAAATATTACGTTTTTTATTCGCATTAAAAAAAAAATCCCCATCAAATAAACATTCCGCCGGGTCACACATATGTTGGAGATATTTCCATATATACTTCCGCGCAATACTACGCGATACTTTTTCTCCGCAGTCTCAGTGATTTATTTGTTAATAATGGGTCGATGTGCTTATTGAAGACGTGCGTATTATGGTTCGTCGTGCTTACTGGCGTTGGTTAATTATTAAAAAGTTAACAAATTTCCCTCTCGTAACATTCATTTTCGTGCTAAAAACAGGCAAAGATTAAATTGCGCGGTCGTTCACAGTACGCGCGCACAGTCTGCGCAGACTGCAATGTTGACAGATTGAATGATTCAAAGGCTAATAATGGGAATTTCGTCTGTAAATCATATAAGCGATTGAAATTTATAATGCTTTTTATATCCTTTATACGCGGGCGTCTGCTACGGTCTTTCGTGATTTGCCGACTTCATTGGCCAATCTCGCACGGTACCCAGGTAAAGATATGCAGCTTTGAGTATGTACTCTCGTATCTCGAATTCAGCGTACCCGCAGTGAAGATATTCCACGAGCTTAAGGATCGTTACGGAATAGCTAAAGAGCCCAAGCGTCCCAACCCGACGAATTTCGGAACGGTCTTATCTCACGTATACCCCCGGGTCATCACTGTAGTAGCGCTCGTTACTCACCCAGTGCCCGATATGTCTACATACGAATAGTTTCAATCTTCTCCTGTTAGCACAATCAAGAGAAAGTTTCAGATACTTGTCATCGACCCGCGTATTCCGGAGAAGGTAAGTAAATTATTCATAAATCAACTTCCTCCGATCGCAATTTTCAAGTTTATCGCAAAATGATAACAAATTCCGCGGTTCATCGGCGGTAGTTTAATCACACCTTCATCGTTTCCCCGAGAACACGTAAGCCGCATAAACAAGCCGAAGGATACTGTGCCGCTGAGAGATTTAATTTCCGAGCTATCGAATTTGCATTTATATGGCGCCGATGCGCGTGTATCCGTGTTCGGGTTACCACGAGGATAATGTTTTTAAATCGTTGTATAGATGGGCGAGAAGTTTCGTTCGCGACACTGATGTCATAATGATTAACCAGACCGCGAAGCGTTGAAGCTGGACGTCAAGAACGATAGTCTCCTTCTTCATTTCCATATTCATTTTGCGTTTCATGTCGAACTATCCGTATATTTTCTTTTCTACCCCTTCGCTGGCAATGTTAATTTCGAATTTTAAAAGCGTACTCGCGGGTCTGTGTGGTTTGAGTGGTTCGGAACCCTCGGATCGGTCCGCGTTGAACATCGAACGATGTGCCACGATGACCTTCGAGAAAATATTTTCACAGGAATATGAACAATCTTCATGTACCTTAGGGTGTGAAGGTTGTAGCCTCGTTGTAGTACACGTTTCAGGAGAACAGCTGATTCATTATCATCTCATTATTAATTAACATCTGATTGTGGACTCAACTCCCATTCGAGAATCCAAAGATCCTCGACTAATGCAGTCTCCCGGCAGGTAGACAGACAGACACATAGATTGGGGGTACCAGTTGCACCGAACGGATCCAGGTAAGAGGCTTTCTCGTCAATAATTGGAAGGAAAATTACTTGGCAACCCTCACGGATTCTCGCCCGAAGCTCTGGAAAGCTGTACCCGGCAGGAAATGATACTCAAGGGAAGACGAAACCGAGCGATGCATGCATGGTATTTAACGAGGCAAGAGGCACGTTCGCAAACAAGGACTTCCTTACGCTTGCGAAAGCATCTTCCCATCTATTCGCTGGTTTCGCTGGTACAACGTTGTACCAAGCGTTCTCCTTTGCGTCAATCTGGAGTGCGAAGACGGTCGAAGAGAGCAGCAAGTAGGAGGAGGATGAAAGGTCTCCTTGTGGCCATTCCTGGTCCAAGACTTCGTAGCAGATATGCAAATATTCGTGATTTAACAGGGTTCTCTATATGCAGATACCCCCAATGTTAGGTGACTTCAAATGCGCGTCTGGTGCCCCAAATGACAACACCTCAACTCGATGCTCGGATGCGAGAAACATGACGTAAGGAAATGCAAACCACGTTACATTCTAACGCATGAGACATAACAGGGAAATTGTCGGGATGTTGATAACACAATCGAATACAGCATCTCTGTGTATATAGATCGTAAATTGCGAGACCTCTACAGCTCACCCGTCGACATGTCTTCATGAAATTCAACATTCAACAACACGGGACATAAACTGAAAGACGTTGTAAATAAATAAAATAAAAACAGATGCCATCACTGATTTATATGCCATTTATTGAACTTAATTTTTATGTATCTATACGTATTCTATGATGGAAATTTAGGGATATACATCGTGGATTGATCGTGTCGTTATCTTACGAAGTCACATCTTATGTTGCGGGTGAAACCCGCGTCGATCTTAATATTCTTCGAAAATTAAATTAAATCCATTGAAATTTTATGTACGATTTCTCTATTCGAAATGTCTCCGGATATTCAATAAAGTTTTTTTTTTACGCGTTAATTGATTGGAGATCCAACATTTGCGTTTTCTGCGACTCCTGTTTTTGGGGGCCCGACGAGACCCGTTACGGCGTTTCCACGATCGAGACCGGCGTTCTGCATATCCTTCATGTTGTTGTAGAAATCGAATACCGTGTCTTGGACCTCATCACTCGGTGGAAATGCTATTTTACTGGAATCTTCGTCGGCTTTAGCATTGACACTGTTTCCCGATCCATTTATATTGGTATCAGGAGAATTGGCATTGTTGTTCAGTGCGTTGCCATTATTGTCGACTTCTCCGGACGTCACAGATTCGGCAATTCCGGAATGTCTGTCTTTGTCGTTCATTTTCTCACTGGTACCATTCTTCGGGGGCCCAAGGAGACCCGTTACAGCGTTTCCTCGATCGAGACCAGCGTTCTGCATGTCCTTCATATTATTATAGAAATCGAATACCGTGTCTTGGACCTCGTCACTCGGTGGAAAGACGATTCTGCTAGAATCTTCGTCGATATTTGTGTTGACTCGATCGTTTAGCTCATTGACGTTGTTGTTGGGTGAATTATCAATGTCGTTCGGTGCGTTGCCATTATTATTGCCTTCTTCCGGCGGCGGTAAGTCTGGAGAGCGCGAAAGAACGTCACGGTCCTCGTTTGTTCCAACAATGCAATTTCTCTTCGTTCTTCTTACAGAAAACGCGAAGGTTTCGTCCTCGGCGAACCACGGTCGCGATTCTTCAGATGATTCACTTTCATCTGGAAGTTCGGTTACACTGTCGGGTAGAGTCCAGTCGATTGTTTCCTCGCGCGGATCGACACCGCGCGATTTTCTACCGATTTTCGTGTTTCGTTGAAATACTGCGAAGGTTTCATCCTCGGCGAACCACGGACGCGATTCCTCGGATGATTCACTTTCATCTGGAAGTTCGGTTGCACTGTCGGGTAGAGTCCAGTCGATTGTTTCCTCGCGCGGATCGACACCGCGCGATTTTCTGCCGTTTTTCGTGTTTCGTTGAAATAAGGCGAAGGTTTCGTCCTCAGCGAACCAAGGTCGCGATTCCTCGGACGATTTAATTTCGTCTTGATAATCGGTTTCATCTTCGGGTAGAATCCAATCAACAGTTTCCTCACGTGGATCGACACCACGTGCTGCACGAGGCTTAGTCAAGATCGGATGATCTTCACTTCTATCCTGAACTGTTTCGATTGCTTTCGCACAGACCGAATGGACGACGAAACCAAGAAGTCCACATGATACAAAAAATAATCCGACACGCATCGTATTGCCGTCCACGTTCGACGGGCGAAGAAACACTTTTTTTACTGATTCGATATCAGCTCGTCGAGCTTTTATATAACTTCGATCTCATTTGACGCCGATTGACACAAGTATGTTAGATTAGGTGGGTAAAAAACATTTAATTGGGACTACCGCATTTGGGTATATTTACGTTCACACGCTTTTACAGAATGTTATAGGACAAGGAAGCCAAATGTTGATGACTTTGCGACAGTTCAAAGATAGCATTATCTGGTTTTTAACATTATTGGCACAGTTGTGCGCATTCAATCGTAATGAACCAATCTCTGCATGAATGCAGAGATGGATTGCGCATGCGCGATCGCCGTGTTTCGTCGTTTTTTATTTTCATTCCCGAACTCTGTACGCTACGCGGAAAGGAATACGGAAAAGGACAACAGGCATACAGTAGCATTTTCGAAGAACTATAGCTTCCGGTTGACAAATGCGACGAGAATTTCGTCAGTACAAGTATCGCGGACTCGCACTGTACGAAGGAGAGCAGAATAGATCTTATCTTAAACAACGACGTCGAGCGGGTGATTTTTTGAGATCCAATCAAACTGGACGTCTCTCATTAAACTTTTTTCCAACTCTGCGGCCTGTGACAAGCGTTCAATGACCTTCCGCGACGTGGAAGAAGGTTAAGCAGACGATTTTGCTGTACCTATATTTTGAACGTCACGTCCTCACAACGACGCGAGACCCTCATTCGCCGAAGGTAACTTCACTTAACCGCGACACACGGTCTGAATCTCAAATCAACCAAATCAACGATAACGAACATAAAAAATCCCCCCCTTTTTATTGCTTGTACCGTAGCGAAATCGTGCGAATAAGCAACTATAGTGATTGACGCATGCGTAGTATTTTTCTCGCTTGTCTTACCGAAAATCTAAAGAGGGCATCTTTTTGTGCATTTGTTACGAAATTTTTTTTTTTTTTTTAAATCCTTCGTTAAGGAACTTCAAACTATAATTGATTTGATTACACTGAAAAAAAAAAGAAAAATAATTATAAACTTCCATATAATCCACATTTGGATTTTAAATTTTCGTTTTCTGCGGAACGACGGCGTCAAAAGTGAACTCGTTTAGGAAAATATTCGTTAAAAGCTTTAACTCAAGTTTTCGAACGTCAGACTTGTCCCGCGTAAATTTTCGAACCGCGAAATTGATTTCCGGAAAGTTTTTTTCCAATCTGCGAAGGCAAATACGGGCCTTTAATTGATAAATCGAAATTTAATTGTTACGAAAGCACTATGCGCAATTGGAAGTGGCATTAGTCGTTGAATTCCGATGGCGAAATCAGTGAGGAGAGTAAATGGTCACTAACGGTAATGGCTTCTGTGCCGGAAATCGAACGGACGCCATCATGCGCCGGATGCAATATAACGGATGGACTCTCGGATGGACCGTTCGGCGAAATTAACCGCGCTACATTTAATTTGTCGGCGAAATAGACGTTTCGGCAATCGATAATTCGAAATGATGACATACGCGGGAATGTTGTGGACGTTACTTTGACGAATCCGCGGCAAAACGCTCATTATATCCGTTAAATTCTCATGTGCCGTATGTTGCAATTCCGACTAACGTTCATCTAATTAGCCAAAAAAACGACATTCCCATCCGATAATCCATAATCACCGGCATCGGCATTAACGAATTCGGACGAATAATTATAGAAGTTTCGAAAAAATTTACATATTCCATTTAATACGCCAATTTGACATTGTGACATGCATGCAACTGATAGGAACAAAAACGCGTTAAGGTCAAACGTAATTCCCTTTTTTGAAATTCTTTTAATAAATTAATAACTATAACTTCAAATCATCAGTTTTATTTAAAAATTTGTATACATTGTGCCAACGAACAAATATTATTTTACAATTGTATTGTCACCGACGTGACATTATATAACAACAATAATAATTATTATTATTATCCATATTTTGTTTACATTATTGAAAAAAAAAAACTGCGGGACATATACGTATAGAGGGAAAATGTGATATTAGCAATGCAAATAGTACAATTATTCGCAATGCTAATATATCATTGTTATATCTGTACAATTTATTTTTATTTTTTATACTAATAAAATTAATATTACCGGTAGATGAATATTAATAACATCCACACAGCGCCTACAGGACTCCGATGAACTTTATACAAAAATAAAATTAAACAAATAGATAGTTAAACAAGTTAAGCGCATCGTCATTGCTTTCCTGCGGTTGCAATGAAAAATCCGGAGCTCCTGACCCACATATTTTCCCGCTGTTTTAAGTGTATATACGATAGATCGGTAGCCAACACAAAAGTCAGACGGACTCTTGGGCTTTTCTGTACTCGAAAACGCTGCCGCGCTCGACGAAAGCTTTGCCAACTTTTTCCGAGGTCGTAGTTTCGCTTCCTGGAACTCCGTAACCGCCCCCACCGGGGCTCTCCAGTAGAAAAGCGTCCTAAACAAATATAAAAAAAAATCGGTAAATTTTTTTTACACAGTAAGAAGCGATCTATGTGCGGATCTGTGTAGAGTGCGGTGATCTGCGTATATAAGTAGTAAAAGCGCATAAAGATCAGACGCGGATTAAAAGTTAATTCCGAAACTTACTACTAAAATTTCCGATTAAAGTGTAAATTTGCAGATTTGCATCTATTTCTCATTGATAGTTCGGCAACTAGTTGGCACGATCGGTTCCCGCGGAAATCTCAGTAACTTATTTTTCTTTTATATAATAAAAAATATTGTAACCTCCGATCGATTCTCGACTACTGTATTGCCAATCATTGTTTATTGTTAGTACATTTTTATGTCAAATATTAGTTCAAAATTCACTCGAGTCGGGGGCGTTTCGACATAAAAAAAAAAGAAAAGAAATACAAAATTCTGGGAAATCCGAATCATTTCATCAATTTTCGGGAAATTCAATACTAAGTATCTTCGGCCGATACTTCGCACTTTTTACCTATCCATCCAAACCATCGAAACCAAAACAGTCTCCGTACCCAAAAAAAAATTGAATTTCTTTCATTTTTTATTTAAATTTCGTAAAAAAAATTCCACTTATTGAAGTTTCAAATTATTAATACTAAAAAAAATCCTGCCGAATACAGCGTCGCTGGGAATAAAACAACAAATAAAAGCTAAAAGTGCAATAAAAATATGAATGAACAGCGAAATAAATGTCTGTTTTGAATGAATTTTCATTTTTTCATTTTCTTCAATTTCTCTTTTTAATTTCAGTTTCGCGTTGGTGTCGCGACGCTACCCGTTGAGCCTCTCGATGTCACGACATAAAATTAAATGAGCGCAGGTAAGCCTCGTCACGGGTTGAAACTGGTTGTAGGCTTGCGATCTCGTCTCACGAGCGTCCTAAACAATATATAGCTTTTCCCCAAACTACATTCGTACTCTTGATACATAGCTGATACCTTCGTGTACTCTCCTTTCTTCCACAGCTATATTATATCATCTATACACAGTATGTATACATATACTACGTATGTGTATACGTGCATAAGCTATACGGTAACTCGACGCGAAAGAGGTACAATATGGCACGACGCGAAACACAGTAAAGGCGGAGGAGGTCTCATCGCGAAACGAGGTCGCCGCTGGTCTCTGCCGTCGCACTATCCTGGCGAATAAAATGTTTACGATGGAACATAAGAAGACGAAGGGGGTAGAGAAAGGAAAAACCTCTGCGGTGTCACGACCAACCGACGGCGTGTAATGTAAAATGTTATGCAACACGTGTACACCGATGGGCTGACATGAAAATCCCCTTTTCTTCTTCCTCTGTCCCGCTACACTTCCCGTTTCTTTTCTTTTATTCCGCTGATAAATAGTAAACATAAGGAGAGGCTTCAGCCACAGTCAGCAATACTTTAATTTTACTCACGTGTGCAATCCGCGTACGATATCGATTTGTTTTTTGCTTCAACTTACACCGGATTGGATATTAACCGCTGTCTTTGGTCCCAAACTGATTTTTCTTCCATCCGCCCGCGTGAGAGTGTTTCTTCCTCTGGCGCCTGGCAAACCGCCTTCCAATCCCGGCGGGTTGTGGGATCTCCTTTCGGTCAGTACGGACAGAGTCATCGGTGCGCGGAACAACATTTCCCGTACAACGCCGTCGCCACCGCGATAAGCACCGTCACCGCCGCTACCGGGACGCAGTGAAAATTTCCGAAGTATCACCGGATAACGCTGTTCCAAAATTTCCGGGTCCGTTATGCGTGTATTCGTCATATGCGTGTGAACCCCTCCGCGACCGTTCCACGTTGGTCCCTAAAACGTTGTTAATTAGAAAAACAAATGTGCGATGCGAAGGGCAATATGAAAATTCTCTTTGCGGAAATTCATCGGCAATCATGTTGACGCGGTGACGCAAAAGGGTGGAACTTACGGCGCCACTTCCACCGGCTACTGTCTCGTAATAACCCCAATTTTCCGTGCCGAGAGTAACGTTGTTCATGCATCCTTGAGAAGCCGCACAAGCGTTAAAAGCAACGAGAACAACGTCAACGACCCGTTGCGACGTCAGCACGTTACCGCCTACGACGGCGGCGGTCTCCGATGGATCGAGCAACGAACCCTTTGGGATTATGATCTTCACGGGTTTAAGACATCCCTGTTAACGAAACGAATTTTCATTCGTGAATTTTTTAACAACATTACGCAAGTCTCGTTAACGAAACAACGAAATTACGAAAGCTATACTTTCGGCTAAAATTTTTCATGAATAACTGCGGCGTTCACCTGATTGAGTGGTACATCCCGACCGACGATGCAACGGAGACAATAAATTATAGCTGAAAGTGTGACGGCACGTGGTGCATTGCAATTGCCCCAAACTTCGTATCCGGTGCCGCTGTGGAAAATTAAATTAATAATTACGAAATTGAATAGACTTGAGATGCACGTACAGCATTTTCAATGGAACGGGAAACCGTACGTAAAGTCGCAAACTGCTTCGCCCCTCTCGATATCGAAGTCTATTCGCAGGGTAATGGCACTTCCGTCGTCCATATAGTCGGTTGCCATGACGCTGGTACTTCCTGTTTTCTCGAGTGCCTTCCGGCCGACATACTTCAGCATTTCTCGCACTGCCAATTCCGCGTTATTCTGTATGTGTCCCATGTACGCCTGGACAACGTCCAACCCGTAAAAGTCGATGAGTTCGTTAACCAGTTGCGTACCCTGAAAATCCAATGTCCCAAACATAAATCTTCAACTTTTCAATGAAAACAGTTTTTACGATTCTCGGGAATAGGAATCGATCGTACCTTGTGATTGGCTGCTATTTGTGCCTTTAGATCGCTGAGATTATCAGAAAGATTTCTTGTACCGGAACTTCCGGGTATTTTTCCTGGAGCCATCAATGCGTCGGTAACTTCTTTCTCTCGGAAGATGCCGTTGCGCACAAGAATGAAACTCTTGAAAGTCGCGCCTTCCTATTTATATCGGTGTAAACATTTTTTTTAAGTATCAAATACATTTTTTTTTTACTCTTTAAATCTATAATTTGCCGTTACGTACTTCCAGCAATGTAGTGGAGTGCGGAGGCATTGATCCCGGCGTTATTCCACCTATGTCTGCATGATGACCTCGACTCGCCACAAAGAAAACGGGTTTAGGCAGATCGCTGAAATAAAATCCTCATTTCCATTTTTTTTTCTTTACAATTCGATCGAAAATACAATTTTCCGATTAAATAATTCTACCTGTGAAATACGGGTGTGATAACCGTTAAATCCGGCAAATGGGATCCTCCGGCTGATGGATGATTCGACAGAATTACATCGCCGCGTTCGAAATGCCCTTTGAAAGCTCTCATCTGATATTGAACCGTTTCCTGCATCGCACCGAGATGGACGGGTATGTGCGGCGCGTTCGATACTAAACCACCGTCCGGTCCAAAAACGGCGCAAGAGAAATCGAGACGCTCCTTTATGTTCGTCGAAATTGATGTTCTCTGAAGAATTCTAAAAAAAAAAACAATTGAGATTTATTCCACTTGAAGCATTCAGTGGATTTTGGATGTGGAATCGTCTTTAAGGAAACTTCGGAGGATTCAAAAATGTTGTTAAAAATTGCAAAGGCCCTTCGGAGCTATAAGTAAAAAAGCATCACGTGGCCTCAAAAAATACAATCAGATACAATCCTATTAGGGATTAGAATAATGAAAATCTCAGAGGCGTAATTTATTACGATTTTCTCTTACGAATGAAAGAAAGAAATTCCTATCAAATGCTAAAACGATTACAACTATTTTACATGCGATTTTAACGGGGTGCATGCAGATCTGAAATATCGAAGATAGTGAACAAACCTTCCCATTTGTTCAGCAATACTCATGAAACGATGAGAAAATATGCTGAGTTGAATGGCGTCCAATTCCGTGGTAACCTTTGACCTGAAACCCTCGCCAATAGTAATTTTAACATCGCCGCGCGATGTTACAGTGGCCGTGCAGTCGGGTTCTATCAGAAGAGTACTGAGACTATCCATAATTATTGCCGGACCTCTGATAACGTGACCGTGAGACAAGGACTCCATGCTATAGACTTCGGTCTCTTGATATCCACCTTCGAAGTACACCTGAGTCGTCTGCAATGATTTTTTTGTTATTTTATTAGCGACATCCACAATTGTCTCTTTCATGTGATTCATATTTTCAGAAGATTCAGAAAGTAAAAGCTACGAAACCTTTTCGGGTTTAGCCGCTTCCGAGAATTTAGGCTTTTCGATTTCCTCGGGTATTTCGCTTCTTCCGATACCGCGAACTCTGACGTCGTTCACAAGGATCCGACGATCCGGCATCGTGAAGCCAAATTCCGATTGATATCTTGAAACGGAAAATCACATATACTTAGGAATCCATTCGAAAGCATCCGATCGCCGGTACAATTGGATTGGAAGAATTTGGCGATACCTTTCCAAGAATGTCGTCAAGAAGTCGCCGTGTCTCGGTGATTCGATAGGGTTGGTTTTCGATTTGGGATCATTGCTTGGACTGCACATCAGTGCGCAATCGGTTCCATTGTAACGCAAGTGCAAAAAACATTCAGTAAGAATCTGATGATCGGCGAAATTTTGCTTTTTCAACTTGGAGCGAACCTTTGATTCCAGAGCTTCGAGACGCTCGTCAATTCGCTCGAAGGAATCTTTGGCCAAAGAACACGAAAAATCAAATGTTAAACTACATTGCCGAATGTAGTCGTTGGCATTCATTGCCGAAGCGCTTCAATAAGAAATTAAATACACGACCGAAGTAAACAATTACAGTTAAACTACACGATCGGCGAGATAATGAAACCGGAGTTTTATGTTTTTAGAACTGATCCATTGATTTCTTTTATAAACGAACCTTTTTCGTAAGATTCGACACTCGGCTCCTGCGCTTCTTCAACAACGTCGGCAAGTGCCATACCATAGGCCGATAGAATTCCAGCGTATTTGTGAACGAATACCGTACCCATACCTAAACTGCGAGCTATGGCACAGGCGTGCTGCCCTCCGGCACCACCGAAACACGCCAAAACGTGCATCGAAGTGTTGTAGCCTTTCGCCTATTTGATCAAATGTGGCAATGAAATCAATTCAAGTTTCCAGTTATTAGGGACTTTCGCGGACTGACAAAACCAAATACGGTGTTGTTGAGCGATTAGTTATGAAAAAACTGAGTAAAACCGAATCAACAAATGGTTCAACGCCTTCGATTGAATCAGTTGATTGGGGACATCAAAGACTAATATCGGTGAATCTGATTTTGATTTAAAGAATTACGCAGTGTTACGATTAATCTTCATGTACCTCCTTACCTACGTCAGCATAAAACGATTACGTCTAATAGAATCTTTTCAACCGGTTTATAAGTTTTTTCAGCAATTTCAGGTTTCGCCTATTTTTTGGATACCGATGGTTATATTTTTGAAAGTGAATTCTGTAGAGAACTTTTCTGGATACTTAAATAATGGCGAGACACTCCGTCCGTTATCACTCTTTCCAGAGTAATTCGTGGTAGAAGTTAAAATTTCGATTATGCGAAAAAACAAAATTAATAAGTGTTTATCAGTAACACCAGTCATCTTAGTGAATTTCGACAATTTAAATTATTTTAACCCATATAAAATTTGATAATTTCCCAGAGTTATCATTTAGTATGTAACTGCTGATTTCTGAAGCCCCTATTGGATACTGTTGGGAATTTAAAAAAATGACTGAGTCACTTTTGATCAGTCGACGATAAACTACCATCTGGTAAATTGTGCAAACAAATACCTGTTTGCCTGTGCGTATTTAGTAAAACTTCTTCTGTACGCTATTAATGGTTTTTTAAATGATTTTCTATTGTTATCGCACCTGAGTCAGAGCTCGAATCGGGCGGCACATAGCTTCGTTCGCAACTTTAATGAATCCCATCGCTACTTCTTCTACAGTCATCTTCTCAGCTGCATCCTTACGACTTCCGGTCGTTGATAGAAATTCGTTTATCTGTAATAATTGAAATTAGGAAAATTGTATTCTTCTACAGTTTCTAGGAAAGTAAGATGATGAAATTAACCTCGCGAGTCATCGTCTCGAAGGCTTCGATAGTTTTTGGCTTATCCAACGGTTCGTTTTCTAAAGGTCCAAATATCTTTGGAAAGTACTCGGGAATAAGACGACCGAGAGCGAGATTAGCGTCGGTAACTGCTAAAGGTCCTCCTTTTTTGTAACACGCCGGACCGGGATGGGCGCCAGCGCTTTCGGGTCCAACTTCGAAAAGACCCGAACGGAAGAAAAGCATCGAACCTCCACCTGCCGCTACGGTGTTCACGTCAAGCTAATAGAAACGAATTTGTCGGTAATTTGCAGTACTTTTTCTTCATTAGTGACCAGGCAACTTCTTTTTTTGTATTTACTACCTATAGTGTGAAGTATGCAATGAATTTCGCGAAGGGATATGAAAAAATGATCACCTGTGCAGCTTGAATGGTTACACCGGCTGTTGTACTCTCGTAAACGTGTTCGTAACTTCCACCATAACGACTCACGTCCGTCGAGGTGCCACCCATGTCAAAACCTATTATGGGCAGCGAGGTTTCCTTGTGATAAGTCGTCATAGCGTAACCAACCACACCGCCCGCTGGTCCCGAAAGTATCGCACGAGACCCGTTGAATCTATGGAAAAGAAATGCTTTACTATACAAATATAGATAAATATAAATAAATATAAATAAATATAAATAAATATAAATAAATATAAATAAATATAAATAAATATAAATAAATATAAATAAATATAAATAAATATAAATAAATATAAATAAATATAAATAAATATAAATAAATATAAATGTCCTCAATGAAGTAGCAGTTAGCAGCACCTACTTACGAATTCATCGGTGTCAATCCTCCGTCACTTTGCATAAAAAGAACGTTCACACCTTCGAGATTATTTTTGAAACCGGATGAAAAACTCTGAAAAAAAAAATAAAGGTAATATGTTTTTTTTTATCGCAACAAATAGTGTAATTTTGTATTGAAATTGATTTATGTAATACATGCAGATAATTTTTTATATGCGGCGTGAGGTAAGCGTCGGCGCATGCAGTAAAACCCCTCGGAACGATCCTCATCATAGGCATAACTTCGTGAGACAAGGACACCTGAGAAAAACCCATTTCCTTCGCTATTTCGCCGACTCGAGTCTCGTGCTCAGCGAATCTACAATTTTTTCCATTATTATATTTATAGTATTCAATAATTTTATTTAATTTTTTTTTGTTTTTTTTTTTTTAACTATAATAAAATCCTTACGTGTAACTGTGCGCAAGAACAACGGCGAGACTTTCAATTCCATCTTCGCGAAGATTTTCGAGATTTTTTCGCAAAGATTCTTCGTCGAGTTCTTCGATAACGTAGAGATCTTCACCGGTTGTGCCTTTGACCTTTTTCCACCCTTTGCGGTCCAATTCGCATCTTCCCGCTAAAGCCGGAACTACTCTGCCTTTAACTTCCACGACTTTGGAGTACAAAACTTCCGGAGTAACGACTTCCTAAATTTTATGAAAATCAAATTTCATGCAATATATAGAAACTTTGTAAAAATTAAATTTCATGCAATATATAGAAACTTTGTAAAAATCAAATTTCATGTAATATATCGAAACTTTGTTTTAATCGAATATCATTGCTTTTTATTGGAAAATGTTTTATTTAAAAACAATAAATTAGAAAAGTGACGCAAAATCTATTTTGCTGTTTTGTGTACAAACCAAATCAAAGATGTTAGGTCGCGCTTGGTTTCCGATGAATAAAAGATCTTTGAAGCCTTCGTTGATCAGCAATGCCATTCTTGCGCCTTTTCTTTCCAATAATGCATTCGTCGCTACCGTAGTCCCCATTCGAATCCAAGAAATATCCGAAGTGTCTACTTCGTCACCCATACGCTTTCCCGTTTCCTTTCGTTCAATTTATTCGATTTAATTCCATATTTACAGAGTTACAAAATGAAAAAAATATACAATCGCATGTAGTATTATATTAATTAAAATCGATATATCGAATGCATGAAACAAGTTTGAAGTACCTGTTCGAGAATTCGTCGAATACCTTCGCGCGGTGCATCCTTGTAATTCGCAGGATCCACCGAGAGTAATTTCATAACTCGAACTTTACCCCCGGGACATTTAGCATAAACGTCGGTGAACGTACCGCCGCGATCTATCGCGAAACCAAATTTGTTGTCTCCCATGACGAATTGTTTTTAATTAATCGGAAATGATTCGTATAATTTTGATCGTAGATCCTCACTGTAATTACATACGAAATTTGCATTGAAATCACGTTAAGGGAAACATCACACAATGTGCTTTTCTCCCCTAAATAATTGGCAAATGGCGGTGGTATTTTATATTTAAATTATCGAATGGAATATCGCGTTGCGAGACTTTTATATCGAATCATTATTGTCTTTTTATCTGTCCTCTGATTGGACGATGAAAATTTGTCGATTTTAATAGATAAAGAAAAAATCTGATCGAATGTGCAACAATTGTTTCCATTTTTTATTTTTATGGATTTTCGCGATCGATGAAAAAAAAAAAAAGAACTTTTTGCCGGCAATCATCGTTGGTTCCCTCGCAACTGAACAATTATGTAACAACCACGATAACTTATCATTGATAATACAATACTAATAAGATATGCAATTGATAATAAAAAAAAAAGTATTGTTGCGTACAATCTGTTACGTTTCGAGAATTTCGAAACGTTAAAGGAGGCAAATCGATGGCAAAATGATAAAGGAGGCAAGCGATGACCACGGAGATGGCAGCGAAGTAATGGTTTCCATGCAATACACATTTAACATTGGCAAAGACGGTGAAAAAAAGGCGATAATAACAATTAAACGACTTGGTTAATGGCGTCAAAAGCAGATTTTATTATTTCAATTTTATTTCTCATCGTTACAATTTCATATAAAATTGAATAGCGATCAACGAATTCGCTGCTTTTCATGTTTTTTTCCGCGTATGTTAACATGATATGCAGATAGGAAATCTTACGAAATTTAAACAAGTGCTAACTACCCCCCCCCCCCCCCCCGCCTTCCTTTCGCGTGCCGATAAACTCTTTCGAGGACAATGATATCTACTGGCATTTAACTTATATTTTGAGGCGATGTTTTACAATTTTAAAACATTTTTAATTCTGACGACGTTTGTATATTTATATTTATTTACAAACCGAGAACAGGCGGCTAGGAAATCAATCACTATTAATTAAAAAAACTGCTATCAACGATTATTATTCACGTAATAAATTTAGAAAATAACCAGAGTGCAAAAAATACTTTTTTTTAGTGTTTAGAAGGGCCAATCATGTTCGACGATGTCGTTCTTTTGGACGATTCAAACATTTTTTTTTACCCAACTATATTTATTAATTTAAAGGTCGAATAGGCGTCGGAGAAAAAAGGTTTCAATAAATATAAACAAATAGGTTGACACTGTTGTCAATTCGTTCCGAAAGATTTAAACTGTAAATCCCTCGTAAATTACCGGCCAATTCAGTTTTATTGAGCAATTTGTTACAGCGCGGCAACAGATTAGCTTCAACAGGTGATGCCGTAGTTTGATTGCAGTGGCGCAGATACAGCGTAAATAATTTGTTACGGCGGTTCTCGCGCGTAAACGAAAAAACATTCCAATTTGTTAATTAAAATTCTTCGTCGATACATTTGAGAAAAAGGTTATTACATAATAAAAAAATCACGAAACACATTCATAAAAATTCGATAGACCTAAGAAAATCGATCGATCGTTCGATTATCGTAACGAATTATGCACAAGACACGAATGACGAATTTCTCTACAATTTTCATATAAGTAGAAAAAATATCAAATTCTGCGAAAAAAATACGTACGCGGTATCCCATAGAATTTATTGTTGAAATAACTTTTGCGAAAGATGAACGTATTTATTTTTGACACATAGAACTATGGGTAACCACGTGATTCACGAGAGATGTTTTGCTCTGTGTTTTTCCGCTACGGGCGACGGCCACCACGGCAATGGCTCGACTACAGCTGGACTGGCATCGGTTCAACAGCGGCGAAATATCGCTCGTGGATAACAGTGACTCTCCGATTTTGCTATCTGAGCAACCAGTGGATTTCGTAAATATGGAGATTAGATGCGATAACGAAAAAGCTGATCGTTCACTAAAGTGATTGTGGAAAAAAAACTAAACACGTTGTAGATATGGACTGTCATCGAGCAGACATATTTTTTGGATGTTTCGTTTTTCGATTATTATGAAACATCTTTCAAGTGCATATTTGAACGAAACGATTTGAGAACCACTTGGATTGTGCTGCGACTGCGCAGTAATAACATCATATCGGAGGCTCGATACCGGGTGAACGCAAACTACGAACTCCGGAAAACATACTCGATGTTTTTTTTGCCGTATTCTGGAATTATTCATTTACATGTGAATTTCTAAATGTTAATGGTAATCGAATGGGAATTCCTACATCGACAGCTTGTGATAATCTTGTTTTCCCGTAGAGAAAACTTTGTTTCTCAGATGCCAGTGATAAAAAGGATTAGCATTTCGAGAACTTTTTTCTCGATACTTTCGGAACGTTTAAAGGTCATTGGATTGTAATAATTACATTTTTTAAAAATAATTTCAACCATTTTTTTTTAATTAAATTTAATAAATTTCATTTTCGATTGAAATCAAAATTTCAATTTTTTTATTTTTTTATTTATTAAAGAAACACGACGACGATTGAAAAAAATGAAAACAGTACGTTTTTTTATGTATATAATTGTAAACTGTGACAAATATTTTATTTTACAATAATTGACGAGGTATATTCACTTCTCTTTGTCGCTCACGTAGCTTCAGTCGCGGCCTTCGGTGCCCCTTATTCTTCCCAAAGACCATATGTGTACTATACATTTATCTCGTATATTCAAATATCTACGAAATTAAACATCTATCAAAAGAAACTTTACCACTCCATTTTTTGTGCGGAATGTCACGCAAGTTGCTCTAAATTAAAAGAAAATGTCCGAAATTTCTTCATAGGTAAAAAAAAAAAAAAAATTCAAACCCGTGAAGTTTGAAATACGAAAAATTATGATAATATCCTCTCCTTTTTTCTTTCATGAATTCGGTGGCGATGACGTATGTATACATGCATTACAGGTCTTTAATTATTAATATACTGTAGGAAACTATAACTATCGTCGACCCGACGAATGGCAATTAATTGAATCGCTGCCTTCGCGCCATTAGCTTAAAAATTTTCGTAAATATTCACTTCGCTACGAAGAAATCGTGTCATTGGCACAATGGAATGTACGATCAAAAAGAAAATATATATATATAGAAAAATATAATTTTTCCGATCCTTTTGTCGAATATCGAGCCAATAGCGTATTTTTTTTGTTTTCTCCTTATCGACGATACATTTTTTAAATAATCGCAATTTTAATAATTGTTATTATATACGAATTTTTCCCTCCAGGATATCCTTGAGCAAATCTTCCGTTAGTCTCTTGTAGGTTCCACTTCTGTCTAAGAAATACACCGGATCCTTGATCTGCGATACAAAAATCGTTTTATACGAAATATATTTTTTTTGTTTAGTACGATTCGAATTATTGATTAAAGGTTATTTACCTTTGTGATGTCAAAGGCTTCGGATTGAAGATTACTTTTCTTCAACTTAAACGTTCCTGCAACACGGGATCAGACGATAGCATTTTAAAAATTTGATTCACCGGACAAAAAAGCTGCAAACTGCATGCAGCAAAGTTTTGTAAACGACGATGTATTAGAAAAAAAAAAATAAATAAACAGAAGATTTCCGAAAAAAAAGTTAAAAAAAACTTTCGTTGTATTTTTTTTCGTTATTATTTTTTGTGATTTAATTACCAGTCATCGGCAAGTCGGAGAGGACTCTTATGAAAAGTGGTCTCGCGTAACTTGGCAGAGCCTTTTTAACGCCTTCGGCCAATTCGTTAAGATTTAGGGACCCGTCGGGATCGTAAATAGCAGCCATTCCAGCCTTTCCCTCGTTTCCAGCGACCTTAAACAGAGCAATTAAAGCTTAAATTCACGGATACGTTGGTGGTGTAACTACTGAGTCACGACAAAACGTTGAGACGCCCCGAACGAAATACCTCAACACCGTAAACAGCAGCGTCTTTCAGGCCTATTACATTACTGATCACTGCTTCCACCTCAGCTGTTGCCACGTTCTCGCCTCTCCACCTGAGACAAAATATCGTTGAGTATTAGCAAATAGTCTTCAAGTCCTTAAAAAAAAAAAAAAAACACTACGTACCTAAATGTATCTCCAGTTCTGTCCTTAAAGTAGAAATATCCGTACTCATCCATCACCAGAATATCACCTACAATTACATAGAAAATTTTACAATTTCAATAAAATAATAAATAAAAATAAATCGATTAATTATATTTTTTTTCAATTTTTCGTTTTATTTATTTTTTATTTAATTTAGTATATAATTATTTTAGAAGTATTTCGTTTCCTTTCCGAGTCAATTATTAAACTAAAAAAAACGGATTAAAAAAAAGGAAAAGCAGAATGGAAATATCGAAATGTTTTCCTATTTCTTCTTACTATTAACTATTTAATTGAAAAATCGGAAGAACGAACCTGAATTGAAGACGCGATCGCCTTTTTTGAATACGTCGTGAATAATCTTTTTCTCGGAGTCCTTTTTGTCCGCATAACCACTGAAGTCATTGACTGCTTTTTTCGGATTGATTTTACCGACAAAAACGCCGGGTTCGCCTAAAAAAAAAAAGTTTTTTTTTGATAAGTAAAGCATTTCATAGAAAAGTAGAGTAGACGTGAATAAAGATGCCAACCGGGTTTGCAACGTATACACAATCCTTCGGGACTTCGGATGGGTTCTCCAGTCTCGTCGTCGACTCTCAGCAAAGCGACTGGATACAGAGCACCGGCGTACAGAGGAACAAATCCAACAGCTCCAACCCTGTTGTCAATATTGACTGTAACACGTTAGAGAATACTGCTGAGCCGTGAAACGCTTCAATTCGCAAGTGTTCCATCGATTTGATAAACGCCGATAAACGAAATTGCGGCAATGCAAAAAAAAATGCTTCAATATCAGCCCCATCGTTGCATCTTAAAGATGAATTTTGTCGTTAAGATTACAAATGAATGAATTCCCTGAATAAAAAAATGATAATCACGAAAAGAATAAGAAAAAATCTTATTCTTGGGTCATCACAATCAATTTTTTTTTCACCAAAACAAAACAACAAAATCGCGAAATTAATTGAAGAAAGTATGAAAAGTATATACATATATTTTTTTTTTTAATAAAATTTACCAAGATTCGAGTTGCCTTCAGTAGCACCGTAAAATTCACCAATTTGCTTGACGCGAAATCTGTCGATGAAAGATTTCCAAATTTGTGGCCTCAATCCGTTGCCGAACATGAGACGAACTTTGTGATTTGTGTCGTTTTGACTCGGCGGTACGGCGAGTAAGTAGCGACATATTTCGCCAATGTATTGGGCGACCTGTGGAATACGAATAAAAAAAAATCAGTCTATTCGTCCGGAATCAGAGAACTAACGATATTAGTTCGTAATTTTTTTTTCTAATGCTTAAATAAAATGTCAAAGTTTCGATTGGATTTCCGATGTCATTTCAACAATATTACGAAATTTTTTAAGTCGAACGATTTTTTTTCTATTGCTCTCGTGAATAATAGTGCATTTTAGACGGTTTTGTACCGTTTGAAATGCACTGTTTTCATTTTCGGCATCTTTGGTATTTTTCTTTTTCTATAATCGATTAATCGATCAATCGAAATCATTGAACCGACAATAAAGATTAATATTAAAGATTTATCGATCAACAGATCGAAGAAAATAATTTGCTTACAGTGCATTCGTAATGAACGCAGTCGGGCCAAAACTTTGATGCGCTAAATCGTCTCCGTAACACAACAGGTATACCGCGAAGCAATGCTTGACCCGCGCCAACGACACCGCCAGCGGTGTGGTACAGTGGAAGCGCATCGTAAATACGATCCGTCGAACGGAGTCCAAGCATCGCGTTGACACCGCAAGATATCAGCATATATCTGCGAAACATATTATTTGATACATCTGTGGTGATCGGTGTACAACGAATGAGAAAATGATATTATCTTGCAATTTCGTTCCACAAGCGGAAATTATTATTTTTATAAAAAAAAAAAAAAAAAAACAACAACAAACGGTAAAACTGCGATTAATTGTTAAAAATTATGAATGAACTAATAGTTTCTTAAATGAGTCGTCCAATTTTTTTATTACGATTCCACGACGCCATTCCACATTCCGATTATCTTAAGTTCCCGTTGTTCCAGTAGTTTTAATGTCCCGTGGGGACGTTTTTCCGCACCCTTACTATTCCGAATCCCAATAGGACTGTTTCGCGTCCCAAAGCCACAATTTTTCTTATCATTTCATATTCAGAGTCGGCGTTACATTTTTTTTTAGAATCTTTTTTTTTAGTTTTAGTTAAAAAAATCCGCGAAAGATGTTTTCACGTTTTAAAAATCTTCAATTTTTTCACTATTTTCTTCATCCCAAAATATCGACTCGTTTCGCGTTGTTACAACTCCGCTGATTTTCGCGGCGTCGTTAATAACCATTCATCGCAATTTTTTTCAAATGAAATTTAAAAAAAATGCACAGCAAATGCCGTGACTTGGAAGTTCGCATGTGAAATTCTGATCGGTCGCGAAGACCGCTTTGCTCTCTTGAAAGAAGCGAAGTACGGCGACCGCGCGGGTCCCCGCGAGTAAGTCGATGCGTATCGATTACAGACTTACCTGAGGTTATTGATGACAGCAGCCTTCGGCATACCAGTTGTTCCCGACGTATAGATGTATAAAAGTTTGTCCCGCGGACAACCGAGAGCTAAAACGTCAGGACATGGATCAGGCTGCACGGTAGCGATCGCGGAGTTGAGGTCAACGGCACCGTCGAGTATTGGTGCATCCGTATGCGCGGACCATTGGTACAAAGTCAGATCTGGTATTTTGTCCTTTATATCCGCAATAGCTTTTTTTTTTTGTATCAAAAAGAAAAAAGAAAAATGTAAAGAATTTAAAAGAAAGATATTATTAATAAAATAAATAATCAATAATAATAAAATTAAAAAAATTAATGAACAAATAAAATATCGATCATCAAAGAGTCGCAATTTTGATAGAACAGATAAATAAATTCAGGATAAAAATTAATGATTTTTTCGGAACAAATAATAACGAAAAAAAAAAAAAACAAAAAGATTACTTCATTTTTGCCTTTTCTGTTCATCGTATTAATTAACCGGATCACAATGAGATTTCATAGTTATTAAAAATATGAATATCGGGTATGTGAACGTAACAAGTGTATCAAAAAAATGCTTTTTACCATCTTTAAGTTCAGATCCAAATATCACGGCTTTGCATCCTGCCGAGCGGATGCTGTGGACGAGAACATCTTGTCGTAGATTTGTGTTAACCAAAGCGGCTACGAAACCTCCTTTGGAAAGGCCGAGCCAAGTGCCAACGTATTCCGCACATCCTTCCATTACTAACGCAACGCTATCGCCACGAGAATACGTACGACTCCGGAAATAGCGCGACAGTCGATTGCTCAAGTCTTCGAGCTGAACGTTCGAAATACGAAAGCATTAGAATACCCGGTAACGTCGTGGACCATTGAGACAAATCGAATAAACAGAAATATCGATAAATCATAATGAATATTCAATCAAAGAATCTCGCGAACGTACCTGTTGATAAGTCCATTCGCGATCCTCGGTGATATATGCAACTTTATTCGGATGCGCTGCAACCAGTCGAGTGAATACTGTTGCAACTGTGAAACCGCGTTTTTCCCACCACCACAGAAGGGCATTTACCTTCATAAACCTAAAGGCTCCACTAAAAAAAGGTTACGAAAAAAAAAAAAAAAAAATTATCGAAAAATCTTAAAACTTTGAGTTTTTTCTTAAAAAGAAAGTGATCAGCGTTTTATTTTTTACGAGTCCCGATGGTCATATTATCGATATGTCTATAAAATATTGGAAAAAGTATTGGAGCGTTGATTTTACGATAATTTTGAAAGGTCATAAATCGTTTTATTATTGTTACCAGCAAAAGCATTCGGCGGTGTGCGATACCGACAAAAGGTACATTGGTAATTTTGATCTGTTGTCTTGGCGATCAATAATGTTGATAATCCATTATAAAAACGAATCGAACGAAACATTTTCATTTCAATCGACATTATTATTATAGTACATTTACAATATTAAAATAAAAATGAAAAAACGAAACTATAAAGTATATTATATTATTATTATATAATTCAATAACATTTCGATCGATTATAAAAACAATCGAACAAAAAAAATGTCATCGTTGTTAAATCCATTTACATAATTGCGAAGCATTTTTTCGCACGTAACGTTGATGATTTGTAGCTTTGGGTGCATAAGGTGCCTATTATGGACATTTGTTTTGTCGGCTTTTTCTTCCGTCTCAATTTGCCAATGACTCATTCACAATATCGTCGAGATATTGAATTTTCATCCGTCTACACTACCTACATACCTTATCGATAACGTTAAAAAAAATGATAATATTTTTTCAAAAATGGCGCTTTCATGTTAAAATTATCGATATACAAAAACAGCAAAACTCAAACAGTTTAATTTTGGCCGATTAGTTAGAAAAAAACGTTCGGAAACAATGATTAATTTTTTTATCGCGGAACATTCACTCATCTCGTGATTAAGGTAAATATTACACACTTCGGTGCACAATGACAGAAATATTAATGCAGTTTTTATAACCAGAGATAAAACGGTGTTTTGTTTACGTATTCACTGACCCACCCCCCCCCCCCCTTTATTCCCCGTTCTTCGTGCATTCATAACGCGATTGGTAATCGCCGATTTAATGCGCTGTTTCTCTCTCGCGCTCGTGAAGACTCTCTCGATGTTTCGCATCGCCTTACGGTGATGTGATAATTAATCTATTTAGCATGCAACAAATGTTGCGAAGGATTTGTTACGAGGAAATGAATAATGATGAGTTTGAGAGGTGAGTAGTCAAAATAACAGCCAGACGAGATTTGATTGCGATTAATACGCGCACCGCGTGCTGATAAGCGATAAGCTATTGATAACGTACACATTTGTACATTTCGTACTGAATGCGCGTATGGATTCAGTGCGAATTATATATATTTGAATTTATACAATTATTTTTTAAAATCGTACGACAGTTATATTGTGCACTGAAATTATTATTTTTTTTTGCAAACAGTAATTTGCATATGAAAAATAAAGAATAATAATAGTAAAGTATACAAATCCACACGTTAAAATTTTACAAAACTGTGCTTTTTTATTACTTTACATTACTCTCATCGAATTAAAAAAAAACGTAACTACTCTATGAACTGTCGAATTGTTTTTCAGAGAATATATAGCGTAAGCATTGGTATTTATGTATCGTATTCCATGAAAGTGTAAAAAGTTTAGAAGTTAAAAATTTCGTCGATAAAATTGAACATTTGTCACTGTCCACCAGTCGTACAAACGTTAAGAATTTGCATTTTCCTCAAACATGTATATACATTTTGGAAAAGTTAATTATATTTTTATCGCTCCCCCAGGCAAGTAGAACGAGTTTAACTTTTCTAAAAATGTTATATAAATTTGTTCGCACGAGTATAAAAAAAAAATTGTAAAAAATTACAGCATTTTTTTTTAATAAAAAATATATCGAAAGTAACCTACAAAATACAACTCGTGCATCGTGTTGTTTAGGATTTTTTAATGTGATTATTTTGATTGAATGTATAAATAAAATGGTTCTTTTTCTGCAATTAACCCGTCCCTCCCGTTTTAAAAGTCTTACAATGTTTCATGTTGTAGCGAAACACATCCATAGTCATAATTCGAATCGGAAATTAATTGGGTGACGATTGACATTTATCGTGTTCGCTTCGAATGTAAAGACAGCAGAATCAAATTCATTCATATTCGTGTGAAAAAAACAAATGAATACAAAAGCATTGTCAACTTTGAACACGAATTCTTACACGAATCATTACGATTCTTCCGCACTCTTTGTTGGTTCAATGACATCCGGCGATTAATGATTATCAGCCTCGACCTCGACCCTAACAGAAGCCGCGACGTTCACGCTCGTTAATTTAACACCCACCACCGATACATCATACGTTACGCAATGGAACGCCGAGTATTATCGAAGAGAAAAGCCAAAATATTATCTATATCATAATATGCGACATTTTTTGTCTATTAATTTTCGTTTTTTCATTTTTTCTTTATTAAGTTTCCGTGTACAAAGTCATTAAAAATAAAAAATCTAAATTAATTTAAATGGAATATATCGGTTTTATCAATACTTTCTGTGATAAAAAAAAACATTACGGCAGATTATTAAAACATAACCTGAACGAAAAAAAGACGATGCATTGTCGTCACAATGTAGTTATAGTTATTCCAATTACGATAACGCTTCGACAAGAAAACATTCGCCGAATGCATTAACCTCGTTAACTTCGCACAGGATAAAAAAAAAAACATCGGCTATTTATAACGAATTCATCGGATTGAAATATCATGGAAAGTATTTCCACTCCCTGACATTTTAAAGCTGATCGCAAGAAAAAACCTTGAGAAATGAAAGACTCGTCGATGCCAATTTAAAAAAAAGAGAATGTTTGCCACTCTGATTTATGAATACATCGAGTCACCGGAAAACCGGACCACAGAATCTTCAACGTTTCTGCAGCGAAATAATTTTAAAAAAATCACTTTTCGATATGGATAACAACAATATCTCTCAAAAGGTGAGCAAAAAAAGTGTTCTCCGTTATATCAAAGAAGAGTTATCGGCAAACGATACGAAGCGATGAATGAACATTCGGCGTAAAATTGAAGCATTGTCAACAAATATTACATTTTTTTTTCCCGCGATTTTTTTTCAACGCGTTACTAAAATATTTTTCAAAGGTGAAGAATGGACAATGAATTTCATAATTTTTAATTTTTATCTCATCGAATGCTTTTAGAAACACGAAAAATTATGATTTTAGATCAACATACAGATCTCGACATGTCGTTAATACCACACGTGGGTCTGTTGTACTCGATGTTTTTTTTAGTTTAATTTTTTTAGGTGTGGAATTTGTTTATACGTCTTAAAAACGAAATTGAAAATGTATTTTAAAAAACTTGTGTTTTTCCCGAATGAAAAAAACACTAAATATATTTCGGATACTTGACGTATAGACAATACGAATAATAAAATGAAAAATAACCGCAACGCGTGATCCTCTCTCGATGTGAATGGATATCAAGATATTTTAAATATTAAATTGCGCGAAAATCTTAAGGTCAGTTATTGGTTTTCACAGCATTTGGGAATACGAATTCGCTAGAAAAATAATTTTCGACGCCCCTTTTGAATTTTTACATTAACCGAATTCGTCGTCTGCTCGCTGTCGGCGTTCCATTCATACGATGACATCATCCTGCGTAGTTTTCATTCACAATACAAATGAACCACCAAATGCTCATTGAGATTTCGATAAAAATAAATGTTCCTTTTTGGTTTTTATAGAGCGAAAACGATTCTTCTCCTCAATTTGTAAGACTGAGATAACGTAACGGCTATGCAATATACTTTGTTCGTGAATTGATTGTACGGATGCATTATATTCGCAATTGAGTTCAAGGTACATCGACCGAGAATCACGTAGATCGTGCCACAGCACTACAGCCTCAGACTCCTTAGCAAGTCTTCGACCGGTAAAGTGTACTATAACTCTCGCAATAATAATCATAATAATGATTTTTTCGCGCAACATGTATTACGATATTTCTTCGAGTCAAAGAGTAAAAAATTACTAATTCCATCGGAATTTCGTTGTTTGCATTGCTCCTTACTTACGCGTTCAATTCTCAGGACCATCACGCGACGTGGCGAGAGTATTTTTTTTTCTCTTCAATAATAATTCCGTCCGTTTAACAAACGCGTGTCGCTCTCGTACACAAAGACGATTCATCTTTCCTGCGCACTTGTACACTATGGTTGGTCTATTCATCTCCTAAACTGTCTACAATCCGACGAGTCCGACCTATGATCGCGAGATGTCGATCTGACAATTTTGTCGTTAACAATCCTCGTCGAACTTCGAGTCGCTAACGAACTTATAGTTTTGATTTTTCTTTTTTTTTATACGAAAAAACGAGTTTCGTAATGATGTTTTTCTAAAATTATGAAATGTAAATGAGACGAGTTAATTACTCACAGAAGGTCTCTCGGCAGTGTACTGCAGAGTATACGGATGAATTTGCGTCGTTTTTCGGTGCATAGATAAGCCGCTATGACAACACCCACTAGCGAAAGAATTATTTGACTATAGGCCGCCATCTCGCCAGTCAAAAAATCGCGCGAACACTGTCACGCGATTTTATTGTTAAATAATTAACCAATACGCGACGGATTTAAAAAAAAAAACAAGTGTCGACGAGTACGACGAAGCGGTCTCTGCCGAAGCTCTCGGCTCTCGACGCGCGAGTCTGGAGGAGCAACTCAATGACTTAATGAACAACCGACTTGGGGAACGAGGTGACGATCCACTCGGCATTCGTGAACGGTGCAACGACGACTGAACAAACTCGCGAGATACTCTATCTACTGTATGTACGTATAGGATACAATAAGCGCTCGTCATTCGGTGGGCCATTGGCGTCGCGAAACCGACATTCTCAAGCGTTGTGATAAAAGAGAAATTATCTTCGGGTCATCCCGATAGCGGCGAGATGCTTCGGAGACTTTTTTTTGTCTATGACATTCATAACGAAATTGTCGTTTGAACGTTTCATGAATGTATTAGCAGACTTTGGATTCTTCGTTTGAGGAAAAGCGTGAAATGTCATAACGTTTTTTCAAAGATAGCGTTTTGCGAGACGCAGAGACGAACGATATAATAGCGAAGAGCGAGTAATAACGAACACCATTATTCCGTGTGATCGGAAAAATCGTCCATAAATGGATGTCGGAACGGAAGTCATTAAAAAAACGTGTTATAACTCTTAATCGACAGAATAAAATCATTAAGACATATTTCATAAATTTACGATAATAACATCGAAAAATATACTTCAGAAACTTTTTCATCGGAGCATTTTTTCTTTTGGCAAATTAAAATTATTTTAAAATGAAATTATAATAAAAGTATTAATTATAATATTTGGGTGAAACGGAAACATCGAGTGAATTTTCATAATCGACGTTACGATTTTTTGTGATGCATTGATAATGGCGCAGTGGGCGATTACTAATATCACAACTGTTTATAAAGTGCCTAATTTTTTTGTGTATCGGTATGGAAATTCGTATTAAAAATCTTCGTATTAAAAAACAAAATCGTACGGGAAATTTCATTTTTATAATTCAATATATCAAAAATAGAATAATAATAATTTATTAATATTTAATAAAGTGAAGTCTGTTCTATAATTTCATTTATTGGAATCTGTAGATTTTTTGTTACTTTATCGCGGCATCTTTGTGGTCTTTTAACGGTGATGATTTTATTTTATAATTTATTTTAGAGATGAAAATAAAATAAAATACGATTTTTCCCTTTTTTTTCAATTATTTCTTCCCATGTTTTTTCGAAGGAATAAGTGATTTGGAATATCGATCGTCATCCACACTGAACGATATTCTAGCAAAAACTTTTGTATTCGTAATAATATGAATTTTTCGATATATCGACTGCTGAGAAACAAAACATCGTAATTCCTCTCCATTGAAAATCCACAACGATGTCTTAATGTTTCTCAAGAATGGATATCGTAGTTAATTATTAATAATTATAAATAATCATTTCTGCGTCGATAAAAAAAAAAAAAAGGAATTGCCGACTCTAATGCGGTAATTGTATAATTTTACTATATTTTTTATAATTATAGAACGATAGGATAGATATATTAGCATCATGTGAAAATCTCTTAAACATTGCGAATTGCGAAAAACAATAGTACGTCTAAATAATTGCGTCCATCGACATAATTAAATAATTTGCACCGGTTTTCGGTCTCCTCGAAGATTTCTTATATCAGAGGTACGTGTCTGTGACGTATCACCGCACGAACTTCGTCACCGGAGTCAAGGTACAAGTTTCGAGTTGATAAAGCGTCATAACAGTTTTTACGCATCAGCTTCCATGATAGAGCTAAAAGTAAATCGTTTAATTACGGAAGAGTTTCCCGTTTGGGGTCAAAAAGGGTTATCGTCTATCATATTTTAACGGCGGTAACAAATGCATAGAACGCGGACACAGAAACAGGAAGTTTTTTTCTCCGTATTTTGAGGTCAATATGACCGATTGCGGGATGATTCGATAACTCGAAGTATTAATTTTTTATTCTCATTGCAACATTTCGTATTATTATGTAAGTTAAATTGTTGCCGTATCATCGAGGTTGTAAAAGCGACATATTAGCAATAAAATATTTTTATAGTTTAAATCTGAAAAAACCAAAAAAAGTTAAAAACTCCGATGCCAAATAAAAATGTTTGCTTTGCCATGCTAAGTAATAGGGTTTCACCGATCTCCACCGCACGATTCTGAATATCGCTACCTTCGCTTCGCAAAAAAGCGGTAGTTATCGAAATCTAAAATGCTGAAATAAAAAACATAATAAATAAAATGCGACGAATGAACTTTAAATTCGTTGAAATTATATAATCGAACGGGATTTTTTTTTCCGTCGGCAATTTTATTGCTACCAAACGGATCGCCAGGAAAAAAACGAAGAATTCTGTTTACGAAAAAATATCGATTATAATTGACGATATGAAAATATTTACATCTTTTAAATATCTATCGTAATACAATATATCTTACACTAAAAAAAAAAAATCGTTGTAAATGGACAGATTCGACGATGATTAGTTAGCGTTGTGCACATTTTCCGATCTCATCGGCCGCATTCAGGAGTACTTTACGATCAGCGCAACTGAAAAACGAAAAGATTTGTTTTCCAAAACTCGGACAATTTTCGCAAAAACGAACGGAATCGGACTGAAAACTCCAGAGATACGATGCCGTGTCGTTAGTGAATGAAAAAAAATGTTATGATTTTTTTTTTTTTTTCATTTAAATTACAATTACATTTTTTTAAATTTCAATTAATATTGAAATAAAAAAATTAATTTTGTGTAGACATATTTTTCAGATGGTTTTACGAAAAACATTCTCACCAATGATAATCACAACAATTGTCAGCATAAGGGCGACGAATCCAAATTTGGCAATAAGATTTCTCAGCCATCCATCGTAACGCGCCTTTCGTGCCGAATTACGAAACTCCGTTCCTGCGATATTCAAGCGATCGCTGGCCAATTGAAGATCCTCCAGTCTCTCACCTCTCTCCATTACTTTTTGCACGTTATCACGCATTACGTTTGTTACCTCACGTATCTGAAGTCTGACGCTTTAAAAAAGAAAATATGAAACTCGTCTATACGAGTCTTGTGAATTTTTTATTTTTTTTTCGTTTTAACGAATAACAGTTTTTAAATTACCTGTCCATTTTTCCATGAACCTGTACTGTTTCGCCGGCGGCCCTCGGCTTACTGCAAATAGAATCGGAATTGTAATCTTTTTAGTTCAATGTAATAAAAAATTGAAAGTCACAATTGGGCTGAAAATTGATAAAGTTGAAAAATTTTTTGTATTATTTATGTAAAAAATGAATTGTCAGTATTCTGTGTGACAAAACAACACGTATAGATCGATTTTTTTAACATAATTTCAACCGATTGTCTCTTAGTCATTGGTGAACATTTTTGCTTTAAATTGCTTGCGTCGAAAAATTTGTAACGACATTTCGAACGATTTATTAAAATTCAAGGTCGTTCGTTGATGAGCGTTGAGTGAATTTTCGTTTCTGTAACGACAAACGGCTGAAATCACTGAATTCGAAGATTTAAGGTTATGAAAACTGTAGTGCGAACAACGAATAGAATCGAATTTTTTTTCGATATTCGTCGTAAAAAAACACTTGATAAACAATGGATAAAGTTTAATTGTTGACATACTTGAATATCGTGTCTTCATCCTGATCGCTGTCATCGTTGAGGAGCGTTTCCTGAAAAACAAAAACAAAAAAACACTCGATAGTGTTTTGCGATGTATATAAACTAAAATGTATAATCGCGTGTCAGCTGTTTTGAATTAGTCTCGTACCCTTTCGCTAGCATCAGCGACCTCAAAATTGTTTTCTGACAAACTACGTCTACTCGTAGATGCCATTACAGCGAAGACGAATTTTACTTATACGCATCAATTGGCGATTATTTGGCAAAGCATCGCAAGCATCACAAGTGACGGATTCGAAGATTCGCAACATAACCTCCGTTACGGGATGTGAGTCAAAGAGAGATCCACCTTTTTATTTGTCGGCAATAATTCCCGATGCGATACGTAAAAAAAACCGGTAAGAACATATAACTACGTCGACACATCAATGTCGACTATTAGACACTTCTGCAGTTTTGTCAAATTCATTTTTTTTTTCAAAGCAACTCTTTCATTTACGATATTTCATTATTCATCGAACGAATATTTAAATTGCAATAAATGTCGCTTTCAATTAACTATGGCTATTTCATCGATTGTCTCAACTTTAATTTCTTTTGGAATGAAAAAACTCTGATTGAACTCTCTAAAGTATAAAATAATATGTAACGATTTTCGACTTTTTCCTTTAGTAATATTGCAAATTATAATAAAAAAAAACTCTTTTTAAAAAAAGTCCAAGACAGATAATAACGAAATTTGTTTATCCGACAGAGTGCGTGCGTCTGGAAAAGTCGAATTTAATTCTCTTCGGTCGATCAATAACCGCACGAAGAACTCAAATACTTCGATAATTTCATCGCGCCAAATCGACGATTTTTTTTCTCATACCTTCAAATGATAATGTCGCGAGATTCTCATTAAAATTATGTGAAATGCTACAGTCGGTAATGCAAAGTATAATGCCATTTTTTTAGTGTGTTTTATTGCCGACTGCGGCATTTCAGATGCCCTTAAAGGATCGTAATTTGTTAATTATTACTTCTATTCGAATTTAACGAAACCAATTTATCTGCGGATGTTTCGATTCACACAACTATCATGCATTAAATTTCTAATATCTATACGTTATCCAGATTCGCCGGCATATAAAAATTATGTATCTTCACCTCCATAATTTAAAAAATACAATTGAGAAATAATTTTTGTATAGCATAAATGTCCAGTGGAAAAATTACACGGGTTATCATGAAAGAAATAGTTCATGCGAATGGAGTTATTGGGATCGTCGAGAAATCGATATCCGTGAATTTGCGATATTTCTTCAACGTATCCGTGTCGTCGACTACGACAGCTGTAGCCGACGGGCTAAATACCGAAGGGAATGAATCCGATATACTTATTATTATTGCAATTATACAATTGAGCTATTGGAATGGAATATCTTTGTGGTAATTTGCATTATTTAGATATCACAACGAATATCACAACGGTGTGTTGGTAAAACTTCGCGGGTTCGCGTACCGCAAAACGTTTTAGTGTATCAATTCAGGCCAATGATATTCACTTGTCCGAGTGTTTGACGAATCAATAACAATGGATGATGGGTCCAAGTTTTCATTTCGTTCGACCTCCGCTGTCTTATGTCGGCAACCTCTGTGCATTATGTCGTTCGCACGATCGGTATGGGATGGTATATTCCTCGTCCTCATTATCGGCTTATTATATACGGCTATAAAACGGCGAACAAACAGCGTTATGTCGGAAAAGCATTTCTGAAGTCACATTGATGGTCCCATTTACGATAATCAAGATTTCCATCGTTCTGTAAAAAATCTCGAAATTAAAGGTACCGGTGATGCTGATGTTGTACATTTTTATGCGTAAATCGCGTTTTAAATTTTAGACAAATGCGCGTTGCAGTTTTAATAAGTTATTTCGATTTACCTGTAAAATTTTCGATTTTTAGGCAGTTATTATTTTAATTTTACAAAGTATTGGCAAAATGTACAGTACAAGGTACTTGTATCATCGACTTATTTACGATGTTAGTAAATTAAAAATTTCTGGGTGCATTCAATAACAATTGAGAATTGTTATAGAAATATTCCAAGACATGAAAAATCTTGTTAATTCATTGAAACAGTTGATAATCAAACAAATACATCAGTAAATAAATTCGTATGTTGCTAAACAAAGTGAAAACTTACGCAAGAGGATCGATTAGAATTTTTTTTTTTAATGAATGCGATGTAAAAATTTGTATCATTTATTGACGAGTAATATTCTAGCGAATCTTTTGATTATTTAACAGGATAATGACAAAAATGTGCAATAGACAGAATTATCGTCTTTAACAGTACTGCTGTTCGGCTTTTGATGCAACGTTGGTTCACATAGCGATAAAACAAAGCGACGCTGAAGAATTGAGAAATTATCATACACAGCGGAGATATTGCAGAGATATATCTGTATTTACTATTGTGTACCGTTCGTCACTTTTTTTAATAGACGAACGATCGACAATGATTCTGCCGAAAGTACAAAAATCAACTATTCTCATGATGGACAAAATATCATAATATCACTGTCAGAATGACAATTTTTCGACGAAAAACAATACGTTACCATCAGTGGAGAGCCGAATAACGACTAAATTTGTTTCCAAAAACCTAAAAAAAACAGAAAAGCATTACGATTTTCCGAGGTTATGTCATTCACCTTTTTGTGTATAAATGACGGAAAATATTTTTATCGTCGTTTATTCCCCGTACTCGACTTCGTTGTGAAAAACATCGCCCATTTTAAGAATTCATTGAACAATCACCGAAGACACTGCTGATAAGTTTTGTTGAAGTATGTTTTCGTTTTTTATTTTTTCGACAGACGAATCAATTAGAAGTACGCGAGGCTGCGCGAGGCACCTGTCAGCGCGTCTGCATCTCGAGACACGAGACAGATGTTTCATTTTCCCCTTCCGTTGTCGAAGCCGTCAAGCGAGGCGTGCGCGCTGCTGCCCCCTAGCGCAGGGGTCAAGTGGATTGTGGATTCCTGTATTAATATTGTATTTTCGTTCGAGATATATGGGTCATTGGGAAGCGGAATACCGTTTTGGTAAAAAAATTCACAGATATACAGCACGAAATTGACATTATACGGATTTACAGGTATAGGTTGTGTTTAGATTTATTGAATCGTACAAGATACATTCGTTTTTCGGCGATATATTCTCACTTTCTTCGTATTCCGGAAAAAAATACACGATTAAAACCCATAGAAGACAAAAAATTTCAGAACCAAAGCAACGAAGTCTATCGTGCTTTTGGGTTTGCAATCTTCTGCCTTCTATCGTTTTCTATTGAGTACTTTTAATGTTTCTGTTTCATATGAAACAAGAACACAAATTACACGAATTTTAATTCTAACTACGAATCCTCGAAAAATATATTAATCTCCATTGTCACGCTTGACAACAAGGAAAATAGTGTGTATTAAGGTTAGTGTGTGCCAAAACTTAAAAATGGATGAAAAAATGCCAAATATATAAAAAAATAACTTTATTCAAATTAAAATTTTTACGCTTCTGAATCTACTGAAAGAAAAATCAAACTACGTTTTGAAGTATCCGGATATAGACAGACGACACGAAATGCAGTACATGACACAATTTTTTAAGCACGTGCTGCACATGCTGCACACAACGATATCTTCATTAAAAAAAAGATGGCGGTTTCGTTTTCTTAAAAAAACATATTGATATCAGCGTATAAGTATAGAGAGTTTTTATCATTGAGATATGGGAAAAATGAATGATAATGCGGTGAAAATAGTAATTCGTAAATCGTATCGACATATTTTTGTTCGAAATTTTGCACATAGAATTTTTCTTCCCCCATAGTTCGAAGGATAAGTGAACGAACGTCTTGGAATCATAACCTATTAAAAGGGTCAAAGTACTTAAATATGTCTTAAATCTTGTTTCTCCACGCGATCCTTTCGTCATTTATCGAAGTTAATATATTTACAAAACCCTCAATCAGCCTGGCGATTTAAGATTCAAATTTAGAATATCGTATAAACACAGTCTCGAAGTATAGACAAAGCAATAGGTAGAATTGGAATTAGACAATTGTTTGCGCGACGAATTTCCATGGCAACGTTTCATCCCCTTTCGTCGTTCCGCCCCAAAGGCAACAAAACCGTCCTCCACGCGGTCGTAATTTCGTTCGTCCGAGAAGTCGTTTCTCGAGTTTCCCACGAACCTCCGAATAGTAGTTACATTATAAAAGAAAAAAAAAAGAAAATGTCACTCTTCAGGTCAAAAGAATGGTGGCGAACGGATTGCGGAACGGGCGAGATATTCGATAGACAGAGTTTATTAGTTGCCCAGCTTTTCGGACCGGAAAAGTGTGATATTATAGTGGTCGGTAGTCACAGTGGAAATGTTCGTATTTATTGTCCGTCATCGCAATGGATGGACGAAAGCAAATCACCGTCGGGATACAAATTTACCGATCTTATGGTGGAGGCCAATGTTGCCGATTGTATAATCGATATGAAGGCCGGAAAATTCGTCTCGTGAGTTATATTATATAATAATGCATTCGTTTTCTACGATCAAAATGACAATACAAAAAATATAAAAGAGTACGGAACAGACCATTCTCTTTTAGCTATGACGCTCGCATATTGCACTTTACGAGTTGCCCGTGAGACTCCATATTCTTTTACAGTGCTGCCGTAGTGCACAAACCACTCTGTACTTACCGCTTACCTATACATTGCAGTAGATAAACGTTAGCGGGGGACGTCGAAGGGGGGGGGGGGGGAAGGGGGTGAAACGAGGGAAGGTTTACGGCACTCCCGCTTCTCGTTTAGTCTTGGCGCCGGCAATTAGGCTCCATAGCTTTTACCTATAATACGTCTACGGCGTTCTCTCAATTTACCTACTCTCATTGTTTAACTTTTATATTTACGAGCCCAGTTTTCGCGGCCACTTTTCGACGTTACCACCGAAACAAAAAAAATTACATTCCAATATTATTCCGATTAAATCTTCGTGCGTAATATCCGGAACGGGAAGCGACTATTATTCACCCAATCAGGTGTAATAATTAATTAAGTATTGATATTGCGACAGAATACGAAACTTTCGGCGCGTGCAAAAAAAATATATACGTTCACTCCGCTATTGGCAAATTCCGCTGTTTTTCTATTTTTATTTATTAAAAAGTTTTTATAATTTTATTAATTTTATTCAATTTTTTTTTTAAATAAAAAAATACGCGTTTGGCTAAAAATTTGCGGTTGCGGTTTACGATCGAACGGAAGGGATGAGGACGCGTCGCGCCGACAGAGATAACTCATTAGCATTCACTCTCATGTCTCTCCTCTACCCCCTGTTTAACGTACACGCAAACGCGTCGCGACGGCAGATGACTGTCTACCGTCTCCTTTTAATGCAGATCCCGGTCCTCTCCCCCCGCCCCCCCCCCCCCCTCCCCCCTCTTTACTTCCCCGCCCCGCTGGTTTCGCCCGGTCGTTTTACGTCACCTTACACACTGAGATCGTAATCGCTCGTTGTTACAGGGGTTCTCAGGATCTTCGATTGGCGATACTGACGCCCGGGAAGCTCATCGTTTACGGAGTCGGACTCAGCCAAGAATCGAGCGAACACGGTTCGTCGAACTCGTCATTCACCGTGGCATCTCTCATCCACACTGTCGAAGAACACGAACCCCTCGACACGCATTTGCCATTATACCTGCGCCGCTCTCACTTGCTTTTCGTACCGTTCGATATCCCCCCCAAGTACAGTCGAACCTCAATATTGCATTTTTTTGTTTATTAATCAAATTTTTTTAATTCATTTCACACGCTTTTGATTTTCTCAAAAAATTGTCATTGCATATCGTCTATATAAATTACGAATATTCCAATGAAAATTAGAACTGCCATATGGAAATTATCAAATTCGTAAAAAAAAAAGTCGTGAAAAGGAAAATTCGGAAAAAAATTTTTGCTATTAAGGAATTGTCGCTTTTTTTTTTTTTAGAAAATTCCTGAGAAAATTCCGGTTTCAGAAATATTTTATGCTCTCACGCGCCTGAAAACAAGTTAATTCTCAGTGTTACGCGCAAAAACTATCGATCATAGAAAGAGAATCCGCATTAATGCGACACCCAAGCATCGCGAATAAGAATTTTTCTGATAATAATATTGTAAATTCTCAAACGGTCAAACGAGTGAATTACGATTTGCCACCTTTCACCGACAAAACGGCTTGTGGATAACTTTACTGGAATGCAAGATATTTTCTACCCACGCGAAGGTGTGATTTGCGCCACGACGGTATGCTGCTTTGACGCTGTTTCTCGCTGGTCGCCGATACTCCTCGCGATGTCCGTAAAAATTTTTCAAATTCGATACGCTGCGTTATCGAATAGAAAGCGAAGTCCCTACTGTAGTATACATGGATTCCCACCATCCCTCGAACTTGTGTCGAGTCTTCGCGTAACCCTCGGGGCGATCGGACATCGTTCAGAGGCGAAATTCATTCGGACGCGAGAAGTTGTGCGGAGATCCGATCTCCTTGCGGCGAACTTCGGCTAAAATGCTCCGGAAATGAGGGGAAGGCGAGGGCTCCGCTTTCATGTTTCAGATCTCTCGATTTTCAAGCAAAAAATATGCAAACATACAAAAGAGACGCGAGAAAAAATGAATAATTACGAAAAACGATTTCGAGAGTCTCGTTAAATCGAGAAATCCGCGTGATTCTCAGTATATCGACATCACACTGACTGCTAAGAAACAGAACGGCGAATACCTCGTCATTTAATGTTAACACGATGCGGAATACGGCTTTCTGTTTCTTAGGAATCGATATACGTATATGTATTCCCGGATAATCGGCAGTGGTACGCACGCGGGAAGCGACCCGTTTACGTGAACTCACGAAGAAACGTATTATAGTGGAGAGCGAAGCAAAATTCGCCCATAGGACCACAAAAAAATGATATTATATTTTTTTAAAATAATAATAACAAATTAAATTATTAAAATAAATATATTTTATTTTTAAAAAATTCACATAAAAAAAACATCTATATTTGCCGCGAATAATATAAATTCGATTTGCATTTCCTTCTCTCTTCAAATGTTTTTTTAAATTTTATCTCATTTTTCGTCAAATTTTGCGTAGAAAAAAAAATGTTCTCAACAATTTTCCCGATTTTCTTCCCGTGTGTTCGCGTTCTGTAATAATTGGGTACAAATCAGCTGCAGACTAACGCACACGCGTGTATCAACTCTCCTATATCTTTGTCTCTACCCTCTCGTTCCACGCGATTGCCATTTCTCTCACGCGTCGTTAGAGAGGCGCACACAGTGGTCCATTTACTGTACTAACGTAAATTTGATAAATCAACACTCGTGTTGTCCGAGAGATGGGTCGCGCGCGTCTCTACGCGAGAAATCGCTTTGTCCGGAATGGTCTTTTGGTTCTGACGCACACATCGAGAATCCGAGAGATCCATGCGATCCGCATTCGCATCCGAATATCGTCCCATTTCGTCAAAGGAATTACCAACGATTTCTAAAGAAAAAAAATGTTTATTAATCACAAAAAATATGAACTCACCGAAAGAGTTTATCAGTTATCGATTCAATCGTACGAGAAGAAAAAAAAAACAAAAACGGATGATGAATTTCGTCATCGGTCTCTTATTTCGAGAGAGGCGTAGTATATGATTTATTATTATTTTTTTTTGTCATCTAATTTAATTATAGTTCATTTATCTCCCGAGAATATATTTTCTCCCCTGTAAGCCAAACATAGTCGCGGTAAATCTGACTTATCCGACGATAAAACGATTGAATGACGACAGCGCGGCGCGTGTACTTATGTTGCGGACCGAAGCGTTGAGCCGCAACGATAACACACGCGAATTTCTAAAGATGGAACGCCTCTGCTGTGCTCTTCTTGTCGTTCCATCGTACCACAAACGCGACGAAATCACCCGTGCGGAGAATTATCGAGAGTTGATTTATAAAACGCCAACGTCGACGCGCGTGTGTAAGAGATCTCGAACACACGCATCGGGGAGAAGGGAGGGATGGAGGGAGAGAGGGGCAAAACGCAATGTGGAATTATTGATTCTTCCTCGATCCTTTAGCGTCTACTCTCGATCGCGGCTATGCGACGACGTACGGATGTAAGCGTACAGTGTAGGCACATAAGTATATGTTATACTCGCATTCCTTCTCGTTACATCGTAATTGGTTTAAGGAGAGGCTGCGGAAAGAGCTTTTTGCTTCTCTCATCATCGATATACGCGGTCAAGCGAGTTTTTGTTAAGTTACTAACGTCAAATTTTCTATTCGAAAGGATAAGACGGGAAGATGATTCGTTTTGATCGATCAAAGAGAATATTTTACATAAAAATGGAATCGACTTTTTTCGAAGCGATATATAACAAAATTGATACATTTTCGACAAATTTAAATTCGATGGTTTAAGATGCTTTTTTTCATCGAATGTTCGTAAAAATGTTTCGGTCACAAAAAAAAAATGATTCGTATCTAAATTGTTTTTTTATTATGGATGGACGGATGGATTACTTTTTATTTATAATAAAAATATCAAGTAATATTTATACTGAGAAAGCGAAAACGCTTTCATATTTAAAACACATTTTTTTTTTAGGTTTCATTATTTTTTTTTAACGGCATTATTCCAAATTATCCGAAATCTCGAAATTCATTCGATTGACTTTATTTTTTTTTTTAATTTTCTTATTCCAATAATACAAAGATAATTTTTTCTTTTTTTTCCCAGGAGATCGATGCATTTTGGACGTCGTTTACGAACACGAATTGCCGCGTTTCCCGGCCTCTCTGACGACTGGTCCATTCGGCGCGGCGCGAGGCAGAGATTTCTTCTGCGTTCAATGCCTCGACGGTACGCTACTGTTCTACGAACAGGAAGCTCACACCTTTGGACAAACGTTGAAGAATCGTTTGTTACCGGAGTCGATGGTATACGTTTCGCGGAACGACGTATTCGTCACAACAAGTTCCGGATGGATCCTGGAATGTTACAGGCACGTGATAACCGAGAACTGAGAATTCGATAGAATTCTCGGTAAACTCGTTGATCTCCTCGCGTTCAACGTATTTTATAATACTTCGAAAGAGTCGGTCGCATTTAATGGCTCCACTATCTATATATCTATATATATGTGTGTGGATAACGGGAAAAACCGATTAAGCATATAGCATAGAGAAGGAGAGAGGTTGACGGAGAAGAAAAAACAAAAAAATTGTCGCCCACGCGACGAGAAAACACAATTATATTATTCGAATGACGCGTACGCGCCAATTCTCAAAAACGTTCGCTCGCGTACCCGCAAACGGTTTCAATCTCTCGTATCTGCTAATTGGAACGCGCGCGCAGCGACAATTGTACCATACATAGTACACATGCCGCATGATATATCACCGGTAACGCATAGATCGCGGATACTAGAAGCTCGTTACATAGTATTAATGCGTTACGAATCCCGACTCCGGTATTCGAAATGTATCTGTGTGCGTATTGCATATGTATATATCGTCGGTAGGGAGTTGTTTATTTTTCTGTGATCGGATTCTTACAAGTTGCGTTGCGGTTCGTTATCGAAGACGCTGAGACACTACGGCGTTGAACAATTTTTCATAAGGAAAATGTCATTAATAATAACCGCGCATTCGTATTTAGACGTCGAGCATATCAATCTTTTTTTTTCTTTTTTTTTTCCTATAATTCACAATTTGCATTATTTGCTATTCATTGTAGACGATGCGATCTTTTGTATCTCAATCATTGGCAGTATTGCAAAAATTTCTACGTCTTTAATTTACGCTTTGCTCGGAATTTTTTTTTTTAATTTTCCGCGAGACTCGTCGCTTTTAAAAGATTTTTATTGCATGTAATTCTATTGCACTAGTGAACAATTACATAATTTATCTATCTTTCTGTTTTTGTATCATTTTGTTTTTTCTCTATAATCCACCATTTGAAAAAATACGTCTTTAATTTACGTTTTACATGAAAAAAAAAAAAAAAATGTCAATTCTTCTCTTTCAGAAATTTTTTTTGACATTTTTATTATTATAATCTTTTTATTCAAAATATTCCATTCTATTTTGCAAAAGGGTTAAATAATTACGAATTTCAATGAACGAAACGACAAAAAAAAAAATCTTCGACCGATAGAAACTGAAAAATAAAAAATTTCATTTCACGTATTCGAAGGATAATATCTTTCGAAGATTTTTCATTATTTAACATTTAACGAACGGGAGGCTCGATCGTGGATATCTTTTGATGTTTTCTCGTATCATACAGCCACCGTATCGTTGCATTAGATATGCCATACATATATATAGATATATATGTATACCTATAAACGCAGACGTACGTATATGCATACGTGTGCGCTACACACGCCCATATAAATATGTATATGCCGTGAGGGGGTTCTTATGCCGCGCGCAGGTTGAAATAGTCGAGTAGTATATTCCCCGATGAATAATGTATGTTACGAGGTATGTATAACCATATAGGAGTAGCGTAGAGTTGAGCTTATGTGCTGTTGCTGCTGCTGTGGCGCGAGATATGCAACCGAGAGACCTCAGCAGCAGCAGCAGCAGCAACAGCAGCAACGACAAGCGCGCTTAATGCTCGTTCGTTCCTCGGTTTGCTTGTGTTTCACTGTTGGCATTGTGAAATTTTCTTCACCGTGTAGTGCAGTTATTATTCCAACTGTTTCAAGAACGGTTGCCTCATCGTTTCTCATCGACTTTCACGTTCTACGATGTCAAATTCTAATCTATATCATCGAAATTTATCGATCTTCGATTTTTTTTAATGATCGAGCGGATCTTTGCACTGTAAGAAATTTAAGAAAAAAAGAAAATGAAAAACAGTTTTCAGATTGTTTCTCATCGATTTTCACATTCTATGATTTCAAATTCTAATCTATATTATCGAAATTTATCGATCATCGATTTTTTCTAATGATCGAGCGAATCTTTGCTCTGTAAAAAATGAAACGAAAAATGAAAAATGGTTGCCTCGTCGTTTTTCATCGATTTTCACGTTCTGCGATATCAAATTGTAATCCGTATTATCGACATTTATCGATCATCGATTTTTTCTAATGATCGAGCGAATCTTTGGTTTAAGAGAAATGAAAGAAAAATGAAAAAAAAAAAAAAATGATACAGGTACCAAAATATGGCAGAATCCGGGAGAAACAATGATGCTGTACGGGAAGGCAATGGTACAGCGAAAAGCCTGGAACCCGACTGGACTTACAACCTCGGCGAGGCTGTCCTCGGCATCGAGGCCGTCACGTTAAGCAGCTTCGAGGTCGGTATCGTCGTCCTGGCAGAAAGGAATCTCTACTGCTTCCGTGACAATTGTACGGCTCTCAAATACTCGAAGAGACTCGAGTACAATCCAATTTGCTTTCGTGCTTACGTAATCGGTAAAGTAAATACGTTACGTTAGTACGTTTCATTGAAGCATATCGTTTTTCCGAACCCTACGCGACACGTTTGAAAAATTATTTTTTCGATTAAAATGCATTTTGCTTCATTAAGTTTCTTGTTGGTTTACTCGATGGTCAAGTAGACCTCAAGGCGCGCGGAGCTTTCTCGATTAAAACGAATTTCTTTGAATCAAACGAATCACTTCTCTCGAAGCGCTGAAGGACAAGTGATTCAATCGAAAGTTAATAAATTCTTGTTTTTTTTTTCCTGATAATTATCATTTTTTTTTGTCGATTGGAATATTTTTTGGAACCCTTTGATGGAACGTGAAATAAAATTGTCATTTTTTTTTTGTATTTTCGGCGCTTCGTAACGACATAACGATAAAACTATCATTAGTTTTGTGAAAATGTTTCCGATAAATACAATATTGTCTTTCAAAATTCGTTTCAAAATTGAAAAACAAAAGGTTCGTATATAATTTTTTATTTTTCTTTGTAAGATTGCAATGACGATTGAGTAAATATCCAGAAAGATTATGAAACCACCAGCATTTTTTTTATTTATATGCAGTTCATTCGCAACTACGCGCAGATATCTCAATACCTTTTTTTTTCGTTAACGTAAGAAAAAATTCTCATTGTCATCTCGTAGTTAAATATAAATATGCATACGACTGCGTAACGCGCGCGAGCTTTTTGTTCTTTTCTTTTTTTGTTTACAGAACCCGACGGCAAACTGATGGTACTCGTCGTAGCCGACACTGACACTCTTCTGCTTTACGAAGGAACAACTCTCAAGTGGTCCGCACAATTGCCTTTCACACCTGTTGCCATTGCGAGAGCCCACTTTCAGGTAAACGTGTGTTACGCTTACTACGGACACCACACATTATATTCTATATACACATCGAAGCCCCCCGTTGACTGATATACAACGCGTTTACATTTATGCAAAAGGATCAACTATCGCGACTCCGTTGAATTAATCTCTCGCCATTTCTCTTCGGCTCTCGGTAATTTTAAATCGCGATAGTCGAAAACATCCGAATTCACCGAGTGAGAAGTTATTTTCGTTGAGTACAAAGTGCTAGAGAAACTGTAGATATGTATTTATAATTATACGACGGGGCGAAACCCCGACGTTGTCCTCGTTGCGTCTCGCCAGCGATTCAACGATTTCTATCTTTCTTCTTAGTCTTTTTTTTTTTATTTTTTTCAATCTTATTTATTCGTAATTTAGTTGCCGCGGGCTTTTTAATCCGCGACAGACCAATACAGACGAGTTTATTTTTATTCGCGATATTACATGAGCGTAAAGAGCTCGAGATGTTGAATGAAAAAAAAAAAGGAGAGAAAAAATACACGAGAGGAAAAGAACGATATGGGGGACACCGGCGTAGTCTCGGTTATCAGCTCGCGCTTTCAACGATAGCCTCGGCCAATCGACCAGCGAGATGACCTTTGACAACGAAATCGAGAGACCTTCTCCCTCGCTAGTTGCTTTCCGCGCGCTATCGATGTTCCTCTTCCGCAGTACTTCGTTGTCGACTGAAAGTACTACGGAGAAGGGGTTTTTTTTTTCACTATCGTTAGAAATCCCTAGAAATAGGAGAAAACCACATTCAAGAGCGGTGAATACCCGAACCCTGTGGTATATTTGTTGCGTTCGCAATCTTTCGAGATTTCCGCAGAGATTATCTCCGCCGCGAGAGTAGGTATCCCCTTACGTGGCAATGTTGTATATCCGCGAAAGTTTGATTCGGTAAAAAAAAATTGAGAGACGATAATATCTCGACAAATTTGGAGGCAAAAAGTGAATTTTCAGAGCTAATCAAAGTTTTTCGTTGAAACGTTTTTTTTTTTCCAAAACACTTGTCGTTTTTGAGATACGAGTAGATTACATTAAACGAATGCAAACCTTTGAATTGATGCGCGTGTGCGTCGCATTGAAGGGATGTGAAATACCTTTAAAAATATTGTACTGAATACCATTTCAAAACGACAAAAATTTTAGAAATATAATTAATTGTTTTGTCGATTTATTCCGCAGGGAACCGACATTTTTCTTTTGTCGTAAATATCTCGAAATGGCACTCGTTACAGTTTTTGTTACCGACCGAGTCTTTTCACATCACTTTAATACGACTTACGTTGACTTCTCTATTTTCCAAAGAATAAAAAAAAATCGTTTTAGCGTTCTATGGCCTCCAATGCGTAAATCGGGAAGTTAATAAAATTGAACAGTTGTTTTTGTGCAGAAATCGAACGTTCTGCGATCGAAAAAAAAAAAAAAAAAATCGTATTCTCTGCGCTATAGTTGTCCACGACGATTCAAGCGCAGCGATATATATTGTATTCGTGTATTATAATATCGACGCGAAACAAGTCCAATAGGAAGAACTACGGAGGTGTCGATTGGCACCGGCCGTTTATCTTATCGCGCCGGAGAGTGCGGTAGAGAACCTCGAGCGCGTGAACGACTAACGAGCTTTTGCGCGCTCGACTCCGACCGCCCCGACAGGATAAATATCCACTCTTCTATCGTCAACAGTTGTTCTTTTATTTTTTATTTTCATCTTCTTTCCCTTCACTTTCTCCGTTACAAAAATATTTTAAAAGAAAAAAAAAAAAAAACAAGAAAAACATAAACTAAAGAGGATATTCTCGGAGGACTCACGGCTATCCGACACCGCGAGAGCAGCTTGGGAACGAAACTCCGTCTGTCCCCATAGCTCCGATAAGCTAATGGTCCACTCGAAAAAAAAAAAAAAAAAAAAACTGCAGTTCTTCGCTATGCACTTATAGCCCCGAAGGAAGAAAGAAACGGATACAAGAATTTCGAGGTCTTTCGTTGTTTGACCCTCGAGGAAAACCGCGGAGTCGTAAACTTTCGGCTCGTATCTTTTTTCCTATATAGTTATAATACCTCGCGGTTGAGGGAGCGAATCCTCTTGTGTGTACCATATATATATGAGGAATAAAAATTTGACGACCTCTTTCGCGTCGCGCGAAACTCGTTTAATTTTTCGTTGTTATACTTTTGTTTAATGTCCGGCTGTATAACGAGCGAAAAATTACGACGATATATGCATACGACGTTTTGTTTAAAAGTTGGATGTTATGCCGCTACTCCGAGTCGCCTCATCGAGTTTCATATCTTATATCTGAGAGCGCGACGCGCTCTGATTCGACCTAAAGTTGTCAACTCTCATTGCTCCCCCATGTGCTATAATAATAACGGTTCACGCGTGTAGATATGTACGTATGTATGTATGGAATGATTTTACACAGCATTTGGAAGGGGTGATAGTCATCCTCTCCGAAGAAGGCCGCCTTGAGGCTTGTTACCTCGGCGCCGAGCCGTCTCTCTTCATTGCTCCGCCTCTTCATCGTCGCGGCTTTGACTACAAGGCCGCCGAAAACGAACTACTGGAGTTACGCAAACAATCGAGAAACGCCGGTTCTGGTAATTATTTTGATCGTCTCTCGAAATCTGTAACTCGGCTCCCGAGTTAAAGATTTCTCTCTTATTATTAATCGTTGACGCAATTTTTTGATTTCTTTTTTTTCTTTTTTTTTTTCGCCGGTGTTCAACATCATTTTTATCGGTAGTAATCGTTGATAAAGTATCGTTGCGTATCGTGTCTTTCAATTGCTCCGAATGTTGTTTACATGTTGTTGTCGCAGATGATAGACTCGCTAATACGACCATTGAATCTGAACTTATCATCGCTATCAATGTCTCCAAAGACCTCGAACCGTGTCCCTTCGCTGATGCGAACGAAGAGACCGAAGGACGACACACTATGTGTCGCGTCAGCGTTGATCTTTCGTCTTACACGCCGCTTCACGATGTACAAGTTAACGTCGAAGTTGCGAAACCACTTGTGGTCAACGATCACTTTCACGTCTTTTCAACACTGTGTGAGTAATTATGATTTCTTTCTTAATTAGATTACTTTTTTATTAAATCATCGTTATCCGCGGGGTGTCGCGAACCACATCAGCCGAACGAAATATTTAAGAAAACATTTGGTAATCGGTAACGATAATGAAATTCGGGAGAAAAGATTCACCGATTTTAAGCAAAAAAATCGGTTAATTTTTTTTGCGCTATAAAAAAAAATGAGGTATGAAAAAAAAAATTTATTCCAAAATAAAAAATTGGATTAATTTCAAAATTTTTTAATCGGTAATGTCAACAATTATCTTATTGAAAAAATGGAATTTCTCTTTTTGTTTGTGTCAGAACTTATTTTTTTAACGATCAGAACACCCTGACGAACAATTTAAAAAAATGAAAATAATGAAGGAAAGTGATTTTTTTTTTCTAACATCGATGGACTCCCTTAAGGTCTCTTTAATATGATAAACTCGGATTAAGTCCTCACCTACTGGTGACGTAAATATACATCCAATCTTTTTTACAAATCGTTACCTTTAAATTGTTCTAAAGTCACTTGAAATTGTCGTTTTTTTTAAGTTTCAAAGTGATTTTTTTCTCGCATCTGCGGATTATTGTTACGAGCAAAAGAAATCAGCGTTTTATATGACCGGTGAAGTCTCCCGTATCTAAGGGCTTAATTACCATTATCGTGGCATTCGTAGGAAATTTGAAAAAAAAAAAAAAATCCACGCGAATACAGAAATGAAAAAAAAAAGACTATCCGAAATACTAATGTAAAAAAGAGGGAAGTGGAGGTAAGAGAAGCGTAACTTTGAAATCAAATTGTTCGTCAGCCGATCGTCAAATACTCCAAACGATGATCTACATAAACGGAAGTCAACCAGCACTGTCGTCCGAAGTAATCGTAACCGCGAGTTACGAAACGGCCAACGGACACGTTCGCGCGTTGCGGAAGATCGCGAATCTGCCATTGCGAATGTTCTTGCGCGCGTGTCCACCGGAAAACACAGCATCCTTCACGGCGACGATAAAAAATACCGGGGAGTCCCTCGTTAATTTCAGTCAACTATTTCCGGGTAAAGAGATAAACAGAAAAAAACAAATACGCGCCAAAATTTCTTATCTCAATGTGGCAATTAGAATTTGCCGAGAAATTCTCATAATTTATGGATTTCCGGACAAAAAAAAATAACAATAGTAATAATAAAAAAATAAAACATTCTTCCCGTAAATTCGTACGAAAATATTTGAACGATTATGTAGCGCATCGATGCTAAGAGATTTTGGTCGCAATGTTATTTCGTTGCTAAGCTTTTCGATTTTATGGAATATCGAGTCATTGAAATATCCTTTCGTTTTTCCACGCCGTTTGCCCTCCAAAACAGAATTCATCGGCGAACATTCGCAAAGAACAAACTCCAACGCTCTCGGATTGCAAAACACGCAAAACGGTAACGTTGTTACGATTGTCGCGGGAACGACTACGAATCGTTACAGGATACAATCGAACGATCCGCTGTCGATGACTCTGGTGCTTCAGCAGCTGGTCTCCAGACTGCAGTCGCGATATCCCGGAAGTTACGTAGCTTCGATCGGTCAGAACCATCTGCAACTCGTCCAGAGTCAGATTGAGGCCCACTTCGCCTCGCGTCAGCGCGTTAAACGGATCACGGTGAGTATAGGTCCTCCACACCACCACCCATGTTATTCTCGTTTCACGAACGCCTCAACCGTTTCTTGAATAGTCCATTCGACGCTAACAGCTCGTATGCTTAATTTTTTTCATCTTATCCCGCTGGATATGACGTCATTGGAAGAATATGATCCATTCGAAGGCCGCGTTTTTCAGATCAAATCATTGGCATTAACGATTTTTTTTTTCGCTATATTCGTATCTGTAATTTTTTTTAATTTTTTTTATTTTGGTGAAAAATTGTTAATGACTGATACAAAATTTCTAATTTCGGAGGGATAATATCCGATTTCAGTTGCCGAAAAAAAAAAAAAAAAAAAAAAAAAATGTAGATCGTTCGCTCGTTCGTTCGTCTTTCTGACCTACGCGACTGGCCGATTTCCCGAACGAACGTCATGCTAACTCTCGAGGATGCGTGGCTACATGTCTGCGTGTCTGTATACAATCGATAAATATATATATACATATCTATATATATACAGACGCGATCTCGGTACAAGAGAGTCTCATCGTAGCCAACGTCCTTAACTGTAAAACGAGAATGATGCCGAAGAGTGAATACCTCGAGGCCTGAAGAATCACCGCGGGCATATATGCCGCGGGGTTTATAACCTCGCTATTTAAAGTATAAAAAATGACGAAAGCAAATGAAAAAAAAAAAAAAAAAAACAGAGAGAAAAGACAATTTAAAAAGCAAATGCTCTGAATCGAGAGGCTCCGCAGTAGAAAGGACGCTCGACGGCGCGCGCGTCTGCGTGAGAGAGAAACAGAATTGTCCTTTCATTCGAATTATCAATCATTGACGCTCCGTAAATCAATACAGAAAGGTCGTCACACTCCAGTGTCGTTCGTTCTTGAATTTTTTTTCCTTTCATTGGCTAAATTGTAAGAAAAAAAAATCACTATATATCAAAACATATCAATTTGGAGTAAATTGGAGGCCAAACATAACTTTTTTTTAAATTCAAAAACGAAACGTTTTTATTTTAGCTTTATTTTTTTTATCTCCGGAAGAAGTTTCAAAGATCATCGATGCAAAAATCATTTGTGTGATTAAACTGAATTTATTTACATAAAAATTTACTTGAAGAAAAAAAAAGTTTATCTCGTAATTAAATGGAAACGGAGCGTAAAATGTAAAAAAAAAAAATACCCACAAAATTTAATCCGATTGTTTGTTAAATTTAACGTAAATATTGAGATAATTTATCTCGACAATTTGTCCCGCAGTTTCCTCAGTAGTATGAAGATTTTCGTGCGCGAGTTCCGTACGATGTAAGCGATGAAGTAGGAAGAGATTGGCGTTTATAGCCGTAGTGTGAAATAACGAGTAAATAATTCAGTCCGCACGCCAAGTGCCGTAGCGCGGTACGAAATGAGAAAAGCGAAAGAGCGACGGAGACGAAAGTGCGGTATAGCGAAACCATGAGGCGTTTGAGTTTAGCGGCGGGCGAGAGACAGACGTCTGATTTATCATCGCAGATTAATTACCCTCGTTTTTCTCTTGTGCTCCTCATCGCCACGATGGCGACGGGCAAAACGGCGGCTCCCGTTCAATCGTTTCCATACTGCTTTGCTTTGAATATATATACATCTATATATGTATATATATTATATATACTTTATATACTATGTTGTTAATACACGCGCATCAGAATGAGATCGGCTTGCTGACGACCCAGTTGAGAAATATCGAGAGGAGGATTCTCCGCGGCGTCAGGGAGAGGAATTCCCGATCTTTGGCCGCTACCGGTCTCCCGACCCTCTTGGACTCGACGTATCGCACGATCTTCGCGCACTTGGAGGATCTTACGGCCGCACGAGCGGTAATTGCTCGTTACATCCCATGCGCACAGTGTGTTCGGCCAACAGGCAAAAGCATAGACTCTCCACGACACTGTATATTTCTCCCTAAGAATATAGTGTACGCACACGAGAAATGTACCGGCAGAAGGAAGAAGAAGAAGAAGAAGAAGAAGAAGAAAAATATTTCTTCCTTCTCGCGAAGAAAACCGGCGCCGGTTCCATTCTACCCGGAGGCACGCACACGCTCTTCGCATCGCGCATCTCTCGGGGGTCTTTCATTTTTTTGCTAAATCTTTCGCGCGCCTCTCGCCTATGGTATCTTTCTCGCTTCGGTTAGGTAGATTTAATAGATTGGCGCCCCGGTATACTGGCGTCGGGAAGGGCTCGCGGGTGAATTTTCTCTGGGAGTTTCACGAATACCAAGATATATCCACGGAGCAGCGCCGCGGAGACTCTCCGGTCGCTATCTACCGCCGAAGAAACTATCGTCTACGACGAATCCTTGATCACCCGTGCGCTTGAGACGATACGCGATAGCAGCATGAAAAGTCGGTCTACTTGCCCCGCGAATGCATCACAGAACTTACGGAAAAATTCAAATTACAATGACCGTAAAACGTTGCTTCGCGAACGAAAATGCCGAAGGCGTGTGCGTATTCTCCGGGGATTAAAAAGTATATTCTCTCTTCTACTTTAAACTGCACTTCGACTGGTACACTTCTTTTTTTTATTTTTGCAACGTTTACGCGGCAATTTTATCAGAAATTCTGTGAAAATAATTTTTTTTTATATTACACGCGTGGGAATCGTTCCGAACGATCGCAACATCATAGCGAACGTATCCACATGGAAAAAAGTATATGCGGAAAATATATTAGAAACATATATCATTAATATAATATATATTTGGCGATATACTTTTTTTCATGTAGAAACGGAGTAAAACACGAATTTCATCGATTACAAAGTGCGACTTATCGCTTTTATCCCCTGCAAAGTTCTCGGAGATTCATTCTCTATAATTGAAAAAAAATAAAATTATTTTCAACGAAAATTCAATATTTTCATATCGGGACATCGTTCGAATTATAGCAGAAATTAATTGATAAAAGTTTCCGATTTGAAGAAACTGTAAATTCAATTTTCGAATTGTGCCGCAGATGGCGCGTAATCGCAAATTAATCATTTTACTACTATTAAAAATTTGAAAAATCTCGATATCAACGTGGATTGCCGTTGGCCGAACATTACAATTTGACACGAAAAAAAAAAAAAAAAAACAAAAAAAATTGATTGCAGAATCGCGAACGAGCCGGTCACGATTTGCATTGCGCCCTGAGGTTACTGCTCCTTCTTCTGCGGCTAAACGTAAGCGACGATAAGTACGCGATGCTCGAATCCGCGATCGGATTCGAGCCGCAGCTGCGCGACGACGTCGTACGTATATATACATATATATATCTAATACAGTACTATATAATGCTTACGTATATAGCTAAGTGTAAACGTCCGCATGCGTGCAATCTCTGCCTCTCCCCATGCATTGCCCCGCTGCTAAAGATTCGCATTCTCGATTATACCTGTAACAACTTTTATTTTCTTTATTTTTTTTTCCTCCGCGCAGTTTTTTTTCTTTTCTCATTTTTCTACTTCACTTTTGCGCAAAAATGTTTCCTTCCCCTTTCCGCTGCGAATTTTTTTTTTTACTAGTACACGAGAAGTGATTCCTCTAACACGCGCGCGCGCGCACCCTTTCTCTTCCTTTCATTCGCGTTGTTCTACTCCGACCCGCATTTATTAATTTTTTTTCTTTTTTTTTTCTTGCATTTCCTGTGTTTTTCATATGCAACTGCGCCGTCACCGGCCGCATAATCTTTAAACTTTTTTTTTTTTGTGTCTCCGTTTGCGTTTTTCGTCGGAGCGAAACACGCGCGTTTACGGAAAAAATCGAAAGGGTTGTTCGCTCGGTGTTACGGTGCAATTGAGCTTTCGGTTGCTCTCTTTCTCTCCGAGACTCGAGACTCTGCTTCGCATGTGTAATGGATTTATATCGCTTGGAGCTCAACCACAGCCGGTGCGAGATTATTGCTCTGCGCGAGAGACTGTGTATACGCGAGAAATCCCGGCGCTCGCACCGGTAGCCGAAGCCAACACACCGACGAGCGATTCGCGTACCTTTAACCGTTTTCTCGCGCAACATACAACGCGTATGTGTAATTCCATCGTTGTTGCCAGAGGATTAAATTCCACGGTTTGTAATTATTAAATCGGCGATTATCGTTGTGAAAACTTCGATGATTGCACGATGTATGCGTTCACTTCAAACTCTTACTCTCCGTGTGCTTATCAATTCCCTGGCATTATGTTTCCGTCGATCCTCGACGGACTTTTTGTCCTTTTGTGAGGAGTTATATCGATTGTAAAATTAACAGGATTGGGAAGAAGTCGCTGACGTAGCGCTCGGCGCATTGCTCCGTTACACATCCCGGAAATCTGATAATTCGGAAACATCGGCCAATAGACCACCGCTCACGTGGAACAAATTTGAAACTGCGAGAGATATTTCGAAATTGAAAAAACGCGTCGTTCACGTTGTCGAACGACTCAACAAGACGACGGACATCGCTGAGGTTGAATAACTGGAATCGGTAAGTGCCGATATATATATTTGCATATCAATGGGGTCTGCCATACCCCCGACGTGTTGCTTCGCAAAAAATTAATTATGCAATGAAAAATTTGGAAAAAAAAAATTCGATTTTTTTTTCATTTTTCCTTATCGATAACGTCCAACGACTTCGATTAGAAGCCCTTTTCCTATATCGCCTCGTCGCGTAAGATGCCGACATATCTCTTCTCTGCGAATAGATAATATATCATCTCAACGTAATCGTAATACAGAACTAAAGCTTCAAGACCCGCAAATTACCATATGCTTCATATATATATATGTATAAAGCATTGATAGCTCTCGACAACGACGCGCACGAACTTTCCGCGTGTCTTATTTTTCCTCTAAACGCTTTAGCATCGAAACGCTACCGCGCCTCTTGATAATCGTCTGCAAGATACCGAATCATTTTAATATTATCCACCGTCGAGGATTCTCGGGAGTTATAAGTTGCGTACAACGCTCCATGGCGCGCATCGAGTAATCGTATTGAGCATTAAAGCACTTGTTGTTTTTTCACGCTGTGACTGTGGTTACTAGTGATAAGAAAAAAAGAAAAGTACACAAGAAAGAGCGGAAATCGTGGTCCCGCGAAGTTCCTCTCAGCGTATATACGCATAAATACCTATATACGCACTTACGCACGCGGTAGCATCCCGTTGTAAAAATGAAAAAAAAAAAACAAAAAAAGGACGACAATAAATCTTCGCCGCTGGACCAGTGGCTGTACTCCGTGTCCCGATGTACGAGAAGACAGGCAGCGACCGCAGTGTTGTATTATACGCACTTTGCGAGAGAACGCTTACCCGCTGTTCTTACCTGAATCGCGCGTATATATCTGCGCGCAGAAACGTCTCCTCTGCTGCTAGAACTCCGAGAGCTCTCTTATCGTGAAAATCTCAAGGATTCTCAATTACCCCGACGCGAGCGCGCGACTCTCAAGATCAGTAGTCGAAGAAGAAGAAGAAAGAGAAAGAGTATAACCCCGACGTGGATAATGATCGGAACCCTGCGCCGCGGCGCTGTTTCTCTCGTTACCGCGGAATCGCTCGCGGCTCCTGTTCACCCCGCGTGATTCACGACCTATCTATCTATCAACCTAATACTTTATAATTCCGTTTCAAGATAATGAAAAATTTCGTAGATCCGAAAAGTCGCGACTCGTCATAACGTGAAAATCTCGAAAATATTTTTTTTTTACGAAAACAAAGTCTCCGCTATGAACAATTAAAAAATTAAAAATGATTACATTGCTTTCTCATTTTATTTATTTCATTCACAAAACTTCCTCTGCGAGAAAATTAAAGTGAAAGCATTATAAGAATGGAGATAATTTAATGATTACCGAGGAAGCGATGTGAACATTTTTTTTACTTTCGGGTCTTTTAAATTTTCATCTCGAAGTAATTGGAGGAGCCGACGAGTTTTATTGACACAACATTTATTGAGCTGTAGGATGAAAAACTACTTCACAGTTTTGTTTCTTTTTTTTTTTTTTTCTTAACAACTGAATTGCTGACTCTCTTATTCAGGGATAGCAGTGCTATTAGTCGTAGAGAGAGACTTGTTAAGAGAGAACGAACGATCGTCAGGGATAAAAACTCGACGGACTAACAAAATTGGTATTTAAACCGCATGGGTCCGAAGTATTATTAGTACACTTCGAGTAGAAGAATGAATATAACCCACTAGAATCGCTCGGTAGCGTCCATTAATTTTTCTCTCGTTATATCTTGTTTCACCGAGTTACAAGGCAAAGTGAATAAACGACGCGAATTCTCTCACTCGCGGATTACAACGGAGTTGCGGCTCTCCCGTCCCGCCGCTCGTAATAATGTAAGATATGCGATACAAGAGCGTTTACACGATCGTCTAACGCGAAACATAACTATAATGACGGATGCAGAAGAAAATCCGTACGACTATTATAATACCACTGGTAGATCGCGGAAAAAAAAGCAAAAAAAAAAATAACAAATTGAGGAAAAAAAGAAACACACGTCTAAACGCGGCGCGTGTACTATGCTCTATAATCGATATCGTGTGATATCGATCTGTGTAAACGTTCGTAATTAGACAAGAGTTTTTTTTTTATTTACACGAGACGGCCGGACGCGCTGGCGCCACGGAGAACCCCCCTTCAGCCGAACGGCTCATGCCCGATCCTCCGGCTGCAATAATTAGGAATCGGAAAAAAAAAAAAAATGTACGTCGACCGACTAGAAAGACTATTGAGCCACGAGATTCTCGCTCGCGTGTATATATATGGGAATCTCGATCTCTCATAATGCCAATCTGCGTATTTGAAGATCGTATCGTAACGGCGGAGAGACACGCGCGTCTCGCAATAATGAATTAGCGAGAAGACTTTATGGACTGCGGTGTGTTGGGGACTTTTAGCATTTTTAGAAAATTAACTTAGAAAGGAGTGATAAATACGATCACTCATCTAATTTCTTTACCCTTTAACAGCGTTACTAAATAACAAATCTTTTTTTTTTCTTCGTATTTTTTCAAAGTTTCAAGAGTTAAGAATATTGGGTACTCTGAAAGTTTCACATTGATATCTGCGAAATTGACGATGTGTGGTGAAAATTAAAGTTTTTTATTCAACACGAGTTGGAATTTTAAACTCATTTTTTCTCAGTATCTCGTATCTCAGTATCTCCGAATGCATACGCGATAAATTGAGATTTTTTTGTTTTGTTTTTATCGATCTTCATTTTTCAATCGTTGCATAAAAATTTCAAATACATCTCATAGATTTTGCGTGCTAAGTTTTAATTTGTCGTCATTTTGCAAAAAAAAGACGTTTTTCGAACTCGACGACTCGTATTCATTGTTGACTCGTGTTTGCGGAAAAATTTCGGATCGTTTTGCGGGCAAATATTCACCGGCGAATTTGGCGAAAAAAAAAAAATTCATCTTCGTCCGGCGGTTATATTTCTATTGTTTTCCAATATTTTCCGATGATTTTTTCAAGGCTTTCAGTACATCCGAATGTAAAAAAAAGTCCTTTTTCGTTCCGCCAATCATTTCGAAAAAAAATAATTTTTTTTATTTAATAAACTCGTTAAACCATTCACAACGCAAAAAGTATCCCTTTCATTAACCTCTGAATGAAATATAATATCGCGGTATCATTTGCATAATTCGACTATAAAAAAAAACATTGAAATGATTGAAAATACAAACTCGATAATCATCGCTATTTTTCCGATGAAAAAAAAAAATTAATATGGCGTTAAGACTATTTCATCGATTATCAAAAAAAAAAAAAAGCTTTACGCTGAAAAAAAAAAAATATACATTTTATGGCGAATTCGGCTAATATTGCTGAATTGAACCATTTCGTCGTCTTCATCGCTTCTCTACAAAATTCAATAGGAATGAGACTCCGTTTGAGAGATCGTGTTATCTATGGTATATAAATACGAATGCTCTACATACTTACATAGTATGTACGGTGCCGTAAGAGAAGAAAAATGAAAATAAATAAGTAAGAAGAGCGCGTAGCCCGCTAGTCGATGTCTCGAAGCACGGCATCCGGAAAAAGGAGGAGGGTTCGCGAAAGAGGTCAGGGTCTGCCGCGTTAGCCTGAGCTCTGGGCGTTATTGATGCTGCCGCCGAGAGGCTTTTCCTCGGGATCATCACGCTACATGTTTTTCCACGGCGTTCCGGTGGCCGTTTCGCGATGCGAGTTACATTCGTCGAAAGAATCTCAAATTGCCTCCGACTGAGCGTTCCGTTCGTCTTCGTTCGCTCATCATCCGTCTGTCTTCTAATACGTTTCTTTCATTATCTCTCGAACGCCTGCTATGTCACAGAGTATAAAATAAGAACGGTACGTCTTGCGTCGACATTGTTTCCCGGAACGATAGATCCCCGTGGCGAATTCCGCAGCCGCGTTTATCACTCGCGCCACGACTCCTTAACGTCATTATTAATTTTCCGCTCCGTTATACAGAAGAAATGGTGTCGATCGAGAGAAAATATCTTCGACTTGTATCTGCAACCCCCTCGGGAGTCTCATTATTATCCGAGCTATTAAAAGCTTCGAGAGAATCTCTTGTCGATACGTGACAATGACGAGAATAAAAACAAGAAAATAATAACAAGTATCCACGATAGAGTAATAATCTGACGGAGAAAATGAAACGAGGAGAGATGTACTCAGGATAGTCGGTGACATGTAAAAAATCATTTTTACGCTGATAAAAAAAAATCGGGTGAATCGACTAAATCGGCGCTTGCGAGTGAAACGCATATTCCGCTAATTAAGCGGAATAATTGTCGCAGTGAGGAAAGAAATAGTCAATTTAACTTCCAGTTATTACGAACCACTTGATATTTTTTGCAATCAACGAAATAATTCTTCCACCACCCGCAACTGCCGATTTATTCGACGAAACCGATTTTTTTCGCAGTGTAAAAATGACTTTTTCAAAGACACGTTTTTCCGATTTACCGCGTAGTTTTCATTATTCTCGATCTTTTTTTTTTAATTCTCCGCGACAGAGTGACACAGGCGCCTCTGACAGAGCTGTGCCGTGTGCACCGTCGACAGTCGCAGTAATATCCTCGTTAATGCAACCGTTAATGAACGACAATTCGAATAACGTAGAATTTAATGTATGTAACACCGATAATTGCGAGACGTTGAAGTACCGCGCGTGTAACTATCAAGGATATGTATATACATATCCTTCAGTTTAGATTTCTCGTCTATTCATTCCTCGTTTCTCGTTGCTCATCGTTTCTCTCGTGGGACTTGCCACCGGACTTGTACTACATATATAAACGAACGAACGAACGAACGGATGAACGGATAGAACTCGAATGCAACAGCGACGACTCACAGGATAAATAATGCAATTCCGTCTCGTCGGCATCCCGCTGAGAATCTCTAAGCTATAGACGAGGAGAGCCGCGTAGAGCTCTTTTATTTCTCGAAATCTCTCTCGCGCGCTGTATCTCCCAAGAGGTTTTATCTCACGTTGAAGCCTCTTCCGCGGACTATCTTCCTCGTCTCTAAACTCGCTTCCCATCTCTTCTCGTTTACCAGTACGGTAATCAGCCTCTTTTGTTTCACAGGCGTATTCGCGGAAACGCCGGTCGAAAGAGCCCGGTAAGCGTGTGACGAAGAAGAGATGGGTAAAGAGGACAGAGATCGAGTTGGATTGCCGGACTGCCAGAGACGAACGAGCTGATGCGAACGACAGAGGGATAGAGAGTCGCATCCTTGATGAGACATCCACTTCTCGGGCGAAGCCAGTGACGAATGCGATTTCTTCCTGATGCTTCGTACTCTTACCTACTCTTCGAGGTTTGTGTGCTCTCTATGAGAGATAGATACACGCAAAATGCCGCCCCCCCCCCCCCCCCCTCGTTCTTTCTTCCATCCATACCGCGATTTACCGTACATACATTGGATCCGTACACCGTACATACGTCGGAGTACGTGGAAACGTTGTACTTCGTGTGGCCTTTGTAATCGTCGTTCCCGGAAGAAACTCGCGACTGTAAACGCGCGCCGAAGCCACTTTAGATCCGCTACCGTATACATGAGAACGTTCGGCCGCTATACTACGAAGCTTCCTGTTACCGACACAAACGAGACGACGCCGGAGCAAAGGACTGCCGATGCCAGAGATGCCGAAAGATCGCAATGCTACAGCGGGATGATGCGCTCGAGCTATTTATCTCAATCACGAGTCTCTGTTTCGCGGTCTCGTTTATAATATGATTATTGTAATAAATACTTTACGAAATTTTATAAAGATTTTTCTATTTATCAACAATTCGACTCCATAAGAAGAAATGTTATACTTTGCGTCGCACTTCTGCCGAATTTCTTCGTAAAGTTGATTCGGGGTGTAAATATCGTAATGGATGAAAAAATGGTAATAAAACCGATCATTGCTGCAACATAATTTTATGAATTTTATAAATTTTACTAATTTTATTAATTTTATTAATTTTATTAATTTTACTAATTTTATTAATTTTATTAACTTTACTAATTTCACTAATTTTATTAATTTTATTAATTTTATTAATTTTACTTATTTCACTAATTTTATTAATTCAAAGCCCAAAGGCGATTTTATTCAATTTCGAGCTCTGCATGCGCGACCGGGGTATTGATTAAATGAGCCGAGTGGACTAATTAGCTTCCGAAATTGATAAGAGCGATTTTATCACCAACTTTTCTGATTCCTTTTTCCTCGAAACTAGACTTCGTTATTGCCATATGCGTCGAGAAAAAAGGGAGAGGAGGAAGTCCGAAGGACCGCGTGATAAGCGCGACGCGAATAATGACGATGATAATTTACATTAATAAACTCAGACCGGAAACGAATCATCGTTCCTACGTACTGTGTCGCGCGCCCCGCGGATCACAATAATTTACGATAATGCGACGGGTTATTCATTCCTATATTTTTTTTTTTTGTTCCCTCTTTTTTTTTCACGGACTCTTTATGACTCGCGTCTGTGCTGTTGACGATCGTTGAATTTCGTCACTTGCGCGGTTGTAACATATATGCTAATATTTCTCGTGAAAAGAGGGGAGGGAACTATAAACGAGAGAGTCGTCGGAGACTCGCATCACCAAGTGAGTGATTCACGTGTGTGCCATTGCTTCTTCTTATTCTCTCTTATTATTATATGCGAACGCCCGTGAGTCAGATTATTAAATGACTCGAACATTAATAACGCTTTTTCTCTTCCCCTCCCCGCGTTTTGTATTATGTTCCCCGCGCAATATCGTACGGGTTATACTACATATATGCTATATATATGCACTAATAGCGTTGAGGAATAAACTCGGGAATACGGTATTATAATATACGGCGTATACCAACTTCGTGGAACTCTAATATCAGCTGAGAAAATTATTATTCTCATCTCGCTGATTGAATGTTCCATGCGTGCTACTCTTGTGGCGCTTCTCGGCGGGCTTCTCTGCATGTAATGCTTCAATGTGTGCATCCGCGGGTTTATATATGTATAGTAAGTACGGCTACCAGGCGCATCAGCGGATCGAGATACGGGTCGAGTACGCGAGAATTTTTTTGCTCCAAGCTATACATTAGATACGATTTATATACACGGAAAGACCTTGTCCTCGGCGCTTTCATATTTTTCTCGGAAGCACGCGGAATGATTGAAAAAAAAAAAAAAAAAAAAAGAAAAAAAATCATTATGTATACCCATTTGCGACTCTCTCGTGTTGTTACAAGTGTAATTACGAATTGCTCACCTTCCCTCGCCGCGTCGGATTGTTTTATCGATCTGTATCTGTGATCCGATATCATTGGAAGATCCAACGAGACAATTCGTTCTTTTCAAAGATCCACGAAGCCAATAAAAAATATGCGCCTCGGGATGATAAGCTTAAATCGTAATTTTTTTTTACGATAAAAGCGCAAAAAAAAAATCGTTATTTTATCCCCCGAATGGAAACATTCTCTCCGCAATGGTAAATTAGGACGACTCAATCGTGCAATTTCTCAAGTCTGAAGCATACTAATCATCTAATACATCAACTTCGCGAAATAAGATAGCAGAATTTCGAAACTTCATTTTATGTTTTGGTGATTGAGGGGAGAAGTTGCCAGTCGTTTAGCTCTCAACATTCGAAACGAGTTCGTCAAGGTTCGTGCAATAACAAAGCGAAGAAAAAATCCCATTGAAGATTCGTTCGTTCCTAATTGGGGGCAGCTAACGATCCTGAAATGGCTCTACTATTTGCGGATTATACGTTTACGCCTTTGCCGTGTTTCGTGTCGTATAATTAGGAAGAACAAATCGGGGTGGGAAAAGGATCTAAATACATCGGTAAATATATTTGTAGTAGTGCTCGGGGAAGAAAGGGAAAGGGGTGCTTTCTTCCGATCCTAAGAATACGAGTGCTTCGAGTCACGATGCTGCGAAGACGATGATGTTGCGATCCTTGGTATGAGTAACGCACAGGTATTGGTATAGGTATAGGTATAGGTATGTAATATGCTATAAGAAGTAACCAAAAAGGATCGAACGACGTGGTCCGACGTGCGGTGGTGGCAAAGAAGCCCCAGCAAAGCATCGCGTCTCGCAAATTCATTCGGCTTTTCGGGGGCCTTTGGTAATTGATGGCTTCCGGCCTCCCAGGAACAACGAGGCACCAATTACCGTCGGCATCTCGATAGATATCCTTCGAGGCAACTCGAGGAACACGAAGGGTGGGGGTATAGAGAACGAGAACAAGCGATAAACTATACAAAAAAGAAGACACTCGATTTCTACCTAAGTATCTCAAAATTCACGGGCGTTGCCTCGTAGGTCGACATACCCCGAGCTTTCGGGGGTTCCTCGAGGGCGTTTAAAGATTCCTCGTGGCTTACAGTGGGGCGCAACCGATGAAACGAAAAAAAAAAAAAAAAAAAAAAAGTCACCTTTCCAAAACGGCACCTCGGCGTTCTTGCCGCTTTACCTGAAGAGACGAAGCACACTGATTTCCCACCCTATTATTTAGCTTTCGATAGACCATAGAAACTCGAATCATTCACCTACGAACCTCATCGACGTCTCAGAGTCTGTGACGAAACAGCCGCCACTGGGTGTTACCGTTTTTACGATAGAGATATATATCGGAGCTGCAAAAGCCGCCCCCCGCCTACCCGAAAATTTGAGTTGAGTAGCTTGTTAACGCGGCTTAGCGGCAAAGGGATCGCTTTCCTGGAAGACCAGCGGGGAAGGGAATAAACGCGAACGTTTCGCTCGGCGGAAGATTCACCGACGTTGGTCATCGTCGTGTTCCCGCGGGGGCGCACACTCCCTCCGGGGGCTCCTCTCGCTTGAGAGAGGAATCCTCTTCGTATCTCTGATGCCGAGTGGGGTCCGGAGGCTTCTCTCACTCACTCGCGAGGGCACACACACCCGGTGTGGTCTACCGCAGCTCACCGCCTCGCAGGTGGTCCTGACTCGTAGGAAATGATCTCTCAATAGGTGTACCCACGCGCCCGTGTGTGTGTGTCCGTCGGTGATATAGGGATGAGAGACAGAAAGAACCATTTAGTATACCGGTATAACCCCGCGGGCTTCGGTGGATATTGTTTTTTCGTTTGAACGCGGGGCGCTTTCTTAACCGACTTCATCCTCTCCTCCTCCTTGGGCTCCTCTCGTTGACTCTCTCTCACGGGCCGCGGACCCGCTGAGATAAAGACTATGGGGAGAGCCCCCAAGGATTGTGGAGAACGCGCGGATAACCAACGTCAGGGAATGCCGGAGGGAAGGGGGAGACAAACTCTCCTCGGGATTGTAGAATATTTGCCCGGAGGGCCCGCGCGTATAGTTTAGACTTCCATCGTCGCTCTCTCGCACGTTCTTTCGTCGTCGGGCGGGAGGAGACCTCTCCCCATTCCTGCAGGTGGTCCGCGGAACCGACAACGCGAACGAAACGAGACGATGCACGGACCCGAAAGAAAGTTTTTTCACGTTTTTTTTTTTAAACACATTAATAGGTACGCGAGAACAATCGAATTCGTTCTCAAAACGCACAGAAAATTCAAGTCTAAGATTTTTTTTTGCTTTCTCGCACAAGACGACTCCGCAATAGCAGATTCTTCGGTTCGTGAACATTGAAGATCGCAAATGGATTCTCGCGTTATAAGAGCGATTGATATATATATTTTGTTTTTATCGAAGTTTAATACGCAGAAAGTAACTTACAATATCGGGAAATCTATCGATTCTGATTATTTCATCGTAATTGCAGTGAAAAAAAAAAAAAAATTAATATAGCTATCGTTGTCATGAAAGTAAATAAAGTTCGCAACGTGCACAGGGCGTATTGAAATTGCGTGATTGAATCGACCTGCTTTGTTTGAAGTCTCGCGATCTCGTTCACAACACCGGATCTCCGTGCGGATTGATTGCGCAAATCGATATAGCGCACGGTATGTGTGTTTATAGATATATATATATATCGGTAACGACGGGTCTGTGTTGCGAGGGTCACCGCGATTAATCGGTTTCGCACGGTAGATCAGTTTCTAGAGCAACAACAATCCACCTGCGAAATCAGGTAATAGGCTTCGTACTCGTGAGGTTTGTTGTGCGAATCGAAATACAATGAGTGTTTGTTACCTTTGCGCGTACGCGAGTCTCAAAGGTTCCGGCGCTACGACGCGACGGCGATGACGGCGACGACGACGAGTGAAAGGGAATTCCACGGGGGATCTATGGATACATGTCCTGTCTATTTCCAGGGAGAGCACATAGGTATAATAAGCGTCGGTTTAATAACCGATTCTCGTTTATCTATGAGTGTTAACAGTGTATTTATATATATATACGTATAATATCAATGTACGTATCTGTTGGCGTAATAACAATCTCTTTTATCCTGATTCCGTGCAACGTTATCCGCGTCAAGATCCTATTCGCCTGTCGGCTGTTATCTTACCTGATCGGTTGCTCTATCAGTCGTGGGCGTGCGATACTGAACGGGGAAACTTACAGTTAGGTTACTGGTCTCCTGAGGAAAAATTCATATGTTTCTGTCGCAAATGAACTTTTTTTTTTTTTTTACTAAACTAAATTAATTATTAACGATGTTTTTAGCGTTGAAAATTAATGGGGGATCGGGCGTAAAGATTTTATTGCGCCCTTTAAAGAACATGTGCGGCCCGTGTGGTCCTCACGCTCTTTCTTACTGTGAAATACTCTCTATTAACTATAATAGGCTTTAAATTCGTTATTCAAGAAGTCGAATGGTGGACATTGAAATCAATTTCTTTTAGTCAAACATTATGAAAAAGTATGTTAAACGAAAAAATAAATAAAAAAGATGAAAAAATTAATATTAAAAAAAAAGCTCCAAATTTTCTTTACGATAATTTGATATAAAAAAATCATGCAGTATTCTGACGTTGACACGTTATTAGAAAAAAAATTATTGCTGTTGCGCGTAAAAAAAAATTAATTTGCGTATATAAATATGAAGGGTTTTTACATTACTAGAAAAAATTAAGGATAATAATAATATCACATATTTGATTAAAAAAATTCCATAAATATCATCAAACATCGTAATGTTATTTTTTTTATATCGGCGAATAAATAAAATATAAAAACGAAGACGTGGATATCGTGAGGCGCGTCACGAAAAGCGTTGTACAACGACGAAAAAATCAATTGTCGTTTTATAATAAACCAATAATTATTATCGAAGGCAATCTTTATACAGCACATTTTACGAAAAAAAAAAAAGATAATAAATTTCCAATTTGTTCGAATTCCTGTATCTCTGTTACTGACAAACATTTTATCGTCACAAAGTCAACGTTATCTCTACCGAATATCTTCGAAGGAAAAAAGCTCGCTGAATACGCGAGTCACCGCAATATTCCCGTTACTTTTGCCAATAATTATAATCGTGCGTATCCTTGAACGTGACTCTTCGGCGTCGTATTAATGCCAATCGAAAATAGATCAGCCGTTTCCTCTTATAATACACTCCCCTACAGTCCCGCCGGTGCTTTAAGCGCGACCGGTATATTTTTCCATCCGTGGATTTATATACATCGCGCGTGTGAGTTTCCGCGGAGGTTTTTAGCGTTGAAACCGCTCGGCGGAGTTCGACGAAAATTACCCGGTGTGGAAATCCGAAGCGCAGTTAACCGAACGAAACGGATAGAGAGAAAGACTAGTCGCACACAGAGAGGTTTCTCGCGAGGCGAAAGATAACAAATTCTGTTGGAAGTAGACGCGCACGGCGTGAAAAGGAAACCACACCGACCTCGCGGTCGCTTCTCTCAAACGTTTTCTGCAACGAGCTTCACAGCTTCCATAAAGCTATACGTTTATGTATTACGTATATATATATACAGATACACCATACTGTGTGTGTATACTTAACGTCTCGCGGCGTCTAGACCCGTGTAAATAACGCATGCAAAGTATGAGAGAAGGATTTTCAAATATAGGAAAATACCCTTTGCGGATAACGCGATCGGTCCGCACACTCGATATCGGGTACTTTGGGCGTTTCGGGGCGAAATGTGTATAATTGGAAAACCACCAAATTCGCTTATTATGGATAGCCAAACGGCTTCCGAGAAGTGATTTTGGTCAGTCGCAATCATTACGCGTCTGGCAAATTCGTTAATATATAGATATGTATTATATACGTATGTACATCGCTCCGCCGACGATGAACTATTCGGAAATTATCGCCGCCGCGAAAAGTCCCCCTACGCGTTTATTTCGTTAATTCAAACACGCGGCACCCATGATGATTCATTCCGGTTACACCGCAGTTAAAGTCATCACCAGCTGGCACATCGCTTTCGCACTGTGTGTATGTTTCACTGCGTTGCTGAAAGGTGTATCGTATTTTTCTCCGAGAATCAGTAGATCGGGACGAAAAAAAAAAAAAATGAAGTCCTCGATTCTGAAATTAGATCCATTGCCATCAACGTTGATACCTCACAGGAAAAGTTCGTTTTTCATTCTAAAAAAATTGTTTTCGAGATTTTTATATCGAGACAATTAAAATCATCTAAAACATCGAGAAAAATGATTTTGAGATAATTTCTTGAAATTCTGTGTGCAAAAAGATAATATATAAACAAAATTGCAAAGTAGTAAATTGCACACGACTATAGAAATAAAGTATATGTTACAATATATAAAAGAATATATCATTATATAAAACGGCAAAAAGTTGTATCGTATAGAGATCTGCAGGTTATATCTCTTGTATATGCGATATATATACGCCGCATGTATAGAATACATATATAACAAAAAAATAACATTTTTTTTAATCATAAAATTAATAAAAAATGTATAATCCGTATTAATTTATTAAATTACAAAAATAATAATATTTCGCAGCGATAACTTTCTTTATTTCCACGGAGACACTGCTTCCGGATTATTTTCTACTTTGCACGAAGTTTCCTCTATATTCGAAAGCTAAAATTGATTACCATACTTTTTCATCTGCAAAATCTAAAAAATATCGACACAGCAGTGTGTAAAGCTCGGTTTTTAAATTAAAAAAAAATCGTCACCTAAAAAATACAAAGTCGAGAGAACGTCAAATTTTGTCAAAGATTTCGTAATTCTCTTCTCGTCTAAAACGCTACTGTTGTCGTGACTTTTGAATGCACGAATCGTTTAAATAAGATCTCATAGAATCGCAAATCCGATCGCGAACTATATCCGAAGTTAATCGGTAGACGCGATGCGCGCAGACGAGACGTAACTTATATTTTCCTCTCTCGATGCTCGCGCGAAGTTTCGTAACGATGCCGTTTCTATAATGTACGTCCGATGAGTGTATAATGTACGCCGGGAGTCTGGATACGATACGCTCGTTGCGATTGCTCGGGGATCCAAGCGGCGCGTATAGAATATATATACAACGAAAATTCGAAAGCCCCGCGCGCTCGCTGATATCGCGACAAACGAGAAGTTTCGCTTCTCTCGAGGCTGAGAAAGGTGTTTGGCACGTGCGAAATTCTCGATCGACCTTGCCGCGAGCGCAGCTGGCTTCATTCTTCATCGTCGTCGTCCTTTTACGCGTGTATACATATATATATACACGAGACACGAAAATAAATGCAGGAATCTCGAATAGTGGAGATCCGGACAGAGTCCCGCGACTGTTATATAGCAAAAATCGTTTCTACTTCTCCGTTATACATACTCTCGTGTTGTTGCCGGATAAGCTATTACACGTTATTCTATTCCGATCGATGATTGTTTCACGAAATCCCTCGAGAGAGAAAGAACAGCCCATTCTAATATATGATGAACCGATACGGATTTATACGTACGCGTGTCCACGTTTTACGAACGAAACTCTCGCGTGATGCCGTTCGAGAGATCCTCGCAAAGTTCTCCCGAAATTTTCAACGAAAAAAAAAAAAAAAAAAAATCGCGGCAGAGGGAAGAAGGAAGAGTACATTTTCGCGGGTGGATGTCGAGATTTTTGGCAATTTTTTTGGCGGAATTTGCGGTAACCTTGCGCCTGTTAAAACAACAAATTCACGCTGAGTCGAGAGATCTTTCTCTCTCTCCCGCGAGCTGAGCTCCTTGAGTCTCTCGACTTGCGCAAGTCATTCCGTGCGTCCTTACCAAGGCCTTTTGTAATACTGCCGTTGTATATACTGTCCGAGTTGTACAGTGTACGGCGTGCCAGAAGCGAGAGGAGAAATTAATCTTCTCAGGACGATCGTATAGCTACGAACGGAGCGCTACCGCGTATTACTCGTTGTATAAAGCTACTAGATAAGTCCGACACGGCATCTCCGCGCTGCTTAAATATATAGCGTATATATAGCTACTGCGTAGCATGCTGAACAATGAGAGAAAAAAAAGAAAAAAAAGTTAAAACGATGGGCAGTGAACCCGTGTGAAAGAAACTCCGTTATCTCACCTGGGAGAAGGAGCAAAACAAATCTTTAAGTTCCACTGGGTATACGCGAGATCCTCTAATCCTTCATCCGAATGTCGAGAGGATGATTTCACCCGGCGTGGTGGGTCCTTCGAAACCGTTCGAAATCGCTGGACCAACAACGGCGCATCTACTAAAAGAACAGCGCGCGATCCTTCCCATTCTTTCTCTCGACGAATCTCCGAGCGCATCTTTCTTTCGGGAGCTCAACGGATCGCGTCAGGACTACAATCGCAGCCCAGAAGCGAGATATCGAATTTCGGAGTTATACATCATCGTGGATTGTTTCGAAATGAGTGATAGGTATTAATCTTTCATCGACTTTGGGGAGAATTTCTGTCTTCTGCATTTCAAAAACGGCTCTCGAAGAATTATACGACACTATTAGTCATTACTCGTTTTCAGGAGACAAACGGCATATAATCCCCTTGTGAAGCTTTTTTCGTCAGCGATTTCCATTTATTCGTTTTTCCCGAAGCCGGTTGTTAATTTATTAACGTTTTTAACTTTACGTGTACCGTATTTAGCACTTTAATAAAATGACGATTTTTTTTTTTTTTTTTTTATATATTCGTTAATATCGATCTAAAAAGATCGAAAAAATTTAGCGAATAGTTACATCCTGAAGAAAATCGATCTCCCATCGATTGAAGATATACGGAGTGTATATTTTCGCTCCGATATATGTTTTAACACAAAAAAAATAAAAATAAAAAAAATCTTTTTCGAGAATTTAACGTTAACGTTCCTAATTGAGCGCCCGTCACGACTGCAGTCTCGTGTGTTAGACCACCGTGTTGCTTCTTCGTGCTCGTCGCCGATGCCGCGCGTTATTGGCTCTAACTCTTACCACGTATCGGCGAATACGTGATTCTCTCGGTTGACACGGTTCGGTGTTTCGCGCCGGCGTATATACAGGCAAAACCGCGAGACTCGCGAGTGACCTAACGAAGAGCGAAAAGTAGCCGCGCGCTAATGCTTCACCGTCGCATAATAAATCCCGGGGACTACAGTCGCGCAGCCACCGCTCGCGCGCGCGCGCCATTCCGTTCCATTCTCTCTTTCTGCGAGAGCGCAGAGCGGCAGACTTCCACGAATCAGGACTGTGCGTCGCGCTGTGGATGCTGTGTGTTAATGCCGAAGCCCGCGATGGTGTATCCGTTGCGGCAAGTGTGGGTATATTTTTTTTTTCTTTTCATGTGCATGCTGCACTCTCGCGCTCATTGATTACACTCCCATTTACCGCTCTCGGTAAGTATCGTAGCGCAGAGAAGGATACGAAAAAAAAAGGAAAAAAGAAAAAATAACTCGACAGTCTGCGATGCCAATTGTCAGGTATGCGCTCGCGATGGAAGGAGGGAAAAAAAGCTTATTGTATTCAACTATTAACTTTACTATCGATACGATCTCCGCGGCATCGTCCGATTCCTTATTTGTAATCGTGTTTTTTTTTTTTCTTCTTGTATTATCGTGTATATTGTCTCAGGAAGGAATGAACAAAGTATCGCGATGTCTGAGATAAACGATTTATTAATTACGTACGCCATAATCAACCAATCAAAATAATTTTATCCGTCGATTACCGCGTCTCGTTTGTTAAAAAAAAAAAACATTTACAGAGATAGAGATAAACATTATTCAATATACATTTTACGATAACGTTCCGAAGAAAATCAATTAAAAAAAAAACATTTTTCGCAATTTTTTTTTTCTATCACCCGCCGTTAATATTATTATTTTTTCGCGAAATTTTTTCATACAAAAATATTTTTTCAAAATTCCTTTCACAATAATTATACATTTTTCATTGCGGCACCAATTCATCGCGTGACTCGGCAATTTTAATAAATAAAAAAAAATTAAATTCGAGTAAAAAAAACCAATAAATAATCATAATTTTCCTTAAATTTTTTTTTTTTGCAATAACATTTTTTCAAAGCGTTCTTCCATCTGCCCTAAGCCCGTATGAGATTTACCAGATAAAATCGGTCGGCATAAGCGCGCGATTCGTGGCAAAAAATGTCCGGTCTCGTGGTTGCGTATTACGATCTCCATCAGGTGTATCCCGCGAAAGCTTAGCATTAGGAAGTGTAATTCGTAGAACAGATACATTGTACCGGTATGTGCTATGATATTCATGTGTATTACATACTGACGTGCATCGCAGAAAGGGGAGAGTGAGGGAGGAGGGTGCGGGGGTGCGGGGCGTCTTGTTTTATCCTCCGTTTGCCTCTGGCGAGCACGAGAAAGATCTCTCGTACGGATGATTGCGAACTCTCTTCCTGTCTCTCTGCCCGGTTCTCCGTACATATATCGTTACATGCATATAGCGCTCGGGTCCATGGAGCACAATTACAGTGGTATCTAATAAACACCGCGCAGCATCGTATGAAAAATAACCGTTTCTTGACGACCTATGCTCGTTGCTGTGCGCTCGGTTGGGGAACCCTTCGGTCGCATTCTTCCCGGTTTATCATCGATTCCGTGTGACCTATGGCCGATATCGCTTGGATAGCAACTCCCCGTTTAAGTGGCTTAAAGCCGGCAAACTCCTCGCTGTCTCCGTTCTTTTCATCGGCATATCCAACTTTTATTAATCTTTCGTTTTTTTTTTTTTTTTTTTTTTTTTTTTTTCGATTCATCGAAGACTCTCGCGTTTCTCGTAAAACATCGAAAAATCGTTTTGCTCGAGATACGAACGTAACTTGAGTGGACGCATTGTCGGTAAAGTCCGACGTTCAGTTCCAACGATAAGCCAATTCATTGATCGCGTCTTCGAAATTCGGTGCTATCCGTGTATATTACGCGTATAAACGACGATGATGTTCCATACGTGAAAGCGAATAATTCCTCGAGCGCCAAGAGGTTCGTCCACCTCGCGCTGAGCTCTACGGAGAGTGGCGTAGAGGTGGATAACGCGCGCACGGAGCAATATTATATAGCGTTGAAGAACAGACGTATCGTAGAGCGTTGAGACTCTCGGATTTTCATCCCGAGGGCACACATACACATACGACCCGATACGCGTTGCTCTCGCTGAGGCCGGCCTCCGAACACGAACCCAAGAGAATCGAGAGACAGCATTATATAGATACATACATACGTAGTACGCTCCGAGTTTTCTTACTGCAGCATCATCTATCTGTACTGCTCATGGCTTAGCCAAACGTGCATTATGCATACCTGTAAACTCGAATGAGGCATACAGTCTGTCTATACGATACAGTATAATACTCTCGCCTGCGAGTCTCTTCTCTATTTTACTGGCGTCTACACTCCAATCTCCTCGTACGAAATTCATCTTTCTAGCATCGCGAGTACCAGAAACATCGCTTAAAATCGCTTCCGAATCATATGCATCGCGCATCGTAAGATCGGCGCGAAACGCATCACGTCGTCGCGATGTATTGGCGATTATTAAAGAATAAGAGAATCGTGTAAAAAACTTTAGCAATAGGCTAATAAATTATTAAAAAAAAGGAAAAATAAATGGGAAAAAATAGTAAATAGTTCGAATCGTAGAAAATAGTTGCGCTCCGATATGTCGCGATGTCCCCAAAGCCCCCGAAAGGGGTACGCGCGCACGCGGAGCAAACAACAACGCCGAGCTCCGCGATCTCTGTAATACCCATTTTCTGTAACACGCGTAAAACTCCCCGATGTACACGCATACGCGCGTTTCTCTCGTAGTATAAACTTTATCGATGGGTCTCCGTATGTAGAGTACCGCGTTTCGTATACATACTGGGATTTCACAAAGACGCGTAAGTCGATCGTAAAAGAGGGGATAGAGAGAAAAAGATAGCGAGGTTATGTTGCAGTTTGTAATATAAAGACTCGCAAGTTTTAATATTACCATCTCGCTCTCCTTCCCCACTATGTCCGGGCCTCGCGCCGCACCGCAGATAAACGTTATATTCCGCCCTCTTTACCCCTCTTTGAACGCTCCGCAGCTCTCCCTCTCCCTCCCCCGCGCGACTGGACAACACCGCTACCAGAGCTTTTGCTCACTCACACTTATTTCTTTCCCATTCGCGCCAATATTAATGTATGGTTCTCTCTTCGTCTCTCAGCGAGTTTTACTCCCCTCCCTCTCTTCGTTCGCTATATTTCAACGCGTGCAACAGAACGCAAGAAGTAAAGCGTTCTTCGTCTGTTTCACTACGGATTTAAACTCTGTCACGATGTACAACGGAGTTTCTCCTTCGCACCAATGCCTTACCTCAATTAGCAGTCTCTCTTTCTCTCCTCAACTTTTCCTCCCCTCCTCTCTTTCGCTCCGCCGTCATTTACTCTCTCGCACTACTGGTCGATTTCCGACGTCGCACTTGCTACAAACTCTGTGTTCCCCTCCCCCCTCTCCCTTTCCTCCTTTCCCACTACTTCGCTCTCCTCGACGTTTCTCATTTCCTATCTCCCTTTCTCTCTCGCACGTTACTTTCGGCGTCTCGTTTTCGTATCCTCGTCCTCGTCTTTTTCCTTCCTTGGCTTCGTTATGTACTTTTTCTTTCTCTATCCATCTGTCCCGTCGTACTATATCGCTCGTCGACTCTGTCGCACCGTTGCGAGAAGAGACCCCCCGCCCCCTCCCTCTTACCGCCTCCTTCTCTTACCGTCCTCTCTGCACTCTCCTCCTTCTTTTTCCTCCACCTCGTTCACCACCTCCTCATCCTTTCCCAACTCCTCGGCATGGCTAGTAGTTCACAACGGAACTCAGTGCAGCCGCGGCGAGCAGCTGACGCGGGTAAACCCTGCGGTTAATATACGGTGGTGCACGGGAAAAGTGGCGGACGCCGCGCGCGCGCGACCAAAGAATTCGATTTTATATAAACAACGGGCGTTTAAGTTTTTATAACGAATCATCGCGATCGATTGACATACATCACGTGACGAATAATATTGAAAAAAAATAATAATAATAAATTTGACGAAACAAATAAAAAATATTTTCGTAAGTTTTAACGACAAATTGTTAAACACATAAGAGTGGCGCGAGAACGAGAAACTTCGTATCGGCGACCTCGTGGCTCTTCGTCGCGATCATCGAGTGTCCTCGTGACGTGTGCTGAGCCCCACGGATACATATTATACGCGGAGATATACACTAAACAAGACAGGTGTTTTCGTTGAGAAAGCGATAAACGAAAAGCAACGCGTTCTGTTTTGAAGGGGAAAAAAAACGAAGCTACAGAAGTAGTCTCTGTTATTATTTTTTTCGTAGCGACACAAAACGTTATTCCGCGCGTTTTCGTGATCAAAGAGTTCGAAGCGTATCTTTGAGGTTTACTCGCAGGCCCCCGCGCGCGCGCTGTCACTAGTATCGAGTAATCTTTGCCGATCGCCTCGGCGTATCGGGTGTGTTGTATATCGACGTTACGACGAGAGATCTCTGGGGTGCATCTCGGGTGTGGTGTGTTTGTGCACCGGTACCTCAACGAAGTGTTTCCCTTCCCGTTACCGGTATATAAGTCCCCCGCGGTAGTCATCGCCTCACCGTAATACACGACGCGCCAAACAGACGTACAACGGACTGCAAACAACACGGGGGAAACCCACAACGTCTTTGTAATGCATTCGCGTGCGTATGCACGCGAACACGCACCCGAATAAACGAGGTAAATAAAGAAATAAGAAATAAAGAATAATGTTATCATACATTTTTTTAAATTGTAAACAATTTAAAAAAACCCACCGGTGAGAGTCGCGAGACGCCGAGAGATATTCTCGTCGATATATCGAAGTCGTAACTTCGATAGAATTGAATTGGCCGTGTGGCCCCGTCGTGCGCGACACAGTTAGACACAGTTATATTTAATGTATTAGAGAACGAGATAGAGGAATTGGGTATAAGGAAGGAGAATAACAGCCGTAAGCATCTCGTGAAAGCGAGATGAAACGAAATAACTAACGAAGGAACGACTTCGCGTATATGTGTATATATATACGCTGTGTATATGTATGCTACTAGAAACGTAGATATGTAAAGGATTGGGAAACGTAGAGAAAGTTTAATCACGAGAGAAAGAGAGAAAGGTACACGGGACGAAACGACAACCGAGATATATTCTTAATCGTTAATACCACACAATTGACAGAAGTGTATGCGAAGCTACAGATGTCGCTACTCCGTGCAGAGCAAATACTCCTCCTACTCCTCTCCTTCGTGTTATTAATTCATCGCTCGTTTATCGCCACTCTCCGCTCATTATGGTCCATCCTGACACTGTGGCCCCGCGTGGATGTTGCATACTGTGCATAATTTATTGTGTACATTATAATACGACAGGCGTGAAAAAAAAAGATCGCGAATTCAGACAATGGCACTTGCAACCAGTTTGATACGATTTAATGTCACGCGGGAAAAACAAAAACGCCTTTGATCGACATACCGATCTTGTGAAAAATTTTAAAATTGATGAAATATTCCATTACCGTGACGATTTGTACAGCAGTTCGCGTACATGCGACGTTTTGGTAAAATCGTAAAAAATTAAATTTGATGACTCGAAAAAAAAATTTGTAGACATTTTTTCAGTTTTCATTCGTTTAAACAATACTATATTTCAAGGCATTTATAGAGATCAGCTTTTTCTTAAAAAATTATACAGTTTTGTTAAATTTTTAAAATATCCAATGCCGATTTGATTTAACCGCGAAAAATTGAATTTGCGGAATGGAGTTTTGGATATTTCGTACGGAGATAGAACTTCATAATTGTAAACGTTAAATATCCTTTTATACCGAAGATTATTTATTATATTATAGCAAAAATCGAGTAAAATTGTCATGTATTTCCATAAAATTAAAGTATATCCCGCAATGTCTAAAACATATATCGTTTATGTATAACGACAAAAAGTTCTATATTTTGTTAATATCTCAGTATATACTTATTTCCATAGAAATTTCCAATTTTCTTCGTACTGTTTTTTGATATTCATCGCCCCTATGGTTTTCAATTTCTCAAAAGAAAATAAAATATGTATATTTGTCGTTATTTGCGTCCGTTAAAGGAGAAGCAAATTTATTGCGGTTTCCCAATCTTTGCGTTAGTTAACTATTTGCGACGTGCGTAATATCCGGAGCCGATAGATCTCTTCGTTTAGACCAAACAGATTCGCGGTCCATGCGGATTCTGGCAGACGCGGTACATCCCGCAATACGGGTTAACGCTCGGCGATTATTCTCGACGCCGGTCATTATGTGGCATCGCGCGTCACCGAGAGCTCTCGCGACAAATGATCGAAGTTTGCTTGTGCACTATGAACGATTTAACGTCGCGGACTGAGGTAAACGGGGGAAAAAAATACATACGAGAGAAAAAAAGGAAAATTCAGCACGCGACCGTTGCATCGTATCGAGTCGTTACTTCCGTCTGTTTCCGATCGTAAGGACGGAACTCTATCGGCGCTCGGGTCCGGCGGCATTCGCAGTCGACGCCGCTGTGTGCCCTGTGGTCATCGTAAGAGGTTGGGGGCCGCTCGGGAAAAACAGATACACTTCGTGGAAGTTCGCGAGGCTTCGTAGTCTCTCGTGTACCAAAGCAAAGCGGACTCTTCTCTCGAACTGTCGATGCTGCTCGCTGCTTCTGAATCTTCATACATACGACGGATACTCTCGACTCGTGAGAAAACTCGACTGTAAGCTTCTAATCTCACGATCGCGATAGTGCATATTCTTAAGCTTACGACAGAGTTCACGGATTCTTCCGTCGGTTCGTCGTCGATCGCTCGGGCGTTCGTTTTTTTTTTTTTTTTTTTTTTTTTTCATTGCTACGCGATACTTGCGATTCTTGAAATATCTTTCAACTGCTGGAAAGTTTTATGACCAATCAGGTCGCAAAACAGATTTTTTTTTTTTACAATGATAAAGATGAAAATGTATAATTCGGAGCACAGGACGTCACAGTCAGTCAAACACTCGGCTGAGTCTGGCGAATTTTTTTAGAGGAAGTTTTGTTTTCGTGAAAACATTTTTATTCGAGTTTTTGATGAAAACCACAACTGCTTTTTTTTTCATGTTCAGAATATTTGAAACCGTCGAAAAATCATATTTAGCAATTTTTATTACGCTTACGTTCGAAAAGCAGTTTCGGAGATAATCTGTTGCTCTTTGGTTTTCCCGTACGTTGTCTTTTCTCCGATGAATGTCGCTTTCTGCGTTCCGATTCTTTTTATGGGCGGTTTTCGCGACTGATACTTCTTCTTTATTGTTTTTCTTCGGTTAAATCGAAGTTTTTTTGGTCAGAAACTCATCCATTGCCGTCGACTCTCGCGAGTTTTCTGCGTTAGAACTGTTCCTTTTTTTCGACTTTGCAGCGTTCGTAGTTCTCGCGTCGATTGAGACATTTTCTATTAGATTCTTGCGAAACGTTTCCGTCGCTTTTTCCGTAAACGGTATTCGATTAGTTCCCTCTTCTTGTGCGTTCGCTATTGATATTATCTCCTGAGATGATAGCGGCCGGTTATTGACAACGCGTTTGCCTTTGCTGATCGACTGTCCTCCGTCTCTATCTCTCAATACGTTTGCGACTTTAATCGGCTGTCTTCGCGAACCTCTTTCTTCTTTACTTTAATTTCTTCCCAATTGCGGGATTCATTTTACCGAAATCAATTTTATTTTAATTGGACGTTTAAATTGGGATTTTCCTATTGTGATTCCGAGCAATTTACGTCAAAACTCTTCGAGAATCCGTAATAATCTGCTGACCGTTGACTGACCAAACGAGGCGACTCGCTCCACAGGTACTTCGATTCACCGTGAAACTTTTTGAAATACCTTTCGAATTCGGAGCCTAAAAAAATTATTAAAGACGTTCTTCGTCCTGTTAATCAGATGAAGAAATACCGAAGACTTCCACCATTCGCGTGAAACCCAAAATGAATCATTGTCGATGTTTTTATTGCTAAACAATTAATATTTCGCAACGGTGGTCCCGTGTAGTCCTGAAAATGACATCAAGACGAAGCGAATGTCATCAATGTCTTTCGACTCTTGTGGGGTCCTTCGAAGATCTCGAAGTAAAAGACGACACGACACGCAATAGAATATTCTATGAGCGAAAAAAAAAAAAAAAAAAAAAGTTGAGTCTTAAAGTCTGTCGCGCGTGTGCGCTTTCCATTGAAACACGCGATCGTATACGAGAGCCCCTCAAGGAACAGTCAGAGTGACACAGTGGGGCCCTTATTTATGGGGGGAGGGGATGGGGCACTCGTGACAGCTGCTCGGATTCGTACGGAACACGTGCGTTTGCCGATGCCTTGCGCTCTCGCGCGCGCGTGTTCACTCGGAGCCTCTCATCTCGTCCGCAAACCGTCCGTCCAAATGTATTATTCCTCTTCTTGCGCCTCGAACTCTCCTCGAACATACGCGCGCATCGTTTCTTCGTCTTGGCAACACACTCGACCCGAACCCGTACACCGTCAAAGTTTCCCGGTGGTCCGCGAGTTCCGTATTAATTCCTCAAAGTTTACAAGATTTACCACGGTGGTCGATCTCAGTCGACGGCATCGCTCAGCCGCTAAATCAAATTACCGAACGGCGCCCGTGTCGGTATTCGTAAAAATGAAAAAAAAAAAAAAAAAAAAAATCATTGCAACAATGTGCGTGCAAAACGCGAGAGCTGCGTAGATCCGCGAGAACATATAGTAAAACGCGTGGCTGCAAAAGACAGTTAGCGCGAAGATTATTTAAACGACCAATTTTCACAACTGGTCTCTCGTGTCCCTCACGGCATCGTTCGCGCAACAGAAACGACCGGACCGACCTTCTTCGGGGATAATATTGTAATCACCCGTCGGGAAAACGAACATTGGCGTGTTGGTTTGCATTAGGATAAAACTTTCTTAGTACATATTATAGTTAACGTTGGAACCCCCCGTCACCCTGGATAACGACAGTTTAATGGACACCATAAACTCTAATGGCTCACTAACTGAAACCCAATAAAACTCGATATACTCGCGAAGATATTCTATACATTATACGATAGGGGGGAATTTATGTTCAAAAAAGGTTATTGCAAAGAGACAGCAATAATGTTTGTAGTCTCCGAGAAGACTATTATACATCATTGCGCTTCTTAATGAAGGAGAGACGAATGCTGGAGGCGTTGGTAATGAAATGTATCGTGTGAAGCATTAAATATTATTATTCCTTCGGGATTCTTCATTAATGAGAAACAACGGGTTTCCGAATGCATTGCCCTTTCGGTTGTTCCTTTAGGCGCAATGGGACTCGCGCAACGGGAATTATGGGGCAAAATGGACCAATCGGAAAATTCATGAAATTTCAAAAAAGTTCGATTTTTATGTTTCATTGCCATTATTTATGCTATCGATCACTGCTTATCTAAAAAAAGATCGAGAATCACGTTTAACGAAATTTTATGTAACATTTACTGTTTCGGCAAAAATGGAGCGATACAAAAAAAAAAGGACTGCAGATGGACATAAATATAACTCGATAATTGTTTGTTAAAAAAAATATTCAGTGTTTTGAATATCGAGAAATTTATATTTTCGAACGAAAATAGTTTATACAGCGCTTATAGGTTGAATAACGATTATCTTGGGCGCCATTTTAAAAAATTTTTTTCGTCTTAATACTTTAAACGGATGTGACAAATCTATTTTTTGGGTCAAAAGTAGCGAAAAAAGTGTTGTGTATGTCGACAAAACTCTCTGAATTGCTAAAGCGGTTCATTTTGCCCCACTTTTGCCTGTAAGTGAGTTATCCGGACGCGAAGTACCCGACGCGAAGGTCCGTAATAATCGAGCTGCTGTCTGTCTCGTTAACGCTTGACGCGCGAATCCATCTAATGTGTGTTAGTTACTGGAAAAATGTTTGTTGTCCACTTCAACAGCGGTGTTGGCTTCTCTCGTTTATTAATAGAGTATACATAACAATAGTTATACTCTCCGGGGACCCGTGTGCACGAGCCGCGCAAATGTTAAACATAGTTGATACATAGTTCGAGTTATGTACGTTATAATATATACCTATGACGATTATTATACGGATATAATAATATATATAGCGAGTACGGCTCGCGGATATGACATATTTGTAACTAACTCCGCCGCTGGGCTCGTATTCCCATGTCCATTCGACGGCCGAGCGGCGAATGCGACGCGCCGCGTGATATAACAGAATAAGAGAGGTATACGTTGCAGGCGCATTGCGCCAATGCATCGAGTCGCGAATGCTCACGCACCGCTGACAACGAGAAGAATCCACGGCCTTCAGCCCCTTTTGTGGTCCCGGGCGCTCTACAACGACGATATGCGCACGGATTGATTTCCATCTCGATTAACTTTTTGCTCTTATCCGCGGCTCGAGCCGCACGGTTATTTCAATACGATCGGAGTCTCGCGGAAGCTTCGAGCTTTGGCAATGGACGTTTTTTTTTTTTCGTCTCTTTTGCATGTAATTCCCGCGTCTTCGTGTATAAATAGATAATTGCCAAGTGTGAAAATTACTGATCACGAAGTGTTGAAGAGGACGGGCGCGTCAAGTGCGAAGACTACGGAGTGCAAAGTGCAGGGCTTTCGGAGCATAAAAAAAAAACTCGTTGCACGAGATTTCTCCGATGGATCTTTTTTTTTTTTTGTTTGTGTGTTTTTTTTTCTTCTATATGTTCATATATGTGTGTATATATACTATTCTATAGTATTTATAATAGCGGAGTGCGAGATCGCGCACGAGAGTTAAGGATAACGCGGCGCGCGTTATCGCTCCTGACAGGTGCGTGCAACAGTTCTCGCGTTGCCACGGCTCCCCGGCCCCGTGCGCGAGAACGCGCACACGAAGAAGCCTTCTCTCGCTCCGTGTGACACACGAGAGAACCGAGAAATCGTGGTTCGTTCGCTATTTCCTTGCGTATATACTCTCCGGTGTCTCCCGTCGCTTCGTTGCACCTCGCTGGACCTATCACGCCGGAGCGCGCATATCCGATATAATTGGCTCTATCGCAGCAGCCTGATGCTTGCACTCGCGCTATGCACCAGCGTGCACCTTCCTCCCAGGAAATTCTCTTGTTTCATACGCGTACACACACTCGCGGGACCCCAAAAATCTCCGCGATTCACCGGTACATACGTCGGACTAATGTTCGTAAACTTCGATAGATATTCGCTCGTCGAGAAGTTTCCGAGAAAAATTAATCTTACAGAACATTAAACTAATTAGCAATATGTTTGCCAACGATCAGGACAATTGCGACTTGAGCTTCGGACGTTTTTTTATTCAATTCCAACCAAAAAAATGCATTACATTTTTGATTCTCCGCGATGAAAAAAATTCTTTCCGATCGATCGTATTGCGATCGTGTAAAATTAATCCACAGAATCGAATACAAAAATTACGCGACGAGTTCCATTATTTTCTCAATACAATTTTTTTGTCCATTTTTTCCTTTGAAAAAAAAAAACGATACCCCACCTACAATTATTTTTCGACCGGAAACCGTGCATTTTTATAACCAATCAGAAGACATTTACGAACAATTGATCGGAGTAAATTTTTAATACCATATATTTTTTTTTTCACGAAAAAAGGACTTTTTCCTGAAAAAAAAAATTACACTTTTTTTTTACGATTATTGCCTTTCTTTTCTTTCGCCCCGAAACTAATCGGAATAGCTGTTCGATTTGCATAGTTCGAACTTCGAAACTTTGCGCTGCAGATACATAGTATTGCTGCAGGGCAAACAGAGAGTCATTAGCCTAGAAACATTGGGTGAGATAAAGATCAAAGTGTGTCAATAATTAATATTTGATCGAGTTTACATCGACCCCTTCCCTCCACCTCCCTCCCTTCCATACCGCATATTGCGAGAACTAACGATTGAGAGACCCTCACAACACACGCGAGCGTAGCGTATGATTTGATATACTTACGATGGGCACGTAACGTGTCTCGATACTTACTTATATACGTGTGTATCGCACGGTCCTCTCGGGTACCTCGCGTGCGATCGCGTAAAAACGTGGTGCTGGGCGCAGCTTGCGCAAACGCCCCGAGCGGGGAGCGAGCAGCGTATGTTGCACGTGCACGTGCGATTCCTGCCTCTTTTATACCTGTATTAAATGCAAGTAGATATAGTCACCGCGTACGCCTATCTCCGTACCTGTTGTACGATACGAACTCTCTCTCTTGAGAGTACCAACTATATATATATGTATACATATACGTGTACATAGGTACGTACAACACGCACGAGGCGTCTTGAGCGCATTGACGAGAAGTGTGCACGAGTATCGCGGTGGAAACACCTGCGATACGACAGACCTGGGACTGCCGAGGATATAGGTACACTACGATGTGTATAGTACAGACTACAGACTGCGTGTAGCTTCGGCTCATTGGTGCACACCGCTATCAACGGCGTGTAGAGTAGTTACTCACTGCAAGGATCGCGACTGTGTGAATGTATCTACTTCCATTTAGTCACAATTTATTATAGGTATGAAGATTCAATTTTCTCGGAGTAACTTCTCGTGCGTAACGTCATTGGATGTGGTGTTTTTTTTTTTTTTTTTTTTCATTGATGCGAATAGATTATTTTGAGAGATTATTCCGAAAGATAAATTTCATTGAGTGCAATTTTTTATTTATCGTTTTCGCTGATGGAGATTTTTTTTTTTTAACAAAATATATTATACGTTAAAAAAACGTATTACAATGATTTTTGATAATTAGGGGATTGTTTGAAAAAATAACGATTAGTCAGTTTATCAAAATAATAATTATTCTTTTTTGTTTTTATGCATTCCACGATAATAATACAATTTTCTCGGAGTAACTTGTCGTGCGTAACGTCATTGGATCTGTTTTTTTTCTCCATTGATGCGTATAGATTATTTTGAGAGATTATTCCGAGAGATAAATTTGATTGACTGCAATTTTTTTTTTATCGTTTTTGCTGATGGAGATTTTTTTTTTAACAATATATATTATACGTTAAAAAAACGTATTACAATGATTTTTGATAATTATGAGATTGGTAGAAAAAATAACGATTGATCAGTTTATCAAAATAATAATAATAATTTTTTTTTAAATGAATTCCACGATAATAATACCGTAACGTTTTTTTTTTAAACGTATGTTATCGGTGGACAATAGTGTGCCGTAACACGTATCGACACGTGAATCCATCATCGTGAACGCGCACACGAGAGTTACGAGAATCGTCGTTCGCCAACGAGACGACGACGACAGAGATGAAACTCAGGTCGCTGCCCGCGACGCAATTGGCGTTCGCTATTGTTGTCGCTATAATAACCGGCGGCGTTCGAAGATGCGACGCTGTCTCCGAGAGTATTATCGGTAAGTAGTCTGATGCATTTATTATGACGATTAATTACATTACTTTTTTTTTTTATTATTTTTTTTTTTATATTTTTGTATCATTTCCGCGATATCCCAGAGATTTATCAATTCATCGTAATCGCTCTGAGCGAAGACTTTACACTGACCACTGACCGCGATTAAGTCTTTTCGGAGCGCACCATCCTGCAACTCCGAACTTTCCCATACGATATTTACATTATACGTCTGGCAACTACGGCGGTCGCGACTGTTGCTATCTCAACGACGAGATGAACAGAATTTCATGTACACATATACCTATATATTATACATATATGCATATCTATATATATATATATATATATATTACAATGCACTGATGTTACGCACATTTAAAGGGGTCCCGCATATGCAGTGGCTGTTAATCGGAACGCGTCACGCTCCACATAATTCGCCCGGCCACCCGCCCGCGTTCTCTTTTTCAAAGCTTCTATTATTAGTCTAATCAGCATTATCTTCTGGTCTATTTGCGCGATTGCCGCGTCAGGTCGAATCTCGCGTTGAGAGATGCAGACAATCGTTTGTGTACTCGAATAATCCATACGCAGAGGACAAAAAAATCGGTTGAATCGACAAAATCGGCGTTTACGGGCGGCGAAACGAATAATCGGTTCTTCAAAACAAATAATTGTCATGGTAACGAAAGGTCAATTTAGAAATAGTCAATTTAACTGGCAATTAATGTGATTAACTAAGTATTTTTTTAATTGAATGAAATATTTGTTGCGCCACCGGCCAGCGCCGATTTTTGTCGATTCAGCCAATTTTCATTCTCAGTGTATATACCATATATATCTGCGTTTGGATAGGGAAACAGAGAGCAAAACTGGAAATAGTTTTAGAAAAAGTTTGGTAAATTATTTAACAACAAAAAAAAAAATTATCAAAAAATAGGAATACGTGATAGGAAAATCCTTAATAAATAGTTTTTTTTAGATAAGTTAAAATGAAAATTGATTTGGTATTTTTTTTAAGATTTCAAAAAAAAAACGTGAAACAGATAAGTGATTAATTTCGCGAATTACGAGGGATTTTTATTTTTTTAAATATTGAAACTCGAGACTAACTATAGCAGCCTATGATTTCCAAGAAAGTATTTATTCGATAATAAATTAATTCTAAAATAAGTTTACCGCTAGAGAGATCGTCGCGATTTGCGAGATTATTATTATTATAACTATCGCATGAAAATTTTCATTTATTCTCAATAGCCGCAAAGAAATACGATTTTCTGTGTCAATAGTTGCAGCCCAACCCTGAATACTATTTATAAACATTGGTGGCAAGCAATGCAATATAATTATAATGCTCGGGGGGAATTTTTGTTGACGCTGTAGGTCCCGTCGTCTAATCTCGCGTCTCAAACATTTGTTCTGACGCCGCGTTTGTTGGCGCTCCCGGTTAATCACGACGACTATTTTGCACCCGCGGACTTGTCTTTGTCCGTCCGACCGAAACGCTTAGATAAAACCGTGCGAATTTACATGTTTATAACCAACACGCGTGTGCCACGTAAGTTTCGTTAGTCGAGTACGTCGAGGGGAGAGAGAGAAAAAAAAAGAAAAAAAAAAAGAAAAAAAAAGACAAGGTACTCGACGACGCGTGTCCACTACTCGACTCGACTCAAATCAACTTCACTGCGTGGAAAACACTTGCGACTTGGCCGGCAGTCCGCAATTCGCGCCCAAGCGATTTCTCGTCACTCCGCGCAAACGGCGTATACTACACACGCATAAACCGAGAAGTTTTGCTCTCGAAATAGAAATGTGTATACACACTTTCGAGATGTAGTACATCGGTGCGCCGGTAGGAACATAATGACACTCGATTCAAGATACCGCAATTTTCAAGTTCCCAAGAAAGAGAGAGAGAGAGAGAGAGAAATGTCATTACGTGACGATACGGTTTCTCGCGTCGGGAATTAGATATTCGATGTATTCGTGAGATACGAAAGGATAATAAAAAAAAATGTCACGGGGGAGACAAGCGGAAGTAATATTATAAGCGGATTGAGGGCTAAAAAAGAATCAATAAACATAAATAGTTCGCGATGATCTATAGATCAATCAATTTTTCGTATCGATTATCACGATCTCACACGCACGCATTCCTGCGCACTTTAACGATTGGATTGTACAGCAAAAAAAAAAATTATTGTAATTAATGTACACAGCGGAAGTATAGCAGCCGAAATGAAAATAAATTAAAAATAAAAGAGTAACACGCGCGAATATCTAAGCTCTCTTTTTTTTTTGTTTGATGGTTAAAGTGTGCAGGAAAAATCGTGCGCGAGGGAACGGAGAGAGGGACAGCCGAGGGGCCCAAACGGGGGTAGAAAGCACACACGCCGCTACCGGAGTGAATTTTCATCGCGAGATCGTCAACGAAAACCGCGGGGTGTTCCAACCACATGAGAAAAGGAATCCCTGATACAATTTTATCGAGCTATCCGCTTCGTCACGATCACTCGCCCGGGCCTTCGAGAGCCATGTGAACGTAAGTAAAAAAAAAATAAAAAAAAATCTGCTCGTTAAATGAAATTTCTTTTTCAACGTGACAATCACATTGCTTTTCGAGGGCCAAACAGCATTTTTTTTTTTTTAAGTAACGTGACTACGATATTTCGTAAATTTATGTCTCTCGCCCGACCGATCGACAAGGAAAAATTGTTTTCTGCATTGAAAGAGTTAAAAAAAAAAGTGCTGTTAGAAAAAAAGAAAAGAAAAATCTATGATGAAAATTGAAAGAAAGAAACTATGCCATCGCCGTAGGAAACAACCCACGTAAGTGTATACAGAGGGTATATCGAATATCCTTCGGTTGACAACTATGTATCTTAATATTAATCTCCCGGTATCTATCAAAGTCGTAAGCAAGTGATACTCCGTATTGAATTTATCTCCTACGAGGTGTAAAGCCTGTCGCAACGTGGGCTCCAGTGATTATCCGTTCCATAAGCCGGGAGCACCGAACACGTAGCGTGTTAAGTGTGAGAGAAGTGATCAAATCCCTCCCTCTCGTACGAGAGTGTTAGTTAAAGAGAAGTAATAAGAGAGAACGAGAGACGACGAGTGGAAAGTACGAGAAAAAGACGACAACGAAAAAAAAAAAAAAAAAAAAAAAGAAGGAGAAAAGACGTCGAGCGATGGTGGGAGAGAAGTTGTAACGAGCGGGTAATATGTGGAACAGGTTGCGCACACGTGCTGTAAATGTGTGAATATATATCGTCATTGAATTTCTACGCTAAACCGGTGTCAGCGATGTGGCCGAAGGAAGAGAAGGGAGGCGATTGCAATATAGCCGCGCGAAGCGTCAACGACTGCTGCGGCTTCGCGTAGAGAAGATTACACTACCGCGCGGCGGCCTTGCCGAGAGCTCGCGACACTCGTAACACGAACGATTAGGATATCTTCGAGTACCCCGCCGATCATATTCCCGTTTTCATCGTCCTAACGAGAAAATTCTCGAGCAACACGCGCGAGTATCCCGACCGTTCACTCGACGATGAAACGAAATCGTTTCCTGTATCGCTCCGCCGCCACCTCTGGCGTCGTAGAGCACTTATCGTAAAACACATTGTTGCATTCTATAGTATGCGGCGAAAAAATAAAATAAAAATTTAACGAGAGCATGAAAATCATCGTTGGAAATTGCTGTTCGCAGGTAGTCGCGAGACATGTGACGTCGAGGGAGAGGACTTCACCGTCGACAAAATACCGAACACGAGGTGTTTCAATTGCATCTGCAAGGTAATTAATATTCATACAATCGTGTGCTATGCGAATAATGAGTTAATTAAAGATCAATGGTTATGCGACAATTATTCAGGGAACGTGAGAAATAAATTACCTCCATCGCGGTAATTTTTTTTTTTTTTTTTTTTTTTACGATACCGGAAAAATCGACGGACTTCTATTCCGAAAGTTTTTGAAGTTTTGTTTCGAATATAAAGCTGCGATTGGAATAAGTGGTGAATTCGCGTTCAGCGAAAAAAAAAAATTGGCTACCGCTTTAAAACGAATAAAAATGTTGTTATTTAATCGACACATTATGAGAAATGTTGCGATGTTTCTTCGTATCTTCGAATGGGGATATCTTAGCTTTCTAATGAAATATCACGAAACTCGCTATAGTAGTAATAGTATTTATTTTTCCAGATATGGTTTCGATAGTCTTTTTCAAGAATCCCTTAAATGAACTTGAGAAAAAATTAACTGAAAATATAAATACCGAAATTTAATTGCCAATTAAATTAGAAAATTAAAAAAAAAAATTTTAAATCGTTGAAATACGCGTTTTTGAAAGTTTCAAAAAATATCGCGTTGTATTTGTTTCTAATTCACAATGACAGGAAATTGGAGTAATTAGAAAGCGTAAAGTGCAAAATCCAATGTCCAAAGTGAATGATTATCAATCGATAACGAATCGAGCCTCTCGATTTGATTTTTTAATCTTCGATGACAAAAATACGATAGCCATTGAGTATCCCGATGTCTCGTAAGATGAATGAATGTCGCTGTCTCAGCGATATCGCGTAAACACACGATGGACGTTTCGAGAGAAACAACAATAAAACATAAATTAACTCGAAAGATATTGCGGGTTGAATTCCGGTCCCGCGACTACTCTTTGATCCTCCCGGGAATTGCAATACATATATATATATATAACAGGTTAGTCTTACGTACGAATCGAAACGAGAGAAAGATATAGAGGGACGCAGCAGGTGGATATTGCCGAAGCACGTACCACCGTCCGCGGCTATAGTTGACATTTTTTGCTCGTCTATCGTCGCTCTCCGTTAATTATCGAGTGCTCTCGCCGGAGATGTACGAGAGAACGAGAGAAGAAGAAGACGACTAAGAAACGTTGATCCGATCGGTACGGTCCTCACGTTCGTCTTCATCGTGCCGATCGCGAATCTTCTCTCCTTCTTCTCCCCCTCGTCGTCGTCGCTTTTACGTGCACCGAGCCAAAGCATGAAGCACCGCGGTGGCGGTGGCGGCGTCGGTGACGATGGGCCGACGGATCTTTCCTTGCAATTCTCTCGTTCTCTCGTTCGCGTATGTTGCACTTGCGTACATACATATCGCAATGAACGAACGAACGAAGCAAGAGAAAGAATCTCTCTCGTTCTCTCTCAACAGCGACGCGAGAACGGCGTTCTCCGGCTTTGCTGGTTCATTGACTCGTCACGTTCCATCGTATCGGGGACTGACGCCTCTTGTTTTCGTCCTACACTCACCACCGTGTACGCTGCTGCCGCCGCCGCCGGCTGTGACATAATTATTTGTTATTATTAAACGAAGAGCAAGAGATAGAAAGAAATAAAGAGTATAGGAGATCAAGCGGCCGCCGATCCGGCGCGATCTATCATCGCCCGATGAGCGCGTCGACGAGAGTTCTCTATTATAGCAAAGCAGAGAGCAAAGCGGATCGCTCTTTAGCCGCAAAAAAAAAAAAATAGAATAAATGAACAATCCGTAACTAGTCGAGAATGGATGCCCCCGGATGCGAGATCATAGCTTACGTAAGCTTAAAGCTCAAAGTGGCTTTACACACTATTTGCCGAGAGGAGAATCTCTCCTCGCAGAGAGAGAGATGAGCTCAACGGAGCCGTTGAAGAAAATGATCCCCGAGAGCGATACACACGTCGTCGTCATCGTCTCGGGGAATCTTCTCTCGCGGTCGTTAGCCGATTATAAATCTCAAGTTAAATGCATCAGTCACGATAATACACTGTATACGATGTATTAAGTATCTCGTTACTATGGTGCATTATAAATATCTTAATTATTCGTGAGAGAGTGCGATATGTAATTATTGGAGTTTCGACGCGACAGTATTACATACCGTATATAGATCGCGAATTTTATGCGCATATATCATCTATAACTCCCCTCCGCCTCTCCTCCCCTTCCCCCGTGTCCTGCGTGGCTATTATACGCTTGTATATCGCACTGGACAACACACATCGCGGACTTACGCATGCGATCACGGAAAACGCGGTTGCGGTCTGGTGCTTCCCGTCTGTCGCCTCCGCTACTCAGAAACATCGCGATAACTGACCGTATAAAATTCTTAATCATCAATGCTTAATGAATTGAAAATTGAAAGCAAAACTTGTAAAAAAAAGCCAAAGAATGTGCGAAGAAAATGTTTTTAAGTTTTTTTTTTTTTTTTTTAGTTAAACATTTTTTGGCAATGACAATCATTTGTTATCTTACGATATATCGATATTTCATTCTTTATTTCAAACACCGCGAAACATGAATATTTATACGGGTGAACAACCGTATTTATTCAACTATCTTGTAAATCTATTTTGTTTATTTTATTAATTTTTTTTATTCGTACACAATTGAACGAAATTCTCATTCTATATACATATATATGTATATATGCTATTGGATGGGCCGCTCGTGCTATTGAGATGAGAAAAATAAAAAATGAACCGAGAATTCTCGAAGCGATGAGTCACATCACCACTCACGGGTTTCTCGCACTACGTGGTTTATCGATTCAACTTATACTATAAATATCTATTTCTCGATATGGGGAGTCCGTATTACTCCGAGTGATTTATATGCACTCCCCTCAGTCCCTTCTCCGCCCCACCAATGGCAAATTCTCGAGTTAAGACTATTTGGAATTTTGTATTTGTCTATCCGCAGAACGGTTTCGTCGAGTGTCTCAAGCAACAGTGTCCCAGCATTGAGGGATGTTATACGCTACTCGAGCCACGAGACGACGAGTGTTGCCATCGATGCAAAGGTAAAAACAAAAAAAGTGTCTTTTTTTTTTTTTCGTTTTCGTTTCTTTTCTCGTTTTCGTGGGATTTACAGGAAAACTTATCAGTGAAATCGTATATCAGCACTCGGTATTTTTATTTTTATTTTGAAAAAAACGAAAATTTTTCGGAATTTTTATCACCAAAAAAAATTAATTTTTCCAAATAAAAATATATTCATAACTTTTAAAAATAAATTTTTATTCGTAAGAATTTAAATTTCTGGGTTTACGTTTGTTGCAAATAAATTAAACGATTACTATCGCTTCCTTCGCGACGAGGACAGTTTTTTGATTATTACGAAGCGATACCTGTCGCGCGTTCTACATATTCCAGACGCCGTTAATTGGTCCGATTACACCGTAATCACGAAATAACCCGCGAAGCCTCGTGTGAAAATTACCGCGATCATTGTTCCCGAAGGCAAAGACAAAGCCCGCCACTGTTTCCCCGTCTCAAGTCCGGTGATAAAAGCATCGTTGGCAATATTGCGACTACCAGAAAGGGAGAGAGAGTCTCTCGACACCCGGGAGGGAGAAAGTTTTTTTTTTCTTTTTTTTTTTTCTCTTCGCGAGTGAAAACGGCTTGTTTACTCCGGCGCTGACAGATGTTCGAATCTTGCTGCGGCCTCTTCTTATCATCGCACTATTAATTATGTTAATTGTGACATAAGATACATCGCGAAAAGCGCGATCATCACGCTGACGAGCTCGTGCCCCACACAAGTCGGTATAGTTATATGTGACCCGACGCGTCGAGGAGTTTCGCACAGTCAACGACTCGCTCCCGACTCTCGGTAGTTTAACAAGACGTTTTCTTCTATTTTGCAAAAAAATAAAAATAAAAATATTCATTCGGCGCGACGACCTCGACGCCACGATAAATATCATAACTCCTCAGCTCCAATTCCCTCGATCTCATTGACCACGTGGCGTCACGATAATGCCAATCATCGAACACCCGCGCGCGCGAGATAATTAACGTATGAAAATAATTAATGAAATTCTCGTAACAATATTATTGCCAATAAAATGACTTCAAATTATATTTTTCTCCGGATTACTCCGTTGCGGATTTAGTTTGACGATAAAACGCTGGAAAAAAAACTGATAAGAAAAATTGCCGCGATGTTTTTTTTTTTTTTTTTTTCTTTTTTTAATTTAAAATTGTCGTTTGACGGCAGGATGCGTGAGGAACGGTGTGCATCATGCGTCGGACACAGAGTGGACCGAGGCCAACGATCCCTGCAGAATTCTCACCTGCAAGGCCGGCGTAATAACCGAGTCGAAGCTACGATGTTACACACCGTGTTTGAATCCGATTCCCGCAGCGCCTGGACATTGCTGTCCTATATGCGCCGGATGCTCCGTCAACGGTCAGAAAGTCACGGCGGAGAGAACGGTCACGACAACCGAGGATCCGTGTGTTACATGTAGATGCAACATGGGAAGATTAACGTGCGCGAAACAGGCGTGTCCGGTTCTTCATTGTCCGACTTCGAGAATCGTTCACGAACCCGGCGAATGCTGTGCCCATTGCAAAGGTAAAACATCGCCACCGAAACTTTCTAAACTCGATGGGAATCCCAAATAAATCGACCGATTACTCCAGTTTTTCTTTTTTTTTTTGTTTTTTTCTTCCACACGATCGATACTTTTTTTCTTTTTACCAGGCAGCGGACGATTTCTATCGCCACCAAAGGGCGCCTGTATGCTCGGCACCGCTGTTTACAATTCGGGAACCCAATTCTACGTCGACGAGTGTACACGTTGCAATTGCGCGAATTCGGCGATATCCTGCATTAAGGAAACGTGTCCGGTACTCGATTGCACTATCGAGTATCAGACAACACTTCCTGGTCGTTGCTGTCCTCAGTGCGAACATATCGAACAAATTCGTACTTCCTGCAGTTACGGAGGACGAACTTACGGGGCGAGTATTTTTACTATTTTTTTTTTCTGATGCTTAACCCTTTGATATATTGGGAAAAATAATTCGTTGTGATGGCAAAGACTTTGGTTTACATGCAAAAAAAATCGCTGGTATGGAAGATTTTTTTCTGATAAAAGTCATCGCTTTTAGTAGGGTAAAGCCGATGGCTTTCTGCGATTTCTTTCGATGTGTTTTTCTGGTTTAAACGTCCTAATTTCTGGTAGGCAGGATGGCGAATCTTGGAAGCTTGACTCTTGCAAGGCATGCGCCTGCATGCAGGGACAGGTACGATGCGCGATGCCGATGTGTCCATCACTCAACACTCCGTGTCCACCGAATTCACGGCTCGAACATCCAGAGGGTCAGTGCTGTCCGCGTTGCGTTGAAAGTAAGTCTATCTTTTGCGCGTTATTCGTTTAGGCAATTAATTTTTTTCCCCCAAAAACAAATCACCCGAAATGGCAAAACGGCATTTTTTAATTTAGCCTTTCGTAGCGAAACCGCCTGCAGAGAACCTATAGATGAATATCTAAGCTAAATATCTGCAAATTTCGCGCTTAATGTGAAACTTGATTCACCAACTATCCAAACTTTGATATTTTGCACCCTTTTGGGGCCAAAAACTGCTTCTTTAAATATTGGAGTCAATACCGTGTTTTCGAATAGAAACTAAAGGACTATTTTTTTTATCTCAAAATACCACTACGCGGATCTATATCACCGAAAATGGTGTTTAAAAAAAAAACGTTAGTTACCATTTTTTAAAATTCCAATCGGCTTTTCCCGATTTTTTTTACGGGTTGTCATCTTATTTCTCGTCTAATAACTTGCAATTACGTATTCTATGATAACCAAAGTATGTTTCATAGTATTCGATAGTCGCAATCGGACGAATAGTTTTTACACAGTAACCGATTTAAAAAATTCGTCAAGTCAATAAAGACGCAATATGACTTTCGGAGATTTCTGGAGAAGTGGTGCTATGAAATGTTAATTACTTAACAGAGTCGTTTAGTCACAAAGAGACAATACGCCGATAGCAAACTGCGATAACTTCACTCATTTATACAATTCCTGAAAATGATTCCAATCAATTTGATTTATGTTTCTTTATGTATCGCATTTCGTATAGAACCTCAAGTTCTTTCAACGTTCGCATTTTCTTCATGATAAATATCTATAATTGTTATCCCATTTGTAATTTGCAGGCGACGGTGTGTGTACAGTTTTCGGTGATCCGCATTACAGAACTTTCGACGGTAAGTTCTTCAGCTTTAAAGGCGCGTGCAAATATCAATTGGTGAGCGACTGCGTCGGTCATACGTTTAGTATTCGCGTGACTAACGATGCGCGATCTACCAGATCTTCCGCATGGACCAAAACGATTGCGCTGAAGGTTCGTTTCTTCATCCAATGCTCATTCCTTTTCGCAGCCCTCGGCATTCGTATTTTATTACAATAATCAATTGTTTCTGCACCCGTTCATTCGAACGGTAGGTTGGCGATCTAAAAGTGAATCTCGGGCAAAAAATGCGGGTTAAAGTTAACGGAATGAAGGTGGACGTGCCATATCGCGTACCAAATAGACTCGACATCAATCGTACTTCGGATAGTATCCTCGTGAGTACGCAAATTGGCATCAAAGTACTGTGGGACGGTATCAGCTTCATCGAGGTATCCGCTCCCACGTCTTATCGCAATCGGTTATGCGGTTTGTGCGGAAACTTCAATTCACTGCCAAAAGACGATTTCACGACTAGACGCGGAAGGCTGCTTCAGGATCCTCATCCGTTCGGTCAATCGTGGGCCGTGGGCTCGAAAAAAATGTGCACACGGGCAAAACCCAATGCTAATTTCGATCGCGACAGGCGCTGCAGGGGCAGAAAAGATCACAGGTGATACTCACATTATTATTCTTTTTGTGTTTCAAGTATCGTTTTGTTCATTCTAATACCTTTTATCAAAATATAAAATATAAAATATAAAATATAAAATATAAAATATAAAATATAAAATATAAAATATAAAATATAAAATATAAAATATAAAATATAAAATATAAAATATAAAATATAAAATATAAAATATAAAATATAAAATATAAAATATAAAATATAAAATATAAAATATAAAATATAAAATATAAAATATAAAATATAAAATATAAAATATAAAATATAAAATATAAAATATAAAATATAAAATATAAAATATAAAATATAAAATATAAAATATAAAATATAAAATATAAAATATAAAATATAAAATATAAAATATAAAATATAAAATATAAAATATAAAATATAAAATATAAAATATAAAATATAAAATATAAAATATAAAATATAAAATATAAAATATAAAATATAAAATATAAAATATAAAATATAAAATATAAAATATAAAATATAAAATATAAAATATAAAATATAAAATATAAAATATAAAATATAAAATATAAAATATAAAATATAAAATATAAAATATAAAATATAAAATATAAAATATAAAATATAAAATATAAAATATAAAATATAAAATATAAAATATAAAATATAAAATATAAAATATAAAGTATAAAGTATAAAGTATAAAATATAAAATATAAAATATAAAATATAAAATATAAAATATAAAATATAAAATATAAAATATAAAATATAAAATATAAAATATAAAATATAAAATATAAAATATAAAATATAAAATATAAAATATAAAATATAAAATATAAAATATAAAATATAAAATATAAAATATAAAATATAAAATATAAAATATAAAATATAAAATATAAAATATAAAATATAAAATATAAAATATAAAATATAAAATATAAAATATAAAATATAAATCGATACTTTTCGAATAATCGGCGGCGAAAGTTTCATTTTCATTTATTTCCAACAGATTATGCAATCGTCTGCGCTCGCAGATCTTCGATCCATGTCACAAAAAGGTGAATCCAACGATGTACTACAAATCCTGTCTGCAGGATATGTGCGAATGTCCAACGGAGCACTGTTACTGCGAGTCTTTTGTCGCTTACGTTCACGAGTGTCAGCGGCTCGGTATACAACTTCCTCATTGGCGTAAATCGACGCGTTGTCGTACGGTTTGGGACACCGCCACCGCACCAACGACCTTTAGGCGACGTTTACGCTAAACGTTCGTGGCTCCCGCCGAAAATCATTTTCATCCTTGTCACCGCCATCATCGTCAAAAAAAAATATATATATATAATTCTCGCAGCGACGACCACCGAAAGCTCGGAGTGCCGCGACGAATTTTCGCCACGCTGAAGACGGCACAATTTGTAAATATATGAAAAAAAAAAGAAAGAAAAAAAAAATGAAGAAAAAAAAAATACGAGAAATTATCCAACATCGAGAAACCGACGAAATCACCGTGGGAATTCTCTCCCGCATTCAGCTGAAATTGTATAATTTTTCCGTTTTACATTAATACGGAAGCAACACGCCGAACAAGTCGGAGGTTGCTACCGCAAGAATTTACTAGTCATCGTTTCGTGTCTATATGCATTAACGGTGAGTTAACTATTCGACTATACGTAAGATTGCCTCTTCTTTTTTGTTTATTGCTCAATTCGCTTATCTCGAGCCCAATCGTTCGACTTATCCGAACGGATAACTCTTATCGCACGACACTCATTTTTATTTTTTTTTCTCGTATGTTCCGTTGGAAGATCGAAAAAAAAAAATTAATCAATCTATACACCTACAGTTCTTTTACTTATCGGACAAATCGCGTGTTCGATCAAACGGATATAACAATCGACACGTGACGAGCATTCCAAATCGATCTGAACGATACGAAGAATCGATTTTTTTTTTTTTTTAACGAATCGTTTCTTTTTTCAGAGCACCGTGCAGTATTTCGGCCGATGAGCAGGCTCGCGGCATAGCATCTACATCCCAGTGTTAACGATCGTTCAACGCGTCAAAGGATCTTCGTTAGGCTGGAAGATTTCTTTCGCGCGTCACCCGAATGCTAAATGTACTTTAAAAAAATAAAAAAAAATAAAAAAACACGAAAACTTACAAGCAAACATGTCAAACACATCGATAACACGATTTATATGTAAAATTAGTTATAATAATATTGTCAATAATAATAATTTAGGCGCAACAAATGTATATATAAAACAAAACCACAAAAATGCGAAACTCGATCGACGTAACGCCGATGACGTTATCGCCGTTTTTTTTTTATTATCGTGATGCCCCTCTCCCTCCCTTTCCGTATTTCCTTCGTTGTATTATCTTAACGATGCTACTTTCACACGAAAAAAAAAAAAAAAAAAAATCTTTCTCCTCACGAGACATGACGATCGTTTCTACGACGCATATTACCTGCCTGTCATATATATATTATATAGAAAAAGATTTAATAGCTAAGCTGTACATAGTCGACGCCTATTAATATTGTAGTTATCTATACAGTTCTCTCTATTATAGTTGTTTCCATCTGTCTTCGTTTTATTTTTATTTTTCCTTCTTAATAACGAAACGACACGAACAATGTATACTCATCATTACGATCTTTATAGTCCAAAGCAGTAGCCAATTTTTTTGTTTTTTTTTTTTTTCGTTTTCTTATGTAGAACGTACGTACGAGTAAATAAAAAGATTTATATTCGTAAGAAATTTTAGTGTTTATTCGTTTCGTCGGATTGCTGTGATACGCAATTGTTAATTGTTTTCTTTTTTTACAGCTGTAATCGTAGACGAATGCGAGTGATTAAATTCTTATCAAACTTTCAACGTGATTGACCCGCTAAACTCGCGAGTTTCTGGTTGTTTCTGGTTGACGTTGCGCTGTTTACGATATGTACGTTGACGATTTTCGAAAAATCGATGATACGATTTTTTTTTTTTCGTAATTTTTGCTTTCTTTGTCTCTACGGCTACACGACGAAAACAGCGATTTTTTCTTCTCGTTATTAATAGTCCGTAAAATCGGCTGGAACGATCTACGTACTCGTATCGTCTCGATGCGATAAGACAATTGAAATCGATTATGATTGAGCGGAGCGTATGATTCCGGAAGTAATAGTGGGGGACAATAAAAAGTTGAGCGGTTTTGCTCTCGCGAGGCTATTCGCTCGGATCGATTTCGACGAAATTTAGTTCGTTCTCGCGGTTTCGCACAGATCAGGTACCAGTAATCGCTGGACGTCCAACGACTCGTCGTCATGAAGGACTACCGACTAACTGTCTTTGTCATCGCGATCCTCGTTGGGCTCGTGAGTTCGCTGATACCTCAGCGAACGGTCGACCTGAAAGCCCGGAAGCTTCAAGGTAAATTTTAAATATAATACAATAATAAAAAAAAAATAGCGACCGATTTTATGAATGTTTTGGAATTAATTTTCGGCAATATATCATCGATAATTACACGATAAAATAACGACTTCGAAAAATGTCAAATTAAATTTTCTGCGTCAATTTTTCGTATCGGAGAGAATATCTATTAATTCATTTAGAAACAAATAAATGGGCGCAGCTGACGGGAGGGAAGAATGGCACTTCGCTTTAACATATATATTTATATATATTTTTTCATTATATGTTTTTTTTTGTTATATATGGCGGAAATTTATCACATTGCTGGCTTCATAACTCCATTGATAATATTGAAATATGAATGTTGTTATTCTTTACGTGATCTTTAATTGTCGAAATACTTTTGAAAAAGTCGTCTCTACATCATTATTCTTAATTTATATATAACGCTGTAAAAGCTGTCGAGAACTACGCGATCTCGTAGTTTTTGGGTTACCATAATATTTGGATTTTACCCGCGATTGCAAAACGACGAAAAAAAAATAAACGGAAGAATAAAAACTTTTGCGTGTTTTTCTTTGCGAAATTTATTAATTGTTAACAAAATAAAATAAATGAATAATAAATAAATAATAACAATAGTATTAATATTTATTTTTTATTGATGCACATTTTTTTTCCTGGTGTAAAATATATTTTTCATAAATATTCACAGATGAAATAGCAGATAGAATGATGCATGATTCTGTCGTTGATACGCCTGTGGATCGCGCATTTTTTGACATCGACCGCAGCATCGATAATCACGACGGGAACACGCGTGACGCTTCGCGACAGCACGAGACAGGTAATTAAAATCGGAGCAATATTATCGTAAACGCCGGCATTGCGTGATCGATACAACTTGATATTCGTCTTATCGATCGTATAAAACGCCGTGCAAAAAATACGTATTTGTATTGCCAATTTTATACAAGTATTGTCTCATTCAATAAAAAGGCCATTAACTCGATCGCATCGAAAAGAATCAACAGGAAGCATTGAAAGACTACGACTTAACCCATTTCGCGATCCATATCAGCGACCTGAATTCATAACATAGAAATCGCAACAATATTAAAGGAAAAGACAAAAATCCCCCAAGTGACACTTGAAGATCTATAAAAATTCGTGATAGCGATCAGTTTGTTTCGCGATCGATAAAAAAAACAGATAAAGAATTATTTCCAATGCGTGTTCGAGTGGACTGTATCCAAGTCTCGTGCAGCAGTCAAGAGCGTCGGCTTATACAAGTTTTTATTTATCGTTTCCTTCATCGTCATTCGGGATTTGCGAAATTGTTTCGATATTACTTTCGAATTAGGATTATGCAAAACAATTTAAATCGCTCCATTATCCCGAGCCACCGGAATGTTAATCGGCACGATAACTCATAAATCATAATAATCATATGTTGTTCTCCCGATCGTACAGAAAATTCGTATTGGTACGAACACGCAAACAAAGATCTGAACGAGAGGATTACCCGACCACTCAATACGCGAATTGCAAAAAATATTATTTTCTTCCTTGGCGACGGTATGTCGATTCCCACATTGATGGCAGCGAGAACTTATCTCGGTCAGCTCGAGGGAAAATCCGGCGAGGAGGGATCACTCTTTTTTGAATCTTTTCCATATACCGGACTCGTTAAGGTACCCGAAATTCAATAATTTTTTTTATTTTTTATTTCTATCTTTACGAAACGGTTTTACACAATTCCGACATTAAACGATAAATAGAAGAAGAAAAAAGTAAAGAACATCAAAAAATATATTTAAAAAAAATATAAATATCTGAAAAAAAAATTTGTTAAAATTGTCAGACGTGGTGTCTCAATAAACAAGTCGGCGATTCGGCGTGCACCAGTACCGCTTACCTTGGCGGCGTAAAGACGAAATACGGTGTTCTCGGACTAAATGGTAATGTGAAGCGCGGCAGGTGCGAAACTCAGATCGAGTCGAATCACGTGAGTTCGATAGCAAAGTGGGCGCAAGAAAAGGGTAAAGGAACGGGGATCGTTACGACGACAAGGATAACTCACGCATCGCCCGGTGGTGCTTACGCTCACGCAGCCGACAGAAACTGGGAGAGCGACACGAATGTACTGGAAGCGGGTTACGACCCCAAGATATGTCAGGACATTGCTAGTCAGCTCATCAATAATGATCCTGGAAAGAACTTTAAGGTACAAATCTATCTTTTTGCCTAAAAAAAAAAAAAAAAATTAAATAACGACTCCGTTACATTTTCGACGAAAGGTCATTATGGGCGGAGGTCGAAGAGAATTCCTTCCGAAAACGATGACCGACGAAAAAGGCGACAAAGGCGCACGTTCCGATGGTGTGAATTTGATAGACGAATGGAAACGCGATAAATCCGCGCGCAATAGTAGAAATGTTTACTTATGGAACCGAACATCGCTGAACGACGTGACGAAGAATCCGGATAATTACGACTACGTATTTGGTCTCTTTGACGCGACACATTGTCCATATCATCTCGAAGCGTCGCCGGAAATCGATCCGTCTCTCGCCGAAATGACCGAAGCCGCTGTGAAGGTTCTTCAGAAAGAAGAAAATGGATACTTCCTCTTTATCGAAGGTAAAGCCAATCGACGAATAATGCTTCGATGTGTTGTTATCGTTTACTAATTTCGTTCATAATTCGTAATAATTTTTTTTTGTTTATTCATTGTTTATCATTTATCACATGAAAAAAAAAAATTATTTTTTTTGTTTGTCGTTTTTTTTGTTTAATTATTATCATAATGAAAGTTTTAATTTCGTACGGCAGGCGGTCGCATCGATCACGCGCATCACAACACATACGCGACTCTCGCCCTCGATGAGACCGTCGAACTCGCCAAAGCAGTGAAAATCGCGAGAGGCCTTACATCGGAGTCGGATACGCTGATTATTGTCGCCGCGGATCATGCGCACACGATGAGTGTTTCCGGTTATGGAGAACGTGGTAATAAAATCAACAATATTCCTGGAAAACAGGCCTCTGATGGTATCCCTTATGCGACACTGACTTATGCCAATGGTCCCGGGTACCGAGCGGAAGAAGAAGGTCTTCGATACAATCCGGCAAATGCCGATTATGGTGGGTAAAAAAAAAGACCAAAATTGGTCGGATATAAAAAAAAATATAAGGAAAAAAAAAATCGTAATCACCGATATTTTTCTTTGGATTTAGACGATCCTCGTGTCAAGTCACCTGCTGTCGCGCCTCTCGGCTCCGAAACTCACGGCGGTGATGACGTTGCGATCTTCGCGAGTGGCCCGTGGGCCCATCTCTTCACCGGTACCATTGAACAGAGTAACATACCTCACTTTCTTGCATACGCTTCCTGCGTCGGCAAAAGCGAGACTTCCGCGTGCACCAACCCCCGTCATCCATACTGGAAACATCCGAAATAAAAGTGATAAACGACAGTCTACAGAGACTCGATAAGAAACTACTAGTCAATGAATAATCCGTTAATTAATGATATATCATCGAAAACGAATTTTTTAAAATATTAATATAAAAAAATATAAATATTTGAATAATAAATTATTTTGTCGTAAGATTCGAGTGGATATTATTTTTTTTTACGTTTTACTCCATATCTTGTGTTCCGTCAATGATACGTTCGATTTTTCTCGATGTGAAACGATGGAAGCGCCGTATTTATCTGTAAAATTAATTTTTGTCGAAAATAACGACAAAAGTATTCGAAACATTCGCATATTCTCGTAGAATGCAACATCGAGAAAAAAAATGCGGAACTTTATCTAATCGCATGCCTCGCTGTTTCGATCTTCTTAAAGACGATTACATCGGTATCGATTATTAAGAGGACAAGTCATTAAACTCGTTACTCTCATGACACGATTCGGAACTTTTATTACGACATTATAAATGCACAAAAACATCTTAAAAATATATGTTTGTGAATGTATATATGCATATACAGTACGCCATAAGAGAGCGATAGATTACAACTTGGAGACGAGTAAAGCTACGCGACTTGGAATATCCGTTCACTACTACGTTTTTTTATTTTTTATTTTTTCGATCCTGACGTGAATTATACTTTTATTGTTGCTGTTGCTGTTATTGTTGATGTGTTTGTTGTCTGTCCGGGCGTTTTTTTTTTTTTGTTTTTTTTTTTTTTTCATATTATTTTTCCGACGTGATCTGAATAGTTCGGCTAAACACGATAAATTTCGCGCTTCAGTTTTATTGTTTTGTTTTTGTTTATTTTTTCCTTCTCACTAACATAAACGATCGTTTGAACAATGACAAAGAAGAATCTCTGCTAATTAATCGCAAATCACATGAGTTTTCATTACTGGAGATAAAGAAAATCCTCTATAGATCACCATTGAATTTTTTTTTTTTTTTTTCAATCTTCTCGTCTTCTTCTTCTACATCCCCCTCTCGTCGTTTTCATTTCTTTATTATCTTTGAGCTAAAAACTAGGAAATTCGTAAAATCTATATAATGCCGGTGGGCGCGATTTCTTAATTTTCTTTTTTTTTGTTTGTTTATTATTCTTCGTGCGATGTTTTCGATTCTCGACTAGGGTTGAGCACGTCTCGAAAATCATTTATCGTACGAAGTTTTTTGTATTTTTTTTTTTTTTTTTTTTTTTTTTTTTTTTTAACACACCGATTGCACGTGTGCTGGACAGTGAGCGACAGAAAGAGCGAGCGACGAGATAATTATTATAACAACTGAATTTGCGAGATATAGAAATGAAGTGCACGAGTGACGAGTGTTAACGATAAACGAAAGAATATTATTGAAAGAGTACGGTACATATATTTCATAAATATATGTATTATGTATATACCGCACTGAAATTTATACTCGAGACAAAATCGTGAGTGAGGAAGGCAGAGAAATTACAAAGCGGGTGAAGTGCGACTAACATATGTATATGTATCTCTTTAAACCGCGAAAGGAAACAAATTTTTCCGTTTCGCGATGTTGACTGAGAAAGTAAAATTGTAACTATAAGGCAATAAATGAAGATATCGAAAAAAAAATTAAAAAAAAATGGCGCGCGAGCGATACACACGTGGAAGACTCTTTGAAATTGGTACAAGAATAGATTTCGAGCGTTTTTTTTTTTTTTTTTTTTTTTTATAATAGTTAAACAGTGTAACTTGTGGGCGCCACGCGTCGGAAGAATCAATAGTTTAAACGGTGTCGTTTTAGAGTGTCCAAAGTGATGAAGACAACTTTCGTACAGTGCACGTAATTATTTCATTGATCGCTACGATAGTAATAGCAATGCAAAAAAATCGTGGTGTTTTTTTTTTCTTTTTTTTTTTTCTATCGTTTCGGATTGTCGAGCGCGTCGTATAAGATCGACGAGAGAATAAATGGGCCATTGGACGATTGACCGATTGTCGTTTATACTTTCGATATTACTAATCGACGAATTAAATACTTCAACCTGAACTCGACGATTTTATAATTGGCTCCTAGAATCGTCAATTCACAATCGATTCCGACATAAAATATAGTTATCGATCTCTACCCTTCATTATCGACGAAATACGGAACTCCAAAAAATTACATCTTACTTTTTTTTTCTCTTTAATTTTTCTAACAAAGAGTTCGCATCTACGGTGGTGCTCCGTTACAAAGATATTCGAGATATGAGAATTAACGATCGATAATCGATTTTCCTATATATATTTTTAATTTTTTCCCTCATTATTATTTACGCGAAATGTATGTATCGATAATCGTTGCGATCTAATCGATCGATCGTCCGGTGGCCAGATTTGCTCTTTTGCTCGTTGGCAATGAAATCTTCAATCGTCACGACATCCAACGCGGATCAATCGTCGGTGATTAATTAATTGAAATTTGATGAAAAAAAAAAAACTTTTATCTCTATATATATATCTTTCTCTTCTTTTTTTTTATGTATAGAGTAAATGTTTTTTATGTATCGTAATTATCATTAATTTATTAATTAATTCATACTTTATACCGATATATATAATAATTATTATATTAATAATATATAAGTATAGATAATAATACGATATAGACAATCCGGCTTCCCGACCGAAGCGGGTGACAAATTGAACTCGTCACGCGTCTCGTTCTGCCGTTCCTTCCTCGCGCACCCTACAGCTGCTCTGGCGATCCTGTCAGGACACTCGCGTATGTTTCTCGTGTATGTGTAGATTTTTTTTTTGTTTTTTTTTTTTTTTTTCATTTATTTTGTATATTATATAAAAAGAATGAAGATAAAAAGAGAGAAAGGGAGATAGAAAGTGTAATCGTGTCTTTTCGTGTGTCTATGTGTGTTGTGTGTCTATATGTTTGTGTGAAATTTTTCGGAGTCTGTGAGATTGAGAGTGAGAGTGAGAAAGGCCTTCGGGGGTTGAGGAGGGGATTGAAGGGGTCACGTCGAAGACCCTTTCGACCTACGATAATGCTTACTCCGGTAATTTGACTCTATATAAGGCCGAACACGTATCGCGTGCTTCGGCGAATAAGGAGATCGACGGAAATAATGAGAACGCTTCTCATCCCATTCCGCATCATCGCCGTCTCTCGTTTTTTTTTTTTATTTCTTTTTTTTTCTTATTTCATTCACTTAGTTGCGTACTCAACCGCGACGGGGTTTTGATCTTTTCTTTTTCTTCTGTTATTCGAGAAGAACCAGACGTCTACCAAACCCGATGAGAAAGCCGCACCAGACACGACAACTTCAACTTTAACCCGCGAGCCACGAGCAAAAGAAGAAAACAATGTTACGAACCCTCATTTTCTTTTACTATTATAAATGAATAGCAATTCTTGCAATGTTTACCCAAATGTTTTTTGGTGCCCCCAATCTTCGGACGTTAGCAGCGTTTCGGAGATCTTCAATATTCTTTTAGCAGCCAACCGAAGGATTAAGAGGGGAAAAGAAAAAAAAATGGATCTTTTGTCGTGTCGGAAGCCTGTTGTTTCGCATTCACGATGCTATTTGCGGCACAGAACGATACAACTCCCACGGGGTATGTATCTCCGTTGGTCGAGCGGTACCCGCCGCTTCCGTCGTTCAATAAATTATTTATCCGTAGGTTTTCTCTCTGTCGTATTCTCGAGGGCATTTCGATCCGCTTGTCGTACCACACGATCCTCGACGACCTAACCGCGTTTTTTTTTTCTTTCTTTTCTTTCCTCTTCTCTCTCGACTCTCGTTTTTTGTACACCAACCCTCGACGCTCGTGTCTCACAAAACACCTCGCTGTTTATACTTATATTTTTTTTCCGCGCTGGAATTTCAAATTTCTACACAGCCGGAAGTTACATTTAAGGGATACGCGTATCCGCGTCTCGTTCTCATCTCACTCGCAGCCTCGTTCTCTCGTTTAACTCAACAAACGCTCTCCCTTCCGTCTCTTTCTCTCGTAATCACTCGACACGCGATTTTCCTTTTTTTTTTTTCATGTCGCGAACGCTGTCGTCATCGCGCGGTGGACCGCTGTACTTATTTGCTACACGAGGTACTTTCGGGTGTAATATACTTTTTTTTAGTTTTTTTTTAATCCACCCGAACTCTTCGCTCCCCAAGGTACGCGCGTTCGCGATATAGTTATGTGTGTATATATTATTTATGTATATATGTATAATATATTCATTCATTGAATATATGTATATATATTATATATATGTAACTCTGGAAGGCGACAGTAGAGACTACTGAAGTAAATGCATAATATACGCAGAAAACGAAGACAGTTTTCATATTTTTGTCATTTCATTTACCTTTTTTTTTTTAGTTTTTGTTTTTTAATCAAATAAAACGCACTTGTCTTTGTTTCATTCTTTTTCTCATTCATACCCCGTACTTTTAAATCGTTCTACTTATTTCGCGTTCATTTCTTCGTCTTTCCTTGTTTTTTTTTTTTTTTTTTTTTTTTTTTTTTTTCTTGTAATCTTTGTCGTTATGTTTCGTACACAACGTATAATTTTTCTTTTCAAATTCGGCGACGCATTGCCGTTTAGTCGTTAACGCCAATGAAAATTCGCGATTCGGTAAAGACGCGCGGCGTCGATACGCTTCGAAAAAATTTAAAATACATTGAAAGTCTTCGTATTATAGTTAACAGGTGGAACAAATGGTGAACGTCGAGGATAATCAGTAAATCATTTCTTGTCATCGACGTCGCCGTCGTCGTCCTCATCATCATCGTCGTCGTCGTCGTCGTCGTTGACCTCGTCGCGCCTCCGATTTTTCAAGAGTTTACAATCTTTCGTTCGACGAAAGTTGAAGACACGCGACAGCGAGCGAGGAAGAGAGAGAGAGAGACAGAGGAGAGAGAGATTCGACCGAACGACTGACTGACGAGATCGAATGACGATTTATGACAATGTTTCTTTCTGTTTTCTTTTTCTTTTTTTTTTTTCTTTTTTCTAGTTGTTCTCTTAAATATGCTCGATGAACTCCGGATTCAGGAACGAGAAACCCATAAACTCCGTCTGATCGAGATTCATCATGAATAACTTGTCGGTTGGCGTTAGGTCCGTCTTCTCCGATGTGAATTGCTTGTCAAAGTTACTCACGTCCTTTCTGTGTTTCTGGAGACAAAGAAAAAGATTTATCAATATGTAATTCAAATAATTCGAATCTTTGCGACTTAATTTTTTTTGCATTTTTAGCGTTTTGAAAATTTTTGGAATTTTTGGAATTTTAGAGCTTTGGAAATTTTTTGAATTTTTTTTCAATATGGGATTCAAATAATTTGACTCTTTGCAGGATAATTCTTAATTTTTTTTAATACTTACGATTTTTGGCTTAAAAGGTGGTTGAACTTCGCGATTCTCAATCTTCTCCCAATCGATACGCCGGAAGAATGCGTGTCCGCGAACGTCGTCTTCCCCTCGGAAACCGCAGCCGAGCCTTTTGCTCGGATTCTTCGTCAAGAACTGCGGGATAAAAGAAACGCAACGTTTTATTATGATTCTAATTTGAAGTGAAAGATAATCCGTAGGATATTTACCCCTTTGCACGCTTCCTTGGATTCTTTGGAAAGACTCTTCGGATAGCTGACGTTGTGATCCGTTATCGCCGCGAAGAGTTCCTCTTCGTCTTCACCATCGAACGGTGGCTGACCGACGAGCATTTCGTATAGCAGAACTCCGTAAGCCCACCAATCGACTGATTTTCCATACGGTTGATAGAGTATAATCTGTGATTAATAAAACGTTTGATTGTTTTTCTTTTTTTTTTTTTTACAGATTTGCAATGCTTTTCTTTTCCGCCGATTATAGTTTTCGTATTTCCGTACAAATGAAAGATGTTTGTCAATTATACCTCTGGTGCAATGTAGTCAGGCGTACCGCAGAACGTTTTAGTCGTCTTGTCGCCTGTTATACCCTCTTTACACATTCCAAAATCGGCGATCTTTATGTGACCGTCCTGATCCAGCAGAACGTTGTCGAGTTTCAAATCACGATAGACGATGCCACGCGCGTGAAGGTAAAACAGTCCGATAGCGATTTCAGACGCGTAAAATCTATCCATATCAAGAAACAATGAAAGAAAAACAACAAAGTCAATATAATTCTTAAGATAAAAATCTAAATTCCTAAAATCAAAGAATAATCTCAAGATCCGAGTATTCTTTCTGTACAGAAGTAAAAAAAAAAAAAAAAATGCCGATATTCATTACCGAAACTTACACTGCAACGGGTTCCTTAAACTTGCCGCACTGCTGTATTTGGAACATGAGATCTCCACCATTTACGTACTCCATTACGAAATACAGTCGATCCTACGATAAGAAACAAATGTTACAAAAAATTTATAAACGCCGAGAGCTTAAAAGAATTAATACTCTTTAAATGTCGAAATATATACTATTTTTTAATTGCACAATAGAAAACGATTTTTTATCTCAAGATACCAAGTTTAAGGAGTTATTACTTCTACAATTTGGAGAATATTATTTAAAAAAAACAAAAAAATTTAAATGTGACAATTTTTTGGGTAAAAACTTTTTTTTTTTCTTAATTTAGCTTTTAGTTATTTGGTTAGACGTGTTGTCATTTAATTTTTCGTGATTTTTTTTGTTTATACATAATTTTTGAAGCTATGAACGATAATTTTCGTCTCAGCATCGAACGGAGAATCCGTCGAGTCAATTTCATGCAATCTATTTTCCGCGAGAATCTCAGCAGCAGTCTGTTTACGAAGAGTTAATATCCTTTGTAGGAGGCGTCGATCCCCAATCCGAACTTCCGTCGCCTATTAACTGAATTTTTCTTACCATAGTCTGAAAACACGAGTGTAACTGTACGAGAAACGGTGGTTTGTTGCACAGTGCTAATACCCGTTTCTCAACCATCGTACACTCGACGTCGTCGTCTTGAATTATAATGTCTTTCTTCAGAATCTTTATTGCATAAAGTTCGTCCGTTCCTTTTCGTTCTGCTAGCAATACCTGCAATATATCATTCATCCGAAACGCAAAAATCTCTCGTCAAAACGTCGTTTCATTACTTATTTTTCATTACGAAAAATTTCATTAAAAAAATAACTATTTAAATTGCAATTGTTGAAAATTATCCACCGAACGAACCTTTCCGAAACTTCCTTTTCCGAGAACCATAAGAAAATTGAAATCGCTCGCCCTTATCAAGTCGCTTTTGCCCATGTTGTGCGGCACGTCTTTGTCTTGTGGCATCGGTACTTTTTTCGTCACCGAAGTCTTCTGCAAAAAAGAGGAAAAAAAAAAAAAAGTATTATACAACACGCGGAGCCCCTAAAATCGCGCGAACGAAGATAAGGAAGAGATAGCAAGTTGATGAATAAAATTCGTTGGCGTTTTAACGTACCCGCATCTTGGTTTTGAGTTCCGCAAGATCGACACCCTCCTCCGGTACCGGAACATTGTAAAACTCTCCCTCCTCTTGAGTCAAAAGTTTGAACCATCCGGTCGCTGGCGCTTTTATGAGTTCCGATATGCCGAAAGATAGCGAACCCATGAAGTCGTTCCTCGACGTTCTGTCCCAATCCCAAATTTCTAACAGCAGTCGCCTGTCCTTGTCTTCGGGTTTGAGATCGCTGAGAGAAACGGAACGGGGTTAGGGGTGTCGGAGGGGACGATATGAGATTTAATTCGAAACGAGGGCATCCGCCCTATTCGCGAAGCTTCGTATCGCCAACGGCCTCGGAGTTAAATCCACTTTTCCATAATGTATATATACCCCTTTCGTTTTTATTTCTTTTCTCATTTGCTTCACGGAGCATTAACTCAGACAATTAGTTAATTAAATATCAGCGCTTGCGATAACGCTATTGCGTTAAATCCATTATATTCTCGTCTATTTAATTAATGTTTTAACGCCCGAAAGTACGGAAATTCAATTCGCGAGCACAGCGAATTATCTTCGAGACAATAGAATTTTTATGTAAATGCATTAAATATCTCAAATAATATTGATTTATCGCGAAAATTATGCAGGAAAAATGGTTTTTTTTTTTTTTAGAGGCGTCAATCAAAATCTACTTACAAGGTGATTGTCTCGTTCCATTCGGGATTTAACGACGATTTGATTGTCTTGGATTTTTTTTTCACCCCATCCGTGTCCGGGATTAGTTTTAGCTTTACGTAAGGATCCGACAGACCGTTGGGATCCATCGGGATGAGGTTGCGTCCCTGTTTTACTGTAATACAAATTTAAACAAAAATAACACTCGCTAACGCGTCGTTTGTCACTGAGTATAACTATAACGCGCAGGAAGACCCGCTGATTTTATTATTTATATATGTAACAAACTGTGCACAGGGCAAACTATTCTTAAGATTACCGAAACTAATTTACAATTTCAATCTCGTCAAACGCGTTGCCTTTAAGCAACAAGTTTTCTTCACAACAAACGTTTACCCATTCTCTCGCGTCGGCAAAGTTTTAATGAGGTAATCGGACTCGCAGAACCGCAAAAGCTTCGAGTTATCAACCTTTTTTTTTTTTTTCTTTTCTTTTGGCTTTTCTTTTTAGTCTTTATTAAGTTATCTGATAGAAGTTAATGCATAGAATAATGACGGTAATTAGGTGTGAGTGGTAAAGAAATAAAATATTACCTTCGACGGTAAGTTTGTTGCCGGCTGCCGTGATGTTCAACTCTATACGACCACGTCGTTCCGTGTGGTCGCATCCGCATAGATTCGGTACGCTCTCCTCGCACCTCTTGTGAACGTTCATGTCGCATGCTGTGTCATCAGATCATTGGTTATCATCATTCATCGTGTTCCCGATATTCGTTAAACGCGTTTATCTGCGCCCCGTTTTTTATCATTTCTTTTTTTCTTTTATTAACTTATATTGCAACGTAGAATCGCGTCGAGTTTTACGGAGTTTAGTGTCGTATAAAAGTGTAACCGTCGAGAAGGAATTCTAAGACCGGAACTTCATATTACGAACGACGACGCGATCATTGCCAGTATCGTGCGTACGCGCAGTTTTTTTTTTTATTCATCGCACGTGTAATAAACTGTGAAGCTCTTCGACGCTAGTCGCGAACTCGTGAAGAATTCAGTAAAAAAATGCCTATAAATGAACGAGTTATAGTCGTTGATGTTACGTTCGCGAAGGTTTTCAGTATATGCGCGTTGACTGCATATTTAATCGACACATATTTCATTCGTCGCGTCGTCAACGCTCGCGCGGGATAGGTATACCTCATCGATAGCTGAAATCGCGAAAAAAAAGTTTTAAATAAAAAAAATAAACGAGACTCTAGAAAAAGAAGACTGCGGTAACAATAAAAGAACATAATTGCAATGTCGATAAAATAATCAAACGAACATTTAAGACGGCGATATTTCGCGAACGATGAAACAATAATAATAACCGCGCGTACGTACGACAGTGAAATAACGAAACGATTCAACAGTTGCGTTAACTAATTATCGTTCGTATGTTACATCACATGTACCATAACGAAGGCAACGTAATGAACAGAACGAAACAATAGAACAAACCGTAACTACGGAAACAAGTTGGTCATTTCGACGAGATATCGTAATATGCATATATATACAAGTATAGTATGTATGTTCTTAAAATTAATTGTGTGTATCTACCGTACGATTAATTGTATGTATATATCATGCAAAGTGATGCGTGAGTTATTACGTGGTAGAAAACAAAAATTGAAGGTCGAGTGCAAAACGTATTACGAGATTTCGATAGATCGAGAAAAAAAAATAACGATTTTAATATTAGCACAATGAACTCGAACTTTTAGTCAATTTTATACATTTTTATTAGTTTTTTTTTTTTTTTTCTTTCACACGGTACATTTTTTTAATTATCAAGAAAACACCGCTTTCGGTAGTTCTTTTTTGCAAAAATCCGTCCATCAAACGTATGCTACGCTTCGCATCGCAATACATACGGGTAATATAAAAATGTATAAATGTCGGAGTCGAGCTATAGCGAGATGGAGACTACAGGGAATCCACAAAATGTCAAGAGTCGAGAGAGAGAGAGTTAGAGTTAGAGAGAGAGAGAGAGAGAGAGAGAGAGAGAGAGGGTACCGATGTATGAATAATACGAATCGCAATAAAGTACGAGCGGAGTGTGTATACAGCAAAGAATTGAATAGTGAATGTGACAAGAGATGGGAGATGCACTCATCTAAAATGTATACTTCGAGAAGAGTTCGAAGCACTCAGAACGTAGCGCTACGTAATTAATGCCGATCAATTTGTTTTAACGACACAGGTCGATCGTATTTCTCCTCCATCGATCTTTTTTTTTTTTTTCGCATTGAACTTAAGTCGAATTCAGGGCAAATGGAAAAAAAAGAGAGTTATCGATCTACCTGTGGAACAACGATAAACTCGGTGGCAAAAGCTCGAAAGTTTGAAGCTTAAGGACGCGGCACCGAGGCGCCGCGTCTACGTAGGTATTGAGTCTACAACCAAATTCGATCAATCGAAAGATCGCGGGAAGAATTTTTTTTTTTTTTTTTTTTTACTTAACGAAAAATTAAGTAACGCTAATAAATTGAAGAAAAGATAAAGGGAAAAGTGACTTCATCTCTCTCTATTTTTTTTTACTATATATATTTATTATATACATCTATATAGTCTCTAGCGAACGGTAAGTGGGGAAAGTCGGAGGATTCACGTAGAGTATACGCTTTGGGGCTGACGATAAATCACGTACGTGACCGAAGGTAGCACCGGTGGGACTGGTAGGTTCCCTGTAAACCTTGAGGAATATAAGGATAGCCTGAGGTATGTGTACTACATGTACAATGTTTATATACTACGGTAGACAGGGGGATAGCGAAGGCTTCAAGCCTTCACCGAGGGTACGTCAGCCCCGTTTTATTCAACCCTCGAGCGCGCACCCTTCTCTTACTTTCTGCAGTCTCGAAAATTCGACGTACGCGCGCCGCCCGTCGCTCTTCGCCCTTCGCTCGATATTTAATGAACCTCAGGACTGACGAGAGACCTCTTAACGTTGAGATGTATAGCTCTACCAACATCTCGACGCGCTGTTCATATTACTCGGTTAATTTATTCTCAACGCGAGAGGAAGCTTTGTAATCATGAAAATTGTAACGGATAACGCCCTCAAAACCATATTACTCCGAAACATTATTATTGTCCACAACCGTGAAATGCGATCAGTGATGGTATCATATTTCATGAAGATTAATGTAACCATTGTAATAAAATACGAAATAATTCAAATATTTCGTATATTATAGCATTTTCTTCGATTAGACAATTGCGTGAAACTCATAGCAGTTTTAATGACTTTTAAATACTTTTATTAACAATTTTGTGATATTTGTCCGAAATCACGTAAAATTAAGATTAATGATTAAATTTTTTATTGATATTCAAATTTTTTTGTGATAAGAAAGATAACAAAGCTTCGTCAACGCAGAAAGCTACGATATTGCGGAACCTGTTGGGCGGTTTTACGATGGTAATGACGAGTTCATTGAGGCCGTACAGTGCATTAATAGATATGTATATATATGTTTATCACGTGTCATTGATACGCGAATGAAATTATTGAATCTTCGTGATTTATTTGTTAATTCATTTTGTTTTTATTATTAGCTACCTGAACATTTGAGTCCCTGATGCGCAATGCCGTGAAGCATCGAGCCGCAGTGGTCGCAGAAGGTCGGCGTCAGGTACGTGAAAGTATCCCATTTGTGTGGCGCACTCACGGCCTGGGAACACAAAGTCACGAGGCCGGGAAAGCCCGGTTTTTCATTGCACTCTTCTGCATGCTGTGTGTGGCTGCTTGTCGAGATTAAAGAAGAAGTGGTGGGGAGAAGTCAGAGAAGCTACAGTATTGAGAACGGGGGTAGTATCGCGCGGTATATAGGTATCCAACCCGATTCTCGAGGTCAACTTTTCTTTTCTTCTCTTCTTTCGTTGAGGTTTTTTTTTTAGTTTTGTTTTTTTTTTATATAATTTTTTTTTTTTTTTTTTTTTCGCCATTCCACTACTACCCCTCGTCTTCGTTTTTCCTTTACAATACACGGCTGCGAAATAGAGAAAACAAAAAGTATAAAAAACGTTGTCGCGCCCGCGTTCGAGTTAACATATATATTTTTTTTTATGCCAACCTCCATCAGCACAGTTTCATATAGTCTCGTAACACCCCCCATCTGATGGTTGTGTATTATCGAACGCATAAAAAAAATGAGAATTCGACGATTGCGTATCGATTAATGCGCATTGCCAATATTTTAGTTGCACTCGTTAATCTTACATCGCGTCGAAATTAGCGTATTTCGTAATTAATGTTTATATCGAAATGAAACGATTTATTAATTGATATATATTGTGTGTGTATGATGACTATATTAATAGACACTTTCACACGCACTCGTGTATACAAAACATAAACAGAAATAATGTATCGTTAAACGTGTCTCGAAATTATTCTCTCTTCGGTTCGATAATTAATTTTTCGCACATACGATGAAGCAATATCGTCGTTGTATAATAGTTTTCATTAAAAAATTTATTGGCAATATAAATGATTTAATGAACCCCCGAGAATTCTCTTCTCGACGATCCGAAAGCAATGAATATGATGAAAAAAATTTACGAACAACGATTGCTTAATTGAATTATCCCGCTCCCAGCTGTGCTGAATGAGAACTTTCGACGTCGATTTCAACGTGTTACAGCAAAAGCGTAGCCGTCCACGAGACTGTACATCGTCGAGCGGAGATATAATGACAAAAGCTCGCCGAGTGCCCTCGGCAATGTAAAAAAATAAAAAAAAAAAAGAAGAATAGCGAAAGCTGAAAGCGAACGAGAGGCGCAAGGTGAGAAGGTGAGCGAAGCTTTTATGGGCCTTGCGTAACTTCGTTACACTAATGGCTTTACCTCTTCGAGATTCGTAACTCAGGTCATTCGAGGCCGAGAAGAATAACGAGCCGCGACAGAAGCGCGAACCGATAATTAACTTCCCCTTAAGAATTGAGAGGCTCGATAAAGTGTCCGAAACAAAAGATATACGAACTTCCAAAAGTTTGGAAAAATCGATGAGCCGATTTTTCCCTGAAATCGCCGCGACCTCGCGAAACGGCTAATATAAAATTATTCATTCTGAATACCAATTGTTCCCCATTAATATATTTCTCAATACAACAGCAGTTTTAATATTTTCAATTTGAATGTAAAAAAAAAAAAATTGCGAAAAACTCCTTTGTTGCGCTTTTTTCGAATTTTTTTAGTCGTTCTGTACACTGCGAAAAAAAATCGGTTGAATCGACTAAATCGAATGGCGAAACAAATAATCGATTGATTGAACGAAATAATCGTCATAGTAAGAAAACAGATCGTCAATTTAACTAACAGTTGGTACGATTAATTAGGTTTTTCATGGAATTAATGAAATATTTATTTCGCCACTCGCAAACGCCGATTTCGTCGATTTAATCGATTTTTTTTCTCAGTGTAACGTCACAAAAAAACTCAATAAAAAAATTAAACACGATCGACACCCGCATTTTCACGTAATTTTATCCGTATTCCGTGATATCGATAATAGCGTAATATCACATAATTGAGTTTATCACGAATTTTTTCCTCACTTTACAGTGCGCTGATACCAATAGTACATTAGAACGTCAGTTAATAGCGCTTCACTTTCATCGGTGCTTTCTGTTCGATTGCTCGGTGTGTTCGCAATTTTTCTTATATTCTTTACGCCAATTTTCGTTCGCATCGAAGTTCTCGTTATGCCAAAGCAATGAAAAAAGAAAAGCGAAGCGGTAGCAGGTATTCGAGCGTTGACTCGAAGTCACCGAAGCGTATTTCATGATTGGGACAACACAGCTTCCGTTTCCTTTGATTCTGGACTCGCGACGAGTTGATGCACCCGTCTGCGTGTTGGCGATGTGTTGGGACCGCAATGGAAGGTCCGAACAACTTACTTCACTTTGACTCGACATTTACTGTATATATATACAGGGATTGCCTACAGAAACTCCACCCGTTGTCCCTCGCAGCATCGCTCTATTTCATTTCATTTTCATACACAGTCTCTCATCAGCTGGTGCCTCAGTCGCGAGAGGCAACGATCGAATTTTCCTTCTCTTCGCGCATCTCTCTCCTTTCGTTCTATTCATTATTCTCGTACCCTATGCCGCGAGAGTGTTGGCGGGCGGTGCCCCCCATCACCCGACTCTACGTCACGGAAGCTTTATAGAAGAACAATAATAAAGCTCAACGACGAAAGAGAACGAGGAAAGTGGGTTGACGGAAAGGATGGCCTCTCGCGTCCTGTAATGTAACTTTGTTACACTAATAGTGTCTCAAAGCGTCCGACTGTCCAGAGCAATATATATGTACTTATATACGTATATAGCAACACAATAGAGAACAAAACACCGACGTTAAGTCACGAGAAAGTCGCGTGAGGCGTGAAATGTCGCTCATTGCTCAACGATAAAAGAGAATCTTCGCGTTTCAAGGAAACGCGCCGAGGTTCTCGCGATCGAAAAGTACTGAAGACAAACGAGAGGCGAATTTCTTTTCCCAGACAAAATCGCGAGAGCCACGAGACCTTAACATTCATTCCCGAGTGTTAGGAAAAGTAGAGGCGATGAGAGAAAAATCTCGAGTGATTCTCGATACATCGATCGCCTTTGGGGCTACTCGACCTTGTGCTCTCATCGTCGATACCGTCGAGAGACCCTTTTCAATCTTCTCACACCTTCATTATTATACTTTCGAGTGGAGGCTTTTTTTTCCCTTATCATCGTCTATGTGCTTCGAACAAAACGTTGAGATCGATCGGCGTTTCTCGTTGTATTTCTGAGACCGCTGATTCCCTTCTCCGTCCACCCCGTGTGTGTCGACTTTAACATTTTTTTTTTTTCATTTCATCTTTAATAATCCTCTCAATTTTATTGCTAAGAAGGTAATTAACAATTGCGTACATATCGATAGCCATTTCTTGTTGTATTTCTGGGACCGTTGATTCCCTCCTCCGTCCACCCCGTGTATGTCGTCTTTATATATTTTTTTTTTCATTTCATCTTTAATAATCCTCTCAATTTTATTGTTAAGAAGGTAATTAACAATTGCGTATATATCGATCGCGATTTCTCGTTGTATGTGTGAGACCGTTGATTCCCTCCTCCATCCACTCCGTGTTTGTCATCTTTATAATTTTTTTTTTTTTTTTTTTTCATTTCATCTTTAATAATCCTCTCAAATTTATTGCTAAGACGGTAATTAACAATTGCGTATATATCGATCGCGATTTCTCGTTGTATTTCTGAGACCGTTGATTTCCTCCTCCGTCCACCCCGTGTGAATGTCGTCTTTATAATTTTTTTTTTTTTTTTCATTTCATCATTGATAATCCTCTCAAATTTATTGCTAAGACGGTAATTAACAATTGCGTATATATCGATCGCGATTTCTCGTTGTATTTCTGAGACCGTTGATTTCCTCCTCCGTCCACCCCGTGTGAATGTCATCTTTATAATTTTTTTTTTTTTTTTCATTTCATCTTTAATAATCCTCTCAAATTTATTGCTAAGACGGTAATTAACAATTGCGTTATATCGATCGCCATTTCTCGTTGTGTTTCTGAGACCGTTGATTCCCTCCTCCGTCCACCCCGTGTGAATGTCGTCTTTATAATTTTTTTTTTTCATTTCATCTCTAATAATCCTTTGAAATTTATTACCAAGACGGTAATTAACAATGGCGTACATATTTATCTCACTGCGAATCTTTCGCTCGTTCGGCGAATTTCGCGCGCATCTAACGCTCTTGAATATTCCACGCGAGCTTTCAACGTAATCGCGTATGGATCTTGCATTAATTTGTGTACTTTTGGGGAGAAAACGAGCTGCTTCTCGCGCTCTCAACCGTGAGTGTCTCGCTCCGTATATTTGCATACGCCCTTGTAAGAGGCGAAGGAAACAGTAGAGAGAAATCCCCGGGGGGTTGCTAGATGGCTCTCGTGCGTCATTCGTGGAACGATGCAAAACCAGCAGAGACAAATAACCGATGGCGGGAACGAAAGAAAGTCTAAGAAAAAAAAAAAAAAAAAGAAAGAAAAATCGCGAGAGGAATAGAGGCAAAAGTTGGACGATGTTTCAGACTCTTAGCCGGAACTTGGGTTACACTAATGACCCAAGTATACTAAGATCACCTCGACCGGTATACCGGTAACCACGGGGTATCCCCCTCTGCGTTATTACACAACGCGCCAGGATAATATAACAAGATAATTCAAAACAAAAGCACGGAAATTCCGTGGGCGTAGTGCAACCGAAGCAAACGAGATTTTTTTTTTTTTCCTCCTGAAATATGTTCGCGCGACGTTTCTCAACTCCGGAACGGAATTTTATTATAACGAGATAGTGTATAGGAGAGCGGAAGAACTAGAAGCTCCAAGTCGTTGAACAAGTGAACGGTAAATGCAAACCAGCGAAAGTACGAGCGGAGAAGAAAGATTGTATATGCATATATATATATATATACTTATACTTATACAGAGGATATTGCTACTTCGTGAAAATTCCAAGAAATGTTAAGAAATACCAGTCGGGGTCACCGGCGATGCGATTCTTTCGCCTCGTTAACCCCTTTGCGAGTACCTCGCGGTGGTATCTATATATTTTCGCTTGGTTATGCTTAACGCAAAAAAATACTCGGAAAACTCGAGAAAGAAGCGAGAACTCTCCGTTACTCCGATGTTTCTTTCGACTTCCTTTGTACGTTTCTCGTATGTTCTTTCTTTCGGGGAGTTTTTTTTTTTTTTTTTCGTGGCAAATAAAAGACGGCGTTGTTTACCCTCGATTTGCAAATTATTTCAGGTTCTCGAGAAACTTTTTTTATCTTCGATTCTTTTTATGATTCACGCGCGAGACGGCGCCGAAAAAAATGTATAGCGGAGACAACACGCGGGTGTAACTGCGCGAATTTTATCAACGATATTGATAAAATAAAACGGAGTACCGATTTGATTTGGAAATATTTTACGGATATCGTCCCCGTCGGAAAGATACACTTTCGTGACTTTCGGCAGTTTTCGATTATTTATCTTTTTTTTTTTTTTCAAGGTGAAACTCAGTTGGAAACGTGTAGTGTAACGAATATCGATCGATTGGGAAACCGTTCGATATTTTCGCCGGGCATTGTATTACATTTCGCAGGAAGTCTCTGTCTCATTTATTTCGCGCGACGCTGTCGTAAAAATATAACGAGAAATAAGGGGGTTTCGAAGCTCTGACCCTTCTCTACAATCGTTACCGATGTTCCGGCTTTTTCTCTTTCTCTCACTCGGCAGTAAGCAACTCTTTAATGAGAATTCTGTCGAAGTCTTCATCGAGTGAAATATGACGAGGATAGACAGAGAAGTATCTCTCGCGTTTCTCTTCACCCCCCGCCCTCCCCCCTCGCCCCTCCCTTCTCGTCTTTAACGAGAGCACAGTGACGATTCCTCTTCTCCACGACGACGACGACGACGCGAATGCAAGTCGACGTTTCCAGACGGACCGAACGATTTTCCACGTGGCCTACTTACTCTTCTTCACTGTTTCTAAGCTCCTCTATCTTCTCATCCGGTTTCGTTTCTTCGAAAACCTTTTGCTTCCCAATGGCCCGATAAAACACTTTTCTCAGAGTCAATGAGGATTCTTCGCAAATTATAATTTTTTGTTCGCCAATCTCACATTTCATCAAATTTCCGACAGTATACTTTCCGTCACGTATCTCTCGTAATTCTCTTGTCATACGGCGTTTTTTAATAAATCAACTTCTTCGGCAGAAAAAAAAAAACGCAAAAATGCGAACAAATGCAAATATCCAACGAACTTGGAATTCAATTGTCTCTCAAATGGTTTGACCGCCTTTTTTTAATTAAAAAAAGTCTTTCTTTGATATTTCTTGCAGGAATCAGAGGGAATGATGCGCATCGCGAGATGCGCATTGAAATAAACACGAAGCGCTGAGAACCGCATCACTTCCGGTTTTTCTCCGTTAACGTTAGTGATCGAAGGTTTTGTTGGATTCCAAACCGACATAATATAGTAATGTATTTACTACGCGCGATGTTTTCTCGCGCCGACCGAGTATTTTCCTGGAGCTCCTGTTGCTCGGTGACCCCGAAACAGAGGGAGCTTTACCCTCGACCCCGAAAACTTTTTCGGGATCATATCGCTTATTCCGCGGTGTGTTACTGGGTCTTAAAAAAAAAATGCCTCCGCCCTCGAAACGTGAGTTTATCTCAATCGTTTATTCGTCTCGGAGATTTCATCTCGAAAAATGCGTAATTTCTCATCGTAAATTGTGACGACTCCGAGATATACCGCGAATCGCGCGAGAGGCGACAGAACGGAATAAAAGTCAAAGTTGTTTCACCGGTCGAAGGCGAGCAAAAGAAATCTTATCAAATTCGTGAAAAACTTTCGTTCCATTTACTCGCATCGGATGCAAACTTTCACGTCGAAAAACTTCGCCGCTCGTCTTGTGCGCGTCGTCGGTACGGAAGAGAGATGATGGTCGTGAAAACTCTTTCGCGAAAAACATGCGGAAAAATGTCTTCGCGTCTCTGTGAATATTGCACCGGAAATAGTATATCGCGTATGCCGCTTTTATCCAGTGTCGAGACTTTACGGAGATATAATAATCCATGAACGAGTCGGAGGATCTCGCGAGATCATGTTATCCCGTCGCGGAATACGATTTTTCATAGAGGACCTTTTCGGATAGTTGGGTCGGAGATGACGTTTGCAGCGGTGGAAAAGAAAATTGGAAAATCTTTCATCCTCCGGTATGGCGGGGAACAGAAACGTTGCTACAGCTGTAAACCTTAAATCGAGGCATCTATTCGCGTCTGGAAATTCCGTGACTTTATGGAACGTTATTACACTTTCAGACTAAAGGCTCCTTTTTTTCTCGGAGATTTAAACGCGATTTTTCACGGGTTGCTGAATTGCGTCTTCTCGTATCTATCTTTAAATTTCATATTTTTGTATTACTTTAATAGTTATTTCAGTACTTTCTTTACGGATATCTCACGTGACTAAAAATTTAAATTGATATAGTCGACCGAAAAAAAAAAAAAAACAGTTTTTACGCAAAGATTAATACGATGATATCGTCGCATTTTTTCATTCGTTTTTTCTCATTAAGGACGTCGCAGATACCGTTATACGTACGCATACGAGCACTCAAATAATATCTTTCACTCAATCTTCATTTTTTAAAATTTCTTTCCTATTTTTCACATTCAAAGAATCGACGCTTTACCGAAACGTTGAAAGTTCATCTCATTAATCGTGTCCACGGGAAAGGGCTTCGATCCGGCGATCCCGTTTTCCGTCATCAATTTCGAAACGATACTTTCAAGCAGACCGAACGAGAGCGGCAGCTAGTGAAAGCGTAAGCTCTTGTCCACCTCTCGCTCCATGTTTGCCAAACTCCCACGTCCCCTCCTGTGTTTACCCTTCATCTCTCACTCCCGACGCGAAGCCGTTTGCACTCTCGTCGTTCTCGTTTCAACCGACACACACACACGCGGGACTCACCCTTGAAGTTCGCGTCCAACGCCTTTGGCTTCATCTGCGTCACTGCGGTGAGTTTTTCCAACGTAATTCTATCGGTCAGTTGACATGTTTTTTTTTTTATTTCAATCTTTTTTTTTACAACATTCAAAGGTTTTTTCACGATTAAAATGTTGCTTCGGAGTTTTTCCCGCTCATTTCTCCGATCCTCGATAATTCGTTGTGCAATAATCGGCGATTTTACGAAACGCTCGTTTGTCTCGTAACCTCAAATCCATCGATGATCGAGCAATTCCCATTACAACTAACGACACACTATCGTGACGAAGGGGTCACGAAAAGAGGGCAAAAGCCGGGGTTAACTTGGAAACAGTTTGATCGTCGAGTTCGGCGGTTCGAATTCGATTCGACACTCTCCTCGATTGCGGTTAAGTTACTCTTCGGTGAGAAATTCGATTGTCCCCTTTCTCCGCCACCAATGTCAATAGTATGCCGATGGATATCGATCAAGTTTACTCCCTTTCAACGATTCACTCTATTCCGAACGACCAACAAGTTACGAACTAAGTGCAAGTTGAGTTCGAGAGATTTCTCTTATGTGTGCGTATGTGTGTTTCTGTGTCTGTAGCACAGAGCGTTCCCGCTGAAACGGCCTCGAATAAAAGTTTGCGCCGAAACGATTCTCGTCACTCTCGACCGTCCTTCTCGTCCCCTTTACTTCCTCTTACTTCCGGCACGAGACTTTTTCCTCAGTCACGCCAGCAGGTAGTACAAGGTGAAGAGTCGGACCTTAAGCGACTTATAACTCTGTCGAGGTGTACTCGACACTCCACCCCCGTCCCTTTGCCCGGCGCATTGTTCTCTTTGGACTTTCACTACATCGCACCCCTTTACTCTCTGTTCTCTTATCTACTTATCTAGAGCGACGAGTGTATATGCGAATCTGCAAGACGCTCTGCAAGGCGTAATCTTCGAATCGGTCGATGCGCGATCGGCATCCGCGAGATTTCGCAAAATACGATCGCGCGACAAAACGTTATCACCGAGAATTTGCGTTTGGCGATTATTTTCTTTTTGTTTTGTTTTATTGTCACCGGGATAACATAGAATTCAATAGAAATAACTAACAGGGACGATTCCTCGTCGATCGTTTCAAAGACTCGTGAATAGAGTTTTATGACTGCGAACCGAAGCGTTTTATCTAACGTACAGCATGATAAAACAAACGAGAAGACTGTACGGTAGATACGAGAATCGAGGATAGTTACTTTTTTTTTTATCTTTTATTTTCTCTATTAATGCGAGAAGCGAGTGGATTAAAAAAAGAAGCGGACCTAACGGCTCGCGGAGCCAATGAACGAGAACGCGTGTGTATTCATAACGCTCCATCAAATTTATGGGGATAAAAATGCTGTTCATTTTCTTTATTTTTTTCCATTTTTTTTTTTTTCGAGTAACCGAAGTGAAAACGTGTGAGGGTAGCGAGAATGCGATACGATGGCTGTACCGCTGGATAAAGTGAGCCAACCGTCGAACCGAGAAAGCACTCAGACACTCGATAATAGTTTAATTGAACGCTACGTCGCGCGATAATGGTTTAATAACGGAGAGACCGCGGTGGAGGTCTCTCGGGCGCTATAATAAAAACGACTAATTTTTTTCCATCGAATTCCATTTCGAAGCCGAATGCCTGAATTTTCGTTAACTCGTTTATCCATCGTGCGACCTCTCTGCACGTTTTATATTCCTGTTGCGCCCTACAGAATCGAAATAATTGCGTGGGCGGGGAAATGTACGATTATGTAAAATCGAAGGAGCGATTCTTCTCGAAACTGCAGTTCGAGAAAAATAAAAAAAAAAAAACTTACGAAATCGCGGTCGTTCCTGTTGCATAAGTTTGCATCATATATGGAAGCGATAGCTTGAAAGAGATGCGCAGAGCCAAGTAACATGGAGCGACGTGGTTGGAGAGAAAATAACGATTTCTTTCTTGAAGGACTCGTAACAAAGCGAAAGATAAGACAGAAAAAGATTTTTTTTTTTTTTTCGAGAGTAGAACGCGTTGACGTTGGAAAAGCTTATAATGATCCAAAAGGCCATTGGAAATTTAGAGAAGAACAAAAGATAACAATTATAGAGAGGTGCGCATAGATGAAAACTGTAGTATATACAGATCAACATCGTTGACATCCAATAATATAATATCGATGTAATATTTACAAGGACGAAGCTTGTTATTTATATATATTATATATATAAAGGTGACGACAGATGCAACGAGTATAACGTGTAAAACGAGTAATATATATGTATAACATATTCATTTTTATTTTTAAAGATAAATAGTTAATTCTTATAGACTACCAGTGACGAAAGAGAGAGAATAAATAACGTTTAACGATATACAGCGTATATTAATGGATGATAAACGTAAATCGTTGAAAATTACACGAAATTAAAACAACTTACGTCGTTTTTTTTTTTTTTTTTTTTTTACAAAATCATAATATACACAAGCGATGAATAATTGTTTGTGAATAAAATTAATCGAAGATAATTTGTTTTAATTGGCCGATATGATTTTGTGACTCGTTAGCACAATGCCGCAAGACTTTTTTTTTTTTCATGACGAAACGCTTGAATTTTCGTGTTTATATATAAAAATGTTTCTTTAAAAAATTCTAACAAAAAAAAATAATGCATAGTTTTCAAAAGTCAATGGAGAGTTTAAAAGAGCTTCGGGGTTTAATTCAATGGCTCCACTTGCCGCTTGGCACGCGACGGCGTTATTAAAAACACTCTCTTTTAATTAATTTACTTCGCGGCCCGCGCTCCCGTTATTCATCCGTTCGCGAATTAAATCCAAGCCATCGTAATAATCTTCGGGTGGTGTGGGGTTCAACGGAAAGACGATGAGATTACGCGGTAACGAAATAAAAAATAAAAAAAATATAAAGTATATTTATATACGCAATATCGATTTAATATTAAAGTTTTTTTCTTTTCGGAGCAACCGAAAGATCGAGAAAAAAAAATGAAAAAAAAAAAGCTTAAAAAAATCAATTCTCGTGAACGACACAATGAAAACTTAATGAAATCACACACAACAGACGCGTACATCTAAAGGAAAGGGTGAAAAAAGACGGTGAGTCACGTGCATCGAGCATGGAGCTCCGTTTTTCTAAAACGAAAGAAAGAAAAGGCTTTACGCGGATCAATATCCCGCGAACGCCTTCTCGACTCTCTTTACCGTCCGTTTCTATTTTCTCGATAATAAATCTCTTTATCCATCCGTATTTATTTATCTTTCTATCTGCCTTTATCCCCATTGTAACCCCGTTATACAGGCCGCGATAGCGGGATCCATGCTCGACAAACAAAAAAATCGCACGTACACATAATGTATATAAATTCGGTACAGATGCATGTTACGTTGAAAACAACATCGCGAATACCATGTATCTGTATCGAACGAACGCTCGCACACGGCACAGTGATGTAAGGAAAAAAAAAAAAATGCGAACAGATCTCCTCGAGACGTGACGAGACGCGAGTGTACGAAAAGCCTGCGGATACTCTCAATTTTCCATACACGAGGCTCTTATATATCTCGTTACGTATTCGTTTCGTATACATAATAAGATATTTACGTTCGGTCTCGCGTCGTTTTTACGTCTCTATATCGAAGATTTAGTTTTTTTTTTTTTTTTTTTTCTCCTCAATCTACATACGGATATGTTACATACACCCACACGCACGCGCACAGGTATAAGTAGCGACAAGTGAATTAGCCACGTGCCACTACACGGGTCGAAGCGACATACGTAACGTAATAACGTTTGGTCCATTTGTTTATTTACAGTGGATATATAAAAAGCAACACCCATAACGTAGATGTAAACATTTGTTTAATTACTCGTACTATGATTAGTAGGTACGAGTTTCCATTTATCGAGTATCTGTGTTTTTGCGTTTAAAAGTTTTGGGTTTTTTTTTTTTTTTTTTTTTTTTTTTTCGATACCTTGGCACTTCATGCCCTGGTGGATGACACCATAGAGAAGGCTACCACAGTGGTCACAGAAGGTGGGGCTGTTGTAGGTGTGTTGCTTGAAATGGTGCTTCGTCCGCGTGTCCTGCGTTTATGTCAACATTATATAAACCCCATCGGTGTAGAGCCCACAATACACGAAGAAAAATGATGACGACGAAAAAAAAAAAGTAAATTCGTAGCCCGGCAATTATTTATTGACGAGAGAACAGCAGGTAGAGGAATATTATGGCGAAGCGACGAGGGGGTTGGGATGCTTTCCAATTGGAAATTCGAAGGTTTCGAACGTTTCCGAGGATCGTAGGTGAAACTGACACGTTGGGGTGAAATCGTCGAACAACCCGCTACCCCCCCCCCCCTCCCCCCTTCCCTCCCCCGACAGACCAAAAAACCGTCAACCAGCACCCGGGAGTTCTCTATCTCTCGACCTTCCGTTCTCCAGCTTGACATCAAAGTGGCTAAAGTGGATAGAGCTATAAATCAGAGAATCGAGGGACCGTCGCCTCACTCTCTACTACCCTATCACCAAATTTCATCGTGCAATGTAGCGATATTGAGAAAAAAAAATATATAATAAATACATATGAAATATAACACTGGTGACGTGATATAAATTCACTTTTCTTCAGGAAATCTTGAAACGGCAAGCGATTACTCATGTATAACGCGAGTGTCAAGCATTGCCCAACCCTTGTTTTGCGATAAAAAATATGTTTATACGTTTTTCGAGACGTGATTCCAAATCGACAAAATGTTTCAAAATCGTACGCGAAAATCGGAAGACAGAAATGTGAATCGATATTTTCTGTAATAACACCGTATAACAAAAAAAAAAACAAAAAAAAATCTTTAAGGGTCGTTACGAATTATAAAAATAGATCGCGTAGAGACCGAAAAAAAAGTAAATCTACATATCTTTTATTGTTTTTATTTTAATTAGATTTGATGCTTCGCGGCATCGTAAGATAAGATGCTTGAGATACAGAAGGTGAAATTTTGGATAAGGAAAAGGCGGGGAGCGATGAGAAGATCAGTTTAATGTCCGCGGTAGCGATAGGCAAAACGGAAGATCGATATGAAATCAGATCTCTGGCGCGATGAACGGTAATATTAGTTATAGTAATAGAGGAAGCGGAGGAGGGTTGACAAAGACCATCAGCGAGCGGATACCGCACACGACGATGAGAATAATAGCCAATCCATTTTCGCTCGCGATCGCGCGCGTTCTTGCGGGGGACGACGACGATGATGTATCACGCTATTCTCGCGCCGTTTTACACGTGATCTAGAAGCTCCCGAGGAAACAAAAAAAATATATATATCGGCTACACTACGGCCAACGAGACGACACGAGCGTTGAATAGAAAGAAAAAAAAAAAGATACGAAAATCGACATGCATGCAAACCACAGACGCAATATCGCCGCGTAGGACACATCGGTGATCGCGGGGTGCGCTAAAATTTATTGCTAATATCTCTCCGCAGAGCTCCCGGCTGTTATCCACGAAAATTATGACTCCAAAAAAAAAAAAAAAAAGACATTCGTGCGAAAATAGTCGTCGAGGGCAAAAATAAAAAATAAAAAAAAAACCGTATACCATAAATGAAGAGACTCTCTATCACGTACGTCCGCACTCCGTATGGCAAGCGTAACGTTATCTTTCAGTGAGTGTCTATTCTCCCCTCGAAAGTCGAAAGGAGAAAGATATATGCGTTATATCGTGAGAGGTAAAATATTAGTATTCCCGTGGAGCGTTCGCATAATAATCCAAGTTACGTTATCTCGAGACCGCGTCTGACACCACGAGAGAGTTTGAATATCTCATTCGGGACATTTTTTCTCCTCGTTAACCGGGTGATACCCGCGGGATATTCGTCCTCGGAATCTTATTCTTCAGACCCACGAAAGATTATACTGGGGAAACAAGTGCACAAGTTTAACCGAGAAATTTACCGACGACGGCGACGAATGCATTAAAGTAAAATGGGACTGTGTACTGTGTCTATGCGGCTCTTTCGTTACACGGGCGTTGCAAAAGTTGGTAAACGCGGAAAAGCGAGCGACTTATTTACGTCCGAAGCGTGAAAACCATTATGGAGTCGCCAGGATCATTAGACGTAACGAGGTTGTCATTACGAATAATTTCCGTTGACGATCCCGCATATCGAGTTAAAACGTATATTTAACGATTACGAAGGACGATCGAAGATCGAGTGGTTGACAAAAAATTTTAAAAATGAAATACGTTATTGAGGAGTTTCGAGTTGAATGATAAGAAGGAAGTGAAGTATTTTTAGAACGAAACGATTCGGCCGTTACGTAGTTAAAAAAATAATGTGCTCTATTTCACACCGCGATGTCAAGCCGCGGAACGAGACGATCGAACGAGAGGACAAGGAAAAAAAAAAACCGAATTTTTATTTAAAGAGAATTGATCGACGCAGACGAAACAAATTTACGACACGTATTGGAAAACTCGTTAGGAGAAGAAAAAAAAAACAAATTACAATTAACGAAGGTATGAAAATCGGACTTTAATTAAACGATCGCTGGGAATAATTTCACTCTGCATCCATTATGCCACTTGAATTCGGGTAATTCATCCGATCTCTATTACGGCCCGATACCTGTGCTCGTAAAAAGATACTCGATGAAATGGCCGATTTTTTTTTTTTTTCGATACCCCTTTTTTCTTTTTTTTGTTTGTTCCAAATTTTTATAAATATCTTTAAATAGCCAAATTTTTTTTTTCGCGTTCCAAATTTTTATAAATAATTTTATATAGCCAACATTTTTTTTTTGTAACTCTGCGAAATTATAACCGTATGAAAACACAACTAGAAATCGCGATCTTACTTTGCATTCTCAATTGCATCGCTCAATTCTCTTTAAGCATCGAATTCACGTCGCATCGTAAATTCCGAACCACTGATGACCGGCCGTTGTTCGTTAGCGAGTTTTATCGACGACTCGAGAATTCGCGATAAACTAAAGCAGTTCGTAGAGCAGTTGACGAACAATTTCGTACGACGCAACGAGAGTTTGAAATCGTCAACGTCGGATACAATAGGAGAATTTCCCTGGTGACGTTGGATTCGCAAGGATTTACTTCTCAAGTTTCGCGGTTCTACCGTCTCCGCGGTGGTCAGTGGTGAACTCTTATCACCATGAATGCGGTATATACGACGGAGCGTCAACGACCCCCTTTCCGTTCCCCTCGCGCACTCCTCGTGTTCAGGATCACCGTTTCAGGATTAAGGAAGTACCCACGTCCCGGGGAAAAGGGCAACCGGCTGTGGGAACGTAACTCTCTCTCGGTCCCGCAGGGAATCGAAAGTTTCACGTTTAACTCTCTCTGAACGCCTCGTCGCTATACTTCTTCTGCTTTATCACATATTTTCGTACACAAGTTATATTCACTCCCCGTTTTATACGGGAATACAATAACTTTTTTGTTTTCCATTCGTTTGAAATCGTTGGAGCGCGCGAATGCGAATCAACGGTAAAAAGCCGAATCTGTTGTATACCGTCGCGGAGTTTCCGAAAGAAATAAAGCGAAATCTTTCAAAGTCCGAATAGGGTATCCGTTTTTCTTACGACTTTTTTTTTCTTTTATTAACTTCTAAAAAAAAATATTAAACGAAATTACGTATGACTTTTAATAAATACGATTTTTTTTGTCGCGTCTAACTTTTTTTTCATTGCCTCTACGCGCTTCATACGTCTTCAGCATTTGTCACGCAACAGCGCAATTGTATTCGCGCAGTTTTATTATTGAAATTTTGATCGTTCGCGGTTATATCAGAAGCGTGGCAACGAAGCGCAATAACGATATTATAGGCGTTCGCGTGCGGTGCGAGAGTTTTGCGAAGAGCCGGAGATTTTTTTTTTTTTTTTTTTTTTTTAGCTTCCCTTCCGGTAGCAGCGCAAGAGCAGCCGTTCCTCGCAATCTATTCGCTAAGAATATTTTTCTCTCATTTTCGTTGTCGTCCTTTCCACTCTTTTCCATTCGCTAATCTCTATGTCCAGCGATCTTATTCATTAGCCTCACTGCGTCGGCGCTCTTGCGCTCTCTATGTGTCTCACCCGCTTGTGACATTTTTATAATCGCAAAGTCCAGTGGAATTATATAAAAACACGAGAGACGAGGAAAAAGAAGCTGATTCCAGCTGATGACAAAGTTATAAATACACTTGTAATTTCATTCATTTTTTCCTCTCTCTCTCTCCTTCTCTCTATCTCTCGGTCTCTCGCCATTAGCAACGAGTTATGTCGACAACACACTCGACAAGTCTATTTGAAAACTCGTATTTCTTGTTTCTCAATTATCTTCTTTTTTTTATAACAAATTATTGCCGAGGAAACGAGAAATAATTTGCGCAGCTGACTGGACAATAATAGATTGTTAATTGCACCTGTTAGCGAGAGAGCGAGCGAATGAGAGTCACAGGGGAAGAGAGCGAGAGATAGAGAGGGGAAAGGGCGACGGTAAATTTAATTACAAAAAACAAAAAAGTTTGTTATCGGGTATTAAAATCTATTTGATTGAAACTCACATCAGAATCGGCACCCTTATCGGCTCCTGGACACGTGAAGGAGACGTATTCGTGACATCGCTTGTGAACGACGAAACTACAGACTGAAACATTCAAAAGTAGGGAAATGGGGACCGATATATTGACACGAATCTCGATCGTCGAGATGTTCTTCATTGAGGGTCGAGAGCGGCCTTCCGCCTCATGTATATATAATATAACATGTACTCTCGAGATCCTCATCGTCGAGACTCGTTTCATTTTTTTTCTTTTTTTTTTTTCTTCCGAACTCTATAGTTCTTGATATTAGTTTCAAGTTTATCGAACCGTTCGAAGTCTTACCTTGGCACTGGTATCCCTGCTTTCCGAAACCCCTGTAACAGAAAAAAAGAGAGTCGGGATGTGACTTATCGGAAGTGACGAATCGGCTCCTTCTTTATATTCGTAGCGAGAGGAGCGGTATGGGGGCTCAGCTTTCAACAAACTTTCTCTCATCCCTCTCTCGCTCTCTTCTTCTTTTTTGTTTCTCTTGTTCTTTGTCATCTCTCTTATTACCAGAGATTACTATATAGTGTACATATAATACCTCGAAGCATCTTTCTTAGCCACAAAGCCAATGGAGAACTCTATCTCTCGCGTTAACAAAAAAAAAAAAAAGAAACGAAAAAAAAAAAAAAAAAAGATCGTTAACGAAAAACGCCGAGGATATTTTTTCTTGCCGCCAACTCGGCGCTCTTTATACCCATAACATTTTTCTTTCATTACGCGGCAAAGTTTAATTTAAGTTGGTGGCGAGGAAAAAAAAATGGAGAAACGAAACAAAGCAGCTGCGCGATAAACGCTCGTCGTACCTTTTCTGCAGATTTTTTTTTATTAGAAACATACAATTTACTGTTGTCGACGATAAACTAAGATCAATCGTAAAGGTCAATCAGTTTAATCGTTATTTCGCAGTTACTGCGATAGCGAAGTTATTTTGAAAAATAAAACTCTACGAGACCTCGGTAAGTCGAAGTCTCCTGGTAGTGATAATAAAAATAAACGTTGCTACAGGTGTGTGTTATTTTTGTTCTTTACCGGTAAGTAAAGACTGTCTCCCGATGCGATCCAAAGGTCAAATTCATTCGTCATACCATAACCGATATAAAAAAAAATTTAATTAAAGTTAAAAAAAAAGACTCGAGAAAATCCGATCCTTTTTGAGAGTATCGTTTCGTTTTATCAATTTTTCAAGAATTATATAAAGTTTCATTTAATTGAAGACTCCATGGAATGAATTACGAAAAGAAACGAACCGAGTGAAAGAGCAAAGCTCGTCGTCTTCTCCCTTGTCGACGGAGAGTCATTGTCAATGGTTTAGAGGGGAAGCTTTACAGCCGAGAAAAAGATCCGAGATGATAGCGTAATCCGCACGGCGCGGCACATTCGGTTGTAGCAGCCGGAAAATCCTGGAAGCTGGAATAATGGGAGATTCTCGTTTAACGGAAGAGAGCTTCATCGTTCCTGTGATTATGTCGAAAGAGCACTGTGAAGCCTTCTCGATTCAGACTCTCGAGATGACGGAAGGATGCGAATGAAAAGGGCCCCCCGAACGACCCCCGCAATACAATTCCCGCCGCGACGCTTAATCACCGGGCGCCAGATGGACACGCGACGAACAATTTTGCAGGGATATGAAGAACGGGACTCGTGAAGATCTTCGATTACGGAGCCGATGAAATTTTCGTTCGTAAGGACAACTACTCTCAACGAAATCCTTATCACCCGTCTTCGCTTCGTCTTCTACCCCTCCATCCCATTACTGCTACATCACTACCCTCTGCCCTCTCCGCAATCTACTCGACAAGCTTTGCTCTCTTGCGAGATCGACTCGTTTCTTTACCACTGACGGAGGTTCACACCGACGGAACAGCTTTATTCGTCTGAAAGATCGTCGCGCTGTTTCCCCCTATGCGTGGGCGATGGGAAAAAAAAGCTAACAGACGGTTCCCCGCGATGGATTCCATCGAGAAATGAATCCTCGACATTCTAATCGGTTTTGTTTTCTGTTTTTCTTTCTTTTTTTCTTCCATACCTACGTCAATATGTACTGAAGCGAATAAATGTTTATGTTATATCTTTTATCGTCTTCTCACTCCCGGATCTCGTCACCTCTATGCACACCTTCGATTCATCATTCCAGTCAACGCGCAACCATCTGTCTGACGATCAACTCTATATCCACTTGTCTCTCTCTCTCTCTCTCTCTCTCTCCTCTTCGTTTGATCGAATAATGCGATTCAGTAATCGTTTGCAGGATAAAAATGGTGAATACGGCAAGTTTAAAAACTGGAAAGCCCCGCTAAATGATAATCCATATTTACGACCCCTATTAACCGATGTAACAGGCTAATTATTATGAAGATTGTGAAACAGTTATTATAGGAAAATAAATTTATCCGTAATTCAACCGAAGAGCTTTTAGAATGATAAATATATAAAAAATATTTTCTTTTTCTACTTTTAACACGGATTATTTATATTAATCATTGAAAATAGGTTCGCGATTAACGGAAAAAAAATATACCCGAATGTTTTTCGTCAATTTTGCTAAAAGTTGCGTTTTTTTTTCTCTTTTATTTTTTTTTCATATTTTCAAACGGCTTCAGCTTTGCTCCACGATGGAATATCGAAGTGACTATCGCGTTCTACCGGAAAACATTACACAAGATAGGTTACTCGGGGGAGTTACCGGAACCACCGTTTTTTTCGTACCCTTACAAAAGACGATAAAAAATGCGTAAAAAACACGATAAAAGGGAGGATAACACCTTTGCAATTTTTTTGCGTCTGATCGAAGGGTACTAAAAAATGTTTGCATAATCCAATATTTTTTTTTTTTTTTTTTTTTAAGATCATTGCGATTAATTCGGAATCATTGCTTTTTTATTTTTTCAATTCATATTGAAAAGATGTGCAAATATCGATTTGTGATTTCGCTTTTAACTTGAACTTCGATGAGAGGTTGTATATCTTTCAGGTTATTATGCCTGTTAAGTTTTTCTCGATATTTGCAGATATATAATTCTTTTTTTTACACTGGTATCGAGGATCTATCTTCCGGGTTTAAACTGTTGAGTGACGAGCTTTTTCGTAGGCTTCGCGCCTATCCTGTACAATCTGTGACTGCGTCATGAAGGGTTTCGCAATTTTTTTTCTTTTTTTTTTTTAACGCCCGAACGAACTATACAGGATGGATATTTTGAGATGAGTGGTATACTGCGTCACGGCATAGTTGACGACTACAGTGACAACGATAGGCGACGTGTCAACCGATTCAGCCGCAATACGTGTGCATATTGCCACCATGCGCGGGCGCCCACCCTCATCGCGGCTTTGTCCACTCGCGTCAACGAGTATATAACGCCCGCCCGATCGGCCAGTACCTGTGCTCATGCTTCTCCTTGTTGTTGCCGCTGCAGCAACGTCGATTAAATCAGCTTCAACGAACAAATCGATATTTCAAGGTTCGCCAGTCGATCGGCTTCGTTCGTTGAATATATATGTACCGATGGTCGACCATACCGAGTTCTTTGTCGCTACTATCTCCCTTCTTTTTTTTTTTTCACTGTCTTTTTGATAACATCGCGCGCGATCGTAAAAAAAAAAAAACAAAAAAAAAAGTGAAATGGCAAATTCGGGAGAACAAAAGTGCCGAATAAAAAATGAAAGAAAAATTAAAAAGAACAAAAAAGGAGTAAATTCAACGTTTAGTTATATATTTTATGAAGAAAAGTAATAATTGTGGAACTCAAATATTTCGCTTTTTCTTCGGTACCCTGTAGTGAGCCGTTATAACTTGAATTCATCGGTGGAAAAAGTTGTAATTCTCTATCGCCCACTTCGGCTGGAATAAAAAAAACTCTCCATCCGAGAGTACATAGAAAACCGTGGAGTAAGTTTAATCCCGGTTACTCACGTATATTCGCCGCGGGGAAACCCATCTACCGCGAGTTTCGAGACGGAGATACTCTCGAAAGTTTTTATTTCGTTTTGCGAGCGAAAATTCGCGAGTAGCGTTCGTCGCGCTTGTCGTATATTCACGTATTTCTACGCGTATTTGTTTTTGCATTTTTTTTCTTCTTTTTCTTATATTACTTCGAGTGATATCACTTGTTCTATTAAAAATAAGAGTGCTTTGTATTAATTCTTTCAGCGACCTACTTTGCGCTCATATTTCGGTCAACAGACCTCGAAGTCATCCCTTAAAAAAAAAAAAAAAAAAAAGTATGGAAAATATATTCGAAGGATTGATTCGTCAAAACGGACGTTAGCCTCGAGAGTAGGTAATACATTCCGTTCTCGCGAGACCTAAAAGGCCGCAAAAAAGAGGTCACTATATATCGCGTTTCCGTTCTCCGAGAGGAGAGAAAAACAAAAAGGAAAATCGCAAAAATCCAATATGTTTTTTTTACGTAATATATCCGTGAGGATTGAGCTGCGTACGGGAAAAGCGAGTAAGTGAGTTCATGCGCCGGGTGGGCGTAGGGGATGAGAGGGTGAGCCGCACGATACGTTATATAATTTATATTACGTTAAGCCCAACCCGCCCCGGTGGAACGACTCGGTCCAGTCGTAAAAATTGGCCGGTTTCTCCCCCTTACTACTCTCTATTTCATGTCTCCGTATAATACCGAAAGAACTTTGCAATTCATCCAGCTGCGTGGAAACAACAGCGTTGTAGTAAAAAAAAGGGGGAAAAAAATGCATTTAGCATAAATAGAACTCGCAGGCAATACGTGAAGTCTCTGATCAGCCAGTTATTAATTCCAATCGTCGTTGCCGCGGCTATTAAATTACTCGAGAGATATACGAGGAAAATTTTACCGGGAAATCCGCGCGTCTCGCGATTCATTGGATTTTCTTTCAGCGTTAATTCGATCCCATCTTCCCACGGAGTAATCACCAACGAGAGATTTACATCGATAGTGAGAAACGCACACACACCGTACCGAGAATACAATTCGGCGCGTTCAATGAAGAACGATCGTCTGTGCGCATTCCCGAGTTACACAACGAACTGTGTGTGTGTGTGTGTGTGTCGCGTATAAATGTGTGCGCGCGTGAGAGAACGATTAAATAATCCAAACACCCGGTCGCGTTACTATGTAGACCCGAGCGCCAAGTTTCATGTGTACTTTGAGATTTGCAAAGGTATTCGCGAAGTTTGCTAGCGGGGGACGAGCTCCTCGGTGTTTGCTCTCCCGCGGAACCGTTAGCTGCTCGAGAGAGAGAGAGAGAGAGAGAGATTTTCGTAAGCGCACGTACAACGAGAGCCATTCGGATTTCGGCGTATATCCTCAACGAGAAGCTCGAACCGCGTTCCCGTATTACAGCGTTAACGCGAGCGATAATTTTACGAGAAAAGATCCGACGATTAGACATCGTGTAGCGAACGCAAACGAGCAAAAGACGAGGATTTCTATTGCAAATGAATAACGATAACGATGCGCGGGAGTTGTTTGGAAATTTTCAGAAATCCCGACGCTACTAAATTGCCTCCTCTGCGTGTATATGTGTGTCGCTATATATCGCGAAACCGACGCCTACACCACGGCGAATAGCGGATATACAAGAAAAGCTTCGTCACTCGGATGACTCGAGACTATAACGACGACGAGAGCACAGCTCAGTGAGATGCAAAGTTCAAAAATGTGAAAAAAAAAAAAAAACGAAAATTAAAAAGGAAAGAGAAAAATGCGAAAACGCGAGAGAGCGAAGGAGGGTGTAAACGTTGAGGAGGTAATGGGAGAGGAATGGCAAAACTGTGCGAGAGAGACAGAGACAGAGATCAACACGGTTGACGTCACAGTCCGCACACCACTCGCGAGACCACTCGCCGAGCGAATTCACATCATCCACTTGGGCCCCTCGTATATAGAGGCTCTCTCTCCGCTACTGCTGTTGCTGCCGCATTCTACTGTGTGCCGGGCGACTATTTTCCGCGGCAAAGTGGACGAGGAAAACGACGAGAGATGAGTAATGAAAGAAAAAAAAAAAAAAAAAAAAAAAAAAAACGAAGCAAAATAGAAGCGCAAGAAAACGAGACTCGAAAGCTAAAGGGGGAGGTTTACAAATTTCGCGGTTCTTGTGTCGCTCAACGAGGCCCGCAAACTTGAACGGCTTGATGTAAGAAAACGAAGAAAAAAAAAGGAAAAACTAAATGAAAACGCAATATACTGTGTATACTGTAATCAACAATGAGAAACGAGAGGATTCAAAGCGTCGGAATCATCAATTTACTTTGTGACTCGTAAAAGTCAGTTTTGGTGAAGAAGAGAGGGGGGGGGGGAGTTTCTGACGCGCGGTAGGTAAGATGTGTCTGCGGAGAATCGAGAGCCCATATCTTTCTTCGCTCTCGTAGAAGATCCCACAGAAACACCACCGCGGGCCCAACGACTTTATGTTTTCTGTACACACGAAAAAAAAAAAGAAAAAAAAAAAAAAAAAAAAAAAAAAAAACCCAATTCGTATAGCATTGCACGGTGTAAGATGGGTCTCTATCACCTAACCGCGCGGTACTGTACAAACGAGAGTTTTAAAAATAGACGACTCAATCTATATTTCGCTCGGACGACGGCAAAGCGGTGTCGAGAGCTTTCGCCCACAGGGTAAGAGGGAAGGCTTGGGACGTATAAAAAAGAAATCTGTGAGAAGTTTGCCGCTACGAAGCTCACCGTCGAAGTTTGCCGCTATATTCTACTTTGTAACATAAATGGCCCGTTTGTTCGCATATTTACTGCAATTTCGTATGCATTTCTTCTTTTTTTCTTCTAAAATTTTATCTTCAATTTCATACCCGCGATAAAAAATGTTCAAACGAAAGTATTTAGGATTTTTTTATGCGGTAACTACGTGTTAAATTTTATGCAAAATGTGCGCTGCGCTTTTAACAACGTATTTCATGTAAACGATAAAATTTATGAAATTAACACAATCAAATTGTTTTTTATTTTATACATTTTTATTTTAATAGCAGCTATAGAGTACTTGAATTTTCGGTTATAATACACCGTTGGTAATTCAATTAATTATTTAATTAATGTTCAATCTTTCGTAGATTGCTTCCCACTCAATTAACTTTCGATGCAAAAATATCCCTTCATATGCGTCAGTTTATTAATTTTTTTTTAAATCGATGAAACCAAAAATTTCGCAAAAACAGTTTTCGATCTATCGAAAAAATATCGTTAACCTTAAACTTCTAACGATAAATCGATTTTTATCGCGAATAAAAGAAAAATCGTTATTTCACAAAAAATATGAAATTCTTACGTGAAAATGTTACGTGAATTATAAAATTTCATCGTAGTATATGATCCGATATTACGATCTTTCGCGTCATTATCTTCCCGTATTCGTTTGTATTCCGATGAACGTAAACGAACGTGTCGAGTCGAAAATTGAAACTAAGTTCGGCCGTTTGCGCGTATGCAGAATGCTAATATAATCTGTCGGAACGATAGAACGCGTTCACGTGGCGATGCACAGTTATTCAGAATCGATTGGTAATTATTTTTCCTCATTCCCCGTGCATACCTGTCGATCTGCTTGGCTCATCGCGAAATGCCTCGAGCCTCATCATCGCTCCCCCAACCCCTTCCCCCTCCTCTCGCCCTTCGTTTCTATCCCGTGTGCATTTCCTCCGGCCTTCGCTTTTCCGAATCTCGTTTCGCGCGAGGCGTGACCTCGTGCGAACTGTACCGGCGATGGTGCGGGGTCAGCGTGGGCGAAATATACCTCCACCGCCCTCGTTCCGACACACACGGGAATACATATCAGCGGAGAGAGAGACTCCAATGTACAATATATATATATATGTACATGTAATATATATAGGCGCAAGTTTTGCACCTACGAATCGCCCCAATGGCTCCCTCCCTCCTCGGCTCGGCAAGGGCCGAGGCTGAAACTCATCCAAGGAGAGAGAGAAGAGCTTTTTTTTCCTCTCTCGCTATTCCATCGCGCGCTTTGCCTCGCCGCGGTGAGAAAACGAAACAGACGAAAAAAAAAAAGAGGCCAACGACGAATTCGCCTGAAGTGGAAAAAATGCTTCGTTGAATCCCTCCCCCAATGCCCGATTATTCAAACCGGATTGCTGATTATTAATTATTTCGGTCGAATTGGCGCAAACCCGACCGATCAAAGAGCTAATTAAAACGTATAGTCGGTAATTTTCTTCTTCCTCGTTTCTCTGTTATTAAACTGCAGTATTTCTTTAATTTGGTTTTATCACTCGTTTTTTGGTTTTTTTTTTTTTTTTTTAAGCGAAATTTATTTGTTTCGTCTCTGACTTCCGGTTGCCGAGTTCAGCGATAAATAGATTTCGGAATTAATTATGCGTCTCGCATTTCAATGAAATGAAAAAAAAAAAAAAAAAAAAAAAAAAAAACAGTATATATTTCGCCGATGCATAATCCGCGTGATGAGAAAGAGAAACGACAAAAAAATGAGTTAAAGATACAACATTCGCCATATCGAGTTTGTCGAGTGTGTTCCACTTCGAATATCAAACTCCGCAGCGACAAAGTGAATTATGCATCACTTTGTAAATTGCGAAACTCGCGAGACTCGTCGCTCAAAAGGCTGCGGGGGAGGCTTTCCGCTCGCTGGAACTCGTACAAGGAAAGCGAAGCCAACAGCGAGTGGAGGTATATATATTTAAAAAAAAAAAAAAAAACCAATCGGGAGCTCTCACGAGGCGACCACTACAACCGTTAGTTTCTCCTCGACCCTTCATATTTCTCTGTCGCTCGGAGGCGGGGTGGCGTTTCGAAAGCTTCGGAGGGTACGAATACGCGTGGTCGCCGTGGTACGAGACGACGGAGACGGTGAGGAGCGCGTCGAAGAAGGACGCAAACATCGGGGAGAAGGGTTCGCGCGAAAGGCAACAGCTGGAACCGCAAAGCAGAGAAACACAAGAGTCCTCAGCAGTGAGACGGCGAGAGAAACAGAGAGAAAGAAATCGACGAGACTCAGTGCAAATCTCTGATTAGCCTACATTGCCGTCGAGCTTACGTCGGACGCATCGGCCAACTTTTGCTGCGGCTGTTACTATTCACGTAAAAACTACATCGCCGTTTTGTCGCAATTCTCGTGACCACCGTTCACTTCATCTGTACTCGTGCGCTGTACGAGATGCTTCGAGGTCGTGAGATCTTTTATCGACAACTTTCACGTGCAGATCGTCTCTTCGCATTGCAGCCAAAAACATATATTGGGACATCGATATACATCGAGTATATTGTTGTCGATTTGAACGTAACAATTTGGAGATCCGTATTTCTTGATAATCGCACATACCGAAAGAAAAACCACGATATTTCGCGAGATATTGAAGATAGTGAGTCGAGTGAGTTTCACAATTTCTCTCCGCAAAGTTCGCGTGTAAAATAAAATACCATAAATTCACGATCATCGCGTTTCATTCGCGCGGAAAAAGCTTTTGTTTTACGAACAATCAACGCGTTACATTTTTTTTGCGCAGTGGTAAAGATTTGCCATTGTTCGATAGGATCAAACTGGCGCTTGGATAACTGTATCCAAAAGCTTTAATATTTTCCAAACAATTTTATTCAATCGTTCGCACAAATCAAATCATTTTTTTGATAACCGAAGCTCCTCTATACACGTTACGAAAAAAAAAAAAAAATGCTTCCGATTCGATCGCTGTAATTCGGCTTTTTATGGTGAAGTGGACGGAGCGGAGAGAAAGAGCAACAAATGAAAACGCGAAGACTTGTCGGAGGCTTGTCTCGTTTCTTATACGACTTTCTTTTTTACTTCGTTTATTGCAAGGGGTCGACGTGATCTCCGCTGCGCTCAGAGGTTTTTGCGACATTGCTACGGACGGGGAATATATAGACGCGAATTGCCGCAGTGAAGGAGAAAAAAGTGAAAGAGATGGAAGAGCTAAAAGCTATACATTGCTTGAAGGAGATGCTGACGGGACGAGATTTTTACAGGAAATTGATACGAGAAGTATAGCGGCGTTTATATATATATATATATATATATATACATATATATCGACGCCCGACGCTCGGCTAACGTACGTTACTCTAACGGAGCGCGAAACGTTCGGGAGCTCAATTTCTCCTGTTATCTCCCTGGGAACGACTGCGCGCCAAAAGGCTTTTACCATCGAATCTCCTCGGCGGAAACGAATTAAATGAAAACATTCGATAAGCTCACCATCACCGAGATTCACTGAAGTCTCCTCATCGTCGGAGTCTATTATTTTCATTATAAATAAATAACCAAATGAAAATATTTTCCAATTTAAATTTCGCCACAGTTCTCGATAGAAAATCACAATGTTTTACGGCCAACAGCTTGAAATACTCGAACCTTTTGATAGCTCGCAGTTTTTTTTTCGCATGAAGTACACGAAGCGTATGTTTTTCATACTTTTTTTTTCTCTTCAATACAAACGAATAATCGCGTCTCGTACCGAAAAAAAAAACAAACTTTTCTCTGTAATGGAAATATTTCAAAAGTACTATTCGCATCGTCAAAATTTAATTTATTCATCCGCACGCGAGTTTTGTTGATGAATACAATTTTTACTGATCCTATTTTTTCGTGTGTATATGTCGAAAAAAAGCTCAATTACTACCCTTCAAGTACACGTGGATTTTTTTTCTCGAGTGTTTCTATTTCTGAAATTCTGATCTCCGGCAACTTAACGAACAATCGTTGTGTCGCAAGGCACCGGTCTGACTATTCTCGACCATTTCTACTTTCGAGAAAAGCAGCTGCATCGTACGGCTGTTCGGGCCGTTCGTAAAGGTCAGCGACAAGAGATTTTCTCAAGTTTTCCCGGCGAAGTATTTGTCCGAAACAGGATCTCGACCTTCAGTAGATATACGTTGGTTTCCATTATATTCTTTATCTTTTTTCGTTTTTTTTTTTTCCCCCTCTCATTTCTGGAATTCAGAGAGTCCACGGAACTTGAGTCCGGAGTTCTCTTCCGGTCGGTGAGCACACCGTACATCCCGTGTACGGTGCACTTTGTGAGATACGAGCTGCGGCACATATCCACTCGCGCGGCCTCATCAAAAGCTCGTGTATTCTCACACAGTTGCTCCCTTTCCCTTGTCCTTAGTTTGCGCGTCCGGGAAGACTATACGGTCCCCGATTGCCTACCGATGTACGTGGGGTATAAACGTGTGTTTGAAAGACTTGTGTGCATAAGCCTCGGGGACGGGAAGGGGAGGAAGGGGGAGGAAGGGATGCTTCGCCACTGAACAAACTCGCGTTGCAAGCATCGATGAAAGCGGACGTACACGAGAGATATACGAGCGCTGAGACAGACGAAGTCTCCGTCCAAAGTTCAACGTCAAATCCACTTTTCATTGATTGGCCGCTTCCTCTATGGGGATTGAACGAAACAAGAGACTCTCTGCGATTCAGCATTAGCCAACGAGTTTTACCCGGAAATGATGAAGAAAACAAAAGCATTTTCACGCTGTGCGGTCGGCTGACGTTGCTCTGCAGCCTACGGGACAGTCAGAGAACATTCAGCCGTCCAAACGCTTTTGCGTGTAAAATACCGAACGAGAGAAACGTGGGTATGTCCAGTACACTCCATCAACCAATGAAAAATGAACATTGGCAACCAGCATTGCGCTATCGAAGTTTTTTCGGGGGAAAAAAAAAAAAAAAAAAAATTACATCGACGATCCGCGGTGCGTCGGTTTGACGACTCACGTTCCAGTGGCGAAATATTCTCGTAGGTATGCCGAGCGAATAAATTTATTTGGTTTTCGATAAATTGAATTTCATCCCGCAACGTTCTTTCGGCTTTTGGGTGCCAACGCTTAGGCCTCTTTGGCTTTAATAAACAGAGGTTTTTTTTTACATTTTTTCGTGATATACGCATTTATGAAAACCGAGAAGTTCGCTAAAGGTGTTTACGTATAGAATCGCGTAGAGATTGATAGGTTTTTTCTTCTTTGTATCAAATTCGTATATCTCACTTAGAAGTCAGCTGAAAATTACCCTTTATTTTTATTTTTTTATTTTATCGAAACGGTGAATCGGCGCCGATAACAATGAAAAATAGTTATAACGACCCTTCGCGTATTTACTGATCCGATGAATAACGGTTCAGTGAACAAAATCGAGATATTGAAATATTATTATAAATGCTTTTTTTTTTCGTCAAGTGAGAAACAGCGTGGGACGAGTTTTCTTAGAATTATTTATTCGGATTCTGATCTCCTTCTCGCGCGTAAAAAATAAATAAATATAATTGTCATTCTGAAAACGATTCGTTGTCGTTTAGGTTTTGTCGCAAACGCATAATTTTATTTCTTGTATACATGTATAATATTTTACGAGTTGCACGCTACGACGATGAAGATTTGTATTCGAGGAACGGATATTTTATTTTCGTATAATGTTTGCCCGTGAGACGAATTCTCAGGGAATTCTATTGTCGAGACGCGACTCCCACCGCGAGGCAAGACGCGACGAGGTTGAATTTTTCTTTACGTGCCGCGGAGATCGGCCGTTGAGTAAACAACCGCGCGTTGCTCGCGGGGATATATCATAAGGGATTCCATATTGAAGAGTACATAAAATTCGGCCCTCTAAGGGACTCGTAATACTCAGCCTCTATGGCTGAGGAAGAGTTCCAGGGGATGGAAAATAATCGTATCCTGAAGCGGTCAGTTTCGCCGTCAGGCGCTGCGTACGCGTTAGCCGCGGAATTTTTTCAGAATTTTTCGGAGATGGAAAGCAATTTAAAAAAAAATGATAAAAAAATAAAAAAAATGTTCGATCGAAATCTGCGCGAAATATATATCAATTACGTATAATCCTATGCTTCATTGAAGTTTAATTTTACGATAGCGTTCGATTGCGACAAAACGATGATTCAACGATTGAAACTTCGCGCCAAACGATTATTAATAGCCGGCTATATCTACTGTAAGAAAACGTAACGATTCGTCTTGAAAACGAATTGCATATGACTCTCGTTTGTCACAATAACGGAAATAAAATTGGCGAATAAACGAAACAGTCTCTTCATCATTCAAACGTTTTAAAGATATAAAACGATATTCATCATTTATGTGTGTCGCTTCTTTTCGAATGTCTTTCGAATATGACACGTCGAAAAGAAGTATGTAGCCGAGCGCGAGAACAGTCCGCGGGGTTTATGCTTCGCCTCGATTTATATCGCGCGCGCAGTGAACGACGCGACGTACGCCCTTCGATATAATCGTCTCTAGCCGCCGAAAGCCTTTGTTTCGACTAATTGGGTTAACCTACTTTCCATCGATTCCAACTCGACAACTCGTCTTTCTGTACCCCACTACCCCTTCCCCCCTCCTCCCTCGTTCTACCCTCACCCTTTCGTACTCTATCCTCCTCACCGTAATACCTAACCTTCGCTGCACTCACAACACGACGATAACTTGGCAAAACGAATTTTATACACGTGCATAATGTAACGCCGGTCGACGGCACGTGGTGAGAAAGCGGCGACATCGGCAAAGTTGCGAACGATTCTGCAATTTTTTTTTTTTTTCTTAATTTATTCGTCTATAAATATACTTCCAACTCGCACTTGAATACGTAACTTTCGGATGAAAAGTTTAACCCGAACTCGCTATCCACAGACACGTGTATACGTATACATCTGTTTATATAGGTCTCGTTTGTTGCGAGAGGCTCCGCGAGAGTTTTCCGCCAAATTGATTTTTTTCAATTGACGTCAAAACTCCGAGCAAAATGTATTCTACTGACCGTCGTACCGAACAAAGCGTCAGAGCAATGTATACCCACGAGGAAAAGAACGACGCGGTTGGAGTTTCGTCGAATTTACACGTACCGTCTATCAACCGCGGCACAAAAGTTTACAGGAGGCGGCAATCATTGCACTATATTTACGAAGGAGTAACCGCGGATACGCGAGTGGTGTATTATCGATTTCTCCGAATTCCTGAAAGTTCTGGAATCGATGGAAATGCGTTTAAACCTTATCGACCATCGTCAGCAGCAATAAATTCCATTGTTTCGTGGCTTTTGAACGTTCGCCAGAGCTGTGGGTTTCGACGCGAGTTGAAATTACAACGTTTGGTCATCCGGGAGGCCGAACATTTGTCGGGAAGCGTGCGAGAATGCATAAAGTTGTGTTTGCAAAAGAGCAATGAGCCGCGAGCTCTTCGAGGAAAGGAGAGGGAGAGTGGGAGGAAAAAAAAAGTGGCGAAATTTACGAGAGGCATCGGCAAGAGCCGTCGAAGTCGAAGAAACCGCGTGCGAAGATTTGATTCTTCGATCTCTCGCGTACGGAAAATATGTCGGCGCGTAACTGTCACGTGGCAGAAGTTATTATTATAGAGTTTGGAAGACTGCCAACGAGCGCGCAAAGCTTGTCGAGGATCGGACGAAAGTATGGAATTTGAAATATGCGCTGATTAAGCGAAAAAGTCGGAATTAAAAAGTTCATAGGGTTCGATGCAAATCAATATTACGAGAAAAAAAATTTCATTCTGATTATCATTATTATTATTAAATTTTTATTAAAAATCGAATGCATAATCGACATTTTTTTTTTTACGAACTAATCGATTGTTCTGTTGAAAAACACTTCGAATAAGAAAATATCGCATGAGAAAAAAAAAGAAATTGTAATTCGTTGTTAATGGGGGTAAAAGCGTATGTCACGTGAAAACGACCGATAGACATAAACGTGAAAGGGTACGCGCGTGACGTCTATCCCACGTGGACGGTAGTGTGCCACAAGATCCGAAAGCACGTGTAGACACGGAAAACGTGCGCCTAATGTTGGCAAATCGCTGGTCACATTGTCTGTATAGAATATCTATACATATACCATGTATATTTATCTACCCTATCGATATATATATACATATTTATGTATGAGTGTACAGCTATAAACGTTTCAGAAAGGAGAGTGAAAGAGATTTTCGCGACACAACCCGCGGAACCAACAGGCGGTCGCCCGTTGGCTCCTCGCCAAGAGTACGGATAATTATCCAACGACGCCCCCGCTTCCACTCTGCATGTTCTTCCTTTCCCTTCACAGGGAAGAGAAGGAGGAGGAGATTGCCGCTTCGTGGAATAACAGAGAGGGAAAACAAAAACGATCCGAATAAACGGAGAGGAAGAAAGAACCGCGAGGAGTGCGAGAGAAATGAAAATCCGCGGAATTATGTACGTGCGTTGCGACATGTCGACCGGAAACGAGCGCTCGAGGGCTTTTCTATTGTCACACAACGCGCGTATACACACGATTCTCGTTGCGATCCAATTCGCAAAAAAAAAACAAAAAAAAAAAAGAAAAGAAAGATGAAAAAAGAAAAGAAGAGAATGGGTCGCGGTGAAGAGAAAGCGGCAGAGAAACCCGGGAAAAAAGTATCTCGCAAATTTTTTTTTTGTTCCACTGGAATTTTCTCCGAGAATATAAAAACGGATACTGTGCGGTAGGCAACGCTATATAGGGGCTCTCAGGGGCTATCGGGTTATTTTTCTTTGTCAAAGTCCGCTATCGCACCGACTAATACTGCGGGTTGGTTCGGCTTTGTATGCTCTCGATGGTGGAATGAGCTGAATATCGTAGATATATAACTACGGGATAAACTTCGGCGATAAATGGGATACAAGTTTTTAAAGTTGCGACCGATGTGCGAATTTGACGAATACCACTTCGTTATTATCCATATTTCGGGTTAAAGTGATTCATGAAAAATTGCACAACGGGTGGAACACGTATGTTCCACTGGAACGACTATTTAACTACTGATGTGGTGCAATTCTGTAAAAAATTGAACGTCGTTTATCGCGGAATGTGAAATCAGTTTTCGATGTGCCTAACGCGAGCGGATTAACCCTTTAAAGTCAATCAGGTAGCGAATAATGATGAAGAATGTTTCGAATCAAATCGGAATCGAAACGGAAAACGATTCAATATTGGAAACGTTAACATTTCGTCGAGCAGTTGGAACTTTTTTTTTTCAACAGAAAAAACGCCTTAAACTCGAAGGATTTCGAAGGTAATACGAGTTTTTTCGGTTATTGATGTCTCTTCCTATTGGTAATTTTCACCAACCATCACTGCCATAGCTTCGAGTTCGAAGAATTTTTGCTTTCCAAAATATCGATAAATTATTTTCAAAATTTCTCTTGGATATTTAAAAATCACATCGAGATGAAAAAAAAACATAGATGCAATTTTGTTCGGATAATATGCTGCGAATAAAAACCGCGAATTAAATGGTCGAATATAACGAATTGAATACAATTAGAATTCGTTGCGTTACAGAGACGCGCGATAGGAGAATATGATAGAATTACGAGGCAATTCCGCAATCCCTACACAGTGACGTTCGCAACCTGCCAATAACAATCGCAGCTCTTTAACCATTCATTCGATATATACCGCGTTAAGCTTGTGACCCGCTGTCTCGACCAGAGAGACTCCGACGAGACTGATGATCGCTGTTGGCTTATATTCCCCGAGAAAGTGAGATGTAAATCGTCCGAAAGCGAAACACACAATGCAATCAAAACGAAGGAGAAGCAGAGACGGAAAAAAACCAACGAGGGTACGAAAGAACGACGAGGCGGATGAGTGGGTGAAGGAAAGCTCCCCGAGGGATAACCCACAAAGTTGGATCTTTTCGAAGATCAGCCCGAGGGTAACAGAGAGGATTCGCACGAATGGATTTGGCAGGACTATTTTTTATTATCCACTCTGTTTCCTGCTTCACCTTCGACCGGCCTTAAAAACTCGGGCCCACGGCGAGGAAAAAAAAAAAAAAAAAAAGATAAGACACGAAAAGCCGTCCGTCTCGTTGTCGCGTGACTGAGTCACGTTATTCGTCGATATTCGTCGTTTTATAGCCGAGTAATATACGTTTCCATTCGTTTCCGTCCGCGACAACTTTTCCTCTTTTCTTCGTTCATCCTTCGCTCGGCTGCGTGCCTCGATAAACCCATAAAATCTAATCAAGAAGCGCGGCGCTCGTGCGCCACAGGACAGAGTCACTGACAAGCTTCTTCGATTAATCAAAAAAAAATATCAGAGCAAAAGGCCAATTGCCCGCTAATCTGACAAACCCATTCGCATGTCAACTATGTCTTTGTCACACCTTTCTTTATCAACGTGTTTTTACGATTTTTATTTTCACGTCGCCATTCAATCCACCGTTGACTTTTACGACGCAGGTTATCGAATAAATATACACGTTTAAAAATAATAATGATAAGTAAAAAAAAAATATATAACGGAATAAATAATATATTTATTTTTTATATATTTTTTTACATATTATAAATTTAAAAATTATTTTTATCATTTTTTAAAATTTTTCTATTATCATCGAATGATAGAAAAGTGAAAATCGGCGCATCAAACTTTTTCTTCGTCTAAAAAAAAAAAAAAAAAAAAAAACATTTGCATTTAACGCTGTTATCCGTGTACGAGTCTTCGTTGAAACTAAAGTTATCCAGTGAGACCAATTAAGTTGATTCGTTACGATGAATTATGCCGCCCGCGAATAAATATCGTTGGAAAAATGGGGTCGCGTGTCAAGAGACAATTAAAGACGAAAGATATTATACGCCACGGTGAGCATAAAAAAGTGATAACTGTATTACGGAGTAAATTCAATATTAAATTATCAATTTGTGAATATAAATCTTTTCGTGATATTATCTAATCTCTTAATGCACTTAATCATTCGATATTTCATCCACTCTCTCCGCGTATCATCTATTTAACGTGTGTATTATATATGTATATATAGAAATAACTCCGATCACCATGTGACTCTCAGTCTTCCTCCGGTTAAGGATTTCCGCGTACACTCCCCGCATAGAGCGGTAATGTGATTTCCTTGAAACCAACGGGATTCGACATTTCAGTCGAAGTTACCGGCTATATCGCTGTAGATATCACGGTAGACGTGTATCTGCCGCAGAAAGTGAGAGAGATCTGTCTTTAGACTCAATCGCCCTCAGTAATGTAATTTATCGCCAATTTTCGACGATTTTTCTTAACTCCAATTTCCATCGGCATCAACCGGAATCCCCCGTAGCGATGTCTACAACGATGGAGCGTGAAAATCAACGTGTAACATCGAAAATGCCGAGACGACGTCGCGAAAATAATTTAACTATCCTATTTGTAATCCAAGTCGTATTTCTCACGCAAAAAAAGAGTGGGGTAAATAATAACAATGATGAATATTCCAATTTTTTTACCCGAAGGGGGATCAACGAGAGGGTCTTGTTGATTGTCCCAATTTTTTAAGGGAAAAGAAAAGAAAAAAAAAATGCTCAATTTTTCCGGGAATTCGACGAGATATTTCGTGATATTCATTCGCGTTAAATCGCATCGGTCGAACGAACGGAAATCTTTTCGATGGATTCGATAACCCCTCGAGGGGTTTTTGAACGATGATTCGATCGTTATTGAGAGAAAAAAAAAAAAAAACGAAATCTATCGTGGAATTCGGGAGATCGAAGCGAAGTTTGGCTTCGCGTATCCATCAACGGATTCCGTCAGATTCCGCGTCAATTTTTTCCCTCAAGCCCCGCGTACCAAAGAGATAAAGGTAAAGGGAGAGCAGCGATCGTGCACTCTCGTCGAGGGGGGTGACGACAAAACGCAAAGCGGCGCCGCCACGCAGTGAAGTTATCGACTCGCACAGCTCGGCGCGTCACGCATGAGATATGGATATTTCGTCGTGGCATGAAAAGCCGTCGCGCTTCGGGGGGTAAATCAGGTGGGCATAGAGCTCTTCCGGGAGTAATACGTCTCCGAAATATCACGGTTCGCTTGTTTTCATCCCCTCGAATTCTTGTTACAAGGATTTCCGAGTATCGAATATGTATTACATAAAAAAATAAAGAACGCAGCGATAGAGCCATTGACATCGAACATAAAGATATTCCAATAAACGTAAATCGGCGATTCCCCGAAGACGTTATAGTGGCCGTTATAATAATAATTCGTATGTACATACGCCGTCGTAAAAACGAAGGATGGGGAAAAATCGAATAAACGAAAAGTGTAAATACATCGATATCTACTACATACTCCGCAACCGAACTGGAGCTTCTCTCGCGACTCTTAAATTTCGTATGATCGATTCGACGAGGAAATTTTTTATTTATTTTTTCCCCCGAGAATAAAGGTTCGTTGAGAATACATGTGCGAAGGGCTCTTTATAAGTAAATTTCGCCTTTTCAAAGAACGAAAACGGGAACGCCGAAGGAACTTTATGAAAAGCTTGTCTCGATATCCGTCGGGGGAATATACAGGTGAATTGAGTTAGCAGCGAAACGGGAAGGATGACGAGTAATCGGAAGGGAGAGAGAGAGAGAGAGTAACCAGAGTAAGATGAGTAACACCCGAGACGACATCCGAGTTTTCGAGTTATACGATGCAAGTCGATGCCTCTGTAAAGTCTGGTGGAATATATGCGCAGCTAAGTGTACGTACATTATCCAGGAGAGCCACCGACATCAGTGTGGGTTTCAGTTATATAGTTGCCTATATATCGCGAAGATGGAAATCTAATTATAAACTGTAACTTGTTGGAGTTCGTAAGAGCGCTTATATGTGTCTGCTGCGGCGTGCGGTTTCGTGGAAAACTTCAAACTATACGAATGGCTTATCTCCGCTGTCGAGTTACGGATTCACTAGCATCAAGCAGCTTCGTTCTCTACCCCTATTCGCGTTACAGTTGGATCTTCTAAATGGTAGTACAGACTTATGGAAGAGAGAAGGAAGGGGTATTCGAATGTACACAGTAGTTTCGCGAGATCTATAGTCACCGCTAATGATCCATTGCCAAGCGTTCGTTAACCTTACGTCCGGTCTTACAGACACATATCGAACGCTCGCGTATACCGCTTTACGACACAACAAGTGGGCTTCAATTTATAGATTCCTATGCATCTTCGCCCGTCTTTGCGAACGATGGAAAATCAAATTTGCTTCTCTGCCGCATCAATAATCCCATTAAAATGAATTTATCTAAATATGTATAGTTAAAAAAGGACACTTTTTTTTTTTTAGCATATTACCGAAAAATGTTGAAAAAAATCATTAAATATGTTACAAATTGATGAAAAACTTGACGATGCGTATGTGTAAAATTTGTGTATGTATATTTTATGATTTTTATTTTCGAAAAATTACGCGAATTATTCAATCGTTAATATTTTTTATCGGAATTTTGATTTTTTAATTTCAAAACGAATATTTATCTTTTTCTTTCGAAGCGAATTTTCGTTGAGGTTATTTAAATAATCTACGAATTATCAATGAGTGCAATCGTTACCTACACATATGAGTGTTTGGATATCATGACGTTTTTTTAATTGATTTTTTCCATTACGATACAAGTTTATTGGCCCGATAGGTGATCGAACGTAACATTACGAATGACGAAACAAATCTACGAAGGAACGATAAAATTTTTTGTAAATTTTTGCTGTGGAGCATTAAGATTTTCTTTTCGACAACTGCGACGCTAGGAAAACGAGAAAAAAAAACGAGTCGAAAAATCTTACGAGTAAAATGTTTTTCTTGTATATATTGAATTGGCAATCATTTTTCCGCGTCTACATGGAACGTCAATTTGTGGCTCTCTTGTGGGTGAAATTCGACATATTCGCTTTAATCGGGCCGTCCGACCGAACTAAGCTCGCCTGACCCTTCTGGTAAGCCGAGATCTGTTGTGGTTGTGTGTATATCGATGCCGTTTCTACTGTGTCTAGACAGATGCCCCATTTGTATTCCTATACCCTTCGTATGGTCTTCTAACCCAATAGCCTTCTTTTACCACTGTCCGACAAGTTGCAGTGCTCTTCCACTGGCGGAGCATATACCCTCCGTTTCTACTTGCGCTAACTTTTTTCTCTCCTTTCTCCATTTTAACCCCAATTCTTATCGCTTTCCCTGGCTATACTTATCCCATCTCCTCTCCCATTCAGCTCGTCGTACCTCGTTTTTCTCGACAACCGCATCAACTTCTCTCATCTCGTACCCAACACTCACACCTCTCGACAATACATCGTGGCAATCGAATCACTCGAATGTATTGTCAGCGTTTACAGGGCCGCGAAGAAAGAAGCGAACGAAGGTAAAGAAATAAATACTCGTAAAACTCCATTCCGGCATTGCGCCATTGTACGAAACATCGTGAGAAATTCACTTCCAAGATCCTCCCTGGCGTACGAGAAACCATCGTTTCCGCGCGATACTGTCTCCAACGTTCGTTCGAAAGCGTTTTATTTCGCGATTAAATGAGACGATCATTGAAAGTTTTACGACAAGTCGTTTTGCATTGTTTTTTTCTTATACTTACAGCAATCTTCGCGATACTTCGAGATACAAGTGTACTGTTTTCTTTTTTATAATTTCATTGGTTCTCATTTTGCTCGTCGTACATCGTAGTTGTGCGCTTCGAAGCAGTGGTGATCACGTTTGACAATATTCTCGTACATTAACGATCAGCAGAAATTCCCTCGACTATCATATATAGCTATACTATACTATATGGTATATATATATATGTCTTTTTATGTCTTTTTATTTCATGCAAAATCCATGTAACCGTTTTCACCACTGCCCTCGTTGCCAACGATCACATTATAACGCGGTATAGCCAAATGGAGGACACGATATGCGTTAACTCGCTTCAACAGCAGCGACGCGTGTGTCCCTCGGTCTTTGCGCGTCCGTAGACGTGGTATCCGTTCGATAATCGACCTCCTTCGCTTCATCTCGTCGAGTGGCCTACTCTCAATTGTCATACACGACCGGCATGTTTATTATATACCTACTATACTGGACAACGAAAAACTAATAGCGAGAAGCATAACATTCCGAACTTTTTTATTTCCGCTTTTATCGCCATTCGGTGAACTCAAAAAAGCAGTATATTCGTCGTTATTCTACGATCGGTTTGCGAATTACGCTAAATAGGTAGAAAACTCAATTTACACGGAACTTTCATGTTAATTTTTTGTTCGGCGATAAATTCGTCATCAATCGAGTTATTTTTGGGAATAGTAGGTACTATTTTTAGGAGCCATCGAAGCTAAAAAAAAATAATGGGTAAATCGGCATGTAGTCACGAACATTGTATGTGAAAACATCTTCAATAATTCTAACTTTAGGATTTAAATTGGGATTTTACTTTAAAAGGATTGTAATGTTTTTTGAAGGCATTGTGCATTTTTTAAACATTTTTCCAGACGAACGTTAATGCTTTTTGAGGACATTCTGCATTATTTCACATTTTTCTGGAAGAACCATAACGATTTTTGAAGGCATTGTACATTTTTTAAACTTTTTTCCAGACGAACGTTAATGCTTTTTGAGGACATCCTGCATTGTTTTACGTTTTTCCGGAAAAACCGTAACGCTTTTTGAGGATATTTCGCAATTTTTCACTTTTTTATAGAAAGGACTCTTCGTCTCTTGAGGACATTTGCATTTAAGATTACTGAAGATGTTTTCACATCAAAATCTCGATGAAGGGCTCCCGTTGCACGGGTATTACATCTGCAATAATTCTAACTTTAGGAGTAGAATTGGGATTTTCCTTTAAAAGGATTGTAATGCTTTTTGAAGGCATTGTGCATTTTTTAAACTTTTCCCAGACGAACGTTAATGCTTTTTGAGGACATTCTGCATTCTTTTACGTTTTTCAGGAAGAACCGTAACGTTTTTTGAGGACATTTCGCATTTTTTCACTTTTTTACAGAAAGAACTCGACGTCTCTTGAGGACATTTGCATTTAAAATTACTGAAGATGTTTTTACATCAAAATCTCGATGAAGGGCTCCCGTTGCACGGGTATTTCATCTTCAATAATTCTAACTTTAGGAGTAGAATTGGGTTCTTACTTTAAAAGGATTGTAATGCTTTTTGAAAGCATTGGGCTTTTTTAAAACTTTTTTCCAGACGAACTTTAAGTCTTTTTGAGGGCATTTTGCATTTTTTAAACTTTTTTCCAGACGAACGTTAACGCTTTTTGAGGACATTCTGCATTATTTCACGTTTTTCAGGAAGGATCGTAACGCTTTTTAAGGACATTTCGCATTTTTTCACTTTTTTACAGAAAGAACTCGACGTCTCTTGAGGACATTTGCATTTAAGATTACTAAAGATGTTTTCCCATCAAAATCTCGATGAAGGGCTGCCGTTGCACGGATTTTTTATTTATAAAGACTAAGAATTTTTGTTCCCGAAACGAATCGAGAAATTATGCGTCGCTTGGCATTAGACGAAGTCAGAAAATCTATTCTCGGATATATATAAAGGGTTAAAGCACATGAGCCTTCGACTGGGAATCATTGCCAATGTCTTCGGGTGTAATTTGGTGATTTACCAGATTCGAAAAGACGAAATTGCCGACTTGGCTCGTTATAATTTGTGCTCTATATACCGACGGAAGCTTTGGAAAACCCGCGAGTTTCGCGCAGCCGTGGTACAGAGGGTATTATTAATGGAGAAGATGCAGCTTTGGACTAATGGATGTGAGAGGGTATGGCTGCCCGAGTTTACCTCTCAACTTCGCTATCTATTAGAAATTCCGCAAGCGCCGAACGTTCATGCGTACATATATTTCACTCCCGAATAATTATATTTGTTTTGGAACGACCAAAGCTGTGCGGCAGTTTAGAAGTACATAACTGTCGCGATGTCGCCGGTATTATTTCCACCGTGACGATAATTCGTCTGTCTCTTCTCTCCGTTTATAATGCTGTATAACGATATATATCCACGTTATATGTACATCAACTGCTATAACGTTCTTCAATGGAATTGATCAACTATCATGAAAAGCAGTCGGTCGTAACTCCCGCTGTTTATTCGACAGCATCGCTATTACCAAGAGCAGCAATATACAGCCCGTTCGGGCGATATACAGGACTATACTAATATTGTCGAGTAATGTTCACGCGGGAGGATGAGAGAAACGATTACACGAGGACAACTCGTGGCTTCTCCCGGATCGCGCGTCATTTAACGCTTCTCTCATAGCACCCGAGAAATGAGAATAACGAGAAGAGAAGAAGAGACTTCCTATACACAGATGCGCGCGTGTAATCTGCTCTTAACCCTTTTGCGCATTGCTGTACACATAGACATGTGTCGGTAACTTTTTTTTCCGTATAACTACTGGTCTTACGAAAAAAAAAAAAAAAAAAAAAAATGAGAGAACAAAACCATTAAAGGAGTTTTATCTTTGCGGTTTCCAAGAGAAAAACCTTAATTTCTTATATTTATCTACCATTTTTGAAGCCCATTGCAACAACAGAGATGCATGTACATAAATTGACCCCTTATCCGTTCTTCGGAATCGCGGTCGACATTTTTTTTTTTTTTTTTTTTTTCATTAAAAATGCTACCGTTTCGCACGAGAGGGAGAAAAACGATTGGAATTGATAAATTTTTGCTGGTCGTTCATCGGCGGAGCCTCAGTTGCAGGCGAGAACACGACCGGGTCGCATCCGCCACCTTCTCGTGTACGAGGTCGCGCGAACTTTCCTCTCTTCGTCGTCGTTCTCGTTGTCGCCTGGAATGATCGATCGTACGCGCGCGCGCGCGCGCGCCCGCGCTCTTCCCAACACCCGTCCGTAGTGCGAGAGAGCGACGAATGGGACAGAGATGAGTATACGGAGTGCACGAGAACAGATAGAACGTCAACGAAGACGAGAGACAGGGCAGAACGCGACAAACGCCGAGCTTAATCAATTGCACGCTCGCGTTACGTATATCAAGCGCGATGTATATCGTACATAAACTGTGTATGTATATAGAAATCCCCGACGGTACATATCTATCTATCTTTCTCTCCTAAACAATCCCATTCTCTCTCTGACCCCACTGCCAGTCAGCTTCAGTCTTCATTTATCCATCTCCATTACCCCTGCACCTGTTATATCTAACGCTCATTACGCACGCGCGAGTTCGCGCGTAGGTAGATATTAATATGTCCCCAGTAATGTCTCTATCGCCAAATATACGTAACCCACGTTACGTTCATATATTAAAGATACATATATATGTATATATCGTTGCTTCTCGTTGCTTAGACGATGATGTTATTACGTCGCTACACGACAAAGTTATATTACTCGCAAAGCCGGAGCTTCCGGAACAGATAGACGAGCCAAAGACTGGTATACAAAGAGAATTTAAAAAGAAAAAAAAAAAAAGCGAACCCTGTAGCGAAAAAAAAAGAAAAAAATAAAACACGAAGCTACAAGTATGATAATCCGATGTCATGGCGAAAAAAATAATTGAGTTTCATAGAGTTGTAATATTACATTTTTTTCGGAATTCCTTTGCAAGCGAAAAAAAATTATTAAAATGGAGAAAAATGCGAAATAATGTTCTTTTGATTATACGTGCCGAATAGATCATTAATGAAAGTTTCGGTAAACCGACGATGTTGCGAATATTAAAAATACATTATTTTATAAATATACATTTTTTTTCTCGGTTACGAAAGTGAGATTATGATTTTTATTTATCTTGCAAAAAACAACCCTTTAATCTGTGGGGTACGGGAACGCGTTCGATGTTTTTTTTTTTTTTTTCGTTCTGATGCCCAACGTATATTTTCGAAGGATGACGTGTCGAAAGTAGGTAGCGGATAACACCTTTCGTCGCTGCATCCCCCATATACTCTCGACTCGGTCATCGGGAAGAGGATCTGCAGAGAAGAAGAGCCGCCGTACCAGCGGCGCCGGGGAGCTCCAGCTTCGAGGACCACAAGGGACACATCGAACGGGTTTACGATACGAGAAACGTAAGAGAAGAGGACTACGAGAATATCGTCGTCGACGACGCCGGCGTCTATACCTTCATCCCTCCCTTCGCCATTCTCGCGGCGTCGGTACAATGAGGCATTGTACCATTTTGCACCGAGAGTCCAGCGAAGTGGGACTGAGGAAAAACGATGAGGCGCGCACCACCCGAGAGAACGCTTCGTGGGCTCTCCATCTCTCTCTTATTGCGCGTCGCTTGCTATTTTCAGCCCCGTGGAGTTTGGTTCTCGAGCTAAAGCCACCGAAGCTTTCGCTGTGTGTATCCCAACCCCCGTCCCCGATTCCCATCGATTCGAGCTCCGCAAGCAGGAGAAGCAGCAACCCGATGGCAACCCCCCCGATGTCCTCCTCTCGCTCTCCAGCGACCTCAAGCGCTCCGCGTCTCTTTCCAATACTCGCTCGACGCGAGAATATCCATCCGTCTCTCCGATGCACCCTCTTCAACTCGCTACCGTTTCTCTCTCGCTGCCGTTTCGCCACCTTTCGCTGTTTCGCTGAGAGGACTGGCAACCCTCGTTTTCTCTCACGTCTGACTTTCATCTTTCTCTACATTTACTCCGTCTTTCGATTTTTCTTCTCTCGCAATCTCGAGGGGAGGTTAATGTACAGAGTTAGTTTTCCTACATCGTTGGGACGACGTCAATCTTATACATCGCAACCGATATGCCGACAACGATAGCGGTGAAATGCGAGAGGGTTAATGCAAAGAGTAACGAGCGTACGGCACAAGAGAAGAAACGGAGACACGGAGAGAGATATCTCTCTCTGTTGACTTGACCCTCGAGTCTGTTACCGCCGTGTCTTGTACACGTGACAAGGGACTGTGTCCCTCTATTGTGCAAAACAAACAGAGGACCCGCAGCACCCGATTTGGGAGAAGGGTGACCCGTGCGAAAAGGTTACCACCTACGATGATCGCGCGATCTAAATACCTGAATTCGGTCCAACGATGTATTTGTTATACTTTTCTACAAACGCATCCTAAAGATTTGTGGGATTCACTGTTTCAGAATTTATAAAAATAATTTTTTTTTTTTTAAATTTCATTTTACGATTTTTTTTATATTCCAGACGATTTCTATGTATATATCAATTTAAAGGTGATATATTTTTTTTTTTGTTTGCGGATTACACTTTACATATCTCAACGCGTATTTTTACCTCGGATAGGTGTGCCGGGAAAATGCGAAATATCTTCGGAAAATTCAATGAAATGAAATACGGCGATGTATATGGAATGTATTACGTAATAATCCCAATGCTCGGTCTGTAGAATCGATCAGCTCGCGTAACGGATTTCGATGAATTCATCAGTGTTTTACACAGAATATTTCCGAGAATTCGCAATTTATCCCTTCGAAGTAAATTATTCCGTCAAATGCTGGAGAAACATTTTTTAATTACATATCAGAGTTTCCGAGTGTTTAATACAAATTACGTAAAATCGGAGGGCAGTTAAGATAAATCTTAAAATAGATTTTTAATTAACAACGCAGCAAACAAGACATAACACCCTTCGACACCCTAAGACCCTTCAAAAGGTTAAAAAATAGAACGTGAATTACTTTTATCATCAACCCCTCGCGTACGCGCGACCTAAATATTCGTTCGATATTTTTGAACAGTTATACCTTCAAATATTCCCTTTGACCATAAATACGGGCGAAAAAATTATGAAAAAATTTGTATGGTTCTCTCGAATTGTCGCTTTTTGGTGAACCAAAGAGAATTTTTTAATGTCCTTTCGTAGTATTGTTAAGCGTAAAAAACGCAAAGGTTTTAAAAAAAAAAGATCAATCAACAATCGAAGTATCGAGTATTTCGGTTTGCCAAATATTCCCGATACCTGTTTCTCGCGCGAAGGCAATCGAACGATGTTAAATTTCGTACGTTTTTTTTTTTTTTTTTTTCGTTTCGTGTTTTTTTTATGCTCACTTCGGCAATTACAAAGCGAAATAGGGAGACAGACAGAGCGCGAAATATCTGGAGGGAAACATGCAAAGCCAGCATTTGCGGAATTGCTGTTCCATTTCCGTGAGTCATCAGGCAGCCAGGAGGAGTGCGGCCGGGGGATGGGGAAAAGGAGATATATAGACAGTGAATGAGCGGCGAAGAAGCGTCTGCATCGCCTCGACTGCCAGAGGCGGTCGAATTGTTTACGTTCGCTCTCTCGCCAGTCCCGCGGGCACATTGCCCGATGCTTCTACCGCTGCGGGGGTGGTGCGTGGTACGAGGGTGTAAACAGCCGACAGTCGTTACAGCGTAAAGCCGGTGAAAACGATTTTGAAGGGCTGACTATCATCGTCTTCACTCACCCCGCGAAACTCTCTCGTCGTCGCAAATGTTAATCTCTGGTACGCTGATGTTGCCATTCCGAAGCATCGACTTCTTTGTTCGTTAAATAGCAAGAAATCCAAATACCCCTCTTACGCCTACGCGACGGATCTCATTTCATTCAATTCATTTTATACTTTTTTTTTTAACAACTCAATTGCTGTTTTAACCGGAGATACAGCATTCACCCATTTACCCGGCGCAAAAAAAATAACCGACAAAATTTCGTGCATTTTTCATGGATATGTTTTTGCACTTTTGGACGATTTTTTTATTGGCGGACAAAGCGCTCAGATTTTGGGAAATTCTTAATGAAAACACTTTTTTTTTTGGCCATTAGCAATGGATTGGGCGATCGTTAGGTAAACACTATTTTTTCGTATTCCTGTATCGAATCACGTGCTCCGGAACATTTTTTGAAATGCTTTAACTTGACGTTAAAAAATTGTATAGTTTTTTGTACATTTTTTTTCAAGTCTTTCATCACTCTGTAACGAATCGAAAAAAAAATGGTCCCTCTATCCTTTCTTCTATATCGGTTTCTCGTATAACCCGATAGCAAGGATATCGTTGTGAAAATACCGAAAATCGATATTTTTTGGAAAAATGGCCCCATAACGAGCGTTTGTCTGTCGATTGTTCAAAGTACAATGTATTTTTTTTTCCCGTTGGATAACGAATCCCACAATTACTCCTTTACTCAGCGTTTCACATGGAAACTCGCGACAGAGTTGAAGAAATTTTTTACTGTTCGCGTTTAACGTAACCAAACATTGTATATCGCACCTGTGCTAAAAATTGAAAAAAAAAAAAAAACGGACAAAGAAAGAGGCAAACGATTCGATAAACGCAAATAGCCGCGAATTTTACAAATACCCCATTATTTTTCAAAGCCCCTCTTTTCTACGTATTTTGCGATGTTCCAAAAAATCAATATATCTCGTAGGCGAAACGTCATTATCAGAATTTTAATCATCGCTTTTTCAAATCTCGAAACACCGTGGATCCGTTGGAATGGCATTCATGCGTTACAACATATATTACGCAAATTTCCAAGAATTTTACAAATACCCGATTATTTTTCAAAATCCCTCTTTTCTACGTATTTCGCGAAGTTTCAGAAAAATCAATATATCTCGTATGGGAAACATCCTTATCAGAGTTTTAATCTTCGCTTTTTCAAATCTCAAAACTCCGTGTGATTGTTGGAATGGCATTCATGCGTTTCAACACATATTACGCAAATTTCCGCGAATTTTAGAAATATCCAATGATTTTTCAAAATCCCTTTTTTCTACGTATTTCGCGATGTTTGAGAAACATCAATACATCTCATAGGCGAAACGTCATTATCAGTTTTAATCTTCGCTTTTTGAAATCTCGAAACTCCGTGCGTCCGTTGGAATGGCATTCATGCGTTTCGACATACAGAGAATTTTACAAATATCCCATTATTTTTCAAAATCCCTCTTTTCTACGTGTTTCACGATGTTTCAGAAAAATTAATAAACCTCGTAGGCGAAACGCCTTTATCAGAATTTTAATCTTCGCTTTTTCAAATCTCGAAACTCCGTGCATCTGTTGGAATGCCATTCGTGCGTTTCAACATATATCACGCAAATTTTCGAGAATTTTACAAATACCCAATTATTTTTCAAAATCCCTCTTTTCTACGTATTTCACGATGTTTCAGAAAAATTAATAAACCTCGTAGGCGAAACGCCTTTATCAGAATTTTAATCTTCGCTTTTTGAAATCTCGAAACTCCGTGCAACTGTTGGAATGGCATTCATGCGTTTCGACATACAGAGAATTTTAAAATATCCCATTATTTTTCAAAATCCCTCTTTCTGCGTATTTCGCGACGTTTGAGAAAAATCAATATATCTCGTAGGCGAAACGTCTTTATCAGAGTTTTAATCTTCGCTTTTTCAAATCTCGAAACTCCGTGGATCCGTTGGAATGCCATTCGTGCGTTTCAACATATATTACGCAAATTTCCGAGAATTTTACAAATACCCAATTATTTTTCAAAATCCCTCTTTTCTACGTATTTCGCGATGTTTCAGAAAAATCAATATATCTCGTAGGCGAAACATCATTATCAGAATTTTAATCTTCGCTTTTCCAAATCTCGAAACACCGTGCATCCATTGGAATGGCATTCGTGCGTTTAAACATGAATTGTTTGATACATAGGTGCCTCATAGAAATATGTATACGTAAACGTAGTCGGGTCAACAACTATACTTACGCCCAGCGGAATCGCCAGGACTATTGGGCGTTGCATGCGCATAGCTTAAGCTCCGTATCCAGCGGATAGGCAGATATGTAGGCGGCGTACGATATACCACGCTGTATTAAAGCCCGTTGCATCGAGTGTGCAACATATATGCGGTGAATACCGCGATTTACTCGCTGTAGTATTGCTTGCCGTTCGTACATATGTGCATTATTAACAGTCAAGTTAATACGTGTATACGTGAGGTCACGATATACACACTGTAAGGCTGCGAATTTCAGAGGGATATAGAACGACTTACACCGCGCGTCCACGTGGATATTGACGAGTAAAGACAGTATTGTATATATATATATATATATATATATATAACAGCGCATGTGTGCAATCGTTACTATATACATATGTACAATAGAGAGACCGCCGAATATATCTATATGTTTACAACCGGCTGATACATTATGTAGAAGCGTAACCTCCGTATGTTCATGTAGGCGATCGCGTCTATAGGATGCAACGAAGCTTGCAGCTCTCGGTCTCTGTTTCTCCACACATTTCGCTCTCTTTGCAGCATTTGACCCTCGAGGTTTTACCCCTCTCCCACCCCCCACCCTCCCCCCTTACATGCACAGAGACGCAGACACATACACATCGGCGAAGCCGCTGCAAAAGCGAAACTCGACGAATAAACAAATAACTTTGATGCGAGAGATAAATTCATAAAACGAAGAATCGCCAAAGGAGAACATCGCGAAAATGTGTGTTTCAATTTAGGATGAAAATATTTTGGAAAAATATTGATGGATGATAAAAAAGAAAAAATAAAAAAACAATATTTGAAAAGGACTTGTGAAGCCATTTGGTAAACGCGAAAATATTTGTTTTGGATCGAAACTTGGAGCACTTTACAGCTTGTCAGATAACATATTGTTTGCGCATTTTGGTGCAGTCGATATTTTAATTTTTTTTTTTTTTTTTTTTCGGCGAACTGCACAATTTTTTATCTGCGACTTTTAGATGATAATATTTTTTTCTACAGTCGCAGTCCCCATAAGATTATTTCTTTTTTTTTAAATAATTTTAATGACGATAAATTTAATTTTTTGAGAAATAACAGTTATAAAAGAATTGTTTTCAGTTTATCGTGCAGTTAATTCAGAATAATTCAGTCGAACAGTATGGTTCCGTGGTAAATATCGTAGCACTGAATTTTAACTCACCTCGATATGTTAATGAATTAATGTTTATATATTTTATCATCATCGATAAAAATGATTTTTTTTAAGTTGCCTGACGCTCGTCTACATAAAAAAAAATAGCTTTATTGCTTTTGTTCCTAACGTAACACACAGACGGGGATCCGACCCAATTTCTCGAATTATTGGAACCTTATGTCAGTCTATTATATCCAAAAAAAAAAAAGAAAAAGATTCATAGCTATTTCCCGTCGAAGCTTAATATCCTCTATATCTACACGAAAACACGCAAAGATTCTTTCATTTAATAAATATATATACGAAAAAAAAAAAAAAAAAAAAAAAAAAGAACGGAGAGCACGCAGGGTACACAAGGAACGAACGTGTAGAGGAAAAGAAAGAGAGACATAGAGAGAGCAGAATAAATTGCAGCACGCGCCACCCCATCCCCAAGCAGCACGCACTCTTTCCTCACTCTCGCGCAGAGCCAAAGCCCCAACGGCAGCAACGGCAGCAGTTCGCTCGCGAGAGACCTATGCGAATAAATTGCAGGACAAACGTGGCGCGTGCTGCACAACACCAGCTATACGACCACAAGAGTGTACCCTCCGTTCAAACTCTGTATTAGTATCGCATGCATGCGTGTGCGCAAAAGAGAAGGAGCGCGCGACGCCCCCCATCATAAATCAAGACTCCGAAACGCGTCCGTTTGCGTCTGTGGACCTCGTGCGATCGCAGCTTCCGAATTACTAACGGAAATCGCCGTCGTTTCGTTTGCAATGGAAAATTTTTGAGATCGAAAGGGTTTTTGAAATCTTTCGATATCCGTGCGATTCGAAAATCCATTTCGTTGATATGCATATTTTTTTCTCGATCTTTTTTTTTTTTTTTTTTTTTTTTTTTTTTTTTTTTTTTTCGGAGTTTCCTTATTGTTTATCCGCTTTTTAGCGGAGTTCGCTACTTGACTCATTTATCATAGCCAGTCGGTTAATAACACTTGTATAGGGCACTACAGTACGCTACGTTACACCCTCTACTCGGTGTTGCTATACACTCGAAAGGCCAAGGATATCAGGAGGGCGGCGGGGGGATTGTAACATCGGGGTGGTTAGATCGTGCGGTTGCGGTAATACCAACCGTACCCTCCAACATCGTGAGGCATACATACTCGAGACTTGTCCCATCGAAGACGCAATTAACCGTATGTGTTCTACTATAACGTATCGGATATCTGCATAGCAAAGTGGGCACCTGCTGCTTATTGCCGATCGCTGCTGACACGTCTTTTTCCCGATATAAACTGACGATGTCAACTATAATCGGAGAATATGATGCCGTTAATGAGATAAAAGTAATTGGGTCGTAAAATTTTGACGGAGAGATATGGAGAGAGAGCGATATAGAGACTAAACGAAAATATCTTAAGATTCGGATAACTTCAATAATTTTTTTTTTGTTCGTCGTTTGCAGATTTTTTTTTATCTCAAAAATATTACAATTTTTTTTTTTTTTTTATTGCACTGTAGCATCGCAATATTACGAAGCATCGATTTATTCGATTTTTTTGTATTTACTATCAATAATAATTTATTTACACATATTTTCGCTTATCGGTAAATTGTAGAATTCGAATGTGAAATACAAAGAATTAACGTATAACGTCTTCGCGAATTAATTATTAAATTGTTTTTTTTTGTTTTGTTATAAAAGAGACGCCAATTGTTTGGTGAATTCGTCACAATTCATAAAATTCATAAATTAAGAAAAATATTTTGGGTTAATTTGACTCATTTTACATTTAAAAATGTTTCCGCCCATAAGGAATCGTTATAAAAACTTATTATGTATTCGTCGCTCTTTTATCAAAAACTTTAACTTGAAAGTGGAAAAAATCTCACCGAACGATCGAAAGAACGAAAGTAGAGGTTGTCGAGTTTCGATAAGCGCAACGCAACCCCCTTGTATATTATTCTTGACAATTGTTGCGAAGTTCAGCTACTCGAGTTAGCAAAAGTTAACAAAAGTGTGCGTAAGCAGTGTCGCGGTTTTCAATCGAATATAGAAAAAAAAAAAAGAAAAAAAACTTCCGATAAAAATAAATCGTAAAAATAGGATATCCAAGCGTTAAACTTTTGTCGCCCGTACGGAAGTCCTGGTAATCCATGCTAAAAAAAAAGAAAAAAAAAAAAAAAAAAACTTTCGTCTCCGCGAAGTTGAATCCGATGAACTTTATAATCTATTTAAAATACTCGTTAAAAGTGTTTTTCTACGTGTTTAAAAAGTTTTTGATAGAGGCGCGTGCGCGCGCGCATCGGGGAGAAGTCTCGATGTATTCTCGTGTGTATATATAATTTTCGTACACGACACGAATAACGATATCGTGTTCGCGAGTACTGAAATTCTTGGCTGTGCGCGGTAAAAAAAAAAAGAAAAGAAAGAAAAACAAAACAAAACAAAACGTAAAGAAAAGCAACAAGGCTCGCAACATTGAATAACAACAAGCGATCGGGTCGATACGCGAACACACACACTGTGCCATTCTCTGTTTCGCAAGGGCGTGCACGCCGAGGCGAAAAAAAAAAAAAATAATAATAAAACGTTACGAGTAAATCATAGGTGTATATTCCCACATGCGTCCCGATAAAAAAAAAAAAAAAAAAAAAAAAAAAAAAAAAAAACGATGAATTAAAATGGAATATATTCGCGAGCTTCGAAACTTCGCGTCATTGCGATACAACGGAGACACGATTAGAGACAACGTTTTTATATATATATATACACATATATATGCACACAAGAAATGCCACGGACGTTCGCAACATAGATTTTATGACATTTCCGTGTGTGTTGGATAACAGTCCTTGAACGAGACGGTCTTCCCGTCCGGTCGACTAGAGGAATCCATGTTGCGACCGCGAGAAAGACGGGGACAGTTGCGAGTGATAGTGAGAGAAAGAAAGAAAGACGAAGACAAAAGAGAGAAAAAGAGTGAAAGATCGGAGAAGCAAAGAACGGAAAGAATTTCCAACAATATTTTTTTTTCCTCTTTCATCCGTTCCGCCAATCCGCCAGGCAGACGCGGATGTTCCGCGTAAAATTTTTCTTATAAAAACTTACGAAGCATTCTCTTCGCGAGCTGCACACACATATATATATAACATTCGTTTCCTCGAATCTTTAGCAATAATTCATGGCGGAGATGGAAAAAAAAAAAAAAATTCAATTCAACGTTCAATCGTTTTTGCTTCAAGAATTCATCGTCGAGATAGAATAATAACACTGAATTTCGCTATAATTCTCGATGCAGTATGAACTTATCGAAAAAAAAAAAAAAAAAAAAAAAAAAAAAAAAAAACCGAGCGAAGTGTGTTTCCCAGCAGAGAACTCGTTTGTACAAGTGTGTCGAAGCGTAACTCGCGTATTTCTCATTCTAATTTCCTCGTTTCTCCGCCTCCCAATCGTTTTCATTCTCTCTTTATCAAGCATTTTACGCGCAGCGAGTGTTTTCCAATTTGCATAGAATTCAATCGCTCAAGTGGCCCGAAATTCATTAAAAAGTCAAAGTTCCCAACGTATCGTCTCTGTTCGGATTGCAATCCGGGTGTTTCGTATATATATATATATAATATACAGAGGCGTAACCGTTGAGGAGTCACGGGGGCACACGCCAGGAAGTAAAGTAAAGCTTTGGAATACGAATCCCTCGCCGTTGGAGCCCCGTAGATTAACTAAATAGATAATAGGAATGGTTTCTACCGAAGGGATGTACGAGGGTAGCACATCCGTAAAGTATAAACCGTACGAAGCGCGATCCCACTTACGTGTACCGGGGGCTCGACGGGTCGGTTCAGAAATTCATTGGCTAAGGGTAGTAAAAAAAAGCGAAGTATCCTAATACAAAAGCTCCCCCCGGGCAATCGTGCCGAAGGTAGAGTTTCTCTACTACGGCCTCCGTGAGTTCACACCGTAACATCAGTTTTTTGGTCCCGAAGCATATCGGGGCTCTCGGGGGCAAAAAAGATCGTGAAACTTTTTTTTTTGTGTTTTTTTTTTTTTTTTTTTTTCATTGGTTAAACTTTTATCTCTCGAAACAAAAGAAATGTTGTACGATACATAGTCGATGCGTTAACAGCCGCCGAAACTTTCGATCTCTCGTTCGCATCGTTCGATTTGGCAAATGCATATTCGAGAGCGCGGCGATGTATGTGCCGCGTGCGATTCGCACAGTGCCGAGCCCGTGTTTTGTTACACACCGCTACCGCGAGCGTCAAGGTCGTACCGTTTAAACGACGAAACGCCGTAACGTTGATCGGGCGCACCGACTACGAGAGTCGGGGGCTCTCGAGCTAAAACCGAATGACGACAACAACGACGACGGATGAATGGTCACGAAGCCGGGGGAATCGAGAGACACATAGGAGTTCAGAGCCGCGAGACAGGCTCTGCTAAACTCGAACGCGAACGAGAGAGAGAGAGAGAGAGAGAGAGAGAGAAATAAAGAGTAACGCGTGTTAAATGCCACACGAGATGTACGAGGATAAATGAAAAAGATTTTAATGCAACTAAACGCGAATGTTAAATATTGCAAAGTGTGATAATCACGAAACGAGGGATTTATAACCTCGTAGATAGCGCCGAAAAACGGAACACAGACACGATCAGGGATTGAATTAGACAGAAATATCTCGCAGTTAAATAATAACAGTTTCATGCGCGAGCGAAAGTGGAAGAACCCGTGGAGAGGGGAGTTACACCGCAAACAGTTTTATTCGATTTATTTTTTTCGTCCTTTCAAAAAAATTAATGTTGCAATCGTTGGGAAAACGAGCCGTTGGCGAGGTCGAATTTTTGGATATTCGAAAGCATTTAATAAACGTATCGTTGACCTCGAAGAGGTATATCTATATATATTTTATCCATTCGAATACGCGCCTCCGTATTATTCGAGGTTAATGATAATAACAATAAAATTAATTGTTTGGCGAGAGGGGGGGGAGGGAGGAGGAAAAAACTCACCATATGAAATCCTTGCAGTGGCTGCAAAAGGTCGGCTGTTTGAAGAATCTCGGCATGAAACTATGACCCTTGACCATGTAGACATTTTTTTTCTTTAGTGCACCCTTGCGACCCCGTAGCTTCTTAGCGAAGGCGGTTGTCGCGTCACCCGGGCCGAGTGAATCCTCGCACGTGTTCTCCTCGTCCGCCATCGTGTCCCGGTCTTCGTCCTACGGACGCGCGGATTTCCGGGCTTTGACGATGGACCCAACCACTGCTCAATGATATATATATATATGTGTATATATATATGTGAGACTGTGTGTTGTGTGTTCGTATGTTTGTGTCGGTATATCACGAAGTATATCGAAGACGTTTAAAACGCGCGTATAATCTATCTCTCCCTCTATTTATCTTTATTTTTCTCTATATCTATCTACACGGAATTCCGCGTTTCGCGTTCGATCTATCGCCCCCCTCTCGTGTTATTTTTATTTCAATTTTCTTATTGTTTGATTTTTTTTTTTTATTATATTCGAGCGCAATTTTTCTGTCTCGTTCTTAAGCGCGGCGCGCTATAACGTAACGTGCCCACTGACGCGGCCGACGGACGCACTACTGCTGCTGGTGTAGCTGATGGGCACCAGCCAGCAACACGAGCGCGCGAGAAGACGTGACCTGCAGGACGCGCACGGTAGCCACCTACTCCGTAAACTCCACGATCTCCTCCGGCCTCGACTCCGGCTCTCCCTTCCCTTTGCCCCCAACTCTCTCGCTCACTCGCGCGCGCGTAGTTCTCTTGCGTTCTCTGTGGGACTCCCCTCCCCTCCCCCCCCCCCCCGCCTCCGTGTTGTGTGTCGTATTTTCCCCTCTGCCCCCGCGGCGGACCGTACGCGATCACATACGCACGCTCCGTTGAGCTCTCGCGTTCGCTCCTTCTCGCTTTCTCGCTACAACAACCGCTTGGCGTTGTTACAGTTCTGTATCCCTACCTCGCGAAGCTTTCGCGATATTTCTCGCTCGCTCGCTTGTGCTCGTCTGCGTTTTGCCCAGTGTACGCCGGATTAGCTGTCACCGCTCGCCTCTCCTCCACGCTTCTCTCTCTCTCTCTCGCTCTCAGACCACCCGATAATTTTAGATTCTCGCGCAGCGGTTCGCCGCGCCACTGCTCAGCCTGCGCCGCGCACTCGAATATCGACATCCCGAGCGCGCGCTCGTCGCCCCGAGAGGTTCTCTCGCTGGCTGGCGTGTGCACACCGCGAAAAAAAAAAAATAACAGAAAAAAAAAAAACGCGTTCAACGACGATCGCACGCGGGTCGTAACAACCAAGAGGTCTGGCCATCCGACGCTACAAAACCGCATAGCTCTCTATGGTTCCCTCGAAATCCGATATAACCGATGGAACTATATACCATTGTCACGAAACGTTGCGATACCCCTCTCTATCTTTCATTCGACCTATCTACAGTTATTTTCGGTTTTTTTTTACGTGCGAAACGTTATCGCAGTGACTCTTTGAGAAAACCCCGAGGAAACCCCAACCGGAAGCGAACTTTTATAATTTTTTTTAACCTCCTCAGCAGCCATGAAAATTACGAGGCGGAGACGTGAGATGTTCGTTTTGTTTCTCGTACCCCGAGAGGGCTTCGGATAAATTGCAGCTTAGTCACGAAGTCACGAAGCAAAAGCGCAATCCTAGCGAGTAATATGAAAAAAAAAAAAAACAAAGTAGAAGAGGAAAAATTAAGTAGGTACCAGCGGGAGGGGGTAGTGGGTGGGGGGAGGGGGAAAGAGAGAGCCTCGCTGAACCCGGACGAAAGTGTTTGACCCGTCTTTCCACCCTCTGTTCTCGGGCGTCTTCGGCTCGCCACCGCGAAACCCCACGAGCACCGGCTTCTCCATCGTCGAATGCACGACAGAGGGCTGTATTTCGTGCGCACGTGCAACGTAACAACGATGTTCCCCGACGTTATAAACTCCCGTCTATACGTATTTCCCGAACGTTTCACGTTTGCGATCGGCCACAGTTTTTCATCGATGAGCATTCGCGCGGTCATAAACGAGCCGATGTCCAAGAGAGAGATACGTTTTACCGCTCGAAATTGCAATTAACCGACGGAGGATGCACAGTCATGCGTGTAGAATTTGATTTTAAGGCCGAAGGACTCAATTCGTCCAAAGCTCGACGGTGTCGATGTGTATATATATATATATATTGAGAGTGCGGGGCTGCGGAAGGAGTAGGGAGGCGGGGGGTGGGTCAGGCTTGCGAACGATGTCCGGGCTCTCGCAAGGACACAGAGATCCCTCTCTCTTTATTTCTCTCTCTCATCGTTTATCTATCCTTCTCCGCCAGGGCTCTCTCTGTAGGCCTCTATGGCCTCGAACCAGTCAACCGGAAATACCGTAACCCTAGTTGTAACGTACGGGTCAATAATACCCCTTAGGGATTGGGGGTCTATTTTTAATAACGAATATCCGTGCATTCGCTAGAGGTATATATATCTCTGCACAGACCAACACACACGAGTGTTTGTCGGGCGGGCGTGTTGTTTTCGTACCTGCGAGACCATCCCTCGGGGGACTGCGAATCATCGTCGACAACAACGGAGATTACTCGAGAAATATCATTCGCGAATTATTTTGAGAATGCATGATGGAAGCGCATAACGCGGAAACTATGCGCGGCATCGGAGGTCAACGAGAACGATTGATCGATTTACAAAAGCATATTGGCCTCTTGAACGTTTGGTGAAAATATATGAAGAAAAAAAAAATAGGAAGGAGAAAAATATAAGTTACCGATTGCATCGTCGTACTTCGTGCTGTACGACGGTTGACTTTACCCTGTATAGATTTCCCCGAGGTGAACGTCTATTTTTTATTAGCACTCGTATAAACCGGTGCACAATTGATGCTTGGGACTAGTTTACGTTTAGTCCCGAGTAGAAATAAAATATATAATTCAACGGTCAATTTGACGATATTAAAATCATATTGTACACAGCCCACGGGGGCGTTCGATGTTTATTACGGTATCGCGTGATTTCGAAGCAGCGGAGAACGGCTCTTTAGAATCTTTTTTTCATTTTTTTTAATTCCTATTTCCACTTTCAATGCATGCTACAGGAACTATGTGCGATAAAGAGATTATTCACAGACGATATGCCTATATCGCGGTATATAATTACGAACACGTGAAAGCCTTGCAACGTATGCACTGTTGTTACAGGGTCTATTGCGTGTTTAAAAAAGAAAACAGAAAAAAAAAGAAAGAAGCCCTGACTTATAACACTTTCATTATCGCTGTCGGAGCATTACCTGTTAATCCGATTGTCAGCGATTGAAATTCGATAACGCTTCCGAGCATTTAGCTATATCCCCGGTGTTACCTCCGACGATAGTGGGGTTAAGCCGACAACAGTGAGATTGTTTATTCCCGAATTAGCTTTTGTTGTTGAAATTGCCCAAACCGCAACGATTTCCATCTGTTAACGAATCAATTATCCCCACGCGCCTCATCGAAATAGCAGCGATTCTTCGTCCTATCCATCGACGAATCCGAAATTTCGAATTAATTGAGAATTCGACGGCGACCTCTTGCGGTAATTTCGTCAAGCTGCGGTGGTTCGATTGTTCGCCGGTTGGAGGCAACGACGTCGGAGAGTTTTTAAAACGCGCCCCACCCCACTTGTCAGTACGAGCGCGTTGTGTCCGTTGAATCATCACATTGACACGACTGGCGAACGTCGATGATTTCAACGATATACGAATTGTTTATCCTCCCCAATATTCATTGTTTATGAAAGTTTTGTTCGAGCTTTCACGATGTATCGATGGTATCTCGGTGCATTATTGATCGTCGCCTACTTGTCGATAGGTGAGTGTTGTTATTTTTTTAATCGATTTTCGTGGTAACGACGAAATGTGGGACAGAAACAAAACTCGATGATTTCGCGTCGTTACTTCTTCAGGCAACGCCCTAGAGTGTTATGTGTGCACGAAACAGGCTGGGAACGTGGCTAAATGTTTGAAATCCATACAAACGTGCGAACAAGGCGAGGATGTTTGTATGACCGAAGTTCGATGGGGAAGTGAGTAAAAAAAAATTGTCACGAAATAATCTCGCAAACGCGGAGAGTCCGCACTTTGGAGGTTACCTTTCGCGGCCGATCAACAAGTGTTTTCGATTGTCTTTCGGTTATTAAATGAATTTTTCATTATTTTTGAGGCGCTCCGTACTGGACGAGGGGGGGAAAAAAACAATTTTACGTCTCGAAGAGATGCGCGACGCAGGAACATTGCGACAGAACAAAAAAAGCCAATATGAAACACTGCACTCTGCTCTGGTATCAGGATTGGACTTGTTCCGATTGCTGCGTTGGTGATCGTTGCAATTATTTCATCTTCGTAAGTAATCTTCGAAAAAATTACGAAAAAATTCGGGAAAAAAAAAAAAAATGCTTTATGATATTATCGTTTTTTTGCCTTTCAGTCCAGCGGAAACCAATCCAAGATTTCTCTTGCCACATTGTTGGTAGCGATAGTTACGCCTCTGTTCGGCGCCTGGACAATGCAGTGAAATAATCCGCAGAGAAAAAAAAACAAGGGAAGGAAATCTCATTGATTCGATAGACTGACGTTTTAGTCAGCGACTCGGAACAACAAAAACGTGCATATCAGCGTTTTTTGCTAACAAAATATTTTACAAAGAATTATATAGACTATTAGCGGACGTTGTATCGGTCGCTATGTAGAGAAAAACAATTTAAGACAATCTCCGTCCGGTAGATGCAGCATATATCGCGCATCGTTTGCGCAAAATGCAACTTTAACTGCCTTATAGAATTTTACGAACAAAGGATATATATACTTTTTGTATATAATGCAAAATGCCGTCCGTCAAGTAATGCTTGGAGTATTAACTCGTATCTTGCTGTTTGCGGAGATATTTTTTATCGATACTCATCGTCCAGCCTATCAAATTATTTTATATTCACACGATAATTCGTGAACGTTTTTTGGATAATTTTTTACAAGAAAAAAAAAAAACACTTAATGTATTTTGGAATCTCGATTCGTATTCTAAAAAAAATGTTTTTCCGACTGCGCTAAAAGACCGTATTCCATGCCTGCAACACGGGTAAAAAGTTGTCGATTATTGACCAGCGGAACGAAAAGTACTTTTCTTCCCGACTAACGTTGCAGGCGTAAAAATATGATCATTTTTTAACGTCGCCGAGAAAAAAGTATTGTATGTTACACGGGAGGGAGCGGTTTTTCAGCGCGTGTGATTTCAGCCCTCGCTTCGCACGCGCAGCAAACTTCACGCTCGACGAAAAATACGCTATTCCCTTCCTTGCAGCCTAATGTACTATTTGTACTCTAAGAATCGTCTCGTTTTAAGCGCTAAGTAGTTTTTTTTTTACAGTACTTTCGTACTTTTTTTTAGAAATCACGTTATGTTGACAATGGTCGCGTACAAAGTTTATAGATCGCGTTTAGTTTTATAGATTAAACGTTTGCCTTTGAGAAGAAACCGAGATAAGTGCAAAGAGGACGTTACTTGCAGCAACTGTGGATCATTTTATGAAAAAATATATTGAATAAAAAAGAACTCGTAAAATATTTTATCATCGACCGGAGGATTTTTTACTTATAAAATATTTTTGACCGGAAGAAAATAGCAAAAAATTCAAATTTTACTTTTTCCCTGAAATAAAATTCAAATTTAAATATTCACATATAAACGAATCTGAAAAAATAATAATGATGAACAGTAGCTGCAGTAACATTTACTCACAATATCAGATGACTGGTTGTTCACAAAGAATTTTGATCGATCGAAAAAAGTAGAAAAAAAATCAGCAAAAACAGCAACGCAAAGTGTATTAGTATAAGTAAGGTGATCCGTCCACCGTTAAATGTAATCGATTATGTTTACAATGAATAATCATCCGTCCATTTTTGTAATAAAAAAAAAATATATATATATATACATATACATCTAAATTGTATTTTTTTGGAATGCCTGCAGTGTCTAATCGCCCTTTCCACGTATTGCGATTCCATTAGTGAGAGATATCGTAATTTATCATTTAATTTATCTAAGATCCCCTCATCGATTAGATAATTCGGTACGTATAAATGAACTTTTTTTATTCACTCACGATATACACGATGTTTTATTCGAAATTTCGACACGAGTTGTCGGGAAATCTATTTTTTTCGAACGATTCGCTGACGCGGACAATCGTTCGACGAATCGAAATCGAACGACACGCACCGCGCGTGAATTATATTCAGCCTCTATAAACTATCAAATCATCTCGCGCAGATGTTCTCTTTGATTTTTTACGAATGGAATTTGAACTAACGCTTCCATACACGATATTTTTTTAACGCTTAACGTATCATGGATTATCATTGCATGGGTATCAGTATAGATAAGAAAAGAACAAAAAAATATCATTGTCCGATCGAGTGCACGCGTTTCAACACTCACGTTCGCGTCAGGTGCGTGGACGACTATCGACGAAAAAACTTCGTCGATTATTATCGAAGATATTCCATAAAAATTGGTAAGTAAACTTTACGAAAAAAAAAAAACAATTATTGACGAATAGTTATTCGGGATAAAAAACGAATGCGGCCATTTTATTTCAATCAGCAAGAAGGCGTAAGCCATAGATATCGATAGAAGACAAATGAACATTCGTTATACGATCGATGAAAATACATATAGTAACAGAAAAAAAAGATAGTCACATTCCTCAATAAGCGTTACGTAGTTTCGGCAATGACAAAGTAGACACGTGCGTCCCATAGTTACAATGAAAAGAGTGACAATCTCGCGTTGTAAAGTACGCGGTGACACACGAACCGCTGGTTTCACGAGCTCCGAAGACACAATTATTTGATCAATTGAATCTACTAAAGTGTCGACTACAGACAGCTATAGGGCAAACAGAGTACGAATTAATTCTCGAGGCGTCTTTAATAACTAACCGGTTGTTGCGCGTCGAACTCGTAGCATCTTGTTAGTACGTGATTCACAACCGATTACGACGCGTTTGTTAATAATCTTAGTATCGCACAATGGATAACGATTTTACGAAACTTCTGACGGTAAGTAAATAAACGAAGAAAACAAATATTTCTAACCGAAGTGTTTTTGTATCGATGCAACGCGAGAGACTTCGAACTTCGTCTCGTAATAAACCGAAAAATGGATATACGTGAGTGCAGAATAAACTCGCGTATCACAATCCTTTGCAGATGATACAGACGATAAGAGTTATGCGCTTCGACATGGTGTTTAAAGCTTTTACGAGAAAGAAGAAACTCAGTGCACCCGGTGACAGTGGACTCACAAGATGTCTTTCGACTCTCGATCTTACGGCTCTGGGCATTGGCTCGACGCTCGGCGTCGGGGTCTACGTACTCGCCGGAACGGTTGCACAAAAAACTGCCGGTCCAGCGGTTATAATATCATTCGCGATTGCCGCGATAGCTTCAATGTTTGCAGGTAATTTTAACGAAATAAATTATTCAACATCAATCATGTATATTCGATAATATCAGTTCGAATACTTTTTATATCACTGTTAATTATTCATATTACGAGAAAAATCAATCATTGATTCGACACACTTTGCGAGATAACATTTTTTATTTTTTCTTTCTATACCGCTGTTACGATAATTAATGAACATTTAATTATATTGAAATTTTTTAATTTCGGGATGAATCGATCGGTCATTTAGTATGATTTTGTACGATAAAATTATCCATTTTTTCCGTTCGTTATTGCCATTGTGGAAATTAACGAACATTATATTATATTAAAATTTTCGAATTTTGAGAAAAATCAATCATTCATTTGGCAAAATTTGTACCATAAAATTTTTAATATTTTCGATCTTTATCGCTATTATAAAAAAAATGTACGTACAGTAAATTATATTTGAATTTCGCATTTTTTTCGGGGTAAAAAACTTCGAAGATGGTATTCTTTATTTTTATTTTTTTTTAGGTCTGTGTTACGCTGAATTCGGCGCAAGAGTGCCGAGAGCGGGTTCTGCGTATATATACAGCTATGTAACGATGGGAGAGTTCATAGCATTTCTCATAGGATGGACTCTAATCCTGGAATACGTGATCGGTTCGGCTAGCGTTGTGCGCGGTCTCAGCACCTACGTCGATGCCCTCTTCAACAACGCTATGAGAAATGCCTTCGAATCCGCGGCACACATTCACGCCGATCATTTGTCATCGTATCCTGATTTCTTCGCGTTCGCCGTTACGATTGCGTTTTCTGGTTATATTCCGTGATATTCTTACCTTTAACACAATTGTTATTTCTTTAAGGGGCACTTTCATTAATTTCAGCAAAAAAATATAACGCATTTTATTTTTTCCGCATAAATAAAAAATCGTATGAAACATTCCGCAAATTGATTTTCGGCCGCGTAGTTTTCTGAATATGAAAAAAAAAAAGAGTATAAAAAATTGTCGAAGACGTTGCATTTTCTAAAATATTTTCACATTACTTTAAAAAAATGGAACGATTCTCACAATTTTTTATAATGAAAAAAAAAATGTTCGAAACATTTTTACAAACAATCGATCGCGGAAGATTTTTATACAATTTTTCTTCACGAAGAAAAGAAAAACTGCATTTTTCTTTCTAAAATGAATGAGTTACCCCCCATTTACGAAGACCTATATTTTTCGTTCATCAACCACACTGATTGTATATTTTTTTATTTAAATTTCATACTCCCAGCGGCTCTCGCATTTGGCGCAAAGGAATCGTCTTTGGCGAACAATATATTCACTCTCGTGAATCTCGCGGTCGTTCTCTTCGTCATATGCGCCGGTTCTCTCAAAGGTATGCAAAAACTTTATGATTTTTTTAGTACCGAATTTGCATTAATTAAAACACCGTAACGCTCGTCGGCGATTGATTTCTTTGGAAGTTCGATGGCTCCATATTTTTCGTAACTAATCGAAAGCTATCGTAACTTTGTTTTATTTCAGCGAACGTCAGCAACTGGAAACTCCAAGTTGATTGTACGGAGGATGATTGCGATAGAGGCCACGGAGGGTTCGCGCCGTACGGAATATCGGGAATAATAACCGGAGCCGCGACGTGTTTCTACGGTTTCATAGGTTTCGATTGTGTCGCAACGGCCGGTGAAGAAGCTCGCGATCCAAAGAAATCGATACCGATAGCCATCGTCGCATCATTGACCGTTGTATTTCTCGCGTATTTCGGTGTTTCCGCCGTTCTAACGATGGTATTACCGTACTATGAACAAGATCCCGACGCACCGTTTCCTCATATGTTCGACACGATCGGCTGGAATTGGGCAAAATGGCTCGTTACATTAGGCGCTATTTGCGGCCTCTGCGCGAGGTGATTTATCCACCGCGTTTCTCGCCTAATAATTTTCAAAAATCGATCTCTTACGATAATATTATTACATTTCCAGTTTGCTTGGCGCAATGTTTCCTTTACCACGAGTAATATACGCCATGGCATCGGATGGTCTTATATTCAAATGGATGGGAAAGGTGAATCCACGATTTCACACACCCCTCGCGGGTACCTTCTCCGCTGGATTATTGACCGGTATTCTCGCGGCGATTTTCGAACTTCGACAACTCGTGAATATGATGAGCATTGGAACTTTGCTCGCTTACTCGATCGTTGCCGCTTGCGTTCTAATATTGAGGTAAAATTAACCGCGATACATTTTTTTTTTTTTTTAGAAATTAATCGATATTTGTTTGACGACACTTCTTAGGCTGACGGTAAAAAAAATCGACTGATAATTTAATATACAATGAGTGAAATTTTTTATGCATAAACTGTTACATTAGATAACAAAATATATAATTATATTAATAATTTTTTTTTGTTTTACTATAATAGCATTTTGAATCGAATTATTTGCTTTAATGTCACTGCAGAAAAACATTAATTTTTTTATTATTACTGCACATCCAATTTATTGTGGCTGTTTACGCATACAATTTTCCGCTACGAGTGTATTGAATTTACAGATTTCTTACAGTGCAAAGCCTTTCCATGTGTTGCGCTCAACAAATCGATAATTGGCAGATTATTTTTTTTTTTGTGATTTAAATTCATTATACTTTTAACAACGGAGTAATCCAGAATAATTATCGTGTTTTAAGTTGCCAGCGTTAAATCTGTTATTAAAATACATTTTTCTCAGATACGAGGAGAGCGAAGCATACGAGAAAAAAGTGGATCGCGATCCGCGGACGTTTATGTTTGTCTTAAGGCAACTCGTGAACGCGAATAAACTGAATCATTCGACGCGGCTTACCGCTCAAATTGTCACTTATCTCGTATTTATCTATTGTGAGTATTTTACGCTTCGTGAAAAATAACAATGTCGTCGATATGGCGTTTGTAAACGATTATTTAATCGTTACAGTTGTCCTGTGCTTTTGCACGACGTCTCTTATCCCCACGTTTGCCGATGATATATCCGAGGGAAAGGTTTGGATAATATTGATTCTCGCGATTCTCTCGGGTCTTCTTGGATTAACGTTATTCTTCATTTACTGCCAGCCGTGTTCCGGCAAAAAACTCGCTTTCTCGGTGAGTTTTTAATACTTATAATAAAATCACAAAAAATCGTGAATAACGTGAAATTTTTGTCGCAGGTACCGCTGGTACCGCTTTTACCAGCGACTAGCATACTTATTAATATTTATCTAATGATGATGTTGGACTACATGACGTGGATAAGATTCGGAGTTTGGATGTTCGTAGGTACGTAAATATCTCAAGAAAAAGTACCACTGGTGGTAAAACCGCAAGAAAATATCTCAAAAAAGATCGATGGAAATTTATCAAAAATTATTGAGTCTTTCGCTCGTTTTAAGGTGATGTGAAAAAATTGAGTTCGTAACGAAATTTAAATGAATGCCGTTTGAAACTATGGAGGTTCGAGGAAAAAGAAAATTGAGTTTTTCTGCGAAAAAGATAGACGCGGGGAATTTTTTTTTTTTTTTTTTTTTTTTCTCGTATCTTTACGTTTTTGCAATGGCTATTCGTTACAGTTTTTGTTATCGACTGGGCACGGCGCGGGTTTGGTGACGATGTTTCACATCACTTTAACCGGAATCTTCAATTTTTTTTCACATCCATTGGCATTTATGGAATTGCAAATAGTTGAAAGAAAATTATTTATTTCAGGTTTACTTATATACTTCTCGTACGGCGTGTGGAACAGCTCGTCGCGGGAACGCGATTGTCACGTAAAATCTGACGCTTCATGTGAAAATTAGATTCATAAACGAATTTTACGAATTACCATTTTAGCATTTTACTAATTACCGACGATTGTGAAAGACGCGAATTATTTGTTACGTCTCAAACGTAAGACGATGAACTTTATGTTTGATGTAACAAATGAAAAAAACAACAACAAAAAACACTTTCTCGACGCTTAAACGCTTTTCATAAATACTTTCGTAGACAATAAATATGACAATAAAATTTTTTAAAGACCGAAATTTGTTTTGATATTTCGTTAGACTCGCGTCGGGGGCGGTTGCTGGATTTTTCAATTCGCGTTCGCCAACTGCATTGCAGATTTTTTCCTAATCTATAAATTAATTACAGTTTTTTGCCGATTTAATTCTGAGACGCGGATTTTTTGGAAAATTGTTACTCTGATCCAGAAAAAAATTTCTTCCGGAATGGTTGATGCGCGAAGGAAATCCAGAGAATCTCAACGAGCGAATGAGATACCGTAATAAGGCTACAAATTTAACAAGTCTAAACATAGATTCGTCTTCGAAGGACGAAAGTCCCTCGCAGCAAAAAAAAATGTATTGTTCCCTTTTATACATAACAACAGACACCCCTCAATAATACGAATATTTCTTTTTATTTAATCGGAGTTTCAACTTATTCGATACGACTGTACAGCGAAGTTTTCTACAGGACGGTGGACAGTGGACGAGTGATCAATTTTTTTGCTTTTTCTTTTTTCTTTTGTTAAATATCAAAATGATTTTATTCAAATGATAGACGAAAAAACGCAGTAATGGATGAGTAATTATTAATAAACGTTTTAAATATGAAATAGAGTGTACGAGAAAAAGTGAAGAAAGAAGAAAAGTAAATATGCAGTCGATGAAAAATTACGAATATCGAGGATTTTCTTCCCGTTCGACGAAAAAAACTATTCAACAATTTCTCTCGCGACTCGATCGAACAATCGATAGCGGCGATTCAATCGTAATTTCGCTCTCGAGGCTTGCCGGAGGAATTTAACGATTGCGAATAAACATTAATGACGGGTTGTCTAAAACTTCGTAGCCATTTACACAGATACATATATACAAATGTGTATACGCCGTTACAGACACAAATTCCGTCTTTCAACATCGTACTCTGGAGTGCCGGCGCGGGGTTTATCGTTCGCGGTGTCATCAGGGAGGAGGGGTTACAGAATTATAGATTATGTTTTCCGACTGGAACACAGCTGACAATGCCAATCGTTTGGACGTGATATTGAGTTTAAAATAAATAAAGTGTGGCACCGGAAATCTTGTATCGGAGTATTGACACAGACGGAAATGAAAATTCAATTAAATAAGTAAACGAGTTAATGTTTTCATCATTCAAAATATCACGTAAGAGTGTATTTTTCCTTTTTTTTTTCTTTTTTTTTCACTCATTTGTTGCTCATTTCCTCACGAAACATTGAGGTATATTGTGCACCTTTCCGCCGGCTACTCTGAAAGCCAAGGCGATCGTTATCGCGAGAACGATATACGCTGATAGGAGACTTGCCGTGTAATTTTGAGACCTGTTTAACAGTGTCATACAGGATACAAACAAATGAGAACCGATTACCCAGGCTAATTGTCCCCAATTTTTACGATCTAATGCCGAGAAAAATACAACACCCCAAAACGTATGAAGCAGTATAAAGCAAAGTGTCGTCGCGGCCGATATCACGAAGAAATATTCCGATCCTTGACGAAGTCCCATTGTTCCCGGACCAACGGCATCCGCGAGAACGTTCACCAGAGCGAAGGCGCCGCTCATGAAACCAAATCCGAGACCGCATACATAGGCAAATATATGTCTGCTGTCTGCTACGTGGGCGGTCGTCACTTTTTCCAAACCTCTCTCAGCTTTTCGCAGAACCCAATATAAGAGATATCTGTTTCGAAAATAAAAACAAAAATCGTTTGAACATATATCACGCATTCGGAACATTTTAGTGATACATTTTTGTGGGGAGCAAAGAGATTGAAAGGATTTTCTTAGCTGAATTGATAAGAAATTTGCAAATTGCTGCATTTGGAAATGTGTCGATAAATCGTTTGATTTTCGTAAACAAGAAAAATGATAATTTTACGATTTTAACGGCACACCAAAGATTCTTAGGGATTAAATTCTATTGTATTTTTAACGGTGAAGTGTATTCCTAATTTTCAGGTTTATTATTGCAGCAAAATTATGGAAAGATTATAGAACTTATTATTCATTATGCACAAATATTGGAACTATAAAATCAATTATGAAAAATTGTTGGTCTTTTATTTCAAGTATTACTTCATTGCGAAAATTGTTTTATACAACAATCAAGTAAACAGCAAAAGCATAGAACTCACATAGCAAAATTTAAATAGCATTTTAAACATCAAAAGTTGTTGCATATTGTTTATCTGTTTGTTACATCGTTAGAAACAGTGCCATTGCATATTGAATTGGTGAACAAAGATTTTTTTAATTCGATAGCAAATAGCTGCGCCGATAACAACATTTTTTATGCGGCACTCATACTCATCTTTTTTTTTTTTTTTTTTAAGTTTAATTGTAATTAGAATTCTTACCTGAAAGCCTCTTGAAACAACACGGAAAACACAAGTCCAATAGTAAGTTGGTTCTGCAGTGGAACAACGGCGTACCACAGTGCCGATGACAGAAGCAAAGATATCAACCAGAAAAAGGCACTCGCTATGAGTATAATAATTCTTATAGGTTCTGCCGACACGGTAAAGGTGAACATAGCGAGCGGAGGTCCGAAAGCCAAAAAGGCACAGCCAAAAAAGTCCATCACAGTCATCTCTGACAAAGATTTTTGGGTTAACAAAGTGTTTCGTGTTTTTTTTTCCTACTTTGACCAAATCACTGTCAAATATATTAGATTCCTCGGACGATGTTACGTCACGCGTGAATTCTTCGAAATCAGTCTTATCGATATATCGTACGCGTATTCGTTAGGAAACATTTATTTGTCGGAAATAATTCGTTTCTCTTTTAAAAACAACTACGGGTTAAGAAATGACATAAAATGTAGTAGCGGATGATGACAGAGTGTGGGGCGACGGGGTTGCCCTCTGCTGAATTGTAACGAAGCCAACGGGGGGGGGTCGCGAAGGGGCGGGATGCAATACTCAACGATACCTCTCTCTGCGCGGATGTGTCATTACGATTTTGTACTCGTGACTTTTTTTTAAGCCAATTTCGTGAGTGATCATCAATTATCTTACTCAGTGCAGTTTATTTTTCTCATCGATTTAACAGTGCGGAGAAAATCACGGAAGTGCAACAATGGTAATGACGACAGGCATCTGTCACAGAATTTACTCCGAAAAACATCGTTTTTACTTACGAAAAATCGACTCTCGTTCATATTTCAGACTTCCAAAAGTACTTGTGACATCGACGACAGTGTTAAAACTTCACTGAAAGAATTCAGATTCCGCAAAAGTCAAAAGAATGCCGCATTGATACGTGAGTTACGCCCGACTGACATAGTATAATTGATACATCGCCGTAACTTACGAAAAAAATATACTTTGTTTTTTGTTTTTTCTGTGCACGAGCAGTGAAGGTCGACCGACCCAAGCAGACGATTTGCTTAGACGAGATTATAGAGGCGAGTAAAAAAAAACACGTTCGAGTCGCGTAAAGTGGAAAAATGTAGCGATCTATTAAAACGATCAATTATTATTTTTATTGTTTTTTTCAGGACGTGCAAATAGAGGAGTTGCAAGAGACGATACCTAGTCATGAGCCGCGCTATATAGTTTACAGTTACAAAATGCAACACTCAGATGGAAGAATTTCGTATCCGATGTGTTTTATATTTTACACGCCGAGAGGTATTCAAATGGAGTTGCAAGTACTCTACGCCAGCATGAAACTCATACTGCAGAAAGAAGCCGATCTGACCAGATGCTACGAAGTCCGAGAGCTCGAAGAACTCACAGAAGATTGGTTGAAAGAAAAATTGAGTAGATAGAGCAAACTTTTTTTTTTCTTATCTACTAATTTTTTTCCACGTCAACTCGCTTTTTATACATTTGTATGACTTTTCTGCCACTCATGCTTTACGTAATTGAAAAAAAAAAAAAAAAATAGAATAACAATATCGTCCTTTGATGTACACTCTGCTAGTATTTATTAAGTTTTTTTTATACAAAAGATCAATGTATATGTGATTACAATCGAATTGAGAATGGAACTCGACTATGCAATTCTTTTTGTACAAATTGTTTATTATTTAGATGACTGTAGATAATAAAAAAAAATAATAAAAAACGCACAATATATGTGTTAATTACGAGTTATGCCTCTTGAATGATTAATAGACAAAGGGAAAAACTATAAACATTGCGAATGATCGAAGACTGATAATAAAAATCATGGTGACTAGAAAATTGTAGACGTTATTACACTCTTGTATTTGTAGCCGTTAATTAATTAAATTAATTAAAACATACGGAATACTTGCTATCACCTGAAAATTCCTCGACCGGAGCAGAGATAAGATTGAAGATAGTAAAACGTAAATAAAAAAAAAAGGAATAAGCGATTGTCACAATCAATGTACGTAACAATCTCCATTAAGTTGGCACTGATTAATGTCATTCAACGCTTATGAGTAGTTTGTTTTTTTTTTTTGTTGTTTTCTTCTTTCTGTAAATGCAACATATGTTATAGAAGACCACTCAATCGTTGGCAGCGTAACGTTTGCTTCAATGAATTAGCGAACTTATCATTCTGGAAGAAAAAAAAAAAGTATTGTTTCATAAATAATTAAATATAAAAAACAATGTTGAAAAAAAAAAAAAAAAAATGATTTGCGTTGTAAGTCGCGGCAACTCTTACCCATAGAGGTAGTAAAAAAATGAGAGTAGATAAAACGCTAATTTCACCCATCCTTCTTGCTGACATCTCGACAAGTTATTCGCATTCAAGATACTCGTCGGATCGTAGACTCCAGGTCCCGTCATCACAGGCCTGGTATACCATCGGTTTGCGTGATACGCTATCAATGGTGCGTTTATCAATAACGACACCCATTCGCCGCTTATTAAAAACAATATGTTGATCAACAGATGCAAACCGTATTCTGGAAGCACGAGCTGCAATCGAATTTACGTTGGTGAATTAAAAATTTCGTTGTTTCTCGTAAATGAGCGAAGAGTTAGTGTAGTTGTCACTTACCACATTCAAGCTATTGCACTGTTCTATCGGATTTTTGTACTCAGTTTTTAGCTCGTCGAATGAAATCACCTGCGAGACGAGGAAAGTTCTTGTAAAAACATTTTTCTTAATTATAACGAAATTATTCATTGAAAAATCTTCGAATTTTCGGAGTCACGATTGTTTTAGGTTATGTATGAGAGCCGATCAAATTTTTCGATCTGTCGCTTCGAGTTGAAGACCACGTTTTATTATTTGTTAATTGAGATCGAATACTTACGTGATAGATTGCGAAGAATATGAGAAAAGCATCGATAATCAATGCTATGATGTACGCAAAAGCGGCTATGCTGAACGCCATTTTGATTCTTTTGGGAGGGGTGTCATGTACCGACGACGAGATGCTCGGTAAACGGTCGAGAGAGAGAAAAGCTCTCGCGTAACGAGAGAGAAGTCAGACGCTACCGAGCTGTGATAATGTGCGAACAATGTGTGTAACACACTGCATCGTCGTGAATTATATATATATATATATTTTTTTTTCAGCATTCAAAAATCGACAAAACAATTAAGCGAACAATATACTGTGGCAGTTAAAAGTAATATATATTACATTTATTTAAAAATATTTAATATCAGATCATATAGTAAAATATCACAAACGTATATGTGTAAAAATATACAAGCGTATTATAAACGTAAAAGAAAATAAAAAAATTAGTTTAGGTTTTTCATGTTCTGCTGTGAAGAATGTAATCTATGTTGCAGAACATCAAGCTGCCGTCACATAATTCTCGTGAGGCCGGGAGTTCCATAATTATTTAAATCCCGTTCCGCGTTACTTGAAACACTAATAGTTTCCTCATCTCTTACGTCCCATGCAAAACTTCGACTTTCGGTATCTCGTCTTCTCATCTCTCTTTTGGGTCTCGCTATTTGCCGAATATCGTTGTAACAAATGTCCATTTCCTTGAAAGCATTCAGCAGAAATATAGCGACGATAACGGTGAGAAAGCCGCAAATTGTTCCCAAAATATCGGTGGCACTCAGGTTTTTCCATTCTTCGAACAAAATCGCCGATGCCGTTATAACGAGAGTCGTAAAGAATACGTAATAAATCGGCGTCACGACGCTTGTGTTGAAAAGATCCAACGATTTGTTTAGATAATTCATTTGCACCATTATGCAAAAAATAACGGCGAATAACAACGCCCACGTTAACCAATTTTCCATTTCGTTTTTCGTTCCGTTAATTGTCTCTCTCAGCGCAAGTCCCATACCTTTGCAGCCCATAACACTCAAGGAACCAATGGCTGAACATAGTAAAATATAAATAACTATATTCGCGTTACCGTACGTAGGACCGAAATAAATAACTATTGACACCGATAATACTGCGATTGTCAAAATGTATACAACAAAAATAGGATTTTTTAGCTTCATGAGCAATTCATCCATATTCTCGATTTCCTCCTCTTTTGGTGCATGCAATACTATCATTGTAGATCCCAAGATACATAGAAAACATCCGATCTGAAGAAAAAGAATTCTGTTGTTACTTATGAAAACATAGATAATGATAATAATGTTTATTCTGTTCTGTTTTTTGTTTATCTACAAGTTGCACAACTGGTAGATTGCGTTTTGATAATATATTTTCATAAACAATTTTTTTTCCGATAAAAACATTCATTATGATAAAAAATTTGTTTATCTACGAGTTGCACAACTGGCAGATTGCGTTTTGATAATATATTTTTATAAACTATTTTTTTTCCGATAAAAACATTCATTATGATAAAAAAATCTTGAAATTCTGTTTACTTGCAAAATTTCTATCTCACCTTTCCCAGCAGATTTAACTTTTCATTCAAATATTTCGACGATAAAATGGCAGTGACTATGACACTTAGAGCCCCAAGGGGTGTGACGATCGATGCCGGAGCAAATGCATACGCCGCAAAATTAGCTGCTTCTCCGATACCCACTGTGAATAAAAAAAATTGGATAAATTAATAAAACGTTGCGATATTATTTGGAGTTGTGTACCTACTGGATAAAAGACCAGCCCACCAGATCCATTCCTTCAGATATCCATGACCTCCGGAACCGGCGCGCACTCTGCCGATGCGTTGCAATTTTATCAAAGCTTTTTTTTTAATAATAAAACTCGCACCTGGTATGAGAAAATAGGGTTTTAGCAAATTTTCAAAAGACTATTATTGCCAGAAGGAAAAACGATCCAATCGGCTGCTTGTTGATGCGTGTCCATGGCTACCATTATTATTTTGACAATACACCGACTAACCTATAAAAATGCTCGAACTTATCGCCAAACTAAGTCCCAAATAAAAGTGAAAAGCATCGTATGAATTTGTTTGATGTATTTCATCCTCCGAAACGTCCATTTTCAATGGTTTTTCGTTCAGTACAATATCTTTAACGCAAATCGATCGAAATTTCGGTTCTTTACACACGAATCACTCATATTAACAAAACTTTGAACGCCTTGTATAATAAGAATAACTTCACGTATGTGTCAACACTTTTATTAAATTCATCGAGTTCTGTATATTTTTGTTTGTTAAGATATACGATCAAAATTGATTGTTGTTAGACGCGATTCTTGTATAAAATACGTGTTTATTTATTAACACTTCGTACGCGAAATTTCGGAGGGAGCTGCTTGACGTTTTTGCGGACCGTTTGAAAGCATTCGATGTTTACCCGCTGAATCACCGGTTTTTCAAATGACATCATAATGCCGAAAGATATGTGAATGGATTACTTACTTTTTCATATTTCGTGGGTCGTCCATTAAATGAATAGTCGCTGATAGCATTCAGAAAAATTATTGAAATTACGTATACTACTCGCAAGATTACTGTGATTCAATTTAATTACTTTTCGTAAGGAATAAATCACTCCAGGATTTAGTTTTTGTTCGATACTTCAACACTTTTCATTCGAGAAATAATATATTGAATAACTCCCTCTGGTCCACCATTGAATTTAAAGTACACATTGTTTATCGGAAAGGAAATGTCGAGCCATTCAAACGAATTACACATATTGTTGCTCTCAGTAACATCTAAACATTATCCACATGATTATCGATCGAGTAGTTTCGGTTATAAAAATGCAGTAGTCGAACGGGATAACGGGATAGCATAGAGATCATGTAAACATCTCGGAAATAACTATTTAAGATACCGCCGAAGTAAACAGCAGGTAAGATATTTGCAAAACGATCGATATCACTGTAAGGAATTTATGAATATTCGAACAACAGGACTTCGTTAGATTTTCAGCAACGAATGGGTACCATGTAAAAATTACCGAAAATGAATCGCTTCTTCTTTACATCATCTTCCTCATGTCTTCGTAATCGTATCGAATCGAGTTGCAAAATAACGATAATAAATTTTGTTCGTACATAGCGAAGCAAAATTTCTTCAATTCGACGAACGTGAAGAAAAATGAGTAGCGATTGAATTGAATATCGATATCTGCCTCTATGTCATTTATCCCGCGCGATTGATTAATTCACGAAAATTTGTTCTTTGCTCAACGTTAATTTTTTTGTCGGAGTATCCGAAATTTCATCTCGAGTGTAAAGTAAATTTTGAAAAATACGATAGCTATGGCGAAGAATACGAATTTCGTTGTCAAGTTATTTTTTGTTAAAAAATATATATATTTTATTAAACTACCAGCATACTTGTTTATCGGCTAATAAAGTTTTCAAAGTTCTTTGAGTTATTAATCTCATCGTATGAGTAGGTACAGTGGATGTGAATAGAACGCACAATATTTGATCGCCGTCTTTAACGGCATGACATTTGTGATATTCGGAGCACCAATAAGTTTCTCTAGCACCGGCGAAGATTTGTTTATCATTCGCGATTTCTTCAGAATTGCACGTTTCCGATTGTTCGGATATTAAAAAAGTTTCGACTGCTTGATAGTAGAATGTCCTTAAAACATCGAGTCTGTGAGAACCCGCCGTTCTGGTCTTCGACTGTTGAGAATTTCGGCTTATAACGAATTTTCCTATTTTGCAATTTGCCAGTAAAAAGCTGAAACAAAAGAACCAACGATTGAAAGTTTGAAACCAATTTTTTTTTTATATATAATTTACTAACCCGAGAACTCCTGAATCGAGAATTATCGCCGCAGGAAAATTTCGCGGATAGGACTGTTCGGCTGTCCGCAAAACTTCGATATTAGTCCGCCAACACTGCACAGCCAATCTTTCCACCTCCGTTAATTCGGGACTCGGCCCGCAGAGAGCTAAGATTTCGACTCCGTTCACCAGCGTTATCGATACTAATCTGAAAGCAACCTGAAAATCACAATTTCCTTGTATAAAAAAAATGTATCAATTTACGAACATTTCGATTTTTCGATTAGTATCTCACATTTGGACTTTTGTTGGGCAAAAATACCGGAAGATCTCTTGCTGAGCAATGATTATCCGAAGATGCAGCCATTATTAATAATTTTCTCTCCACAGGATCCAAGTCCCACCAGCTTCCGGTTGCGACGGCTAAACAGCCGCGAATCACGATGCATCCATACATCGAGTCCAGACATTCCATAAACATTTCTAGACACATCTAAAATCACAGAGAATAAATATTTAAGATTAATTCTCCGTAATACGGTATCAATAATTTGCAGCGTAGTTGGGCGTATTTTATTCAACTATTTTTTGTTATTAAATTAGATAATAAAAAATAATAATAATTATAATAATTATTATTAACAATTATTAATTAATTATTATTACATATACCCCCATAATGTTTTTCTCCATTATTTAAATATTTTCTTTATGTTAAATTTACCGATGATATTTTGTACACAAATCATTGTTTGTCCCTTTTTTTTTTGTTTCATTTTTAAGCATCAATCAATCCATAATGGATCATATGAATCTTTTACAATAATGTAAATGTAGTTATTAAAAAAAAAAAAATTTTCCGTCCCCAATGGCCTTATAGTATACCTGCCTGTAGCAAATGATTCTCAGGACACAAAATACAGTCCGTCATATTGATCAAATCGATTTTATTGCTACTTCTATCGCCAATATCCAAACAGTCCAAAAGTTTGTCTATTATACAATTGCAAGCCCTCAAATCCCTTTTCAGTCTCTCGACGTTCCGTAGGCTTTTTATCTCATCTATTCCCGCTATCAGCACCATAGCGCCAAACACTGCCTCAACGAATCTCTCCAGAATATTTTTTGTCGTTCCACTGGCAACGGCTATCAGTGTAACGGATTCAGAAAATTCTTTCCACACGACAGTGGCGTCAGGTAATTCTGTGTCGATGAGCTTTATATTTTGCGATTTGAGAAACATGTGAACGCCGTTGAGAGAAGCAACTTTCGAAAAAGTCATCTGAAACAATAGAAAAATGTTGGAATCGATAAAATTTTCGTAATATTCGGAATATTTATTGACGAATTTTTAATCAATACTATATAAGAGTACATAAGTGAATTTATGATTTCTGAAAAATACGAGCCGCAAATATGTTTTATTTATAATTTTTTTTTGTAAACAGTAAAATTACCACATCGCCTTCGCCCTTTTTTCGCACGAAAATTGGTATACCACCGGACGACGTAAGACACAGAACGTGTGCTGTCATAATTGATTGTTTTTTCAATCGCAAAACACGCGTAATAACAACGAAATATCGATTGATTTAATTATTTTTGTTTTGACGCCGAATCGAGGATCGAGCGTCATTTTTTTAGCGTCGGGAAAGCACACCGCGGCACACACTGACAGTCGACCGACGTGACATCTGCGACGCTACTGAACTTTCGAATCGAGCAACAGATGAAAAAACCCCGCGTTTTCGGAGCCGGCAGTTGATCAGCTGCACGGGTGATAACCTTCGTAACGCGTGCAATTGTTGTTGTTTTTCACTTTATTCTCCGTCGCAATGACGTCTGATAAAAAAACGAATTTGCCGTGGTGAGTGACAATGCCAACAGTACGTAAGAAACTCTCGTTGATTCGATAGGTTAATTTTTTGTAAACAATTTTTATTCATAGGGTCGAAAAATATCGACCGTCGACACTCGGCGATTTAATTTCACACGAAAATATTATAAAAACAAGTAAGTTTAGTCACGAATTAGTATATTTTCGATGCTCGCAAAAACAGCGATTGATCGTTTTTTTTTTTTTTTTTTCGTAAAAGTTGCAAAATTCATCGACGAAGATCAACTACCCCATCTGCTCCTCTATGGACCACCCGGCACAGGAAAAACCAGTACTATACTCGCCTGTGCAAGAAAACTCTATACACCCGCGCAATTCAATTCTATGGTTTGTTTGCGCATCGTCACTTATTGTTGAGCGATAATGAAGCATAATTGAAATTTTTTTTCTTCAGGTATTGGAACTAAACGCATCTGACGATCGCGGTATCGGCATAGTGAGGGGACAAATTTTGAGTTTCGCGAGTACCGGAACGATGTACAAATCGGGATTCAAATTGATAATTCTGGATGAAGCGGATGCTATGACCAACGATGCGCAAAACGCTCTCAGAAGAAGTTGGTATTCGTACGCAACATTTTTTTTTTTTTTTTACTTTTAAATTCATTTTTAATTATCAATTTTTCTCACAGTTATGGAGAAATATACGGATAACGTACGTTTTTGCATCATATGTAATTATCTCAGCAAAATAATACCGGCGTTGCAGTCGCGTTGCACAAAATTCAGATTTGGTCCATTGGCTCCGGATCAAGTCATTCCGAGACTAAATCACGTTATTGAGGAGGAAAAGTAATTGAAAAAAATTTATAATTATTTTGGGTATCTCAATGGGTATATCATTTTTTTTTTCTTTATTAACAGACTGACGGTGACGGAGGATGGCAAACAAGCGCTGATGACTCTGAGCGGTGGTGACATGAGAAGAGTCATTAATGTTCTTCAGTCCACATGGTTAGCTTTTGGCTCCGTTACCGAAGAAAACGTGTACACCTGCGTCGGCCATCCATTGCCAGTCGATATAAAAAATATCGTCAATTGGTTGCTGAATGAAACTTATGAAGACGCCTACTGCAGTATCCTTTGGCTTTTTTTTTAAATTTTTTTCCGAAAAATCCACGGGATCAGACGAATATGTGAAAAAAATCAAAAATGTACATTTTTTTTCTTAACATTTACGTAGAAATTCAAGATCTGAAAATACAAAAGGGTTTGGCACTGCAGGATATTTTAACCGAAATACACGCGTTAGTAAGAAACGGTGAGTACTCTCCTCATTGAAACTATTCGTCTCTACAGTAACAATGAAAAATAATGTTTTGTTTTCTGTTTCAGTCTCATTCCCGGACGAAATAATGATCGATCTGATGATCCGTATGGCAACGATAGAGAAGCGTACAGCTGCAGGCGCCAGCGAAGCGATTCAGTTAAACTCCTTAGTTTCGGCCTTCCAAAACGCTCGTAACATTGAAGTATAATTAGATGAAGAAGAAAAAAACATTCTCGAGGGAAGAAACGACATCGCATCCCGGGCGTTACGTGAGAAAGATTTCAAATTTTCATTAGCCAACTTAATTTTTTTTCTCCGAGATCGTCATTGCGAAACTTTGTAATTAGTGTGCGCGACATTCGCGAACCTCCGGTCTCAGTATTAGGGGGCCGCAAAAAAAAAAAAAAAAAAAGTATTAACAAAAGCGCGGAGCATCGAAAAAAAAAAAAAAAAAAAAAAAAAAAACAGTGTTATGATAAAAAGAACTAAAAAGAAGTAAATTGATTTATAAAATACGAAATACTCCGTTATTCCGATTACAAACTTATCGCGAAATCCACGCGAATGTGAGATAATTTCTATCTTTCAAACCCGAAGGATATATAATGAATAAATCGTCGATGCCTCGATGACGATGGTCTCGGGACACTTGGTATGGAATATTCTGTACGGCACGTCCGTACTAAGTATATCCCCGTGTCACGCGCAGAGCGTGTTAAGTATACTTTGTAGTGGCAGCGATTCGAGCGGTTATATTCCAAAGTTTCATTTTATCAAGAGAACTATACGAGTATATGGGATGCCGGGGGGGAGGGAGAGGATGGGGTACGGGGGATTGTGTGAAGAACTTTCGAGTCGAAGGCTTTATACGAAGGCGTGAGGGCTGAGAAGTGTAGGCGTTGCTCTACTCTCTCGGTAGCGCGGGCGGTAGATAACATCTTTCTAGGGACGACGAGTAGAGAGTACCGAACCGCCCGTCGTTTCGTGCACAAGCCTCAAGTGGAACAAGCCGATAATAGCCAGGCGGAGAAGTAGAGAGTCTCAAGTTTCAGTAGAGAATCCCAGTGGGCTCTGCGATACCTTCGAGTCTTAAGGCGAAGGAAGGTATACCGTCGGCGAGCGCCTGGATTCGACTGCTTGCCTCCGGGCGAAACCGTTGAATCTATATAACTATAGTATCGTATAGTAGTAGACGGCGGTGTATATACCCGTAGGCATTTAAAGCCATTTGGGAAGACGCCCGTCACACAGTCGCATTGATTCCAATTCTCTAACCAGATGTATATATATCTCCTCAATCCTCCAAAACTCTACTGTGATATTCGGACATCCGTAAAATCGGAATAAACGAATATATACGAGGCAACTCTCTGGCGGAAAAAGGACGAGAAAAAAAAAAAAAAGAAAAGAAAAAAATAAATAAAAACAAAAAAATAGATCGAGCAGCAAAGTAAAACGCATGTGGAATGGAAGATTGAGAAAATCGGATGTACCAACGACGAAAAGCGATTAGGAATGGTGAATCCCGTTTTCTCCAATGTGTTGAAGCGCTCTATACAGAGGATTGGAATAGATCCCTTTTAGACTTTGACAAATCACTGTCAGCCAACCGGACTACTGAGCATCGATAGAACACATAATCTACGATTCGAGTGAAAAAAAAACCTTTCGCCGATCGGTCTCTCTCATCGCTCGTTATTAACGAGTCACCCGAAAAATGTGTTTTTTTGTCCCGAAAAAAAAAAAAAAAAAAAAAAAAAAAACGATACTAAACAACGCGTATCTACGAAAATAAAATAATTGCCCCAAACACCCGAAACATCGCAACACGAGATCTAAATTTCTGTATACGCGACGCATCGCCGAAATATCGAAAATTAACGCTATGCGAACGACAATACATCGTAACGAGAGAGCGCGACGCGACAAGTGTTTGATTGATCCGATACACAAACAAAGACACGAAAAAAAAAAAAAAAAAAAAATGTATTTATAGTTAACAAACTTATAGTTGGATATGACGAAACGAATGTTTAGTTATTGTTAACAAACGTCAATTCAGCCAAATAAACTGTAATTGGGCCAAACGAAGTTCGCCAACATTTGTTAATAATTAAACTATCTTAATTAACTCAACAGAGTTTTGGTAAATAACAATCTATTTACTTCGTCATATCCCGCCATACATTCCGTAACTCCAAAAAACCTCTTTTCCCATTGTGCCAAATAAATGTCTACCAAAACGGTGCATCAATTTTATTTCCCGTGACAATATCGTCAAGACAATCAAACATACATACAAAAGTATATATGTAAGCCAAAAAAAAAAGAAAAAAAAAAGTATGTAAATACGTATGAGTCGAGATGTGTTTCTCCGGTTTTTCTATAGTTGAAAAACAAGAAGCCGGGTAGCGAGAAACAAGTCTTGGATAGTCCGATCCGCGCGGTTCGAGAGGTCCAATCGAGTGAACATGGCATGGAACAGGTATACGACAGTGCGGCTCGATGCTGATCGGAGTTTGACCCGTAGAAGGGGGTTTGGGCGACGAAGGGGTAGAGATTCGCGGGGGCTGGTAGTAGAATAGCGCGAGAGATACAGCGCGATGTTGATGGTGGTGGTAGTGTGGGATAGTCGGGAGACGTGCGGAGAGGGTTTGTGAGGAGGGATGGTAGATAGGTACGGGTGGTAGAGTTCGAAGTCGACGAAAAGCGGCGGTGGTAGGGATGGATAGCTGGGGTTGCTGGAGCTCGAGTGCGAGGCCCGTGGTACAACGCCGGGGGTCTGGGTTTGGCCGGGTCGCGCGGGTGCTGCGCAGCCAGCATCGGCACTACCACTACCATCATCATCAGCAGCGGCAGCGGCAGCAGCAGCAGCAGCGGCAGCGGCAGCGGCAGCAGCACAGCGGCAGAAGCAGTGGCAGAAGCATAGGCAGGCAAGCAAGCAACCACCGGGCTTGCGAGCAGCACAGCCACCCCTCAGAGCAGTCCTACTCCCTTTCTGCTCCTGCCAGCCTGCCACCCACCCCGGCGCCACCCCCGGGTGCCCGGCCGAGCTGCAGAGTACTCGGTACTGTCGTACGGAGTGTGTTGGTCGACGCGAACGAGATAGTACGCGCGTCGCAACGAAATTTTATCTCGTGATAACGCGAGCGTATAATATAACACGGAAGGGGGATATAGAAGAAATATAATCGCATATATACATATATATATGTGTGTGTGTATATATATATGATATATATATATATGTATATCTAAATCTATACGTGTACAGTTATTATATACGTCTAATATATCGAGCCGGTGAGGGTAGAGAGAGAAAGAGAGAGAGAGTACCGCGTCACTGACCTGCGACAGGATTCTCTTGCGGATGATTGTCGGGTAGACGAAGCTCGTTGGGGTCCTTCGCTTGAACGGAAGGATCAAACTGCACCCCCGAGAATCCTCGACGGTCACACCGTCTCTCGCTGAGCGACGGACTATCCGACGCGACGCGCGCGCTCGCGATATATCCCAAAACATTGCACAGCCAAGAGGGAGAGAAGCTATAGCGGCGAGGGAGATAAATAATGTCTGGAAACTGTATTGTTCGTGATGGTTATTGTGCAACGAAGAGATTCGTCATTCTCTGATAATTGATCGGTAAACAGTGTGTTAAAAGAACTGCCTGTGCCGCGAGGTATATACTCTGTGCGCGGATTCTGGTTGCTTCGCTAACGAATTTTCTTGCAAAAATAAACCTTTTCGTTTGTATTGGAGGATTTTTTTTGTTTTTTACTTTTATCGGCTCGCAACACTCAACCCCCGAAGTTTGGCATACAGTGACGGCGTGTGTGCATAGGCAGTATACAGTGCGAGGCATTTAACGTGGCCGATCATTGGACATGTAAGTACGAAAAATTATATTACCGTATTGCGCGATATGGTTTTGGTGATATTTTTGCACATGAGAAATTTCATATGACATGCAATTGGGGTGCAAAAATATTTTGGTACGCTTTTGAATTTTTACCTTGAAGATTTTTCCCCACCTTTACCCCGAACTCGAGTTACCAAGGGGGTGAACAAGAGAGCACACCGAGAGAAAGCTCGACAGTGGTAGATGCATGCTGATGCCCTCTCACCCCTTTTCCTCGTCGTTCTATCGACCGGGTTTATATAGTTGATAAGACGAAATGAAATAATGGATGAGCCAAAGCGATATAGTGAGAGAAGACAAAAGTTCGGAGAAGGTCTATATATATCTGTCCCATGGGACTTCATTAATGGACTACTGTATTAAAGCATTGATCGAACGACTCTTAACGTCTCGACGGGGAATGTCCAGTCGCTGCTGTGTAGATATTCACTGACTTTATCCTGTGTTTCCGTATATATATACACATAAGTCTTGTAAAACACACAGAGGTGAAGATAGTATGTAGAGCCGTAATAGCTCGCAGCATCACGTTTCTTCTTTCTTCTATTTCCTATTTCTCATTCCAATGTTCTCTCGCTCCCGTGTGCTCTACTGTTAGAATCGTTGATGCAGAAGAGGGACAACCTCTGCAAGGAGAAACGAGTTATTCCGGTACACTCGTCTCGTCCAAATCGATCAACCCCTTCACCCCCCCATAGAGGTTGTGATGCAGCGGTGGCGGCAGCGGGCGTTATATAGCCTTCCAACCAAACCTCTCCCCCAAACCCTCCAAAAACCCTGTCGTCGTGTACCACGGGGCTAGAAACCGAATTCATTCTGCCTGAATGCACCCTTGGCATCGTTCTATCTCTATCAGTTTGCGTCTACGACTTTTCGATGTTGGCTACTACCCCCCTTTCTACTCTCTCGTTCTTTTCGCCGGTACGCCGGGGTGGATATAGTCGACACTGTATGATTCGACGGGAAGAACTATCGCACGAACTACTCGAAACATCAGTTTTTTCCCGATGAGAAAGAACAATGGAATCCTCTCCAATTTTAGTTCGAATACAGACGGAAAATTGTGGAACGACCGTTTATATTCGGTTCGAGTGTATCTGGGATAACCGGCGGTGTATTGTTTTCTTGCAATCTTGTTGTCTTTTTATTTATTTTTTTTTCGTCGTCGTACATAGATGTATATCTATAGTTTATGCGAAAGGGGTACCTTGTATCGCTGGTGCCAAGTGCATGAAGATAAATTGTTTCCGAGGATATATATCGGTCGCGGGCTGTGGTATCATTGCCAGATAGACGGAGAAACGGACAGGGAGGTATAGAGATGTATATAGAGATAGATACATTGGCGAACATTCGCGGTATAACATGCAACAAGGGGATTGAGATGTACACGTGTTATACCACAATCCTCTGCCGGGCTAAACAGCCTTCGATAGCTATATCTAACGCGTACACCAATATCCGGAGAACCCCCGACGTATACTAGACGATTCAACCTCCGAGTATCTTGTCGAACGTGCATAGAAACCAACCACCCTTCCCACTACCCCTGGACGACATCCCCCTCCGCACGAAGTATCGCTGAGGGTAGAGAGAACGTGGATACACACAGATTCCCGATTATCAATCTCTCTCTTGGAGCCGTAAGCCTCGAGGAGCAGTCTAGCAATCTCACTCTCTCTCAACCCCCCGCTTGTAACTTTCTTCTCTCTGTCTCTCCGCGCGTATAATCCGACATCGGCAAAGGGGGAGGCTAGAGGAACTTCCGGCGAAAAGGGGCTTCCGCTCGAGAATTCGCCACCCCTCGCCTTTCCAACGAAGACTTTTCCGAATCTCTTCCGTCCCTTTTTACGAAAGCGAAGAGCACGAGAGGGCGAGAGAAACGAGAGAAAGTGAGCTAAAGCGCCTGGGAAAATAAATGTGGAACATCCGTTATAGAAAATCCGACGACCCGGCGCTCGTCTCTTTCCTCCTTCTCTCGTCGAGCTTCCACTCGGTATTTCTTCTGCTTACTTCTCAAACATCCGGGTGACGATTTGTTTGCGTCGTGCCCTTGTGTGTGATAAAAAAAAATACTTCGTGTTTATACATCGTTACGATTGTTCCGCTACGGATGTTCGAAGTTCGCCGATTATCATGCGTCGTTGGATGTATACCCACCGGGGAATTTCCCAGAACGTTACATTTTTCAAGTCGATCGCGAAGAAAATTTTCAATTGGGCTACGGATGTGGAACGTTCGAGGCGCGAGATATACGCTGATGAATTTTTTATTCTCCGGCAGATGCTCAGTTTTATGGAAGAAAAAAAAATTCGGATAATCGTTTGACCTCTATCCGTTGGAGATGCGCCACGTAAGATAAATGTAAATTTCACTCCACACATCGGGATAAGCTATTTTTGATACTGAATATATATATATATCGACGGGCAGACGGTGAAATTGGATAAAAATTTTATGAGATCCTTATTCGCTCGCGAAAAGAATCGTTACAATGGTTTTACAATCAATGCTTATGGTTATTTTTATCTTTGTGGATGTAACAATGCAGATAAGGAACATTTGTTTATCGAGCGTTTTTCACCTTTTACTTTATTAATATAAAAATCATTTTCTTTTGGAAAGACTTATTTTATTAACGACGTTTATGAAGCTAAAGAAGAAGTATTATTTATATAATCGTCAAAACTTGGGACTAGAAAATAATTAAAAGATAAAAAATTATTTTTCTTTTTATGCAAAGCATTAATATATTTATTAAAAATTGTATGGAAATCGATTGATGAAAATTGTGATCAAATTTCAACTATCGACCGACGAGTTTTGCCGAAAAAAAAAGAGAAATACTCGATAATAAAGAAGTTTGTTTTTTTGGAACTTCCGCTCGACTACAAGAAGATTCTATTGTTTCTACTATCTAAGAAAAATGTTTTCATTTACCTTTTCCTACTTTTCAGTTTATTCCAAAGACGGATAATTTTTATTAGGAGATAATTGTTTTATGAACGATATTTGCATACGTAAGGAAATATAATTATTTATTTCATCGCCAAAGCTCGAGACCAAAAAAACATTAATAGTAAAAAAAAATCTTCTTTTCGTAAAAAACTGATAGTTTTATAAAAAATCCGTGTCATCGGTTGACCAAAGTAATATTCAAATTTCAACTATCGACCGACGAAGCGTTCGGTTGGGAAAAAAATACTAAAAATACTCTGTAATACGAGAATTAAATTTCTTGTAACTTACCCCTTCTTGTCGGCATATGTACTTCGGGACTACAAGAAGATTCTACTGTTCAACATCCGTACTATTGCACCTAAACATCGCGCGATATACGACAAGAAAACAGGATGCTTATAAAGCAAGCGAAGGGATGTTTTTGCGGCTCCTCGTGGTATATGCGGTGGGATAGACGGAGAAAGAGGCCGATTCTAGTGGAAAGGGTTCGACGTACGTTCGGATCGCAGTCGCGGGTTGGTTTGCCAGCAGTTTCTCCACTATAGCGTAGAGAGGCCAACGCGCTCTCGCTGTCGCTTCGTTTCTATACACACATCGAGTAACCGGTGAGATCTCGAGAGAACGCGGACACACAATGCAAGAGAAGAATGAGAGGTCCCGGTACGGGAAAAAGGGTGGCGGGGGAGAGAGAGGGGGTTACCGGTGTTGGATAGAATCCGGCGAGAAGCTACGGTTTTTCCGCCCGCACACAGTGTCAATGCTCCAGCACTCTCTATCCTGGAATTTTTATCAACGATCGATAGAATTCCTTTCATCCCTTTTACGCGATTCTTTTCAGTATGTGTATTTATATATATGTATATACATCCCACGATGCCAAAACCATAGACGTTCTCGACAAAAAAAAAAAAAAAAAAAATAACCAACAACTTTCGCGGTCACAATTTTTTTTTTTTTCAAGAGCATCGGAGATTTTGCTATTGGTGCTTTTGTCGCTTCTATTGCTTCCTATACCATGTATTGCAAGGGGAATCCCCGTGTCCCATTGAAACTTCGTCGGTTTAGTCGCGGCGGGTTCCCGCAAAGCCCATTCAATTCGTCGAACTAGAATATTCGGCATTCAACGGTGCGAGAACGGTAACAGGGTGGGTTGGGAGTACGAGGGGTTACGGTCCTTCGTCCAGATCGCCAGGAGCCAAGCACCAGGAGAACTTCTCCACCTACTACCTACTCTGCAGCCCGAAAAGCGTCCGCATCGGCGCCCCCCGAGCTAACAGCAGAACCAGCAGCGAAGCGACTACCCCTAAAACCCGGCAAGGCTCTTCCTCTCTCTCTCTCTCTTTCTCTCTCTGTCTCTCTTCGCCGCCGGTTCGACCTCCAGCCACCGTCCATACATCTCGTTCTGCCAAGCTGCTCTATCCGGGATTTGCTGGCGCGGCGCAAGTCGAACCTCACTCCGTCTTCGTCGGGACCCTATCTCTTCCATCGGTCGTTTCCTTTCGACCGGACTGGTACTACTACTGGTACTATGTATACATATCTTCTGTACGTATGTAGAGATATGTATATGTATACATAATACGATACGTATATGTGAACACATAATGGACATACTTCGAGGGATGTATACGTGTACAAGTGTACTAAATGTGTGGGGACCACGTTACAAGGGAATATGTATAGTAGATCGCGATCGTACGGCACGGTTTTACGTTCGTGTGGGGTATGTCCTTCTCAAGAGCATCGACGGCAAGAACTGTACGTTTGAGGGATATAGTGAGATGAGAGAGAGAGAGGGGGAGTTGAACTGTCCCTCGAAAACCCTCAAATACTCACGGGTCACTGGATAATAGCGAAGTCCTCTGTGCACCCTTCGATAGCTCGTTCCGCTCACCGATTTTCCTAAACGTATAGCGCTTGTAAATATGCACGGAGAAGCGATCCCGATGGAAAATACGAGGGAGGATGAAAGAGAGAGAGAGAGAGAGAGAGAGAGAGAGAGAGAGGGAACGTGGCAAAGAGTCAATCTCGATGCTCGATCGAACGTGAAAAATATGTTCGCTGCCCCCGATGAGGAAGTAGTTTTTTTTTATTTTTTTTTTATTCACATCGAACGCAAACGTGTGGGATATTCAGATAATACAGAGGCGGCAGAGTCTGTGTATACTATTTTAATCTTCAGTTGCGATATATGCGGTGAGACACGAGCCGAAATTTTGCAGTCTATTAATGAAAAATCAATAGTCATACGGCACGGTATTGAAATTGTCAAAAAAGGATGCATAAGTTTTTTTTAAATATTGACGAAGATTTTATTTTTATAACTTCGCATCGTTTATGCATTTGCGACGCAAATTATTATAATTGAATTTAAGCAACTAAAATAACATTTTTATTGGAAACCTCGAAGTTGGAGGGGATTTCTGAAGGCGAAAAAGTTTATTCTACAAATAAACAAAGTTAATTACCTTTTCTTTACTCCGACGCGACGGTTAAAGCAGAATAAATGAATTGTCGACTTTTACGAATTGAATTTAAACAGAAGAAAATTTAGTTGAAATACGTTCTCCTTGGGGTACATTCGAACGCCGGCGTGTGGCAAGATATAGATAATGCCACGAACATGCATGCATGTGATTAATCTACAGGCGCGATAACCCCGCGAGTCTCGAGCTCCAATTTTGCACGCGGTTAATGAATAATCAATAACGATTCGCTTCGTTATTGAATTTTCTGCAAGCCAAAAAAAAAACGACTTCGCGTATTTAAATTTGGATCAATCTTCTGTTATTTCACTTTTTTTCAATATCGATCGCATAGCGATAGCGATCATCCCGTTTGAATAAATAATTTTTTTTTTTTTTTTTCAAGTCTCTATTACGCGGCAGTAAATTTTACGCTGTGAGAAAACAAAAACTATATTTTTTCCCGTAGTGCGACGAAGAAATAGCTTAGTAGCGAAGGGTGTACAAAATGAAGATAATCGTTGGAACGTACGTTGACGGGAACGAATGTTAGAATTCTTGGTACGAGTGGTACCAGTACTTCGTGGCAAGTGCATCGTAACGTGCGTGTCATATGAGAGTATGTAGTATTTTCCATTGAGAACTCGCGGAGCAAGGGGCAGAGGGAGGGTAGACGGGGGCGGGTGGTGAGCTTCGTGTGATATAGTGCTTCACTCGTTATGCACTCGGTACACCGTTTTCTCTCACCCCGTGTATGTTCGAGGTATATGAAGGCACCGTCGTGTTATGTCCTGGTAGTTTGCTAAACGTCAGCGTAAATACGTACGCGCCAGCAAGGGTAAAGGGGGTGTGGATTTGCGAAACGCCTTGTCGAGCGACTGGATGCCCTCGACACGCCGGAAAAGGGATGGAGAGGGAGGGGGGGGGGGGGTGGAGAAGAGAGGCTTTATTTTGCAACGACGAGTTACACAGGAGAGTGCACACGACGGCATATTCTTCCTAATGCCAGGACATCGTGGAACGCTTGAAAGGGAGTTCGCACGTCGGCAAACGGCACGAAGAGAGGTCCCTGGAATTATGATGTTATCTATAACACCAGCCTCGGCGAAATGGAGGAAACATCGTCCAAGAATATGGGGGGTGAACTTAACCGGATAGAAAAGAGCTTATGCACTTGTGTGAAAACGCGTTTTCAGTCGACATGATGAAAACATTACGAACAAAGAAAATAATACGAAGAACCGTGCGATCCTTTATCCGCAAAAGTGGATACGTAACCATCCCCTTCACCGTGAAAGAAAAAGAAAAAAAAAACAGTCCCACTATTAGGATAATTGTTTTCGAAGCCAATAACTGTAATGGCCTTCATTTCGTGATAGAGATATAATTCAAAGAAAAATCGATTGATTAAAACGACGCTGATGACGATGAAAAATCGTGGTTGATAAAGTTGCCATTATTCTTGGCGATTAGAACAATAATGTTTTTTTTTCGCGGACTTCGGAAATTTGACGATAAAATCACGTAAGTCATGCCGTATATATAGATGCAACGCAACTTCAATGTAGAATATCAGGTAAATCGGGTAAATTTTTCATAAGCCTCTCGAATACTACGTAAAGAATATATCGATTCGTAAGAAGTCTTCGGTGAAACTTCACTGGTCTTATCGAAAAGCGAAAAGCACGTAAATAGAATGATTGACGAATGGGGGGGGGGGGGGGGGGGGGGGGGGTTGGAGGTCGTCCTTTGGTACAACGATAAAAGCTAAAAATACGTACGAAATGATATCCGGCTTTTTCTAATACAAATTTTCGACCAATCGTGATTTCGTAAATTCCCTCCAAACCGCATTCGTTCGCGTTTCGCATCAACGATAATCCTCAACGTCTCGTGAATCTTTTCTATCGCAAAGAAAAGAAATTGCAATTTTTTTTTTTTATTTTACCCGTAACACAATCTCGCTGAGTCTTCCTCGTTGAATCTCGCGAGGATCGCAAGGAAACGAGGGTCTAACAAGGGGGGGGGGGCCCTCGTAAGTCGAGCGTGTGCACCACCCCAGATAACCACAGAACGGTACGTACACCCGGCAGAGAGAAGACTTCTCGATAAATCTTATCGGTCAGAGATCCTTACGACCCATAATCAGCCAATTGAGGTTTCGAGAGCTCGGAACCCTCACAATAGACACCCCTCTACCAACACCGCACGCCAATTTGCCTCAACCATTCGCCCTCGTAGCATTAATACTCGAAAAATCCAATTAAACTGTTTTGTCAATGTTCCAATTAGCGTCTCAGACTCTTTCGTCTATATAACGAAGAATCAAGAAGGCCCATTGGGCAACTGACCCACAGCTGTTAAATGCCCGTAGTAGTTAGGCACACACCAGTTAGTAGTTATATATCTTGAGTTATAAGCTCCTCAAGAGTGCCCGGGGTACTAGAAAAGACAGAAGAGAGAACCGGAACCGTTATATTCTCAGTGTCTCTTATATATATATATAAATGTAATGGCGAAAAAGCGGACCCACGGATTCCAGTTTCCTTTAAGAGTTCCAGTGCATAAGGTTGACTCGGGGTAATACACTGGAAACTATAGTTTGCTCGCTACTCGGTGGGGTGAAGTCTCCGCTCGAGGCTCTCGAGAGTATCCTCTCCTTCACTTTCTTTCTCTCTACTCCTATTATATATGTATATATGTATACATATATATATATTTTTCTTTCTCCGCATGCTACGTACTGACACTCGTATACAGAAGAATGGTACAGAAGCGCGGGGGGATCTACAATTGTCGAGAGCCCGAGAGAGCGTATAGCCTTCTGTTCTTCTCTTGTATCTCTTGCAAACTGTGGATGCGCCGCTGTAGCGTATCGCAGCAAGTATAATGTGCACAACGGGGATGCTGTGCAGCCGCGATTAATCCGCGAGCTCTCGTTCGCTCCATTATGGGTCACGCTGTCGAGTGTCACGACGACAACAACGACTATGATATGACGTGTGTGTATATGTCTATACATATATATCGCGATATATTCACGAGCAACGAAGAGCTCTCTTTTCGTAACCATAACACCAGACTGAAATCAACGACTCCGTAGCAACGTATCACGCATCCGCAATCTACCATTATCTTCCGGTTCTTCGCTCAATCTCTGAAGAATGCATATGCTTGCGAATATCTTGATTATGCTTCGAGGTATGGAGGAGTTTTCAACGGAAGTTTGCGGTATAACGAGATAGTTTTTGGGGATATAGGATACGAAAGGCGCGCGTCGGGATTTCTCGAGTATACGTGTGCGGAGAGAGAATTCAGCCAGTTGCTTGTTTCAGTTTCAGATAATGCTTCTTGCATTATTAATCTATAATACCGCGAAACAAAACCCCGAACTCGCGATACCCTCTGTACATTCGGTAACAACTTTACTCGCGGCTGGTGCCGACAACAAGAAAAGTATTCTCGATACACACGATATACACGGAGGTTCTTCTATCGTTTCGCTTGAAAAACCTCTGGAAGCGGAAGTTCGCAATGTATATATAGTTATTCCAGTAATACATCGTGTTAGATAAAGCGATGCGCGATGGCGTTGTGTATACGTGATTCCGTTGCAGTTTGCAATGGAACAACAAGTTTGCCAGAGACAGCTATATATATATCGGTTTCAACGAGAGCGACGACGAGACACGATGAAGAACAAGAGTCCTCGCGGATCTCTATATCGGGGAAAACGTAACTGTAACGCAGCGGCTGGATGCGGAAAGGGTTGCGCGGGTGAGACGAGGAGTAACGCTACACATACCCCTCGGATATTCCGATACACGTTACACTCGTGTACCTCTCTAACTCTGCTACACATATGCATTCCTCTTTGTGAACTCGACGCTGTACACGATGTGTGCATAACCCGGTATATGCGACCGTCTTAACGTCATCGATGTCTATACCTATAGAATATGATAGTCGCTTTTTCGATGGGGTAACAGTGATTGGCATAGTCGTCAGTCGATGGCCCCGGAAACACACAAGTGGCGTGCGGAGAGCTGTAGAAGACAGTAAAGTGGGTCAAGAGGTTTAACCCTTTCGAGGAAAAAAAGTTATTTGAGGAAAATTAATAAAAGTTTGCGAAGACACTTTTTTTTTATTTTTCGTTTTTTTTTTTAGACTATTACAGTTTCGGTACTTCAAATTTTCTCTCTTTTTTTTTTTTAATAGAACTCATTTTATTGATGAGAGATCGAAAAATCGGCGTTGTAGCCTCCGAGGCATTTTTTTTTTTTCGTTCTGATGTCTTATTTTTATCACGTGATCAACTAGTAATTTATCTCTGGTTAATTTATTTTTTTGCGACGTGAATCAAGCGAGAGACTTGCATCGGACAGACTCCGATCCTCTCCGACTTTAACGAACTCCGACTTTCGCTAGCGTATAAATTAACGTTGAAGAGAGATAAGAAAAATAAAATAAAATGGGACACACTGTTACTCGCATCTTAAGTGAGATACAGTAATTATATCGCACAGAGTATCATCCATGAAAAATGTTTAATTAAAAAGTTTTTCAAGAAGATAAAAAAAAAAAAGAAGCGATGAGACATCGCTTAATTACTCCATTTCGGTGTTGCTGAAAAAAAAAAAAAGTTAAAACACTTTCGAAAACTTTTATTTTCGTATACATGAAACGGGAAACCCGGAAAAAAGTGCCAATAACCAACATTTTTTCGCTCTTTATATACATATATTTTTTTAATTTTATTTCTCAAAGGGCCAATAACTGTGCGGCTTACACTGTTCTAAAGCTCTTCGCGTGTGCAACGATGTGCATTCACGTGATAGCTCTCGCGTGTTGCGAAAGCACTTCGCACATCGGCCGGGCGGTACACAGAGAAGAGCCGAGAGGCCGATATACCGTTGGCAGGGGCTGCTGCGCTCTCCGAGGCTTCAACGTTGAACGCGAGAGAAGCGCGGCGGGTGCGAATCGATACTTCTCGTTATTTCGGTACTCGCTGGAGGAACCATGAATATCACAGAATTTCTCGCGCTCACCCCGTGTTATACGGTGGTATATAGATAGAACATACTAGAGAAACGAGAGGTAGAGAAAGATAGAAGGGCTATCGAACGACGGTTATTCCAGAGAGCTTCGGGTATCGAGAATTAAAGATGCACGATCCCGAGACCCGCACCAGTGCTCTCCTCTTCTATCCTCTGATGCTAGATATATATCCACATATATATGTATACAGAGATATATATATATACATACTGTAATGCTGAAGGCTTGGCTCAGCTCGGATCTGCTCCGCTGGCGATGCTCCGTGACTGGGATCGGAAATCATAGCGAAAAGCCGCCCCGACGAGCGAAATATTTTACGACGATGACGTAAAATCCACCAGAGCTTCGGGGGGGTTGGTAGGGTGGGAGGTAACTGATCTTTGGCCTCTGCTCGTATCCGTTCATACACACTGCATACAAAACTATATCTATAGCACTTCCTGCTAGCGCTGTTTCGCACGAGCGGATATCTATTGGTATCTCCTCCTCAGTGGGGCCCCACCACCCCGCGTTTTCCTAATCACTTTAGCTCCGCGAAGCTTTCCAGACTCTCGCAACAAACGTATGAAACTCTCGTATCTGTTTACCATATGCACAATGGAGATATCGCGTATAATTTTTCGTATAATCGATGCAGACACGAAGAAACGATAAAATTAAAAGAAAAAAGAAACGAAGAAACAACACACAAAACGCGTAGATATGATACCGGAAGAACAATGCCGCGGGGTGCAGCTGATGCTGTATTCTCACACAAAATATACATTCTTTTGGGGAGATTTTTTTTTTTTTAATTCTTTTTTTAAACTTGCAGTACACAAAACTCACAATTGCACGTTTCCTGGCACATTTTTTATTATGCATGTACCTCTCGACCTATTTTTTTTTTGTAGGACTACATGAACGCGATGCGGGAGAGAATGAGAGAAGGGAATATGTCCGTTTATTTGTTTTGATTAAAAATGCATATGCATCCCCCCCCCTCCACCCTCACCCCTTTCGTCTATCGCTGTCGCCGCGTCGCTCGGTTGCGGAAAATTGTCGTGCAAATCTACCCTCACACGGCGTTAGCGAGAACACGTTTGTAACATAATGTCTCTAGCGATTCTGTACTCCTATGCCATGAGTTCGCGCGTCTGCGTTCATATATATTTATATATTCGTGTGTATATAGAGTATTCGTGTTGTGGCGATGTGGAAAGTGACTTGTACCGCGGGCTTCTCTCGCAAACCATATGTAGGCCGTGTGCACAACCCTCCCGGCTGTTTTCGTTATATGCATCGAGGTATATACGGTCGCATCTACCGTATATATCTACAGTTATATAATACTGTACGGAATATTAATATCGCTATTATCAAACGCCACGGTGTTTGTTCCGTGACTACACGACGCGAAACGAACACGCGAGTGTTATACTCGTGTGACCAAACGAATATGATGATGTTCCACTGCGATCTTTCTCTATAACACGGACAGCGAGCTTTTACCGCGATACTACCAAATTCGATACAATGTACAGGAAAAATAAAAACGGCGCTGACGAGTTCGACCCGATGGTAAATATGGAATTTTAATTGGGGAAAAAAAAAAAAAAAAACAGAAGGCTTCCTTTCAGATACGATCGATTTTTTATGAGTAATAAATTTGCAGCTTTCAAAGGGTTGAAAATTGTTAACGACGGGTCGGCGAAATACTGTTGTTCGTATTTCTGTCGATAAAAATGGAAATAAACGGCTTAAATTTGTTAAAAGACGTGGAATATTTTTCGGTTCTTTTTTTTTTTTTACGATCGATGTTTTCGTTCGCGAATACGGTTTTTTCTTTCATTCTCGACAATAACTTGTGTTTGAAGTTTTGAAGAAATTTTCTTCGCGTTTTTCATACGTGTATTGTGTAATTCAACCTCCTTGGGTGATTACATGCTCGTGCAATTCGCCGTGTTACTCGAGACCGCGATGCCACGGTCTGGAAAATTAACGTCCGTCAACAGTTGGGACGCGATGCATCGCGCGCGCGCCCGAGGATGAGATAAACGTCCGTACCAGAGACGCGCCTGAATACGCTGGACGACGTGCTCGTTAACACACGGAGAGAGAAAAGTCTTTAAAGATTATGCACTCGGCCACCAAAGGGAAATATTATACACGCCGCGAGAACTCGACAAGATTTTTATTTTCCTTTTTCCAAATGAACTGCGAGCAGCGAAACATTACTATATATATATATACACATATATATATAGTTATTTCAGTGCCGCGAGAAATATAGAGATAAGTATGTTTTGCTTTTCTGAATATACTCGAGAGGAAAAGCCCTGAGCTTTACGGTGAAAAGGGATTTTGCGTTTTTCTTGTCCCTTTTATTCTCGGTACTTCGTTCGCTCCCCCGTGGGAACGATCATTTTCCCGTCTACTTTTCCACGAGAGAGCTCTCCGGTATCCTCGACGAAAGATCTAATCTTCCTTATTATTCAGTTTTTATCGAGAAAACGAGAGACCGAACGTTACGAAGGGGTAAAACCTTTCGTTTTCTCTCGTGCAGCCCGTGGCCTCGAGTTTCCTGCACTACGATGCCCAGAGATAACGTCTTATGATTCTCGATTTAGAAACAGATTGCAGGGAACAGTCGAAGCGCCGAGCCGCGACGTAACCGGGGAGGAAAAGCTCCATTTCCGGAATTTATTAGCTCGATCTACCAACGTCTTCGAATTCAATATCATACGGTACGGTGCCCTCTGTCCCAACCTCCTCAGTTATATGTACAAACTTTTGCTTCAACCCAACGCGTTTGGAAATCAATTTTTTGCCAGCAAACTCTACCAAACCAAAGGATGAAAAAAAAAAAATTTAGTGACATGAGATTTTCCCTATGGAAATCGATTTTTGGCAAACATTTTTTTTTTGCTCACCGTTACTGAAGTCATGTTACTGGACGTACGGGGGGAGGGGGCGGAAGGCGGATGTGTGTGTGGAGGGGGTATCGGGGGTATCGGGGGGTGGTATCGGCAAATATTTTTCATCCTAGAGAATCAACAAAACGACAACGTAAATGTTTGTACACCGAGTTGTTCGACTCCCAATTTGCTTCGGGATAAAAATTATGTGATAAAAAAAAACTATAGAAACAAAAGTCATCGACGATATATTTCGTCGCAAATAGAGAAGAGTAAAAAATATTGTTTCTCGTTTCGTTTGACCGATTTTGTTCGTCGTTACACACTATCGACAAGTTCTCTCTGTCTCCCCGCTTGGTAACTCTCTCCGCGACTTTATAGAGACACGAAAGAGCGCAATATACAGGACAAGTGAGTGTATTCGCTATGCGAGGAGAGGGGGTTTCGTTTTTCTCGTATCCTGTACTCTATCTCCTATCTTCTGGCAAAACTATCCACATATATATATAGTATACACACGTGCCGATGCGCTGGTTACATAGACGATAACGTAGTCTTCACAATATTCCTCTTGGCAAGTTTCCTACCCTCTCGTGATATTTTCATAATTGTACATTCTTTTTTTTTTTTTTTCCTCTCATTCCCTGCAATTTTTAGCCTCACTTATCGCACTCGCGCCTTTCGTATATATTGCGCACTTTCATGCCTTTCGTATGTATTGCATTCTATATCTATGTATTACATACGGATAGACCATTTTACCGAACATAGTAACAAGCGTGTAAAACATACCCCCGTACTACTGTGTACAACCGGCCCCTCTTTCGACATTCGCCGAGTGTACATTGCATCACGCACTTGTTAACACATGCGCTTCGAGTGTTGTTACGATATCGTTAATATCGATTGAAACTTTCCCCGAAATGCACTAGTGAACAGGTTGAAAATGAGTTCAAACGTAACGTAGCCCAGGTACATCTACATCTAGTAGTACGACCCCTCTATGCTCAGCCACCCGACCAGCCTCGGGGGTTGCGCGGCCTCTCCGTCAATTGCGTCGGAGTGCCCAATATGTAAATGACGAAGAGTGTGCACTGGGAATAATGTATATTGCATATATATATATATATATATATATTATACACACAAATGTATATATATATATATATATATAATAATAAAATACAGTGGCCACCGCTTCGACAGTACAGCTACTATATATACAATATACCCATACCAAGTATATATTTATAGTATATATAGCGAAAGTAGAGTAGAATCGAAACCGGAAGAGTTCTCCGTTCCGGTAATTACTGCGATTGGATTTTATAACCGAGTCTCGGGGTTCACAAACTCTCCGACGTTGCCGGTGCGAGTACTCCCCCGCAACGCCCTTCGGGGTTATACTGCCTCTCGCGCTGCTGTCCGCGTTATTGGAAAAATTACGGAGCAAAACCACCGGCCTCGTCGTATAAATTAAAACTTTTCTCAAACTCACGGACGCCAACTAGAGAGCTCTTCCTGCGTATACACGTTCGAAGTTACCCCGAGTGAAACGGGAAGTTCAGCAGCAAGAACCTGTATTCGTGAGAACGAAAGGGAAAGAGAATTCGAACGAATGAAACTCACAGCGTCGAATGAAATGGGGGAGGAGTGACTGCCGCTCTTTTTTGTAGGCTCTCAGTGATATTACACACTCTGTTTCTTATCGATCCCAACTATCCACTGGATGGCTCGGCGCTTATGATTAAATTATTAAAGATCTCGAGCTTTAGTCTGCTCGAGTTATTGGAGCGAAAATTTCGTAGAGTGTTATCATTTATTATTTGTGAGGACCGGAAACGCGCATCGATTTCCTATCGTTGTAACTTTATTCCATATATATCAATCACATACCAGAAGTATGAAACAGAAGGGCGTATAATCCCACATGAAACTTAATATATATTAAAAATATATCGAATTCGGCGTTTTTATATTACAAGAAAAAAAATTGATTATTAATCATAGAATTTTTTATATTTGCGGAAATATATCATATATATCTGTAATATAAGATTTTTCGACAGAAACATGTTGGATATTTCGGAGATATATTTTGCGATATATTCCGTGCAGAATATACCATTTTATACGTGAAATTGTGTAGGGTACGCTTTGTTAGCTAACGATACATAAAATTGAAATCGCCTTATATTTGTTCGCAATGCGGCAATATACAAATGCAAACATTACTTCGTGGTTTTGTCCGTTCCGCAATACAGTTTATCACCCGCTAGTAACGAAGAAAATGTCGAACAACTTTCCGTATTGACTTGAATTTCTTGGTTTTACGAAACTCAAAGGGGTGTGAATAATCAATTTCACTACTTGGAATTTATTCAAGGGAATCGCTTGTAGGGCAGAAAGGAGAAATGCGGTCAGTAAGCAACGCCGGTTACCGAGCATTTCTTAGATTTTACCGGCGGGAATACGAAATAATTTATTGATTAAAATTACAATTAATTTATAAATAATTATCTGATATTTTCGACAATAAGACAGTAATGTCCAGTTACTGTCATTCTCCCGATCAACCCTTGTAAAAAAAAACGTATCAACATAAATGTCGATAGTAATTAAAGTTATAAAGATAATAATAAGTTAAAAAGATAATAAATGAAGTTGTTTTTCACGGTACACTGAAAACCGGAACAATGAAGCTTATTACCATAGTGTTTAATTACTACTGTTTGAGGGCACGAAAACATTTTCAATTTTCTACTTACCGACCTACCGACCGTCCCGACCCACATTTCGCTGTAATTATTTTACGAATTAATTATTAAAATGCTGTTATCTATTATTTTATTTTTATTCAACGACTGGGTTAAGCGAAGAACAGTCTCGTGGGTATAGGAGATATTTTATCTACGAATACTGCAATGTTCAGTCACTGTGTGCAAATCGTGAAAATGAGCTAAATAAATACAGTCAAATGGTTCGGCAATATGAGCGTTGGGCAGTTTATTGATTCGGCCAACAAACAGCTCTGCAATTAGCATCGAATTATTTGCGATTCTTTGAATAAATTACGTGTTCGTAGAGAATCGAATGATGAACATTTGCCCCTTGAAAAGTCATATGGAATATCTGATATCCAATTAACAAGCTTTCGTGGGGGGGGATCGCTTCAATTTAATTTTGCAGGGTGAGGGGGCATGTTGGTGTGCCGGCGGTTGCTGATCGCAGCAGCGATCGCGGCCTCGGTAGAGGCCTCGGCTGTGTCCGCTAGTTTCCCGGATATCACAGGTGCGGAATATTCCGCAGCCGCGGCCGGTTTCGCCGTTTATTCGGGAGCAACTCCGGTCGGTGGCGGCGGTAACAGCGGATCAGGAACAACTTCAACCACAGCATCCTCCCCCGGTACGGGCTGTCGACCGTCCGAATATTTCTGCGGAAACGGTCATTGCGTCGCACAGGACAAATTTTGCGACGGGGAAGATGACTGCGGCGACAAATCCGACGAACCGAGATACTGTTCCCGTGAGAATTTAAAAAATAAAAAAAAAACGATATCAACTCTTATCGTATCCATTTGCATTTACCGATTGATTGGTACAGCTGAATCTCATAATTTACAAATGAACGGATGATTACCTAATTGATTAATTACATCGCGATGGATAAATTTATACGTTGATGAGTTTCAATTTCAACATAGAGATCTCCGCAATCAAACATAACATTGCCTGCGGTATTAATATTAATGCGTCTGCAATGTTGCATTGGATAAATTGAATTCACATTTTCGGTGGTACGATAAGCGATGATTGAAAAAATTAGTTAAATTTATGATAAATAGATAAATTATTATTTTACGGTTCTATCGTCGTATTATTAGCCTGCAACAGAACACTGTATGGGGACGTCGGTAGAACCTACGAGGTGGAGGTCCGTCGGCCGAGGGAAGATCGACTACCTTTTCTCTGCCACCTCAACTTCACTGCCGCCGGGGGAGACCTCGGCGACTTAGTCCAGGTATAGAAAAAAAAAAAAAAAAAAAAATTGAAACAAATCGCGAGAGATATGTAAATTAAAAGACAGGCTTTGGAAACTTCATTTGTCGCCTCGTTTCAGTTAACGTTCGACACATTTACCGTCGGCCGTTTTCAATCCTTCACCAATGAGGGATGTCCTGACGGATTCATGAGTATCCGAGAAGAGGGTCGTCCCGCAACCGGTGGCCAATGGTGCGGAAGCGCATGGGGTTACACCGTCTATTACAGCGAAACTCCTTCGATAAATCTCACCCTTTACCTTTCTCGTCTCTCCGGACAGGTAAAAAAAAAATTCTTTTCCCTTATCGAATAATAATGTAATCGATAAATTTTCCGACGCTTCGCATACTCGAGGTTTCGTTATGACCAAAGTTTTCGGAGCTGAAAACACCGTTCGAAAATCTTGAAAATTTCAGGGTATCGGTTACAACTTCGATTTCAAGCTCTCGTACAAGTTTTTGAAACGAAGCGAAGCTCATCTTAGATACGGTAACAGCAGTATGGCTACGTGGCGAGGCGAACTCGTCAATGGTACATACTGCGATCGGGTTTTAACCAGATGCGACACACGTGCCTGTCGACTTCAATCGCCGAACTATCCGGGTGTATATCCGAGAAACGTGACCTGTTATTATCGAGTAGAACACAATCGAGCGCCGCCCGGTCATCGAGCGCTGCTCGCCGTTAGTCAACGTAACAGCCACAAGATACACATCAAAGATCAGGTCGTCAAGTACGATAGGAGCCAAAGAATATTGAGGTGAGAAACCCATCCCCTTCCGCGCGTATATATACACAACCCACTGAATTTTCTTGGTTAACCTCTTACGATATTATTTATATCGTTAGAGTCCGGAATATTATTATCGCGTGACTGTAATATGCAAGAAGGGCGAATTTCGCTGCGTGTTAAAAAGCATACGTCCTTTTACCCCTCGAGTCACGCGATATTATGATATCATATTAGTTATAGCTAAGAAATGTATAATCGGATCGGGGAAAATCGGGCGAATAATCCGTTCTACAGAAATACGAGGAATGAAATTCTAAAAAAAAAAAAAAAATAAAAAAAATAAAAAAAAAATAAACACGAAGAAGAAGTCATTAAGTTTGCATAAACCGGTGCATGTTACGTGCATTCAAAATGAATTTATCAAATCGACCGAATGAGCATTTTTTTTTTATTTATTCATTTTTTTTTTTTTTTTTCTATTCGGTATTCGGCGAGAAGCTGACGTTTTAATTTCAACCAGGGTGTGGGATCAGTGCAACGTCGTGCAGGACTATCTAACGGTTTACGACGGTGGTTCAACGACCGACAGAGTTCTCGTGAGGCTCTGCGGCGGTGACGCCGTACCCGACATCGTCAGCAGTCACAATACAATGCTTCTAGAATTTCACACGTCGCCGTACGACAATCCATTTCATCCTGTACCGCTGTCATTTCTTCCCGGTTTCGAACTCGAAGTTCAGGCAAGTCGATTGTTTTTTTTTTCCTTTTTTTTTCGACGTTATATTTATTAATGTTTGAACGGACATCGTCACATGGAAAAAAATATATCGCGAAATATATTTTCATCGAAAAATAATTTATTACGGATATATTTTTCAATAAATATCTCCAAATATATAACACTTTATATGATTAATTGATGTATTAATCATAGAAAAATACTGAATTTCATGTATTTTTAATATATATTTTTTGCACGTACTTTTTTTTCCATGTGAGTCGTTAAATTCTCATGAGACGGGAGAAGCGAAAGAATAGTGACGGAAAGTAATTGCGAAGTTTTATTTCGTTTAACAGGTTCTATTCGTAGACGAGAAGTCACGAAGCTTCGTCAAGGAGAACGATAATTGTGACTTTCATATATCGAGCTATGAGAGTCCGTCCGGTATACTTGAGAATCCAAAGCATTCATTGCCGCCGAATACCACCTGCCGTTATCACTTCCAAGGAAAATCGAACGAAATCGTGTGGATATCGTTCGTTAAGTATTACGCGGCGAGTTCGGATCCGGCGGCGAGTATCGACGCCGGTGCCGATTGCAATGCCAAACTTCTCATTTGGGACGGTGACCACTCGACCGACAAACAAACGTCGCGAAAGGTAATACAGAACTTTGTTTCTCAATGTTATTTTCAGTAACTCGCTTTACGTTCTCCTTTATTCAATTCCAATTTTATTTCCTGTCACGACAATTTGCAGCACTTTTCTTCTGTAAAAGTTATTTATTCGGCGAATGCGATGCGATCTTTGAGTTAATTTCGACTTTAATTCTTTTTGTTTCGACACCTCAAAACTTTGTAAAACTTCGATAAATATTCACTTTACTGATATATTTATTTTCCACACCCTATCGGATTTTAATCTCTTCGCTCCCAACGGAAGACAAAAGTCCCTTCATCCGCGTATTTAAGTTATACTTTTTCGATCGAATTTTTTTTTTTTCTCTTGAAGAGAAGAAATCGACACTTTATCAACATCGCGGCTTTCGTTCTTCTCGAATTTCTGATCGATTGCGAAACGGCCCTCGAGTTGTGGGTCGACTGCTCCGGAGTTCTCGAGGGTCGAGTCGGTCCGACCCGATTTTTTTCCGAGATTTCCTGGTCGGTGATGACACTGTCGTCGAAAATCGGGTCAGCGTAAAGCACTTTGTAAAGCCACCTCGGTATACAGTGCCTCCCGTTCGAGATCACTCTATGAGAATCTATACAACGATAATCCTTCATCCGAGAACCGCTACTTTTTAATTTTTTACTTCAGAAATACTCCGTTTTACCGGTCGGTTTCCCTTATATACTGCAAAGTTACTTTGTTTCTTATTTTATCGGTAAAAATAAACAATTAACGAAAGAAAAGAAAAGCGGAAACAAACTTTATTATTATTATTATTATTATTATTTTTTTTAATAATAATAATTCTCCTTTTGCTCATGGAATTCATATAAAAGGGGATGAAAGTAATTTATGTCCGACACCGAGTTACGAAAACCGGAGCGAAAGATTAAAATCATTCGATACTTATCTTTATGCTGATATTAACGTCCCTTTTATGTTTCCCCAGTGCGCTATTTTATTTTTCTCCCCCCCTCTTTCTCGTCACGTGATATCTCGAAGCATAGAATTGAAATAGTAACAACAAACGATCCCATTCTTTTGATAACAGAACGTCAAGTTGATGGGTCAATTCTGTAAGGATGATATACCGTTGTTGTGCGATCACAGTCTCCTACGTAACAGCAGTCGTCACACGCGGCCGTGCAGTCTATCCGAGAGTTACGTGTCTTCCGGTCGCGATTTGACGCTCGAGCACATACTTCGACAGGGTAGTGCACTTTATCCCATTAGTTTCGTGCTTCGTTACGAGTTCGTTCACGACTCGATGTCGTGTCATCTCGTATTTTCCTCGACTTCGATAACCCCCTCCTCGCCATCAGCGTCCCTCGCCTCGTCGTCGTCAAAGTCTTCCGGTGTAACGGGAAAATTTTCATCGCCGAAGAGCGTATTCTTCTACGGTCGCGGGGGAGCGCAAAATTTGAGTTGCGTCTATCGTTTCGAGGCGGAAGCCGATCAGAGGATAGAATTAACGATCGCGAGAGCCTCGTTCGGCGATAAGATATGCGCGTCATACGTTGATCCTCTCGTCGATCGGTGGGCCTGCGATCGACGAACCATCGATTCGAAGAGAGACGGAAGCGCCGAACTCGTCGTTGCCGAATATCCCTGGACGGGGGTTGAACTCGTTCGCGACTGTCTTTGTTCGAACGTTACCGATAAAATCGTTCTGAAGAGTCTGACTTCGAATGTTGTTGAGCTAAAGTTCACAGTTACGAGAATGAACGTAACGCAGGATTACGAGAATTTCTTCTTTGAAGGAGAATATCGTTTCGTTCCTATAAACGAGGTTCGGGAGGATCAATCATGTCCAACGAAATTGGAAGATCGGAAACTGCGCGGTACCAGTGGCGATATATCGCTGCGCAGTCCACTGCCACGTGTTGTAGGAGGGGTCGCCGATGTTGAAGAGATTCTTGCCAACACGGAAGATCTTACCGCGACTCAGTGCATCAACGAACCGTGGCTCATCGAGCCCGAGGACGTTAGAATGAATTTTCTCTATCTTCGAACAACCGGCTTCGCGATAAATGCCGATAACATCGAGGAATGCACGACGCTCAATAGAATAATCGTTTATTCCGCTGCTAATACTAAAGAGCGCAGCGTCATATGTCCTGAGGGTGGAAACGACGTATCGAGAACCGTTGATTTCTTTTCCGGCGGTTGGAACTACAGTATCGCTAATGGTACGCCACCGATAAACGCGATGATGCAACACGCGAGGAGCTTTGTCGTTGAGTTTCTTCAACGCGAACCCGGATTTTATGCACTCACGTGGATTGCGATATCGAAGAGGACGAACGCCAATAGTCTTGGATCCAATGCTGTCGTTTTGGGACCCACCGAGGACTGCCCTTTCAGGTGCGTTTTTTTTTTTTAAATCGATTATTTAAAAAGAGTGTTTTGGTAGATTTACAGCCAAAAGTTGGAATCAGAGAGAATTTTTAATACTTTTCAATGGGATATCTGATAAATTTCGAACATATAGAAGATACTGAGAAAATTGATTTTCTATAATCACACAGTTATTAGCGAATTAGTTTTGAAACTAATTTGTTCAAAAAACTTTTTTTATCAGCAGTTGATTCGTTTTTTTCTCTAAACAGATATGATTTTTTTCGAATTAAGTGTAATGCATAATCTTTTTGCAAAAACGTATCCAAAATTCGTGACTTTTCAACCGTAAAAAAAAAAATTTCGAAAATTAGAAAGATTTTTAAAAAAATGTCTATATATTTAGAACGATTTACGAATCAATGTTTGCAAGAAAAGAATTAGGTATTGTGGTTCAATATTAACCGAATAACCGTTTTATTCGATCAAAAAAGATTTCCGATTTTTTTTTACTTCCCTTCATTTTTGTTTTTCAGGAATGAAAAATTGATCATGAAAAGGAGAAGACAGTATTGACCTGAAATTGAATTGTTCATTCCGCTATCTATAGCCATTCTGTAGGAAAATGTTGATCAAAGTTGGTAGTTATTGGTAATCGATACGATAAAATTAACGACGTTCCCGTAAATGACATTGTGACCGAATCATATAGCGTATTCGTGTGCTATAAATATCATTCCGTTGAAAAAAAAAGTCGGGAGGTCGGATATCCATAAACTATTATTGGATGAAATTCCACACTCCGAATCGACGCCTCGACTAATGATTTTTGTGTGCACTTTTTTTTTATTGCTCTGTTCAGATGTCCGGAGATCCAGGCGTGCATAAGCTCCGTTCTCTGGTGCGACGGTGTTCGCCACTGTCCCTCGGGTTTCGACGAGGAGGAAGCGAATTGTTCGTTTCGCTTCGGCGCAACCCTCCTATACGTTGCGATAGGGGCGGGAGCTTTGGGAATATTTCTCATCCTATTGCTCGCAACCGGTTGTCTAAAGTACTGTCTGTATCGTCACAAAGCCCGAAAGAAAAAGAAAAACGTCGCGCTAAGCGTAAATCATCTTCACGTTAATCACACTCATCACAACAACGGACTAACAGGTAGTCGTTTGAGCGGACGTTACAATCTCGCGACGCCGCAAGAGATGTATCTCGAGAATTACGGAAAGGACAGTATTTGTTGACAGTACGCCATCCACGATATCGAAACGACCGTGTGAATAGTCCAGTCATCTTCTTTCATTTTATTTTTTTCCAAAAAACAGTGTGAAAAAAAAAATACAAAAAAAAAAACACATAAAATGAAAGAAATCCAAAAAAAAACACGCCGAGCCGAGTACGCGACTCTCGGGTAAAAATCGCGTAAACGCGAGAGACGCATCAGCGAATCTCATCCACGAAAGTTCATAATCAGACTTGGCGGCGAAAAAAATAAATAAATAATGCGAATTCGAGTATTGACCGAGGTAAGGTATAAGATTCGTGCGAAGAAACGAAGGGATTGGAGGGGTTGATACTCTTCGGAGATGGATCACGCGGAGAGCTACGCACTGAAAGTTCATTGGTTCGTAAAACATCGGAAACCGAAATGAGCTCAACGCGATCTAAAAAAAATGTCGTGACGAAAAGGGAAGAGAGAGCCAGAGAGAGAGAAAGAGAGAGAGAGAGGTGGGAAGCGTATATAGCCGTTAGTCGAGACGATTTTATCTACGAGTTTTTCGAGTGCCAAATATAGGAAAAAAAGAGGGGGCTGGTTGAGGGTGAGAGATCGAAGGGGGATGGCTTTAGGGGATGGAAAAACGAAGGATACAAAAAAGTAAGAGTCACCGGATTCCGTGAGTACGAGAGAGTTCCACACGTAGGTGTTAGATTGATCGTTAGACATTGATGCGAAGAGGATGAAGACGAATGAGGAAAAATAAAAGATGTCGGAAAAGCAGAAAAAAAAAAAAAAGCGTGGGGTTAATAACGATAAGACGACACAAAGAAATAATACGCGAAGCGAAGAAAGGCTGTGTAGATATATGTGTCGCGTACGCATATGCTTTTTAACAAGTTGTAGACTGCCAGAAGCGGAGGGTCGCGCGTGCGCGTTCGGAGGGATGACTGTATGAATTATGAGGCAGCGTTGTGGGTTTGGCATTTGGCGCGGGGTTGAAAGATTAATAGAAATAGAGTGAAAAAAGAAAAAGGGAGAGAGGGAGAGAGAGAAATGGCCCGTGAGTGGTTGCGCGAATAACGTAATTGCCGGAGTGAACAGAGAGAAGAATGAGGGATAGCGAACGGTGGGAGGAAATGTATCAAATAATATACCTATACGTTAAAAAAAAAAAAACAAAAGAAAAAAGAAAATTAATCACGACCAAACAGACTGGCGCGACCCGGACTGCTAATAAAAAGCATCGAGGCACAATCGTCGCATGCCGATAAATATTCATTTCGGGAATCCATAAAATGACTATAGGTATATATATATATGTATACGCATAAACACGCAATACCATACGTGGGGACAGAAAAAAAAAAAAAAAAAAACACAAAAAAAAACGTACGTGAAACGGTGCCATAAATCATACGTCGCCTATAACTTCGTAGGTATAACTAATAATAAAGGGAAAAGTCATCGGGTCACGTTACGGGAAACACGCGCATAGGTGACGAAAATAAAAATACGTATAAAAAAAAAAAAAAAAATTAGGTTTGATATTGTTCCGGCGAAAGGGGAGCGCGACGGAGGTTAAAGTGGGCGATATCGCTTTTCACCAAGAAAAGTTTAGCGATCGATGTATAGTTGATTGAAGTTTCGATGGATTTTCGTGGAGGATACGAAGAGACGAAACGATTGAAATGAAAAAAAAAAATGACTTGAGATTCGAGACGATTAATAATTAATTAGCAATCGATGTAGATTCGCGAAATGCGAGAACTGCCGCCGTGTAATATATTACATTAAGTAAATAATAACAACGTACACGAAACAAAATAAAAAGAATTAATGAAAAAAAAAAAAAAAAAAAAATGGTTATAATTGACGCGCAACATCCGTATATGCTGTGATAGAAGTAAGCGTATCAACAATCCGACTGTGAGAGTGGATGGTAATGAAATTAAATTGAGAGCGAGAGAGTGTGAGAGAGCGCAGAGCCGCGTCCGATTAATACTACGTAATGTAACATTCATCATCAAAATAGATCGATGATAGCCTCCTCGGCAATACTCCTTTTTCGCGTCGGTTTATACTAATTAGTAAAAATGTCGAAAAAAAAAAAAAAAAAAAAATCGGCGTCGTGCGCTCAAAGGGACGCAAACACCGAGACACACACAAGGGAGTCATAGAAGAATGAGCGCAATCGAGGAAACAATAATGCACCGCAAAAAAAAAAAAACATAAAAATAAAAACTTCACTCAGAACGCATTCTACGATAGGGTGATATGCATATGCATGTATGTACGTACACGTAGCACGAAAAAAAATTAAGAAAAACAAAAAAAAAAAAGAAAGCAAAGGGCTCGCACTCCGTAGTTAAGTGGGACGATAAGAATTTTTGAATCAACGAGGCCTTGATTCAACGACGAGTTTCTAAGCAACAAGTATTACCACGTTACGTGATGTATTGTAATCCCGTGTTTATAATTTTAATAAAATATCACCGCGTTAAAGAAACCCAGTTGCTGTGTACTTTGTTTTTTTACCGATTTCAATATATCGACGAATTCTTATCGTGTTTTTTTTTTTTTTTTTTTTTTTTAATGTTAACACAAAAACGATTTTGCGCTGTTTCGACTTTGCCGTTTTCGGCCGCACTGACAGTAAAATGACACATCATTTTTCATGGTTCAAATAAGTCAATGTTTCGGGGAGATATTTTTATCGCGGAATCGCCGAATTTATGGAGCAAAGAGAAGTATCGAGGTGTAAAGATAAATTGTCGACGCCAAGATCGCTGCGAAACAACGACGATGAGGCGGAAATGGTATGGAACGCGATCGCCAAGAGATACCCGAACGCTGCACCATTGCTGTGCGAAATGGAGTCGGCTATAGAGAGAGCCGAAGAACTTTTGGATCGATTGCGATCAGCTCCTTGCAACACTGGCAAGGAAATTGGTATGAAGTGTCTGACGTTGCGATGGCAAGTTTTAAGGAGGTTTAGCTTAATTTATTTCCTTTCTCTGTTATTTAATGATATCGACTACTGGTATCTCTTCGTCGCTTGTTTCGAGTTAACAACCTTTTATTTGATAATCCAAAAGTTATTATTCTGCCAGGGAATTGACAATTGTTTTCTTTTTCGTGTATCGCACTTTAAATTACGTATTAGAGAGGACAAGTTCCGACGATTCGGAACAAATGCTCTCTGCTGCTTCGGGCACATCGATGTCGACATACGAAGAAATCGACGTAAGTCTGTGTCGATGATTTTCAAACATATTAATGTTTTTTTAAACGCGCAATATTGGCGACACATTTCAGGTTGCGGATGCCGGAACACGAACGTCCGACGACTGCGTCGCGATAGATCGAGAAGTCGAAGAGTCCGAATCGGTGGACGCAATCTCTCCGCTTGTCCCATCGAACAACATCGGCAATTCGGCGAATACAAACGATACTCCTGTTTTGCAATCTATCGCGCAGATTTCTCAAAAAAATGACATTATCGATTCGAAAAATTTGGCGACTATCGAGATTCGAAAATCCGGAGTTTCCGTGAATGCAAAACCGGTCGAGAGTTTGGAAGAATGGGACCAATTCGCGGGCGGTAACGCAGCGATTTCCAAGAGATTAATCGTTAAAAAACCAGTAACGATTGTTCCCGATAGTTCGGCTCGTATAAATGGTATTTCATTCTCCATAAATTGTTCTCGCGACGAATTTTTCTTATTTTTCGTAATTTTCATAATTTTCGACCGAAAAAAAGTCGATGAAAGAATCGCCCCGTCAAATCGCGAAAATTACTAATCCGAGTGTTAAAGATACCGATAGATTTTCCGAGGAAACGACCTCAACAATTCCCAAAGCGATAGGCACGAGCCAAAGCGAAGAGTCGGAAAAAATCGATGTTCAAAAAAAAGATCGTGTGATGGAACCGAAGAGACGAACGAAATCGACTCCGGATCCGTCACCGGTCCGAAATTCAAATCAAACATCAATACCGATTAGGAAGAAAGTGGAAAAAATGCGTAACGAGAATGGAAAAATGGTTCGAAAATTAAAATAAAATACGAAAAATTTTATCGAAATTAAATTAAAATTAAAAAAAGGGAAGCGGTGACGAGAAAAATTCTAAAAGTCCAACGCAAGCAGCGAGAACCGCTGTTGCGATACTGAAGGAATACGCCGAGCAGTGCAACGAGGAGGTCAATTACCGACTCCTCAAACACAAATCGAATTTTTGCGAATACGAATGTACATTTGCCGGTTACAAAGGTAAAAATCGAAAAAAAAAAAAAAAAAACTTAAAAGGCGAATATATATAATCAGTAGAATTTTATCGCGATTTTCATCAGCGGTGTCTATCGGAAATTCAAAATTCGCTGCCCAGAAGGCAGTCGCTACGACAATACTGAGATCGTTAGTTGAAAATGAGATGGACGAGGGGCTCAAGGACCTCGCGCCCCCGTCGAACGAACGGTAAGTCGTCAGCGAAATTCAATTGTCTCAACGAGCATAAGTAAGAAATTGATGTTTCGTTTAAGGCTGCGAGAAATCTTGAGTATCGTTGGTGAATTGTCAGAAAACGCGAGAAGAAAGTTATATAAACTATGTCTCGAAAAAAACGCCCCGAAGCCGATTTACTCCGTTTCGCAGAGCGTAGAATACGGACTCGAAGGCGTGAAGCACAGCGCGGTGTGCAAAGCACTAAACGAAGTAGGAGTGGGTCAGTAAATTAAAATGGTAAAAAAAAAAAAAAATTCAAAATAATACATTTCGCAAAGTCATTGATTTCCGCACATTCCTCTATATTTTCACAGGTCACGAAATTCGTGAGAAAATCGCACAAATGTTAGCGGCCGAAGACTTGTTGACAAAATTGTCTTCGCAACATCATCAATGACCCGAAAATACATTTGTTTACATTAAGCAGATTTTTGTAATTCGATAAAAAAAAAAATAAAAAAAAAGGATTAAATATTTTTCTCGTGTACCTCATAGCTTAAGCTCTTTGGGTCGATGCACCGAGATTGCCAGTACATTGAACGGGAGATGTACTTATCTTGAACCGCAAACACACAGCGCAGTTTTCGTCTGCTCCGATAGTTCAGGGTATTTTGGCGACTATCCAGGGTAACTTTCCCGTTTTCTTGAAGGACCAATAGTCGTACAGTAGTTTACCGATTATCAGTACGATCAGAGATGCGAGGATAACGTTGAGTACATCCAGCGGGTACAACCACGAGACTGTAGAAGCGTCGATGCATATCTCTGTTCTCGTCAGATCGCGAATCTGCGAATCATCGTTTTTCCATTTTTTTTTTTTTTTCTTTCACCCCTTTTTTTCTCTGCACATCAGTAATCGAGCGTATATCATCAATCGCATTCCTATTCACGATAATTCTGACTTTCGGGTTATATACACACGAAGGCACACGTGTTCACAGAATTTCTATAATTAGATATATATGCGATCGAAACGAAAATACAGGTGCGTCCGACATATTGAACGATATGTCGAACGTTACTTCGTAAAACACGAAGCTACACGAATCTACATTCACATATCTCACGAAAAAATATGATCACAAATGGAACATTTTATCGACAGACATAATAATAATAAACAAATATCTATATGAAAATTCGCATGAATCATATGAAGTTACGTACGCGTTTTGCATAATTTTAGATTTTAAATTATCTGTATTATATAATCAATAATTGATTAATTATTATTTAATTACATATAATATGTAATTAATTCTGCCGCGAAGCCTTTTTTTTTTTTTTTTTTTTTCACGTTTCAGATGTATAGATTTTTCCGCGAAGTTAATTAAAATTTCTATCTATTCGTTATCGGAAATAAGTTTTGATGGGTAAATTCGCATCGATCACAGAGTGCATTAGGAATTTATACAGAGAGAGAAATTGGACTGATAGACGGGAGGTCGAGAGGTCCTTGTGGGGCACACAAAGCTCACCTGCTTATTCAAGTTCTCTTCATTTACCGCAGAGTGACATCTTACGTCATTGACGTCCTTCACGAGATTAGTATACCTGATCAATAGATCCTGAAACGGATTAACATCTCTCGTCAAACGTATCGATCCGTCGATATCTCGGATTGTTGATTAATTCAATAATATTCTCGTATCGTTATATAGTTATATATTCGTCGAGAGAAGAAGAAGATCCATAATTCCACGATCGGCTTACCTGAAAACCCGGCGTAAAGAGACAATCGCATCGCCACGGATTATCACCGAGATATATGCTGACTGCGCTACGGCTTTGTAAAAGTACGTTCTCCAACGCATAAGTCGGCAGCTGTGAATAATGAAACAACGACGAGTGGAGTGGTCTCTATTATTTTTTTGTTTCTCATTCAAACATATTTTCATTCAAATTTCACGACAACGAAACACTAGGAACGTACGTGCGTTTTTTTTTTATTTTTTTTTTTGCATAAATAAAAAGCACCGCGCAAAACAGCCGCAAATCACGAATCATGACGCAAAAAGCGATGTTTCGAAAACGTTAAAACAAATTTAAATTTTATCGTCGATGTATTTGTTTCTCTTTCGAGAATTTAATACCCACGTCTGTTAGTCGATTGCTTCGAAGACTCAGAACTCGAAAATTATCGAGCCACGATGAGCCTTCCAACTGAGTTATGGATTCGATGAGATTTCCGTCAAGATACAGATCCTTTACTTGTTTGTAGAATGTATTCGTGGCGAGTGGTGTCAAGTCGGATATCTACGAGAGAAAATGTATTTTTTTTCTTTTTTTTTCTCGTCTTTTTAGATTTTTTAGCTAAACATCGAGCCTCGAATTTCTGGTTATTTCGCTTCATCGAACCTTATTGCCTTTGAGGTGAAGCGTTGTCGTGTTCGCCGGCAAAAATTTTGGCATTTCCGTGAGACCGCGATCGCTGCAATTCGTCGTTACGAAAGCCATCAACTGCCTTTGAATTTGCCTACCGACCCGACCGACAACGTAAACCAATTCGCAATCGCACATCGTCTTTTTACATTCCTCCTTCAGGGTCTGAGATCGTAAGGAAAATACTGTTTATAGGTACGAATATTCGTGAATCGTTAATATGTATCTTCCTAAAAAGATTTCTCTTGCAATGAAATGATTTATTCCTTTTTTCGGAAATGTGTGTTTTTTTTTTTAATATTTTGTCGTAATATCGTTATTCATCATTTTTCGTCGAACGTTAATTTTTTGATCTACGAATTTCCGTTTTTTTATATATATAATATATATTTTATGTAATTTCTTGAATTTTAATGAAAAAAAGCCGAATTGCTCTCGCGGATTATCGAGATTGTTGAATTACGGTGAAATGTAACACAACACGAATTGTGGTAAATTTTATCGAATAATTCGTTCTTTTAAATAAATTAATCGAACGGAAAAAGGAATCAGCGTTGAACCGCTAATTCCGAAAATTGACTTGCGTTGTAAATCGTTCCAACGCTCGCTACCAATTAAATTTTGATAACCTCAATTATTCGTGCTGTTGATTACAATAATTACGTTTGCTGGAAGCTCACTATGATTATTTCCACGACCGGTACAAGCGGTCGATCTTCATAAGGCGGAGCGCATTGTAATTTGTCTCTGTCGCTGACCCGTTTGCCCAATGCATCGTGTCTCGTGTCGAGTATCCACGACATGTTTTCGGTGCATTTCCATGGATTGCCTTTTGCGTGGAATTAAAAAAAAAAAGATCTATAAGCGAACGAAATTAATAGATCGTAAAAATCGCCCGAAATTCTCACCCGATAGATGAATGTGCTGCAAATGCGTTCCATTCAATATTCGTGGATTTATTTCGCTAAGTTTATTGTTTCTGAGGTCAAGAGTTCGCAGCGATGTTAAATTCGCAAAAGTATCCTCGGGTATTGCTTCGAGTTTCGTGCCGGTAAAATCGACTATCTGTCCGCGTGAATTAACAATCAATTAACAGATAGACTCCCCTACCGCGATACATCTGCTCGAATAAGTGCATTGTTAATGCATTTTATATACCTCGAGATCTCGAACTTCCGCAGGAAACGTATTCGACAATGTGATCAAATTACTTCTCGTCAGAATGAATTTTTTAAGAGACGGAAATTTTGTTAATAAATCTTGCGGATCGAAGAATAACTCGGGCCAATCGCACAGCGTTAGCGCGCGAATGGATTTGGAGCTGAAAATTCAATTACCGCGATAATGAAATTTTCATAATAATTCGATCGATCCAATGAGTATATATATTCGTTACCCGGAAATCCATTCGTCGTGCAGACCGCCCCAACACCACAAATGATTATCGTGATCATTCAGCGAACAATTCGACGGGGTTTCCGCGATCTTTTTGTGCGAAGATCGCAAATCACATGGATGATTTTCTTTCGCATACGAAACGTCGTTTGACGTTAGGATGACTATTCTGTTTTAAAAAAAAGGATGATATTTTTTATACGTAATTTTATCTCGACGCTTTTTAAGCTTTTTAGATAGAAACTCGCGAAATGATGCAACGGATGCAAACACACGTCTTATCTAATCTTTATAGATTTTTTTTTAAAGCTTCGATGCGAGAAAAAATGAATGAAAAAAAAGCTTTTGCCGCGTGATTCGGTTAATATAGTAAAAGGTAAAATATCACATTCGCAAATCGCGTAACTGCGATTTGTTGAATTTTCGCTTACGACAACATTCGCACGAACGGGTGGCTCTCTTTATCAGCGAACTATATGCATAATCTCGTAAGATTTCAAGCGGTGAATTTTCTACGCAAGTATAGATCGTGAATGCGCGTATTTCTGTTTAAACAGCTTCGAGAATTGCTAACAACGGTAATACAATTGCGCGAGCAAATTACTCAACGGAAGCAAAAATGGTTGAATGTTTTTCGTCGTATTTCAAGGCAAAACTTCGAGGATACTGCATTTGCCGTTCATACGTAATATCGGTCTCTCCGGTAATTTTTAACATTGTCGTTGCCGATTATAAGGTTCATCCTAAATTCAATGCAAACAATCGAACGTTTTAGTGACGAGAACATCACGGGACTCGCGAGCTTCTTGTGCAATATATGAGTCGATACTTAGAAAAATAGAACATAATTACCAAACGAATAAATTTAAAAAATTTGATGATAATGAGATATTAAGTAATAAATAAAATGAAATAAATATTATATAAAATTATTATATTTTTCTGGTAATAAATTAATAAATTAATCAATTCATAAAAAAAATGAAGAAAATCAATAATTTTAGTTTTTTTTATTTTCCAAGAAGCTTCCGAAAACGAAGTGCCGGTGATGTAGATATTACGTGACACGAACTTGGCATTGAAACAAGAAAAGAGAGATTAAATTAGGTCGGACCTCTTGAGTAAGACATCGTCGTGTAGTACGTCTCTGTTTGATCAGTTAAGCACATGGAAGCGTTTCGGAATATTTGGTAGCCGTTAGCAAGCAAACGAAAGCTCGGTAAGATTTTACACACGAGCAATGGGCCCGAAAAATACGAATTTATAACTTAAAATGATTTTTCAATGAGTAACAATAAAATCAATGGTTAAAATATATCTGTTGCTGTTCTCGTACTCTCGAGAATTAATAAACACGAGTTTTATTTTTAACGCAGTGATTAATCGTTTTCTACGAAAACTTACAGTATAATATGTGCGAACGATGTGCTTTTCATTATAGTTTCTTCGGTAAAGTAGTACTTTATTTTTCATTACATTGCGAATTGACGATGGTAACGAAAAAACTACGATAAAACTTATTTTTTGTAAAACACGTCAAAAACTATTTAATTGCGGAGCCGGAAGCGTAGTGGTGAACGGTCCACGAGACTATGACGAACAGGTGAAGTATCAGCTATGCTAATACCTAAGATATTCTCGGAGTCACAAGGCGTAAAAACGGCAAAGTCGGCATGCGGGGGAGTAAAACTTTCGTGGCTGTTGTACAATATTCGAGTACAATATATTTTTGTGTCATAACTAATTCAATATTAGTCATATGTCTGAATGTCATATATATTGGACAATATTAGAATTCCACGTGAAGAAAAAAAAAGATCGAATTTTTATCGAAAATTTCGATTTCAATCAATTATTGTAAGTTTTATAGATGGTCCCTGTGATATATGTAACAATTTTTTCGGTACCCTTAATGTCCTTAATACAACGGTTATATACATTATAAATATTATATTACAATAAATTGTTATATGTTATTTACATTATATTGTATATATAACCGATGTATAACTATATACCCTTAATATAACGGTTAAAAAGATCCTAAAATTTCATAAAAATTTTCTACATTAACATCGTATTACTTTTAACAATACGATACAATGAAAAAAAATTATAAAAATTATGATTAAATAAATTGTAAGGCTCTCGATAATGGAACAGTTATGAATTACGGATATACAGGCGCGTTTCCGTGTAGCGTCCACAAGACGCGGCAGCCATTGTGCTTTTACGAACGCACAGCGAGAAGAGAAGACATGCGATAGGTTGAAATTACTCGATTTTGAATCCTGCGACGAATTCCATTTGCAAGCGCAACGATTTCTTGTCCAATTCAACGGAAACCCCGGGGCATTGGCCCGTGAGAACTATTCTGAATTGATTAATAACAAACGCAGATACACAGAATCGCGAGTATCCCGGATGCATCGAAAGCGGTTTGCAAGGGTCGTATCGTCTTTGCGAACACAGAGTCCGAAACTTCCACCAGACCGATCGCGTTTTTGCGTTTGTGCCGCTAAAAAGTATTCGATGAAAATTTCGTTGTTAGACGGAGTGGACGCCAGAGGTTTTTGAATAAAAAGCAACAGTTCTATTACAGACAAACGGTAATAGATACAATATTTTCGTAAACACGAGGAGAGATACGCGAGAGTCTTATATTTTAGCCTTCGAATGTTTCGTGGTCACGCACACCGTGCTTTTGTTACAGAGAATAATGTCAGGCATCGCGAGTGCTAGGCTAGCGGAGGAGAGAAAAGCATGGAGGAAAGATCATCCGTTTGTGAGTTTTTTTTTTCATCCTAATTTACACGAAATCATCGAATCCCCGCAATTATTCATCGATACAACAATTTATTCGCGTATCGTGACGTTAATTTTGCGCGGGAAAAAAGTATTAGGTTAACGAAAGCCGAAAAAAAAAAAAACATGTATCGTTGTTGTTAGCGTATATGCGGCAAAAGTTCGCGTCCCATGGTTATGCATATATCTGTATACGCGAACGGAATCTAACAAACTTTGCGAATCTGTTTCGCGAATCGATCGATCCTAACCTCGCAAAAAAATCTAAACATTCCCCGACGATCAATTTTAGTTCAAAACAAAATGTTGTAAACGTGAATACTTTTTTTCCGACTTTCAATTCTTTTTTTGCTTTTTATTGCATCATTTTATTTCGATCTCAGGGTTTCGTGGCCCGACCCACAAAAAATCCAGACGGCACTCTCAACTTGATGAGTTGGGAATGCGCGATACCCGGAAAGAAATCGGTAAGTTTCGACGGCTCATAAACAACTATTATCATGTATTACCATTGGAATTTCATGTTTTTGATTTTTCATTGATGAATCATTGATTTTTTTTTTTTCGATTTTTTTTTTTTTTTTTCAGACTCCTTGGGAAGGCGGTCTCTACAAATTGCGTATGATATTCAAGGATGACTATCCGTCGAGTCCCCCAAAGTGTAAATTTGAGCCGCCGCTCTTCCATCCAAACGTTTATCCCTCCGGTACGGTGTGTTTATCGCTTCTGGACGAAGAAAAAGACTGGAGACCGGCAATAACAATCAAGCAAATTCTACTTGGTATTCAGGATCTGTTGAACGAGCCGAACGTCAAAGATCCGGCACAAGCGGAGGCATATACCATATACTGGTAATTAATATTTCCCTATTCGTCGTCCGATAAATTTCCATATCCGTTATCAGTAATTTTCTATTTAACGAAAAATTTTTCTTCATTTTTATTTTTCAGTCAAAATCGCTTAGAATACGAGAAGAGAGTCAGAGCTCAAGCGAGAGCTATGGCACCGCAGGAATAAATAAGCTCCATCTTCTTTACATCACGACGAAACGCCAGTAAACTTTGATTACAGATCACGTTTCCCTTCCCTCGTTATTCCACATGTCGCCCTTTTCTTATAAAAATTCATTCGACTCCCTTTTTTTTTTTTTTTTTTTTTTTCTTATTCCGGGGAATTCAATGTTTACGCTGAATGATATAAAAAAGTATCAATTATCTCATACGTTCGAAAGTTTTTTGTTTCTCTGATTGAAATCTGATTTTACGATTGCTCTCGCGAAGTTAATTCGCGCGAAACATTCGTTTTCGTTCTTTTATCTCACGAAATTTAATTACTCGCTTCGATATTTTCTTCTACCGCATCACCGAATTTTTTTGATAAAAAGAAAATCGGAAGATCGAGATACGATTAACGTTCTCGGTGAGCGTCTTACGATGTAAATGTCAATCATAGAACTATATTCATCTAATTACCCTAACGCGGTGAGTTTCTCGGATGTTCCATTCACTGGTCGCAAATCTGATCCACTTGGAGTTTCGGTACACGATGAATGTTTTTTTCTTTTTTATTCGGCGTTATTTTACACGGAAGTATCTGCACGGGGATTTGAGTGATAAACACAATTGAGAAAGTGGGTAATTTGGTCTCAAGCGATCAGCGATTGGGACACTCACCTCTGTCTCATTAACTTTGCTAAACGTTTATAGGATGTAAGACGAAAAAATGAGGAGAAACGGCATTTTTTTTTTTTTTTTTATTCGTAAAATATATAATTTGTAAGAGATAAATAGAGAGAGAGAAAGAGAGAGAGAGAGTGAGGAATCAGAGGGTGTGAATGTAAGATAGAGAGATTGATTGACGAGAATTGATCCCACTGTGTGGAGATGGAAATGTAATCCGGGATTAAAATTTCATTTTGTAGTCAAAATGCTGGTTCTGATGATACATAATCGTATTTAAATGAAAAATAATAAAAAAAAAATAAATAAAAAAAAAACACGAAAAAATGAAAAACAAAAGAAAATTTATTAAGAACTGTACAAATGGTAAACGAATAAACTATTCCACCTGAAAACTTATACGATATATTTAACGGGGAATTTATCTCGAATATTGCATTCGACACGCTCCGATTCTCTTCGATTATCATAATGATTAAACGACCTCTCACGCGGGGGTGTAAGATTTCTGGTCGAATAAACGCGACGCCTAAGTCGAGACGACGTAACTTCATGTTTATTCCGTAGCAAGTAGTATGAGACATCGATCGTTGACCCAAAAACGATAGTCGAACAAGAATAGTCGTGTACTCGATTGGGTAATGGATTTTCTCAATTCCGACACGAAAACCTCTTTTGTCTATTTAGAACCAAAATTTACGTATTTTTTTTAAGTATATATAACGAATGTCGGTACGAAATTTTTTTTTGTACTCACTACGAAAAATGCACTTTAAATAACTATTTCGTGGCTACGATAAATTTTGAATTTTCTTCGTATGCCGAGATTACCTCCAATTATAAGTTCTTCCGAAGCAAATATATTTCGATGTATTATGTGAGACACATATTCGATCGATAAATCAGTAGCTATTTTTAGAGTCGCGTATCTGTGACCGCGGATACCGAAACTCTGATTTTTTTTACGCTTTTTAACTTTCAACAAAATATTGTTGTTATGAATAAAAATAATCTTACGAGCAGATATTTCAATCTTCGATGACGCAGAATACGGTGTTTTTGTTTTGTATCGCAGACTGATTGCAGTGCGGATTGCAGATTAGATTCATCGAAAGATCCATTTTGCATCGGCGCGTAAATAAAACATCACTTTTTTTTAATGATAGCTGTCGGAACCCCCTTAATGACCGAATATTTACTTCGTGTAGATGCGCGCGGTGAATTGCGCCGAAGCATATTTGACGGAGAATGTTCGATACACTGTGTGCAAACTGAACTACACGTCTCCGAAAGCTTCAGACCTGATTTTGCTACCGGTCGCGTCGGTTCTTTGCGAACATATTTCTCCGCCGGAACTACGAATCGTTGATAACGCGTTTTCTCATTGTCGTAATAATGGCGAGTACGAGCGAAAGAGTGCATAAGGTCAATACGGGAATCGTCACGTCATGCGTAGTCGGTTTAGCGTTATCCTACTACGCTTGGGTCGTCGAGGTCGCCAAAGAGCAGGACGACTCGTATGAGGCGATGTGCGACATAAGCGAAAGCATCAGCTGTACGAAAGCATTCATGTCGGAGTGAGTATACGTTACCGTGTTACCTCGTCCGCTATCAACGACGGAAAGAAAGACCCTTCAGATTCTCTCTCTCTCTCGATAAGATGCGCGCGCAAACGCTAGTAATTCATGAACCGGAAATTGCGCGCACTTATATGCGTATTGCATTATACTTCAATTATCTACTTCCGAATGCAAAATTTTACCGGCCGACGCGTAAATTCGTAATATTGATAATTTTCTCGAAGTTTCGAGACATTCAATAAAATCAGATTGTTAACACGCATGATGATTCATTCTCGTATATAGATTGAATTGTTGATCGATCAACTCCATCGCGTTTCTTATCGCAATTTTCATTTTGGATCTTTAATGAATAATTTTTTTCATTTGTAACAATAATTTTAAAAAAGTATTTTTTATGGCTTAATAATGAACTATCAACTACAGAAAAACAATGATTTTTTTTCGAGTCTGACAATTTGCGACCTCCCCAATAAATTGGATTATTTTTGACGATTACGATTACAGTTAAGATTTTTTTACGGTTTTTTTTCGCACATTAAAACTCTTTATCTCTGAAAATCCCCCCGCTATACGAAACATACGGTATTAACTACCTTTTTCGGAAGGTGTTTTCTTATTTTACGAGCATTTATTTTGACATCGCACAAAAATTAGATTAATTCCGATAAGAAAGATATCGATGTGGTTATAAATCGATGTCAGAATCTCTACCCAAGGGTTTTTCTGTAACTACGTCTCCTAAAAACTTCGTTCGATTGAGCATTTTTTTCAATGCGTCAATGACTACGATACCAAACTCTGTACCAATTCGATATGATATATCGCTGTAAGTATATCTCCGTAAATCTTACCGCATTGCAGGTACGGCAAAGGTTTCGGTCTCATCCCCCGTGATTCCTTCTTCTGCGTTCCAAACAGCATATACGGCTTAATATTCTACAGCATTCTCGCCATCACAAGTACGTAAACAGTTGAATGTCACATTATCGTAAAAATAAAACAAGATTTGCGGGTTCAGAGTTCGTAATTAAACTACCGCGACGTTAACACACAACCGCTACGCACATCACGTTAACATCCACTGACACGAATGAATTAAAATGTATGGAAAAAATATTTCAGGTGTCTTCAATAATTATTATCACGTTGTCACACTGGTGTTCCTGTCGGCACTATCGAACGTTACATCGATTTACTTAGCGTGGATACTCTATGTGTTGGGCGACATCTGCATAGTATGCATCAGCACGTACGCAGTCAATGCCACCGTACTGATCCTCGCCATACAAAAACTCAAGATTGTGTCACATCCGGTAATAGTAGTCCCTTCCGATAAGTCGAAGCAGCATTGATGACACAGTAATTAATTGTTCATCCGTCGATAAGTTTATGCCAAACTCTTCACGCAAAAATTTGTACAAAAAATTTCAAACTTAATGTAAATGATATTAAAGTTCCATGTGTATACATGTTGCGAAAGTATAAGTCGCGGGTGCGTTGTTTACATCCGGAAAAACCGTGCACTCTGTGTCCGCCATTGTTAATCAGCGCCGAATCCCTTTCGGTAAGTGATAAAACATCGTACTCAGCGCGGAAACACCGAAAATGATACAATCGTCAGCGTCGAACGTGTTGATTGCATGTACAGTATAGTTATAAAAAAAATGTAATTATTTCTTAACCCCTTCGTGACAGATCGCGAGATAATCCCACGTTTCTATCGACTACCGGCTTGTTATTGAACAATGAATTGTTAGCAATCCCCCACTCTCCGCCTACCAACAGTGAAGCCCCCCCCCCCCCCCCCTTTCCCGTCGTTAGTTTGTTTATTCTTCTGACAGCGGTGCGACATTTTGCACAAAAAAATTCGTAGTTTCGAGACGTGGAATCATCGGGTTTTCTCAAAAATGTGTACTGTTATACCGTTGTAAGTGACAAGCATCGGTTTCACAGTAAAAAGGAGGATAAAAGTTCGTTATTTATTAACCTATTCGCGAGAAAATTCGTATGTCCGGTTTCACGTAATAAGTAACATGATACTCTCGCACTCAGCTTCTGTCTATTTTTCGGCCGGCGTGGCCGGTGTGCATTACGAACAAAGAATCGTTATTCCATCGTCAAAGTCTGTCCCCCTCTCCATTCGTGCGGTTAGTTTTTCGTCAATCTTAGAAAATCATATGATGAATAAACAAACGACGCCACGCGGCCACGCCATGCCGCGCGACGCGATTAAACACGCTACATCAACGAAGCAAATACACGGTAATGTCCGTGAGCATCGTGAAGAGAAGAAAGGGTTAAAATCACATCGAGTGTCACTGCGGATCTCACCGAAAAAATGCAACACCTTCGTTTCGGTAAGTACGTAAATAATCTTTATTTCATAGAATTAGTTGAACGACAGATATGTAGTATAATAATAATAATAATAATAATCTATAATGTAACAAAAAAAATCGGAAAAACGTCGCTTAACGCTGGACGCGAGTCAAAGAGGTTCTTGCGTGAAGAAAAAAAGAAGGAATCGTTAGAATGAGACGAAGTTTCGTGTATGAAATAAGATATATCGAAAAATATATAATGTATAACGCGATTTTTCTCTGTACCTCGTGTTTCGAAAATATCGTTACGAGTTAATACTCGTGTTTACTCTCCTTGAAGAGATCCCTGTTGCTGCGACTGATACTCGCGAGAATGCCGGGACTCTTTAACGGCGGAGTCTCGTCCAAACGATTTAATTGTAAATTCGACTTGAACGGTATAGTCGGCGATGGATGATCGGTGCCGTTTCTACTCGCCTCGACGTTGAAACTTTTACTGCGCAGCAGCGAAGACTTGTACGTTCTTTCGGGTTTCGCGGGTCCTTGCAAATTACTCGGTGGGGGTACGGGGCTCGATTTTTGTGACGTTACGGCATTTTTAATCGATATGTTGATCATACTTCCGTACTGACGGGACTGCGTGGGCCGCCCGGTAGACAGGGACGTTTGCGACTGTTTCACGTGACTCATCGTGTTCGAACTACCGCCGGGTGGACGACGGGAATTCGTCTGCGAGGTTCGCGTTGTGTGATCAACGGAATGTAATTTCCGTGGCAATGTCTGAGTACTCCGAAACTGATCGTCCCGCTCGTAATCGTTCGTCAAACGATTCGTCGACTTGCTGAAACGGCCGAGCGAATTCGACTCTACGCTGAAATTAACCGTTGAGTTGTTAAGATTTATTAAGAAATCGAGTCATTTCGCATGCCGCGGAAAGTCACGGTCATTGACCGAGGAAAACTTTTTCACGACATCTCCCGCCCGAATTAAGTACGGCGACGACGTTTTTCATTATGATAAAAAAATTACATTCAAAAAATCGAAAAAAAGAAAAAAAAAAATCTGACAATATTAAAAAAATGCGAAAAAAATTATAATTTATCTCGAAGTACAGAACTCTTTTATTTACGAGTTTTTAAAATCATTTTTACGTTTTCGGTGTAATGAGCGAATTGTGTTAATGCGTATTAAAACTTCGAACTAACAGTGGTAAAACTTTCGTAAAAAAATTGTGTACGCGTTTCGAAAAAAAACTGAGTCTCGATGATGAATATTATTTATTTTCTACTCTTCCTATTCGTTATGTTGAGTCATAAAATAAATGATAATTAGTCTTAACGTGAATTGAAAGCAGTATTTCTCACTTAGCGCGATTTATATAAGTATATATATATATTTTTTTTTTTTGGAACCCCGAAGAATCGATAGCAAGCGGAAGAAAAAAAAAAAAATTTTTTTTTTTACGCTCGCGTTACACTTTCGTCGCATCAATAACCGAGACACCCACTTTGGCGACCAAAGATTATTTGTTATGTAAATCTGTACCTGTAGTCTCGTTCGACACCGTTTCGACTCGGTCCCCTCGATCTCCCGTGCGGTTTGTTGCTCGCCTCTCGGTAAACCTTTTCGCGGCTGTAACTCTCGCGACTGCTAACCGCATAAGGATCTTCGCCCACGTAATACCTGTGAACAGGTGTCGACGAGCCGTTTCGATGATAGGTCGTTGGCTCATGAATCGAGTAACCGTTCGATTTCGTTGTTTTTATTGTTTTCACAACGGGCGGAGTGGTCGAATTGTTTCTCGGTGATCGTGGCGGTCGTTCGGGTGGTTTGTCCTCCGCGTCGTCTTCCGTCACTAATGGTATATTTCGATCGATAACGTTGTACTGTCGATAAGTCGAATCGTCGTCGGTTTGCGTTAATTGTGAAGTCGAACTACTTCCGGCGCGTTTATTTTTTCTCTCGGACGATGCCGAACGAAGTTTCCCCACGAGTTTTCGGAACGATTCGCCGATCTTGTATTTCGATTGTCCGGGACCTGCGCGATAAACAAAAAAACGAAAAAACCCGTATTATCTCGTGTTATCGATCTTTATGAAAAAAAAAAAATAATAATAATAATAATTAACGATCTTTCGTACTTTTCGATGTATGATTTTTATCCGCGTTCTCGATAACACTTTTCTTCTCTCGTCGACTCGGACCAACGATTTTTTGGATCGGAGACGGGGAACGCGATCGCGGCGGCGTTTTATGCTGCGGACTGTAGCGTCGCGCCTCCGCTCTTTCCATTCCGGACAATTGTTGCACGTCTTTGCTACGATTTTCCCACGTTCTCTGAACAACGAGAACCGGACTCGACCCACGAATCGGAAGATCGTTATAGGCATTTTTTTCCTCCGATCTCGTGGATATCTGCCGATTCATTGAACTTTGTAGTGCATCGGCGTGTCGCAGGAAAAAATAGTTGAGAAAAAAAATTTGAAAGAATTAGGATACCTGTTCCCGAACTCTGCGGCGAAGAGGCGGCGACGGTGGATCATCGCGTTGACGATGTTCGTGACGAGTTTTTCGGTGCTCCTGATCGGGAGGTGGTGGACGACGCGTCGTCTCGTACGTTCGCGAGTACGTCGATTCCTTCTGTCCTCTCGATGTGTCGATCTGATTTCTCGAATTTTCTTGCTTGTAGCCATTGCTCCTCGTCGTCTCGATGACGTAGTGGGATGGGGAAGCCGTTCTAACGTGATTGGTCGGTTTATCTGTAAAAAAAAAAAAAAAAAATAGAAAAAAAAATTAATATTCGGAAATAAAAAATGATAAATAATTTAAAAAAAAAAACGATTAACTGAAAAATAAAAACAAAATTAAAATACATAGTCTCGAGATAATCACGTTAAAAATAATTCGTAAAAAAATCGATATCGTTAAATCGAATTACCGATATATTACGATTTTTCTTTTCGATGCTAAAAAAACGGATTTGCGATGTTTTTGAAAAATAAAATTGATTAATTTACCTGCGGTTTGATATCTTTCGGACCATTCGCTGATACCATGAAAATATCCCGACGGCGATGACGAGTCTCTGCCGCTTGTGCGGCGTTGCTGATGTCGACTATTATTCGCGCCATTGTATTCCCGATCTCTCGCCGGTGTACACGACTTCATAGTCACATTAATAAAACTCGTGTTGGTACCCGTTTGCACGGGGGGATCCTCCTCGATCGATCCATGGGACGATCTCGATTCGCTGCCAAAGTGACTCTCGAGCCATTTAGATGTTTCGAATTTTCTCGCCTCGTCTTCCTCCTCGAGATCGAGAGGTTTTTTCGTAACGGCGTCTTTTCTACTCGCCGGCGCGGCATCGCCCGGAAATCCGGTGTGTTTATGTAGACGCGTTGTACGCATTGTCGTTGGTGGTGGTGGCCAATCACCGATACGTTCACCTTCGGTCGTCTCAGAGACGTAACGCATCTCTCGCGCGACCTTTTCACCGCCGGACACGTAGTCCACGACGTCCTCGTCTCGTCGCTTCAAAAATCTCTGTGAACTCTCCTTTCGGGTTTCCGAAGGCTCGTCGTCCAATTGTGCTAAACCGTCGGCGGGGACCTCGTCGTCCTTGATCTGCCGAAAATCAAAAGATAGAAAGGCGTGGAATTTTATAAAAAAAAAAAAAAAAAAACAAGAGATATTCGTGTATAAAATAAAATTATTATAAATAATACATAATAAAAAAAGGAATATATTATCACTGTCGCTTATATGACTCAATCTTTCATAAATTATTATATTATTTCATCAGCGCCCTCGCCATCGAACAACAATTTCATAATAATCCTTAACCCCGAAAAAGATTTTTTCACTTTTACGAGAATTACGAGAATTTTCAATTTTTTTTTCAAATTTTTTTCGATTTTGGCGACAATTTCCTAATATTGAATTAAAAATGTAATAAATGGCAAATATTTTATAAATATATATATATATATATATTTTATTGGGCTATTTGACGAAAAGTAACGATTTTTCGGCTTTCCGACATTTAATTGTTCATTAGCATCACTTCGATATTAGATGCTTTATAAATATTTCTACAGAGTGTCGGTAAAATTATCGATAACTACATACGACTATAACTCGAGAGAGTTATTCGAGAAATTTCGAATAACGCATTTTTTTCTCCGACACGAGAATGTTGTAACACGGAATTAGACTCACTTCTTCGTGTTCCACAGTTTTCTTCGTTTCCGTGACAATGAGACCGTCAGCTTTGAGTTCGCTTCGCTCGAGTGTATTCTCCGTGTCGACGACCTTATTCGACCTCGTAGTATGCTGCAAAATCCTGGGTCCCGATTGAAGGGCCAGTTGTTTAGAGGATTCGGCCAACGCGATCCTGAGATCGCCGCGGTTCGTTCGCACCGCTTTTTGATAAGCCTGCAAAAGGTCACGAATTTCGTCTCAATCTGTGGCAAACGTTAAATTAATGTTGAAATTTCAGCAATGTCGCAAAACATCGCATTGTTATTCGAAAATCGTCCCTGTATCTCTGTCGATCCCGAAAAAAAAAAAAAAAAAAAAACTGATAAACCGGACTGCCCGGCTTTCGATCGAAACATATTTTTTTTTTTTTTTTTTTTTTTTACGCTCAAACTTGCCACCTGATAGCGTCGGTAGTTCTTTTATACATCCATATGTACACATCTATGTGAACAATACACGAAATCTTCGAAATATATTCACAAACACGTAAAGTTTACTGAGTACGTTAAAAGAATTCGAAATATGAGGTTTTCGTGTCGTGAATTCCGAAGCTCTTCATAGTCGCGATATCGATTAACATTTGCTTGGAAACGTGAGAACAGGTTTTCTCTTCTATCTATATGTTGTATATTTTTTAATCTATCCCTCTCTCTCCCCTCCCGCGTGATCATCCCGTCGTCCCGGCGCCCTGCGATACTAAAGCTCCGGAGCGAAATACGGCTACAAAAATATAACAAACTTTCTGTTGGCAATTATAAACTTCGAGGAGATCGTAGATAAAACGTAAAAAAAATTTTTTTTTAAATAAAATAAAAAGTGCGAAACCCGAGCGGAAACCCAGAGATCGAGAGACTCGCAATGCGATCGACGCGAAAATTGGATTCCTCGACAAGGCCATTCGAAGAAGGGGTGCACAACCGCTGCTCACTCGCGATATAGAAACCGAATAGAGAATATCTCGAAGGAAATTCCGCGCGACTCTCTAAATTCTCATAATTTTTATTATCACATCGACTTTCTCGAATCTTCCGCATGGCAATGCATCTCGTAAAACAAAACGATCGAACATATTTTTTTCCATAACTTTCATAAACTATTATAAGAAATTTCTCTAAAATCAGAATCTTCCGAACAAATTTTTTTCATCATCGAATCACAGTTCGTATTTAACGTTTCATATAATTTTTTTTTTTTTTAATTTACCGATATAATAGCCGTACAAAAACTTCAGACACTACCGTCGATGATGACGATTTCTCGTCGTTTCGCGAATCACATTTTTCGATTCTAATTATTTCCAAAGCGTAGTGATATATATATGTAGACGTTAATTAGATCGATGATTTCGTCGTCGGCGGGAAGACGATAGCCGATAGACGATTTTTTTCGCGTCCAGAACCGGCACCAGAAGGGCACCGGGGATAGTAGCTTCGTCGTCCGATACGGATGAATCGCATTCGAGACAGCTGCGGCCGCGACTGCGGCCGTGGCATCTCGGAGGCTACCACCTCATCGCCATTGGGCCAAAGGGAGAGCGAGAGAGTCGAGAGAATCGAGAGATCATCGGGACGGGAGTTGTGTTTCCCCTCCAACAACTATAGTTACATTAACTTTGCCGGTATATATATATATATATATATACATATGTATAGAGTTGGTATATAGGTACAGTTCGTTCTCCGGGTTCCTCATCTTTCCTCTCATTTCTCTCTCCCCATCTCTCGTTCTCCTTCGTGTTCATTATATCCGTCTTTATCGCGCGCCCTCAACGAGTACCCGCTATTTATCTCTGCAGAAGGATCGATCACCTTTCTCTCTCTTACGGCCGCGCGAGGACTTTTAGCTTTGCTCTTCTCGTCGACCGGGGCAAACCTCTCTCGTGTGTCTCACCGAGAGGAACGCTCGCGCATTCACCTACTACTTACTATAGTTAACAGCGAAAGACGGTACAGGTATATACGCGGAGATAGAGAGTCACGAGAAGGTATAAAGGTACCTGTCCTCCTCGACTCTTTCGCAATGTGGATCCACTTCTCGCCTAGCGATATACATTCTCTTTCTTATTTTTTTTTATTTTTTATTGTTACACTATATCTATGTACACTGTACTCTGCGTCTTTGTCGCGCGTCGCTAACCGGTCGGTATTTAACTCTCTCGTGTACACATCGAGAATAGTCGTGTTAAAGCGGCAATGAAATTTCGCAAATTCGATCTACAAACTCCGATAATCCAATTGATATAATTATAAAGTCGGGTAAAAAAAAAAAAAAAAAAAATTCATAAATTATTAAAAATCTGATAAATAATAAACGAGCAAAATATACGAAGGACAAAATTGTTTGTAAATACTGGAAAATTGCAATTTAGTTAACGATCTCTCGATTATTAAAATTGACCTTAAGACGAGGCGTGTGTTTCTTGAGCGGAAAATAGAACAATAATAACCAATGTTTATGCAAATTTTAGCACTGTTTTTTTTTTTTTTTTTTTTTTTTTTCATCGTATAAACTCTGACGGAGTTTTGTACATTGAATGAATTTCTGGTATTATCCCGTTGAGAGAACATTATTTATGAGTTGCGCTATTAGTTTCGTTACTATCACTATCTCCGTGAAAACTTGTGCGTTACAACTCGTTGAAGTATCCATAAAGAACGTAATACACCGTTCCGCTTCGTTCCATTTCACTCTTCATCTCGGTCTCAGTACTCGTCTCGGTTGTGTACTGTGCAACTGGTATATATTTATCATACCGGTGACTTTCTTTGATCTATAGATCGCGATCTATGTGGTATAAACAGAAGCGTTATGGGTAGCGGAGCGTATATGTTATCTGCTAAAAACATGCATATGTTTTAATATATTATGCATAATAACTCGTGATTGTCGTGATTTCGCGTGTTTCACGGACAGGTAATCGAGTTAAACGAGATACGAATTGAAAATAGTTTTCTCGCGTCGTGGATTAGTTATCGAACGTGAAATTTCGCCGAAGAATATATTGGGGGGAAAGGGAGGGATTACGAGAAATCCGTGTCGTGATGCTTGAGACACGCGTCACCTTTCCAAGTTTCGTTGACCCCCCTGTCGAGGGTTTCAAACACTCCTGATGAATCGTTCGAATGGCCTACTATCGTCTCGGGTTATAGACTCATACGCGCGTTCTAGAATTCCGGAGAGGCGCAAAAATCATAATAATCATTCCTAAGAGATCGCGAAATCTTCGCGAGTGCAGATATTAATTCTAAGAAAATTTATTTCTCATTACGGCAATTATAAGTCTTCGATAAAACGAGTATTTCATTAATTAACCGAGTAGCGAAGAATTTATATATAAATTTATATACGATACCTCGTCGGATATGTCGCCGAGTTGTTGCCGATCTTCGGTTTCAAGACGTTCCTCGATCTCCTCCCGGCTTCGCACCACAGTCTCGTTGAGCTCTTTCTGTACGATACCGCCGCTTCCTTTACCGCCGACGGGCCATTCCACCTTCTGGGGTTCGTCTCCGGTCGTTCGTCTCTGCAATCATCGTAAGACTCGTATGTGTGTCTTGTGTTGCGTTCGACTTTCTGCGCTTCTTTCCGACTTCGTTTTTTTCTCCCTCTCCCTCTCCTCATCATCATCATCATCATCATCATCTCGAACACTTATCGTCATCGCACCTGAATCGAGAAATCTCGAAATACCGCCTATTGTTTCTCTCCACCGTACTAAAAACTACCATAAGCCAATTTCGCTTTATCCGAATTCACAATCTTAATTCATGAAAAAAAAAAAAAAAAAAATCACCCGAGCAGTTGCGAGAGTTCCGAAATTTTTGTATTTTATAAACGAGTAAAAAAAAATCTGTACTTTCTAATACGCGACATTGAATAGCTGAACACTAATATAAGATAAATTTCGAGATGCAATTCCCCGATAATAACTATTTTTACATCTATATCCTTCCGAATACTACAATTGAAAATTCCTTTTCCTAACAGACGATACGGATAAATGAAGTAATAAAGTTACAGATAGTCATTGAATTCAATTCGTATTTCAGTTTGATGCGATTAAAATCCCCGATTACCGAGAATTCAATAACTGAACAAATTTCCATTTATGAATTCGAAAAAAAAAAAAAAAAAAATTATTTTTTTTTCTCTTCGTCTTCGTCTTCGTAATCGAAATCGATTAACAAACGACGACGACGACGACGACGACGATTTCGATTTTTCGATTTTTTTTTCGGTTTGTCGATCGATCGTCGTGGAACATTATGAAAATAACATACTTCCTGAGTAGTGTGTTCCTGTTGTTCGACATCCTCCGTCGTGTTTGTGGTAACCAATGGTCCAGAATCGACGACGATCTCACCGTCTTCCAGCACCACCTGCCGCTTGACTCGAGTTTCGATTTGTCTCGTTGTTGTGATCTCTTTTTTCTTTCTCGTCTCCCATTCCTCTGCAAACCGGAAGTCAATATCCTTTTAACCCACATAATGGTTTGATGCTTCTACTATTATTGCGCAACGCGCGGGCTTTTCCTCGCTGAATCGCTCGACCTCACAGCGTTTCTACTTGCGGATACCACTGCCTATGGTTCTTTATAGTGTACATTGGGGGGATATACAGCCCGACGAACTCGACAAACAAACTGCGAACCGATATAGCACGGCGCATCCTCACACTTTTTAATGCTGTGCAGTGCGGCAAAGTGCTGCGATACTCTCGAATACCAACTAAATTCTACGTGGCGTACAGTTTACAGTGCCTTCGGCGATACATCTTTCTACGCTATATACATTCCACGGAGTACGAGTCGCGATAATAGGTCGCCACGGATCGTATACCCGCGGTATGGGCATCTCTCGTTTTTCTTTCGCTCACAAATCACTCCCGAGGTATTTGAACCAATCGTTGCCTCGCATACCGACAATTGATAGGATGTTCTCGATATTGATGCCTCAACGATAGATCGAGTTTTACGGATGTGAAAGCTATTTAGGCACTTTACGATGTTTTCTAGACGCGTTGATACTCCCATTGATAAAAATAACTACAAATGGAGTGAAAAAAAAAAAGAAAATATACTGAAAGCTCTTTTAGATAAATATTCTGTTTCAATAATTTACGGATGCGATCGGTATTTTCGTCGATAGTTTACAATTTTTTTTCGTTAACACGATCGTTCTATGAGTCGTTAATTTTTTTTTTTTTTTTTTTTTTCAATCATTCATCGATTCCCTGAATATTTTGAATAATCGATTGGATATTTTTTAATTTAATTTTGTACGATTTTATGAACGTTTCTTCGATCGATGAATAAAATTTTAAATTGATAAATAATCGGAACTCCTTTAGGAACATTTTGGAGCGTAAAATGAAAGAACAATAAACAACTTATAAGCGCTAAAATTTTACTCCAAAGTGCGTTAAAATTATATCCCGATGACATTAAGGTTTAGACGCGAATCGGCATCTATTTTGTATTACGAGTATTTTCGAGATAATGATGAATTCACCTTCCTTGACGGTAGCGATTGAGTTCTCCGGATCGTACTGAAAAAATAAAATAAAACGAAATATAAATTTCTCATTGCAATGACTTATTTCCGGTCTCAATAATCGCGCATCGCTCATAGAAATTCTCTTGATAATAAAACTCATCGCGATTTCGAGAGTAAAAGTACAGAAAGAAAGAGAGACGTTCGTTGAACATTTTTTAACGAGAACAGCGCTAAATTGCGCGACCGGAAACTGATTGCAGCAGTTTATCCGACGTCATGCATGACGAACTTCGTCGGTCCACGCGGCAGGTAAAGAGAATCTCTCGGTATGAAAGAAAAGAAAAAAACAATTTTAAAGAGTTTCTCGGTTGCGCCGGAGCAGCGCGATGAAAAAGATTCGAATACGACGGAGTTTCGTTGAGTGGTCTAAGACCGCGTATGAGCGGATTTTACGAGGATCCTCCATTAGTGAAGATCCTCTCCGCCGACAGAGGAGTTTTAGTTGACTGAGGAGTTGGATGTCCGTAACGCTTTAGCAACCCTCGGATATAACATTTCTCGGGATTTGCGCTCAAGGAAAATGGACTTTTACTACGTTAATGCTGAAGTGAACAACACAAGAGAACATCGAGTTGAGGAGCCGGCGGTCACGTATATGTTACATGCATAGTAAAAGTTTAGTATAAGCGAAATAGTCTACTCACGATGATTCCGGGATGAGAGCTCGCAGGCGGACGAGCTTCGTATCGGCGCGTTGAAATCACCTCCATCATTGGCTCATGCTATTGCAGTCTTTGATTTTTTTCAGCTCCTCTGGCGGAAAGCCCACGCATCAACAGTTCTGATGCGCTGTCCTGCGTGAACGACAGAATAGATTATAATATCTCGTAAACGCATAAGTTTATTTATTTATTTCATGAAATAAATAATAAAAAAATTATAATTGATATAATTATTATTATGATAAATTATATTATAATAATTATTATATTAATTTCTATTTTTAAAAAAAAATTTGAAAAAAATTAAATATATTTTTATTATTTATATTTTTTAATAAATAAGTTATAATTGATATAATTATTATTTTTTATTATTTATTTATTAAATAAATATGAATAATGAAAATATGTATTTAAATTTTTCTTTTTTTTTTTTTCGTAAGTTATTAATCGTTAAAAATGCGAAGATGGATGGGTTGTGGATGAATTCGATATAAGTGATCTTTCGCGTGACTCAATCCTATGGAATGGCAAATGATATATTATATACAGGAGTTAAAGTATGTAATTCTTAAGTAGATACGCGTCATTGATTCATGCGGCTGTATGCATAACCGGTGAGAATCCAGAGACATATTTCGCAGGAAGCTGTGCCTTAGGTGTTTGCGAGAGCTATTCTTGGTAACAAATTTATATCCTTTCGGAGCGGATGTTCAAACGACAGAGTTTCTATCTCCCGTGTGAGAGATTTTTTTCATTATGAATTCACGTGTTCGAAGGACGCGTGCACCGAGCGCGCGAGCCTGTGGTCGGTCAACCGCTCTCGATATGGTTGAGATATACGATAATTCGCATGTACAGCATCATCCAGAATGCAAAATGTTTCTTCGTGTTTTCATAGAGATCGATTCAGTTAATTTGCGATTAATTTCTTTCCAACAATCGTGCAAACTTTTCGTTTATTTCAGACACTTCGCGTATTCGCAACGTTAACTCGAAAAAAATAAAAAACAAATAAATCATTGGCAACGAGTATCAGAATTTTTTTTATCGAAGGCCATTTCTCGATCTGTATGTGAAAAGGCTAATTGTTTCTTCATACAACGATCGACCCAAATAAAAATAATTATATAAAAGTTGGAAATTCGTGTTAAGTAACTCCGATCTTATCTCCGTTATCGAGATAATGGAAATTCAATGTTATTTTTGAATTACTGAAAATCACGTCCCATTTGTTGAGTCACTACACTTATATGTTCGTAGAATCTCAAAAAAACGCGTTTCTTTTTATCTTTAAACTGATCCAAGGCAAATCCTTGTTTCTGAATCGCTCTGTATGTACGATCGATCGTTACCAATCGACGTCCTTGCGGTTGAAATTACGCACGGTCTCTCGATCGCACCGCGTATAGATCTCTCGAAGCGGGCAACAGCAGCAGCAGCCACGGGGTACTTGTCGCCGAGTACGACGTTTGTCCCCGACGAGCTTCCAATAGGTCTTTGGCAATTCCCGCTGCTGCTGCTGCTGCTGCTGCTGCTGCTGTATATCCCCATCTGTATGCTGTACGATGTAACGAACGCGAGTAGCGTTCTCGTCGTCGGGATGTCCTATTGGAAATGCATATGACGTCAGGAGGATGCGTCATACCACGCATAATCCTATCAGATATACGAGTAACTCTCGACTCGTCTGCGTGGATGTTTTCCCAATGTGACATAGTATATAGTAAAGAGTTACGAACCGTGTATATTATAATACAACATCTGCACGTTTAATCCTACGCACGCGGCGCTCGAACGATCGAGCGCCTTCAGTGAGGCAAAACTTCGCGTCCGAGGGCTCGCGAGAACTTTCGCAATACCCTTGGGCTACTCCCACGCTGCGTGGAAAAATCGAGTGAATAAAGTTTTTTTTTTTTTTACTCGATAGTCGATCAATTGAACACTAATGTGGATCGAACATTCAAGGTACGATGGCGACTGTCTGATGAGTCAGAGTAGATTTCGATCTCGATACTCGAGTTGGTAAAATAGGTATATATAGATCGCGAAAAATTTGTTGATCTTTTTTTTTTTCTTTAAGAGTTTTTTTTTTTTTATTAATGAGAAGCAATTAAGACGATATAATGAGTGACCGATCGGAGTGCAGATCATACAGCCCTCGCTGGTAACTTCGTTATCGTTGTCTTGTTCGACCCTTTTATCCGGCTTTCTACCGACTTCCGGCGCAGAAAGTATCCGATCGCCATTCAAACATCGAAAATTGTCGGTCGATCGCTTTACTTTTATATAAATAAAAATGTGTGTCAACTTATACTTTAGAGTCCTTCCGGTGGATTGCATTTTTTAAGGGTTTTAAAATTCGAGACAAATTAGAAAATTTTCTTCTCGACAACTATCGGAGGTAATCAAATTATTTTTTTGTAATAAAAGTTACATGTATTTGGGGATTTACAAAAAAATCTGACAAAAAACGAGTTGTTGATGTGCGCCGATTTTTATAGTTTTTTTTTTTTTTTTTTTCACAAAATGGCGCTAAATTAAAACTGTAGCGTAAAATTTGTGAGGATCTTTTTTCCAATTTTTCGTTATTATTAAAAATTCAAGATCGGTCTTTAAAAAATAAAATCGTCAACGGCTCGTCATTGTTATTAACTTGAATAACCCGTTTGCTTTATTAATTGTTTACGCATAATTTCCACGGAAGAGTATTCATCGCGAAAAAAATTGTTGGTTTTTTAGTAGACGTATTTATACATTTTTGGAGCGAAAAAAAAAATGTTATTACCTCTTATAGTTTTTGAGGAAAAAAATCAAAATTGTTTGTTTATGTGAAATTTGACAACAGATTTTAAAATGGTGTTGAAAAAATACGCCAAAGTTGCACCGAAGTGCAATGAGTACAAAAGCGTCACGCGAGTATTTCTCGATGATGTCATCGTCTCGAGATAAATATTTCTTTACCGAGAATCCGTCGAAACGCGAGAAAATGCGATAGAGCACTTTCGAGAAATGGTATATTATCCCGAAGACGGACCCTGCGACGACGAACACAGCTAAGAATGCGTCCAACAAGGGTTCATCGTGGCTATTCGAGAGCCGTCGCGGACTTTCAAATTTCCTTAGTCGGCAAACTCACGCCGGCAACCAGTTTCGCTGTTCCCGAATAAGGACCGGGCGTGTATACATCGGTTAAGCATCTCGAAGATCTGCGAACAAAACTCGGTCGCGAGTTTGTACCGCGCGCGGAGACTGACAACGAATCAAAAAACAAATTCGCTTTTTCGAGATCGTTGTCGCAGTTGTGATTTGAATAATCAGCGCGGGCGGCAAAAAAATGTATCCTTGACTCGTTTTTCGAGAATAAAAAAAAAATAAATAAATAAAAAATAGGTGGAAAAAATAACAAAGACGCGGAAGAGCTCGACGCGTGGAAAAATGAAGTATAAATCCCGGAAGACAGCGGCTTGTGGAGGGAAACGTAGGAAAACATTAAAGGGAAGTTTTTCGCAATCGCGAAGTGTAATCTTTGTTTCGGAGTCGTGGAGATTTTAATGCGCGGAAAGAACGAATGAGCAAAACTTTGAGATAGAGAAATAGGGAGAAGAAGAGAATGAGAAATAGTGAGACGAGGCGCGAGGCTAGAGAGCAACCGTCGGGGGGGGGGGGGGGGGGAGGGACCAGAAAGGGAACCGGAGAACCGGTAGAACGCTGGTGGGTGGCCGCGAGTAGGTGCAGCTGGGAACCACGTGACCTCGCCAAGGACGTCGCCATTTTGAATGAAAATAGCGAATGCCCCCTTCGTCCTCCCGAGGAGCGCACGCGCGCGATTTCGCACATGTGCTCACTGGTCAGTGTTATCCGGAAAAGGCGGACGGAAGTCGCTGCTCACTATACAAAACCGGTACTGAAAGTTATCGTGGTAATTCGTAAGAAAAAAAAAAAACTTTCTCGTGGAAACTCTTGTCGACGTCAAAGAAAAACGTATTACCTAAGTCTTACCGATCATAGAAAAAAAATTTGAAATTTACTCATTTTCAACAATAGACTTGAGAAATCATTTTATTTGACACGCATTCATCATTTCTTTAGCAATTACTCTAATAATTGAAATTCTTCAATGATTTAGACTACACGATCGATAAATATCGATGATACATCGAAAAAAAAAAATTCGTTCATGAATTAAAAAAAAAAAACTCTATTTTTGCGATAATAAAAAGATTGTAGCGCCAAAAATATTTAATTGCAATGCCCTTAAAAAAAAACGAATGCGTCTATCGAAGAATTATTTGTATCGGTAACTCTTTTGCATTCCAATGAATTAGATAAGATCGTATAATACGCCGAGAAGTCGCTCGTTATATTCTGGTCCCACGGGATTTTATAATCTCATTGAGGTTTTTTTTTTAAGTTTTTTTTATTTTTAATATTACGCTGAGAAGATTCTCATCGCGCCTCGTGCTCGGCTCGCAGTTGCAGCAGCACTATACACGCCACAGGATAGGCGTCTAGGATTGTTACGTAAGAGGCATAGGAGCCGCCGACAATGCCGAGAGAGCTCTCGTAACATCCTCGCGATCTCGCGCGCGCACATAGAATTCTCTGGGTCGTGACAGGCGTTCGTTTCGTCTAAGTAATACGCGCGCAAGTTCCTGGAAGAGAGCGATACCGCGACTCCGGAATTCATGGTCCTCCCGTTCACGCCACGGTGTTCGTAATCGTCGTACTCGCGGAGGGAAAAGAAGAAGAAAAAAAAGTCACGAATGACCGAATAATAACACGGTAAAGGCGTAGTCGCAGGTGCCTCGCCGCATTCGTCACTCACCTTTCAACTATCTTCGAAACTATAGTTTCCAACCGTTTTTTCAAATTCCCAAATGACGATAAAATCCTCAAAGGAATTTCTGAATTTTTTTTTTTTTTCGGCACTATACCTTTGATAACAAATTAACAAAATGAAAAAAAAAAAATAAATAAAAAAAAATTCTAAAATACCACTTTCGGAGTATTATGCGCGTCGCGAAGACGATAAATTCCGTTGAAAACAATAATCAAAAACGCACTTTCTCCACCTTCGATAATATCGAATCGTTTTCGATCTTTTACTCCCCTTTCATTCAAATTTTTTTTTTTTATATATATTAAAAAATCTATAACACAGACTCCGTGCCTCGGAATGCCAATTTATTAAAATCACTTCGCATCGTTCGTGATCAATGAACAACTAATTATCAAAGTAAACATTCGCGAAAGTTCGCGTTTCGCGCTCACGTTTCCAAGTACACAAACGAAGCTGCGTTGCTCCGCCGAGTGCCGACGAGACTGCCCCGCGATTGCGGGAGATATTTCTGACAGGAGTTTCCGAGGGTATGGAGCGGGTAAAAGAGTAGTAGGAGAGAGATCGGCAGCAGGAGGGAACGGGGGGGAGGGGAGGAGGAAGGAGAAGAACGAGCGGATCAGCGAACGGGTACGACGCTCGTCCGAAGTCCGACAACGCGAGAGTTCTTCGGTTGCTTATACTATATGCTTCTGCGTTTTTACGGTGATAGCCGGTTGATGGTTGGGTGGTGGTGGAATCGTTGCTGCGAACTCCGCTGCCCATTGCCCGGTGAGCGTCACCTCTGTATTCGCGGAGATTTCTCTGTCATCGTCGTTCGCGTTCTGCACAGTCGATACAATACTGTATACGCTGTGTATACTATATATATACACATATATATATTCGTACGATACCAATATGCATTCATGCAAAGGTATTTTAAAACGCGAGTCGCGCCCGTCCGGCCAACCGGCGCCTTTGGCTCGCGAGAAGGCCGCAACGTCCCATTCAGAGCGCTCGGCGGACTCGCGCGAGTCTCGAGGATAGCCGGCATCAGCGTGACAATATAACTGCATGTATTTGCGGGGAGAATGTATGTGTGAGTAAAGTATTAGTATATATATATATATATATATATATATACAGCGTTAGCCGAGGACACTCGCCGGGCGCTATTGAGCGAAATCGGTCAGCAGGTCAGAGAAGCGACACTCGCCCTCGCTGAGTGGATATGCTGTATACTATAGTACTATAGATATATATATATACGTCGGTACGAATACCTGTGATAGTCGAAAGACTCGCGAGATCTTCAGCGTGAAACACGTGCAACCGGTCACTCGCACACGACATGTTTATATACAGTATTTTTGAAAGGCTTTAAAAGAAAATATCTTAGTGACACGCGAGACGCGGACAAAGAAGAGAGATCGTCGTTAATACCGAAGGAATTTTTGACCGATTTTATTAACTTCTCGTATAATCGATTTTCTTGGGATTTTGATGACTTTAATTATCGTTTTACGATCTAAAAGCCGTTTGATTAGAAATTCTATTTAATTTAATTCAGTATCGTTAGCATTGCTAGCGTCGTATTACATTCTTCGTTCTGTATTGAGAAAAGAGTTTTTTTTTTTTATAAAAAACAAATGTGGAATTGGTTAGCGTGGAATAAATATTTCTTTATTACCAAATTTTAGTTGAGACAAATAAAATGTATTAATTATTAACAAATGTTATCGAACTTTATTTTGATGAGATTTGATTTACCAACATGAAATATAATATTATTATTAATGGTAATTTTTATGTTATTGGAGTTAACTGATATTTGTTAATAATAAATAAATATTCCGAAAAAAAAAAAAAAAAAAAAAAAAAAAAACAACTTCCCCTTTTTGCGGCTGTTGTATTTACGGTTTCTAATCCTAAATAACTTCGATGTCCGAGTATAAAAAAACTTTCTATCGGGGATCGTAAATCCGCGAATGTCTTATTTGAGAAATTGGTCTCTTGTGAAAAAAAAAGTTTTTGGGAGATTTTTTAACAGATTTTTCTTTTTATTAATGAGTTAAAAATCGATACGGTAGCTTAGTAAGGCATACGTTGACCTCGCGCAGTCTATCGGCTTCCGGACGAGGCGAGCAGCGACCTTCCAAATTCAAATGACAAGAGTTACTACAGCAGTGGTTGTTACGTGGGCAGATAATAGGCAGAGTGCATCCCACGCGGCCGCAAGAACTCGAGACTGCTGCCTACCTATATGGAACAGATGGGTGTTGCGGATCTCCAAAGACGGTTGGGTAATAAACGCGAAACGTAGGAATACGGCTGTTGAACGCTCGAGACGAAGACAACGACGAGTTTTTTAAAAGTTCAGCCGCCGCTCGAGTGGACCAGGAAACTCGCCGGTCAGTTAAGATCGCGAATAAGGTACAAGAATACGAGAAACAGGCGTGGCGATCCCCTCACGAGGTTATTATTTGTTTTCTCGAGTTCCCGAGACGGATACCATTAGAATTTGTCGTACTTTGATAATTATAGGAACAAACGCGAACGTGGGGGTGGGAATGCGGAAACAACAAATTTATGACCGGTATTCGTAATCTTGATTCAGCAATATCATGAATTTCTATCTTTGTATTACATTTCCTCAAACAAAATAGACATTTTTTAATAAGATACATTAATTATAAAATTCGTATTTCGTATTAATGAAAATAATATATATGTCACGGAATTTTTTAATTAAGATACAAATACCCCTTATAAATTTGTGGTATTCGCATGTTCTCATCGTTGTTTTTAAGTTTTGTCAATATAGTGATTAAAAGAAATCACATATTCGAATGATCATCGTATTAAATATTTACGGCAATTTCTCGCCTTCGCATAAATTTTCATCAGACGCTTCATAAGGCAATTTTATCGTAAAATAAATTGCGTAAAATAACGATAGACAAATCGCTTCAGATAAACGGCGTTCATTTAATTATATTACGAAAATCATCAATATCCAAAATTTACAAAGTTGTAAAACATTTTTTTAAATATAAAATCTATCGATTAATATCGAGAATTCGAGATTCGAGAACTGCAGCGCAGGAGGTGGAGACACCTGAAGGGGAATCTTCGAAACGACAGAACAGCTGCACGAACCGCCATATTTATTAAAGTTCCAGTGCATTACATGAAAATCTCTTTTCATAATTCAGATTCCATTGCATTCGCAATTAGTCGCGATGTAATTGCCAACCAAATAATAATTATGTTAACAGTACTTTATACAAGTTATCATTATTATAAATTTTATTAAATTCTTCGAAATGGAGCTTAAAATTCCCTTCGACTGCCTCTTGCGGATAACACCGGAACCGAGTATTTCGTCGAATTATTTCAAAAAGACTCGAACGCCAAATTATTCTTATCAAATCTCCCCTAATTACTTCTCCGGACATTTTCTACGAACGATGTACCAATAACCTTCAAAACTCACAAAAATCCAATAAATCGCTGTCCAGTACAATTTTTTCTCGAGTTTTCGTCCAAATTTAAACTCCACTGCGTGCAACGAATCAGATTCGTCCATATAGCTGGTAAGCGAAGCTTCTCATTGGTCAGCGCAAACGTCGGTAAGTATTTCTACAACGCCGTAACTTCTGCGAAACTCTATTAAATTCTAGTGACTCGTGCTTTTTGAAAAATTCCCCAAACACTGCCGACTCGAAGGTTATCAGCGTCAATTTTAACGTTCATCGGTTGGCACAAAATTTTCACCGAGCGAATTCGTTGTTAGGTGGGAGGGAGGGAAGGGGAAGAGTGAAGGAGGGGGGAGGGGAATATTTCTACCTAGTGTCACCCCACTGGAGGCTAAAGTAGAGACACTCGGCACGTCGTGCTCCGTATGTAGTACTCGTCGACGTAGTTCCATCCTCCTTACCTCCAAGTCCCGTCGCCACGTTCGATCTCCGTCGTACTTTTGCGAAAGAGATAAATCGAGAGAATCGCGAGAGAGAAAGAGAGAGAAAGATAAAGAAAGTAAAACCGTGTGGTATACGTTCCACCCTCTCTCGTACGGAGTCTCGGCAACCCCTCTCGCCCGCCTGTCGTTCTTCTAACTCTCTCTCTCACCAGCCCGAGAGCTCACCGATGTGTACTACCTACGCCATGTTCCTCGGGTACGTAGCGCTGACAGAATGCGCGGTGTTAGGACGAACAATCCCCGCTAATCGCGGCGTTCGCGTGTAATTAGGGCGTGTGCGTGTGGGCCGGTGCGGGAAGTTTTTAGGAAAAAAAAAAAAAAAAAAACGAAGAAAATAATAATAATAATAATAATAACAACAATCTCGCGGTGTTATTTTGTATATTATCCCCGAGGAGACGAGTAAATAGAAGCCTTGGGGGCAATGGTACTTGTGCACGGGGCTACAATCGCCCCGTCTTCGTATATATGCTACGAGAGTTTTTAAAGATTGGTGCCCCGGACAGGTCGCGCGCGGCCATTTTTACAACCACACGATGCGGCAACCGTGCGTGTCCGTTCGATCCGCCATTCCAAACAATCGGTCTACAAGTACAACTACTACGCGCCCGTCTCGGTTAAATTTTACTGGCAATCAGCATTACGACAATGCGAACAAACGACGAGGAATCGGAACGATAGGATAAAAAAGGATAGGCGGACGGGCCCCCCTACCCCTCCTCTCCCATCGCTCGCACTCCTAACCCCCCACCCCACCTCCCCCGACTCACGATCCTCGGACCTTCGACGTTAAACGAGAAACGACAAGAGAACTAGTTTTTTTTTTCTTCCTTCATTCTTCCGTTCTCTTTAACAATTGTTAAAGGGGGGTTTGGAAGAGCTACCGAGAGCTAACCGTGGAAGAGGTGAACTAAAGCAACACGAAGGAAAAACGAAAAAGGAGAGAAGAAAAACAGCAAAGACGAAACATAAAGAACGAACGGAAAAATAAAAAAAAAAAAAAACGTAAAAAGAAGAGGAAGTGGTGTGTGCGAATGGTGGATATTGAGTGACGCTGATCATCATCGACGACACGGTGTGTCCTCCTGTGTGTGTGTGTGTGAGTGCGTGACGGTGATCGACAACGGGTCCGGCTGATAGCCTTCGCGTTAACACCGCGACGGCGGGGACAACGACGACGACGACGGCAAAAGTGCAACGATGAAGCATCGACAACGGTGAACCGTAATAAAGGTGCGTGCGTGCGTTTTTTTCACATAACGTACGTACGTTCATCCTGGATAATATCGTCGCGTTCGTCGCCCGTTAACCGTTTCGACGTGAAAATCATAAAAACGGATATATAAAAAAATCGGGAAAAAAAAAAAATCGAAGTAAAACTGCAGCGACGGCAGTTACATAGTAAATTGTATACTATAAACATATATATATTAATAAAAAAAAATAAAAAAGAAGTGACGAGCGCTTTCGTTGCGCGAATATTTCGCTAGTAAAATAAAGAAATACGACGAGGAAAAAAAAAGTGGACCCAGGGGGTTGTCTAGCAGGCTGCGAAAACGGATCCCTCGTAGTATATATCGCGAAGGTTTTTAGCGTTTATATATCGTCGGCGGTGGTGCTCTCCTCTCTCCGTCTCTTCGTACTCTCGGTGTCTCGGTGGTGTGTTGTCCTCACCACGCACGGCAGACTCCGAAGCGCGTGCGATCGATGTGCCCGTGACAGAGTCGAGCGAGAAAGGGAGATATATAGTACATAGATAGATAAAGAGGTTCGTCTACTCATCGTATATATACATACACGCGCATATATATATATGTATATATATATATCGAACGTCAGCTAGAAGACAATGAATTAACAAAAAAAAACGACAGAAAAAAAAAAAAAAAAAACACGGGAGCAAATGAAAAAAATTACCCAGCTGAACATCGTAACAAGGATACTACCGCGCGAGGCATGAAGAATCTTCGGATACAGTAATATCCCGCGACAGTGTACCGAAAACAAAGAAAAAAAAGAGACCAAAAGTAAAATCGCTCGGGGATCTCTCGTGAATGAATATTAACAACACGATTTGTCGCCATCGCGACTAATTTATATCGCCGAAATAATGTGCAACGTCGGTGGGATCTTCGCGACGATTATGACGAAGATGCGCGCGTGTTGAGATTGACAGAGAAGTGTGTTGGAGGCTTCTTGTTTTTTGTTGTTTTTTTTTTTTTTTTGTTCATCGTGTCGCTAAAGCTGGTTGCGTCGTGTGTGACGTGAGGATTTCATCGTCTCGTGCAGACCTCGTCTGCCTCCTCACGATCTCTCTGCCGTGTGGCTGTGCGCGCGCGAGAAATTCCCGTGTTTGCGATTCTTACACGCAAATATATATATATACACACATTTTTATCTCGATCTGTTTTTACGATTTTTTTTTTTTTTTTTTTTTTTTTCGGGTTTTCGATTTCTGTTTTTTTTTTTTTTTTTTTTTTCGATAGCCGAGTTCGCGGGTGATACTCGGTGAAAAAACTCGGTGGGCGGAAGTTGCGAGATGGAGCAGATCGAGGTGAAGCAGAGGAACCAGCGTAACAGGAGACGCGAACGTGCACAGAAAATATTGGCGCAGAGGGAGAGCTTGGCGAGCGCGAAGCAACAGCAGCAACAGCAGAGGCAACGACCCGACGAGGAGGACAGCCACAGCGGCGAGGACGAGGAACCCGGTGGCCTCGGACACGGTCTATCCAGACCCGGTGGTAGACCACGCGAAAATCATACGAGACCGCCGAGACCGCCGCGTCCACCGAGACCACGCAAGAAATCATCCCTCGCCGGTGCTGGTGCCAACCATAAGGAACCACCCTTCGAGGAGGACATTATCGACGGTTTTGCAATCCTCGCATTTCGTACTTACGAGGAACTCGAGGTGAGTCCTTGACGACGACGACGATAAACGACCAATACATAGAATTTAATTTCTCTCACTACCATCAAAACGACTATTTTTCACGAATTTTAATAATAACGAAGTCAACTACAATGAAATTCACGGAATTTTTAACGATTTTAAATTACTTGGTATAATTTTGCGATAAAAAACTAACGGAGTTTTTTTCTTTTTTTTTTTTTACACGAAAGTCGATTTTCGATGATTGGGTGTTACAAATTTAGGGGGATGTTAGATATGTAGTTTTCGGGGATTGAAAGAACATCGGAATTTTCGATGGCACAATGATATCGAGTAACGCATAAATTATGTGGAAAAAAAGATATATATATATATATACATCCGTCATTCGTCATTCGTTTGAATAATTATGATATGTTATGAATCGTTCCGGATTTACGCTCGAGTGACCTTTCCAATCTTTGGCACCGGGTTTGCGATAACTATGTTGATTCGCTTTTGGTGTCATCAATATTCTTTCAATGCCGCGATACATGTGTAATTTCGTGTTTCGCGCGTATCGTGTAAATTTCGTTGTTCTATTTTTTTTTCGAAAGCACATGCGTTGCAACATGTTTTGCGTTGAGTTTCGAGTTCGAAAACATTTGATTCACGAGAGTTTCGGAAATCGACAACTATAACGATACGCGTATTTGTTATTCACGCGTTTTGAGTTCATATATCCAATTTTATCGTTACGCGTATTTGTTATTCACGCGTTTTGAGTTCATATATCTAATTTTATCGCTACGCGCGTAAAGAAATATTCAGGTGTTAGCAAACATCCGGTTATTTTTTCATCAGTTTGATCCGCGCATTCGCAATCACCGAGAGATTGAAATACTGCGCTAATCGCCGGTCGATTTGATGCGGCGCTGTCTCGTCCTTTGCTCCTTATTCTCTGTCACAACAGCCGCTGTACAACCGCGTGGTCGGGGTTACTGCACCTGCCGCGATCTTTTACCCTTTCTTCGCCTTCTTCTTCCATTCTTCCCCATCCTTTCCTCAACGCTTTTGTAACGTACTTACCGCTAATTCTTTATCGTATCTATCGCTTATTGTTTGCACAGCTTATCAATCGCACTTTATCGCTTCGAAGTACCCACTCGATGATTTTCATTGTTCGAACTCTTCGCATTGTTGCGCATTCCGCGGAGATCTCTTCATCGCAACGTAACTCGAGTTTTCTTTGTCATACTCCGCATTATTAGATGATCCTTTTTGTTTTTTTTTTTTTTTTTTTTTCGTTCACTGCTCTCGACGCAACCGCTTTTATCATTCCTCGCGACCGTTATCTCTGCAATGCGAAAACAATGCGAACTTTTTAGTACGCGGATCAAAAAATGTTTTCACATTCATTCCTCCCGTCCGTCGGGGAAAATACGCGCTTTTGTTTTTATCTCAATATATTTATATTCTATATCTCCCGAGTTATTTGGAAAATGGGTAATAAATGGACATTTTTTTTTTTTTTGTTTTTTTTTTTTTTGTTTGTTTCTGCAACGCAGCGTTTGTTTACAGCACGAATGACGAAACAATACACGGTACCTATGAGGACTGTAGTTTATTACGATGCGCACGACGCGCAACGATATTCGATTTTACCAATCGCCGCCGGGCATCGGCGATATATATATATGTATATACGATTATAATCCTGTGGGAGCAAACGATCCGGCTGTTGACACTGACATTCCGGTATTGGCCCGAGAGGCGGCACTCACTCGCGTATTGACTCGTTGACTGGAGTTGAATTCCCCTGATTATTACAGAGATCGGATATCTGATATTACCGAGTCGTCGAATGCCTCGTTGCATAATAGAAAACACGAGCGAACGCCCGTCGACGGCTATATATCAAATAGTTCGAGTGGAACGGGATGTTGTATCGTATAGAAAACTAGCCGTTTCGATAAGCTCTTTATCTCTATTCTATCACTAAATTGCTTTTCGCGCTGAATACTTTTTTTTTTTTTTTCATTTTTTTTATAACTATAACACGATCGATCTTCCGAGGTCTCGCAGACCCCGGATAATCGATATTTTCCTATAAGACTTACACACGAGAAACAACAAATTTATTCGCTATCACTCAGTCATTTCATTACCTATATACTTATTCCGATAATTTGTTTTTTTTTTTTTTTTTTACTGTTCTCTGATAATACGATCGTAAAAGAAACAAAGATTCTATTCTCAATATTAATATGAGGGATTACAGTAAAACGCGATTCGGTTTAAACTTCAGAAATTGTGTCGTTTTTATTTCGAATTTATTGACGCGAACGATTATTTTTTTTCTATGTTTTATCCTGCGGATATCTATTCTATTCACGGTCATTTTTTTTCCCTTAATAGAGTAAATGCCATGTAATTATCTTTGGTAAAAAAAAAAAAAAAAAAAATTGAAATTGAAAACGTCCGGTTTTCCGTCATTAAGATTATTACATATAATACGAAGCGTGTATCGGTTTGCATGCATTAATCCCGCGTTTTACGGTTTCACGGAGGCAATGACGAAATCGCAATTTCATAAATAATATTCGTTCTCGACGAGTTAACGATCATATAAACGCGAGTATAATTTCTAGTTTATCGAACGTGACTCGAACGCATTGTAAACGGGATACGCGTGTATACATGCGTCAAGTTATACGATGTATCGTCGCTTATGTTTTACTCGGGTAGTAGAAAAAAAAAAAAAAGGGAAAAAAAAACAAACAAACGATTAAATGTATAACACCGAACACACGAGTTTCGCGAATAATTACTCACGTATTGTGTTGACGTTGGGGGAAATTACGTTTAATTAACGATCGTATCACAGTCCGAACTCCATTAGTGTGTTTACGCGTTTAATCTGCGATTAACCGCTCGCTTCTTTCTCGCGTATATTATTGAATCGCTTGACCTGCCGTTGAAACGCAATTATACTCGCGATCTCAATTATTTACACTGTAATGTTACGCGCTATGACATTGTGAACTTTCATTGACGCGCGCGAGAGACGATTGTAATTTCGAAGGATACAGTGTAATGGATGTTTTGTGCATTGCGCAAAGATTATTTTTATCCGTTCTAATCGCGGCGAGGATTATAATTCTCCAATGAATTCTGGTCTCGACTTTCGTAATTAATTAATTTATAGAACGTCGGGGGCGGGCGTCAGGTGACAAGTATTTGAACTCCTCGTTTAGCTTCGTCAATTAATTCGCGCGACATGAAAGACACTAATGAGGCGTTCTGTATTTAAAGAGAACGAACGAAAGAGTTCGCTAATTTTAATAGGTCGATTCTTATAACTCTATAAATTTCTTATTCCGATTTCCCGGGCCGCTCGCGGTGGGCGGGGGAGTAGGAGTTGTTGCCGATAACGAGAGAGAGAAAGACGACTCTCGCGCTCGATGAAACTTCCATAAGATTGTTTTCCCCGACCAAAGTTATTCGAGAGAACGAAGAAGCAGAAATTTTCTTGGCATTACGGATTACAGTTGTGCGGAGAAAAAGGGTCGCGGATAAAGATCGTTGAAGTTTTCTTTTCTTCGTTTTTCCATTTTTTTCCTTCTTCTTCTTTTTTTTTTTTTGTTTGCTTTCGTTACGCCGACAATGTATATACGCTGAATATTCGCCAATATTGAAACTCCTCGAGTTTCCTTACAAATTGATATTGAAATCCTACGGAAGGTTTAACGAAACATGAAATGCAAGCTACCGAATAGAAACCTCGGAATGTTCGTATATCGTAAGCAAGAAGATTGCTCCAGTTCTCTCGGGCGTACAGAGTGTAAGAGACGCGAAACTTTGAATTCATATTATATATATACGTGTGTATAGATACACAGTACATTATGTACTGATGTAGAAACGAGACTCGCGAGAGAATCCGATGGATTATCTCGTTGTACCGCGATCCTAAGAGGACGTTGGTTGCGTAGCAATACAGCTTTATAACGATAATACGATTGTTCGGATTACTTCGCCGCGTTGTGAATAAATCCTCTCTACGCAGTGTCTCTCTTCTGCATTGATGTCCATATGTAAAATACCATTAACCGACTAAATATCGACGATATTCCGTTAAATACATTGTCGAAATAAATAAATCTTTGTAAGCAATCAATTTCGTTAAAAATTCCCGAAAAAAAAAAAAAAAAAAAAAAAAAAAATTTCCGAAAGTTAACAATTCTATTTGCTCGACAATTCGCCAATTTACATCGAAAAATCGTTAGCATGGCTTGTAGTCGTCATAAATTTGTATCTTCGAAGAACGTTATAATTTTTCCCTCAGTATCGATCGCTCTACTTCCATTGTTGGTAAAATAGCCTTTGGTTATCTATTCAAACGTTTTAACATTTTTATGAATTTCCCCGTTCGACTCTTTCGCGAGTATCGCGAAAATTACTCGTAACATCTATAATCTGTATAACAAAACGTGAGCTTTGCACTAAAAGTGTTTCGCGTTAAAAAAAAATCAGAGATATAGGTTATTTCTCGTGTATATGTAATTCTTTCCGAATCTTGAGCCGTCGAGGCAACGGTACATTATAAAACCGTACGGTGTATCCTAGTGGTATGACGAATTGCTCTGACATGCGTCAATCAGTGCTGAATTCCGAGTGAGCGTTGGCTTACAATTCTCCCACTTTTCCCCTCTTTTCCCTCCGTTGACAGAGAGCTCAATGTGTGTCCCGTGCGTGTCGCGTTTACTCGATGACATAATGCGTTTACACGCCGCTGTGCCGCGATTAAACGGAAAGGCTTCGGAAGCGCTCGCGCGCTCTTGCAAAACCGTATTAGAGTAGAGTACGTATCTGCATAAAGTATAAGTATCCGGACACTCTGCAACGAGTCTCGGGGAACTTATAGCGCTGCGTTGATGTCGGGGAACTTATAGCTTGAATGTAAAGGGACTCCGACCGATTGGAGCACAAATAGCGCGTATGTACGCGCATCTCCTCCGTCGGCGGGTTTTGGAGTATATCGAGAGAGTAGTAGAGTAGTCGTAGCAGTAGTTAGACTTGGCAACGTCGACAGAGAGAGGAAACTCTCTCGCGTTAGGTCGACGAAGCCGAAGCCAGTCGGCATGCCGACGAGCGAACGAGCCGCGCCGATCCAGGATCAGCCGAGCGAAGGAAGCTTCAGAGACGAACTGTGGCCGGCGATTCTTTCGTCGTTCTCGTCGTCGTACTCCTCTACTTCTCTATCGTTCTCTCATTCTTCTATCAGTCCTTCTCTCTCGCTCTCTCTCTCTCTCTCTCACTCTCTCTACCGCTTTACTCCGTAAACTCTCTGCACGATTCTTTTATGATATTCTCATCTTCGTCTCTAAGCCCATCTATACCTTCTCGCTGCTCACGCTGCCGTAAAACGGCTGTGCCGCGACCTACGATCCGCTCGCACACCGTCCGCAAAAGCGAACGGCCACCGTGAGCAACCAGCAGCCCCGTGTCGAACAGAGACACCGAACAGTGCCCGGGCGGTCTTTAAACCTACCGGTTTTTCTTCTTACTCTCTCTCGGGCAAACGCCCGTTTCTACACAAACCGATATTCCCTTCATATACACGTACACTATCGCTACTACGCAGATTCTTCGAAAAACTTCTTTCTACACACTTGTTATTCCTTATTCAACAGAATTGTTGAAATTTCTTGCGTTTTCTAGGATACAGCGATATTTTAGGGATACATGGCGCTTTTTTCGTAAAAAATTTCGTATATTTACATATATCAATGCTATTTTTAGACTAAATTAATAAATACGGTATAGGATTTTTTTTATTTTTTTTTTAATTAAAATTAATATTTATTCGGTAAAATTCGACAAAATTTGTTGACCTCTGATCAACAGAATTATATAAATTTTTTGATTTTTCGACGATACGCAAAGTTTAGTGAGATAATTCGAGATTTTTTTTAACGCAAATTTAATATACGGTATCGAAACTTTTTTTAAATCGTAAAAATTCGTAAAATATCGATAATAATGTCTACTGGTGCCGTTGAATCAGCGATATTGAGTTATTCAGTTTTCAATTACACGCCTCTGAATTGCAAATTCATTCTTCGTATGTTTCACATTACTCGATAGACGAAATATAAAAACATTCTTATAGCCCGTTGTGTTGCGGAGAGTATACATTCGTATTGTGTAATAGTTTCCATACGTAGTATCGATGTATATATACGTTTAAAAATCGTGCGGAGAGTGTACGGTTTTGTGCAGAAACGCGCGGTGGGTCGGATCTCTCTCGACGAGTCGGGCGCGAAGAAAGTTATGTACATACGTGGTGTTGCATGGAGAGGCCGGTCAAACGGAGCATATATGCAGGGCGATGAAACACGAAGGAACTTTAACGTCGAGAGAAAACACGCGAGACTCTCGAGAATTCTCTTATATATCGATAAAGATAAAAAATAAAAATAAAAAGGAGACACATACATACGCGAGAACGCAAGGAAACCTTTAGCCATCGGGTTGGTTTGAGATTCCTTTATCGTCAAAGTAAAAAGTTGTCATCGGACATTTGGTATAAATATGGAACGTTACTGTTTTTTGTTGTTGTCGAAAGAAAGAGGAGGGAAGGATAGCGAGAGGGAGGAAAGCAGAAAGAGATGGTAGTCTATAGATACACGTTACGCGGTTGGTACACGTGCGCAGGTGGAGTGAGCGACCCCGTCCCCGTTTTTAGCTTCTTCTCCCTTTTATACTTCGCATACCGTCGTGTATACCTATAACAAGAAGCAGCTTACGTCGATCTCACAGTCGTTGGCCACTGTAGTCAGTGATCTGCGAAAATAATCGATAGAAACAGATGCGAGTATTTTAATGATGAAATTACTAGTCCCCGAACATTAATCAAATAATATGAATAAATAAAACATTTAATTGCTATAGTAGATCAATATATTAAGCAATATATACATACTTATCGCTTTAATTGCTATTGCTATAACAATAACATTTAAAAATTTCAAATATTTTATTAAATTCATTAATAACAAAAAATAAATTAATTATATGTATGTAATAATCAAATTGACAAATAATAATTCGTATAGTCAATACTCCGATATCGAAGTTTAATATAATATTTTTAAATTGAAACAAATTGATAAATTGACAAAGATTTCTACAATATAAAAAAAAAACAAGTCGATCTTTCAAAAAACCTGAAAAACTAACGAAAAATTCATAATGTTAGAATATTTTAAATAAAATTATAAAAAAAATTGCAATTTAAAAACATATATTATATTTCTTGATTTTAGAAATTACATTTATAAAAATCGAATACCTAATCGGGAGCTTTCAGTATCGTTACATAATTTCCGTAAAATTTTGAATGTCGTAAACGAGAAAAGAATTCTAATTGAAATATTACAATAAAAATCATTTTGGCGGCGTATTGTCGCATCGTAAGTCATAATCAAATCGCTGTACCGCTTTTCTCGCGTTATCAAGTCGGCCGTACGTTTCGCGCATTACAGTAGAGTCAAAGTTCCAATCGAATGCAATGTAGTAGCCGGTAGGATCGACAGGGCTCCTTCTCGTCGTCCGAGTTTCTCCTTCCAGCTGGTCTGCCGCTGCCGCTGCTGCTGCTGCTTGAGAAAAGGCCTTGTCGCGCGCCGCACGGTTGTTCGTTCGGTCAATGTCTTCTTCCATCTTCTTTGCTCTTTCGGAGCGGCGAGTCTGTACGCACACGCGAGAAGTCCGCCTCAACGAACATCAGCCCCAGCAGCCCCAGCAGCAGCAGCAGCAGCAGCAGCAGCAGCAACGGCAGCAGTATAAACCGCAGCAGTATACTTTTGTGTACAACACTCCCTCTCTTCCGTCTTTCTTTCTTCTTTCCTTCTTCATCATCATTTTCTTCTTCCTCTTTTCCCCACTCGGAGCTGTACGAGCGCTCCACCCGTCTGTCGTCGAAGTCTCTTCGCGATTTCTACCCCTCTCCACGATACTCCTCGCGATCCGCTCCGTTCCTTTCGTTTCTTCTTCTCTCCCTTCTTCATCGCCGTTCTCCGCTCTATACGCATATACATCGAGATAAACGCAAAGTTTGTCTCTGTGTGTTTCTGCTGCGTCGCGAAACAGAGAAAGATTGACGCTCGTCTCGCTCTCTTCGTAGCACCGAGGAAGCATAGACACTCGTTTTTTTTTTCTTTTTTTTTTCTTCACCCCCCACCTAATTTTCTCTTTCTCCCGCGCGCGAGCTACCGGACTGAACGCCGCTCTCCTCGTTGCTGCATCCATCCCGCGCGCGTAACCATCGCGAACGAATATATATGTATCTCTCTCTCTCTCCTCTCGATCCTTGCGTCTCAGACGTGTACCAAACGCTCGCACCGCAGAACGAACAAACCTGCCGCCCGTGCGAAACGAGTAAAACGCCGCGGTACTAAGCTAGCAACAGCTCTTACGCAGAGTTCTCATCTAAAAAAATAAACCTTCCATCGCGACGTTTTTTTAAATTTTCTCAATTTATTTTCTTCATTATTTTATATATATATATATATATATATATTTTTTTTTTTTCTTCGTAATTTTTTTTTGTCGATCTCTCGCGTTTCGATTAGTGTCGGAGAAACTTCGGCGCATTCGACGTATTTTCACCGTATCCATCGAAACCGATCGTTCCCCATCGTTTTCTATTTCGGGTTCCACACACAGTCACGTATGTATTTTATCTATCTGTGTTACAAGTACCGCGAACGCTCGCGCGTTATCCGCGGCTACGGAGAGAGATACACTCTCGTCTCGCTGTTCGAAGTCACTTTCGTCGTCGTCGTCACAGACGTATACACGCTTTCCGTCCCTATCCCTGATCCAGTTTTGACTCTCGCGCTCTCCCACTTCGGTACGACAGCGAAAAATTCATCGGTCGACCGTGCGATACGCATTTCTTTTTTCTTGTTTTTTTTTTTTTTTTTTTTCTCTTTTCTTCTTTTTTATTTCATTGCAAACTCCCTCTCTTTATCTCTCACTCCGCTCGTGGCGACAGCAACGACGACGCGTGGATCGCTGTGTATCGCGAATATATCGAAGCGCCGAACGTACTTCAGGGACAAACCGGAATGTGCATTGAAACTTTTACCTCGCGGATACTACGAGCTCTTCGTATAAATTAAATATCTCTTTGTCGTATTTCGTACCATTTGCTCATCAATTTTTTTATTATTATTATTATTTTTTTTATATTTACATCGATTCAATTCTCAGCGATACGAGAACACTGTTTCGTGATATTTTTATTTTTGCAACAAATGCACGAAGAATTCACAGTCGTAGATTGTCGTGCCGTATGTCGGGTGAGAAGTCAACTGATAGCGGGAATCTATGGGTTTTGCAAAAATTTCTCGGCTTCATAGTGAAATAACGATATTTATCGGACATTATTTCTTCAACAATGTAATACCGATATTGACGAATTTATACGATAAATTGATATATCTTCGTTGTTTAAAAATAACAGCGTCATTAACATATATATTTATATATATATTCAATGAATAAATATTCTTCGATTGTATAATTAATTCATTTTTCTTTCGTTTTTTTTTTTTTTTCAGAGTGCAATAAAATTAGCCGGTAAAAATAATGTCAAGAAGCTGCATTCGCTGCTTTCGATAGTCGAGGAAAAACCAAAGGTGGATACCGGTCAGAACAATCGACACAACGAGCACCACATCAAGAATCATTTCAAGCACAACCATTACACGCATAATTCCATACTGACACCCTCTACGCTCAACCAGGTAAAAAAAAAAAAAAAAAAAAAAAAAAATTAAAAAATGTATTTTTTATATTCCGAAGTTTTTACGCCGCGCGGCAAATTACCGAATGGCTTAAATTTATCGCTCGTAAACTTCAATTCTCTGTCTCTCGTCAACTTCCAGAAGAAACGATTTTTGTTTGTACCGCAGCTAACGAGTTTGCGGTATTCTTAATTGTCGCCGTTTTTATTGCAGGGCCTCGATGCAGGTACGAGCGACGACAGTGGAAGAGCGTCGGAACAATTGCATGGCCCAGGAATCCCAAGGGATTGCCAGGACGCCGACAGTTCCAGGGACCATCTCAGCGATGTAAGTTTTCGTTTAAAAAAAAAAAAAAAAAAAAAAACGTATAATCAAAATATTTATTTTATTTACTCAAACATATGTTTTTTTAAAATGATTTAACAGGCGAGCAGTCATTGCAGTTCGGGTAAAGGTTATATCGTGAGTATCGAGAATTTTCTTCCAAAAACGATAATACGATGGGTAACGAAGGATTTATTGTCTCACATGATTATCGTTTCTGTTACAGTGTGATAGTGAAGGTGAAGACGACAAGGGCTCGGATGCAGAATCGATACTCTTTGAGTCTTCTACCCCACCACCCCTTCCGCGTAAATGTAAGTAAAAACGTATCTGTACTCAAATTTCTCGATGGGAAAGAAAAGAAACGAGTATTCGATTAAAATCACTTGGATTGGAGCAGAAAAAAAAAAGAAAGAAGAATAACGATTCGTGTATTAACATTAAGACTTTCGGAGCTGAGATAACGCTATTTGTTTATTTCATCTCCCATTTGTTGTTTTGAGCTTCGAACGGCAAAGTTTACGACGCAATCGTCATAAAAAATGACGAGATGAACGTAAATGTTTGTGTTTTTTTTTTTATAGACGAGTTGCCATCTTCTTCGCCGCACGTGTTGCCACCGGCAAACGGGGCGGGAGGATCGCCTCCGGACACCGGTGGACAAATTTCAAATCCCGCGACGGATGCTCCGGCGCCAATTCCGCCCCCTGTGCCTGCCTCAGCACCAGTTCCGACGGCGCCGAGTCCTCCCAGTCCTACACTGCCCCCACACATATCCCAACCACCCGTAAGTATTGCCAGAAAAAAAAAGAAAAAAATCTCTTTATTAATTTAGCAAATCAACAATAAGACACTTTTACGAGACTTTTTTTTAATAAACTTGGCATCACTGGTCATAGGAATTTTTTATCGGTATAATTTCGGTATCCTAAAGATCCGCCAATTGCGGATTTAATTTTTAAAATGATGTAAATTTAATTTTTTAGATGACTAGTCCGCTGGCAGCAAATCCACGTGCAATAGCTCCACAGCAGCGGCCAGCATCTCCCGCACTTCCGCCGTCGTCGTTGTCACAGCCGTCGTCGCACACGACGATACCGGCGTTACATCCGCCAAACGTACCTCTCGTATCGTCGAGTCACACGACGAGTCCGGCGGTAGCGAGTCTCGGTGTAACACCGGCCGCCCCGTCGAACGGAGCAGCAACTACGAGTTATCCGCCACCATTACCAATGGCAGCGTATCCTCAAACGCAACCCTCTTATCCGCCTCTTTACACTCCGTATGCTCCTCTCAATCACAGTCCTTATCTTCCCCCTGCCGTCCCGTCGCCGTCCCATTCTGCATCGTCGCGTACCGATGTTGTAAGTTTATATGGAATTAATTATATTTCGATATCTACGAGATGCTCGATATCGATGTTTTCTCGATATTTTATTGCAAAGCAAATAATTTAATGCTATTGTGTTTTTGCGCGTTTAATTTACAGAGAGGCAGTCGGGGTTCTCCGTGCACCAATATAAGTAAACAGACGATAGGAAATAGTGTCACGAATCACAATAGTAGTACACCGCTCAGCGCTGCTACTACGACATGCGTTTCAACAATAACCAATACAGTTACCACCGCAAACACGATTGTTCATCGAGACGTCGTCGCTTGCAGTTTAGCCGGAAGAAACAATAATTCTCCGAGGGGTCACAGTCCCAACAGAGAACGCGATAGCTACAGGTATGTTTGGCGGCTTTGAAAATCTTGGAAAATCTTCGAAAACGCCGATGAAAAAATTGTCGATCAGTAACATCCAATATAAATTTAAAAAAGTCGCGGACTCGCGATCGCAGACAAAAAATACATCGGACACAGTTTTTAAAAGATGTGCTACAAAATTTCTTATTTATCTGACATATTTGCGTCTAAAAATGATTGGGATATTATCAATTGCGAAAAGAAATTTGTTACTGAAGCGGTCAAAATTTCTCACGGATAGTCTTTAGCTTCAAGCTGTCGTCCGCAAATCAGGGAACGAAGAAACTTGAAAATTATCAGTACAGAATTAGTATTTTCCTTTCCAATTATCGTTAAACGATCATACTTTGGCGATAAAGTATAATTTGTTTAATTGCATTATTCAGAATTTCAATTTCTCATTTCTACGTGACGAAAAAAGTCGTAGAAGCGTTATTTAACTTTTTGAATTAAAATTTCACTGAACGCGATGTTCACAGTGATGAATTTCACGAGTCTTTGAAAGACGAGTGTCATAAAAATATTCTTGTTACAGCAGCAACGTGAGTACCCTAAGCCGGGGTAGCATAACGCCCGTAAGTGTGCCAAACAACACCTCATCCCCAGCCAATTCTAGTCTACCTGCTTATTCCAAGGCTCAAGGATGGATAAGGTAACATTATATACATTTTTTCTTTTACTTTTACCATTATTAATCATTAGTTTCTTTACTTTTTTTTTTCGTTCTAATCGAATCATCACGGATATCCGTGGCATTGTAATCGCGCGTTGGAAAATATAATAATCTTTTGTTTGTTTTTTTTTTTTTTTTTTTTATTGACGTGTCCGCAAACAGTAGCAGCACGACCTCCCAATTATCACCGGCAACGGCAACTTCCGTACCGAGGCCGACACCTCCACCGGCGTCTATGAACATGCATAATTTTCCACCGCCGATGTTCGCTGCACCGTTACCCCCGCCGGTCTCCAGTTCGAGTCCACATACATCGATGTCAACTTTACCTCCGCCGACTTCGAACCCAAATCCTTTCTCCGCGGAGTCCCTCTTCCAATCAAGTAAGTGAAATCGATGGACTCATTTTTGCGAAGTAACGAAATACTTTTTAGAATACTTGTGTTATACTAATCGGTAAAAGGGGTGACGCATGTTTCAGGTCAAACGGATATGCTGAGACGAGAACTCGACAATAGATTTTTGGCCTCTCAAGATCGCAACGGCGGTGTAGGCGTTGGAAATCTCGGACCTCCGCCTTATCTGAGAACGGAAATGCATCATCATCAACATCAACATACGCACGTGCATCAGCACACGACGCCGCTGCTTCCACCTCCTGCAGCGACGACTCTTTTTCCTCCTCCGATTGTTAGTAGAATACTTTGTATTTATAGTTTTATTTAACTCCTTTTGAATGCTCTTTTCACGCTATAATCATTATAAATTCCGTTTTTTGCAGTTTAAGGACATTCCAAAGTTGGGAAGCGTCGATTCTCCATTTTTTCGTGGAAATCTCAATCTTCCTGGATATTCCAGCTTTAACGCGGGTCTTTTGCATCCTGGAATGGGACCGCCGTCTACACCGTTCGTACCACCGAATCACCTGACATCGTTCGCTCCAAAAGTGAGATTGGATTTTTATAATTTCTTCGATTGATGTTTCGGATCTTTTTTATTCTTTTTATTGCTTGTAAATTTAATTTACAAAATGTTTAGCGTTCCCAATTACCTTTGCTTTAATAGTCAACGTGAACTCGTGGAATATATGTGTTTTAGCAATTATAAAAATATTTGTTTTTATGACAAACAAATTTTGATTGTGTCTTTGCAGAAAACCGGAAAATGGAACGCGATGCACGTGCGGATAGCCTGGGAAATCTATCACCATCAACAGAAGCAGCAAGCGGAGGCCAAAGCGGGAAACGTTGTCAGCACAAAAACTGAACTGCTGAGACCACCGGGACACCTTTATCCGGGTGGTCCCGGTGGAGGTCTCGGTATTGGTACTTCAATGGCACCGCCATTCCCAACGAATATGCCGCCTAATCATCAGGCTCCACCGCCGCCCCATCCCGTTGGCTTTCTCTCGACGCCCGGGTCGCACTTGGGTACGTGTCGCCGCGCATAGATTATTTACTTTTTTCTAATTTCCACACTTTCATAAAATTGCGAACAATTTTTAACAATGATACTCGGGCGTTCGCAGGACAAGGGATGTCGCCTTTCGGAAGATATCCCGCATCGTTCGGCGCGCCGAATCCAAATTTTCCCGGACTCTCGGGATTTCCACCGGGTAGAGAAATGCCTCCATTGGGCGGTATGGGAGCTGTTCACGATCCATGGCGAGGGTATGTACTTTACATTTATTCTTTTTTATTCTATAAATCCGGGAGAATCGAATTATTTTCATTGAATCAAATGAGATTTCAGGAAAATCGTTTAAAGAATTCTATGCTATTGATATATCGAATGAACATTGCAAAATTTGAAACTTAACTCTTTCCGAAAGTTTCGCGCGAATAAACTTCTCGTTTCTTTATTGTTGTTTTTTAAATCTTAATATCCAGTGATAAAAAAAAAAACGATTTTTTTGTTTAGATTGCAACGAGCCGCACCGGGTTTCCCCTCGACAACGGTAACGTGGAGTATGAAACCGGAGCCACCGGCGATCGACAGACGCGCGGAGATGGAAGAGCGCGAACGGGAACGAGAGCGCGAACGCGAACGTGAGAGAGAACGCGAGAGGGAACGCGAACGCGAACGTGAGCGACAGCGTCGCGAGAGGGAACGAGAGGAACAACGGGAACGCGAGAGGCGAGAGCGCGAGAAGGAAGAAAAGCGTAAAGCCGAAGCGGAGGCGCGCGAACGCGAACGACGCGAGAAGGAACGACGCGAAATGGAAAGGCGCGAAATGGAACGCGAGAGGATGATGCATCAGAATCGTCAGCACGTTGTTATGGGAAGAGATCGTTCGCCGCTTCGAAACGGCAACGTTAATTCCATGGATCCCGGTGAGATCCGAGTTAAGGAAGAGCCGCGCAGCAAAGACGACGAAGTTGTTATGCTTTCGAGGCAACCGCCGCAGGGACAGGGACCGGGACCAGGACAGGGACCCGGTCCGAGTCCGATACCCGATCCGAGGTATCATCATCCCCATCCGCACGCCTATCTCGCGAGGCATCCCCACGGTATGTCGGGTCCTCACGCGATGTCGCGAGGTATGATACCGGGACTCGGCGGTCATCCTATGCAACATTTTCCACCGCCGCCCTCGGGACCCGGAGGACAACCCGGTGGTCCATGGGCTTCGGATCCTTTCAGAGATCCCTATCGCTACGATCCCCTACAACAGTTACGCTACAATCCACTTATGGCTGCGGCTTTTCGCGCCGAAGAAGAGGAGAGAGCGAAACTGTACGCTGGCTATCCACCGCCTCCGGTTAACGCGATGAGAGGTAAAGATCCGAGTCCCGGACCACTAAGTAATCTTCATATGCATCATCGCGCCGGTCCCGGACCCGGGGTTTCCGGAAGACAAATGGAACCTCCGCTCATGCATGCCGGTGATATACACAAAAAAGAGGACACATCTCAGTCCCGATGATACAACGTTCCCGTGTCGTCGTCGTCGTCGTCTACGAAGGAACGACCCAGAGGACCGATGTAGACGTCAAACATTATATATGACCAGTCGGTCGATCTCAAAGGGGTCTCTCTCGTGGCACTGTTTCGATATTTTCCAACGGAAAGTGTCCCGCGCTATTTAAAGAAAAATTGTACATAGTATCTTATTGATATTTATAGATATTAAAAAAAAAAAAAAGTAAACGAGAGAGGGAGAGATAGAGCGAGAAGACGAAGAAGATGAAAAAACAAAACATAAAAAAATGGAAGCGAATAGAACGCGATAATTCTGTAAGCCCGTACGATGCCTTGAAGAAGGGAGGGGGTTGAGAATGATGAATATTGATATTGTTGCGGTTACGAGGGACGAGGCATTTGTGAGATTGTGTCATAAAAACAAAAACAAAACAAAACAAAAAAAAAAAAGAAATGAAAAAACGCGAAGTATTTAAACCGCGTGATTAACAGCCAATTTCGGGGATCTGACTGTCTATAGCGCTATAAACTTTATTATTAACGATCATACTATGCGTACAGTTAATATCGTGTGTAATGTTAAATTAATGAAAAAAAAAAAAAACAAAAAAATAAGAAAAAAAAAAACTGTAGGAGATTGCGAGGACGAACGATGCTACGTAAAAACAAAATCCAATCCCCGCATAGAGTTTGAAAGGATTTTTTCTGGCATTTACTCGATAACACAGTGGATGAAGAAATGAAAGAGGAATGAGAAAACAACAAACAAACAAACAACAACAAAAATAACAAATTATTTAATTATTTATTTATTTGCGACGTATAAATGAATTTGAATCTCTGTTAATGACGTATGGATACTGTCGAAAAATGGGTTCACCCTAATTTAATCGATGTAATATAAAGAACTATATATAAATTTTACTTTTTTGATAGATATATTTACTTTGTAAACTTAGTCAAAGGAAATGAGATAAACGAAAGAAAAAAAAAAAAACAACGTAGGAAAAAAAATGGTTGGGTTTGGAGAGTAAAAACCCCCTCAGATGCGGAAGTCCTGGCGTTTTGAAACGTGATATATATATATATATAAAACGGGGAAATGAATTTTTTTACTTCGGCTTGCGTAGACGGGACACGGTACTTTACTGTGATATAGTAAAAGAATTGCACGGATTATCGCCGGTTTACCATTAATAACGCTCGTAATTGATTATCCGCTTTTGAAGACGTGTCCCCAATATAGCAAACAAAAGATAAAAAACGGATGTAAACTTTCAAGACGTAATCGAGCAAATATTTTTTTTTCTTTTTTTTTTTTCATTAAACAGAAAGACAAAAAAACGGAAACGCGGTTGTTAACGATTTTTAAAAAGCCTCCGCGAGTACCGCGGGAAAACACGAGACACGAATTATCGAACGGTATATCTGGAAAAATCGAAATATTAGTTTCGTGTCGGTGCCAAAGTGTATTCCGCTTGAAGACCATCGTTATTTGTTGAAAAAAATTGTTAAGCTGTAGTATCGCGACGGAATTTTTAAAATTTTGTTTTTCATTATCGTAAGAGTCAAATTACTAACGAAATATTGATAAAATTTCAAAAAGGTATATAATCGAAAATAAGCGAACAAAGATCTCTCGAAAGTTTCTCCGGCGTGTGCCATGTGTGTGTCAGGCTGTTGTTTTTTATTGAACCGGGGAAAGTTATTTCTTTTTCTATCGTTTTAAATCGTCAAACCCCCCCCTCGCCCACCATAATTCTTTCACACTGTAAAAGTGACTGTGAAATTGTATATTATTATATAATTAGTAATTGTACACCATTCGAAGATTGTAGATATTTTTCATTAATGGAAAAAACAAAAACGAAAAAAAAAAAAAACAAAAAAACAAAAAAAAAAAACAAAAAAAATCAACAAAAAAAAAAAACGAAACAAAAAGAAACGCAATTGCAATGTGATGCAATGATTTTGTTTTGTAGATAATCGCGAGTATAAAGAAAAAGAAAAGCAAACAAAGTGAAGTTTGGTGTGAATAGGTTTTTTTTCTAAAAAAAAAATCGATTCTTTGTAAAAGGGTCTAATAATCATAGTTTCTATCAAAGTATAACGATGACTTCGTGGTATTTTAATGAGTTCCTGCGTACGCAACGAAATCCTACAAATCAATCGATCGCATTATACCGTTTATTGAATTATTTATTTATCTTTCTCTTTATCTCTCTCTCTCTCTTTCTCTCTCTGTCCGGATTTATTAACATGACATAGAAATCAACGCCCATTTTTGATTGGCATTAAACTTTCACACGTTATGTATACATTAATCGCTATGTATATATGCGTATGACGTCCGCATTCCAAATAATTGAACATAATCGCGAGTCGATAGTGTACAACGTTACATACTTCAAAAGGATAATAATTAAATGACACATGCGGTCGTTGACGACCGATAAGTGTTTCTCTCTCTATCCGATGCACGAAAATCGCTTGTGCGCCTCACATCATCACTGAGATGATCCGATGATTTTTTAAAATTTATGTTCATTTATCAAAATGTTCACATTTTCGTATCAGGGTGTCGCGTCACACTTCCATCCGATTGCCGAATTCTATCGATCACGTCGGCCGGAGGGAGACGTTTCGTCTCGTGAAAATCATTACGTTATTCTTATCGAGAACTGCTGGAACTCGAACGGGTATAACGACGATGTCGGTGACGCGCATTATCGGGTGGACTGCGAGAACGAGTCCTCTGTCTGCGTCTGGGCGGTCGAATGCTTCGTCGACGATTCATCGGTGGTGAACGTCGACGATAACGCGGTGGTGAATTTCTGCCACCACCGCCGCCTCCTCCACCGCCACCGCCGCCCCAACGCATCGGTGCTCGACGACCCATTGCCGGCGACATTCTTCGCATCGGCGGAGGTCTCGGCTTTGGCAACAAGACTGGCGCCGCTGTGATTTCCTGACCGTCGATTTGGCCTGCAAAAAAAACGATAGAAAATCAGCGAATCTTAAAAAAACTTAAAGTTTCGTCGATAAACGAGATGCGATTTTATTAAAGAAGCTTTTAATTTTTTTTATAGCTATTCGATAAAAACCGATTTATCGAGTACTTTCTAATTGTTAGTCTCTTCCCGAGAAAACTATTTCATATTTCACAATTCGCGGATGTAACACTTCTTACAGCTACCATTATATAAATGATTTTGGTCATTACGTTTCGTTACGAAAACGAAAAACATCGAGATTCTCGTTCGACTTTTTTTTTCTGTACAAACATTAGGTAACATAGCTTTTCCATCGATAGAAATGATAAAAATAGTTATAATTTACTGTATTCGACGACGCAATTTTCGTTATTATTATTTTTATAATTCTATATTCATTGTTACCTCCATCCATGTGTTTCATGGCATTTTCCGCCTCATCCGCCGTCTCGAATTCAACGTAAGCAAAACCTCTGCCATAATTTGGATGAAGTTTGTCCGGTGCAAAATCTACCATTTTGATTTGTCCGTAAGTAGAAAATATCTCGACTATGTGCTCCTTGGTGACGTTGCGAGTCAAGTGACCAATGTGAATTTTCGTTGGTCTGGGAATCGGCGAACGTTCTCTGCGCTTCCTTCTGGGTGACGGAGACCTGTGAACGATTTTCGTATTTTAGTCGCCGAAGATTTTGCATCGATTTTTTTTTTTTTTTTTTCAATAATCAAAATTTACCTTGAACGTCCTTTGGGTTTTGGTTTGTCTGTCGTTGAATTGCTACTCTTTTTCTTGTCCTTATCTCTGTCCCTCTCGCGTTCCCTCTCCCTGTCCTTGTCGCGTTCCTTTTCTTTGGTGTCGTGTCGTCTGGTGCCATCGGCGCTTTTGCTACGACTCCGTTTGCGTCCTCTGTCACGGGAACTTCCAGACGAACTTCCGGAACTGCTGGAGGAACTGCTGGACGAAGAACTGGATCTGGAGCTGCTGCCGCTGCTAGAACTCGAAGATGCGGAACTGCTGTCCGACGAGCTGTGATGAGTAATTAGTTTTCGTTTGTATTTTTTATTTACTTTTTTTATGGATTTACGTTAATCCTTATTTACCTGCTACCGCTGCTCGACGACGAAGCCGCACGTTTCTTACGATCCTTATCCCTATTCTTGTCGCGCTTGTTATCCTTGTCCGTAGCTTCGGAGTCGCTTTTCCCCGTGCTGTCCTTTCGGCTTCGCGCCCTGGAAATTCCACGAATTTGATAAGTTAAACATCACGCGTTTTATTAAGGAAATTCGTTTAATCCCAACGATCTACTCACATCACGAGAATCTATCGCTTTCGGCGATTTTTCTCTCGAAAAACGTTGAATTATTAGTTTTTTTCGATCTATTCGGTAGCCGATAAAGCCGTGTAAATAGTCACAATGGCGGCGCTCGAACCGCTTGGAGTCGCGCCGAGTTTTCGGCGCCCCCTTCGCGACACAAACCTCTATCACTAAATCTTGACGCGCTTCTCAACGATCTATAAATGTTTCACTCATTTCGTCGAATGATTGTAACTGTGTGATAATAACGTTTATGTATAATTTGCAAAACAATTTGATGATTCGTTGTCGCGTAAACGCAAATCGATGAATGTCAATTCGAGGCAATCGCGTCTTTGCTCGGAAACACCACTTCCGGTTCGAGGGGAGAGAGAAAATTATGGTCGCTTTCGTAACACCGGCTTCCGAGAGCGGCGTCGCGCACGTTTTTGGCGCTTATTATAAAAACAAAAAATAAAAAAAAAATAAGTAATGATTCCATGATTGTTAAATATATAACGATAAACTCAGTGACTTTCCATTATTTATTGTATATGACGGCAGCGACGATTCGTGAGGTACTGAAATATATGTGTATGTACATTGACGTAGTGATAACGGCTACTATTTACAAGATTACATCGAATCATATAAATGGTAAATATTTGTCGTAATCCCTTAATTGTTTATTAATCTTAATCAATTCATAACGTTGTACCGTTTTGATCGTGAAAGTGTTTTTTTTTTGTGATTAAATCGAACAATCTCGTGGTTAAACTGACTTTCAAAATAGTATTTATACTGTTTTGGCACAAGTTCACCGGAGACGAAGGGCACTGCGGAGCCTCAAGGGGACAGGGGTAGGGGAGGGCAATTGTAGTTGCGAGCATTCGATCGAAAGGGGAACGGAGATTTTTTCGTTATTCTGAAATTTATAGAATTAATTAGACAGATTTCGTTTAGCTATGAGAACAACGTAGAGAGAAATTTAACGTTTCGCGAACGTGGCAACATCTTTTTTTCATTTTTGTTTACAGATTTACGAATAACTATTTTTTTTTTTTCTTCGATGAGCACGTATTTCGAACTCTACAGCTGATATGTAAATTATCAAACGGAATGCGATTAATATCCGTGTATCACGATCGTTTGATTCAAATTAACAAGATTTTTTTTTTTTTTACCTAAGAGCCTGAAACACCAATGATATAGAAACAACGAGACTCTTCTGGGAACTTATTGTGGACTTAAAAACAAAGCGTTGGTACAGTTATTAATTTATGCAATTCATATATTACAGGATTGTGTGTCCGTTTCTTCTTCTGTTTTTTCTTCATTTGAAATTAATTAATTTCTCTGTTTCCGGATCGAACGATGGTCGATTAAACAGGTAGCAGTCATTATTGTTTAATGTTGCATCACTAGATCACTCTTCACAATCTTAATGTTTTTTAGTTTTTTTTTTCGTTCATTAACATCCTCTCTCTCGCTATAATCACACATACATAATTTTCATTACATTTTTTTTCTATCTTCCACACCTTAACCGATATCGAAAAAAAAAAAAGAAAAAAAAAAATAACTTAATTCCCGTGGAAACAAATCATCGTGTTAGTGGGGTCCACATCGATAATAATTAAAATCATCACTCATTAGACGAGAAAAATTATAAATTTCTTAATATTTATAATTTTTTTTTTTCTTTACGTATAAATATTGTTAAATATGTATATTAAAAATTTTTACTACACATTTCACGATTATTTTACACAGAATTTGTTATTCTATCTTGACAATGACTTACGTCGATTAAGTAACTCTGTTAATGGACACGGACATTTTTTTGCTTTTTTTTTTTCTGGTTCTTTTGTTTCACGTGTATGTTCAGTGGGAGGAGTTTATTTTCTTATTTTTGTTAATTTTTCGATTCATCTCAAGTCTCCACTTACACGGGGGGAACAAATTATATATTTCGGATTACGAAAAAAAAAAAAAAAAAAAAAAAAAAAAAAAAAATTGACAGAGAGAAGAACAACGTTGTCGATCGATGTATATATGCCGCGTCTAGAATTAAGTCACCGTTGACATTGTATAAAAATCTAAACTGACCTTAACGTGTACTAAAAACGCGCGAGTTTGCTGGTCAAGTGGACTGACCACTCGACCGATCGGGAATTCAATGAGATATTTCTAAAAAAAATTTCTTCTGTTTTGTAATTTCTTTTCGATTCGATTGCATTCCAGTCTTCAGTCGACATATCTTTATCTCGCATCCAATAAAAAAAAAAAGAAAAAAAAAAAAAAAAAAAACGACACATCGTTCGCTCAACTCCCCCAACAGACGATCTCGAGGGACGAAGTTGCCGCTTCGTGACGTACGCGTAAAATGGAGCGTTTCGATAAATTGTTAAATAAAAATATTGCTAATTACAGTACGCGATCGGGTCGCGTTGTCGTATCGTACACATCATAGAGGGACCGATTCGGGGCCATTGCACGGTTCCAATTTTTGTATTCAATTATTTTCTCCCCGAGGAAGATATGCGGATCGGAGAAGATAAAAACCGCAAACGAAGACAAAAAATGAAAGAGAAAAAAAAAAAAAAGAAAATATATTGTTTGTATATAAATATATCCGGTATTCGGTAGAGAGAGATTCTTCAAGCGTCTCTATCCCGAGCAGCCCGAGAGATCGAATCGTTCAATTACCGAACAAATATGTTTATTATTCGCGGCGTTGTCAATCCATACGCCTTGTCCTTTCATCTTCATCGCGTTCAAAACGAAAAGAATGATAACAAAAAAAAAAAAAAAAAGAACAGAAAAAAAAATATATGTATATATATATATATATCCATCATTACAAATCTCTGAAACCGATTCTTCCTTTGGCTTTGTTCGAACGTTGCATGGAAAATTGTCATTGGGAAGAACGAAGTTGAAGTCTCTCAACGTGACGATCGAGCGCGTCGTTTCGCAGCTCGTGCCTCGGACAGTTAAACGTTCAGACGGATACCTCGGATCCGTTGGCGCAATTTCTGTCCTCGTAAGAGCGAGCGATATGAAAAATTGTCGATGGTTTTTTGTGAATCCCCGTCCAGCGATAAGCCGTACCGGAGACTGTAAAGGTGGGCTATACGGATATTTCGTAATTCATGTCGTAAACACTGGCGCGATCGGGTGTTGGAGTAGTTGGCCTCTGCGATCTTGGATCGCTAGGTGCCGAAACCATTTCCATGGAATCGGTCATTTCCAACGCTCTAACAAAAGACATTGGTCTTCTCCGACCGTCGACCGATGTCGGCGTCGTCGGCGTAGCCATCGTTGCTTTTCGTTTAACTTGCGGTGACTGATGAGGCGGAAATACCGGTACGCCGCCTCTCGTCGCCGGATGATAAGCTGCTCTCGGTGGATTACCATATGGTTGTTGCGTCGGACTCGTCGGATTAGAACAATAATAATCGTACGGCGGTGGAGCGCGTTGACCGAGATTCGGATGATTGGGTACACCGATTGTTCCCGGTGGCGCTGGATAACCGCTCGGCGAATTATCTTTCCACATGTATACACCCCGTTGCGGAGATCCGGCCAATTCTCTTATATTGTCAACGGTGTTGTTGGTGCGTGAATATGGATGGTCGTTACCTTGGCGTATAAGTTCACTTTCCGATAGAAAACGACGTTGGGGACTGTATCCCGGTACGACACCGGATACCGGACCTCCGACAACACCGACGTTATTGTGATGCTGAACGTCGTAGTACGTCGGTGCCTCGGCGACACCTATAAAGTCGGGCCGACGAACCTGCGTCGGTGTACCTGGATTCGATCTGTAACAGAGACGTACGATATAAGTATTGAGATTCTTTTGTCGACAAACCAAAAATCCCAAACAAAACGCGTTTATTTTATTCGACAATGCGCGGTACAGTGAACCAATATCGATATATATGTATATATGTATATGCGAGTGCTGAGCATTGGTAGCCATACAAATACGGCACTGGCGAGACATACAGGAGAGAGCAGCGCGTCATTCCTGTTAAAAACATTAGCATCTATTTCGAAGGACAAAAAAATATGAAAAAAAAAAAAAAAAAACAAATAAACAACGAAAAAACATAAAAAGTAACGTAAAAAACGTAGCGAACCTAATCAATACTCAATATGTGTGTTTCATTTGATAATATATATATAATATAATATAATAGAGAATAATATATTTTGATAATATGTATGATATGCAACAAAGCATAAATCGTTAAACTACGGTACGTCCTCGTAGGATGAAGTTCGTGTTTACCTGCAGTAGGTTGCAACATGTTGTCAGAGAGCAGCTCCTTGCAGTTACCACCCCCTGCAGTGGGACACAAACTTATCTATATACCATATATCTCTTTGTAGATACGTGCAAAAAAAAAAATTCTAATCCCTCTAATTTATTGATTATCTACGTACGCGTTTAAGTTTCCTTTTTTTTCCCCTCTTTTTTTAACGTTTTTATATGAATTAGAACTGTGTATTGATGACGAGATGAGAGAGTGTGTTGTATGAAGAGCTACGTAAATTATTAACGAACGAAAGGACGAAAAAAAAAAAAATCAAAAAATGAGAAATAAATATGAATGATAATTTTATGATGCCAATTTTCGTACTTAATCGCGATATTTGGAACATTAGGCGTTCCCGTGATTATCACAGCGTGCTGTGTAATGTGCATTGTAGCTTTTTTATTTCACAATCGACAAACTTTTTTTTTCTCCGCAATAATTTTGCGATTTAACATTCCGCGGTTGGTAAATTTTCGTGATAAAGTTGCAGAGTTAAATTCAATTAATTTTCAATATACTTTTTCATTGTTTTTTTTTTTTCTCGAAGTTTTGTGTAATAAATACGAACTGCGGAATGCTAACGGTGTGGGCGAAGCGCAAGTGGCACTGTGCGCGTTCGATTTTATTGGAAAAAAATCGACTTTGTGTCGTGCGATATCTGTGTTGGTTAACGAAGTAACCAGCGATACGTGAATGAGATGTTGTGAAACTATGTTAATATCGTAAGAGAGGATAGATAGAGAACGAGATAGAGATTCATAGAAAGATATTGCGTCCGATACTCGAAGGACATCGAGTATATAATATCGTAATAATCGAATAATATCGGATAATGCCGTTCATTCGTACGTTTTTTTTTTTTTTCTTTTTTTTTTCTCTTTATTTTTAGCGTTAAAGGAGCAGTGAGAAATTACACGTTACATACCTGCGTATAGGACTGGAAATGGCAAGTGGCGTTGGTACACCTATAGCTTTGATGCGTTGTTGCATCGTCGGACTGGCGCCACCCTGTCCCTGACCTCGTTGAGGACCTCCTGCCGGGGAACCGGTCGCTTCGGGCGACAGAGGATCAGGCGTATGACTACGCGAACCATTCATTCCCCTGTGGAAAACAAGAGCTTCATTATTATTCTAACACGAGATTTATTCATCTTCCACAAACGGATTAAACATGCGGTGTCCGGTAACATTCCGCGAAAAATTTGAGGACATTTCCAGGACATTTTCGAGATAATCAAAGCCATTTAAGAAATGTAAAAATTAATGAAACTATAAAATAATATATTTTTTTTCTTCTCAGACATCAATACGAAACATATAATCGACTCGGTGCGCATCGCGTAAACGGCGGCCAGAAGACCGAAATAAAGCGTAAGATTTTCAAAAATATACGGGAGACGAATAGCAATAATACGAAAGAGCGGAAAAAATTCCTGAACCATCAAAAAAACGATTCTTCAAGACTACAATTTTTTTGAGAATTTTTGCAATATATTTTATAGATAAGTTGGCCATTTGAAGGCAATGATTGGCAAACAATGCCGGATGTATATTTACGTCACCCGAAGGTAAGGGGTTTAAAAGTATTTAAAAAATCGGATTATAAAAGAATTTAAAAAATTGCGGCTCAGCGATGAGATTTAAGAATATTCCGGAACTTTTTCAGGTCAACAAAAATTCGAGGACATTTTTAGAATTTCGAGAATTTCCAGTACCACTGGACCCCATTTTGAAGAACTTTAGCCGAGTTTTGCTGAATTATCGAGTTATAATCGATGATGCATTAGAATGTTTCCGAAAATTACTGATTGTAATCGATTGCGAAAAATCTCTACAACCGAATAGTTTCAAGTAAAACGTATACCTCGGCCTGGGATGCGGGCTGCCGCGAGGATAATGAATTGGATGGCGATGCTGCGGTGGCGGCGGATGCCTGGGAGATTCATTGTTCTCTACAGGTGGCAGGAAAAAGTTGCTTTTCGATCCGTGTCTCTGCAGCGGTGGAGTTGGTTCGCAATCCGCCGACTGAGACGCGGTGGGTTCCATGTCGGTGTCCGAACCATCGCGTCCGGGGGACAGCTGCAATCGGGTAAACAAAAAAAATTCCAGATGATTAACCATACCGTACAAAACCGATAATCGAGGCTAACAAAAAAATATTTATCGACGTACGAAAGAACGGATTGTTTTTTACTGTGACAAACGGAAATTGGATGGGAAACTTGCGCAGCGTTCGAAGAGGAAAAATTGGACTCATGGGATCAATAGTATCTTCTTCGATCTATTCTACTCGAAACTTCACGTACAGGAAAACTATCATCGCTCGACGTAACGGTCCGCAGATAATAATCCTAAATGAAACAACACGTAAAAAAAAAAAAAAAAAATACAAGAGCCATAAAAGTATATCAAACATTTCAAGCAAAAAATTCACGCAATCAATGAAAAAAGAAAAAAAAAAGTCATCTACCTTTCTATATTTTATCTATGTCACTCTCTACGCAGCGACTACGGATTACATGCGGATATACACCGAAAGATATAAGCGATTTTTTTTTCGAGAATATACGAGAACTCGATAAAAGCAAAGAACAGTACCTCAGTAATAAACGGTTAACCTTTTGAGAACGAATAAGAAAAGCGTGTGGAGACTGCAGGAGTTGTTAGTAGTGCAACAGTATTTAACGTACGTTGTCAGAAAGAAGAGACGAAAAAAATTGGTAAAAAAAAATTGTAGAGAAAGATACCGCGAAATACCACACGAAAGATTGAAGTAGAGAAACGAGCGAAGTTGCAACTAGCTCTTACCTTATTGTAAGCATTTGAACTGGCATTTCTAACACCATTGCTGCTATCCATGTAGGTTTTTACCTGGTTCTCGCTGTCTATGGTAGATATCTCGGACGTGCAAGCCCCCCGTCGCTTTCCTGAATACTTTTCAGGTTTGATTAAACTGCAAATCGATCGAACGTTTTTATTTACCATTAAAAATAACGGGGATTTATTTCATTAACTTTTCTTTCCTTGGGCTGTGGTTTCGGAAGGAGCGTAAGATTTTTTTTCTCGCTTTACCATTTTTTTCGTTTTTAGATCGAAAACGTCGGTATAAAAAAAACGAAAAAAAAAAAAAAACAAAAATAAAACGGAAAATCATGAAATATAAATAAAAAGAAATCGAAAACCAGAAAACAAGTAACACAAGAGACACAGTGAATGAATGTTGGGAACGGAAATAAAAACAGAGAAAATGAAGCGACGGGAAGAAAGTTATTAAGATCGTTCCGAAGCCGCAGCCAAAGGAAAGTAAAGTTGAACAATCGGCCACTGCATCATCTAAACATTTTTTCATTAACCCTTCGCGTACGGCTGATGCAGTACGGTAGCGAACCGAGACGCGGCGCGGTTTCTAATCGTTGTAACTAAATGAGTTTAGGATATTTTTCAAAATTTCCAAATTCTACTTCAATTGTGATATTAATACTTTCATTTGTACTATAGATCATATTTTTTCTATGAATATATTAAAAATTATGGTTATTGCTGTTTGAATATGAAGTTTTTACGCCGCGCGGTCGCTGGTCCACGAATTGTCTCGCGGCGCGAAGGCGCTGTTTTTGAAGGGTTAATGAATAAATGACGCGCACCAACGTTACCTCGGGTATTGCGGTCCAAATTGTGTGTAACAGCAATTATGGAAGCATCCTCGTGAAAATGGATTGTAACCACCGTTAAATTTGCCTGTAACTTGTTCGTTTGTCGTGCGACCGCGGGACACGAGAACCACGTGAAAACCGGTTAATCCGAGTATCGGAATAAACAAGAAGGTGACCAGTCCCATCAGCACCATTCTGTGATAATAATGTTAAGGTTTCCACAATCGTTGAAATCCCATCGCAATGCGGTAAGGATTACTAATAAATAATAAGACACAGAGAAATAAATTTTCCAATCGTAATTGTTGTGAAAAGGATACGCGACGGTTGTGTGAACGTCTCCTAGTTGCTCCTTGTGCTCCAATACGAAATACAAACAAAGTCCGAAGATACTGAGCATATGAAAGCTCAACGACAGTAGGAAGAAAAAGAAGAATCTGTAGTTTCTTCTACCGATACAATTGTTTACCCACGGACAGTGGTGATCGAACGTCTGAAAAATAATTAATTACAATTATTCAACACGATATTATGTATTATCGGAAAAAAATCCGATAATAATCTGAGCATTAAAAACGCCACATACAATGAATAGAAAAAAGAACAATTAAATAATAAAAATTCGTATCGATTAACTCTGAATTTTTTTTTCCACTAAACATTTCGAAATTTGTAAAAAGTGAAAAAATTATTGTTGCCGTTTAATTTTGCATTATGGAACACAGTGAAAAAATTTAAATATTTTTTCATTCGATTTCCATACCTCTATGCAGTGATCGCAGACGCTGCAGTGAGAACATCTCGGAGGTCTGTAAAATTTGCACGTAACGCACCATTTCATGCGTACCGTGATACCATTTATTTCTACATTTTTGAACAACGGCGCTCTGAAGTCATCCTCCCGATCTTCGTCTGGAGGTGCTTTAACGACAAAAAAAAACATATATTTATATATATAACCGATAGAACACATCAGTGTGAATTTTGCAAAAGATGATTTTGCCAATGCTTACCTTTTGGTATGACGCCGGGGTCCATGAAAGTAGCCAGCGTAAAATTGGCCAATACGAAGAACGCTATGACCCCTTGAAGCACAGGAATCCATGGGTAACGGAAGAGATAATACTGGCATCTGCGTAGGAAAAACGTGTTTTTTTTTCACCACCCGTCAGCAAAAATAACGTTTTGTTCCACAATGGAAAAACGTCACAAAACGTAAAACGTATAATGACGAAAGAATTTTCGGGGAGTAAGAAAAAAGAGAAAAAAAAAAAGAATGATACAGAGCCCACAGGCAGTAATCGTATGTGCACGAAAGGCGTGCTCGTTAAAACTTACGGGTAATAGAAAAAGAGGGTCGTGGTGCTGAGTAGCAGAGTCCAGGCGAACGTTGCTGGAAGATACCTTGTCTTCACATCGCATCCCGGCATTCTGCACCGTTACCACACAATATCCTTCGTTTATCAACAAATGGTTTTCACCGTAATGGTTTTTAATGGTCAAGATTTCTGCTACCATAAAACATGGCCGCGTCCATTGATACTGCCTATTTCCAATTGGTCTATCGTCGATCTATTACGCTTTCTCATTATCACTACGCTCGACAATCGCTCGCGGATTTATCGTAGGTCGTACCCGTCCATAACTCCCGACTGACGCGTCACTTCGTTAAAAACATTCGTAATGTTGAAAAAAAAAAGATTAATATTCAATCCGGTCCCTCCTGCGTGTACGACCTACGAGCACACCACCTTCGGTGACATACATATATCTCCAACAACCCGAGTACATATGTACGGAGCATCCGTGCCCCCACCCCGCCGTACAACCCTGGCGCGCGTTCAGCAATTTGATATGCGGGCAATGGTTGTATTATATACGGTGAACCATCTGTAGAAATTGCCGGTTGTGCCCTCTTCGGGTAAATTTCACAATATATCACCGCGAGATGACGGTGTACGAGAATTTTATCTCCCCCCCCCCCGCCCCGCGGGATGTTCACGTTCATGTTGATAGTCAGTTGCATTGGCCGCGCCAGACCAGCCGTGGTCAGTCGCAGTCAGTCGTTCGGTCGTTAACGTCCTTGATCAGTTGTGCGGCGACGCATTTTCTTTTTTCGTTCGCGATTAGACTTATTAAACTAATAAGTCGACTCGACTCGAATATTTCAAACTGATTTCATTTTGATTATCTTACCGTCGGCCTCTGTGTTGTCAGACGCGACCTTTTCGTCCTCATATTCGATCGAAAAACGGCGCAAACTTCTTCGAATAGCTCTCCGTATAGACGGAATTGACGGTCTCCCTTCGACAGAAGACAGCGGAGCGTTGTCTCTGCAAAAAAATGTATAAGTTTGTCTAATAAGTCTAAAAAGTCGCGGACGAAAAAAGAAAATGCACAGGCGTGGAAGAGCAGTGCTCTTTATTTTGTTTTGTTTGTTTATTATAAAGTCGAAGAGATTTTGGAGAACCACGACATGACTTTGTCGTGTTTCTCCAAAATCTCTTCGACTTTCGCGAACACCGCACCCGCGCCACACTGCACCGCGTTATGCGCTTTTTTATCATAAAGATATATTTATTTTATAAACGTTAAATTGTATGTAATTATAAAGTCGTTTTTTTAGACGTATAAATTATTATTTATAACGCACGTTCTTATGCATTGTAATGAATAAAAACATTTACATTTTTCATAATTATCTGTCTCGTTATTCTACGCATTGCATTGTAATTGAATTTTCACAGGAAAATTTGGATTCTATGCGCTTTGTTTGAGACGGGTAAATAGCAAATAAAAACGCCAAAAAATGCCCTTTCATTCTTCCGGTAGACAAAAAACATGCGAAATTAATGTTCAATCACGTTTCTCCACTCACGATCTTCCCGATCTACAAATATTGGCGGGTTACCCGAAATTTGAATTACTGTGAAGAGAATCACAGACGCGCGCGCGTGTGTTTCGATATATCGAAACACGCTATCTGCGAGATATGTTCGCGTCCTTTCTTTTCGATGCTCATATCATATCATTTTATTCTCTCTGTACGATTCTTCGAGAGAAACTGACAGTATTTATTTTGATTTGTCGAGACGATGGCTGTCAAAGAAAAATTGGAATCTAACGAGGAGTTCGACTGGAACGTGGAAAATGAAATACAACTGTTCTTCGCTATGAATGGCCACAAACCCGTTGGTAAGAATAAAACTCAATTTATGTGTATCCTCGTCACCGTCTCGTACTTAAATCGTCGTTGTTACGAATACGAGGTTAGAGAACATTGACGATTGCTGTATAACTTTCAGGCGTCAATAAATATTTTCACATGGTATGCATATGGGAAAAATTCCGCGCAGCAACCCACAAAGATGTGTCGCTTAAGCCGATTTGGGATCATCTCGAATCAATGTACGATCTCATGGCTCTCGACGACACCGAAGATTTGCCATTTCCAAGCAACGAGGTTGACTTCGCGTTGCCCGAGTCCGAGTTTCACGGTTTGATGAAATCGCGAAAAAAGGAGGAACCGGACTCCAAGACAAAGGAGCAGAAAGAAAAATTCAAAGAAATCAACAAGAAGGACAAAGACGTCAAAGAAACACCGAAGAAAGAATTGCCACCGAGAGATCAAAAAACCAGCAAAGAAACTGAGAAAAAGAAGGAGGAAGTTAAAAAAGTCGTTAAAGAACCGGAAATCAAGAAGGAAAAGCAGAGGGAAGCAAAGGATGTTAAGAAAGATTACAAAACTTCAAAGTCGAGACCAAAGGGAAAAGATGATGCGGAAGACGGACTTCCTGGTGAGTATAACTTTTTCGATTTTTTTTTTTTTTTTTTTTCGTGATTTTATTTTATTATAATATCTTTTGCAGTACTGGCAGCAAAGAAAGAACGCAAGGATTCAGGTTCCAGTAGAGAAGAACTCAAACGAGTGCCCAAAAGGCCGACGAGACAAAGTATAGACAATACATCAAAAGCATCTTCCAGCCCAAGAGATACTCCGCCTCCGAAGCGCAGACGCATATAACTTGTCCACTATACGTATGTTTATGTATTAAGTTTGCAAAAAAAAAAAAAAAAAAATATTCTTACATTGCAGTATCGTCTGAATACCAGACACTTCGGAATGTTTTAGACAAAAAAAACTATCTCTGTATTGACCGATGTTTTTCACCATGTAAAATTTAAGTACCAAGTATATGTAAATAAATTACTTACTTTTCCATAAAATAAAGATTCTTCACGTTGTTAAGACGCTGCACCAGTTTGTTGCCTTCTCGATGCGTACAATAGATTTTAGTGATTTTTATGAATTTTTTGAAAAACCACTGTTTTTGCATTGCAATAGAATTTTCAATTGCCGAATAGAATTTTAATGAAAAGAGGATAAAAAAAATTGTAAAACGAGAACAAAGATAAAAATAATTAACGGAAAATTATAAAATATTTTTGAACCGTGAATTATGTTTGCAAGAATAACAATATGAGATAATAGCAAAATATACTTGTTAATGAATCAGAAAACAGCACAGAGGACATAAAAAAAAATTTATAAAAATTTTTCAGTTAACGACGGAAGAAAGCAGTAGAAATATTTTGTTATGGTTACGATACTTACTTTTCTGTGGAAATAAGGATTCGTTGTATCCTTAAGACACCGTTTGTTCTTTGTATCTTTGTGCGTCTGCATCGCTCTGGAATTACAGACTATGCGTACCCTGTGGTCCTCTCGCTGGGACTTTGGTACGTAGAACAACTACTGCTATACAGATACATTGGACGCAACGTTTTTTCTTAAAACTACGAGGATTCCGCAAAAAAAATAATGAGACAAGTTTTTGTTTTTTTTTTGTGGTTACCAGCTGAGATTTATTGCGTTCGTGAATGTTGCAAAGCATCGGTGTTGTAGTATCGAGTCGGTCGTAGCCATGCTGACAATGATGTCGGTGTCAAACGGCGCCAAGTCGGACGTTTCGATTCTCGGTGAATCCATGATAATCGATCGGTCTCGTTGTCGGGAAATTTTGATGAAATCCAGCAGCCAGCGAACCTTTTTCTTTCCCCCGTAGACGTATGAATATTGGATTGAATGAGCTCACCGAAGTCTTCTCGCTTCGCGCTCGGACTCAAGTAGGGTTAGGAGGTCGCCTTCACGCACCGGTCCCTTAACGTTCCTGATGATCTGACGATTTTGTTCGCCCAGGAACTCGACTTTGACTTGTGTACATTGTCCTTGCGAACCTGTACGCCCCAGGACCTTGATGACACGCGCCAGGACTACTGGTTTCTCCATGACTTTTTCACGTGGCTTCGATGCAACAGCAAAAGAATGCTTCACGGAAGTGAAAGAGTCTCCGTGACTCGGTGAGTCAAATGCTTTCGCACGCGGTATGAAATATGACGACTTCCGGTACAACGGTATTGGCCGGACGATTTTTAGTCAAATCAATGCTTGCAGTACGAACCATATATGTCGTTACGAGTGTTTTGCGAAGATTGCGAATTATTTGAGTTATCGAAATTTGTGCAGAAATTGCAATAATTGAAACAACATTGAATAAAAAATTGAAGAATAATAAAAAGATAAACAGATTTTTTTTTTTTTTAATGTATATATTTCCATAGTCTTCGTAATTTTTGGCTACACACTCACATTCTTACAAACATCATTTTACATCTGCTTGCGATTTATACCGGTTGTTCGATACAGGAACCGAATTTTCCTTTCTTTTTTTTTTCGTGTCATTCGATGAAATTCGTCGAGAGTTTAACGATAATGGAAATAATGATGATCATTACTTTAATCATATCTGGTTTAGCGGCGTTAGAATGATTTTCACGGTTCTCTGCGCGATAGAAAGTTGCAGAGAAGATTCGATTTTATCAGTCACTCGGTTCGAATAATTAGCGAATAATAATTCCAATGCCGATCGGGTTTATGGATTTTTTCAAACGTCAATTTCGTTTGTAAGAAGTTTGGCAGCAATATCCTGTACAAAAAACCCGCGTTTAACTTATTCGTCTTTTCCTCATCGACGTATATCGACAGACGACAGTCTTTCGCAGTACTGATTGTTAAAGAGTGTAGAATTATCGAGTCCGAAGGACTCGTGTGAAAGAGAAGAGTTTTCATAATTCGTCAGATTCGTTACATCACAATATAGATATATAATACAAGGGGCGAGATAAAGCCGATAAATTCTTCGTGAGAAGTTTATTTTTCGTTCTATCATTCGACAAAATACAATTGATAACAATTAGGCGATCCAGATTTTGTAAAAAACGGAGTACTTGCTTGTCTCACGAAGTATTGACAAATTATTGTCACAAATTGTTGAATAATTTATTATCGAATCTCGTAATATTCCTTCGGTCGAATTTGCGAGTTCATTCGAACGAATAAAGAAAAACGAAAATCGGGAAATTTCACGATGTTTTGTAGTACGCGGATTTGAAAGGATGGGATAATATCGCCGAGGACGGTTTATCTAATATAAGTGTAAAGTTATTTCGGCCGGTTGACGAATTCGATTTTACGAGATCGTTCGCGAGATCGGACATCGAATTCGACAATCTTATAGCACTTTTTTTTTCAATATAACAAATTCACGTTTACGTTTAAAAAGCCCCATTTCTTCGATACGAACTCTTTAGTTCGAAGATATTTCTAATAAAAAAAAACCGATAAAACAATCGCATATCTGAGGGCACACGAGACTCAAGCACCATTGACAACTCCGGCGTACATTAACATGATTATTAAACAATCGCCGGATCGCACACCACTAGCAAAACAGAAATTACAGCCGTTTTTATTGGGAATGGGCAGAAGTTCGATCAGAATTCTTAACGCACGCGTCGTAACAAGCGAAAATACTGTAGCCGCAAAAAATATTACGAGAAAAAAAAAAAAAACGTGCAGAAATCAGTGTCTGAATAAAACTTATTGAATGAGTATCCTTTCGCGAGACCGTTCAATTAATAAGTACGGAGGGACTTCTTGCGCCGTTTCAACAAAAGAGAGTAAACGATATTTCGCAATTGTTAATTACTCGCTGAGCGTTTTGTTAATAACTGAAAATCGTTCACTTTGTCCGATATACTGAAATACACCACTCAAGATGTCCCGTGCGCTGTAAGGTAAAGTATCTGGCGCTCACAAGTTGCAAATAATAGTAAGAAAAAAAATATATATAAACCACCGCAACAGTCGTTTACGATTATTGTAATATATTTACATTGTCGTCGAATATAATGAAATTTACGTCATTCGTTTTTTCATCTTGACACAAATTTAACGGGTTTTTCTTTGCTTTTACACAAGTTTCGCTTTCGTCAATGTAAAAGTAGACTTACTATTTAATTTGTTTGTTTCCATTTGTTTTTTTTTTTTTTTTTCTTCACAAAATATTAATCATGAAAGACGATTATTTTACAACGTCAATTCGTAATTTACAAATTTGCATTTATTATATGCACCGAGAGATTTAAATCACTCGATGTGAGACCGTACATTTCGGAAGTCTAATATTTTCTTTATTACCTCATCAATTTTTCTTCGTTTTTTTTAATTTTTTAATTTTTTATACTTTTAACCGTGAATTATCGGAAGAGAATTATATAAGTGCTCAATGTCGATAACGCACAACGATGTCGAGGCGCGCGAATATACATTTTTACTCCCAAAGCAACATTTCCCAAAAAGCTTTTGGATATTCTTCTTTTTTTTCTTTTAAATCTCATATAGATTATTTCCACGGTAACATCGAAAAAAAAAAACCCGAATTTCTTTACGACCATTGGAAACTTTGTTTACGACGGTCAATAATGGACTGACCTTTCAACACCAGTGTACAACATCGAACGAATTAATCAACCATTTAGCTATATCCAATTAATATTGTTACTGCCATAAGTTGGTCGATAGAGTTTGTCCCGGTAGCGCGTTGGAAGTTGGCTTTCCCAATCCCCCGAGAGACATTTGGGACATCTGCTGCGGCAACTGCGATTAAAAAAACGCGATAATTAGCATATAATCAAATATGGCGCATTTAATCGTATAACGAGTGGGGAGAGTGTAACCAGCGTACACACCGGGATAATGACTTAAAAAAAAGGAAAAAAAAAAGATCATTAATTTATTCTCACCTGCGTCGCGAAGGGCGTATTTAATTGCGGCTGTGTCGGCAGGTTGAAGAAAGGATTGCTTCCCGGTGCCGGTTGAAGGCTCTGCGCTGCCATCATCCCGCTCCATCCGTTGTTAGTACTTATATTCGTTTGACTCTGCATCTGCATCATCTGTGGAGCAACTTGGGTCACACTCTGCAGGTGCCCCGCGTTTCATGCAAATTTTATACGAGTAAAATTCGGCAATTTATAACATAATTAATGAGTAATTAATAAGAAATTGTATGTATTTCTCTCGGGAGAATTTTTATTTAGTTTACGATGTATTGATAAAAATTAAGCCATTAGCCGCAACATTCAACGATGCAATACGTATAGTTTTTAACGTACCATTTGATTCTGCATCGCCATAGCGTTATTCGCCAATCCATTTATCTGATTCATCTGTCCCATGTGTAAACTGTTACCGATCGAATTAACCGGATGTCCCATCTGATTTGTGTTCATACCGATTTGATTCTGCGTAATGTTCATCTGATTCGTAACTGGCATACCGATTTGTCCCGAAATCTGATTCAATTGTCCCAAAGCATTCGTTTGACTCGGAAAACTATTCTGTTGTCCGAAGCCCGCTATGTTTTGAACGGGTTGCGCAAATTGCTGTACCGGCGGTTGTTGCGCGTACATTCCGCCACCTTGAAGCATTAGAAAAAGGATTGACGTTTTTTGTTCCTTCTGTATATCGTTTTTTTTTTTCAAATACTGCTGCAACGAGGCAAAGGCGTTTTTACGAAAAATGTTTTATACCGGAAGCTCCGAAAGGCGATTGTTGGTGACTCGGAGTACCGTAGAGCGCGAGAATACTGTCTTTCGTCATTTTGCTCTTTTCCTGTGGCGTCGGTGCGGGTTGATTGAAGAAATTCTCTTCGTCGGTTTTACTCGCTACGGTCGAAGCTTCCGTCGTGCCGTTCGACGCACCTGCCGGCGCTGGTGATGCGCTCGCCGGCGTTGCCGACAGAAAGGAGGAAAATATATCGTCACCGGAAGTTGAACCATTCGCGTTTGTCTGATTAACCGGAGCGTCTGATAGCACAAGAAAATAACAATTTTCACATAAATATCGTCATAACTGAGTAAAACATCGGTTTTTTTGCGAAATAGAATTAGCGACGATTTTTCGACGTTTACCGAGACCCAGAAGATCCAATGTAGCCGAATTGTTTGCTCGGGTCGGCTTCGGACTAACCGAGCTTCGCGGCTTTGGTATTTGCGGTACGACTTCCGGTTTCTTTACTGGCGGTAGCGAATTTTGGCTCGTACTCGACTTTGTACCGTCCTTCTTCCGCCTGCGCTGTCTTTCCGCTTCTTCGTCGAGTTCCTTATCCCAATTTACCTAAAATTCGAAAAAAATTACGTAAATTATTTTAACGTTATTTCGTTCATTTTAACGTTGTTTCATTCGGTTTAACGTTCTTTCGTTCGTTTTAACATACATTTTAATATTTTAACAAACCATTTAACTTTTTTTTTTAAGAATTGTGATAAAATTACCTTTGGCAAAGGCGGCGAAACCCATTCTCTGGCGATGTATTTTTTGTGCTCATACTTTGCCCTAATGAAGCTTTCAAGGCTGCAGTCGGTTTGCGGTCGTCTGAAGCTATCCGGTAAATTTGCCTCATAAACGGCTCGAGCTCTCGAATTACCCATTTGTTGAAGACTCTGATAGGATTCAATAGAGTAAAATTAACGTTAATAGATTATCGTATTCTACTGTTTCGATTCGTCACTATCAACGAAGTTTGAAACATTTTTTGATAACGTTGGCAGCGTGTCGAGTGACGCAGAGCGCATCTGGCAAAACAGCGTCATTAGGTAAACGGAATAGTGACGTTAGTGGAGTTTCCAAAACTGGTGGAAATATGACACTAGTGCTCTCGTTAGAGTGTTTTACTTACCACCACTTGCTCTGGCGTCCATGTGTCCAAGTTGACGGACCGAACTTTGCTTATGTGAACTCCGAGATTCCTGTGTATACCGGCGCAACGTATGCACAGAAAAATACCCAAATTCCAACTCGCCCATCGTGGTCCTGTTAATAACAAAAGAAAAATGATTGGTTTCTTTTAAATTTATTTTTTCGATCATATATCGAAATATCGAAATGTTTCACCGATTAATCCATTATTTTTTTTTTCGTAAAACTTTGAAATAACGAATTTTCAATCGAATTGACAAGCTTCGATAATTTACGAATGAAAATTGTGATGTTTACATGGAATAAATAAGGTCTTTATCATTGTGAAAAAAAGTACGTCGACGAGCCAAAAGTCGGGCTTCGTCGATAAGTTTAATCGCGTACACACGCGAAACTCAACGGTGTGGGTCTGCCCGACGACCGAATACCGATGACGTTTGCCACACACTTGACGGTAATTGCTGTCAGTCGCGAGGAGAGTTTAGTTTGTCACGAGGAAAATTAAAAATCTATAAACTCGTGCGACGTTGTAAAAGTAGGTCGCGAACTAAGTAACGAGATCGATAATTCGAGAACAAAGATTTAAAGTTTGTTACGGCTGGATGATGATGAAATAATTGTTAATAATGGAAGAGAGACATCGAAGTTTCATTGTGATGTGACCGAGCGACTTGCAACAACAAGAGACTCGGTAAGCTTGGAATCGTCTAGCGTGTACACGAACCTTTGGCATCGCAGTCGACACAATACTTGTTGTCCTCGTCGCGAAGCATTTGCGTCAAAAGATCCTGGCACTTGTCCTGTATCTGTTTGGCGCGTTCCTTCTCAAAGCGAGTCGTCATTTTGTCGGATATACAAAACGTTTTATCGCGATGCGCCCGAGAGGCCGATCCGAGTAACGGAGGAATTTTTATGCCTGTGGTGACTCCGAACGATACGCGTACTGGAGACGCCGCGACGGGGGGATCATGACGGGAGACGTGACGGCCAGCGCGGTTTCTCTGCCCCACGGTTGAAAGTTTCAACGAACGCCCTCAATCGTTGAGCACCCGAGTTTTAATGCTAAACTCGCCTTCTCGTATTACAAGGATGGCAAAGAAGAAACTCGGGTGTTAATTAATTTTCACGACTAATGAAGCAATTATGAGAAGTTTCCGTTGTTAACTCTTCGGGGACGTGCGACCGGGGCTCTCAAATAACTCGATACAATAGGGAAATGTATGAATAAATATGTATACCCTGTATATATGTAGATTATTATTTTAAGACAACATTTTCGCACAAAATTGATCTGGAAAATGAAATGGTAGCCGAATCTTCTTGGATCTTCTTGTAATCGCTCGTATGGATGATCGATGCAGTTGTTATAAACAAGAATAAAACATTTATGAAATGATAATTGTTTAATCGCTGGTCTCACGGTATTTTGATGATTATGCGTTTTTTTTTTTGGTAGATTACAGAAATCTCGACAAAATAAGTTGTATACGTATTATTTTTAGGAATGACCGTTGTGAGAATCTATAAATAATTTCGCGATATAAAGCGAAAATATCTTTCGATAATAATTTTTGGAAAGGACTTTGATAAAAAAACAAACTTAATTTATTTTCAATGGTTTCTTTAATCATTTTTAAATAATACAACGCAAAGTATAGTTTACACGGTTTTGAGGAACATAATAATTAACAGGCATGCAATTCTTATAAACTCAATCGCCTGTTTACGGCCTCATTATGCGTTTCTCAAGTATCTTCTATATCTAAGAACTTTTTCTTTATTAAAAAGGCCTCAGTATCGCTGGATACTATAGCCACTTACACACGAGATGGATGGGAGGCAACTTTATCGCGAAGAAGAGCTTCCTAAAAATAAATCTATCAGTTATATACGCCAAACATGTCATTTCGACAAAACGCGACGATTTTTCCAGATTCTACAATTTCAAAATCCCGAGACCATGGGCTTTGTTTTTTTTTTTCGCTTATTGTTTGATTGGATAAAACGTGTACTGGCGATATTTATGAAAAAAAAACGAAGAAAAAAAAAAGTAACACTATGCCACCGTATCTGCTTATGGCTCGTCACGATAATTGACGCTATATATTTTTTCGAAGATATACTAAGTACGATAAAATTAATTCAGTCTTTCAGCAACATAATTCAATTTTGCCAGTATCCATAGGTCACACGTCATACAACTGCCGTTTCCATTTTACATCACTAAGTCATCGAAAAAAAAAAAGAAAATATAAACAAACGCTTTTTCTTTTTCGTTAATGTTACATCATCGATATTCGCTTACATTTATATTCGTAAGAAAACCCATTCATACACTTTGTACACTTAGTGGCTTGTTTGGCACCTATGCTTTCGAAATCTAAAAAAAAAAAGAGAAAACTACGTATCGTTACGTTATCTACAACTACTAGTTGCTCTTTTTTTCTTTTTTTTTTATAACATTCGTAACATTTAAACTAAAATCACAGAATATCTCGTTACTCTCACGTTCTTCGAGTTCGACGCATTCTCACGCGAATGGATAGTCAGATTTTACGTAAGAATTCTCCCCGTAACACCGGTGAGTTTATGAATCCTGCATAACAATTGAGAATCCATAAGTCACGCGGAATGCGATCAGCAAACAGAATTTTGTCAAAACTGATGAAAAGCTTAGTCCATTTGTTTTGTTTGTTTCATTTTCAAAGTCATTTTTAAACGCAGACAAGAAATTTTATGCCTGAAAGTGAAATAAAAACGGATAAATCGAGAATTATGAGAAATTTAAAGTAAACGAGTATAATTTGTATTAATTTGTGTTCAATCGCTCGTCTCATCACAATCGTACGCATCAAGCATTCAGGGCGACGTTATCCTCAAAGCTCCGGATAAACGAATTAATGATAATTACAGGTCGATAAAATCGATAATACTTCCTATCCTCTCGTCGCGTTCTATACAAAACTAAATATGTACAACATAAACAATGGAAAGATAAATGATTAGGAATCTACGGGTAGATTCTAATATTTATTATATACATAATGATTCCATTTATCATTTTTCTTCCATATATATATGCAAGCGAGGAACGGCACGTTGCAAAGCGTGTATTATATTCTACATTAATTCGTACGATATTTTATTTTTTTTTAATTTTTTTTTATATATCCAACCCAACGGCCAATCTATCGAGGTAACGAACAAAAAAAGTCTTTGATAGCCTCTTATTGAATGTTTAGGTTTAATAATACTCCGTTAGAACGCCGTGTATCTTTAGGCTGTTTGCGATATAGATGCTGGACAAAAATTTTATTCGTTGCGTATTGACGCTCATTGGCGATGATTTTTTTTTCTTTTTCTTCTCTTCCAAAGCGCGACAGATATCGAACTTTCATGAACGCTCTTCACTTCGAATCGTCGCCAATATAACGCGAGATATTCCTCCAGGGAAATCTCTCGCCGAGCGCGACAAATACAATGGGATGATTCTAAATACGAATACTGTTAACATACATGTTTCGAATACGGGCACTGCGGCGCTGAGGATATATAAGTAGTCTGTGGTATCGTAGCGTGAATACCCGATTCAGTTTTTTTTTTTCATCAGCTTTTCAGCGACAAACTACGGGGATGTGGGATCGCGCCGCGAGATTCTCAGTGAAACGAGTGATAGTTCGATGTTATTTAGGTTTTCGTCGTATCTAAACGAAACATTAACATTTCTCACTCGTTTACATTCCCCAAACAATACGTGCAGAGCGCACGACGCTGCTTCTGCGAGCCTCTCGAATCTAACGAGTCGAATAGATCTCGCAATCTTCCGATATTTCAAACGGACAAACGATTGCCGAGATAATTCGGTTAAAAAAAGACAAATCATTATCGCGCCGCACGCGGGCGATTCACGAGGATCCTTTACTCAGGACCTCGAAGCAAATCCTAGGCGAGTTCTCTCTTAGCCTTTCCCTCGGTGTAGAACTGCGTCGATGCTGAAGTGGTCGAGGAGTTCGAATTCGACGGATGAAATTGTCGCGTAAGAACGTAGACGACAGCCTCATACGTTGCCATCATTATCGCTGTGTTGGGTATCTGTCTGACAAGTTGCGTAGCCAAACCGCGGTAAAGACCTCTCGGTCCTTCCTCGCTGTAGACTATACTTAATGTTTGCCAGAAGGAGCGATACTTCGTACCTTCCTCTCGAAGCCGAGTTCTTGCCACTTCTGCAATAAAAAAAATGAAACATTAAAAATCATTTTTTCTATTATTTATCGAAGTGTTTTTTTTATTTTTTAATATTCGATACGGAAGAACGAAAATTGTCATATATCGATCTTCGACGACCGATTTTTGCAGCTCTTTTCTTTTTTTTCCATTATTTACTGGAGTATTTTTATTTATTTTTTTTCAATATTCGATATCTAAGAACCCTTTTAATTATTTTTTTCTCCATTATTCAATTCATTATAAAATCATAAAAAATAATTTTTTTCATCATTTATTCAAGTGTTTTTTTTTTTAATATTCGATACGAAAGAACGAAAATTGTGATACATCGATCTTCGATCACCGATTTTCGCAGTTCGTTTATTCATTTTTTTAAATTGAAAATTTACATTATTATAAAAAAATGTCGATGTTTTTGTTTATGTTAGACAATTTATATTCGCACATACATTGTTGTTTTACTCGTTTGAAATAAACAGAGTGTTTGATATGCTGGCAAAGCTTTGGGAAAGAATAGAGAGAGAAAAAAACCGCGCAATTTTTCTATTGCGACGATCGTAATCGACCGGTCAACCGCTTGGGAAATCTATTGCGAAACGTAATAGAGCGCAGTCTCCGTTCGAAGTGGAACAGTTTGGCAGACGGCCCGAGTCGATGGCCAAGCAGCGATGACTCGTTTAAACACACTATCAATGCATGCAACTGTTACAGTACACAACTCTTGCGGCGACGGTATCTCTCAGGTGTTAACGTATCATCGTTCGAGGCGTTAATGATAACACATACGACGCAGTCTGCGACGCAGTTGAAAGCAAAGAGTACTCCCGCTTTCTTATCAATACTCGCGGTCACGTCGAACAATCACGTTGCACTGTTTTTCTGCGTGATATACACGGCAACGTATGTTTTAGATGAATCGCTAAGCGTCTTTAATTCAGATTGCCATACGATACTAAAAACAAGATATTGCGTATCCAGTGGCTTGGATTACAGTTAAATAGGTATTGAGGGTAAAAATATTCTTCGGAATGAATCGCCGGGACGAAAATATCCGATTTTCTTTTTTTTCTTTAGCAACGCCGTTAAAATCTATTTATCTGTATGCATTGATCGTTAAGCTTTGTTGAAATTTGGATGAAAATTAAGTAGAAATTGAGGCTAAAAATATTCTTCGGAATGAATCGCCGGGATGAAAATATCCGTTTTTTTTTCTTTAGCAACGCCGTTAAAATCTATCTATCTATCTTCATGGATCGTTTATGCGTCGTTGAAATTTAGATGAAAATTAAGAATGAATTGCTGGAATTAGAAAAATACGATTTGTTTTTTAAATTGCCGTTTGTCTTATCGACGGAGCTAAACATTCGAGATCTGTCTTCATCGATATCGAAGATTAGATGTTAGATATTCGATAACAAGTATACACGGGATATCTTATACCGATCACAGAGACGTTGATCGTTTAGCTTCGTTGCAACTTGGCAGGAGGTCGGTCCGTTATGCGGGCGATATTTGATTAATCAATGAAGAACGCCGTTGGATACCGAATGAACACGCGATATTAATACTGTATAGACAAGTGTACTTCGTTCAACCGAATGGAAATGTACGTTTTATCCAGCGATCCACGAGTTTGTTATGTATAACGTATGACAAAGGAGCGGAGACACAGATCGATTGCGATGGCTGACAAATATTTTTAGCAAAGTTGTCTCCATCCATTGGCAAAGTTAGTAGTCGATTTGTAAAGACAATCGATGATGAAATTGCATGATAAACATGGATTATTTGTTTTTTTTTTTTTTTTTTCAGGTGCGGCGAACACAAAAGTGAAAAACGCACTTTGGCGGATTAAAATTGATTAAATTTCCAAGCGATATTACGATGAAACATTTGTTAGTTTTTTGGAGCTGTTAAATATTTTTGTAAATTTATCCGGGTAGTGCACTCCTCGGGAATAACTCACCGTGTGGATAGGCGATGCAGGAAGCGATCGTTTTCGAAAAAGCGCCGGCGGCCATAAATTCCAAAAAATCCCGAGAACTCTTTGAACCGTCGTCGACGTTCGACGGTACGCGAGAGCGATGCGTTATCAACCAGCTTTTCACGGCTTCGTATATAACGAAGTGCACAACCGTTTCTGTTATTCCCATGTAAGACGCGACGATGCCTTTGTAAAATCCGAGGAAACCCTGAAAAACATTACAACATTTCGTCGTAATTAGTTAAACGATTTATTATATTATACGATGCGTAAATATAAAAAAAAACTTAAACACCGATACTGATGCTTCGCATTTCTCAAGCACTATGACAAAGAAAAATCATGCGAGTAGCTATTTAAAAAAAAATTGTTTATCGATACGCGTAAACGTCATCGAAAGCGCGAATCGCCGATTAACGACATCGGTCAATTCGTTTGAGCGGCGTAACTGGTTAAATACGCAAGTGGTATTATAGTCGCGCGTCGAAACGACAAAACAAGAAGATCCCCCGCAACGACACTGTCTTCGAGAGGAGAGGAGATAAGATAAGTTATCGATATCACGGCTCGAGCGTCTGACTTATTCTCCACGAAACAGACCCACGGAGCACGTCAATGATTGCGATTATCGTAAATCCCAAATGCCGAAATCCCTCGAGATAACGAAATATTTTGTGATTAATTATAGCATCGACTGATAAGCGAATTACAGTGTTACCATTTGGTATGAAAAAAATAAAAATAAGTGGAAACACTATCTTTGCTCGAGAGAGCGAATAACTCGTAGAATCGGAAAAATTTCGATCTTTTCTCGAAATTTCCTTCGTTTTTTACGATTCGGAGAAAACCTCAACGTCGGGAAGAACTTCTGCGTTCGTAAAAGATATTTCTTTTTTTTCTCTTGGCACGGAGACGCTACCATATTCCTCGATATTTCTTCACGGAAAAGACCGCATTTTTTCCTTCGCGTAAAGCAAAAAATAGTTGAATCTATCGCGGTTATTGGATTTTCCATTATTGCTCTCGCGTTTGTCGGGAAATCGAAAAATAGGAACTTTTCCTCGGAGAACCTATCGGGAAAATCTATGATTATATTCTTCTCGGTGTGATGCATTGATTTTTCATTGATTTTCTTACGATCGCTAATAAACCGCATCTATAATTAACGCTCTCGTATGCGACACAAATTAATAATCTCATAGCGTACGCGTAATTTATTCGTAAATGATACAGTTTTTAGCGATTATTTGCAAAGTGGCGCTAAAAACACAACTGGCAATAATCCTTATCGGGGTTCACATGTCCGTAAATACATACCGATCCGGTGATCATGAGCTAAGCTCGTGCTACCGGCGAGATTGCAGGCGGGCAAAGGTATTGTAATTACGATACTAAGTTGCAATCGCACAGATGGAAACCCCGATACTTCGAAACAATTATTTTATTTTTTATTTTTTTTAGATAAAACAAAAATTCTTTCTCGTCCAGTGGTCTCTTTTGTTTCACCGTAATTCATTCAATAACCGGAAATTACGAGTTCTAATCGTAAAATGTAATACAGTAGAGCGAAAAGTTGAGCCAAAAGAGGCCCCCGTGCGCGAAGTTCGTCATACCAAAGTATATTTGTAGTACGCGTTTAGCGTCTCCTTACTCTCTCTCTCCCTCTTCGAGATGAGTGGAAAGTTTTCGCAAGGGATTCAACGCGTTCTCGATGGCATGCAAAATCCGCGCGCGATGTTTCGCCCGCTCGACGCTCGGCGTTTTAACGAAACTAATAATTTCACGACATTTCGAAGTGTTCTGATAATAATTCAAAAACAACGGTAAATCCGTGCGACACGCCAGAGTGCGATGTTTCACCAAAAATTCGGCAAGAAATCAAACTCTCGCTCACGCAAAACCTTTCGCCTCGCCAAGTTGTAAACTTCGGCAATAACGTGGAACTATTGCATCGCCAAAAATTACTTGCACTTCCGCCAAAGTTAATGCCACTGACTGCGGATGCTTAACGTGGTCAGCGCGCTCAGGAAGTCGCATAGCCGACGTGTACGATCATTCGCGTCTATACATAGAATCCCAAGGTCAGCCGGCGCCGCGAATGATTCCCAAGAGTATCGCGAAAGCGCGAAATATATAGATATATACATACATATATACAGCATAATTCCTAATAAATATCGTATCTGTTTTTTATTTCTTCAATTCCGATTATAAAAAAAAAATCAAATTTTACTATGGATTGGTATTTTTGAAAATATAACAGTATGAATAATAATAACAATAACTTTTTGAAATTTATATTACCAATTAACTTGGTTTTCATTCTAAAGAATTAGTTTTTAAAATAAAAATTATTTATTTCGAATGAAAATCAAATCGATTAATAATTTAAATTTAAAAATGTTATTATCATTATTATTCATAATACGATATTTACAAAAAATTTCATTCTTCGTTTTCATAGTAAAATTTTTTGTTATAGTAATTGAGGAAAAAAACCAATTTGATATTTATTACGAATCATCCTGTATATATATATGCGTACTTACCATACGATAAACACATTGTAACACAATCTCTTTAGCGACCGCAGGAAGAATTTCCGATTAGGAATATTAACACCTTGAAACTCCCGAGAAATTTGCACTCATTTGCGTCGCGAGATCATGAATGACATAGCAATAACCGTAGCATCGTGTACTCATTTAAAGGAGATAACATAATTGTGTACTGATGCTGTTACTCGCTATACGATGAGCAGAGAAAGATTCAGATTATTAATCGCGATAAGATTTGATGCGGAAAAAAGGAATAGATTTTTCGCCGATTTCACTCGCGCGATCTGGAAATCCAGAAAAAAACGATTTACAAACGATAAGGATAAAGAACGCCGCGAAGAATTGATTGATCGATGAGATATATTTTTTTTTTTCGTTTATTGTGCGTTTGTTATTGTGTATTTTTATTGAACACAAGCGAAAGAGATTTCTCCGGCAATCGGGGCGCAGCAGCTGCAACGATTCTTACAGCAAAACTGTTTCGTTGAAATTCCTGCGTCTGCGCTGAGTACACAAAATTTGGCCGACGCATGTGTTAGCATTTGGCATTTTCTCGCATCTCTTCGTTTTATTTGTTTCAACGGCCCGTTTGGTACGAATGGTCAACGATTGTATCGTTCACTGGCGATCGCGCGAAGTTGCTGTACGTACGATGTACAAAGTCGTCTCAACGCTCATTGGTCGGACTTTGTGGGTATTTTTATCGCAAATTGCTATTTGTAGGTCGAGGTTCTTGTTTTAGAAGAGACGCGCGTTCACTAACGCCGAATAATCGGGCGAAGCAACGAAAACTTGTTTTGCAAAGTTGCCGATGAGAGAGAATATAGCAATGAACGATGCCAAATCCTCGATTCTCGTATCTGAGGCCACTGACCAATCGAATGTTTCGAAAAAAAAAAAAACGATGAGATCTCCGATGCGAAGGAGATTTTGCGACGTGCGATCGAACTACAGAATACCACACAAAAGCTGTAGAAAACAAAAGAAAAAAAAAATTCAAACAAACTTCGCGTAAAAATCCACAATAATAATAGTCTCGTCCATCGATAAAAAAAAATTAGTCTATTTATGACAAAACAGCATTGCGTGAGTTTCACTCTCGGAATTTCGATTGGCAATAATTATAATTAATCATCTATTTATGTCGATTGTCGAAACTTATTTTGAGAACATACTTTCGATTCTTATGATCGTTAAGTTATATAATAATTAACCGTACCAACTGCGGAGTATAGAAACAAAAAATAACGTGCAATTTTATCGCATGAAAAATTTTTGTAATTATACTCTTCGATATTAAATTACGCAAATAAAGTCAAAAGATTTAATTTTTTATCCTTATTGACGCAAATAACATTTTTTTTTCCTCCGGTGGATTGAAAGATCTTTCAAAAGAACAAACGAAAAAAAAATCCGATACCAGTCGTTCGGCTTCTCGCGATATTCAAAATCGCGTCTATTTGCGTTTCCATTGAGATCTCAGAGTTTGAAACGCGTATCTGTACGCATCGGAGTCGATGCGCAAATGATATTTCATGCCGATGATTAATATTCCGTCGGAAGACGAGATATAATCGTTGAGAAATACATAACGATGTTTAAACGATCCTTTGTTTTTTCCCCCCTATCGCTTAATCTACTTGCGAGAGATAAAACGAAAACGTTAGATAAAAGAAAAAAACAATAATATTCACGCGTTGTAACATTTTTGTGATTTTTTTTCGCAAGCCTTCGGGTGCATCCCACGTGTCTCTATCTCTTACCGATTGCTGATATATCCTCCGGATGCACTCGATAGCAGTCGTGCGATTCATGTGATGATCAAGTTGTAGTCTCGTTTTCACGAACCAAATTGGATTCGTTGCTGTACTTGCGACGAAACCTGCAACACGTTAACGTCCTATAAGTGATGCCGCCTTTTACGTTTTTTTTTTTCTTTCAATCGATAACTTTTTTCTGTTTCGCAGTCAAGAAGCGTGCGCGTTGCAACCGCATTTTTTTTAAACATCAAAATAGCGTTATTACGCAGACGAATTATCCGATGCGCTTCAGGATCGTCGACTAGCTAAACAAAAAAAAAAAATGGAAAAATACTCGCGACATTATGCAATGCGATTGAAATTTTATATATTTGTATCGGGATATTGGATCGCATGTTGATTCAACAATGTTCTCCGAATGGAAATGCGAGACGCCCTTCGCGCGTTTTCAATTATTCAGACGGAATTAGTCACGCGAAATACGGGACGTTTGCTATTTTCACGGTTATTTGTTATTCGCAATCACCATCGATCGTCAATTTTTTTTCTTTTTTTTCTGTCCCGATATTCTCATTTCTTCACGTAACTCGCGTCTCCGAGAGACGACAGCTAAATTACAGTATTGCCATATTGTTTTTTTTTTTCATTTTTTTTTAATCTACGATGCCGTACATTAAAGTCGGCGAGAGAGTGCCGAGCGTCGATCTGTATGAAGAAACCCCGGAAAATACGAAAAATATAGCCGATTTAGTACGGGAAAAGAGAGCGATAATTTTCGGAGTTCCCGGCGCCTTCGTACCGGGATGTGCGAAGGTTCATCTCGGAGGATTCGTCGATAAGTAAACTTACGAAAGTCGTTAAATATTTCGAAAATCGACGAATTAAAGAGAATCTTTAATTCGTTGAATTTTTTTTTCCGTTTCTATCAGATCGGAAGAACTAAAGTCAAAGGGTTATGAGGAGATAATTTGCATTTCCGTAAACGATCCTTACGTTCTCTCCGCTTGGAAATGGTGGAAAGGTGCCGACGGAAAGGTAAACTATCGTCGTCTCGAAGTGCTTTATGTTTTAACAGACCGAATTTTTATGTACAGCGCGAGATAAGGAGATTAAAGTAATATTGATTTCAAAGAGTCTTATCGTGCGTCGAGTCGTACAGCAGACTTCGCCGATTACATGCGTTGGTAACGGAATGACATAATCTATGCGCGTAACCGAGAGTCGCACGTTGAGACAAAGTTTCAATTAACGACAACACGAATTATGTCATTTCGTCTCGTAAACAAATCGCGAGTTATCGCGACACAATAAGATTTACCGATTAAGCTAAAAGCTTCTGCATACGCATTGCGTCACACAGAGAGTCGTTGCGCTCGTATTGTAGACGCGAGATGTATGTTTCGGTTTTCTTTTTATTAATTCGTAGCATTGAACTTATTATTTGCGATGTTTTATTTTATTTATTGTATATTTTTATCGATCGAAAAATCGAATTTTACTCAAAAGATCAACAATTTTTCCGTTCATTTACGTCAATGAAGTTTTATCAGTAATAGTATCGATTCTCAGATATTAACTCTGATTTATAAAATAAAAACAATAATAAGTCAACGAACTTTCTACGTAATACATCACAGGTGAGAATACTCGCTGATCCAACAGCGAGATACACAAATGCCATAAGAATGGGTGTCGCGAGACCGGAACTCGGAGGAGTGAGAAGTCGACGTTATTCGATGATAACGGACGACGGAGTCATCAAAGAATTATACGTCGAAGACGCGAACGCTGAAAATTCTTGTCTTCAACATTCTTCGGCTGTATCTTCGTAAGATATTTTTTTTTAATCGTAAAAACATTTATTATGCAAGAGTGACAATTATAAGCGACGAGTTTCCTGCAATTATTCGAATTTGTCTTCTGCAAGAGATTTACTCGTTTTTAGAATTAAAATTGGAATATCTATGTATGCGACTTTGCGATTAATTGCGTTTCACATTGCGAAGGCCATTTTTTCGATACCTCCGATTAGCAGCTATGTGTTTCGAGGTGAAGGACCCTTTAGCCGAGGGACGCAAATGGCAATCGGCGAAAGACAAACAAAATAATCCGAACTTCTCATCTTCGAGAATTTTCTACGGTGTATGCATCGGTATAACCGGTTTGTCTTATACGCGCATACAACGCTGGAAATTCGATAGTTCGTAAATAACGAATGTGAGAATATCGGGACACCGATGTTATTAATAGAAATATCATGAAAAATATTGTCTCGAAGAAAAATTTGAAGGCCGACGAGTTTCCGTTGACTCGATGACCCAAAGACGACGGGCAATTCTCAAGGTAAGCGCCGGGTATATGCGATTCGAATGGAGTCGTCGTGATAGCAGCATCGGGCAGAGTAATGACTCGATACTTGTGAAAGGAATGCGAATTAAATTTGTATTCAAAAGTGCGAAGTAACATCGTCCGATATTGTGCCAATGACGACGATTACTTCGAGTCGCCGATTGCGAGAACAGTCGACTCTATCTAAATGTTAAATATTTAACGTCTAATTAAACTCGAGACACGCTGCGAGCACATGTCCCACTGTTCTGTTCATCCAGTGGCCGGAAATCGACCCGATGAATCAGTCGTCAAAACTCGTGCGGTGTGATTCTCACGCGCATAATTGATCCACGGAAATCGTTTTTAAACGAATTTATAAATAATTCATTAGATAGAACGTATTATATCCATCAACGGTGTGCCATCGCGAGTTTAATTCGCACGGCTGCTGCAGCGTTTAAGGAAATATCAAATGTGTTTCGTGCCCATCGTCGCGGTTATTCGAAAAGAAAAAGAAAAAAAAAAAAAAAGGAACGATGTAAGAGCAAAGTAACTGCTTGCGTGCAGCTGCTGCCGACGATCCTCGCGTGCAACTCGTACGAGAGACAGTTTGCTGCGCAGAAAAGTAAACGATACCGCAGCAATGTGAATTTCGAACGACCTTTGCGGCACTGTTATTCGTAATAATCTGAACCTCGAAGTATCGACCTCATTTGGAGGCGTCAAGTGCATCGGGAAGCATAACTCTCGCGCGCACCTCGCGAACATTGGAGATCGGATTTGAAACTAATTTTGACGATAAATCGGCATATTGCCAAAAGATCGGAGCGAGAAAAATGTTGGATCGCAACGTCGGCAAATTGGCAATTGGCTTTCTAAACGCATTTTTTTTTCCATCGTTAATCTATACATAAACGATTATTTTTTTTAATTCTCAAGGTTATTAGAAAATTGAACGTAAAAATAGATCGATTGCTACATCGCGTTGTCTCGAAACATCGAGAAAAAATTAATTGACTGTATTCTCAACGAATATCTAACGTTAGACATTATTTTATATTCGCAATGGCATTTGATTAATTAAACCAATGATCGTAAACAGCCTGTTGAGAAATCATTTCTCATTGTGGTGTCATTTTTTGCAACAGTAGTAATAGACATTTATTGGTCCCGAATACAGTCTATAAGTATCGAAATATCTAAATATAATTTTTTTTTCGCGCAAATTATGAAAAATGGCTATTGATCGAAGGCCTTCAATTCTGGTTACTTCCGGTGCGTTTAACGATTTAATTTACTTTTATTTTCTTAATTTTATACTATTATAATTTATTAATTTTCAGTAGAAAATAATTAGTAATCAATAATTAAAGAATACCAATAGCTAAATTCTTCTTTTTCTATGTTTATTGTGGGAAATTAGTATTGTAGTGCGTTTTTATTACTTGGAATCGCTATGCCGTTATTATTTATTGCCGATTTATTTCGGGCTGTAAATAGATCGCATAGGGCAATAATTTTGCATTGAGGACTCCAGAGGTCGAGAGTGCGAAAGTACGAAGGTAAGAAATGCAAAGAATATGAAAGGGGCGTTCGTTGTTGTGAATTCAGTACGGCGACAAAACGCCTTTGACTACGTGACTATTCTACCTTTTCGGAGTGCAAGAAACCTACGTGACTCGCATCACGTATCCCACACGCCGATATTATTTTTTGGTACTATTTTGGACCGCCGCTCATTGATAGCCTCGTAGAGATCTTTCCGTATCGAAATACATATACCGGCGAAATATGTTACGTAAAATAGCCTCAAGTTTTTTTCTCTTCCTTTCTTTTATTCGTTTCGAAGTGAACGAATACATTCCAACGGCTCGTCGTACGTACGAAATATCTTTTGGAAGCGTATAAATAATATTGCATACACTTTCGCAAATTCTTATCGCGATTTTAAAACGACAGGTGCAACGAAGTTAGACGCGTGTCGCCGGAGATAAGGCGCTAATTTTCATTATTGACTTTATTACACGATAATGCAGTCACGCGACTTCGGCATGAAAATTATTTACTCCGATTGCATTGACGATTCCGTAGCGCTATATGTCAGCCGATTACGCCCCCCACATCGTGAAATGCAGAAAACCATTTAAACGGAACACACAAATGTATCTCATTATTTCGCATTATTTTATCATTTGTGCAAACAGATAATTTTTTCGCGCAAACATCGGGAAAAAAAAAAAATAATTAAAAGTAGTAATCTCTTTTTTTTCGTACAAAAAAAGATAGTAAGTCGATAACGCGTTTAAATAAACTAAAATATAGTCAAAGTGTTGCATTGAAAGATATTTTTATGCAGCTAATTGCTTTCGAGTTATTATAAGCGATAATGAATCGCGATAACGATGTCCAATAATCCTATCTATTTTCGAGTACTGCAATTCGTAACTATACGTTGAGAATCAATAAATGCAATTAGCGTCCGAACAATTTTGCGTAATACCATCAAAGTTCTCAAGCGATTATACAAGAAACGCGAATGGGGTCCGTCGTCCTCTTCCTTTACGCTAAATTACGCAAAAGCTATCGTATTACCCGCTGTTTTTCGAGTTTCTCATTCAAATGCCAACACGAGGAATCGATAGATGCAATTAGTAACGGGAGCGCAGTGTTCCTCGGCGTTCAAAAGCAGTCATACAAAATCGCGAGATCGGCGGTCTCTCGTCTTCCCGGTGTCTCTCAGTGTTATGTCGTCCAAGAATAGCCCACGTGTTTCAACTACGCGACATCGGATCCACGGTGAATGCGCTTAGTTGGCCGAGCGAAACACGCCACAGGAAGTTCAATCGCAACTTCATGCATACAGAGGCTACGCGCGTCGCGAAACACTACATATGTTGATGCGAACAAAATTATTGGATTCGTGAGTATATGCGACTCGTGTGGGAGAACTCCGCGCGAACTCCGCATGAACCGCTTGTTTACGTTCCGTTCGAGAGCCCAAACTGCGGAATTGTGCATTGAACGTTCTATTTATAGAGCGAATCACGTGCCGTCGCGTAATGCATTACAGTCGCGAAAAACAAGTTAATTTTTTTTTTTTTTTTTTTTTTCATTCATTAATTAGCGTTTTGATAATTAGAAACTGCGATTCTTTATTATTTTCAATTATAATAAAGCGCATAGGGAGAGTCCGCGATGCGAGTCTCCGGTGCGTGAGGCACCGCTCCAATTTCTAGAGAGTCAATAACAACAACAACAATCCTGTTTACTATGATGTAATGATTGCGTCTATATTTAGATTCTACGCCGCGACCGGTGCCGGCGGTAGGCGAGGATAGACTATCGAGGAAAATGGATGGTCGGCGCTTGTGAATTGTGCGTTCGGCTGGGAGTTGTGAAGATTTTACAGACGCGAGATGAGGAATGAATGAAGCGAGGAAAGTGTAAGGGCGCTGCGTGCCCTGCAACCAAACAGCATCGGTTACCGCGGCGTACGTGACTCCGTGCACGTGGCGCTCTGATCTTCCGTACGCGACGTTTTTTCGTCGCCACAGTCGTGAATTCTCTCGTACGATATTCGGTACGATTCTTCATCGGGAATCGTGTTATCAACGATAAAAAAATTTTTGTAAGACAAGTGAACATTAAATTTGTAAAATTTGCAATTCGATAAAAAGTAACTGTTTCGCAAAGCGTCTGAACGGATTGAAGGAGAAGAAATAAAAAGATTAAAGAAGAGTAATAAAGTTGAATGAGGAATTGACGAGGAAAAGATGGACTCGAGTCTCCGCGAAAGACATTCGTTCAACTGAGTGCTTCAAGACTGTGGTTTATGCACGCGAACTAAGCGAAATGCAAATTGTGGAACAGTAAAATATGGAAAAAAAAAATTAAATAAAAGAAAAAAAAATTCGTCTTTTTTTTTTTTTTTTTTCGTTGCAAAAGCTTCGAGCAAACAACGAGCGACAAGGAAAACGCTCCGCCCGTGAGAAAAACTTTATCTCGGAAAGAAAAAAAAATTAACTGACTTCCAAATTTGACTTTCGTAAAATAATAACGATAAATTCTGTAATCGCCACCCCGCTGAGGAATTTTAATCGGAGTCTTAAGTTCGATTTCAATTGTTTCATGAATTTTCATTCCAAACGAGAATTATCGATAAGACCATTTAAATTCGTCGAATTCGTCTCGATAGCTACGGGATTGCGAGTGGTCAGTCCGTTTATCGCAATACTAATTTTCACATATATACGAAGCAAACATTACCGCGACGTACGGCAATGTGTATTATCATTATCTCGAATGTTTCAACGGACTCGACTTCTTTACACGTATGAATACAATGCCATTGATGTCGACGAGCGACGAGTCACTCGATAGCGAAACTCGAATGAGAAGAATACATACAACGTAAATGTGTACACAGCAAATACGAACGACGGATACGCCGGTCAATCGTTCATCGTACGAATCGACATGAACATTGTGTTCGGAATCATCGGGAACTTCCATCGCGTCAATTAACTAAACTATTTGTAACAACCCCTCCCTCTCCCTGTTTTGTTTTCAATCGATAAGCATCAAATGACGTGCGAAACGACCCTATAGTACCCGTTATCGCATGACGAGAAATCACATAATTCAATGTCCAATCGTAACGGGTATTTATAGATTGTGTAATTATGAGAAATATTAGTGTACGTTAGCCAGTATAAGTACCAATGGCACTTCGGTTCACTGCATACATGTACGCGTAAAGGTCTGCGTCTCTATTATTATTTTTTTTTCAATTTTGTAATTTTTTTTTTCGATTTTTTTTTTTTTTTTTTTTTTTTTTTTACGATGTATTGTATTGTTATTTTTAGTACGAGAAAAAAAGGACATTTGTGTTAATATTGAGTTTTGACTAACCGGCACAAGATGCGGAACAAACGTGAACCATTGGACTATCTGCTGGCAGAACCGAGTTGAAGAACGCCTTGCTCTGGGAGTATGTGCAGAAGTAGATGGCCCTCGAAGGCGCAACACCGACGAGATTTGGCCCCAGACCTTTAAACAAGGCCCGGGGTCCTTCATTTTCCACGATGTACCTTAGACAATGCACGAGGCCGGGTGGCGCGTGGCTATGATGTGGTCCACCTCCCGGCGGAGGTGCTACTCCGCAGTGGGACAGTGCCACCAGAGCGTACCTGAGATATTTTCAGATTTTTTTTTATTACAAATCAATGCACTCGGCGATTTTCTTTTTTTTTTTTTTGTACCGATCCGATTTTTTTTGGATTTTTGGATTTTTTTTTTTTTTTTTCGCGCTCTCGAATGAACCTGACGATTTTTTTTCGGGAGAGTTTTTTCGATGTCGCGGATTCGGGAATTCGATTATTTATTCGAGAAACGAAATGCAAGGGGATCCTGCTATACGCGATCTAATTTTTGGTTTTTTTTTTTTTTTTTTTTTTTTTTTTTTTTTTGAGAAATTAATTACCTTGGATATCCACCGGTGCATAATCGCCTCCTCTGCTGCGGCGTGGGGAAACTTTTGCATGTTACGTGACCAGACGTTAACTCCTTGTTTCCGGGCGGTGGATAGAAACTCGATGTCGAGGATTGCAATCGCGTCTTTACAACTTCCAGGGGGCAGGTGACTATAGCCCCAACCGTTCCTGCGACTCTGTTGGGAACGATTTATTTTGTTATTTACCGTTATTGAAACACGAAGAAATGTCGGGATACGAGAATCAATCTTTTTTATTTTTCAATCAAATTTTGTCGTATGAAAAAATGTATTTATTACTTTAATAACAATATTTTTTTTAAAAGAGGGTGTTAAGTAAAAAACAATGCACAATCATTTATTTATTGCCAAGAATGCGCATTCTTCGGTTCAGTATCATATATCGCGATGTTTTCGAAAGTTTGCATCAGCAAAACACTCGCGGAAGCTTCGTAGTACTTCTCGGAAGCGAAAATATATAAAAGTTGCGCAGATTCGAGAGAAAACGATTTTTCCTTTTAATTAAAAAAAACAACTGAAAAAACTGCTTTTATATTGCAGAGGCGATGCGCATATTAAAAAAAAAATCGATGCCGTCTCCGAGGGCCGCGAAACCCTTCCTCGCGGCCGCAGAGATGCAAATGCACGAATGCTCATCGTGCGCTATACGATGCAGCGACCTTGACTGTGTTTCAACGTCGCACAAATATCAACAAAGACAATACATATCGCCGGTGAAAATTGGTCAAGTACGTTCAACAATAGGATGAAGATATAAGCAGTTCAATGTTTCGGCGCAAATATTAACCGACAAAACTCGCGTGCATCGTAAGAAATAGATAAATATTTTGTGTACCTTTATTCCACTTTAGTTTGAGAAACAGAAAATTCAACGATTCTACGATAAATACCGAAGCTTTACTGTTCAAACAATCGAGTTGATCCACAAAAGATAAGTGAATAACGATTTTTTGTCATTTCATTTTTACGATCAAATATTGCAGCGATCTCTCGATGTTTATTCGGCAATCGATTAAATTTCGATTCAAAGCAATTTTTTATTTACGAAAAAAAGTTTATGTTCGATTCTGGAAAAAAATTGAAAACATTTATTTTTAATTTGTAACTATATCTGTTGTATCATCGATAAAACACATGTGGACAGATTTAGTTTGTGTATAGGATGTGCAGCAACGGGTTGCTACACGCACGGTCTGTTGACTCGGTCGTGTGGCATCGTGGCAAAACAACCCTTTGGAATAATGCAAGTGTGCTGCGACGCACGTAACCACACAGCCCGTGGTATTTGGGTCGACGAAGTAAATAGCAAAGGCGCAGGGCTCACTATTCTCGATAATGCGTCGTAATGCCAAAAAACGATGATATTCGAAAAAACAAACAGGTAGATAAAAGCTGCGAATAGGTAACGAGACAATCGTTTTTCGTCTCAACGATTCGTCGTCTCTCCGAGGAATGACATAATTGAAGGAATGTTAAAAATAGATTCTAAATTGTCTGCACTTGCCGGGAGCACGCAGAAGGGATCGCGGTAACCACCCGTTATGTGTGTACCACGGAAGACTCTCATGATAATCGCGATAGTCGATGGAGAACGTATTTGACGTGGCGAAATGATCGTTTAACCAAAAAAAATCGTAAAAAAACGTCGTTCGAATAAACTGGTTATATTATTATCATTATCGCGATCACGTGTATACGTATATACAACGTTCCGTAATAGGACTGTCTGGTCACTGCGCATAAATGCATCGTGTCTGTATACCTTGTGATGAAATATTAGCGTAGGTCTCGGTTCGACCTGCGTGAATATCCTTTGTATGTTTAGCAAAAACGTTCGTACGATTTTCGTTAATCACGAGCTTCGATTTGAGATTTTAATAAACGATCATGCATTGTTAACAATAAACGTTGACCCACCCTCCGGCAACGAGATGTATCACGGTGTCGCGCTGCGACATTGTCGGCGATGAAGGAGGTTTCTGCTATCGCCCCGGCCGCATGCACTTTCTTCCGCGACGAAAAATAAAAAAATACAAATAACGATAAAAAAAAACAATTCCCTCCCAACTGACACAACGTATCACTTCGAAATTCACCAAAACTCTTTCGTAAAACTTATTCACAATATTATTCGTTGATTTGACGCGTTTTTTAATGTATATTTACGTCTATATCTCAAATCGGCGAAACACACTGCACCACTTCGGGGTATTACAAGTTAAGACCGACGCGGGTTGCACGCACCGACGACTCAAAACAACTGAAACGATTCCAATCCCGAGGCGAGTGCGACGTTAAAAATATCGTCTTGGGTCGTCGATTTCGTACAGACCAATGTGGGGGTAATAGCGGCACGAAATACTTCGTCGTTTGCCTGCTTATCGACGTTACTCTGGCGAGACAACGACGAACTAAAACGCGACTCGCGCGATACTCTTGGGATTGAGGAATTTTTTCAAAAAAATGAATTAACGACTAATATTATGAATGTATAAAAGTTTTAATGAAAAAAAAATCAGTTTTACTATTATTACAATACAATTTTACAATTTACAATGTGTAAATTGTTGTTTGTATACATTTTGCTTTATTTCGAGAGACAATTGTCCGTGATTTGTTTTTCTATTGCCCTTTCCATTGCTTCGTAAAATTCAGGGAGAGTGCACTCGCTTTTTTTTACGTACATAGCGTGCGCCAGGAAAGGTATTTTTCTCAATGAACGTCCGCTAATTCCGACGCTTTTTTTGCATATTTTATCGTGTACGGCGATCTCGATCATCGGAGTTCTCTTCACGAGTTTAGTCTGAAAGTTTAATAAATGTTAGTCGTGTTCTTTCGATATTATTAAAATTATGATTTATTAATACGCACCCTCATTAATTCGAAGAAGCAAGAGCGATAAATTTTATTTATCGCGCGACATTCAGGATGACCAATGTACTGTTTGATATCGGCGCGATCGACAAACGCGAGATCGATCGCTTCAGTGACATTGCTCGTCGTCAGTATCAGCACATTGGGATAACTCTTTATTTGATCGAGTTGAGTCAATAGAGCATTTACCACGCGTATAGCATCCGACGGTTCGGTACCGTTGGCGCAAGATTTTCGCGCGTGAGCCAAAGATTCAACTTCATCGATTAGAACGCAAACCAGAGCTTCCGGATTGTCCAGAAGGCGTTTAATCTCGTCGAACAATTTCATTACCAATTTGCCACTCTGGAATTGTTAAAAAAACAATTTACTAACAATCGTCAACATTGCATTTTTTTTTACATGTCGTTTATGAACGACTTTACCTCTGAGAACCATTTCGAGAATAGGCTATGACTATTTATTTCGACTAACTCGACAAATGCGTATCTTTCGCTGAGTCTTATAGCGACTTTCTGGGCCAACGCTTTGCACAAACTCGTTTTTCCCGTTCCTGGAGGGCCATGCAGTAGGACAACTTTGTTCCAACTTATGATATTCGGATCAACCTTTCTGTCTGAGAATATCATTGCTGTCTCTACAAGGTTCCATAACTGAAAGAAAGGAAGTTAATGAAAAATATAGATGAACAAAAATAAATTAAAATTAAAATTATAGGAAAAAAAAGAAAAAATATAAAACATTGAATGACGTTAAATGAAATTTATAGAAAAAAATAAGTAAAATTTAAAAAAATATCATTGATGTTTACAGAAAAAAAAAAAACAAAAAAATGGAAAAAAAGAAATCATCAAATGATGTTCAATGAAAATTATAGATTAAAATCCATCTTATTTACGCCATAAGTGACTGAATAGCTCTAAAATTACCAGAGTTCTTAATTGTAATGATATGATAAGCTACCAACATTCTCTTTAATGTTTGTATCGTAATACAAACTTTCCCACAACCCTTGGTATTCCGCCGCGGGCAAAATAACATGAGTAGCAACGTTCAATTCTTCAGAGTCATGTTGCATTGTTTCGGTAGCAACTGCTTCTTCCGACAGTCTATACACATAGATTCTGGAGATATCGTAATCCTGTACTTCTATTGCGTCGTTCTGAAAAACGTTGTTATCTTCAGCTCAACTAATAAAGAAAACGTGTTGCTTGAATATTACCTCTCCATCATCGGTGCAGAATATTATTGAGTCAATGTGATCGATTAATTTTTTTTCCTCGATTTGTTTCTCCTCTGGATAGATATCATCCTTGCGTAGCCAGTGGTCGAGAACATTTGTATTTTGAGGTAAAGTCAAACGTTTGCATTTGACGATCAAATGGTTAATTGTTTTCTTTATATCATCTCGCGATAATGTGCTTCGAAAAAAATAAATAAAATAAGGATAGATTATGCGCTGTAACATGCGCTCGATAGCTTGTAAACACGAACTAATGATGACAATAATTAATCGTGTTACCTGCAAGCTTTCTGGCACACTTCCAAAAACGCAACTTTCTTCATCTTTCATACAAGTCGATAAAAAACGATTGATTTGTATTTGCTTTATTGTAAACACAAATTTTACGTCAGGCGAATAAGCCCCCTCTTGTTTCGTACATCACGTGGTGAACGTTTCGACGTTTGAAAGCGAAAGCCTGTGAATACCGGAAATTTTTGCGAAACAAACGGTCGCAGGAACTAAAGGCATCTTTACAACTCACAGATTGACAGCTGACGAGTTGTCGCAGCGCTCTATGTGGCTTCGAAAAATTCGTAACGAACACGACAAATCGATTCATTTTAAATAAATTAAGTAATAACAATAATAACAAGTCGATGGGCTGTAGTACAAAGTGTTCAACAATTGTCTTGTTCGTACTTTTATCTATTATTCAAGGGGAAATATAAATTTGACAAGTTTCGGTTGATAAGTAGATCGACGATGAAATTTGATTAACCGACGCTTCTCGTGTACTTCCGGTTTCCCGTGAAAATAATCTTGTGGACGCTTCAAGAATTTTTATAAATCGTCCAACGGTCGCAAACGGATATACCTCTCATTTTTTCGCTATCGCGCGTATCGCGATGTAATTATTTAAGATATCAATGTTTTTTGTATCGTATTTGATTGAAAAAAAATAAAATAACGAAACGTAGCAGTTAGAATTTTATTCGATGGACGGGGACGAGCGTCGAGGAGTTAATAGGCGCTCTTCGGAAACGAGCACAGAAATGGTATGCATAACACTCGAATACGTTTTTTGTTTATAATTAGTGCGATGCTATTTTGATCGTTATTGGACCTCGCATACTAATGTCGAAATTAAAGTATTGTACTTTCACTCGCAAACATCGAACTTTCGATTTCGTCGTTCTGTACGCGTACGTCGCATTTGTCGATTCGCGAAAATCGAAAGTGTTTGAAAAACGTACATTATTCATCGATTAGAAGTATCGCAAAAACCCGTTCGTATTTTGCAGCTCGCCAAGTATAAATCCGAACGAAATGTCATGATTCGGGGTGCCGACTCGAGTCAACCTGGCGACCCCTCTGACGAGGAACACAACGATACTGCGGAACAATCCATGGAGCCTCAAGGCACAAGCGTAAGCATTTCTATTGACCTTTTTTTTAATGAATAATGCAATATTATTTACATAATTGTCTACACAATCGCAGATGACTGAAGGCGCCTCGTCGCACGATATAACGCAGAGCAGCATGAGTGTCAGTGAGGGTGAAGGAGACTGTGATCTCGAAGGAATAACGGGAAGGGTAGCGGAACTCGAAGAACTGCTGCAGAGCAAAGAAGCTGTAGTCGAGGCTCTGGGAGCAGAAATCGATCACTTGAGAGCCGAACCATTATCTCCGAATTCTTCGCAAAATTCGTCTCACAGTCACAACAGCGCACCGCAACAATACAGAGATATTTTGCACGTTTATCACACCAAAGTGAGTAGATGAATATTTTTAATAAATTAATTTTTCCAGACAAGAAGTCAAGTTTTGTTTTTACTTAATGAATAATTAGAGATTCCGATGAAACATTGATTATTATTACATTAATGTAAAATTTCGATTAAAAAAAATACAATTTATCGTAATTTGTTAATTTATTTGTAGAATAATTATTTTACTTTATACAAGGATACGGATCGTTTTGCGCGGCATGTTTTACCGACATTTTTACAAGCAATAGATCGCAATTTTTTAAATAAAAAGTATCTTAGGTAAATTTGTGTTCATTAAAAAATTTGTAAAGAAATATGAAAACAAATAGATTAAAATGTAACGTAATTGTGATTCGTAAGAGAATCTCAAATATCTGAGAAATTCCTTGTAGCTTCTTTGTTTTTTGGTAGCTATAGATGTGGATAACGATATTCGTTTTTTTTTTTTCAGTTTCAAGATTTCGAAAGGGCTATCAATCAGCGTGACAATTTGATTCACGACTTAACAGCATCGTTGGAACAAGCGTTGTCGGCTCGAGATGCCCTGAAGGTTCAACTTCAATCCATGAGTTTGAATTTGTCGCTTCCGCAGAATATGGGAAACTGTACCACGGCTCAGGATCAAATAGCCTCTCTGCAAAATGTCCTTAGCGAACACAAATCCATTATCGGTGAACTGAACGCCGAACTCGCGCGATCGAACGAACACGCGAGAAAATTGGAGATGGAAAAACAGGCGCAAGCCATTGAAATAAACGATTACAAGAGTCGCGTTAATCAATTAAACGAGCAAATACGCATCGGTGCTGCTGAGAATACTCTCAATATCGCGGAAACGATGGAAATGCAAAAGCAGTACGAGGCGCGAGTCGATAAGATAAAAAAGGACATGCAAGTGATTTTGGAGAAATTTACATCGGAGACGAATTCAAAATCTTTGCAGCACGAGAGCGCTATGAAAGTTTGTATTTTTTAATTTATTTGTTCAGATTTTTTTTTTTTTCATTCGTTATTTGAAAATGTTTTATT